>CM066983.1:94972079-97372079 GCA_033977485.1 Hydrangea macrophylla
ATATTGCTCTTTAGATTAAATCGAAATACATAACTTAATAGATCTAGGCCCCAAATCAAAATAATAAATGAAATATACTCATTTCTTCCATCAACCCAATAATTTGCAGAAACATCGAATATAAATTGCATAATGCTGCCTTCATTAACATCATTCTGTCTTCATTAGTTTTGGGCATTGTAGTATATGTAAATGAATTTAACATACTGATTTAAAGAAAACTACCTTCCCAGTTAGAATGATGACTCCCACTGAACTATCATCCCTGGCATCATTAAATGCGCGAATAAGCTCCTTTACTGTGTGCGGTCGGAAAGCATTTCTTCTCTCCGGCCTGTTTATCGTAATCTGGAAAAGAATTAGAGAAAATTTGAGATGACTGTATTTTTTAATCTCAAATTAAGCATTATAGATGAAATCCACAAAATAAACTCCAGACGCTTATTCAGAATCAGGGAAAAGTGAAGTCACAAACGTAATCTACTTTTCAATATGTATAAACAAGATAAGATAAAGAGAAACTAATCACAAAATTTAATTTTTACCTTAATCCCAATTGTTTTTTCATCATTTTCTTATAAACTACGTGCAGAAAAGTATTTATATATATATATATATATATGTGTGTGTGTGTGTGTGTGCATTAAAGTTCTATAGATGCAGTAGTGGATAATAAAACCTTTGCAATGGATTCACCGAGAGCTTTTTGGTAAATAATATCAGTAAATTCGTTGCCGGACTCGTCACAGGCATTTCGCCAAACAGGTTCATGACTGGGGACTTCACCGTGTACTCTGTGATAGCTATCGTTCATCGAACCACTACAACTTCGAAGACCAATCGAACCACCACCATCATCATAAGGGTAATTGGAATGAGCCGGAAGGAGATGGTTTGCGACAGAGGCGACTCTTCTTCTCACCGTATCAATGTCCTTCTTCTCTCCTCCAGTGCCCTCCATCGCCATTGGAGAGAATTTTGAAGAGTATTTATTATACTATACGTGTTGCAGAGAAAGCTGTGTTTGGTTGTTGGAGATTTGGACAATGAGATAAGGCATTGGGTTTGTGTGTTTGTGTGTGTGTGTGTGTGTGTGTGTGAGTTTGGAAATGGTGGTTTGGGATTTCGTTTTTCTGTGTGGGGTGGGGCCCTGGGGGGAAGTGTTGGTGGATAAGATAAGGGTGATTTGGAGTTGGTCTTGGACGATTTAAATTTTTTAAGGCTTAATTATAAATACACCCTAGAAATTTGGTTGTTTTTCTCATTTTAGTCCCTGTAATTTCAATTGCATTAATTTGATCCCTCTAGTTTTTTTTAAATAGAATCAATGTAATTCAGATGTCCCATTATGTTGAAAAATAAAAAAAAATTGAAGGAACTCCCTCACTTATTATATACAAATATGCTGATGGTGGTGTTTCATCTCACCCCTCTCCCCCCGAACCAGCGTAATGAGTTATACCTAATATTGTAACGAGTTGTTCCAAACATTGTGTTACTTGTATCCACAGTATGTTCCATGACATGCACCATTTGTTGAAATGCATAGAGGTCGCCGAAAATTGATAGAGGTTACACTTTTAAAGCTAATGTACAAGTGTACAACCCTTGAAATGAATAGATTTGGTGAGTTATGTTGGTGGTGGTAGTGTTAGAAAAATTGTGTTCCCAGAATTCGTTGACAGCGCGTATAAGTTGGAATTGCAAAAATTTACGTAAAAACTACAATAACCCTACAAGGGCGGAACTAGGGTTACCTTGAACTGCAAAACGGATTGTTGTAGTAGATGAATCGAGAACACGGGCTCGATAACAGCTCACGATCTTCTACCGTATTCCTCTGCTGCCATAATATCGAACTGAGTGTGGACTATATCGAAATCCTTTCTGTTTTCTGCTCTCCCTCTTTTACGCTCTCTTTTCTATTCCGAGTTATAATACTCTTGATGGAAAAACGCAAACTGAGAGGAGAGTTCAAGCAACATATATATATAGACTACGATAGGGATCATAAGAAGTCAATAAGGAATATGCTTCCTTATAGAATTAAGAAACTCCAATTCAAACTGAATCAGATTCCTATTTTCATAAATTATAATTCATACCACTAAAGAATTATAATTGCACTCCTACCCTTATCTCAAAAATATATTTCGAGCTCCACGTTTTTAAATGCTTATTATCTCCCCCACATTAAGATTACAGATATCCATTAATTAAATATAATTACTGACAATCATATCTAATTAATCTCTTAAAATTCCTTGAGGTCCTCTGCTTAACTTATCTGATATGTTAGATACAAAATCCACCTGCAGGGTTTGACATAATCAAAACCTATAAGCTTTTTCAAGGGGATATCATCAATCCCAAAATTGAGACATGGATTCCATCACTAATTTATATCCACCAAACAATCAATATTGTCACCCGATCCAATGAGATATTGACCCATTTAAGGATCTCACCCTTTTAGGGATCAAAGTGTAAATATCATATGCATGTGTCTACAAATTAACTTAGAATTTAGAGTATAAGCACTCATAATAGTCATGAGTTATTTATGTTATAAGTCAGTATAAAAATAATTACCCCAAGTCGGTCCCGTTTAATACACAAAGTGTACCAGCATAGTGAGTTGAAACTATACTGTTTCCCATAGTCAAGACAAACCTACTACAACACCATGTTGCTGTCACGCCCCGGAGCAGCATAAATAGAGAAAAATAAATTTCTTTTATGGGTCCATAAGGAATGACAGGTGAAAGTCACTAATAATCCACACCACGCAGTACTAGTTCAAAAGAACAGCAACTGTAAACAACTGAGAATAACACACAGTGCTAACTATTACAAAAAATATCAGAGTGTGGTCCACAGGATCACAACAGGTCTGGAGACAACAAATGTCCAAGTACCCGTTAACTAAAGGTTTAACAGAACAACCGAAATGTAATCTAACTATAACATCTTCAGTCTTCAACTGGCATAGGGATAATCCTCCCTGGCGTAACCATCATCGGTGGGGCCTTCCTCTGGATAATAGTCATCAGTGTACTGGTCATTACCTGCAGAATAAGGGGCAGGATGTTCTGGACGGGGAAAGTTCAGGCAATAAAAGGCCGTCAGCTTACGGAGAGCTGAGTGAACAAAAACTAACGAGGTACCAGTTATCTGAAGTAAACACAAGCTTATGAAAACACGGTTTAACATCTTATTATATCCATATCTTGTTTCTTTATCCATTCTGGTAAACCGACCCTTATCGTCTTGTTACTCAAATACCGAACACAACATATTCTGATTTTCATGAACAGACTCAATCGTTTAACTCTAGGGATACACCCTTATTCTGTCCATCGCCTTTAAGAGCAATATATCCTGCTCACCGCATGTCATGGACTCCACGTCAGTCTGTCCCCAGCTTTTAAGAACAATGGTCCTGTTCACCGCATTTCAGGGATATAACGATTCGAACAAGGCATATCAATCTATTGCCACGACTCAACGTCATCTACTAGTGATCTCAGCTCCCCGCTTTTAAGAACAATGGTCCTGTTCACCGCTTTTCAGAGCATATCAAAGATCATCCAGTCTATCTTGAGACTTCTTGGTCCAGCTCACTGCTTTTAAGAACCATGTATCCGGTTCACCGCCTTTCAGAGCATATCATGACCAATCGTCCATCCACGTACCATTCCCAGAACTTACCAAACCTACTTACGTTCCATTCTACATCGACACATGACAATTCCCAATGTGGCCTGACTACTCGGATTAAAAGAAAACGGATATCAAACTCATACAAGAATCAACACGTCACCCATGTCTTCATATTCGTTTTATTTATCCATTATCCATAAATCTTTGGTGTCACATTACTCCTGTCTAACCCATAGTCGCATAATGGAAATTCCGAATCAGGAATCGAACAACTAAACCTCTTATATAATAAACAGGCAAAAGAAACCATATTCTGATCATGCCAATCGATTGGAACAGAGGTTCAATCGATTGGGACAAAAAGTTATATCAATCGATTGAGAAACATGTCAATCGATTGAGATGTCAATCGATTGGAATTCTATCCAATCGATTGGGAAACGACTGATGTCAATCGATTGGGATTTATGTCAATCGATTGGTACAACGTCTTCTCCAGCAGATTGTAAAAACAGTGTATAAAACGTAAACTACAAACATTTAACCCATCTAAGCTTCATAATAACTTGCATAAACATCACATAAAGGGACCAAGTGAGTTAGAAACTCACCTAGGGTGCGTTTGGGTGTGTTTAAAGCTTGAAATCTCCAAGCTCTCTCTCTTTCTCCTCTTCTCTGTCTCTGTCTTCCCTCTCTGTCTCCTCCTCTCTTCTTTCTTCTTCTTTCTGTCTCTCCTTCTTCTTCCTCCCAGCTGCCAAAGCAGTGTGTGTGTGTGTATATGTGTAGATATAAATATATGTATGTATATATGTATATCTCTAAAGAGGTATCTCTCTCTTTCTCTCAATGGTCTGAAAATAGCCTCAAGGCCAATAAATGAGACATATATATATAGATATGGGAGTGCCACACGTTCAAAGCTGAAGGAAAGAAGAAAATGTTTCTCAGCTTATGTCAATCGATTGGGACACAAGTCAATCGATTGGTAACAGATATTTGCAGTCAATCGATTTTAAACAATGGCAATCGATTGAGATGAATGGCAATCGATTGAGATGTTTGACACGTCATGAATTCAGGTCGGTCTGATGGCAATCGATTGGGAATATATCAATCGATTGGTATCTGAAAAGTGTCAATTGATTGAGAAAACTTATCAATCGATTGGTATCAAAGTTCACAAAAAGGAAGAGAAAGTTTATACGAGTATAGAAATGAAATACCAGGTCTTATTAATATACCAAAATACAGGGTATTACAGTTGCACTCCTATCGATGGTGTGTCCAATCCCATCTAAGACTGTAAACCAAAATGGCAAAATCTTACATTCTACAATATCTGATGGTCTGATCTTTCGTGTGTAAGCTAAACTCTACACACCAAACCACCTACTAGTAGAATGAGAGACACACATGCATAATATTAAATAAATAATATAATACAAACATTGCCCACACAGATTCTCATAAAAATGGAATAACTGATTTTATTGAATGAATAATAAATCAACTACATAAAGTATGGCTTTTAGTATATATCCCTAACAATCTACCACTTAGACTCAAAGCTATGATGCGACACACCTCACTCATATCCCTTCTATGTAACTATCAAAAGTCTTGGCGGATAAGCTCTTGGTGAAAGGATCTGCCAGGTGTAGACACCCCAATTTTGACTAAACGTTGAATTAAGGGGAGTGTTACCTCCATGTCCGATGATGACAATGTCCGAACTTATTTAGGACTTCCAAGGACGATTCAAGCTGTTCGAAAGACTCTCCAACCTAAATAAAAAGCAAAAACAGAGGAAAAGAAAAAAGAGAGGCAGAACGGCACTTAAACCCATTCACGGCAGTCACGGGCTACCGCTGCGGCAGTCACTGGACTGCCGGACGGCATTCTCTGAATGCCGCATTTTTACATCAAGTGCCGTAAAAAATGGATTTCCAGAAAATACGGCAGTTCCTGGAGTTGTTTGCGGCATTCAATGAATGCCGTTCCGGCAGTCAGTGAATGCCGCGCCGGCATTCAGTGAATGCCGTAACGGCATTTACTGAGTGCCGCTTCCATCTCCGTTGAGTGCCGCATTTTTGTAGCAACCAGCTGTTATACAACACGTTTTGTACCTTCAAAAGTGCATCTGAAGTTAGGGTTTTTGGCTTGAAAATACTGAAATACCCTTCAGAAAATTTGCCTATAAATAGAGGGTGAATACTCCATTACAAGGGATCTTTTTTTTTTTTGGGAGACTTTTACACATTTTTGGGAGAGGGAAATTTCAAAGAGAAAACAAAAAGAATTTTGGAAAAAGAGAGTTTTTGAGAGCTTGAAGAAGAACTTGGAAGATCTTCAAAATATAGAAACTTGAGGATAGTCTTGGAGGTGACCCTCTAATCTTAGTTGTGTTTTCTTTCTTTTGAGCCTCTAATCTTCAAGTCACTTAGTTTTTCTTGATTAAGTTTTAGAGTTTTGTTAGTAAACTTGGAAGTCCTTGCTTCCTAGTTTTTTTATTCTTCTTTTATTTTTCTTGTTTATGTTTTTCTCTTGAGATTCTTGGGGATCTTCCATATCTCACTTGAATCTCATGAGTTTGATCTTTTAGTCCCATGTAAGCTTATGCTTCACATGAGATTTAAAGTTGATCATCATTTTATTAGAAACAAGTAGATGAATCCAAACCCTTACCATGGTTTGGATCCTCTAATCTTGTTTAAGTTTTCATTCTCTTTTGTTTCTTCTTAGCTTGGTTTGAAAGCATCTATGAATTTGAAGTAAATAAGTTTTACCAAAAGATTCTTTGATGGATTTAGAGCATTTGCTCTCTTAGTCTTCTTTATTTCATTTATTCTTTTTGTTTATACTTTTCTTTTGAGATTCTTGGAGATCTTCAATATCTCTCTTGAAAGCTCTTGAGTTTGATATTTTGAATCTCATGTAAGCTTATGCTTCACATGGGAGTCAAAGTTTGATCATCACTTCATTTTATAAGCAAATAGATGGATCCAAGTCCATACTTATGACTTGGGTCCTCTAGCTTGATGTTTCATGGAATTCTTTCTATATTCCTTTGAGACTCATGAGTATCAGTCATGTTTTGATCTCCAATGACCCCAAAGGGGAAGGAGAGTTAGGTTTAGGATAAGCCAATGTCCATGACTTAGTTGGTAGATGTAGCAAAAAAGATGATAAATATAATATTGGAGTAGCGAGTTCATAAACCAGTTTTGATCAAGGATTTTTAGTTGATAATCTAACCGTTGGAATTGAGTGAAACCAATGGGAAAGTGTCTATAACTCAAAGTTCTACCACTGTAATTTTTGTTTTAAGGATATTTCATGTTTAAAGTGGTTTGGTCATAAGTTTTGTGAAGTCACTACAATCTTTCCAGAGTTTCAGAACAGTAACACTCTTTTGAAATAAGCAAATCAAAACCTTAATCAAGCTTTCTTGATCCAAAATAAATTTTTATAGGTATTTTAATGTGTTAGGAAGCTACCCTAAAAAGACCAAAGCAATTTTGATTTTTTTACTATTTTTAAAAAATCGTACAAAATTTCTAGACAGAGATTTGTAAATCTTTGAGTGATGTCTGGTTTATGTCCATTTCCGAGAGATCTAACCGTTGAAACTTTGATTTTCTTTTTTTTTTTGGTATGGAAACTAGACACAAAGAGGCATCTTGTGTCCAAAATTCACCGACATCAAACAATGGGAAGCATGCTTTTTATTTCTTTTACTTTTAGGTCTGCTCTCTGTAATTTTCAGAATTTTATGACAGATTTGACCAACTTTGTAAATAATGGTCCAAATGACTTTTGTATGACCTAGGGCTCAAACCATGTTTTAAGCCACGTAGTTGTTATAATCACCTACTAAAGTCCAAAGCACACCATATTCATATCTCACTCCAAAATTATATTAGGATTTGTTTGGCCTTGTTTGTGTTCTTGGAGTTCAATCACTGTGACTCCACAAGAATCCAAAGTCAAAGGTTTAGTATTTTATTATTAATTAAGTATTTCCATTTGTTTATGTTTTATTAGCCTAGTTGTACTAAACTTTGTTATTTTGCAGATTCCACAAATTCAACCCCAACTCATGTTAAGTGAGGAAAAAAAAATATTAATATTATATTTCACCCTCACCGTAGTTTTATAACTTAAATTTTAATAGGGTAGTCACTGTGTACATCTATTTAATCTTTCTTTAAAAGGTTATTTGGAAGACAGTTTCAATTCTAAAATGGTAGGCTAAAACTTTAATTGGGGATATGCAATAAAAACTTATAAACCACAACTTATGTGCACTAATTTCAAATGGGCAAATTTATTTAGATGGGTTGTTTTTTCATTTATGGCCAAAAATATCTATGTATCTATAGTTTATGATCATTTAACATGTTTATATACGATGGCTATATTGGGCTCAAAAGATTACATATTTGAAATAAGAATCTAATTATGTGGATTGTCAAATTATGCCTTTTGTCATAAAAAAACACCAAGCATACTCAAACAACTCATATGACAAAATTTATATATCAAATATGTATTTATATATATTTCTATCCACTAATGGACAGACAATTGTGTAGTGGCAGAGTGGTGGGGATTGGACACCGAATAACCCACGTTCGCGGCGGGCACGGTTCGAACCTAGCTACTTGTAACACCCGTACCCAGAAAAGAAGATTAATTTAGTGTTAATGTGTGTTAATTATAGATAATTAATGCATGAGATGAATTAAGGTGGGGTTATGAACCCACATGTGAAAAGGTGTTCAAATGCGGACACAGATGAAAGTCCTGTGAAAGGCGGGACTGGTATAAAAGTGGGGCCCAACGAGGGTCTAATTAAAATAATTTACATTTTGATGTCATTATGTGTTTATATGATTACTTGTTTAAATACTTATTGATATTATTATGTCTTATGATAGGAAAGGGGACCAATTTGGGCACCCATGTGAGGGCGTATTTGAATAAAATTGATAACTGGTAGGTTTTATAGCAACCTCATAATTTATGTGGGACCGCGTTTGGGACCCACGCAGGACTTAGATTAAATCTATTTAGAAAATGTGGGTAGATATTGTAATTGACTTGGGGGTTTCATAATAGAGCTTAAGAAAGATTGGGGGGTGTAAATGAAAATATGGACAAGAGGTGTCAACACACATGCAAGTATAGCATATGTGTTGCACTCTCACAATTAACAGCTGGAGTTCATAGAAAATAGAGAGAACGAGAGCTCGAAGTCGGCAACGGAAATTCTCGACGACGTTTCTTGCCGTTCCTTCGCCGTCCGGTGCCGGATTTTCGATCCGAGACCACTTTTGGACTCGTGGAGGTAAGAGGATCACATGCACGTAATTTGTTTTCATTTTCGGCAACATTTTTACGGCAACCGTTCTTGATAGATGATGTTCTTGGTACCAAACTTGTGTAGGATTATCACCAACTAGAAATTGAGCTAAACTTGGGAAGGAATTGGGGAAATTCTAAGCTTAGTTGCATATAAATCAAAGAGGTGAGTATCCTAATCTCTCAATTGGATGTTTAGTTATGTTAGTGTGATAATTGTTGCTCATAGTTGCTAAACTCATGCTCATGTACATATATGTTGTTGAATTTGGATAAAAGCATGTCAAAAATTATGAAATTGCTATGCTTATGTGTTGAAATTGCCTATGTGCTTATATGGATCCAAGGGAAGTCAAGTAGTGGTCACCATTTATAGGTCCCATATGTAAGGGATAGGAAGTCCTCAATGAGTAGGACGTGGTGACGACCACAATGAAATGTCGGTGACGCCTTCGAGGTCACAAGAGAGTGTGTGTTGCGCTATATGCGCCAAAAGTGAGAAAGATCCGGGGTGAGAAGGACCCGGGGGTGGTGGCTGGAATGACTTGACTTTTCGGAAGATCAATTTGTTGATGTTTACATTGATTGCTGCATTTACATACTTTGCATTCCAATGGCATGATTAGTTCTCTCACTAAGCGAAAGCTTAAACGAAAATATATTTCTGTTGTGGTTATTGAATAACCATTGCAGGTACTAAGCGAGACGAGGAGAGGAAATGATCCGCACAACGGGTGGGCATGCGAGTAGTGTCCATGTGTATATGTGTTCATATACCTAGTTAGTTTGTGTCTAGAATGTATCTTTTGGTTAGCAATGTAAATGTATCTTGGATTCTTTTTGAAACTTATTATATGTAAAGTTGGGTATGGTGGTTGTTTATACTCCAAACCATGAGTTGAGCTTGCAAGTTGCAAGTTATGTATATTAGGAGTGTATGTGGTAGGAACTAGTAATTTGGGTTGTAAAGCTTATCTTGTTTCGTTATTTTGAAATGGCATGTATGGATTGGGAGTAATATGATGCAAGATGAGGTTCAAGTGAAAGGGTTAATGAATTTGAATGTTAGAGCAACTTTCAAATGAGATCATGTACATGTTTGAATGTTGAAAGAAAATTGGTTCCATGTTTGAAGATGGTTTCTATAAGTTCCATGGAATTTATTTGGGTTTTGAGTTCACTTTGTTAAGAACTTTCCTTTTTCTTACTAGGTTGTGAAAATGGATTTCCCAATGGCTTGTTCTTCACTTGTATGTGCTTAGATTATGCTTCTAAATGTTTTAGAAAGGTTTTAAAATGTTGTGGATATGTTCATGGGTGGTTGAGAAGTGTTTCCAAAAGTTTTCTTGATGATTGGAATCAATTATAGGATTTGGGAAAAGTTTGCACTGTTTTTAGCAGTGTTTTAGCAGCAGAAAAACCAATTTACAGGAACCAGATCGATCTGGGTCGAGTGCGGATCGATCCGGGGCATCTGGAACTGCAAAACATGATAATCTGCTAAATCCGGATCGATCCGGATCTGGGGCGGATCGATCCGCTACTCTGGGTTCAGCCTCGACGACTTTTACGGAAACGCGCATAACTCTCTCTAGAAAACTCGGATTTGCGCACCGTTTTTTGCATTGGAACCGAGACTCAAAGAGCTATTTTTTCATATAAAATTTGCTATACTTTATTAATGACCATTTTGCCCTTGGGTCTGTTTTGTGTCAACGGAGCTGTTTTAGTAGGTCTAATTCATGTGTTTCTTAATGAATTAAGGGTGTTTTGAACGTGTGGGCTTGTTACACGTGTCCCAACTTGCCGAGGCGGGTTGGGGTGTGACACTACTGCCCAATTGTCTTTTTATTTTTCTTTAAACCAAACGACGTCGTTTCATATCAAACCTAACTCACTTGATATGACCCTGACTCGTGAAAGTTTATTTTCAAATAAAGAATGACTCTGCACTCTTAAATGCCAAATGCTTTTCAAATGCACAAAAGTTGTGGGATCTAGTATTGGTTTGCATATTCCCAATTCTTTAAATCATTTCTTCTAACTTAATTAATATTTCCCGGTTTTAATAACTTTGCTTAAATATTTGTATTATTTATATCTTTCGCCAGTATTAAATCCAAAAAGTTTATCTCACAAAAATTTAGCTTTTATTTCTTTTCCCTCCTTTTCTTACTAGTATCTTAGGTAATTTATTTTGCACTATTAAAATCTTTACCATAAACTGTTATTAAAAAAATAGTTTTTAAATAGTTTATTGCAAAAATATAAAAATTAGTAGTTTAGTAAAACCCCACAAAAATCCATCATCTTTTATTTTCTTTTTAAGTGACAAAATAGTTATTGCCTATCTTTGTTTCTCGTTCCCTGTGGGTTCGACCTGGACTTCCAAAACTTTTTTACTTGTACGATCACATACACTTGGGTGTGATAAGAAAACGCTCCAATAGGATGTCGTCAGTCGTGCTTATAAATAGTGGTGAATGAGATTTTCATAATTATCCACAACTTCAAAATATCTGGAGAGAAGAGAGAGAAAGGGGATTAGTTGCCATGACCTTTCCGATGAAAAACGGTGACCGTTTGTCTGTCAGTTTTTAGTCAGATTTCATATTTGAACTCCTTGAGGTAAGAGCTTCATTTTGATACCTCTTAGGCCTCGTTTGGCAAAGTTTTTCCGAAAAACTAATTTTAGAAATTTGGGAAAAACATGTAAATACTTGTAAGAATCACTTGAGATCGGAGATCCGACGATTAATTAGTCTCCTAGTACTTCTCCTGAAGTTTGAGAGTTATACCTAAATGTATGAATTATGAACCTTTTTAATATAGATAATTTTGGATGTTTTAGATATTTTGTATGAATTGTGATCCGGGAAAAATTTATGTGTTAAAGTAGGCCCGTTAATTTTAGCAAGTACGTATTGAAAAGCATGGTGATATGGTTATGTGAGCATGTTAAATGTTTATGTGGGTCAAAGGGGAGTTTGGAATAATTTCATGCTGGTGCACGCCTCTCGATGTTTGAGAGTTTATAGTAGTGACGACTACTTGATTGGTATGGGAAGTGGCCAACCAGAGCAGATGGATGCAATGGTTGAGTGATCCTTGGCTAACCATTGGCATCGCAGTTTAAGATTTAAGACTTGCCGATATAGCGGATGAATGCGTATCTCTCTCCCCATAGACTAAATTATGTGATTTATATGTTTAAAACATGAATTGCCTCATATGCATTTGTTAGAATTGTACACTCAGCATATAGCTGAGCAGTGGAGACTTCCTCCATTACAGGTGAAAAGAAAAAGGGAAAGAAGAAGCGTGAAGAGTGAGGCCGAGTTCACGACGGGGAACACGCTTGATTATGTTTTTGTTTCCTTCCAATAATGTAATAAGAACTTAAATTTCATAATATGTCGTAACTGAATTTTAGGGAGGATTTGTAGTATTGTAACTGCTATAGAACTCTTGTAATTATGTTTTGAATCGCTATAATATTGTGTGTTTATGTTGGTGTTTGTTTGGAAAAACTTGGCTTTGAGTTGCTGCAGAATTGTGCAGATTTGGGAGGGATTAGTCGACTAGGTCCCTGACACAGTTGACTGGACCCCTGTTTTTCAAAGATAATCTTTTAGTTTTCAAAGGTTTCAGTCGACTGAAGGTTGAGTTTCAGTCGACTGGTTTCTGCACAAAAACATGACATTCTACATGCACAGTGTTCAGTTGACTGGACAAGGGTCAGTCGACTGAGCAATTGAGGCCCCAGTTGACTGAGTCCCTGACACAGTCGACTAGATAGGGCTGTTGAACTTTTCTTACTCTCTGCTTCAGATCCCCAGTCGACTGGGCTCTCGATACAGTCAGTTGGACACTAGTTTTCAAAATGAATTCTTTTGGAATAATTTCAATTGGACAAAACTTTTTATAACTCTGATTTTAAAGGATTATACTTATGTTTTCCACTGCTATTTTTACTTTAATGAAACTGGATAAGCCTTGGTGGAGTGTCACGTGCCCTATTTTCGTGCATAGCGAGATGGGTCGTGACATTTATTGGTATCAAAGCTATAGGTGACATAACTTTGGGAACGTTCGACGACGAGTGGAGTGTTGAGTGAATTGATACATGTTCTAGAATGCATTCATACATTACAGAGATGTTTGGTGCATATGTATGTTGTTTTACATACATGAATTGTTGATTGTCATACATGCATAGTGTTTATGCATTGGGATTAACAGGATTACAATCATGAGGGACGATGACCAAGATCATCGCCACACACTCGATGAATGAATCAAATGACAAAAATGATTGGAAATATGGGGGACATGATACGAAATATAGCAGAGCGATTGCCTCCAACACCTCCATTTGAACCAGTACCAGTAGCCGTGGTACATGCGCCTGAGAATAGGGGTCTGAGATCTATGTCTGAACAATTTGCTAGGAAGAAGCCGACAAAGTTTCATGAGATGTCTAACACGACACTGGCAGAGCATTGGGTTATGAACATGGAAAGGATTTTATGATCTATTCTAATGACCGATAGGGAGAAGATTGAGAACGCTAGTGATATAATTAGAGGTGAGCCTCAGAATTGGTGGGTGAACATTCTAGATCAAGGAGCACCAATAACTTGGGAGTGATTCAAAGCGGAGTTTAATCGTCGATTCTTTTCGAGGGCTACTCTCAATGCAAATAAGAGAGAGTTTGATAATCTTCAACAAGGGGATATGACTGTGACAGAGTACACTTCAAAGTATAATGCTTTGTTGAGATTTGGGAAAGGGTCTGTGTTAACAGAGGAAGATAGAGCAAGAAAGTATGAGGATAGGTTGAGAGATAATATCCGTCTGAGGGTGGAGACCTATGAACATTCAACGGTTGCCGCAGTACAACAAACAACACTTGTAGCCGAAAGTAGGATGGAGAGATCGAGGCAAAATCAGCAAGGCCAACAAGGGAAGAGAAACCATGAGGGTAACGACCAGGGCTATAGTGGATCTTTCCAGGGGCCATTTGCAAGGGGCTCTAACTCTAGTTTCAGTGGGATCAGGAATAGGCAAGTAACATACCATTGTGTCCATTTTCCAACCGACCACACACAGGTTGATGTTTCATGATAAATTTCCAGACCAAAACTCAAGAGATGAATAGTGCAAGTGCTACACCGGATATGAGGGGCAAGTGCTACGACTGTGGGATATTTGGACAGCAATCCAAGGAGTGCCCAAGGAAGCGTCCTCAGTAAGGAACTAGTTCTATGGATTCCAGTGGTTTGAAGCCAATACAGACCAATGATGGGAGACAAAGGATGGAGCAACATCAAGGAAGGTCATTTAAGATGAACCTAGGAGATATGGTTGCTTCGGAGACAGTGGTCTCAGGTATGGTGTCTGTATGTTCGCACTTAGCACGCATACTTGTTAACTCAGGATCGCGCATTCATTTGTATCGCATAATTATGTTGAACATTTAAATGTTAGATCGGCACCGTTAGGATATGAAATATCTATTGCCGTACCACTTAGTAAGCCAGTAGTGAAATCTATGATATATAGGGACTGTGAGATCAAACTAGGTGAGAAGTTGATGACTGTAGATCTTATATTGATTGTAGTGAACCACTTCGATGTGATACTAGGAATGGATTGGTTATCTCTTAACCAAGCTATGATAGATTGTGAACAGAAAGAAGTCAATTTTTGCTCACCGACGTATGGGAACTTTTGCTTTCAAGGGAGTGGGGTTATACTGCCGCCATATTTGATTTCAACCATTCGAGCGAAAAAGTTATTGAAAAGGGGATGTCACGGATTTCTATGTTCAATAATTGATACTTCGACGACCGAACTGAAGGTAGAAAATATTCCAGTAGTACAAGAGTATGCGGATGTATTTCTAGATGACCTACCAGATGCTCTTATTGAGAGAGAGATTGAGTTTACTATCAAAGTAATGCCAGACGCAAGACCGTATCAAAAGCATCGTATAGAATTGCACCTATAGAGTTGAAAGAATTAAAAATCCAGCTACAAGAACTACTTTACAAAGGTTTTATTCGACCTAGTATATCATCAAGGGGAGCTCCAGTATTGTTTGTGAAGAAGAAAGACGGTTCAATGCGTATGTGTGTAGACTACCGGGAATTAAACAAGTTAACAATCAAGAGTAAGTATCCATTGCTGAGAATTAACGATCTATTTGACCAACTCCATAGAGCACAAGTAGTTTCCAAAATCAACCTGAGATCGGGCTATCATCAGTTGAAAGTAAAGGCAAAAGACGTTGAGAAGACTGCTTTCAGAACGCGTTATGGATATTACGAGTTCCTAGTCATGCCATTTGGAGTTACAAATGCACCAGCCACGTTCATGGATCTTATGAATCGAGTCTTTAAAGACTACTTAGATGATTTTGTGATAGTGTTCATTGATGATATTCTTATCTACTCACCGAGTGAGATAGAGCACGAGAAATATTTGAGACTTATACTTTAAACATTACGAGAGAAGCAACTATTCGGGAAATTCAAGAAGTGTGAATTCTGGTTACCTAGTATTACTTTTCTTGGTCACGTGATTGACAAGAATGGAGTTTCAGTTGATCCTCACAAAGTAGAAGCTGTGTATAATTGGAAGAGACCGATATCAGTATTAGAGATTCGAAGTTTCTTAGGATTAGTTGGGTACTACCGCCGCTTCATTGAGAATTCTCCAAGATTTCATTGCCAATGACCAAGTTGATGAGAAAGAGTGTTACTTTTGAGTGGATTCCGGAGTATGAAGACAGTTTTTAAAAATTGAAGTCGCGATTGATGAGAACACCTATTTTTGACAATACCTTTCAAAACTGAAGGATTTGTAATCTACAATGATGCTTCACATCAAGGTTAGGGGTGTGTACTTATGCAAGGTGGCAAGGTGATTGCCTATGTGTCTAGACAATTGAAGACACACGAAGTTAATTATCCGACTCACGACCTTGAATTGGCTGCAGTGATATATGCTTTAAAAATTTGGAGGCACTACTTATATAGTGAGAAGTGTGAGATCTTCACGGACCACAAGAGTTTGAAGTACCTATTTACACAAAGAGATTTGAATATGTGACAGAGAAGATGGCTGGAGTTGATGAAGGATTACGATCTCTCGATAGAGTATCATCCGGGAAAGGCTAATGTAGTAGTCGATGCTTTAAGTCAGAAGACGACAAGCTAACACAACAAAGAGAGTTAGTCAAAAAAATGGAACGTTTGGAGTTAGATGTGATTCCAGAGACCAATGGTGGCTTAATGATGGCGATCATAGCTCACCCAGACATTATTGATAAAATCAAGGTAGAACATTTTAACGATTGCTATTTGTGCAAGATGAGAGACGAGATACCTTTAGAAAAATAACCCGACTTTACGTTGGAGCAAGGGATATTGATGATTGGAAACTGACTGTGTGTACCGAATGTGAAAGACCTAAAAGAGCGACTTTTAAAAGAGGCACATAGTACCAAATATTCAGTTCATCCAGGAAGTAATAAGATGTACCGAAACTTGTAAGAAAATTTTAGGAGTGTTCGACATGTCAGCAAGTGAAGGCAGAAAGACAAGTACCTGCAGGACTACTACAACCATTACCTATGTTAGAGTGGAAATGGGATGAAATCACGATGGATTTCTACAATCGCCTGACAAGAATGATAAGATTTGGGTTATAGTTGGCCGATTGACAAAGTCAGCTCATTTCTTACCAATCAAGATGACTAAGCCGTCGAGATTAGCAGAGTTGTATGTGAAAGAGATTGTGAGACTACACAGAGTTCCAACTATGATCGTATCGGATCATGATAGTAGTTTTACGATGAGGTTTTAGGAAAGTTTGCAAAAGGCTATGGGTATGAAATTAAATTTCAGTACTGCTTTTCATCCTCACACCAACGGCCAGTAAGAACGAACGATTCAGACATTAGAGGATATGCTTCGACTTTGTGTTCTAGATTTTAGGAGTGACTAGGAGAAACACTTACCATTAATTGAATTTGCTTACAACAACGGGTTTCAGTCAAGTATCAGAATGGCACTGTATGAAGCGTTGTATGGCCATAAGTGTCGATCACCGATTTGTTGAACCGAAGTTGACGAAAGAAAGTTGTTAGGAACAGAGATCATACAGTTGACTACTGAGAAGGTAAAATTAATCCAGGAATGACTTAAGGTGGCTCAAAGTCGTTATAAGAGCTATGCAGACTCTAAGAGATGACCGATGACATTCAAAGTTGGAGACTTTGTATACTTACAAGCATCGGCTTCGAAAGGCATAATGCGATTTGAAGAGGAAAAAGCTCAATTTGAGGTTTGTAGGGCCATTTGAAATTCTGGAGAGAGTAGGTCCAGTGGCTTACCGACTAGCCTTATCAGCTGAGTTGTTATTTGTGCACAACGTGTTTCACATGTCAATGTTAACAAGGTGTATAGCGGATACGAGTAAGATCATAGTACTTGAACCGTTCCAAATCCAAGAGAACTTGACCTATATAGAGCATCCTGTGGAGATTTTGGATCGGAAGGAGCAAGTGTTGAGAACAAAGACGATTTCAATGGTAAAAGTATTGTAGCATAGTCATTTAGTCGAGGAAGCTACGTGGGAAAATGAGAAAGAGATGAAGAATGAGTATCCGCACCTTTTCGACCTTTGAGGTATAAGTTTGGGGACAAACTTCCTTTTTGGAGCACCCGTTCCGGGAATTTCATGATTTTAAAATGCATAAATAAAATTTTGTGAATTATCAATGTTATTTGATAATTGAGAATGAGGTTGATTGGAGGTCAACGGTGAGGTGTCAATCGAAGACACGATAATAGGAAATCATATGGCATTAACACGATTTAAATGATATTTATGTGATTAAATGTTGTTTGAGACATCTAGAATTTTCATGAATAGTAAATTTACCTATGTAGAGTACATTTTTGGTACTCTGATCCTATTTTAGATCATTGTGAATACTGTGATGAGAACGTGAGTGACACGTTCCATAATAAGTAGGTTATCTAGAGATTCCACGAAATTAGTTTCAGAATGTGAATTTTTGGACCAAAACGGAACCTAGATGAAAACTTTTATAAATTTTAGTTTTCACTCGTGAACTAATAAAATGGACCTCTGCAACGTTTTCAGGACTTAATTAGAAGTTTCGAGAACTCGTGGGGAGCTAAACGTAATTCCTGAGAGTCGTGCTTATAAACGGCGACCTTTCTGAGAGAAAGGGGATTAGTTGCCACGACCTTTCTGACGATAAACGGCGACCGTTCGCCCGTCAGTTTTCAGTCAGATTTCATATATGAACTCCTTGAGGTAAGAGCTTCATTTTGATACCTCTTAGGACTCATTTGGCAAAGTTTTTCCGAAAAGCTAATTTTAGAAATTTGGGAAAAACATGTAAATACTTGTAAGAATCACTTGAGATCGAAGATCCGACGTTTAATTAGTCTCCTAGTACTTCTCTTGAAGTTTGAGAGTTATAGCTGAAGGTATGAATTCCGAACCTTTCTAATATAAACAATTTTGGATGTTTTAGATATTTTGTATTGATTGTGATACGGGCAAAATTCATGTATTAAAGTACGCCTGTTAATTTTAGCGCGTACGTATTGAAAAGCATGGTGATATGGTTTATGTGATCATGTTAAATGTTTATATTGGTCAAATGGGAGGTTGATATAATTTCATGCTGGTGCACACCTCTCGATATTTGAGAGTTTATAGTAAAGATGACTACTTGCTTGGTGTAGGAAGTGGCCAACCAGAGCAGATGGATGCAATGGTTGAGTGATCCTTGGCTAACCATTGACATCGCATTTTAAGATTTAAGACTTGTCGATATATCAGATGAATGCGTATCTCTTTCCCCATAGACTAAATTATGTGATTTAGATGTTTAAAACATGAATTGCCTCATATGCATTTGTTAGAATTGTACACTCAGCATATAGCTGAGCAGTGGAGACTTCCTCTATTACAGGTGAAAAGAAAAAGAGAAAGAAGAAGCGTGAAGAGTGAGGCCGAGTTGACGACGGGAACACGCTTGTTTATGTTTTTGTTTCCTTCCAATGATGTAATAAGAACTTAAATTTCATAATATGTTGTAACTGAATTTTGGGGAGGATTTGTAGTATTGTAATCGCGGTAGAACTCTTGCAATTATGTTATGATTGGCTATAATATAATGTATAACACCCATATTTGTGTTATTGCATTTCATTACATTGTCATGCATGATAATATGATGTGTTATGCATGTTGCACATGTATGAGTGAGTTTTGACTCGCGAGTCGATTTGGGTGTCTGTACCCTCTGAGATAGTGTGAAGTGAATGTTTTGATGTTGTGACGTTTCTTCGAGTAGAGGTGTCAAACGGGCCAGGCCGGGTCAGGCCGGGCTCGGTCAAAACGGGCCCCGAGCGGGCTTCACCAAACATCGGGCCTGGCCGGGCAGGGCTTGGGAGTGGAGGGGGTGTGTCCGCCCCGAACCGGTGGCACGGGCCTAGCGAGCCAGACATCGAGCTGGGCCGGACGGGCTAGCGGGCTTTCTTCTATTTTTGAAGTGGGCCGTGGCGGGCTTCGGGCCGGGCCGGGCTTTTTCACCATTTTGGGTCGGGCCGGGCCGGGCCATGGACGGAAGGATGGGTGTCCACCCCGGCCCGGGGTATGTGAATCGGGCCTAGCGGGCCGGGCTTTTAGCCCGAAAAAAGCGGGTCGGGCTCGGGCCGGGCCAGGCCAACCCGACCCGACCCGACCCGATTGACACCACTATCTCCGATTGAGATGGTCAATGTGGAATACCTTATATGTTTATCTGAAAATAAATGTTTACCTGTGTATTTCACTATCTGTATTATTTCTGGTTTGGAATTTGTTTCTGTTGTTAATTTTAGCATTCTGGTGAGTACGAATTAATTGCTATTAATTTGGTAAGCTAATTAGAAATTTCAGAAAAGTCATGTAGAAATTTACGTTTTAGCAACCAAACGGAACTTAGTCGGAAACTGTTATAATTTTGAAGTTTCACTTATAAAGCTATGAATTAGCTGTGTAGAAAGTTTCAGAGACTAATTAGGATTTTTGAAAACTCATGGGGAGGTAAACACAATTTTTAAAAGTGTTGCCTATATATAAATAGAGATGATCTTGATATTTTTTTTATAAGTCTTAACCTAAAACTCATAAGGAAGCCAAAAGGGAGATTTTGATTGCTTAGAGTTTCTTGACGCCAAATGACGACCGTTCGTCCGCTGGTTTTTCACCAAATTTCATTTTCGAACTCCTCGAGGTAAGAGCTTCGTTTTGATACCCACTAGAGCTTGTTTGGCCAAGTTTTTCAAAAAGTTATTTTCTAGAATTTTTCATAAAAGTTGGTAATTAGATTTTTGATCCATAGGAATTTTACTAAAAGGAATTTTGCACGTTCTTTGTGCGCAGGTTTTCTTTGGAACGAATTATAGGAACGTAAATCGGAGGTGAGTGGTTCAACTATGTGTTTTGGAATGATCTCTTAACATGTATTCATGTTTTGTATGAAAAACATGTGTTAGTTTATAGATATATTGTGTAGTTCATATTGTGCGATTATATTGATAAGTAGGCCCAATGGCACAGTGAAATGTTTTGATTACCAAGAGCATGTTGATATGTAAATTGAGCATGTTGAGTTGTTATTTGGGTCAAAGGAACACGTGGTTACTAAGCCATCTTGTGGAGCCGATATAGGCATTAACGTCGCACGATTGAAGAAAAGAATCGTGGGTCTTACCTTTTCGCGAGGACTTATTGGCGAGGAGTCACGGATTAGGAGTATGGAATGTACACGTGAGTCTCCGGAGACTAGTATGAAATGTAGAAATGTGAATGCGAGCATGTTTATCATTCATGTACATTTGTTGTTTTATTCACTAAGCGTTAGCTTCAACAAATCAAATATGCGTGGTTATTCAAATAACCATTTCAGGTGTTAATGTCGGTGAAGAATCACAGAAGTGAGCACGTGGGTTTGAGAGTTCTTGTAGGAGGCGACTTATCATGTTTATCTCGTCGTTTTGTAATAAACTTGTTGCAATAAGAATTTTATAACTTTTGGCTATGTTTAATTTAGATTTGTAGAACGGATTCTTAATATTGTAATAGATAGGAATCTTTTGTATTTACGCTTTAGTAATGTTTTAATCCAGTGGGAATCACTTTGGTATGAGTTTGGAGTGTGTGTTTGGACCTTGGTTGATTTCAGAAAACTTTTAAACTTGGAAATTCTGCAGAAAGGGGGCTACTGCTATAAAACAGTCAATTGGACCTAAGGCAGACTCGACTGGACCCCTGTTTTAAAAGACTTTCTCTTTTGTTTTCAGGACTTCTGTTGACTGATCCCCAGGAAATAGTCGACTGGTTTCTGCACGAATTGAACATTCTGCTAGGATGGGTTCAGTCGACCGGACAAGCCCAGTCGACTGAAAAATTGGGGCATCAGTCGATCGGACCTTGGGTCAGTCGACTAAAGGTGGTTGTTTGGGAATTTCTTGTTCTCTGCAACTCCAGGTCAGACGACTGAGGGACCGACCCAGTCGATTGGACTGCTGGTTTTAAAAATGATTTGTTTTATTTTCCGTTGTGTATTCTTAAAACTAAATTTTGAGATTGTTAATGAATTGGTTTAGCCTTGGTGGCGTGTCATGGGCTCCGATTCTACTATTGTGGGACCGGACTGTGACATAGTGTGTTTATGTTGGTGTTTGTTTGGAAAAACATGGCTTTGAGTTGCTGCATAATTGTGCAGATTTAGGAGGGATCAGTCGACTGGGTCCCCGACACAGTCGACTGGTCCCCTGTTTTTCAAAGATAATCTTTCAGTTTTCAAAGGCTTCAGTCGATTGAAGGTTGAGTTTCAGTTGACTTGTTTCTGCACGAAAAGATGACATTATGCATGCACAATGTTCACTTGACTGGACAAGGGTCGGTCGACTGAGAAATTGAGGCCCCAGTCGACTGAGTCCCCGACACAGTCGACTGGACAGGGCTGTTGAACTTTTCTTACACTCTGCTTTTAGACCTCCAGTCGACTAGGCTCCCAATACAGTTGACTGGATCACTAGTTTTCAAAAATGGATTCTTTTGGAATAATTTCAATTGGACAAAACTTTTTATAACTCTGATTTTAAATGATTATACTTATGTTTTCCGCTGTTATTTTTACTTTAATGAAACTGGATAAGCCTTGGTGGCGTGCCACATGCCCTATTCCGTGCATAGCGGGATGGGTCATGACATTTTCTCATGCTTATTTATGTGCATGTGTCTTTTATGTGTCAACTCCTCACCATTAGTCTAGCATCCACCGTGATGGGTCACGACTGGGATCACAAATGTTGGTAACACTGGTGGCCTTTGCAATGAAACGGATGGTGGCCCACCATGTGAATGTAAAATAACTAAAAATCTACTGCCAACATGTGACCCAGCCCGAATAAAGGTGCAAGTCACCAACATATGACCCAAATTTATTTACATGTCAACTAAAGATGCCATAATTATTTTGAATGCCACCAACACATGAAAAAGCATCGGACTATAATAGCAACTTAGGCTAAGGAGGCAGCCCGAATGAAAATATGCATGTCAGCCCGATTGAATGTAGTCCGTCCAAATAACCCATTCGGCCCTACCAACTTTGAACCAGTCATTTTGCCCCTAATTTATTCAATCTCATAGTCCGATTGAAAAATCACAATCGGCCTTATATAAATTTAACTTAAAAAATGTATTTTTTGGGTGCAAACAACAACACATATGCTATTACACCCATTTTTTATTTTATTTTATTTTAAAGTTTCATAACAAATTTATTAACAATAATTCTACACACACATTCAGTTTCACAACACTTTCCACAATGAGGTCATCTTAGCAAAAAAAAAATGTGGGCCCTACCATTTTATTTGCAAATAAGCAAAACAATCCCCAAAATCAAAAACCTCTTTCACGTTATAAGAGCTCCAGCCCTAAATCCCCAAAGTAGAAGAACAACGACCGGCGAGGAAGACAAGCTAGCAGCTACCGCCGGCGAGGAAGACCACCACCAGGCAATCTCGAGTTCTCTCTCTCTCTCTCTCTCTCTCTCTCTCTCTCTATCTCTCTCTCTCATTTTGTACATATATATGTACATATATACATATATATATATCGAGTATATATGTACATACATATATATATCGAGTACATATATAATCTCACAACCATATTCCCCAACACCTCCCAGCTCCCACTGCCCAATGGCTAACGCGAGACAAGTTTATTTTGGGTATATATACAGTATTTACTTTTCAAATTTTTTTCTTTACTTCCTTCAATCAAACTTAATTTCTTTGTTGGATATACAAACTCCTAAAAAAACTTGACATCATTTACAATTTAAAAAAAGATTTGCCAATAGACAACAAATGGTTACTTTTGTCCAGTCCATGCTCCAGCGTGATTTCTACCACATAAGTGAACTGGTTCTTTGATAAGTTTCTACCCAACAAATGGTGGAACAATTACTCATCAATTTTTAATCTAGTTCATATTCGCACCATTTTATCTGTTTTCTTATATATCAGCAAATTTAGCAGACACTAATTGAAACTTTGTTACCATTGACTTTATAAAGCTTAGTTTGTTTCTATACACTGCTCAGGGAACTAAATTCATTTACTAAACTAAAGTACTTTGAGTTGAATTTCAGAATTTAGACTTGTCTTTTTAAGTTTTCACGAACTTCAAGAAAGGGGAGGTCGGGTTTTACAAGGGTGTTTGAGATATATGGTACCATATCTCTTAACTACTGAAGATCGATGTTCATTAAAGCACTGTTTGTTTGTTTCAACTGCAAAAAGTAAAACTAAGATGCATGCAGCTGTTACCACAAACAAATATAAATGTCTAAAACCCAGAGAGTAGATTCATTGATAGTTCTGGGAATTCTACCATCTAGTTCACTCTAAGCACCATCTGACCACCCATCACTAAGGAAAAGGGAGGGGGAAGAGGATTCATAAACACTGGTTTTGTTGACTATCTTTTGACTCTCAAAAATCATGACTTAATGCTGACCTATACTTGACTCCTGAAATTACATATTATGTCACCATAAAACCATGCTTACTACTACGACTAGTCGTCAACAATAGAGTCGTGAATAGATATGTCAATATCTCGTGGCATAAACTTTTGAGATATGTGTTAGATCATTCGGTCGTGAATAGATCTACTAACAGGGAAAAATTTTGATGCATCTATTGAGAAGCCCCTACCAACCATTTTCTTGAAAGTATCAAAGCTTCATAGAATCTATTTCTTCTCTGGACTGCGCGAACAATCATGTTGTAAGTCACACCATCTGGTAGGCAACCATTTACTTCCATTTTAATGAGTTACTCGTTTCCTTCATCTAGTAATCCTTCTTGAGGTGCTGAGGTCTTGCATTGTTGGGAAAAAAGGAAAATTGAACTTCTGAATTTAATATAGAGAAGTCATTACTATAGAGATCCCATGGACTTGTTTATATATAGAGAGTTCATGGACTTACTTTGTTAATCAATTTAATTTCCGATGCCAATTCACCTATTACGTATCATCCACTTAATACTGATTTGTTGAAATAACTGGATTGTTTACGTGATGTAGAACAATGTCCTTATCAAGTAATAAAGCTCCTCCATTGAATTGTGTGAAAGTGCCATTAAAGAAGTGTCGCTGTGGTAGAGTAGCAATATTGAAAATTTTGCAAAAAGAATGAAGCAAGGATTGTTTGTTTTACTCATGCCCGGGATATCTAGTAAGGCTCAAATGATTGAATAGATTGCATTACTAAATATATGTTTTATTTCTAAGGTTCTATTTATTAACAGTTTGTTTAATTCATAGGATCATAAACAACCATGCAAATTCTTTCTATGGTGCGAAGACAACAATAAGGAGGATGTTGGGGCTGATGCAACTTCATCAAAGTGTAATGCCAATAAAATAAAAGACTTTCGACTTGAAGTGAAGACAATAATACAAACAATGGGCAATAAGCTCTTCTTGAAGATGCTTGTGTTGGGTTTATGCTTTCAAACCATTACTTTATGTATGACATTAGCATTTTAATATATGGATATCAGTTTTACATTTCATTATGTATGTTTCTTTCATGAGATGATTTTCAATCCTTAAGTATCATAGTAGGTAATTCGTGTGTGTATGAGATACATATAGGTGAGATATGGATTACCATTATTTGATACTTAAAGCTTGTCACAATGGATGATGAGACTGAATAGCTGTAGACACCCTTTTTGCCTAACAAAAATGTTAATATTTATTACCTTTTTTTTACCCAACCTAAAAAAAGAGAGGATTTTTTTTACTTCTTTTCTTTCCACCAAGCTAGGTAGATTTAAAAAAAAAAAAAAAAAAAAAAAAGAAAGAAAGAAAGAAAAAAAGAAATGTTGGGATTCCTTTTTATAAGTAAAAAAAAAAACACAAAGATGTTGGGATCCTTTCTTTTAGCAAAAAAACAAGAAAAAAAGAGGTGGAGTTTTTCTTTTCAATAAACAAAGCTCGGTGGATTTTTACTATTCCATAAAAAATGCAAATAGTTTGGTTCTTTTACTTAAAAAAATAAAATGGGTGGGTCTTTTATTTTTAGTGGAGAGTCTTAAAAAAAAGGAATAAAAATCTTGCTTGGCCTATAAATGGAGACCAATACAAACCAAAAAAGGGGAAGAAAAAAAAGAAGAAGATAGCTTTCTCTACATACATCTCCCTCATCTTACCCTCCATCTCCCTCACCTTCCCCTTCATCCCCTTCACTTTGTAGAAAAGAACTACTAACAAAAAAAGAGTTTCCATTTTCTCTACCACTACTCCACCTCCTCTAACCACCACCATCAAGGCCACTACTACAATCATCCCTTCCGTCGAGCTACCATATCACCACAATTCTTATCAAGATACCTTACGGTCACCTCATCACTATCATCATCCGTTGCCGCCCGACCATAATCATACCGCCTCAAATCATTGCCCAATATTCCAGTCACTTACCATCAACATTCTAGCCGATTTCTTGAGTTCCTCTAATAATTCATGTTTTTATTTTATTTTATTATTGTTTTTTTTATTCTCTTATGGTCGGATATTCCGCCTTTCTTTCTCTTTCACTTCTATTTTCTCTTATGGTTGGATATTCCGCCTTTTTTTTTTTTTTTCTTTTTCGTTTATGGTCGGATGTTCTGCCTTTCTTTTTCTTTTTCGTTTATGGTCGGATATTCTGCCGTTCTTTTATTATTTTTCTTTATTTTATCTCATGGTCGGATATTCCGCCTTTTTTTTTCTCTATTTTTTTTTTTCCAGTAGTGTGGCTTCCCTATAAATCCATTCTAATTGGTCCATCCGCCTGTACCGCTTTACTCTTATATGTTGTAAATAAGTATTATTATCACAAATCTATGAATTCGCCCATCACTCCACGGCTACTCATGGGCACCGACCCTTACTTCCGGCATAAAAAACAAAATACAAAAAAAAAAATCTTTTCTTTCTTTTGGGCACCGACCCTTACTTCCGGCATAAAAAATAAAAAATAAATAAAATAAAATAAAAAATAAAAAATCTCTTTTCTTTCTTTTGGGCACCAACCCTTACTTCCGGCATAAAAAATAAAATACAAAAGAGACTTTTTTCTTTCTTTTGGGCACCGACCCTTACTTCCGATATAGGAATGAAAACACAAAAAAAAAAAAAAAAAAAAAAAAAAAAAAAAATTTGAAAAGTGCAAAATATATTTCATTCTTCACTCACTTGCATAATCTCATCAAAATTCCTAGCTACACCAAATTTTACTTGAAGCATTACTTCACATTCACATGGTCTAGACCAACCAACTTTTCTTAAAAAAAAAAAAAAAACACCTGCACACACTCACACATATACACTGCACAGAACTACGTACGGCCTGATTCTCGACTTGAGATACGTATGCAACCCCTCACTTGAGTGCGGCCATAACCACACCTTTTTTCCATTTCTTGTACATTCTTACACTCTGACTATTTTTTTTTATGCCCCATTATCATGAAGATCACTAGAATTGGTAACCGTGCTTTGCATGGATGTTCAAGGGTGTTTAACACCTTCTCTCGACATAATCGAGTCCCCGAACCCATATTTTAAAATATCTCTGGTTTTCGCATGGCTATTCAGAGCCACACTTTTAAAGGGCCCACTTTTCTCAAAACTGTTTTTCAAAGGTCAAAGATGAGTTACTTTAATTGCCTTTGCAGCGGTCCTAACACTCCAAATGTTAGGTGGTGACTCTGAACATTTGAAATAGGCCCTACCATACTCCCCCACTTCCAATAAAATTCATCGCATTTCACCCACTTTAAAAAAAAAAAAAAAAAGCCAGGCCTACACCAACAATCAGGCTGTGCCGAAAAAGCGTGTGCGACAATATCTCATCAGGTATACACTGTAGCGTAATTAACTACCATTGGATGGAGTGATTAATCTCAATCACTAGAGTGTCACTCTTAGTTAATATGCTAGTGCTTATGGTGCATTGACGGACTTGAGTTTTCCTATTGACACTTAATGCTTTCAAACATTCAATAGGAACTCATAACTTGTATAAGGTACGTGTTCTCAATCTTGCGATGATTATGAACACAGACTGTGGATATGGCTGCTTTGACTTACCAATCAGTGAGGTCTATAGAAGATTAACACCTGGGTATCTTGGGTATGTCATTTTCATAGGGTTGTGAACATATATTGTCAAGACAGAATCTACCCTCTGTTTCAGAGTAAGCATTCCCTTGAGAATGTCACCAAGTCGATTACTAAGTACTGCAGTCTTGTTGAAAAAGAGTTATCAACATGTTTGGTAATCATGAGAGGTGAATGAGACTCAAGGAATATAAGAAGTAATCATGATTCAGGTTGACAGTAACAGTTATCCAACTACCTGAATATGATTACGAATGCTGAAGGTAGAGGGACATTAGTACAACATACAAGTCTAGTTATTACTTCAGATATGTTTTTTTGCGTTGGTGTTCAGTTATCGTTTTGTCACGACCCATCCCACTACGCGTGGAAATAGGACACGTGGCACGCCACCAAGGCTCATCCAAACATCATATAACTATACGCAGCGGAAAGAACTTTAAAACAACCCTGGGTATTTAAAACTTAGGGAACATTACCCTCTGAGTTTGTAAAATCCATTGAAATCAGAGTTATAAAAAGTTTTGGCCAATGGAAAACACTTCAAAAGGAACAGTTTTGAAAACAGGGGTTCAGTCGACTGTGCCTAGGGTCCAGTCGACTGCACCTAGCAGAAACCAAAACCTAAAAATCTCATCAGAGGTCTAGTCGACTGATCAAGGAACCCAGTCGACTGCACATGCAACTGATCAAGGTCTCCAGTCGACTGTGTTAAGCAGAACCAAAATGCAACTTACTCAAAAGGGATCCAGTCGACTGATCTGGGGACTCAGTCAACTGCTTTTCCATTAATAGAAGCAGTAGCCAAAAATCAACAGTGTTCAGTCGACTGACAAAGGGTCCAGTCGACTGCTTCTCTTACTATTCACTTTCAGTGTCTCAATCCCACGAGATCCAGTCGACTGATCCTGGGTCCAGTCGACTGCTCCCCTACTGGGCAGCCTGTAATGACATAATAACAAGTCATGCTACTCCACCAACCACAATCACAACCATAACTGATTTCAACATTTTAAAACACAATTACAGACGTTCAATTACAAGATTACAATACTGCGAAACTAATCCATGTTTATATTACAGCATATTCAAAATCCCAATCCGTACACCAGTTTTGGGATTAAAATAAAAACATATACAAAGGTGATTCCCCCGGCGTTCATCGGCCTCACTCAACACATTTCTTCTTGTCTTTCTTCTTACCTGCAATGGAGTACATCTCCACTGCTCAGCTATATGCTGAGCATACAATTCTAAATGTATGCTTATATGACAATTCATGGTTTAAGCATCTAAAACACGTAGAAATAGTCTCTAGGGTGAGTGGTACGCATTCATCCGGTCAATGTCGTAGGAGGCCCACCTCTCCCACGCATCTCGTACACTGGTTGGGCCTTCCTCCATACCAGGTACCGTGTACTGGTTGGGCCCACCTCCAATCCAGACACAACCACAATTCCGATTCCATTTCAATCACAATCACAATCCTCAAGGTTCGAGGAGCTTACCCCGGATGAATTTGCACCAAACTCCCCTTTGACCCAAGTAGACACATAACATGCTCACATAAACAGTTATACGTGCTTTTATCATAATTTCACGGGCATAATTAACTGGCCTAACTAACACATGAATTTCGCCCGGATCCAAGAATATCAAAGTTGATGTTCAAAACATAAAAATCCATATATCTCATAGATCTAGAATTCATACCTCGTGCGAATCTCTTCAAACTTTGAAGGATCGTCTAGGGGGCTAATTAATCGTCGGATTTCAAATTTGGGACGATTCCTACAAGTTTTACTGGATTTTCCCCAAAAGTCTAGAAATTAGATTTTTACAAAAGTTGGCCAAACATGGCCTAATTAGTATCAAAACGTAGGTCTTACCTCCACGAGTTCAAATCTTGAATTTGGTGAAAATCTGACAGATGAAAGGCCGTCGATTGTCGTCGCAAAGCCCGGAGGAGCCAAATCTCCTTTCTCTCTCCTCTCTCTAGATATTTTTAGACGTTGTGGATGAGAATGAAATCTCATCCACTTCTATTTATAGGCAAACTTCTCGGAAATTGTGTTTACCTCCCCACGAGTTCCTCAAACTTCTAATTAGTTCTCAAAACTTCGCACACGTCCACTTTATAACTTTACGAGTGAAAACTATAAATTCCAAAAGTTTTCGACTAAGTCTCGTTTGGGTCCAAAAATAACGTCCGAAAACTATATTCTGTGGAATCTCTACACAATCTACCTTTTTAATTAACGTGTCATTCACGTTCTCACCACAGTTCTCAAAATGATGTAACAATAACAAAGATTACGAGAATTATACTACACAGGTATAATTACTATTCACAGAAATACCAGATAAAGTCAAATAACTTTTAAATCATATAAATGCCATTTACTCATGATCATGCAATATGAACTTCCATGTTCTCGTGTCCTTACTGACACCTTACCATTGACCCACGTCAACTCAACTCAAATTATTAATAACATTAATAATTTCAAAATCTCAAATGATGCATTTTCAAAATCGTAAATTTCTGGAACGGGTGTGACATGTTTTATAGTGGAGTAAACGTTAACTAACCAGTTAGTTAGTTTGCTGATCAAAGAGTTTGGTCACGGTAATTAACAAACTGGTTTGAACCAACAATAAAGAGCCTAGGAGGTCCCACTCTTTGCTCCGCTAGGAAGCTTGGTAGGGCACATGAGGATCATGTCAAGGCAGGTTCGATCGATTGAAGGTGTCTCAATCGATTGAAGTCTAGGCAGGTTCGATCGCTCGAGGGTTGTTCGATCGATCGAATACACTTCGATCGCTTCGAAGGTTAGGTCGGTTATGGGAAGCTATAAATAGGGCAGCTGCGTACTGAAGTTTTTAATTGTTGTTTTTATACGTAGAAGCTACAGAAACTATTTAGGTTTCCCTAAACCTTCCCTATCCTCCCTATTAGGGTTCCCACCAACCCTATTCATTCCGGCAGGCATACGCAGGAGTCATAAGAGTGAAGACAGCCTAGTGGAAGTTGCTGCACCATTAAGGAGAAATAAGTTTTCTGAATTGGGTTCAAGACCTGAGGTATATTTCCTCTCCATCTTGTTAGTACGCATCTATGAAATTGACGGGTAGTAGATCCTGGGCTACCAATAAGTTTTTATAACTTGACTTTTCCGCTGCGCGTTTAAACTTTTAATTTAAACCGGTTTTTCCATTAGCTTGTCATATGTGCTTTGATGTTTTTATTAGCAAAACAAATGTAGTTTGGATGCATATGAAAGCTACAATGTTATGTTAGTTGTTTTGTAATTTGTGTAATGGGAATCAATGAAGCCTTGTGTAAGGAATTGTACCTAAATTTTTGCAATTGTCATGTTTTGAAATTTTATTTTTATTTTTTTTATTTTTTGTTTGGTCTTACAACACCTTGTCATGTGAGCTATCAAGCTATACCAAACATCCAATACATAATAAATAAATAAAAACAAGCCATATCACACAAATCTTACTTCACATTAGCATAAAGAACAAGCCAATATATAACAACACTTATCAAATAAGTCTTAATTCATATTAGAATATATAACAATCCAATACATAAAAATCCATATCAATCTTTGATGAACTCTTGTAGTATAAATCATACTTGATCATCACCACTGCATCTTGGAGGTGCATCTTTCTCATAGCCATCTGTGCAATTTCAGGTGGAAGCAACAAAAAGAGGATTGATCAACTGTTGTATTAGACCATATTGGAACCAACAAAGGAGGATTGAGTAATTGTAATATACCTTGACCTTGTACCATCCTTGAAGTTGAGGATTGCGTAGATGTGAAACCATGAGCTACCTTCCAAAATGGATTCTCATAACCCTAAAACAAGTAAAAGTTTTACGTACTTGGTTGGAAAACAAGTAAATTCTATAACTGTAAAGGAAAAAAGTATATACCTGAAATCCAAACTGTCCTCCAACCCCAATATTTGGCTGAATTGCAAATTGTCCTCCAATCCCCATATATGGCTGAAATGCTAATTTTCCTCCATCCCCAATATTTGGCTGAATTGCAAACTGTCCTCCAACCACCATATATGGCTGAAATGCTAAATGTCCTCCATCCCCAAAAGCCTATTGGATTTGTAATATCGGGAATTGCCTGGACTCATCGTATGGTTATGGTCGAGTACAACCCCTTTTACACACCACTTTCTATTGCGTGAATGGAATGCATTAATCTTATCTTTGCAATTGAATTTTGAATTCAGATGCATTTTTGTCGGGTTGAAAGATTTAATTCTTGTCGTCCCCCCACAAGTACACTCAATCTGAACATGCGTTAAGATCCCTTAGACTTTCTTTGAGCTTCTCTTGGCCACGGCAAAACCTTTTTGCTTGGCATACAATGCATAAAATCTCATGTGTTCATCTATAGAATCAAACTCCATCCCCTCCTTCGGCTTTCCTCATTAATTGTTAAGGCATTCTCATACTCGTTTTCTATAACATCCTCAGTGATATTCACAAATCCACTTGATACTTCTTCTTCCAAGTATCTACAAAATAACAATGTTTAATGCCCTCAATTATTTACTTATGTAACTTTTCTAAATCCTACCTCAATTTCAACTTTAATATCAAATCACTTGTGTATCCTAACTTTAATAAATTGGTGAAAACTTTACTATAAACTTTGGAGCAACTATAGGGTTATTCTAACATACCCATACACTAGTACAACATTATATTTATACATATAAAGACACACATAGGGACAACTTACTTGACAAGTAACAATTAGAATTTTTACAAATTGTGTCTTTCATCAAAAAGTTCTAAAAGAAGTTTATGTATTCGAATTGGAAGATGATTGTGAGATTATATATGTACTTGATATATATATATGTATGTACATATATATATATATACAAAATGTGTGTGTGTGTGTGTGTGTGTGAGAGAGAGAGAGAGAGAGAGAGAGAGAGAGAGAGAGAGAGAGAGAGAGAGAGCCCGAGATCGCCTGGTGGTGGTCTTCCTCATCGGCGGCGGCTGGTGGTTTGTCTTCCTCGACGGTCGCCGTTCTTCTACTTTGAGGATTTAGGACTGGAGCTCTTCTAACGTGGAAGAGGTCTTTGATTTTGGGGATTTTGCTTATTTGAATAGGCACTGTTTTGCAAATAAAATGGTGCGGCCCACAAATTTTTTTTTGCTAAGATGACCTCATTGTGAAAAGTGTTGTGAAACAAATTCATTAATTCTTTCATTTTCTCTTTCTAATATTGGTATGCATGAATTTTTTTTATAGAAAATTTGAACGTAATTTTTTTGTGTCCATTATCAACAACACAAATGCTATTACACTATTTTTTTTTTAAGTTTTAGAACAAATTTATTAGTTATTTCATTTTCTTTTTCTTATATTGGTGTGCATGGATTTTTTTTAGAAAATTTGAAGGTAATTTTTTTTGTATCAATTGTGTAATAAAATTAAATTTAGAAGCATGTGTGTGTAAAATAAATATATATATATATATGTATATATGTGTTAAAGTAACTAAAAGCTTCATTTGGCATTTTGAAGGATATAAGTTCATTATTTCCATGCATCAAAACATTTGAATCCAAGATTTCAATAGTATTATTTCAATTTGGTATGAGATTTGAATAAAAGTGAATTTGGTTCTAGGATTATTAAGCAAAAATATATTCATTTTTTTATAAGTTAATTTAATATTCATATATTCAAAGTTCGGGAAAGGAGAAAAGCCACAGTATGTGTTGAAAAAACCCATAAAGAGGTGAATGATATATATGCAATATAATGTTGATGTAAATGTAATTATACATATGACAAAATATAAATCTTAAATTTGAGGGAAGAAGTTGACCAGGATGTAAATATTAGTGACCAATTCATAAATAGCCACTTAATTTGACTTTTTTTTGAAGTGAAGTGTAAATATCCCAGAACTTATTGACTCAAACGTAATTAGACATATTACAGTATATTAATTCTAAATTTGAGAGAAGAAGTTGACCATGCTGTTAACTAACTCGATCGTTGAATTAGGGTTTTCACAGAATCTCTCTTCCAATATGAACTTGTCTTCTAATCGAAGCTTTTAACGTGAACGATGGTGAGAGATGGATAACTGAAGGTGAATATATGAATGTAAGGTGTGGATGTGAGGAGAGACGAACAACGAGAAGAGGGAGAGACGTAATGAGAGATGATTTATGGGGATCCTCCCGTTCAAATAGGGTTAGGGTTTTTTTAATTTTGGGGCAAATTGGTCTTTTTTTACCTAAAAACTAAAGCCGTTTAAGAGTCGTGACTTCCAAGGAAAGTGAGTGTTGTTATGCAAACTAGAGGGGAGATCACTGTAATTATACCTAATCTCAGAAGAAGTACGTGTAATTTATCCTAATAATTAAAACCCTATTTTCAAAAGGGTTTTGTTAATATGTGCCTTTAGGGCATATGTTAAGGTTCCAAAAATAGAAATAAATAAGAGAGTCAAATACTAAACCTCACACCTCACACTGTACGAACATTGTATCCCTTATTTATTTCCACATTTAGAACCTTTAACATATGCCATAATGGCACGTATTAGCAAAACCCTTTTCAAAATTACAAATTCAGCACTTAATCGTTCTAAATTATATCAGTTTTTATTTATTTATTATTTTTTATTTATTTTTATCTGAGACCATTCTCAATGTACTATTGCTTGCAAAGAGGTCTCAATTGGAGGAAGGAAACGAAGCATTCCGGGAATGGCTTCGAGAAACAAACAGATTTGAAATCGCATTCAAACACAGCTAGCTGTGAGACCGAGATATAAGTGGCGTCCCTGTCGTTAAAGGTAACGCAGTGTAATATGTATATGTATGTAAATGTATGCTTTCATTATTATAGTATATGTATATGTATATGTATATATCTTAGCGTATTCCCATGTTAATAGTTTTCACTTCCCCAAAATGTTGTATATGTCAATTTGGTTCTTCAACAAGGCTGTATTTGGATATTGTGTGAATCCGTTTACTCGTGTTTACCTGTAATTCCAAATAATTTATATGCTGTGAACGGGGCGGATCTAGAACATCAATACTGTCGTGGCTTGACAGTAATTTTTTTTTTTTTAGACCTATTTATACATATTTTGTGTAGATGATATAAACTAACTCTAAAAAAAAATTAGAGTGCAGTTTTGCTCATCCAAAATTACTCACCCTTTGCTCACCCCGTCTCCCATTGGCTAATGTAGTGGGCCCAGTACTTTACACCATTAATTAATTCTCATTTTGGGTACCACTGTATTAGCCAATCGGAGAGGAGGGTGAACAAAGGGTGATCAGTTTTGGAGTGAGCAAAAATGTATTCAAAACTTTATCCCAAAAAACATAAAAGGGAGGAGGGCTTTTATAATTAGCACAAAAATATAAGAGAAAAGGGGCTTAGTATAACAATTTTATAATATCAAGGGACGCTAATTATAAATTTCAGGGGGGGCTAATTGTAAATTTTTTTTAGTGCAAACCGGGGGGAGCCCCCTCTTGTCCTTCTGTGCATCTGCACCTGGCTGTGAATTAGTTTCTGGGTGATATACTATAGCTTCACCTACGCTAGTGAAGTTTTGTACTAATTCTGTAGCTAAATAAATACTATTGATCCATGGAAATTGATACATTTTGATTCAGTATCGGGTAATTTTTTATTTTGGTTTTAACTTCGCTATAAACAATTCTCACACAGCCTTGGCGCAACGGTAAGAGTTGCCGCCGTGTGACCAAAGGGTCACAGGTTCGAGTCGTGGAAAGAGCCTCTTGCAAAAAAGCAGGGTAAGGCTGTGTACAATTGACACAATGTGGTCTGACCCTTCCCCGGACCCCACACTGCGGGATCTTCGTGCACCGTGCTGCCCTTACAGACACACACAGGGATTGAGGAAGACAATCATTTATGGTTATAGTTATCTTTCCTGAAATGTGAGGGAAATGCTGGAGTGGAAATTGATTTCAAACCCCCAACAACATTCCACTGTGCCTGGAAGAGTTGCATCTATATATTCAATTCAGTAGATTAATAGTAAAACACGGAGTCAATGAGAATTGTTATGTTTGGTTTTTCTTCCAAATCTTTTTGGCATTTGGCTATCCCTTGGAAGCATTATCAATGAGTTGTTTTTCATTTGGTGGTTGATACTCTACTGCATACACTTCCCAAACTTAAAATGGTTCCATATATCATCACAAGATAAGAGTCACTGCCCCCATCTAAATACTACCTATTATTTTTCCATAAAACTCATAGGGGCAATTGGGATATTTGATTTTTAACTTAACCACTATAAATTTGTCAACACTGTGGTTGGAGGTTGAATGTTTCGGAGTTTTATCATCAGAGGGCTGAACGGGAAATTTGAGCACAGCAACTAAAAAATTCAAGAGCTTTCAACATGGCCAATTTAATGTTTGGTTAACTGACATTTTCCAAGTCTGACTGAGTGAACTGATATGTTAATGAGAGTCGTAACTGTATGAAACACAAGATCACTATGAGATGTTAAGCTTTTTAAGATATTTTAGGAAGTTCCATATTCATAGATACATACATGGATTGGAAATTTGGAGTCTGACTACTACTTCAGGTGAACATGAGTACTAGCCTGAATCAATGTTTTCCTTGACTTTGGCAACAACTCTCATTGAAGAAAACTATGAATTTGCTACTAACTGTTGGAAACTATGTATATGAAACAAAACAAAATAGTGACTAGATCGAGCACGCAAAGCGTTGTCCAAAAAACGAGTTTACGTCCCACACTTAGTTGTTTATGAACTAAGACGTATCGTTCTTGAGGATACTACGATCTAGTATAATAGAGACAACAAACTCTATTATACTCTGCAGAATATATGTATATAAATTACTCTCAATTGACTCTAGAAGAGATGATGAAGAGAAGAGAAGAGAAAATCTGAAAAATCAAGTCTATAAAACTAACTGACTATATTGTATATAAAGGTGTCTATTGGGTAAGAGATGTCTCTCTACACAAATGTATGTGTCCCAACACCTATATACTAAGTGTATAATAGTATATACATGTTTATCAGCCATTAGAACAGATGAAATTCAAACTAATTCGAAGTTACAACATGAAAAGTTATGACTCTTCACAAACAGGGACCGATTGAATGCCCCTTTGCCAGAACTTGTTTAAGACTTCTTATAGCCGTTGACCCAGTCGACCGGTCGAAAACCCCTCTGCTAGAATCTTGAAACTTAATGTTCCAAACCTTCCCCTGAGCATTGAGCTGGTCCTTAGTGATCCTAACGATTCCCTTGAGCTTACATAAGCTCCCATTCACACCCCGAATCTAACAATCCCCCACATGTGAATGATTATGGCTAACTAAACAACAATGAAATACAATAAAACTACGAGAGCAATTCACGGATTTGCGACGCATTAGGAGAGTGTCTTTTGGACTTGAACTTTCCCATAGTGAATATCTACTGGATTTACTCAGTGACGCATTGTACATTAAGTATTGAACTGTTCAACCTTTTAGTGTAAACCAACACTAGATAACATACACCACATATCCTTATATATATTAATCCATTCGGTTGTGTTCATTTTGGTCCTGAACATGATCCTTATTCATGAGAACTCTTAGAGAACCAAGCCTTTGAAGTTCTCATAGAAGCGACCCCACTTCCATTCGCATATAGGTGATACCAATTAAGAGTACTATCATTACTCATCAATATCATTAAATGTAAGTACATAACCTCAACAAATTTTATTACTCACTTGAACAATATACATGAATGATGCCACAATGAATGTGTGTTTACAACGTGAACTTTCCCAACTAGTTTTCCTATTGAACCTAGATCTTGGGATCTCCAGTCAGCTAGGTTAGGTTTCTTCCAGGTTGTTCAAAATATTGGTTTTAGGCCTATTCCTTTCGTCGTATATTGAACTTGATCTCTAGTCAACCCTTTTGTAAGGGGATCCGCAATGTTTTCCTTCGATTTGACATGTCAATCGTGATTATACCACTAGAGAGCAGCTGCTTGATTGTATTGTGTCTCCTTCTTATGTCTTGACTTGCCATTATACACGGCATTCTCAGCTACGGAAGATGCCGCATTGCAGTCACAGTGCACAACTATGGCCGTTACCGGTTTTGGCCATAACGAAATATCTTCTAGGAAATTTCGAAGCCATTCGGCTTCCTCACCCGCCTTGGCGAAGGCTGTGAACTCCGATTCCATCGTCGAACGTGCTATACACGTTTGCTTAGTTGATTTCCAAGAAATCGCAGCTGACTATCCAAAAACTTAACAAGTCGACACACTTTATGTTCTTGTCCCTTTACAACAAACCCTTCCGGTTGTTCCATATAGATCTCCTCATCTAGATCTCCATTAAGGAACACAGTTTTCACATCCATTTGATGTAGTTTTAGATTATAGACGGCTACTATAGTGATTACTATCCTAATGGAAGTAATCCTAGTAACCGGGGAATAAGTATCAAAGAAATCTATTCCCTCTTTTTGTCTATAGCCTTTTGTGACTAGTCTAGATTTGTACTTATCTATGGTACCATTGGCTTTGAGTTTCTTCCTAAAAATCCATTTGCAACCAATTGGTTTACTACCTGGAGATAAGTCAACCAACTCCTATGTATGGTTTTGCATAATGGAGTCCACCTCACTATTTACCACTTCTTGCCAATAAGGTGCTTCAGGTGTACTCATAGCCTCGTTAAAGGTTTGAGGTTCACCTATGGTAACTAGTGTCACAAAATCCGCTCCAAAAGAAGTAGCTTTCCTAACTCTTTTGCTCTTTCTAGGACCAACTCCGATTTTTTTGTTGTTCGTAGAACTTGAAGAAATCTCTTCAATACTTCTTGTAGGTGCTGAATTTTTTGTTCCTTCCCTAAACGGAAAGATGTTTTCGAAGAACTCAATATCTACCGATTCCATGAATGTGTTGACACGAATGTCTACATTCTCGGACTTAACCACAAGGAATCGATATGCAGCACTATTATTAGTATAACTGATAAATACACAATCTACAGTCTTAGGTCTTAGTTTCGTTCGTTTAGGGAGCGGAACTTGTACCTTAGCTAGACACCCCCACACTTTGAGCTTTTTATACGAGGGTACTCTTCCTTTCCAACTTCATAAGGAGACTTGTTAGTCTTCTTATGTGGATTTCTATTAAAAATGACATTCGCCGTAAAAATGGCATCCCCCCACAAGTTATGTGGCACACCCGAGCTATTTAGCATAGCATTTGTCATTTCCTTGAGGGTTCTATTTTTTCTCCCGGCTACACCATTTTGTTGTGGTGTATACGGCGCAGTGGTTTCACGAATAATCCTATTATTAGCACAATACTTGGCTAGTGGAGTTGAATCATATTCACCTCCTCTATCCGATCTAACTCGTTTTATTGTTCTAGATAATTGATTTTCAATTTCATCTTTATATGTCTTAAACATGTCCATTGTTTCATCTTTAAAACTAAATAAGTAAACATAACAATATCTACTACTATCATCTATAAGAGTAAAGATTGAGGCACGCCCAAAGACACAACTTTTGGGACACAACCCAAGAGATGTGTCTATATCTCTCCTGTGATGTCACTGGACCCCACAGTGACACAGGAGAGAGATAGACACATCTCTTGGGTTGTGTCCCAAAAGTTGTGTCTTTGGGTGTGCCCCACGTATTACCCCATCTATAAATGTAACAAAGTATTTCCTCCCACCTCCTGTTGAAGTTAGTTTTAAATAACATAAGTCGGTATGAATTAAGTCTAGTAACTCACTTGTTCTATCTATGAATTTAAATGCCTTTCTAGCAAATTTTGATTCTACACATGTTTCATATCTATGTGATTTGTCAATTTCAAATTTAGGCAATGATCCTAGATTAACTATTTTATACATGTATTTGAAATTTACATGTCCTAATCTAGAATGCCACAATGAACATAACTCAACAATATAAGAAGAAGCTATAGCATTCTCATTACTAATAATTTTAGGAGTAACAAATGATCTTGAAGTGCCCTTCATTAAGCTAACCCTTTCTTACATACATTCCACCCTTAGTCAAAACAAATTTATCGGATTCGAAGACTAACTTGAATTTATTGAGATTGTTTGTCCTACATCGGGAACTTATAACCTAGCTACTCAATATATAGGTTCAAGGGGCTACTCCACCATTGCCAATTGGTTTTGGGTTGGATGCTCCAATTCAACATGGTATCAGAGCAGGTTATTGTTGGGCCAATTTGTCCACGTGTGCTCCACGTCACTCTATCTCAGTAATCCACGTGTTTGGCTCTCAGTCATGCCACACGTGCGGGGGTGTGTTGAGATTGTTTGTGGGAACTTATAACCTAGGTACTCGATATATAAGTTCAAGGGGCTACTCCACCCATTGCCAATTGGTTTTGGGTTGGATGCTCCAATTCAACAGAATCCTTTCTTGCTTAGCATAGGTCTGGACATTAAATTCTTGCGAATTTCTGGAACATGTAGCACATCTAGGAGGGTCATCTCTTTTCCGGAAGTGAACTTAATAATCACATTCCCCTTGCCTTCAACGGTTGAAGCCGCGACATTGCCCATAAAAAGCTTGTCACCACTATCCGTCTTTGTGTAGGTAGAAAACATGTTTCTATCTCCATAAATGTGTTTAGTGGCCCCAGTGTCTATTCACCAACCCTTAGAATCGGTCACCACACAAGTTTCTATGACCACCGCCGCAAGATCGTCGGTCTTCATCATGTTAGCTTGATTGGACTTCTTGTTTCCTCCATTAGATCCTTTCTTGTTTCGACACTCGCTTGCACGATGTCCGGGTATTCCACATACCCAACAATTCCCTTTAATCTTCTTGGAATTGCGGTCCTTAGACCCGTTGTATGTAGACTTCCTCTTGCCTCCTTTAGAACTTGATTTAGGCTTTGATTTTGAAGACTCGCCTTCAACGAGATTGGCTTTCAACTCCATAAATCCTTGCTGCCCATTCTTATCTCCTTTCCGGTTGTCTTCCTCAATCCTCAAATGCACCACAAGATCCTCCATTGATAACTCGTTGCGCTTGTGCTTGAGATAACTCTTGAATTCCTTTCACAACGGTGGCAACTTTTCAATTATGGATGTCACTTGGAATGGTTCACTAATTGCCATCCCCTCCAAGATAATTTGGTTAATGATCACTTGAATCTTTCAATTGCTTGACCACCGGAATTGAATCCACCATTTTAAAATTTACAAATCTCCCAACAATGAATTTCTTAGTACCGGCATCTTCGGTCTTATATTTTTTCTCCAAGGATTCCCATAACTCTTTGGTGCTAGTAAAAGTCGAATAGACATTGTAGAGAACGTCCTTCAGTCCATTTCAAATGTAATTCCGGCATAGAAAATCGGAATGGTTCCATGCTTCCAATGCGGCTTCTTGTTCTTTTGACGGGTTTTCGGTAGGAACCACCGGCTTATCTTGACGTAGGATGTGTGCAAGATTGAGCGTTGTGAGATAGAACATCATCTTCATTTGCCATCTCTTGAAGTCTTCTCCTTTGAACTTTTCGGGCTTCTCGACATGTGTATTCTTGATAACAGTTGTTTTTTCAATGGCCATACTTCCAACAAATATTAAATTCGTTTTTCGATTTTTGGAAACTATGTATATGAAACAAAACAAAACAAAACAGTGACTAGATCGAGCACGCAAAGCGTTGTTCGAAAAACAAGTTTACGTCCCACACTTAGTTGTTTATGGACTAAGACATATCGTTCTTGAGGACACTACGATTTAGTATAATAGAGACAACAAACTCTATATTACTCCGCAGAATATATGTATATGAATTGCTCTCAGTTGACTCTAGAATAGATGAAGAAGAGAAGAGAAAATATGAAAAAATCAAGTCTATAAAACTAACTAACTATATTGTATATATAGAGGTGTCTATTGGGTAAGAGATGTCTCTCTACACAAATGGTTGTGTCCCAACACCTATGCACTAAGTATATAACAGTATATACACGTTTATCAGCCATTAGAACAAATGAAATTCAAACTAATTCGAAGTTACAACATGAAAAGTTATGACTCTTCACAAACAGGGTCCAATCGACCGGCCGAACGAGGTTGGTCGACTGGTCGAATGCCCCTCTGCCAGAACTTGTTTAAGACTTTTTATAGCCGTTGACCCGGTCGACTGGTCGAAAACCCCTCGGCTAGAATCTTGAAACTTAATGTTCCAAGACTTTCCCTTAGCATTGAGCTGGTCCTTAGCGATCTTAACGATTCCTTTGCGCTTACATAAGCTTCCATTCACACCCCGAATCTAACACTAACTCATGGCTAAATATATGGACTATAGATGCAAATTCATATTAATGGAGCCTAAAGAGTTTCTTCACTTTTTTAGTGAAGTGTGAACTCACTGCTGGCTTTTGGGGTGCTTGATCATTAATGAAACTATCTGAATTCTCTTAGAAAATACTTTTGCTCACCCAAAATATGGTTCATTGTTTAATCCTGGGTCCCACTGCATTGGCCAATAGGATGCTTGGGTGAGCATTGGTGAACCATTTTTTGGGTGAGCAAAAATGCTCTCATTCTCTTATGGTGGGAATAAAAGAGTGAATTAAATTTAACAATTTGGATCTTTTTTAGCTACTTTGAACTTACTCTTCATTACAAAATAAAGTTTCTCTTTTCCATGGGGAGTTCATTCTATATCATAAAAAGTTGCGGGAGGTGTATCTCTGGAGAACCATCATGCTTTCTAGAAAAAATGTAGAGATTTTATTATTGTGGTCTTCAGCCAAAGGGGCTTCTCCTATTTTATGGGACATTCAAGAGTATAGAGGATGACTGGTGCTTGCATTGGCTTGATAGCCAATTGTCAAGGAATACTTTTGCAAAAAGTGATTGTGGCATACATGGCGAACATGTGCCTTGGGTGGTGCGTCTCTCTCTTCAAATTGTCGTCACTGTATATGTTGGGGAACACATCAAAGGAAAAAACCCCAAGTTCCAACCACCAAGCCACGACCTCTAGGATTGTGTAGACACTGTGGTGCAATATAGGGACCACATCAATTGTGCACTGAACGCAAGAAGTTACCGAGGCCTTGCTACAGAACTAGGCAAGCAATAGGTAAAACATGGGGGAAGTTCGTTTAAAGGTAGCTTTTAGAGTGATGGAATTTGCACGTTGGAGACTGACAGGTTGGGTCCTATAAAGATACAATTAAATCTGCCATGGTGATGGAGTTAAAGTGAGGTGACACTTGAATGAAGCATAGAATAGTTGAGCATAAGCATGTTTAGAATTATGCTCAAGTGATACCATTTGGATAAATTTCCAATGTGTACGTGTGGGCGAGGTAGAGGAGGAATACTTGTCCAGTTCCACCACCCTCATCAAGCCATGTGATTGTAGTAACATGCGACATGACTTGGCAGAGGTCGCGACATGCGGTGAAGCCACTGAGGCGGGAATGAGTAGTTAATTACCTACACGGTTCTACAGCTTCCATCGCCAGTTGGAAGTTCTCTGGTACGCATTCAAAATTTTCTTATTGAAGAGTGGAGGTTTGCATGGATCACTGGTCGATTTCAAGATTTTCTCCTGTGATGCAAATTTTTCCTATGTGGTCTTTTGTATTTTTGTTTCTTGTGTTCTTTTAGTTTTAGGCTTTTTTGTTCTTTTTCACGCCATGTGCTCTGTTCATTGTAATTTTGGGGGGCTTTCTCTATTGTTATCTTTGGGGGCTTTCTCTTGTTCGCATTTGTCTATTTCTTCTTTTGTTTGCTGTCTCTGCTCTTTTTGTTAGGTAGCCCTTGTGTTGTTTGGGGATTTATACTTCCTGCGTACATGGGTGCACCTGCTTTGGTGCCTTTTTCAATGCATTACCTTTACCTATACAAAAAAAGGGTAGCTTTGTAAATTCTAAATGGGGATTTCTTAACATTTGGAATCTATCTAGAACAAACTATCTAATTGGTTTCATGTTATTGTCATTATATGAAAAGCTTTGGTCATGCAACCGTTGATACATTTCTGTACCCTATGTAGCATGGGTACTTCATTTAGACCCCCGTACCTGTACCGAGTACTTACCGGACACCGACACTCGTTGGACACCCCAGGATACTTACCCGACACTCCAAAAAACGTGTCCGCTTATTTAATTCAACTTTTTTTGTAAATGATTGTTGCCCACTTTTTAGGATGAATCTTTTCTTGTCTTGTTTTGGACTTGTGCTTTTTATGATTTGGTAGTGATATTGATGATCTAATGATGTTTAAGTTATAACAATATTGTTATACTTATGGTCCTTGTGAATGATTTTGTTATAGTGAAATAATCTTGCTATGGATGGATTTGTAATGTTGATCTTTAATGGTAAACAATCTTGTTATAATACTTATAATTCTTGTTATGTGACTATTTCTTGTTTTTTTATTTTTTATTAGCATTATGTTATTAATAAAAAAATAATAATGTGCTATTCATCGTGCCCTAGCCGTACCCGTACCCGTACCCAACATTTTTAGGATTCGTCGTACCCCCGTATCTGTATCGTGTCGCACCCGTATCTGTATCCGTGCTACATAGTCTGTACCAAGTGATTGTGCTGCTTATTCCTCGTACTAAATTGTTTTCTGGGTGGCTATTTTTTGAGAGCTGTACATCAAAGTGTTGTTATTTGATTGACTTCATGTTTTACAACTTTGACACATACAAGTTTTGTGTTACATCTATAACTCCTCTTTCCCACCTTTCATTTTGTTGTTATCTAACTGATTTTCTTTGTTTACCTTTACAGATGGATTTTGATCATCCCATCTGTCAGAATATTCCCTATTGGGTGCCCAAAAGGTGCATCATATTCAATTTGGTTCAGAATTTTTGAGTAGGAGACTGGAGAGTAATGTTCCGGTAGGGACACATAATCTCGAGGAAAAGAGAAAAAGTTTTTCAATGTAGCTAAGTACCAAGGCTGACTGGCTGAGTGATACACGACACTGCACTTCACATGTTGCATGTTCCACAATATGACAAGTACTTATCTATTCTTTTAAGGATTAGTCTTACTAGACCCTTTAAATAATGTTGCAGTATTCTATTTTGAGACTACTTAGAAGCTATAGAATTAGAGTTTTATTTAGCCAGTGAAAAGGTTGCATTAGTGAAATCAAAGTTAAGCTTACAAGATAGATCACTTCTGAGAAATTTTTTGAATGAAATTTGAGTTCTCTCGATCACATTCTTTTCCTTTCTTTCTGTCTATATGGTATATTGGTATATCTTACCCGTCTCTTTCTTGGAATTCTCTTCTCTATCTCTCCTCCATCGGCTCTCTTTCTCCTGTCTTTCATTGTTATCAAATTTACATCCAAACAGTTGAAGAAAAATCAGCAAGTTATTTTTGCGCGCCATATGTTTGTTTCTTCTGGGTCACATTAGCTTCTCCAACCTGGTGGACTGGAAAACACACATCCTGTTAGAGAATGAATTCGTTCATGTGTACTAGTTATTTTCATTGTTATTGTGGCTTGGTATTTCTCTAGTTTCAAGAGTTCCTGCTCCGCAAGAGTTTCCTTTTCAGAAACTTTTGCTGGTATTGACATCAATCCTGGCCTGTAGTCTCTCTCTCTCTCTCTCTCTCTCTCTCTCTCTCTCTCTCTCTCTCTCTGTCTTGGGTAATCCTTTATTTTCTAAATGCACGTGTTTGTCCTCTTTTATGTATATGTACATGCTATGTGATTCTTGACCTTTCTGTGATATGTTGAAGTCTGCCTGCCTAGTTTTCTGGAACTGGATGTAGTAAATTGTTCACAAATTTTTGATTGCTCCAGTAGAGACATGCCTAATTTATCCATAATCTATTTCATTGCCTATTTCTCTTTCTGTCACCAGTAGAAGAAACTTCACACAAGTGAAAGAGTAAACTGTGTCACGTGGTTATGTACTCTTAGATTCTGCTGTGATTGCAAAATGTGTTTAAATGGTGTTTTATTTGTCACGCTGCAACATTGCTCCTTTATCCCAGATAGGAAAGTTTTAGTTTATAAGAATCCATATACTATCACACAATGATATTACATTCTTATTTACCCTTTTCCGAAAAAAAGATATTACATGCAACTCCAGTAAAGAGGGCATTTCTATATCTAGTACTACTAAAATATTCACTCCTTACCTCAATACCTAATGGTGTGAAAAAAGGGGTCAGGAAGTCGCACTGACCACACAAATAAATACACCACCATATACTTAGTAAGTCTAACATGTATCACGATCATTCTGAATATGGTTGCTTGATGGCCTTCCGTTCAGTAAACAACCAACTGAAGGGACAGTAGGAGAGTTCAACTCTCCAAATGCTTGCCAGCAGAAGGGATCATACATGTGATAGTGTTCTTGAAGGGGTTGAAGTTCTATGGCCGTCAAGGTTACCTCCATACAAGGTAAAGTGTCGCTGCATGCAAGGTGTACGGGTTTTACTGTGTACGTTCCTCTTATCTTTTCATAGGTGATTCCTGATAGAGCCACTGCGGTAGTTTGGTTGTTGCATTTGGTTTTGTCGCAATAGTATTGGTCAATTATGATTGGAAATTCGACTTCTGAAACTTGAATGTTTGAGAACAGTACTCCTTGCACAGAACCTGATCCACCCTGTAAAAGTAACATTTGGAACTATGTGAGTAGCGTCGTGTATTAGGCTCAATTTGGGAATGCTTGAAAGTTGAAATAGAATCTCGTTCGGCCCCACTCTCATTTTGTATCTGGTTTTTATGAGAATCAAGGTTATGTTGGTTTGACAAAGAACTAGTTTCATGGGATACATCAGTCTGGGCAAGAACTTCTCTGCAAGAAATTGTCGTTCACCAAACACTTGAATCTGTAGAATCGATTCAATTTTGAACCATAAAACATGAGTTGGTAATGATGGGCAAAACTCATATTGGAGTCTTTACTTGGTTCTATCCCGGTGGTCAATAAAATTTTAGAAGATTTTTAAGTTTCTTCGTCTCTGTTATATCCTGAAAATTTTGCAAGTTTTTGAATTAAAAAGGGGTCATTACCAAGTGGTGGTCCCACTTACGCAAGGTGCTACTGACACAAGGTGCTAAAAGCGGTAAGGTGAAGATAGGCCAATGTCTTTGACATTTTTGCACAAAGTAGCTCCTTTCAGACTCAAGCCTTTGATATCTCAATTGTCAGCCCGAACTTTGTACTATTGATTGCAAAAATTTAGGAACAGTGAAATGCTTTTAAGTGGTTTGTTACTGATACAAAATGTTGGATCTCTTTCCTGATTTTCTAACTTTTGGTCTTCATGTTGACCCAGAACTTATTCAGGATGTTCTCTCCAGTTTATTTTTATTTTTATTTTTATTTTTATTTTAGTAGCTTTAAGAAGGAATTACTTGGTTATGAATGTTCGTTGGTTGAATAACTGCCAAAATCGCCCAATCCGCCTCCACCAAGCTCTAGTTTGTTTTTGGTTAAACTTAGGAACTGAATTGTACGTAATAACTATACCTGCCATGTCTTTATTCTGACTCCATACATTGTGTTATGCATGTTGATGTCTCGAACGGTGATGTTTGAGACACAGGCTTTACTGTTATCCTTCCCTAGTCCTCCAATGCTGATTCCGTGCCCAGGTCCACAATTTACATTATGTACGTATACATTTGTGCATCCAGTTTGTATAGAAACACAGTCATCTCCTGCACATCACATTAAATTTAGAGAGCTTATTTTAAACATAAGACAACTACACATGGACCTGTCTTATGTTAATTGTACACGTAGTTGGCTTTTATGTGTGTTTAGAGCTATTTTAGACAATTTGCCTCTTTAGCGGATAAATTGTAAGGGGGTAAAGGGGGAAGAAATATGTTATTTTAGTTTCAAAAGAAGACGTGAAAAATTGAAGGAATAAGACAAAAAGGAACTGTGTGACTTGTGGGGTTCCAAACCCTGTATTGGATTGTTCCTGGATGACTCAGGGTATGACACGCATCTGTTAACTGGGGCCCTGAAGCTTGTGGTGAACAGAGTTTGTGTTAAGAGATGACTGGTAATGACGTGTCAGAATTTTAGTGACTTAGATGGTGTGATTGGTATATAGAGCAATAAGCAGGATAAGGTTGTAGCATGATATATTGGGTATTTCCTGTCTGTAATTTCAGAAATGGCATCAAATCTTCACTAGGAGTTATGATGTTCAAGCTCATATTAACCTCAATTAAGTGAATACAGCTATGGTTTTCCAAAATTTTAACCCAAAAGTGGTTCGCAAATGACGAGGCGTTGGGATGCAAATTTGGGAACCATATCATTACTCTTCTTAAGTGGGATGAGGTAATTCATACTCTTGAAGCCATTAGAATGACAAACTACCCTTCTGAAGCAAAAGTAATTACCGCAGGCAAGATTGGAACTATGGATTAGAACATCTTTGGAGTTCTGTAAGTGAATCCCGTCTGTATTGGGGCTGTCACCAGGAGATAGGACACTCATATGGTGCACGAAAACTCCCATGCAGTTATCAAACTTGAGGTGGCATTGGGGACTATTTTGAATTGTTATGCCAGTGACGGTCACGTTAAAACTCCCGTAGAACCTCAGTGCCTGCAAAGTCGAAAAGTAAAACTATCATGTTCCATGGGTAGTGTGGTCAAGAAATTAATGCACTTCTGTTGTTTTCATTTGGTCCTTACAGTTGGTTTGATGCTCGGCATTTTCCCACCAAGTGAGCTGCTTATCTGCCACACAATTTTTGGTAAACAAACACAGTCAAACTTCTGGATAATGGAGACAATAAGTGATTGTTTAAAAAGTTACGACCTTTTGGATTATTCTTTCATAGCTTTTAAAAAAATATGACTCCTTTTTAAAGCTGAAAAACAACTTTTTAAAAAGCTCCAATAGCTTTGAAATAATCACTTATTCCAAAAGGTGATTATTTTAAGAGCTAACCCAAATGGGCTCTAAATGCAGACATGGAAATTCATGAGAGCTGGGAGCAACTGCTTACCGGGATCTGTGGGGTCAATTCCGTTGTGCTGTTTAGGGGAATAACTAGTTTTGTTTCATCATCTATGGGATCATCAAACGGGGAATCTTGCCACCAGACTGAGCCTCTTCCATCAATAATGCCACTTCCCTTGACGGTGATTCCTACTAGTTTTGTAAATTCAAGCCACTGTAAGAGACCCGAACCCCAAGCTTTAGAGCCCGTCGGAGCAATGATTGTGCCATCAAGCTGTGAAATATCATGTCAAAAAATGGGTTGTTTCTTCAGTATAGGGATTAATCAAAGGTTAGTTCAGTGTCCAATACACCTTTCCAGACAATCCACATAAGCAGGACCAGAACTCGAAAATAGTCCCAAACCTGGCTGGGGATAAATTCCTAGAAAATATTCAAACTCTAGGAAGATGTATCATAATTTACCTGAAATACAATGTCTCGTTGGCAGTAAGGACCAGAAAATGATATGGGTCCCACAAGGAACACGAATTGTGATGGAACGATGATCGTCGATGCCTGCACTTTACAAGCAGCTGCCCACGCAGCTTGGAATGCCTATTACACCATAGAAATGAAGAATTTCCTAGTTATTAATTGCATTGGTATTGACTCTGTTTTTACCCAGCTGTATAGACTATTATAAATTTATAACCATACAGTTTTTAGTTTGGCCACAAATGTATACAATAATTGTTGGAATCTGGACCAAACTGCCCTAACGAGAATATTTGAGTGGGTCCCTCCTGATATGTTGTCCATAACTCTTTGAAGTTCTGCTGTTTTGTGATTCTTGTTCTTTTTGTTATGAATTGAAAAGTGCTACATGACTAAGATTTGTGGGTACACTCATGCAGCAGGAATAAGTGACAATCACCTCTACTTCCTTTTTCATTCTTAACGCATGAAAGTAGAGAGCTGGTAAATACTCTCACCCAATTTCTCTCTACATCCACATTTTGCAATGTATGCAACATCTACTATTGTACATGTGAGTGTACTGAGCAATTTGGTGGGTGTTTTTAGTAACTCCCATGAAAATATTAATGAGCAGAAATTTTACCAAAATGCCCTTTAAATAAATGGGGCATCCATGCAATTCTGCTAAACAAAAAGTATACCAAATTTACCTAGGTGTTTTTTAGATTATTCTTATATTGGATTGATTGTCACTTTCATCAATTTCTGATACTTAGAGACTAAGCTCCTAAGACAGCAAAATTAGCCGGTAATTGGATTGATTGTCACTTTCATCTATTTCTGATACTTAGAGACTAAGCTCCTAAGACAGCAAAATTAGCCGGTAATCATGAACTTTTGTAACGTCAAGAAGTATGGGCAAACAAAAGATTGGACTTACAGGAATGGTACTTGGACCAACATTTTACATGGTAGGACTCATTTTAATTTGAATAATGGAGAAGCATCTGACAAGTTCACACTAACAGGAAATTTGAAATTACCTTTGTGTCATCGGTACTTCCATCGCCTTTGGCACCAAAATCTAACACGTCAAATGTAGTTGAAGTAACACTGTAACCTTTCTTTGGTGGTGCTGATGGGATATCTTCTTTTGGCGCAGGAGCCGGAGATGGTGGTGCTTTTGGAGACGGAGCTTTCGTTTTTGATTTACCGCCATTGTTGTGGTTGTGACTACTTCCGTGGTTCTTTGCTTTCTTCTTTGACAGAGAAGCCGAGGTACTCTTACTCTGCCTCCAATGCTTGCCTCTTCTAGCATTACAATTATTGATATTTGATGACCAAACAAGGAAGGCAATGAAAAGCATAAATGTGAGGCTTTTGAAACTAAACCCCCTCATTTTCAGTTGTTGGGATGGGGAGGTGTGGGTGTGTGGAGAGAGATAGAAGAGTTGAGAGAGTGAGTTTTAGATAGCAAAAAGAAGAGCTGGTTGGATTTATATATAGGAAGAGTTATGCAATGGTAATGGGACTGTGTGTGCAGACAAGCAAATATTGTTTGCTAATGCTAGGCATTTATGTTTCATTCTCTCTTCTTCTTTTTTTTTCTCTTTTATTAATTGTTTACCTTCGTCTTCTTTTTTTGTGAAATTCTGTTGGGATTAATTTAGCTCACAACAGGTCCTATTTCTGCCACATAGCATATTTGTTATCCCTTGTGACTCATTTCACTTTGGTTCATGAGCTTATTGCCACCAAATATGGAATGTTGGAAAAGTTATTCTAGCATATTATAGATTAGCATCTCATCCGTATTGGAGTTTTATTTTGAAAGGGACAACTTTATTTTCCCCCATTGGCCAAGGCTTAGTTTGGCCCCCATGTGGCTTTTTAAAAGGAGCTTATGAAATTTATTACTAAGTTCTTTGATAATTTTATACAAGTGGCATACTACTCTTCAAAAAGACATCATGAAACCAAAAAGCAACCTTGGGCTTTTAAAAGCTCCATTTTAGAGCTTTTAAAAGCTCCCTCCAAAAAAGCCCTAAGTTCAATTTTTGCAAAGCTCATAAACTAGTTACCAAATGAATTAACATTAAATTGTGCTTTAAAAAAGGAGAAGCACCACGTGGGGGCCAAACTAAGCCCAAGTCTTGAATAAGTTTCCTATAGCTTTTTTTCCTCTTTTTTTTTTTTTTTTTTTTTTTTTTTTTTTTCAACTCATGCGCTCAGTTAGTTACTTAATTGTTTGTATTTTACAAGCTTCAATAATGCAAGTAATGATATGTTTGGAATATTTGAACGGAGTAAGATATATGTCTACTATTGCAACTTTTTCCTCTTCTGGCGGTTCTTATCAGAATTACTGCATTTCAAGAAGTTTCTTTTTTTGTTTCTTTTAGTTAATTTCATCTCTATAGGAATTACTCTGATCTGGGTGTTTCTTCTATGAATGGTTTTCAATATATATTATGACACTTGTTTGTTAGTTTATTAGCATTTCATGCAAAAACCAAAGAGACGCATGTGAGCAGGTCTGTGGCCTGTGGGTCAATTACTTGTCAAGGGCACTGATTATAACAGCTCTTTAGGATTCACATGCAAAAGTTCACGGGCAGGAGTATTTGTACTTTGTCTTCTTAATTCGCAACTGTGGCCAAAGGCTCCAAGCCAACTTGTTCAAAGTTAGCTTATCACCCCCTTCTCTTTTCTTTAGCTAACATTTCCTAATACTGGTAACCACACTCACGCGCGCGCGCACACACACACACACACACACACACACATATATATATATATGTATGTATATGGAGAGAGAGAGAGAGAGAGAGAGAGAGAGAGAGAGAGAGAGAGAGAGAGAGAGAGAGAGAGAGAGAGAGAGAGAGAGAGAGAGAGAGGGTTTTCTCAGGATTTGAAGTTCACTTTTCACAATGAACCATCTAAGCACTATTTGAGGAAGGACACAACTTGGGTTCAGTGCAGTGCTTGCAGGCCCGGGCTGTGCGGTTCTGCACTCACATTTGCCCATATGGACAATAATTGTTTACCTGTATCCATGTTAACCAATGTAGCGGCGTTGTACCTATGTACGGTTCTTCGAGGAAAATGGTGTGAGAGAAACCACAGTTTGCCCATGGTTTAGAGCTTTATATGTACTTCGGGCTGACAGTACAAACCACAGGTGTCCAACTAACAATAATTTAGTTCACACAAAATTATCAAAGAGTACAATTTCTTGGTGAGTAATGCTAGATCCACACCCAGTTCACACCCAAATGCTCACATTCTGATGTGGCGGGGCGGGTGGGGGTCACAAGAATTTAAATAAATTTTAACCAAACCCAACAATCCTAAACAATCCTGGTTAGACCAAACAAGCCCCGCCCAAATTAAATCCCCAAATCATACCCACTTCTCTCTCTCTCTCTCTCTCTCTCTGACCTGACTTTCGCCATGGCTATTTTCTAACTCAGGAATTGAATTTCACCATGCCAACACAATGACCTGACTCAATTCTGTGCATTCTTTACTCACCCCTAAAAAATCCACTATTTGACAACATGAATAGCATTTTTTAAAACTTTTTCCATTTCAACATTTTACTGTGAAGTGTTTGACAATCTTGGTTGGTCTTTTCTTGTTTGCTATTAACGACTGGCGTGAAATCTATAAGACATGGTATAAATTTTATATATATATATATATATATATCCAACAAGAAGGTGGGGACTGTATTCTTATGAGTTTGTAGCAACTTCTGTAAGTATTTGTGATGGCTAGAGCAAAACTCATATTGATTTGCCAATCTGGTGGAGAGTTTATAACGAATGACGATGGGTCACTAACATATGCTGGAGGATAGGCAAATGCAGTCAATGTTAGTAGTGAAACACTTTTTGACGATGCACCAGAGAGAGAGAGAGAGAGAGAGAGAGAGAGAGAGAGAGAGGTTTTATTTGTTGGTGGGTTGTTTGGTATAACAGGGGTTGTTGGGTTCAAATATGCTAAGCACACAACATATTCCATAATGGGGTTTTAAATGCATGTACCATGTGTTGTGTAAGTGGTGCATAGAAAAGTGTGAAAATTCAAACACAACACATTTAAAGCCCTATTGTGGAATGTGTTGTGTGTCTAGCATTTTTGTTGTTGAATTTGGTTAAAATTTGCTTAAGTCCTTGTGGATCCCACCGGTCACCTCAGCTACCACCTCATGGTGTGAGCATTTGAGTGTGAAGTGGGTGTGGGTCTGCATTACTCTTTGTTGGTCACATGTTTTAGCCATGTGCAGATAGTGTTTTTTTTTTTTTTTGTTCGTTTGTAGAATGAAAAAGAAACTACATATGGGTTTAATAATAGTACAGTAACACCTTTTCCTTGGTATAAAAAAAAAAGAAAAAAAAAAGAAGTAACACCTTTTCCTTATTGCTTGACGGACGAGAAAGAACTTCCTGTTTTTCTAATGACTAATTACTTATTGCTCTTTATTTTATTTTCCATTAAATTTTTCGTCCTTGTGGAATAAATTCTTCCAATCGGAGCAAATACCCATAATATCTTCAATTTGCATCAATGTTACATTATAGTGTTATAGTAATGCATTTATTACAAAAAGTGACCCAAAAATTGTGTTTGCCTAATAGTATTCGAGTGGAGATTTTCATGTAGACTCGGTGAGAATTCTGTTGTTTTACGTTGGTGTTCATATTGTTAAAATAGTTATCAAAGACAGTTTTTTTTTTTTTTTTTTGGAATTGCAACTATAAGTAAAAATAAATAGTATCTTCATAACTTATAAATAAGGTGATTGAAATAGTGTTGTGCACCAAAAATTCAAGCAATTGGAATACTAAGAAGGAGAAATAAACATCGATAAAAGTATAGAACCATGAGAATGATTTGTGATGAGATCATCACAATGCGCGAAATTTAATATCTCAGTTCTCATAACTCATAATTATAGTTGATTGATGAATAATTTAGTGTAATCCTCACAGAAGAAAGCAATATAAAATACTTGTTTATTGTAACTTAGATTTGGAAATATACTCGAGTAAAGAAACTCTAAAAACTATACAAAATATTTATATATGTTTCAAACTTAATTCTTTTCTATTTTGATTTTATTCTTCACGGCATGTTCTTCTTTCTATCGTCTTTCTCTGATCTTTGTTTCATTTTCTTGTAACTTTGGATGTTTTCATCATCTTCAATAGTAATAGGTCACATATCTTTCACCCGTTCAAGTGATTGAACAGTATTGTTTCCTTTATCTAGTGAGAAATCTTTGCCATTTGACGGTAATTTGAAGTAGAATTTGTGCTCTTTTGTAATTTGTATGAGCACAAATTTCTATAAAACTTGAACCTATTACATCCCTGTGTTTGCAGTAATGTTATAATTAGATGTTTAAATAACTATTCAAACAACAATATGACATTTGTTGTTAAAACATCAGAATGCGTACCTCATTTATGGAAGCTATATATTCTAACACTAGACATCCTACTAAAATTCATGATGCCTCGTCAAATAGAAAAACATTAATTTTACTCATCTTGTGAATAGTTTCGAGTCTCACAAGATACATTAATAAGAAGTAATTAAAGTTTAGTATTCTTGTGAAAAAGTACCAATAATAGGAGAAGTATTATTTATTTAGATATTTATGTTTCCTGGACTATTTATTTATTTATTTATTATTTTATTTTTTTTTGCAATTTATGCATTCTATTCCATCTTGATCCATTTATGACTATTTTTTCACTACATGCTTTGCACACATCATGCCATGATTGGTTTTGGTTGAAAATTCTTTTAACGGTTGACTGAAAATAATACCATGTATTCTGTTTATTATTAAAAAAAAAAAATTAGTATTAAAGTAATTCAAGTCTATACTTAGTTTTGTGAAGTTATGGTAACATTAAATTTTGTAAAGATGAACTTAGAAATGTCAATATTTACTTCTATTGCGTCATACATTTTGGGTTTGAATGTCAATAATTCTGATTTTTAAGTTTTCTTTGAAGATTTCAACCTGAATTTTTATTATAAAATATTAAGGCATATATATAAAGATTGAACTTAGAAATGTAACAAATTTCATATAATCAAATATGCATATTACACACAAACTTGTCAATCTTGTGACCTAACTTTTGTAATGAGGACATGAATTACCCAAATATAATTCACTTCTCTACTAATAACCAATACTCACTAAGATGAATGATTAGAGTTATAGTACATTACCGTTTGTTTAGTTCGTTAACTTCTTTTCCGGTTGGATGCAGTTGTATGCTCGATTGGAATGAAGTTAAAATTTGGAATTCACTTGTAGTAGTACATCACTTTAGATTTGTTCTACCATATATGTATGAGCATAAATACAACTTATGTACACGGGTGTATACTTATAGCTATATGTAATCATCGTAAATTTACCTTTGTATTATGTTCGTTTTATTTTTGAAACTGCTATAGTTGGCTATTGAGCAGCTAACTCCTCGAGCATTTGTCCCTCGTTAGTTGCCAAGCCATTCCATAGATTTAGGGATACTGATTGTAGGCTGCAGCATAAGTTATGTACAAGGTTTAAATATGTGTTAAGATAAACTCTTTTAATCAAAATTTTGATACTTACTCATTTTGTAGAATAACTTCTCTTGTTTTTACTTTACAACTTCTTTTTGTGATCACATGACGTGATTCGACCTTGTTGATGATCCCTAAGATATCTGCATTTATAATGTGTTACGTTGTCAATTTATGTAAACCATATGCTCATAGACAATACTATGATGGTAAACTAAAAGTTAACATACCTATTGTTTTGTTTATTGAAGGTGTTGTGAATCTCGTTGAGGGGTACAAAATTATAACCAATGTTCTTCAATTTTAAACTTAATACAACATCCCTAACCTCAAAATTGTACTGTGACGTTAGTTCAAATTCCGGATGAACATGTTCAGAATTTGGATTGATTTTTTTGACTTCTATAAGATATAGTATACATATAATTGTATAGGAGTCCTTCAAAATTGTCAATTAGTGCGCCAAAAATTATGACTTGTATTTTAGTCCCCTACAACCATTAAGTGAATAAAAAATATGAGTTATTTGTTCAAAACGTTTTAACAATCTAAAATTAATTGTATTGGTAATTACTGCATCGTCAACCACGATTACTTTTAGAAATTCTCCTTCACCAATTTGTATTTCTCAACACTTCCTTGTCGAATGACCATCACCTTCATGGTCCATATTTTTTTGAAATATTTGGAGTGAATTAATGAGTGTTGTCATTTTGGCTGCATTGGAAATGTTCAAATTATAAGCTCTTTAACATAAAGGTAGCAATGGTAAAATTTGTTGAATATAATCATTATGTGAAACGGAGAAAATAAAATATTTTTTAGCATATTATATTATATTGTTAAGAAAACAACTCCAATAGGAAATTGAATATGTATAATATTTTTAATAATCATGTGTACATATCATCTCATAGTGCTTGATTTAAAGTCCTATATATCCTAAAGGAGGGATAAAATCATTAAAGTAATAAAGTGTCCTAATAAAGTAAGAGATAACTCTTATACTTAAATACCAAGTAGGCATAGCCCAATTGGTATGACCTCTCTCTCCCCACTTCTCTCTCCCCACTTCTCTCTCCCCAGTGGGGAGATTGAGGGTTCGAATCCGCTTAGAGGGATTCCTTTGCTTGCTCCCTTATGCTTTTATCCCTCCTATATATCCTGGTATGGTAAGTATAAAAAATAAAAATAAAAACTCTTATACTTAAATAGAATTTATTGAATCCTGTTGTTAATATAACACCTTTAATTGGATGGATGTAAGTTAACAACATTAGGACTCAATTAGATAATTGTAACCATGCTTAACAAAATAGAAAACAATAATTGTATCCACAAAAGTACTTGATTGAGTAGGATTCTTGGGTGATTACACTGAAGCAGCTAGATGTAGTATATAGTGATCATGACTAATAAGACTTCAATGGATCGTCTGAAAAAAGTAACACTTCGGTAGAATGTTTTTTCTAGAAAAAAATGGTAGACAATAGAATAGTGAGCCAAGGAAACCATACAATAAATAGCAGGTAAATTGTGTGGACACCCTCCTATCATTTGTTTGATAATTATTTCCGTCTTCCGCTATTGAATTGTTAGCAGCTACCATTCTCTTCTTTCTTGAATCTCTAGTACTTTGTATATAAAGCTATCTTTCCTCATCACTGAACGTGTACCAGTTTCTTCTATTTCTCTGTGATGCCATTTTTTCCCAAAGTTTGTGTATAATTCACTGAATCAAAAAAAATAAATTCCAATTATGGATAGTACCACATGCAGACATATGCTCATTCATAGTTCATACAAACCAATTACGTAAATATGTCAACCACCTTAGTGATAAAAATGTTCTTTTTACTATGTTTTTGTAAAACTAATTAGTAATTGTTAGACTTAATGGATTAAAGTAATGAAGAAAAAAAAATATGAAACTTATATACGATGTAATTCTTCATACAAAATGTTTTTGCAAGCACGTAATAAACAATCATATCATCATAATCATAAGAATGCAAATATGAAAACTTTGTATGATTGTAATGTTAGATCAAGAATGTTGAACTCACCCTTGTTTTGGTTGCGTGTACATACACAAATAAGTGGTTCATATTTCGCCACTCATATAGTATAGTGGTTTTATATAGTTTCTTCTTTGTTTTAAATTTACTATGTTAATTAAAGTATTGATCAAGAAAATCATCAGTATTGCATTTAAAACATACAATAAGTCTAACTTTATATTTGACTTTTTTCCAAAAGATACATTAAGGGGATTAATTTTTTAGTCATCTTCCTAGTCTCTCAAAGACCTTGTTCCTTATCTATGTAATAAAATGTAATGTGTTTTGTATTTATGATTCCATAGTTCAATAAAATGATAGATGATAGTAGGTTGTAGTATCAATATTCTTAGTGTTGTTTATGGAATAAGATATCATATGCTCATTGATTACTCACACCATTAATTGGAATTTTTAGAGAACAGAACCATAACAATTACCAACGTCCCAAAATAAACAAAAGTCACCTCCAAAAATAAAAAAAAATTAGATTAGCAAGTAATGCTTATCCGTTGAAGTCCACCAAAATAAACAAAAGCAACAAGATTGGACTAAAATGTTGAAATATAAAATCCCAGCAAAATAAGAGACTAAGGTTGGGTTTGATAACTAAATGGGTAAAATGAAATTTGCTCCCTCGAACTATACATGTTTTTGCAATTTGAACCCTGAACATGAAAAATGTGTAATGTCAACCGTGAACTATCTACCGAGATGCAATATGGACCTTGAACTTCAAAACGTTACAATGTCAACCCTAAACTATCTACCAAGTTGTAATTTGGACCCCTAAACTATCTATTGAGTTGCAATATGCACCTTCCATCTAAAAAATGGACGGAAAAGTCTCACGTGGGCGACACATGGTCATTTTTAACATTTACATATCTTTTGGTTAAAAATACCAATTTATGCCTAAAAAACATATGGATATCTATCAAATGAGATAAATATCGACTACAAAAATCGTATGGAAAAAAACTAAAAATTAAACAAACATATAAAAACGTGTTTTTTTTTTTGCATAAATGTAATAAAAATATATTCCTTTTATAAATTTGCATCATAGGTGCATAGATCTAAAAAAAATACATGAAATAATCGAACTGGTTTTTAAAAATTACTTGTTTTTGTGTAAGTAATCTATCTCCTTGTACTTTTTTAGAAATGTAATTTACAAATTTAAAGCCTCATTTATAAATTACCTGTTTTTGAGTGATTTATAAATTACCTCTTTTGTGTACGTAATTTATAAATTTATAGCCTCATTTATAAATTACATGTTTTTAAATTTATAGGCATAAAGGGTATTTTTGACCAAATACAATTTAAATGTCAAATATGCGATCAAAAGTGACCATGTGCCGCCTATGTGAGACTTTTCCATTCTTTTTTTTAGACGGAAGGTGCACATTGCAATTCGGTAGTCAATGTTTTGATGTTCAGGGTCCATAATTTTTTTTGAGTAAAATGCAGTTTGTAAGTGTTTGTAAAAAGTGTTTGTCCCCCTAGCATTGTTGTATTTAATTACATATAGGATAATGCTAGACCCATACAGGGTAATGCTAGACCCAAATCTTACACCCATCCATCCACACCCTGACGTGGACTAATAGAGAATAGTCTCATATCCCTATTAGTCTCCTTTTCCTATTGGTCCACGTCACCGATTCCACATTCTGCTAGCTTAAACTTTGCATACCCAATGATACGACAGGGGGACAAACCTAGAACCCAAACGCTTAAGATTATTTCTGTTAAGATTAGTCCTGACATAAGTTAGTGCCTTATGTCAGGTATGGATCTGATTAAGCCGCTATTTGTACCAGACAGGTTTGGAGGACATTGGGAGATCACAGGGGCAGTAGTCCCAGCTTTTATTGGATTATACCACATAACTATAGAGCAGCTGGCGGGGATGACAATAGAGTTGGATCTATGGCACCAAGTCCATGTTGTTGGAATAGTTAACTTGCCCCGAGTTTGTCTAGAGCTCCTATATTTTGCAGTGCATTGCACGTGGTTGGTGCTCAATGTAATAACCTACATTTTCATTTATTTATCCGTATTTGTATTGTCATAATTAAATTCATGCGGTATTGTCTGCATTTATCTAATTACAATTCTGATGTTTAGAAATTTATTACTTGCTTTATTTCATATTTGAAATTCTTATTGGGACAAAACTGCAATTTTACAAAATTAGTCATACCTGTGTTGGATTTTAAAACTGTATTTCAAAACGGTGGAAATGTTTGCTTTTGACTCAATCAGTATTTTTTAAAACCAGAAAACCATTTCTTACGTTAAAATGAATTTTTTATGTTTTTGTGGTGAACACCGCACCGCGAAAATTCCAGTTCATGTTCAAACTGCCAGTGCTGCGATGATCTCCCACAATATGGGATACTCCACCAATCATGAAGTGACACATGGTTTATTCCATTTATGGCAAGTAATGATTGATCATGCCCTGTTTGGAAATGCATTTTGGTGTGTATTTGGTCTGTGCCCATAAGCTAAGTTCCCAAACAACTCAACTTGCCCCCTATATACCTATACTTGGCTCTTGATTAACTGATCGAGTTATATCTATGAATATTCGTATATCACATAAACTGTGATTTAGCCAATTAGAGAACAAGTGAGTTTGTTGAGTATAGATCACTAAACTTGGCCTCCAAGTTCTTATGCTCCCATATATTCACACACTCCATCTCATTTCACACATAACCTGGATGATGTACAGAGAATTAGAAAGTTTCTGAAACACAGAGAATTAGTGAGAGAGAGATACACAGAGAGCTATACGAAATTTTCCTAGTAAGAGAAAGCTTATACTCTCCATAGCCAAGCTTCTTATTGGATTTCCCTATTTGCTTCCCTCTCAACAAACACTACTTCTCTCAATCACAGTGAGTATTTCTAACTCACTCAGAATGTAATTCACTCCTTATTTGCTACTGTGTATTAATAATTTGTAATCACCATGGATATTCTTACGTTGGTATTCAAAGCTTGAAAACATGAAGTTTTTCAATCCTAACCAAAATAAGTTTTTAGAGATAAAAATGATAGATTATACATCATGGATGCTATGTTTAAGGTTATAGAGCTTAATTTGTTCATAAGAGAAAGTATATAAGAAATCAAATTTTGACATCTTTTAGTTCTTCGTAAAATTAACGATCTACGTTTGGATTCATGTTAAATTGATCGTAGATTCATAATCCTCATCGAAAAACGAAGAAATCCATATATTACATGCCATGTTTTAATCTGGATTACAAAATGGGTCAAAAAGAACCCTTAAAACTGAAACAGGGGAAAACTAGCGAGGAAGACGAAGTCACTACTAAAACTCGCACGCGCGATCGCGCGAGCGACCCCTCGCCCGAGTGGCCCGCACGCACGAGCCGTGTGGTTTCAGGTAGATAGAAAAGGTCTTAATAAGAAAAATGAAAATTAGGAGATCGCGTGAGCGGACCGCGCGAGCGACCTCGTGCGAGCGGCCCGCGCGCGCGACTTCTGACAATTTCTAGATTTTGCTTATTTTATGTTAAGGCACTGTTTGGGTGATGTATTATGAACCTTAAAGCTCTGTTTGGAAAATTTACTAAAACAGAAACCTATTTGGTTATGTTTGGACGATTGAAATAATATATTACGACTTAACAATCCCCGCACGTATGTTGTTCCTATAATTCAACATTTTACTTTTGTTTAAGGTTTCATGTCATACATATGGAGTCAGTTGTACATGCATGGTGTGTGGTAGTCAGAGTGGAAAAGAGTGTGTGGTTGAGATTATGTTGTGGACACTCCCTGGTAATTGTGTACCAAAGTGTGACGTGTTGAGATTGCGGCGAGAGTATCTTTGTAGTGCGATGGTGGCAAAACTGGACACTCCCTGACGCCCATGGTAGCGTTAAAGTGTGTGACGCCAAACTTGGACATTCTCTGGCATCCATGGTAGTGCTAAAGTGTGGCCTACGGACACTCCCTAGTACCCGAGTCTGGATACTGCGTGAGGTTACCTCCGGTATTTGCGAGGCGGATTAGGTACTAAAGTGTGAGGCATTGGACACTCCCTGGTACCCCGGACCAAAGTGTGAGGCAAACTGGACATTCCCTAGCACCCCTATGCTAAAGTGTGGCTATCGGAGTATTACAAGGATACTGGTGTGAGCTAGTGGGTGGTTGTGTTTGTCGAGAGAAAAGAGTCGGTAAGATGAGATGGTGCATTGTTTTTCATACACGGTCACATATATGTGAATTAAAGCTTTCAAATGATGTTGTGGTTGTTTTCTAAAAATGAACTCTTTACTTTAATGTAAACTTGTTAAATTAAATGGGAATTGGGAAATGGTAAATGAGTATGTGTTACATTCAAAGTTATGTTTTTAATACTCACCAGCTTCTTGAAGCTGACGGCGTTGATGCGTCCTGGACATTCATGTCTAGGCTTTTCAGGTTATGACTATGCTGGGCCCTATGATTATGCAAACTGAGAACGGCTACTTTGGAAGATAGAATTGTTATCAATATCCTATGTTTTAAGTTATAAACTGTTTTGCAATAAGGATGACTGTAATAGACGATAGATATTGTTTTGTTTTAAGGCGGCTTGTGCCTTAGTTGACCTCGTATTGTAATATGTAATAAGTTAGAAAAATATTTGTAAGCCTTGATTGCGCTGCTCTGATTATTATGTTTTTGTTGTTGACGTTTGGGACAGAATCGATCCTTCAAACTGTCACGACCTACGGGTCCATAAAAGAAATTAAACGCTTTTCTTATTTATGCTACGTCGGGGCGTGACAGGATTTAGTGGTATCAGAGCCAGGTTATTATTTATCTCAAGATAGTTTAACCAGGTTAGGGTTTACCAGTTTAGACCCGATTCCACGATCTGTTAGCTTATGCTTCACACACCCGATGATACGACAGGAAGGATATACTTAGAACCCAAACGCCTAAGATTATCTCTTTCCTGATTTAAGTTAGTACCTTTTTATCAGGTATGGACCCAACTCAGCCACTCTACGTACCAGATGGGTTTGGAGGACATTTGGTGACTCCCAGGGCAGTAGTCCCAGCTTTTCTAGATTTATATCATACCGCCATTGGGCAGCTGGCCACGACGACTGTAGTATCAGATCTGTGGCACCAGGTTCGCGTGGTGGGGATAGTTGATTTGACGGGTATTCGCCTTGAGATACACTATTTCGTGGAGGCTCGGCGCTTAGTGCTAGTTGAGATACTGAAACTAGTTGATAGTGATGCTCTCTATTTTCCCTTTGAGATCCAGGTTGTGCACGCTCATCTAGCACAGCTAGAGATGCCCCCGCCTGTAGTTCCCATGGTTGAGGATGACAGTGACGACGACGTCATGGTTATCCCTATTGTCGGGGATGTTGTAGGAGAGAATAGCATAGGTCTAGATGACCTCGCCGTTGAGCTCTATGAGGAGCTAGCACTTAAGCTAGTTCTGCCTGAGGAGGTGCCAGTTGAGGCAGATGCCCCAGTGCCTGCTTCTTCGTCGACCTCTCAGAGCTCTGATTTTGATTTGGTGGGCCCGTTCCTTGTTCAGCGATTTTGCCCCGTCGATTTGCTAGATCTTCTGATAGTCGCCTACGGAGATGACTGATTTCTTAGATATCACCTTATATATGTTGACTATTTTGACTAGTAACTCTATCTCTTTTTGCAATTGTTCTTACATGTATTCGAGTATAGGGCAATGACCCCATTTTTGTAACATAAACTCTTGTATGGACATATGCGTCCTAACCCATATAGCTAGGGTAGGCATTGACTGATCATACATACTTTTTGTATCAATTTGACAAGAAGTTATATATAAAAAATACTCTTTGAATATTGTTGTCATTTAAACTGCTTCATATATCTGCTTCATTTATGTTTCTCATTCTTGCATCATTGGCATACATAGAATGGCTGGGAGACCGAGGAGAAACAGGAATTTGATTGAGGGAGCACCTGAGGCTGCCGATCCCACAGGAATGTTTGAAGTTTTCGTCAGACATCTCGAAAGGGTTAGTAATCAGAATGAAAACCGACGAGACCGCCAGACTAGAGATAAGCTGCTGGAGAGATTCCGTGTGCTAAGGCCCGAGCAGTTTGCGGGTACTGCAGAACTATGGAAAGCGGAACAGTGGTTAAGACAGATGGACTGTATGTTCGAGGATGTCCAGTGCAATGAGATGGACAAGAGGAGGTTAGCTACTTTCCAATTGACTGATGCTGCCGCAGATTGGTGGGATTCAGTCACAACTACCATCGGGAATGAAGCTGCGACGGGAATGACATGGACTGCATTTAAAGGGAGGTTTCTGGGAAAGTATTTTCTGGCTACAGAAAGGCACAAGAGGGAGAAGGAATTCATGGACTTGACTCAAGGAACTAAATCGGTGCAAGAGTACACCACTCAGTTCGATAGACTGTCTCGGTTTGCCCCTCATATGGTTGATACTCAGGAAAAGAGGATCCGTAAGTATAACTAAGGGCTGACACCGCAGATTTGTTGCCTGAATCTCGGCCACCTAGATAAGTCTTTCGAAGGACTAGTCGGCCTGGCCACTGATTTGGAAGAAGATGCTCGAGTGAATCGGAAGCAATTCGAATTCCAGCCGCCTCAGAGGGGTAATTTTGGAAATAGACCACCAATGAATCGTACCCAAGGGCAAAAGAGGAATTTTGATGTGAGCAAGAGGACCCAAGCTATCACCTATCCGACTCAACCTCGAGTTGGTGAAGGAAGTAGCGCTGGGAAATGTTTCAACTGTGCCAACCCCGGTCATCTGGCTCGAGATTGCAAGGCACCAAGGCGTGCTGCGCAGTAAGGCATAGTCTACTACAACTGTGGTGAACCAGGTCATATCAGCAAGTTCTGTACTGCCCCTAAGTAAGTGACTTATGGTCAGCAAGGTCAGACTCGCGTGAATGCTATTATCCCTAATGCCGTTGAATATGATGGGACGGTGTACGAAGAAGGAAACTATGAAGTAGCTTAACCTGATCAGCAAGCGGTAGAAAGTACCTTGACTCTGTTTAACTCCCATGTTAAAGTGTTATTTGATATGGATGCTGCACTTTCATTCATAACTATTAATACTATTCGGAGATTGGGCATCTTACCTCATCGTTTAGAGAAAGCTTTGAGGGCTACCTCACCATTGGGAGCCGCAGTTAAGTTAGGACATGTGTGCGAGTATTGCCCCTTACTGCTAGGAGACCGTGAAATCCCTGCAAGGCTGATTGTCCTATCGATGAAGGAGTTTGACATAATCCTAGGAATGGACTGGCTCTCTCAGAATCAAGTGAAGCTGGATTATGCGAGGAAGAGAATTACATTCCCCGACAATGAGAATCAACCCTTTGATTTTCAATGTAACCCTTTGGGAGATATGTTCCTCACAAGATACTAAGAAAACATTGAAGTCGTCAGTACAGAGATAACATCGTCGTCTATACCTGTAGTCAAGGACTTCGAAGAAGTATTTTAAGACGTTTCTGGTTTACCGCCCGAGAGAAGTATAGAGTTTTGTATTGAGCTTATACCAGGTACTATTCTGATCACCAAGGTCCCCTACAGAATGGCCCCTACCGAACTGTTGGAATTGAAGGAACAAGTTCAAGAGCTTGAAAACCTAGGTTTTGTACGTCCAAGTACATCGCCTTGGGGAGCACCGGTGTTATTCGTGAAGAAGAAAGACGGAACACTTCGGTTGTGTATCGATTATAGAGAATTGAACCGAGTGACTATCAATAATAAGTATCCCTTACCCCGGATCGATGACTTATTTGATCAACTACAAGGAGCTACGACATTTTCCAAGATAGACCTAAGGTCGGGATATCATCAGTTGAGGGTACGGAAGGAAGACATACCTAAGACGGCATTCAGAACCCGATATGGTCACTATGAATTTTTGGTAATGCCGTTTGGAATGATGAATGCCCCGGCAGTGTTTATGGATCTGCTGAACAGAGTATTCAAGCCTTACTTGGATCAGTTTGTCATCGTCTTCATTGATGATATTTTGATCTATTCTAAGTCAGAGGAAGAACACGAACAACATCTACGGATTACGATGCAGACACTTAAGGACCATCACTTATATGCCAAGTTCAGTAAGTGTGAGTTCTGGTTGCAAGAAGTGAAATTTTTGGGATACAAGGTGTCATCTCAAGGAATTTCTGTGGATTCGTCCAAGACAGATGCTGTGTCAAACTGGGTTAGGCCGAGCAACCCTACAGAGGTTAGGAGTTTTCTGGGACTCGCAGGCTATTACAGAAGATTTGTTGAAGGGTTTTCAAAAATAGCTGCACCATTAACCGGATTGACAAAGAAGAATTTGAAGTTTGACTGGACAGAGAAACATGAGCGTGCCTTTCTAGAGTTGAAAGAGAGACTCACTACTGCACCGGTACTAGCTATACCCAAGCCTGATGAGAAGTTCACTATCTTTAGTGACGCATCATTTCGAGGATTGCGATGTGTACTTATGCAAGATGGTAGAGTTATCGCTTATGGATCCAGACAACTGAAGCTGAATGAGTTGAACTATCCCATTCATGATTTGGAGTTGGCGGCAGTAGTATTCGCACTCAAGATTTGGAGACACTATCTCTACGGTGAGAAGTTTGATTTATTCTCCGATCACAAGAGTTTGAAATATTTGTTCACACAAAAAAGAGTTGAGCATGAGACAACGTAGATGGATGGAGTTGATCAAAGATTACGACTTCACGTTATAGTACCACCCTGGTAAAGCTAATGTGGTCGTTGATGCTTTAAGTCGGCAAACTCGTGAGACGACCACCTCCTTAATGGTTAGAGAATGGCGAGCATTGGAAACATTGGCGGAATTCGATGTACAGAGTACTGAAGAAGGAGAAGGACAACTTTTCGGATGTCTTATCCTACAGCCTGTTCTTATCGGCCACATCATTGAAGCTTAGAAAGAAGATGAGAAGTTTCAAGCATGGTTTACGAAGATGTCAGAGAAAGATCCGACAGAATGGAAGGTGGGAATCGATGGAGGATATCGATGCAGAGACAGATTATGTGTACTAGACTGTGGGGGTTTGAGAAATAATATTCTGGCAGAAGCACATAAGTCAAGATATATAGTTCACCCAGGAGGAACGAAAATGTATAAGGATTTGAAAAGAAATTTCTGGTGGAAAGGTATGAAGAAGGATGTGGCCGAATTTGTATCCAAGTGTTTGACGTGTCAACAAGTCAAAGCTGAACATCAGAGACCGTCAGGATTGTTGCAACCGCTACCTACTCCTGGTTGGAAGTGGGAGCACATCACGATGGATTTTATAGTAGGATTGCCTCGATCACAACAGAATCATGACGCCATTTGGGTAATCGTGGATCGACTGACGAAGTCTGCTCATTTCATCGCTTAAAGTATGACATACCCGGTAGAAAAGATGAGCCGGATGTACATACAACAAGTTGTACGACTTCACGGTGCACCTGTGTCAATTGTGTCAGACCGTGAATCACGTTTTACTTCTGGATTTTGGGAAAGTCTGCAAGAAGCTATGGGATCCTCGCTCGAGATGAGTACTGCTTTTCACCCTCAGATAGATGGGCAGAACGAGCATGTTAATTAGATCATAGAGGATATGCTTAGGGCTTGTGTCATCGATTTTGAAGAATCTTGGGAGACGCACTTGCCTTTGGTTGAATTTGCCTATAACAATAGTTATCACACGAGTATCGGGATGGCTCCGTTCGAAGCATTGTACGGACGACCTTGTCGTTCTCCATTGTGTTGGGCAGAGGTAGGAGATACGGAGTTGTTGGGACCAGATTTGGTTAGAGAAACCAACGAGAAGATTTCTTTGGTCAAGGAAAGGATGAGAACCGCTCAAAGCCGGTATAAGAGTTATACTGATCGACACCGAAAAGATTTGGAGTTCAATGTTGGAGATCACGTACTTTTTAAGGTTTCACCGACCCGAGGAGTAGTACGCTTCGGTCTTAAGAGAGAAAAATTGGCTCCGCGTTTCATCGGACCGTTCAAAATTCAGGAACATGTCGGGAAAGTGGCATATCGACTGGCCCTACCACCGAAAATGTTTGGGGTTCACAATGTATTTTATGTGAGTATGCTGAGAAAGTACATACGAGACCCCTCGTATGTGGTCAGTTATGATGATATTGAGACGAGTCATAACGTTTCTTACAAGGAGAGGTCTGTGAAGATTCTAGATCAGAGTATCAAGAAGTTGAGGAATAAGGATATTCTGTTGGTGAAGGTTCAGTGGAATCACCATGACGAGAATGAAGCCTCATGGGAAGTCGAAGCTGATATGAGAAAAAGTACCTGGAATTATTTCAGGACTAGGTAGTCTTGATTTCGGGGACGAAATCCTGTTTAAGGGAGGAAGGGTGTAACAACCTACATTTTCATTTATTTATCCGTATTTGTATTGTCATAATTAAATTCATGCGGTGTTGTTTGCATTTATCTAATTACAATTCTCATGTTTAGAATTTTATTACTTGCTTTATTTCATATTTGAAATTCTTTTTGGGGCCAAACTGTAATTTTACAAAATTAGTCATACCTGTGTTGGATTTTAAAACTGTATTTCAAAACGGTGGAAATGTTTGCTTTTGACTCAATCAGTATTTTTATAAAACCAGTTACCATTTCTTACGTTAAAATGAATTTTCTGTATTTTGTGGTGAACACCGCACCGCGAAAATACCAGTTCATGTTCAAACTGTCAGTGCTGTGATGATCTCCCACAATATGGGATACTCCACCAATCATGAAGTGACACATGGTTTATTCCATTTATGGCAAGTAATGATTGATCATGCCCTGTTTGGGAATGCATTTTGGTGTGTATTTGGTCTGTGCCCATAAGCTAAGTTCCCAAACAACTCAACTTGCCCCCTATACACCTATACTTGGCTCTTGATTAATTGATCGAGTTATATCTATGAATATTCATATATCACATAAGCTGTGATTTAGCAAATTAGAGAACAAGTGAGTTTGTTGAGTATAGATCACTAAACTTGGCTACCAAGTTCTTATACTCCTATATATTCACACATTCCATCTCATTTCACACACAACATGGATGATGTATAGAGAATTAGAGAGTTTCTGAAACACAGAGAATTAGTGAGAGAGAGATACACAGGGAGCTATACGAAATTTTCCTAGTAAGAGAAAGCTTATACTCTCTATAGCCAAGCTTCTTATTGGATTTCCCTATTTGCTTCCCTCTCAACAAACACTACTTCTCTCAATCACAGTGAGTATTTCTAACTCACTCAGAATGTATTTCACTCCTTATTTGCTACTGTGTATTAATAATTTGTAATCACCATGGATGCTCTTACGTTGCTATTCAAAGCTTGAAAACATGAAGTTTTTCAATCCTAACCAAAATAAGTTGTTAGAGATAATAATGATAGATTATACATCATGAATGCTATGTTTAAGGTTATAGAGCTTAATTGTTCATAAGAGAAAGTATATAAGAAATTAAATTTTGACATATTTTAGTTTTTCGTAAAATTAGCGATCTACGTTTGGATTCATGTTAAATTGATCGTAGATTCATAATCCTCGTCGAAAAATAAAGAAATCCATATATTACATGCCATGTTTTAATCCGGATTACAAAATGGGTCAAAAAGACCCCTTAAAACTGAAACAGGGGAAAACCAGCGAGGAAGACGAAGTCACTGCTGAAACTCGCTCGCGCGATCGCGATCGCGCGAGCGACTCCTCACGCGAGCGGCCTGCGCGGGCGAGCCATGTGATTTCAGGCAGATAGAAAAGATCTTAATAAGAAAAATGAAAATTAGGAGATCGCATGAGCGGACCGCGCGCGCGACTTTTGACAATTTCTAGATTTTGCTTATTTTATGTTAAGGAACTGTTTGGGTGATGTATTATGAACCTTAAAGCTCTGTTTTGAAAATTTACTAAAATAGAAACCTATTTGGTTATGTTTGGACGATTGAAATAATATATTATGACTTCACAATCCTCGCACGTACGTTGTTCCTATAATTCAGCATTTTACTTTTGTTTTAGGTTTCATGACATACATATGGAGTCATTTGTACATGCATGGTGCGTGGTAGTCAGAGTGGAAAAGAGTGTGTGGTTGAAATTGTGTTGTGGACACTTTCTAGTAATTGTGTACCAAATTGTGACGTGTTGAGATTGCGGTGAGAGTATCTTTGTAGTGCAACGGTGGCAAAACTGGACACTCCCTGACGCCCATGGTAGCGTTAAAGTGTGTGACGCCAAACTTGGACATTCCCTGGCACCCATGGTAGTGCTAAAGTGTGGCCTACGGACACTCTCTGGTACCCGAGTCTGGATACTGCGTGAGGTTACCTTCGGTATTTGTGAGGCGGATTAGGTACTAAAGTGTGAGGCATTGGACACTCCCTAGTACCCCGCACAAAAGTGTGATGCAAACTGGACATTCCCTAGCACCCCTGTGCTAAAGTGTGGCTATCGGAGTATTACAAGGATACTGGTGTGAGATAATGGGTTGTTGTGTTTGTCGAGAGAAAAGAGTCGGTAAGATGAGATGGTGCATTATTTTCATGCATGGTCACATATATGTGAATTAAAGCTTTCAAATGATATTGTGGTTGTTTTCTAAAAATGAACTCCTTATTTTAATGTAAACTTGTTAAATTAAATGGGAATTGAGAAATGGTAAATGAGTATGTGTTACATTCAAAGTTATGTTTTTAATACTCACCAGCTTCTTGAAGCTGATGGCGTTGATACGTCCTGGACATTCGTGTCTAGGCTTTTCAGGTTATGACTATGCTGGGCCCTATGATTATGCAAACTGAGAACGGCTGCTTTGGAAGATAGAACTGTTATCAATATCCTATGTTTTAAGGTATAAACTGTTTTGTAATAAGGATGACTGTAATAGACGATAGATATTGTTTTGTTTTAAGGCGGCTTGTGCCTTAGTTGACTCCGTATTGTAATATGTAATAAGTTAGAAAAATATTTGTAAACCTTGATTGCGCTGCTCTGATTATTATGTTTTTGTTGTTGACGTTTGGGACAGAATCGATCCTTCAAACTGTCACGACCTACGGGTCCATAAAGGAAATTAAACGCTTTCCTTATTTATGCTACGTCGGGGCGTGACACTCATATTGTTAAAATAATTAAAAAAATTGTTTCCTTTGTTTTTAAATTGCAACTACTATGAGTAAAAATAAGTAAAAATAAACAATATTGGCATAACTCATAAATAAGTTGATTGAAATAGTGTCATGGACCCAAAATTATGGTAATTGGAATGCTAAGAAGGAGAAATAAAAAGTACAATTGATAAAAGTATAGAACCATGATAATGATTTGTAATGAGATAATCGCAATGTGTCGAATTTAAAATCTTAGTTGTCATCTCATAATTGTAGTTGATTGATGAATAATCGAGTGTAACCAAGAAGGAAAAAATATATTATCCTCACAGAAGCAATATAACATACTAGTTTATTGTAATTTAAACTTGGAAATATCCTCTAATAATTATACTCTAAAGACTATAGCAAAATGTTTATGTATTTGCTAAACTTATTCCTTTTCTATTTTGATTTTATTCTTCACGACACGTTTTTTCTTTCCATCACCTTTCTCTGATCTTTGTTTCCTTTTCTTGAAACTTTGGATGTTTTCATCGTCTTCAATAACAATAGGTTACATATCTTCCATTTGTTCAAGTGATTGAACAATAATGACTTTATCTAGTGAGAAATCTTTGTCATTTGTCAGTAATTCGAAGTAGAATTTTTGTTCTTGTAATTTGCATGAGCACAAATTTCTGTGAAGCTTGGACCTTTTACATCCTTGTGGTTGCAGTAATATTATAATTAGATGTTTACATGACAGTTCATACAACAATATGAAATTTGTATTTGTTGTTAAAACATCATAATGCATACCTCATTCATGGAAGTGATATATTCTGACCATGGACATCCTATTCAAATTCGTGCTATCTCGTCAAACAGAACAACATTCATTGTACTTATCCCATTAATAGTTTTTAGTCTCACAATATACCTTAATAAGAAACAAAGTTTAGTATTCTTGTGGAAAAGAACCAATATTAGGCAAATTTTTGTTTATTTAAATATAAATGTTACCTTGGACTATGTCTGCATTGGGTTTTTGGCAGGTTGTGCATTTTGCTCCATCTTCATTTATGACTATTTACTGCATGCTTTGCACGTCTCATATGCACAAGATTGATTAGTGACCTAACTTTTGGAATGAGGACATGAATTACCCAAAAATAATTCACTTCTCTATGAATAACCATCAGTCACTAAGATGAATTATTAAAGTTCAGATATGATATGTGACTATCTCCTCCTGTAATAATCCAACCTAGTTGTTTGAAGCTTTATGTACATATCGACAGAAAACTGTTGCAATAACCTTCTAGCTAGTAGAAGAAAGAGTTTTTCATAATCCTTAATTGCAACTTATAGCAGTAGTGTTGTCAACATGATACCTTTGCATGATTTTCTTCACCAATATCTGGACAGGAATTTTAATGAGAAATATATTAATATAACAAAATTTATTTGAGTTTAAAGTGAAGTGTATCTTACATAATTCGATTAGTTACCTTGTTGCTCTTAATTAAAATTATCTTCAGTAAATGTGAAATTAGGTATGTTGAATTCGTTTTCCAAAATTAACGTTACCATCATTACTGTCATATGTTCATTTATGAATATTTGGGTGCCATCCAATTTCTCCTTTTGAAAACAGAAAAGAATACTGTAAGGGATCATAACAACTGTAATAATGTTTCAGGCTATGTCTATGACCTGAATGCGCATGTACTGCAATATTTAATTCGACCTGTGCATTTGAATGATTGCCTTCAATTGTTTAGCTGTTGGTACATTATAAACTTGTTGGTCCAATTGAACGTCATTTTTAATACAAATTTGCAAATCATCAAATAGAGGACGGTCTTTCTATCTCCGTAAGAATTGTGCATATGGATTTCCTTTAATAACTTTGATAAGCTTCTTTACTATGTTCTCATTCAAATTTGCACCTTCCAGGCCCAAATATTTCTTCTAAACTCATCAGCTTCTTCTATGTGGGTTGTGAATAAATTGTATAACTCATTTAGAATCTCAACAGTACTTAGTTTTACTTCTCCCTTTTGACAACAAAATGTTGATGGCTCATAATCAAATTTTTTTGCACTACAATAAGCACAAGATGGTTGGTTGTAGCTCATAAGGTTTGAACACAGGGGATCGAGAAAGATTTCCTTAAAGATAGGAAAGTTGAAACATTAGAGCGATAACATGTCTAAAGCATAACCTAGTTTATTCAGAGGTATATTCCAACTACATTTAGACTTTATTCCCCTAATTGGGCTCTAAGTAGCCAAATGATTCTTCGACTTTTACCACTTGCATCATTTGTTTGATATTTATTTCCACCTTTCGTTATTGAATTGTTAGCAGATTCCCTTTTCTTTCTTCCTTGTAACTCTAGTAATCTGAATGTAAAGTTTTCTTTTCTCATCACTGACGCGTACCGGATCCTTCTATTTCTCTATGATGCTATTTTTCCCTGAAAGTTTATGCATAATTCCCTGAATAAAAAATAATAAATTTCAATTAAGGATAGTACCACATGCATGCATATACTCATTCATAGTTCATATAATCCAATTATGTAACCAATGTGCATGCATAAGTGTTTTACACTTTTATCAATCGGTGCACTTTTACTTAACTATTTTCCTTAGCATTTAGAGTTTTAAAAGTTTAGTATACCACTTTTTTATTTGTAGTATGTCCATGCCCCTCCTCACAATTTGATTTAAAGCACAAGTCTTCTCACATTTATTCAGATCGTAGTGGTTGCCATTTGAGATTGCAGTTAACCAAAATTCCACATTAAATATAGTTTTTAATGGTTGTTATGATGTTTCAGGCTATGTCTATGACCTGAATGAGCATGTACTACAATATTTAATTCGACCTATGCATTTGGATGATTGCCTTCAATTGTTTAGCTGTTGGTACATTATAAACTTGTTGGTCCAATTGAACATCACTTTTAATACAAATTTGCAAATCATCAGACAGAGGATGGTCTTTCTATCTCCGTAAGAATTGTGCATATGGATTTCCTTCAATAACTTTGATAAGCTTCTTTACTATGTTCTCATTCAAATTTGCACCTTCCAGGCCTGGATATTTCATCTAAACTCATCAGCTTCTTCTATGTAGGTTGTGAATAAATTGTACAACTCATTTGGAATCTCAACAGTACCTAGTTTTACTTCTCCCTTTTGACAACAAAATGTTGATGGCTCATAATCAATTTTTTTGCACCACAATAAGCACAAGATGGTTTTGGTTGTATCTCATAAAGTTCTGAACACGTGGGATCGAGAAAGATTTCCCTAAAGATAGGAAAGTTGAAAAATTAGAGCGATAACATGTCTAAAGCATAACCTAGTTTATTTAAGAGGTATATTCCAAATACATTTTGGCTTGTATTCCCCTAATTGGGCTCTAAGTAGCCAAAGGATTCTTTGACTTTTACCACTTGCATCATTTGTTTGATATTTATTTCCACCTTCCGCTATTGAATTGTTAGCAGCTTCCCTTCTCTTTCTTCCTTGCAACTCTAGTATTCTGAATGTAAAGTTTTTTTTCCTCATCACTGACGCGTACCAGTTCATTCTCTATGATGCCATTTTTCCTCGAAAGTTTATGCATAATTCCCTGAATAAAAAATAATAGATTGCAATTAAGGATACTACCACATGCATGCATATACTCATTCATAGTTCATATAATCCAAATATGTAAATATATCAATCACTTTAGTGTTAAAAATGTTCTTTTTATCTTGTTATGTAAAATTAATTAGTAATTGTTAGACTTAATGGATTACAGTAATGAAAAGAATAAATAGGGTTAAATATTGCACTTTGCACCCTTAAAGTTTGGGTGGTTTTGCACTCCTAACCCTAAAGTTTCAAATTTGGCACTTTGGTCTCTAAAGTTTGGGATGAGTTGCACTTTAGTCCCTCCAAGGCTTTTTGCGACAAATTTTTTTTTTTAGTGACGAAATCATTCGACGCTGATTTCGTCACCAAAGGGTTATTTATACTTTATTTGCCACATTGTTGAAACTTTAGGGACCAAAGTGCCAACTTTGAAACTTTAGGGTACAAAGTGAAATACAACCCAAACTTTAGGGGTGTAAAATGCAATCAATCCAAATAACTATGAAACTTCTATATAATGCAATTCTTCAGACAATAGTTACTTGCAAGCATGAAATATACAATCGTATCATCATAATCATAAGAATGTAAATACGAAAATCTTGTATGATTACATTGTTAAATTAGGAGTGTTGAACTAACCTTGTTTTAGTTGCGTGTACATATACAATTAAGTGGTTCATATTTCGCCACTCATATAGTATAGTGGTTTTATATAGTTTCATCCTTGTTTTAAATTTATTGTGTTACATGTATATTTGTGACACTGAATTTAGCATAACTTTTGATAGGATAGCTCATGTGGATTGATATGTAGCCAAGTGTAAAATTTTTGTCTCGCATAAAGCAGACAACTTTTCTACATGACAGTCCTGTACTGGCCAGGACCACCATGTAACAATGGTCCTGGGCCATTAAATAACTTCTCTCATCCATCTATCTATGATCGATCTACCTGAAAATGTTTGTCTGGCCCTTTACAAATTGATTCAAACAAAATCTAAGAAATAACAGTTGGCATTTTGACTTATTTTATGACTGGTACTCATATTATAAGTACTAAAGATCAAATGCAAAATAGGGGAAAGAAAACAAAAAGACAATACTTAATGATAGAGAGCCTTTTTGCTCACTCAAAAATGCTCACCCATGCCTTAGTTGGGTGACATGTTTCCCATTCAATTTCCACTTTGCCCATGTATCATCAACATAATTACTGGAATGTAATACATATCACCCAGTGGAAGCATGGGTGAGTAATGGATGATCATTTTTGAGTGAGCAAAAATGCTCTATGCACAGTGTGTTTTGACAATTATAACTAAAGATCATAAAAAACTTTAAGAGATTGAAGTGGTTGTAATCAAACTAAGAATAACAAAAAGTGGTTGGCTCATTCATTCTTTATAACTTACGTTTTATTATCTCATCACTCCCAGACACAAAATTATAGAAATGGTATATATATATTGATTGGTTATGAATTATATGTTATAGATTATACATTGTACCAGGTGATGTATCTATTGGTTTTAAATTAAAAAAAAATGCATGTAATATATGTAATTAGCCCCCCCTAAATTTTGAAAAATAAATATTTATGTGCAATAATTTGTCCCAAATGCAAGTTATGCCTCCTTATATATTTGTCTAATTACATTTTCTTATTACTTTTCAATTTAGCACAATCCAAATTGTTTTATCATCGGTCAAGGTTAACAAATTATAATAAGTTGTCAATTCTTATGATTAAAAAACGTTAATATGAAACCAATATATTACCCATAATTGTGTATAAATATACCAAAAACAAATCATCTAGGGGCGTTGCCCTTGAAACTCTGTATATATAACTTCCCCATTATATTCACACTCTTTCAATCCCAGCCCCCCTAATAAAAAATCATGGCTCTGCCCTTGAATGTGAACCATTTTTTCTTCTTTTAAGGGCCACTGACCATGTAACAATTGTGAAGGAAAAATACTTTAATATATTTTGTTATTAATGGCACTATTCGAGGACAACTGACAGAGTATTTGGTAACAAAATCAAGAATTCAAATAAGGAAGTATAGCACTACTCTCTAAAAACAACCATAGAAACATAGCTTAATTGTTGGACCTTAAGAATAACGAATGTTGCTAGATATTTTTTGCTGAAATGTATGTATGTATATGTATTTTTTTAACATGAGAAATCTCCATTGTATATAATCTAATGTATAAACATGATATCCAAAAAACATTAAAAGTAGGTCTCTCATGGATGGACCAAAAAAAGTGGCATACCAAGAAAAAAGTATTAAAACTCTAAGAAAATTACTTGGGTAAAAGTGTCACCGATTGATAAAAGTGTAAAACACTTAAAGGGATCGGTGCACTAATATATATGAGTGTCAGATTAAGAGACTTAATTCTTTTAATTTTTTTCTTTTTAGTTACTGTATTTTAAAGAAATTTTATATTGAGTTCACCTAGAAAAAAAAAATAAAAATAAAAACGTGAACTGCTAGATGTTTGGGTTGATAAAAAATACTCCTATGTAGTAGTAGAAAGGTGCGTATAATTTTGTTTAGTTAAGAGTTTTATACTAAGAAGAAATAATAATACGAGGTATTGATCTTATCAAAAAATAATAATAATATTAGGAAGTTGATATTTGAGTTTTAGTTTATTTAAAGTTGTGTACTTGTTAACAACTATTCACTATTAATCTGTAGAGTAACGAACGTGACCCTCCCAGGGAAAAAAGAAAAGGAAACCCATCAGTTGCTTTGCAAGAGTCCTAGACTAAACCTACTTGAAAAAAAAAAAACAAAAAATCAAGGCAGAAACCAATTAAAGTTGGTTTGTAGAAGAGTCATATACTAAACCTACATGAAAAAAAAAATAAATCAAGGAAAAAACCAATCAAAGTAGGTTTGTAAAAAAAAATTTGGTTGGGAAAAAAAATTTACAGTTGACCAATGTGGCAATTGTGAAGGAAAAAAACTTCAATGTTGTTATTAAGTTGTACAATTGTAGGACTCTTATGGACATACAAAAAAAAATGGCATGCTAAACTTAATAAAACTCTTTAAAAAATCAATTAAGCAAAAGTGCACCAATTAATAAAAGTTCAAAACACTTAAAATCAATTAACCAATTAATAGCATAAACATATCATCCTCTTCTTTGTTTGTTATTTCAGATCATTTTTGTTTAGAGTAGACATGTGTGACAAATTTATCACTGACATGTTTGTTTATGAAGGATTATAGAGCATTTTGTAAGTTAATGTGCTTGTGACAAATTACTCATTGATACATCACTGTTTGTTTAGTGTTTGTTAGTTTTTAAATTCTTGTTTGAGTAATATGTACTTACAGAATATTATATAAAAATATGTACATTACTGAAGAACTATGTGAGAATTTTCTCAATGCTATATGTATGTGATAGATTAATCATTTTTTTTTTGGTTTAGAGTAGTCATGTGTGACAAATTTAACACTGACATGTTTGTTTATGAAGGATTATGGAGCATTTTGTAAGTCAATGTGCTTGTGACAAATTTCTCACTAATACATCACTGTTTGTTTAAGTGTACATTTGTTACATACACCCGAGAACAATAGCTAAATGTAGTTCAAATCAATGAAATAAGGTCAGACCCAAATGCTTAGACGCAAAATATTTTCATATGTAATTATATGCACAAACTATCCAGTAGTCCCAAAATACATCTATTTCGTGTAGTCTATCATTGCATAATGTACCATACGAGCCAAATGCATCCATCTAAAGTAATTCAACAGTTCCAAAATATTACTCCCTTCGTCCCTTTTTTTGAGTCCTATATTCCATTTTGGGATGTCCCAAAATTAGTGTCTACTTTCCTAAATTGGCATACAATTTTTACTTACTTTCCAAAACTACCATTCTTTGAAATCTACACCAAGACAAACCTAAAAAAGTTATTGTAATGATTAGGGGCAATTGTGGAAAGTAGGTGTAGATTCTTTTTGTCCCCTTAATAAGTTGAGTTCCCAAAGATGGACTTAAAAAAAGGGATGGAGGGAATATTAGATATACACTAATGGACTCATACAATAGTAGATTGTATCAGTCATCTTGTTGGAATTGGATTTCTCTAGCTTTCTGAAATGCTTCATACCCCTCCTTTGTCCACGAACGCTTAGGTGTGTTAAGTAAAACATGGATGTGGTCAGCCCTGATTGATGAAAGGTCGTAGTTTCAATTCATTCAATGTCTTCCCGAATGCTAAAAGGATGCATCTAAATTTTTTCCCATCAGGAGGCTTTTTCTTCCGGTTGCTTTACCTTTGTTTGAACGAACTGAAGGGTAAATACCATGTGTTAGAAATTACAGGGAATAATTTCATTCCCTAAATTCAGTGAGAAATTTCACACTCCCAAATTCAATGGGAAATTTCTCACACTATTAAATTCCACATTCCAAATTCAGTGGGAAGTTTCACACTCGCATATTGACTGACAAATTTTGTCAAATGGAGTGGAAATTTTCAATCTAAAGTTTTACATATATATTGATCTTGAAAATTTATTACATGAGCGAGAAATTTAACACTGCCAATAAAGCGGTTTGAAGTGAGAATTCATAGTAACCTAATTTGAGAGGTGGAATTTACATCTTTAGATTTTTTTACACTAGCAAAATCGATGAGTATCTCATACATCAAAATTTCAACTTTCATCATATAATGTGAAATTATTAGATGAGTCAGATATTTCACATTGTTAAAAAAAAATATGTTCAAGATGGTATTTTACAGTGGCGATTTCAAAAAAAGCAATATGATTCCACTGTAAAGACGATCCCATTATTTGCATACATGGTTGAAGAAATATATCACCGTTTTTAACCATTGATGAACTGTTTAGAAGATTTTTACAGACCATCATTGATTTTTAAAGTGAAAATTTTGCAAAATGAATATCGAGACGGAACCAATCGAAAAATGTCTCAGATGGAAAACCATATCTTGATTTGTATACATTTTGAAACAAATTTCTAAAGTTTTAGCGATTATTAACACCGGAAGTTAATAATCTCACCTTTTTTCCCCATAGATGATTTGGAATTGTAGAAACCGTAAGTTCATAATTGCCCGCTTCAAAATCTTCGAGAAATTTCAATGAATCGCAACAAAAACACAGATGGTTTGGAATCGTAGAGATTTGCACAACGTTTGGAGTGAGTTTTTTTTTAGAGAAATTTTGTTGAACGATAAGAATATCAAATGACAATTCTCAATTGATGATAAAATTTTGGTGATAAATTTAGAAGTCGTTTGATTTCCTAGATTGTCGTGCAGATTTGATGGGTTTTAAATGCAAATCATCATTAGTTTTGAAATTTGATATTATATGGGTGGTGTATTGTAAGTGCACCAAACGAGTCTCTGAGGATAGTCCAGTCAATGTACGATGTGAGGGACTATTTCCTAGGTTGTGTTTTACTAGGCACCTATTTCTAATATTAGCTAGTATAATGGACTATTAATTAAGTATCCCAATAAGCAATTATATCTTCTAAATAAATCATGAGAATGACCAATTATGATGAAAAGTAATAAAATCTTTCTTTTCTCTCAATTAATTATTTCAAGATGACGACGGATTAATATATTAAGAGTCCGTTTGTGTTAGCTAAAAAATAGAAATTAAGTGATGAATTGCGAATTTTGAGGAAAAAAAAAGTGAATGCTTTGTTAAATGAAAGTGTTTGGGTTAGTTTAAGATTTCAACACTTACACAAAGTAGCTGAAAACCAGCTGAAAAAAGTAGCTTCGTTTTTCAAACAAACAGCTATTTTCACTTTTAAGTTGTTAAAAGACAAAAGTGCCTGAAAACAAAAGAGTTGAATAATATTTAGATGTTGTCCTTTTTTGTCATTTTATAGAAACATGAACTTTTTTCAGCTTTTTGCCAAACACTCTTAGTTTTTAAGTGATGAATATTTCAGCTAATCCAAACACTTAACAAATTGATACTTTATCACTTAAAATTTCAGCACTTAATATGTCAGCTAACCCAAAAATGATTTAGAAATTGTGGATAAGTTAATTTGAATTTATCTGCACAAACATACCATTCATTTTCCTAGGTTTACCTCTTTTCCCTTTAGCCGCTATTCCACTATTCTTTGGTGGTGAACGTTTATGCGATAGAACCCAACACATTACGGTAAATTTTCAAATTCTGTTGTTTGTGTTGGATAAATATGTGTTTTTGGCCATGTTTGAGGTCAAATAAATGTGGGACCCATTTAGAGTTTGAATGGGGTCCTTGTGGATTTGTGTTCTCCTCCATGAGGAGATGAACTTTGGATATTTACATGTCCAAAATTATTGTGGAGTGAATGAGAAATTAATCCATTGAATACATTTATATAATATACATACATGAATGCATGGAAAATGTATATAATTTATTATACTGTATATGCATGGGAAATGTACATACATGAATGCATTTATTCTCATTCATAGATAATGCACATTCATAGATGAATCATGTATATACATGGATAAATCTATAGATTCATAATGGATATACATGGATGAATCCACAAATACATAATGTACATCCAATGAATCCTCTCTCCCCTTAGTGCTATATATTCTGAGCTTTCTCCTCAGAAATTCATAGTCGGAAAAAACAAGAGTTATTTCCTTCCTTCCAATATTTCTTCCTGAGAGAGACACAGAACATAGTTGGTTCGCCGGAGCAGTCGAACACCGTGCTTGTCTACTGCTGGTTATTGCCGTTGTATCTTGGGAGACTGTAATAACCTGCATTTTCATTTAATTAATCTGTACATTGCAGTGTCACATTTAAAATCAAATTTCATTTTCTGCCCTTATTTTAATTTCAATTCTTATGTATAGAATTTATTTTTTACTTGGTTTCATAATTGATATTCTTTTGGGGCCAAACTGCAATTTTACAAAATTAGTAATACCTGTGTGGATTTCAAAATCTGTATTTCAAAACGGTGGAAAAGTTTACTCTTGATCCAAACTGTATTTTTATGAAACCAGAAAATCATTTCCTACGTTAAAATGAAATTCCTGTATTTTTATGCTGATCACCGCGCCCCGAAAATACCAGTTAGTGTTCAAAACTGTCCACGCTGTGTGAGTTTCCACAGATTTTGGAAGTGACTGATTTGGACATTTACTTTATTTCTAATTATGGCAACTCATCATTAGTTAAGGCAATGTTTGGGAATGTTTAACTTGTATGTGTTATTGTGGTGCCATAAGCTATATTGCCAAACATCTTGCAATTGGCCCCTACTACTCTATATTGCCCCTTCACCATCTGAGAATGCATACATAGGGTATATCTGTGCATATATGCTATATACGTATGTATATATGCTGTTATTTTAGAATGATTAAGGTTTTGTTAACTTAATTAGAGATTGCTAAGTAAGTTCTTAGTTTTACTTGGCCACCAAGTTCCTCTTTGAGGATTCTATTTATACATGCTCAAGCTCACACTACCTGCACACTTTACAAAACAACATTCAGAGAGTTAGAGAGAGAGAGCTTCATTTAGACAGAATTTTAAAGAGAAAACTTATAGCTCCATAGCCAAGCTTCAATTGCATTATTGTATTCCTACTTCTTTCTCAACACCTGTTTGAATCTCTGATCAAGTAAGTATTTCTAACTCACTAAGAATGTAATCTCGTACTTATTTGTTGTGTATTGGTTTAATTTTGTCAACCTCCATTGATGATTTTACGTATGAAGTTCATAGCATGAAAATCATGAATTTCTAAACTCAATCAAAATTCGTTTTTAGAGATGAATATGGAAGATTACCCATCCTACATGCCATGTTTGAAGTTATAGAGCCAAATTTGTTCATACCACAAAGTATATTAAAAATGAAGTTTTGACATCTTTTGAAAACTCATAAAATTTGAGAGCTATAGATTGAATCTTGTAAAATTGATTTCATATTTGGAATCCTTGTTGAAAAACAAAGAGATCCATATATAATAGGACATATATACTAACAGAATTGAAATGGGTAAATTTTAGATCCTGTTTTGCTGAAACAGAGCAGTCCCACGAAGAAGATGAAGTCTCTGCTTCATCTCGCGCCACGATCGCGCGCGCGAGAATCGCGCGAGCGGCCCGCGCGAGCGACCTATCGCGCGAGGTATGCGTCTTCAGGCAGACGTAAGAGTTTATATATATAATGAATTTAGGCATGTCGCGCGAGCGAGGGTCGCGCGAGAATCCTTTCGCGTGAGCGATCCGCGCGCGCGACCTTGGCTGCTTCAGGCAGACAGAAAAGTTTATATTATAAAATAAAAATGGGCATATCGCGCGAGCGGCCCGCGCGAGCGACTTATCGCGCGAGCGGCCCGCGCGCGCGAAGTCAGGCAGTTTCTGTTTTTGTCTGTTTTCTATTAAGGGACTGTTTGGTTCAACTTATTAGTACTGTTAAGATTCTGTTTGGGATATTTAGTCAATCAGAATTCTATTTGGTTATGTTTTGAATGATTAAAACATTGTATTGCAAGTTATCAATCTTCGTACGCGTGTTGTTCCTTTAATTCAGTATTTTTGCTTAGGTTCAAGTGCATATCATTCATGAGGGGTCAGTGGTACATGCATGTGGGTGTCAGTCTGTGTGGAAAAGAGTAATGGTAGTGTGGAAAGAGTATGAGTTTGAGTTGTGGTTGTGGTTGTAGTTGTGGTTGTGGTTGTGGTTGAGATTGTGGAGAGGGTATCTTTGAAATGCGACGGTGGCAAAAATGGACACTCCCTGACGCCCATGGAAGCGTTAAAGTGCGTGACGCCGAACTCGGACATTCCCTGGCACCCATGGTAGTGCTAAAGTGTGGCCTACGGACACTCCCTGATAACTCGAGTCTGGATACTGCGTGAGGGGTTGCCCCGGTATTTGCATGGCGGTTAGGGTATTCAAAGTGTGAGGCATTGGACACTCCCTGGTACCCCGGACCAAAGTGTGAGGCAAACTGGACACTCCCTGGCGCCCCGTTGCTAAAGTGTGGCTATCTTAGTGTTTCAAAGATACCAGGAGTAAGATAGTGGGTTGTTGGGTTTTGTCGAGAGAAAAGAGTCGGTCAGATGAGATGGTGCATCGTTCTCATACACGGTCACATATGAGTGAATTTATCTTTTAAAATAATGTTGCGGTTGTTTTCTAAACGAACTCTTTATCTTAAATATAAACTTGTGAATTTAAATGGGAATTGGAAAATGGTACATAAGTATGCTTTACATTTAAAGTCATGTTTTTAATACTCACCAGCTTCTTGAAGCTGACGACGTTGATGCGTCCTGGACATTTGTGTTCAGGCTTTTCAGGTTATGACCAGGAGGAATCATATGACTATGCTAATTGAGAACGGCTGCTCTCGGATGAGAAACTGTTTACTTAATTATATGCTTTAAGTTTACCTGTTTTAAGCTATGGACCGTTTTGTAATAAGGATGACTGTAACAGACACTTAGTTATTGTTTTGTTTTCAAGGCGGTCTGTGCCTTAGTTGACCCCGTATCATAAGATGTAATAAGTTAGAAAATGTTTTTGTAAGCCTTGATTGCTCTGCTCTGATTATTATTGTTTATTGTTGTTCGACGTTTAGGACGGAATCGATCCTTCAAACTGTCGCGACCTACGGGTCTATAAAGGAATTAAACGCTTTCCTTATTTATGCTACGTCGGGGCGTGACAGGATTTAGTGGTATCAGAGCCAGGTTAGGGTTTACCAGTATAGACCCGATTCCACATTCCATTAAGTGTTACACACCCGATGATACGACAGGGAGGATAGACTCAGAACCCAAACGCCTAAGATTATCTTTGTTCTGACTTAGGTAGTACCTTCTTATCAGGTATGGATCCAGCTCATCCGCTATATATACCAAACAGATTTGGAGGACACTTTGTGATACCTGGGGCAGTGATCCCAGCCTTTCTCGACTTATATCATGCGGCCATTGAGCAGTTGGCCACAGCGACCGTGGTATCTGATGTATGGCACCATGTTCACGTGGTAGGTTTAGTTGACTTGACTCGTATCCGCCTAGAGCTTCGTTACTTTGCAGAGGCTCAGCGTTTGGTTTGGATTGAGGTTTTGAGGTTGGTCGATAGCGATGCTTTCTATCTTCCTCTCGAGATCCAGATTGTGCATGCCCATCTGGCTCAGCTAGAGATGCCCCCGCCAGTAGTTCCCATCGCTGAGGATGATGCTGAGATTGTTCATGTGGTCCCAGTAGGTGGGGAGATTATAGAGGACAGCATAGGTTTAGATGATCTCGCCGCTGAGCTCGAGGCTGAGCTAGCACTGGAGCTAGCCTTACCCGAGGAGATGGTAGATGAGGCAGATGCCCCTACACCTGCTTCATCGTCCACCTCTCACAGCTATGATGGGGTTAGACCGTTCGTTGTGCAACGATTTCGCCCTGTCGATTCGCTAGATCTCCTGATAATCGCTTATGGAGACGATTGACTTTCTAGATGTGGCTTGTACATATTAACTGCTTTTGACTATTAGCTCTGTCTCTTTTTGCAACTGTAATTACAAGTATTAGAGCATAGGACAATGACCCCATTTTTGTAACATTAACTCTTGCATGCGTCCTAACCCATACAGATAGGGTAGGCATTGATCTGATCATACACGCTTTTTGTATCTACTTGACAAGAAGTTATTTATATAAAATATACTCTTTTGAATATCGTCGTCATTTAAATTGCTTCATAGTACTGTTGCATGCATGTTTCTCATCCTACTATCACTATCATGCATAGAATGGCTGGAGGAGTAAGGAGGAACAGGAATTTGATCGAAGGAGCACCTGAGGCTGCCGATCCCACTGGAATATTTGAAGCTTTCATTAGGCGTCTCGAAAGGGTTAGTAATCAGAATGAAAACCGACGAGACCGCCAGACTGGAGACAAATTGCTGGAAAGATTCCGTGCTCTAAGGCCCGAGCAGTTTGCGGGTACAGCAGAACCCTGGAAGGCCGAAAAATGGTTAAGACAGATGGACCGTATGTTCGAAGCTGTCCAGTGCAACGAGATGGACAAGAGGAGATTGGCTACGTTTCAGTTGACCGATGCTGCCGCAGATTGGTGGGATTCGGTCATAGCTACTATCGGGAATGGAGCTGCAATGGGAATGACGTGGACTGCGTTCAAGGGGAGATTTCTGGAGAAGTACTTCCCGGCTACGGAGAGGCACAGAAGAGAGAAGGAATTCATGGACCTGACGCAAGGAACTAAGTCGGTGCAAGAGTACACCACACAGTTTGAAAGACTGTCTCGGTTTGCTCCACACCTGGTTGATACTGAGGAGAAGAAAATCCGTAAGTATAACCAAGGACTGACACCGCAGATCCGTTGCCTGACTCTCGGCCACCTAGATAAATCTTTTGAAGGACTTGTTGGTTTGGCTACTGATCTGGAAGAGGATGCTCGAGTGAGCCGAAAACAATTTGAATTCCGACCGCCTCAGAGGGGTAATTTCGGGAATAGACCACCGATGAATCGTACCCAGGGGCAGAAGAGAAATTTTGACGGAAGCAAGAAGACCCAGGCTATTACCTATCCGACTCAACCCCGAGTAGGAGAAGGAAGTAGTAGCGGAAAGTGCTTCAACTGTGGCAACCCTGGACATCTGGCTCGTGATTGCAAGGCACCAAGGCGTGCTACACAGCAAGGGATAGTCTGCTTCAACTGTGGTGAACCGGGTCACATCAGCAGGTTCTGCACTGCTCCTAAGCAGGTGACTTATGGTCAACAGGGACAGACTCGCTTGAATGCTGTTATCCCTGATGCTGCTGGATATGATGGAACTGCGTACGAAGAAGGAGATTATGGAGAAGCTCAACCTGATCAGCAAGCAGTAGAAGGTACATTAACTCTGTTTAACTCCCATGTTAAAGTGTTATTTGATACGGGTGCTGCTCTTTCGTTCATATCTGTTAATACAATTCGGAGATTGAGTATTTTACCTCATCGTTTAGAGAAAGCTTTGAAGGCTACTTCGCCACTAGGAGCTGCAGTCAGATTAGGACACGTGTGCAAGGATTGTCCCTTACGACTAGGAGACCGAGAAATCCCTGCGAGGTTGATTGTCCTATCGATGAAGGAGTTCGACATAATCCTAGGAATGGATTGGCTCTCTCAGAACCAAGTGAAGTTGGATTGTGCGAGGAAGAGAATTACATTCCCCGACAATGAGAATCAACCCTTTGATTTTCAATGTAACCCTTCGGGAGATATGTTCCTCACGAGATGTTTGGCCAACATCGAAGTCGTCAGTACAGAGGTGACAGCGTCATCTATACCTGTAGTCAAGGACTTCGAAGAAGTATTCCAAGACATTTCTGGTTTGCCGCCCGAGAGAAGTATAGAGTTCTGTATTGAGCTTATACCGGGTACCGTACCGATCACCAAGGTTCCCTACAGGATGGCCCCCACAGAACTATTGGAATTAAAGGAACAAGTTCAAGAGCTCGAGGACCTAGGTTTTGTACGTCCAAGTACATCGCCCTGGGGAGCACCAGTGTTATTCGTGAAGAAGAAGGACGGGACACTCAGATTGTGTATCGACTACAGAGAACTGAACCGCGTGACTATCAAGAACAAGTATCCCTTACCTCGGATTGACGATTTGTTTGATCAACTACAAGGAGCTACGACATTTTTCAAGATCGACCTAAGGTCGGGATATCATCAGTTGAGGGTACGAAAGGAAGACATACCTAAGACTGCTTTCAGAACCCGATATGGTCATTATGAATTTCTGGTGATGCCGTTTGGAATGACGAACGCCCCGGCAGTGTTTATGGATTTGATGAATAGAGTGTTCAAGCCTTATTTAGATCAGTTTGTCATCGTCTTTATTGATGATATTTTGATCTATTCTAAGTCAGGAGAAGAACACGAGCAACATCTGCGGATCGCGATGCAGACGCTTAAGGACCACCACTTGTATGCCAAGTTCAGTAAGTGTGAGTTTTGGTTGCAAGAAGTAAAATTTTTGGGACACAAGGTGTCATCTCAAGGAATTTCAGTGGATTCGTCCAAGACCGATGCTGTATCAAACTGGGTTAGGCCGAGCAACCCTACAGAAGTTCGGAGTTTTCTTGGGCTCGCAGGCTATTACAGGAGATTTGTTGAGGGATTCTCAAAGATAGCAGCACCTTTGACTGGGTTGACGAAGAAGAATTTGAAGTTCGAGTGGGCAGAGAAGCATGAGCGCGCCTTTCTAGAGTTGAAAGAGAGACTCACTACCGCGCCGGTACTAGCAATACCCAAACCTAATGAGAAGTTCACTATCTTTAGTGACGCATCATATCAAGGACTGGGGTGTGTACTTATGCAAGATGGCAGAGTTATAGCCTATGGGTCCAGACAACTGAAGCCGAATGAGTTGAACTATCCCATTCATGATTTGGAGTTGGCGGCAGTAGTATTTGCACTCAAGATTTGGAGACACTATCTCTACGGTAAGAAGTTTGATTTGTTCTCCGATCACAAGAGTTTGAAGTATTTGTTCACGCAGAAAGAGTTGAACATGAGGCAACGCAGATGGATGGAGTTGATCAAAGATTATGACTTCACATTGGAATACCATCCGGGTAAAGCCAACGTAGTCGCTGATGCCCTGAGTCGGCAGACTCGGGAGACGATCGCCTCCTTAATGGTTAGAGAGTGGCGGGCTTTAGAGACGTTGGCGGAGTTCGATGTACAGAGTGCTGAAGAAGGAGAAGGACAATTGTTCGGATGTCTTATCCTACAGCCTGTTCTTATCGACCGCATTATTGGAGCTCAGAAAGAAAATAAGAAGTTTCAGACATGGTTCAAGAAGATGTCAGAGAAAGACCCGACAGAATGGGAGGTGGGAGTCGATGGAGGATATCGGTGCAGGAATAGATTATGTGTGCCAGGTGATGAAGGGCTAAGGAAGGATATCCTGGAAGAAGCACATAAATCAAGGTATACAGTTCACCCAGGAGGAACGAAGATGTACAAAGATTTGAAGAAAAATTTCTGGTGGGAAGGTATGAAGAAGGACGTGGCAGAATTTGTATCCAAGTGTTTGACGTGTCAACAAGTCAAGGCCGAACATCAGAGACCGTCAGGATTGTTGCAACCGCTACCTATTCCTGGTTGGAAGTGGGAGCACGTTACGATGGATTTTGTAGTAGGATTGCCCCGGTCGCAGCAGAATCATGACGCTATTTGGGTAATCGTGGATCGATTGACGAAATCAGCTCATTTCATTGCTTATAGTATGACATACCCGGTAGAGAGAATGAGCCGGATATACATACAACAAGTTGTGCGGCTTCACGGTGCACCGGTGTCAAGTGTGTCAGACCGTGACGCGCGTTTTACTTCTGGATTTTGGGAGAGTTTGCAAGAAGCTATGGGAACCTCGCTTAAGATGAGTACTGCTTTTCATCCTCAGACGGATGGGCAAACTGAGCGTGTTAATCAGATCATGGAGGATATGCTTAGAGCTTGTGTTATTGATTTTGAAGAATCTTGGGAGACACACTTGCCGTTGGTTGAATTTGCCTATAACAACAGCTATCACACGAGTATCGGGATGGCTCCGTTCGAAGCATTGTACGGACGACCATGTCGTTCTCCTTTGTGTTGGGCAGAGGTTGGAGATACAGAATTGTTGGGACCAGATTTGGTTAGAGAAACCAACGAGAAGATTTCCTTGGTCAAGGAAAGGATGAGAACCGCTCAGAGCCGGTATAAGAGTTATGCTGATCGACGCCGGAAAGATTTGGAATTTAGTGTTGGGGATCACGTACTCCTTAAGGTTTCACCGACCCGGGGAGTGGTACGTTTTGGTCTCAAGAGAGGGAAGTTAGCTCCACGTTTCATTGGACCGTTCGAGATTTTGGAACGTGTCGGGAAAGTAGCTTATCGACTGGCGCTACCACCGAAGATGTCTGGGGTTCACAACGTGTTTCATGTGAGTATGTTGAGGAAGTACATACGCGACCCCTCATACGTGGTTAGTTATGACGATATTGAGACAAGTCATAACGTTTCTTACAAGGAGAGACCTGTGAAGATTTTGGATCAGAGTATCAAGAAGTTGAGGAATAAAGACATTCCGTTGGTGAAGGTTCAGTGGAATCACCATGACGAGAACGAAGCCTCGTGGGAAGTTGAAGCTGATATGAGGAAGAAGTACCCGGAGTTGTTTCATGACTAGTTAGTCTTGATTTCGGGGACGAAATCCTGTTTAAGGGAGGAAGGGTGTAATAACCTGCATTTTCATTTAATTAATCTGTACATTGCAGTGTCACATTTAAAATCAAATTTCATTTTCTGCCCTTATTTTAATTTCAATTCTTATGTATAGAATTTATTTCTTACTTGGTTTCATAATTGATATTCTTTTGGGGCTAAACTGCAATTTTACAAAATTAGTAATACCTGTGTGGATTTCAAAATCTGTATTTCAAAACGGTGGAAAAGTTTACTCTTGATCCAAACTGTATTTTTATGAAACCAGAAAATCATTTCCTACGTTAAAATGAAATTCCTGTATTTTTGTGCTGATCACCGCGCCCCGAAAATACCAGTTAGTGTTCAAAACTGTCCACGCTGTGTGAGTTTCCACAGATTTTGGAAGTGACTGATTTGGACATTTACTTTATTTCTAATTATGGCAACTCATCATTAGTTAAGGCAATGTTTGGGAATGTTTAACTTGTATGTGTTATTGTGGTGCCATAAGCTATATTGCCAAACATCTTGCAATTGGCCCCTACTACTCTATATTGCCCCTTCACCATCTGAGAATGCATACATAGGGTATATTTGTGCATATATGCTATATACGTATGTATATATGCTGTTATTTTAGAATGATTAAGGTTTTGTTAACTTAATTAGAGATTGCTAAGTAAGTTCTTAGTTTTACTTGGCCACCAAGTTCCTCTTTGAGGATTCTATTTATACATGCTCAAGCTCACACTACCTGCACACTTTACAAAACAACATTCAGAGAGTTAGAGAGAGAGAGCTTCATTTAGACAGAATTTTAAAGAGAAAACTTATAGCTCCATAGCCAAGCTTCAATTGCATTATTGTATTCCTACTTCTTTCTCAACACCTATTTGAATCTCTGATCAAGTGAGTATTTCTAACTCACTAAGAATGTAATCTCGTACTTATTTGTTGTGTATTGGTTTAATTTTGTCAACCTCCATTGATGATTTTACGTATGAAGTTCATAGCATGAAAACCATGAATTTCTAAACTCAATCAAAATTCGTTTTTAGAGATGAATATGGAAGATTACCCATCCTACATGCCATGTTTGAAGTTATAGAGCCAAATTTGTTCATACCACAAAGTATATTAAAAATGAAGTTTTGACATCTTTTGAAAACTCATAAAATTTGAGAGCTATAGATCGAATCTTGTAAAATTGATTTCATATTTGGAATCCTTGTTGAAAAACAAAGAGATCCATATATAATAGGACATATATACTAACAGAATTGAAATGGGTAAATTTTAGACCCTGTTTTGCTGAAACAGAGCAGTCCCACGAAGAAGATGAAGTCTCTGCTTCATCTCGCGCGCGCGAGAATCGCGCGAGCGGCCCGCGCGAGCGACCTATCGCGCGAGCGATCCGCGCGCGCGAGGTATGCGTCTTCAGGCAGACGTAAGAGTTTATATATATATAATGAATTTAGGCATGTCGCGCGAGTGAGGGTCGCGCGAGAATCCTTTCGCGCGAGCGATCCGCGCGCGCGACCTTGGCTGCTTCAGGCAGACAGAAAAGTTTATATTATAAAATAAAAATGGGCATATCGCGCGAGCGGCCCGCGCGAGCGACTTATAGCGCGAGCGGCCCGCGCGCGCGAAGTCAGGCAGTTTCTGTTTTTGTCTGTTTTCTGTTAAAGGACTGTTTGGTTCAACTTATTAGTACTGTTAAGATTCTGTTTGGGATATTTAGTCAATCAGAATTCTATTTGGTTATGTTTTGAATGATTAAAATATTGTATTGCAAGTTATCAATCCCCGTACGCGTGTTGTTCCTTTAATTCAGTATTTTTGCTTAGGTTCAAGTGCATATCATTCATGAGGGGTCAGTGGTAGATGCATGTGGGTGTCAGTCTGTGTGGAAAAGAGTAATGGTAGTGTGGAAAGAGTATGAGTTTGAGTTGTGGTTGTGGTTGTAGTTGTGGTTGTGGTTGTGGTTGTGGTTGTAGTTATGGTTGTGGTTGTAGTTGTGGTTGTGGTTGTGGTTGTGGTTGTGGTTGAGATTGTGGAGAGGGTATCTTTGAAATGCGACGGTGGCAAAAATGGACACTCCCTGACGCCCATGGAAGCGTTAAAGTGTGTGACGCCGAACTCGGACATTCCCTGGCACCCATGGTAGTGCTAAAGTGTGGCCTACGGACACTCCCTGATAACTCGAGTCTGGATACTGCGTGAGGGGTTGCCCCGGTATTTGCATGGCGGTTAGGGTATTCAAAGTGTGAGGCATTGGACACTCCCTGGTACCCCGGACCAAAGTGTGAGGCAAACTGGACACTCCCTGGCGCCCCGTTGCTAAAGTGTGGCTATCTTAGTGTTTCAAAGATACCAGGAGTAAGATAGTGGGTTGTTGGGTTTTGTCGAGAGAAAAGAGTCGGTCAGATGAGATGGTGCATCGTTCTCATACACGGTCACATATGAGTGAATTTATCTTTTAAAATAATGTTGCGGTTGTTTTCTAAACGAACTCTTTATCTTAAATATAAACTTGTGAATTTAAATGGGAATTGGAAAATGGTACATAAGTATGCTTTACATTTAAAGTCGTGTTTTTAATACTCACCAGCTTCTTGAAGCTGACGACGTTGATGCGTCCTGGACATTCGTGTTCAGGCTTTTCAGGTTATGACCAGGAGGAATCATATGACTATGCTAATTGAGAACGGCTGCTCTCGGATGAGAAACTGTTTACTTAATTATATGCTTTAAGTTTACCTGTTTTAAGCTATGGACCGTTTTGTAATAAGGATGACTGTAACAGACACTTAGTTATTGTTTTGTTTTCAAGGCGGTCTGTGCCTTAGTTGACCCCGTATCATAAGATGTAATAAGTTAGAAAATGTTTTTGTAAGCCTTGATTGCTCTGCTCTGATTATTATTGTTTATTGTTGTTCGACGTTTGGGACGGAATCGATCCTTCAAACTGTCGCGACCTACGGGTCCATAAAGGAAATTGAACGCTTTCCTTATTTATGCTACGTCGGGGCGTGACAGATACAGACGCCGACGATTTCCTCCAGCACATCCGGTGAGGCGGCGAATCTGTTTTAAGGAAACTGTGAAATATCACAGGCCTCGGTTTGATCTTATTTTGTTATAGTTTTCCAGTTATTGCTTTCTGTTTACATATTGTAATTCTGTTTCTGTTCAAGTTCTATTTTCCAGTTTGTAATCAAGAATTTATTTCTGTTTTCCAATTGTATCAATGTAATTTTTCCAACAGTTTGAATCGTATATGAACCATGAGTGTATTTTTGCTCACCCAAGTATCCTATTGGGCGAACATGTGGTGGATCTCACCACTTTTCATCTTTAATTTATTTTCATTTTATCCTTAAAAAGTGGTGGGTCTAATATCTCACATGCTTACTCAATAAAGTGTTTGGGTGAGAAAAATGCACTCTATGAGCCATTGAACATTCAATTGTAATTAAGCAGTTAGTAAAAAGTGAAAACCTAAGATTTGAGGTAAGATTGATTTTTTTTTTTTTAAATTTAATTTAACTGTTTGGTGTAATGATTTTGTGTGAGGACAAAGTAAGGTTAATTCTATTCGGGTTGGTTTTTGGAAGGACCACCCTTCCATAGCCCTGCCCTTGTTGCCATCTGTAATCTCCTTTGTTCGTGTCAAGGTAGATAGAGTTTGAGTCCACCCATGTGATCCACAAGACACCCATTAATCAATTTTCAAAAAATATCACACAGTTCCAACCAGATAAAGTTCAGTTCTCACTGAAAAAACGAAAAAAAAAGGATGAATTCATCAAGCGGTATCTTGAAAATGCAGTGGTGGATCTATGAAGAAATCAATCAAGCTTTTGACATTACTTTATTATTATTATTGTTATGCTCTTACTTCACAAAACAAGGGAGGTAGTGCTTTTCTAACTATAAATTCCTCAGGGCTTCATCTTATAAGACTCGAACCTGCAACTATCTGGATCAGGTCTTCTTTTGATATTACTTTATGAGTAGCTATTTTGTATACTCAAAATACACATTTTTGTGAGGCTGATCCACCTTATTATTTCTAAGGCTTATAGTGTATTTGATAAACCAATTAAGTGGTGAAAATGAAAACTTTTAGCACTTAATTTTTTCTAGTGCATTTGATAACGTACTACTTAATTGAAAAAGCAGTCAAAAAATCACTGAAAACTTTAAGTGAAAATTTTCTATTGAAAATAATCACTGAATGCAATCTATTCAAGTACATGATAAACTGTTTTTAGTATTACAAATTCATTCGCTTAAAATTTTCAGTACTTAAAATTCAATACTTAATTTTCAGTACTTAATTTTCAGTTTATCAACCAGACCCTTAGTTTGGCTCCCACGTGGCTTTTAAAAGTAGCTTATGAAATTTATTATTAAGTTGTTCGATAATTTGTACAAGTGACATTGCTCTTCAAAAAAATATTATGAAATAAAAAAGCAACCTTAAGCTTTTAAAAGCTCCACAAAGCTCCCCCCCCCCCCCCTCTCTAAAAAAAAAGCCTTAATTTCAATTTTTGCAAAGTTCATAAACTAGTTACCAAATGAATTAACATGAAATTGTGATTTAAAAAAAGAGAAGCACCAAAATGGGAGCCAAACTAAGCCTAAGTATGCACATTAATGAATTTGTTCAGAATATCAGACCGAATCTTTTGATTCTCAGCTTAAATAGACAGTAGAAGAAGAGAATTGCTATGTACACCTAAATTCCTTTATTCTAAGAATTTTTTTTAAAAAAATTTTCACTTTTGTAACGTTGAACGGTATATATAGCAAATTTAACGGTGTACATAACAATTCTCAAGAAGAAAACAGGAAAAGAAGAGCACCGACAATAAGAAATCTCTAAATTCTATTTAGAAACAAGAAAACTAACCAAAAAAAAAACTGAACTTAAAAAAATAATTTGAGATATCACTATCCTGGACACTATTATATATGCCTACAATACATATCCCCCACTCTTACAGTACCTCACATGTGATCAATCTTCAAAGTAAGTCTCTCTCACTATATACACAAATACATTATAAAATGTTTTTTTTTTTTTTTTCAAATTAACGAACCATATACCATTACAAGTGTTTATTTACCAGGGAACGCATTAAATAATTTTGAAGTAATTAAACAAACAAATAGATAGAGTATGATCAACCTGTTTTAAAAAAAAAAAAAAAAAATCTCTTTTATGTTTTATTAATACATGTTTTAGTAATAATATAAATTACAAGATTGCCAACCGTCAAAGTGGGTAAAGCATGTATTATGTGTGGAACCTATTCTGCACCACATGAAATAAAGTGATCCTTTTTTGTTTTCTCCCATACCTGAGGAGTGAGGACATAAAGGTCACATATATGCACAGAGTTTATAGATAATTTGGTATTGATATCCCATACATGTAAGTAATTAAATATATTATTATACACGTATACTTGTAGTATATATAATATAAAGTCTTATTGAGTTTGCTTTGTGACCACCATGAATGAATATGATATAGACATTTGGAAAAGAAGGGTTGAGTACGACCTTCTTAGCCGTCTTTTTGTGGAACATGCTCGTGAACTTTTCAGTCCCCTCGTGAACCAATCAACCCCATTCATAGATTGAATGATCATAAATTTGGGAGATTTGGTGTAAGTCTTTAAAGTTGGGTTAAATTGGATTAAAGTACAAATCATAATTAAACACCCACATAAGTACACACTCTAAAAAAAAATTTCCTCCCAAAGTCTTCTAAAATTTTAACTATCCCTCTTAGTCCTATAAAATTTTAAATTTCACTCTAAATGGCAAAATTGCCCATAGAACCCTAACGCTATGATTGGGAGTTTAAGAGAGAAAAGAAAAGAAAAGAAAGTCATAAGTAACGAGAGAAAAGAAGAGAAGAGAAAGGATGTTGTTTTCTTTCATCTTGTTGGGAGTTGAGGAGAGAAGAGAAAGTAACTTTCTTTCCACTTGATTGCAAGTTGAGAAGAAAAGAAAAGAAAAGAAAATAAAGTTACTATTCTATCCCCACTTAGATGAAATTACAATTAGACAAGACTAAACTAGAAGGGTGTAGTGGGTATTTAGAAATATTAATTAATCTCCACTTTCTTTTCTCTCATTTTCTTCCCAATTTGGAGAGAAAGAAATTGAAAGAAAGTGGGGCTAGTTTTCTTTCCTTTTCTCTCCATTTCTCTCCTCATTAAAACTCGCAATCGAGAGAAAGTGAGGTACTTTCTCTCCCTTTCTCTTCTTTTCTCTCATTTTTTTAAACTCCCAATCATAGCGTAACAGACCACCACCACCATCTCACTTCTCTCTCTAACTTTCTCTCTCCTCCCCTCCATAGCCACCACTGCCACCACCACCAACATATCTCCCTCCACCCCCCCCCCCCCCCCATAGCCACCACCATCACAACCACCACCACCATAGCCACCATCTTCTCTCCTCCTCCCTCCATCATTTTCTCTCCTTCCCCTCCATAGCCACCACCACCACCATCACAATCGCCACCACCGGAGCAATCCTTGTCTTCGCCGGAGCCGTCGCAGGAGCCATCGCCATTGCCGTCGCAACTACCATCAACTCTCTTCTCTCTCTAACTTTCTCTCTCCTCCCCCTCCATTGCCACCACCATCGCGGGCCACCACCACCACCACCACTACCAACACAAATTTCTACGGCCAACTGATCTTAAGATGAATTTCTCTTAAGATCAGTCATATTAAGATAATTAATATGACTGATCTTAAGAGAAATTTCTCTTAAGATGGTCAGAACTGTTGAATAAAGGTGGAATGATAGGTGATGGTCACCGGAGGTGCTAGTGGCGGTCGTCGGAGGTCGTATGAGGTCGCCGGAGATGGAAGTGGTGGTGGTCGGAGGTTAGGCATGAGTGGTGGCAATGGTGGATGGTCGCCGGAGGTGCTAGTGGCAGTCGTCGGAGGTCGTCAAAGGTCGCCGGAGATGGTAGTGGTGGTCGTTGGAGGTGGAAGTGGTGATGGCCAAAGGCTGCGCATGAGCAGTGGCAATGGTGGCTAGGGTTTATTAGTAAGGTTAGATGATGAAGATGAGGATATTTTGGTCAAAAAAAATTTAAGTGTAAAAACCAAGTTGTTTTATTAAGTGTCCTTCATTCTAATTTAGCTTGTCTTAATGCCCCTTTCACCGATTTCCCCTATAAATTTATATAGCTTCCCTTTTCTTTATATTTTACACTTCTCTTGTGACCATTCAGTCCTTCAAATATCTCATGCCCTTTGGTCAATTGCCATCTTTTGTAACTTAGACATGAGCATATATATATATATATATATATATATATATACATATATATACAGTCAGGCTCTAAAGCGCACTGGATATGCGCAGTAGGTTTGCATGTTGGGATTTCAAATCTAAAAAAATCGCTCGTCAGCAGGGTAGTGGGACAGGGCATGGGTTAACGGAGCGGCCCACGATTTTTTTAGGCTTAAAATTCCAGTGCGTAAACCCAGTGCGCTTTAGAGCCTAACTGTGTATATATATATACGGTGAGATTCTTATGTGAACAGGGTTGAGTGAACATACCCAATGAACATTTTTTTTAATCTAAAAAAACTCGAGGGTTTCCCCACTGACCCGTGGGTTTTTTAGGCAAAAAAAAAAATATTCACTGGGTATGTTCACTCAACACTGTTCACTGAAGAGACTGACCATATATATATATATATATATATATATAGAGAGAGAGAGAGAGAGAGAGAGAGAGAGAGAGAGAGAAAGTTATAATTTGGATGCTAGAGACACAATTAATTGCACAACCTTTTTCACAATTCACAACAATTAAAGCAAGAGGCACCACATTTAAAAGCACCAAACATAAAGACAAAACACTTTAATGATTGTACAATTTGTACTTTAAATGTGGTGCCTCTTACTTTAAATGTTGTGAATTGTGAAAAAGGGTTGTGTAATTAGTTGTGTCTTATTATTATTGAATTTGGATATATATATATATATATATATTTATTACTGGCCAGTTGAAATTTGATGGAGAAGAAAAGAGTGAAAATTTGATGGAGAAGAAAAGAGTGAATTGTTCGATTATTACGATGTCCGTATCAAACTAAGAGTCACTTTTGGTTTTGGGGTTTCCAACTATTTAAGAAAGATTACTTTATTATAGTGAAATTCGACTTTCAATTATTGCATGACATGCTTTTTAGTATTGCATCAAATGAAAAGTGGTAGAGTTTATTTGATAAGGGATTAGCTTGAAAAGTATAAAGTTAAAGTACATTGACTTTTCACGGAGTATTCTTAATTTAGGAAATCCCAAAATGGAATAAATTAGGACTCTTAGGATGAGGGAGTGCATTATATAAGATTTGTAGGACATTTGAAGAAGGTTGAATAAAAGTAAAAATATTTTAAAAAAAGAAATATTTTGGCTATCAAAAAATGCTACACACCCGCATCTAATCCACACCCAACAACCTTAACCCTTGATTTTAGTGGGCTTCACCAGAATCAAAGGCCAAGAGATATTGGGTGTGAAATTTAATGTGAATTTAGATGTGATTATAGCATTCTTCGTTGGCTATATTTGAATTTATCTAATTGGTTCATTCAATGTGACTATCATATTCATGATCATTGCACAAAGGTAAAGGTCATGACAAATGGAAATCCATGCCACATTTGTCTGATAGACAACAAATTTATCAGAAAAATGTTATTTATTACAAATTGATTCATTATTTGTAATTAAAGCATGATCAAACAGTGATGTATATGACATGAAGCAACAATTAATCTTTTTTTTCTCTTTGTTGTGATGTTTCTAAGTTTCCCGAATCATTCTAGAACTTTGAAGCTAGCTAAGAACAGTAATTTGTCAATTATTCACACACACACACAAAAAAAAGATTTGTGTCCTATACTAATTTCCAAAGCAAGGATTTCTTTTACTGATGCTGATGATAATATGCTTGTGTTTGTGGTTGTTGTTGGGCACGTGAATTGTATTATATACATTATATGATATGTATATAGCTATTATATAAAACTGATAACAAACAAATGCTTTGTCACCATCTATTTGTTTGTATTAGTAAGATCGGAAGAGCCTGAAATTCATGGCCAACAAAGGCCATCTAATCACCTAGCATTCACGGATCTCTCAGAGTCCCCAAAGTTTTTTTTGCCTATTATTTGTTTTTGGGGAAGACATGATCACAGTCTCTTTCTGTTTGCTATATAATGCAAGCTCTATATATATATATATATATACACATATATATATATATTTATACATATCTCTATAGATATGGTCCTTGACTCACAGTGCAAGCACATGACCCGTAATCTAAGGCTCGTACTACATCACCTTCATCCACTGTTAACAGTCCTTTTCGGACAGAGTGGGGCTATACATATATGCGTTCTGGCAAATATACAATATGAACAGAGTTTATATTTCTTTTCAACAATTGTCTACCTAGTTGGAATGTTTTGTAGTCTGAAAATGGGCCCTTTGTATGTACATAGCTATATAAACTCTTTGGTCATGTTTGTTTCATCGAAGGGGTGTCACAAAATCGATTGCACCGACCGAATCAATCGGTTCGATCCGATTTAGTTGGTTTTCAAAATTACCCTTTAGTGTAAAAATTAAATTGAATTGTAAAAAATATACTAAATTGATACGAACTGAACCAAAACCAATTAGTTTGCTCAAAATTTAGACCAAACTGAAACTGTTGACACCCCTAATTGATAGTGAGACTTCCATTTTAACTAAATAGTTTGATGGTTGGGTACGCTTTAACATAGAGGACTAATGATCTATTTTAACTGGATATCCCAAGGTGTATGGAGATAATGGAGTTAATAGTCCCGGTTCTATTTAATTAAAATTGACCAATTCCCCCTTAGAAGCCGAACGTGGCATTTGTTGAAAACTAATCCATTGACGATCAGGAGTCATACACTCTTTATTCAGATTTGGGTCCTCTATAGACCAATTAAGTTGGATTCATGACCGTCCTGTTATCTTTGGAAATAACGGTACATAGTCGGGCCAAATGACCCAACCCTAACCCGAATAATTAATATCCGTAAGCCAACAATATCAGAGACTAGACGGCGGACGCACATCACTGATTAGATTAATCAAATAGAGCAAGCTCCAATTTAACTGGGTTATTCTGTAGGTTAGAAAAACCACAATTCTTTTTTTTTTTTTTTTTGTTCGCATTATCCAAGAGTTTTTATTTTTATTTATGAATTTGTCAACTTCAGACTCAAGCCTACTAGATACACCGACAATATTCTGTTGGATACATAGATATACATAAAAGTGCTCCTTTTGATATTGAAGATGTACATTAATATATATATAGGCATGCATTTAGATAGTTCCATGATCTATGGCATCATCATAACCAACCCCAAAAGCAGTCCCCAAAGGACCACTAAGCTAGCTAGGCAGCTCACCTCTTCAAAAGGTCATATATTATACTAGAGGCCCAACTACTACAATTGTTGTGGTGGAGTCATTAGAATTGATAAAATAGGAACTTATTTAAAATAAAATCTAGTCTAATTATTCCAAAGAGATGGGCAGGCAGTTATTGTAGATACCCCAACCAGTCAGAATTAAATCTATACAAATAATGATAATCATATTCAGTTAGAAGCAATTGTATATATAATTGCAAATATAAGATTCTGATCAGCCTCTGAGCATCTAGATTTGGAAACTTTCTTAATCATTCTCATTCCATAACATTGAGAGTGACCCAGGTTCAACCTAATCTGGATCCACATCCCCCACCTAGCTGTCCCTGCGATGTCAGACCAATAATATATATATATATATATATATACACACACACATGTATGTATGTATGTATGTATGTATGTATGTACCATGTGTATAGTTGTTGAAATTGCGTTGTCATTCGCAATCGCATCGAATGTAGATTTAGATTTTGGAAATCCAATGAAGGGACAGTTTTTTGGTGTTTTTTCTTGTAATAGAAACTTAGGGTAAAATTCTTAGAAGTTACTACTAAAAACTGCGTTACTCCTGTTCCTTTTTATTGTTACATTTTCTTCTTGGCAAAAAATAAATAAATAAAAACTACCCAAAGTTTAAAGTCGGATTCTTAGTTTGTTAAGAATTTCTGAAAGGGAAAATATTACTTCATATTCATTTACGATTCAGTAATATTTCACTAAATATGCATGTACCTTAATTAATAAAATGACATGATAAACTTATAATTAAATCGTTTGTAATGGGTTCCGTTATACAACGGCTTAAGAACTTGATTAATAATTGGAATAAATAAGCACCCACTGATTAGGAATTGAGATAAGGTATAAGTTTTTTTTGCTTTAGCAGATAAGTTATAAGTGATCATGAATTTCATACATAAGTTGCACCTTTCCACATGTTTTTGGATCTTTGGCATGAATTGATTACCTCGTAGGCTCGTATGGTAACATTGTAGTTTTTGATTTTCAGTTTTTGTTTCTATTTTTTGTATTGGGAGTTGACTGTGATCAATACAAAAAATGAAAACAAAAACTAAAAACTAAAAACCAAAAACCAAATGTTTTTCTTTTTTGGCTGAAATATTTTTAAATGGTTAGGTTGCTTTGTTTTTCAAAGCTAAAGGGGAAAAAAAATCATCTAAAAAACTGTACATGAGACAAATATTGTAAAGGTAAATATCACCTAGACTCCTTGAGGTTTGCTCTAATTATACTTAGACCCCTTTACATTTCAGTAATATTAGTTAGACCCCCTAACGTTTGAGGCGCATATTACATAGACCCCCTCCGTCAATTCACCGTTAAAAAAGTGATGGACTCACATAAGTAAATACAAAAAAATACCCCTTAAAGTTTGGTCCTTGAGTCATTTTAATCCCTTTAGTTTAATTGGGTCAAATTGGTCCCTGAAGTTTTAAATTGAAGTAATTTGATCCAAATGCCCCATTCTGTGATAAAACTTGACAGAATTTGATAGAAAATTTGACAAAATGTGACAGAATTCTATGCTTTGTCACACTTTAAAGGGCAAAAATGGAACACCACCAATCTCCCAATCGGTTATTAGCGTAATTGTGCATAATATTGGATAAATATTGTAAATTTTCTCACAGAATGGGCATTTGGATCAAATTGCTTCAATTAAAACTTCAAGGGCCAAATTGAACCAATTGAAACTACAGGGACTAAAATGACACAACGACCAAACTTTCAGGGGTATTTTTGTATTTATTCATGTCAGGCTGTCACTTTTTTAACGGTGAATTGACGAAGGGTGTCAAGGTGTTACGCGCCTCAAACGTCAGGGGGTCTAGGTGATATTACTGAAACGTGAGGGGTCTAAGTGTGATTAGAGCAAACCTCAGGGAGTCTAGGTGATACATGTGTCCCAATTCATTCCCATTTTGCGCTTGTATCATGAACATAATTACTGAATAGGACACATATCGCCCATTAATAAAGACATAAACGAGCAATAAGTGACTTTTTTTTTAGAAAACAAAAATGCTCTCCATTAATTTGCAATAGTCTTTTTTTTCTTTCTAGAACATTAATTTGCAATAGTCAAATCCACAAAACCAATCACTAGTTAAATCATTCAATTGCAACAGGCTATTGTCATTATAGTTTCAATATCTGTAAGCGTTGTATAACGGTCAGTTTTTGGCAAATATTTGGGCCAGTTAGGATTCAAAAAGGGATGGGCTTGGATCAGTGTTTCCAAATTATTGATCAGCTCAGCCCAATTTCCAATTGCCCAATCTTTGTTATGATCTATGGCCCTGTTTGGTTATCAATTAGTCCCCTATTCTATAAGCTCCTTAGAAAATAAAGTGCATCATACTTTACAAGTTACAACCAAGACAACAAACCATATAATAATAAATCTCATTAAATTAACTTTTTTCAAATTTATATTCTATATTACATGTAATTTCTCTCTATTGTTCTCCTGTATAAATGTATATCACATTGTTATTTCACTTGTAATCCTCGGAGGTTATAAGACCACCTCTAATCAATACTATACTAGTAAGAGCTATGGTCAATTTAACCATTTTAATGGGAGGCCAAGTCAGAGCTCAGTGTGAACAATGTGCTCTTTCCTAGACTCGCTTTGTTCGATAATGTAGTCCTTGACAGAGGATGTCAGGCATTCCGCGGAGGGCCGTACGAGTCCGTACCCGAAACCCGTGGCGGAGTTACAGTATGTCTCAGCAGTGCCATCTATCTTGTCTAAGTTGATGTTGTTCAGTACTATGTGGCTGCATGGGAATGTGTCACTACAAGCAAATTTCATGGCCTTGTCACTCTTTGAAGTCCCACTTATGTTCCGATACATGATTTGGCTTATTTCCACAGCTGATGTCTACAAAATTCCAAAAAAAAAATACAAAAAAAAACACAAGTGTTACATTTTTTTTGGATGTAATATATAAAAGAGATGTGAGAACATAAATTTGTTAAGTAGTACCTGGTTTTGACAAGTGGTTGGGGAATCACAGTAGAATTGGTCAATAATGATGGGGTTTGAAACATTTACCATCCTCACATTTTGGTATCGTACTGATCGAACATATCCTGATCCTCCCTATTAAGATAAAAAAAGAAATTAATAATAATCTCATCCTCAAACTCACAGCAACACACAATCATGCCCCCCCCCCCCCCCCCCCCCCCCAAAAAAAAAAAAAAAGTTAAACTGGATTCCATGTCCCCAAGACAATTCTATGCTTAGGTGTATTTCCTTTACAGGTGCCAGAGAAATAAATCCGAAATATACTTGTTTATGTATACAAATATTATTTCTTTCCACCCAATAACGAACACCTCAACTTTACCATTTACAAACAATGGAAAAAAGGAGAAACCGTTGAGTTTGTATAGATTATGAAAATGATGGAGACTGAAGAATTTACCTGCCAAGTCTTGATCCTGAGGCCGTTAGTAGTCCCCCTGAGAAATGCTGTTTCCAGGACCACGTTTGTGACTATGCCTGTGGAGTTGTCCTTCCCAAGGCTTCCTATGCTGGACATACGAATTATGCACCAAACGGAGTCAGAGAACACACTCAGAGGCCTAAATTGGATTTTCCTTAAAAGCGTTTTCAGTTGTTTCTCAAAGTACTTGTTTCATTTATTTTCCCCCACATTGGATATTACTACTAAAGAAGCAAAGTGGGAGCTTTCTTTTTTAACACGGTAAAATTTTGAATTAGATTTTACTTTCATAAAAAAATATATATATATATATATATATATATGTGTGAAGATGAAGTAAACAGTTCAACACTGGTAAAGGAGTAATGCTATGCTTCCCAAATTTATATCCCAAATTTGCTTCCCAGCACGTGGCAGTGGAACCATCCAAACTAACTTCCAATAAAAATTAAAGTGTTGGGAAGCAAATTTGGGAAGGATAGCATTATTCATGGGCAAGATCATTGCAAGCACACCTTTTGTGATACCATAGCAATGGAATACACTTTCAGACATACCTGATTCCATGTCCGGGACCACAATAGATTTTCTTCATCTTGATATTAGAACTAGCATTCACAATAGAGACGCAATCATCCCCTACAACATCAGACACAAATCACCATTTTATGCACCTCACTAGTCCATTTCCTCAAGCATACGATCGATGTGCCTCTCATTCGTAGTTTACTCCACAATGTGGTCTTAAAGAAGGTAAGCAAAATTTCGATTGATTTAAGATCGTAAAAAGTTTAAGATGAGAAGAGCAGGGTTTAAAAACCTGTTCCAATTTTGGAGTTCTGGACAACTACATTTGTTGATTGAGTGATATGAATTCCATCAGTGTTGGGACTATCTTCTGGAGCAGAAATTTGTACGTTAGTCACTCGCACAGAGTCACATCGAGAAATAACGAAATGCATCTGTTGGCCGTTCTGAATGCTAAGGCCTTTCACAATTACCGCCGAGCTTGAGTCAATAGTTAATGCCTGCATGCAATTATTTTTTTCTTTTCAAAATTTTACTTTAACTGTGAAGATTTTTTTATTCATCCTCTCGTAAAAAAGAGAAAATCCTTACAGTTGGGGCTCCTTTGCAAGGCTGTAGAACAAAATAGAATAAAATAAAATAAAATCAGAAAATGAACATAAAGTTGATATTTGTTTGTGGAATTTAAGTACACGAGTAATAGATACACGTACATTTGACTTGTTCTTTTTGCAAGATGCTGCCCACCATTTTCTGCCTGAGCCATCAATGACTCCATTCCCTTGGAAAAGGACTCTCTTCAAGTTTGAAAAATCAAGCCAAGATCTTGGGTTTTTTGGATCCCAGTTTTTGGGCTCATCTGGAGCTACAATTGTTCCTTCAATCTGTACCGATGAATGGACAAGTATATAAGGCCATAACAAACAAGTATATACATAGTATATATCAACATATATACAGAAAGGTCGAAAAAGAAAGCAATGTCGGAGATTACCTGGATCACCAACTTCCCGGCACAAGGCCCATTAAACCTTGTTGCATTAACTAGATATTGACGTCCTTGGGGAACCAAAAGAACTGCATTTGGGGTAGGGCAAGCTTGTTTCCACGCACTTGCAAAGGCCTGAAGACAATTACATTGTAAAACAGGAAACCCATACTAGAATGGTAGGTAATATTTGATCAAAACGAATACTACTAAAATTTATTTGCGTGGGCTACAAGAATTGTTCGTAAACCATGTTTACAGTAATAAATCATATAGAGTTTCTGATGGCGGTTCATAAACTATGCGCCATGGGTACCTGAAATCTCTTTTTAGAGCTTCGGAGCTTGAAGAGCTTATTTGGAGTCATTTATACAAATTCTAGCAGATCGATATAGTATATTATAATCTGACAAATTCACCTGGGTATCATCAGAAACTCCATCTCCAACTGCACCAAAGCCATCCACGTTCACCAGAACTTTGCTACCACGTTCACTTGTCCATGATGGGAAGTCAAAAAGTTCTTCTATCTCATCTCCATCTTCGATGTCCAAGCTTTCAAGCTTCCCAAGTACATCAATGTCGTCAGTTAAAATGTTGTCTGCAATTCCATGAGCCAGTATCAGCAAACCAATAAAGGAAACCAAGAACAATTTGTCCATGTTTATTTTTTTTTTTTAATGGGTTCTAGTGGTTTTCCAAGATTGCTTGATTTGCATAAATCAAGTAGAGACATAAAGTATTAATTTATATATGCAGATTATTAAGGAAAAAAATGGAAGATTTTGTGGGGATGTATGGCTTGGCTTGGAAGTAGATGAAGGTGTTATATTTTCTACATGCCCACACTTGAAGTGTAAGAATAATTCTTTTTTCTTGGAGACTGTTGCTTTACTCTTCAATTTTCAACTAGTGGTCCAGTGCACTAGCTAGTATTCACCAGTCAAATGTTCCCATGAATTGTACTGAAAGTTTCCTTTTTAGGCCCTCTCACATGTACTATTTGTATAGTGATGATTGATCAACATAAATACATGTATCACATACAGCACGTTGAGAAAATAATGACCAATAAAAAGATACACAAAAAAAGGACTCGATGAAAAAATCTTCAGGCACAAGGATCCTTTACATTTCCATGCAATATATTAAAGCTTACATACAACCACCATGAATATAAAATTGTAAGTGGAATGTACTAAATTGAGTTGTTCCCACATAATGGCTTAGGGTGCGTTTGATAAAACTAAAAATAAGTGCTAAATTTAAGTGCTGGAAATTTTAAGTGATTTGTATTAGCAAAACTAAAAATTGTGTTTCAAGAACTAAAATAGACTGTACTCGGTGATTTTTTTCAGCATAAAATTTCCACTTAACGTTTTCAGTGGATTTTTTGCTGCTTTTTCAATTAAGTGGTACATTATCAAACGCACTGAAAAAATTAAGTGTTGAAAATTTTCATTTTCATCACTTAATTAGGTTATCAAACACACCCTTAATATAGGTTGATTCATATGAGTCGATCTCATACAACCTGATACAATTCAGGTTTCATAATTTTGAACTTAAAAAAATTTCAACATTTTGTGCCTTGATATGTTAATGGAACTCGTATTAAATTGTTACTTTGTTTATTTTAATCACTGAAAATGTGTTTTGCACATGTATACGTTATATCGAAAAATCTTCAGAGATGGCGCCCTCTCTTTAATAAAGAGAGGGCATCTGGTTTGGCCGTTGTATCGTATTTAAAAATTGTGAAATGACAAAACTGCCCTTAATGAAAACATGATCCGACGGCCAAAACAGAGGCCTTCTCTTTAATAAAGAGAGGGCGCCCCCTTTAGAGGCTGACTGTACGTTATATACAAAATTATTAGGCTTAAATACATTTTGCACCCTTGTAGTTTGGTCCTGTGTCAAATTGGTCCCTATTGTTTCCATTGGCAATTTAGTCCTTACACTTTCTAAATTGGTTCAATCTCATCCCACCATCAGTCTTAGTTAGTAGTAGTATTTTTGACGGAAGTGAACATCTGTGATTGTCATAGTTACTGGTTTCACTGCGGTTTTGGGAAATCTTCCATAACAGAGGCCTAAACCGCAAGAATAGTAGCGAAGATTCGAACAAAATCAAGGCAAATCTTCCATAACGGAAGCTATTTATTGTCAATGTGGGATAAAGGACATCCATTTGAACTTTCTTAATTTGGAACCTTCCTACTCAACAATAGCATCAAATTGTGTATCAAACAGGGCACCATCATCATCACTCAAATCCATATTCAAAACAAGCAAATTCTTCGTACTCAAATTTTTGAGTCTCGCTACATTATTCTGACCAATCTCGGTATCCTTCCCATCACCAGGTTCTTCTTCCATTGAGTCTCAATGGGGTGGCAAATGGGCGGGTTGGGTTGGTTTTGGGCGGGTCAGATGAGGGTCGGGTGAGAAATGGGTCGCTGACCCATATTTGACCCGTTTTCTCAGGTCAATTTTGGGCGGGCCAGAATCGGGTCGGGTCGAACCCAATGACCCGTGTTTTGCGTGTGTGTGTGTTGATCGAATCACACCGGGGGCCCTTCTGAGACTATTGTGGTTGTTGATTCAGATTTTTAAGTTGGTCCGGCGGCCTCAATCGTCGATTCTGATGTTGATCTTGATGCTGTTGTTGCTGCTCCATATCTCTCTCTCTCTCTCTCTCTCTCTCTCTCTCTCTCTACTAAGATGAAAATATTTGGGTGTCTATTTATACATCAATCTGGTTTGACTAAATTGCTTGATTTAATAAATTGCTTGATTTAATGAGTTGGGTACTGAGATCAGATTTGGGTGAGATTGATTTGACTTTGTGGTGCATCAAAGCTTTATTTCGGAGCCGTTTCAAACTTGAGATTTGTATGAAAACTCAACGTGTTCTGTTTGGAGATTATGAGAATCAACTGACAGAGAGAGAATGAAATAAATAAAACAAACAAACAACTGAGATTATAGCTTATTGCATGTGTGTTTGTCTCTCTCTCTCTCTCTCTCTCTCTCTCTCTCTCTCTCTCTCTTTCCAAAACCCAAACAACCAAAATCTGATCAGATTCTCATCTAAGCGAGGGAGAAAGTGGAGAAGGATGTAGAGAGAGAAAGTGAAATTAACACCTGTAGAACCATTAATTAAAAACCCACATGAAAGAATTGAAAAGCTTGAAGAAAAATTGTAACCCAGAAAGATGAGAGAGAGAGAGGTGGTGAACGATTGATGAGAGAAAGGAGCTGAGGAGGTGTTGAGGACGGTGCAAATGAATGGGGATATTGGGGAGAATTAGGGTGTACGTGGGTGTGTTGTTCGCTGGTGATAAATGGGTCCAACTTGGACCCGCTACGACCCGCTCGCTAAAAGACGATTGATCAGCGAACCCATTAACAACCCGCATGTGGAATGCCAAGAACCCAACTATGTTTATTTCCGGGTCAAATTGGGTGGATTCGTGGTTTCGGATTGAAGTTGCCAGGCCTGTCTCATAATCTATGCATTTGATAGCTACAGAAGTCCCACCTTAGCTTTGGAAGGATTGAGAAACATTTTTATGATCCAAATATAGCTCCACGACTCTACTGCTCTGTTTTTTGTAAGTTTGTTTTTCAAACTGGGGATATGCCCAAAATTCAAAATACTAAATCAAAGGGTTAACGCACATGTTGTGTGTGTGTGTGTGTCTGTTTGGGCAGGGAAACCAGTGAATTGCCTAATTTGCCCTCACACATGTTCACTTCCAGTCAAAAATACTAACTAAGACGAAGAACAAACTACAAGGGATTAAAATGTATTTTAAGCCTGATTATTATTCATGGTTCAAATCGCTATCTGACAACACTGCCAGTAACTATGACCGTACCTCAAGTAAACTGTAACCAATCTCTCTCCTCATCTTTCTTGCCATTGCTACCTCTTTAATTTTCAATGAAGTTTCATATTCCCCAATTTCAGAATAGAAACTCGAAGCCTGAAACCAAGCTGCCGGTTCCTCTGGCTCCAGCTCCATCAATATTTTCGCCACTCTCCTCCCCACTCCTTCATTTCGGTGCACCCTACAACTCCTTAACACTGAGCTCCACATTACAGAATCATTCTTTACGACCGGTGCTTGTATCAACAACTCTTTAGCTTCATCCAATAAACCCGCACGTCCTAGAAGATCCACCATACAGGAATAATGCTGCCGATCTGGGTACAACCCGTGAAGACGTGTCATCGAATCAAAGACCATTTTACCCTCTTCGACCATTCCTGAGTGGTTGCAGCCCGTTAAAACACACAAGAATGTCACTTTATCAGGTTTCAGACCCTTCTTTTGGATCATAGCATCAAGCATTTCAACACCTTCTCTTCCCATTCCATTCCGGGCATAACCATTGATCATTGATGTGAAACAAATCACATTTGGTTGAGGAAGTTCATCGAAAACCTGTCGAGAAAGTTCGACACGACCAGATCTTGAATATGCATCAATCAGTGAACTTGACACTGCTATATCATATTCAAAACCCGATTTTATCGCGCAACAGTGTACCAATCTGCAGCTGTTCAAGCTTCCTGACGCGGAAACTGATAAAGCTTTCAGTGTTGTGGAGAGACTAACTTCGTCAAATCCAACTCCATCATCAAGCATCATACCAAACATCTCAACCACATCTTCAATCACGTGGCAATGCAACAGAGAGGTCATTAGTGAGTTACAACACTCCAGATTTTTTCGGGGAACACTCTCAAATATTAATACCGCACTTTCTATGTTCCTGCATTTTCCATACATATCAATCAAAGAAGACAGAACATAAATGCTTTCACAATCAAAACCCAATTTATGTACATAGCAATGAATTTGCTTCCCAAGCCTAAGATTCTTAATCCCACTAGAGTAACTCAACAACCCCACAAACGATCGAATTGATGGCCTCTTCCCCCATAGCTGCATCCTAGTAAGGATTTCCAGAGCATCAAGAAAAAACCCATTTTCTGCATAGACAGAAACAATAGAGTTCCACGAAAGCACATTCTCAGCTGGAATAGCTTCAAATGATTTCCTAGCATCAATTACATTCCCACAAGCAGAGTAAAAGTCCACCAAAGCATTTTCAACAAATAAATTTGATTCCAACCATCCAAACTTAATTGCATAGCAATGGAGCTGCTTTCCTCCATCAAGAAACCTCTCGTTACCACATCCGCGAATCAAATAGCACAACGTAAGCCCATTAGGCTCAACCTTATCCAATTTCATACTATTATACAAGCCTAAGATTTCATTTGATCGACCCAATTCACAAAACCCACGAAAAACCAAGTTCCAAATTGCTAAATTTCGATCTGGAAAGTCATTAAACAATCCCAAAGAAACATCAACAAGACCCATATGCATATAAAGACCAACAAGTGAACTCCCAACAAACATATTCATATTGAATCCTAAAAGTATTACTCTACAATGAATTTGAATTCCTTCTTGATAAAACCCCCAATTGTTACATATACCCAAAACAGATGAAAAAGTAGACGAACTTTCTTCAACTCCATGAGAAACCATTTGGGTATAGAGATATAGAGCTTGCTCTGGAAGTCCATAACGGCCATACCCAGAAATTACCAAGTTCCATGAAACAATGTCACGCAATGGCATTTCATCAAATACCTTGAGGGCAGAGTTTAGAGACCCAGATTTGATTAGATTATCAATGGCTCTGTTACATCTGTAAACATTTGAATCATAATTGGATTCGAGGTAGGAGTCCAATTCTAGAGTAAAGGATGGTTCTGTGATGGGTCTGTACTTGGGTGCAAACGTTGTTATGGTTCGAGCAAACGATAGTAATTTTCTGCACCCCATTGCTCACAAGCTCTAGGGGTAAAATTGGCATTGTCAATACTTCGTGCCTTGAATGTAAATGGGGGCAATAATCAATTTAGAAAGCAAAAATGCTAGGCAGACAATACATTGCACTAATACATTTCATAATGGGGCTTTAAATGTATATATCCTGGTGCATAGAAAAATGTGAAAAATTCAAACAGCATAGGAGACAACACATTTAAAGCCTTGTTGTGGAATGTGTTGTGTGCCTAGTATTTTTGTTTAAGAATCGTATAATTACAGAAATGTGACACATCTCCTGTTGGAGGCCAGAGCAAAAATTAGTTAGCAAAAATGTTCTCTAAGTTGAAAGATAAGTTACATTTTGACCCCTAGAGTATGGTGTGATGTCACTTTGGTACTAGTAATTTGAATTTTGACACTTTGGACTCGCTTGTTTGCCGGATTAAGTGGAGAGATTGGACAATTTTAGTCCAATATGGTATAATACTTTTGGTTGGGCTTTTCCAGTATTATGTAACCAAGTATTATTCTAGTGTGGTTAAATATAATACTCCTTAGGTGGTATTAAAAAACACAGGGATAGACATAAGTGGGATTATGTGGCAAAAAGACCCAATTCCCTACCATATATATACCTCACACCCCTCACTCTCATTCAAGAAATCGCAACTGTGCATCAGAGAGAGAGCGAGAGAGAGAGAGAGACGATCTGTTGCGAAGAGAGAGAGATGACACTCATAGATGTGTTTAATAACCTAATTAATTGCTGAAAATAAAAATATTCAACACTTTTTGGATTTTAATGCATTTGATAATGACAATTCCTACATAACACGCTCCATGAATATCCAAAAAAAAAAAAACTGCTGAATTGATTAAGTTAAAAAAAAGCTACTGAATCAAAACATTGAACACGCTCCATCACTTTGTCCTTAAAAATTTTTCATTCTTGACATGAGTACCCCTATGTTTTACCATGAAATTACCACTTTGGGAAGACAAGACCCAAGACAGTACTGTCTTTGTCTCTTTTACTTTGATGTTTTAGTATACATATGTTATATATGAGTGGTATCCAAAGACAAAAAATGTCAGTCTTTGTCCTTTTTTATTAGTCGTCAAATCCCTCTTTTTTTATTTATTTATATCATTATATAGAGTATAATTTTGTTCACCTATTTTTTTGGCTCATTATTGTTCACTCTCGTCTCATTAGTTAATACAGTAGGATTCAGTACTTTATATATCATGGGTCCCACTGTATTAGCCAATGAAAGTGGAAGGTGAGCAATGGTGAACCAAAAAATGAGTGAACAAATTGTATTCTCATTATATATTACATTTGCACGCAAGTGGACTGTTTATTTACGCAGGTGGAATGAGTCAAGTAAATCAAGATTTTATGGTCAATTTGCGCGAACAAATTGCAAATGTGTTGTTAAACAGTCGAAGTTGAGCAAAAGGATAAACTATAATCTTTAAAGATTTCAGTGTTTCCATGTTAGTACTATCAAACAGTCAAATTAGATTCAGTACTTACTTTTCAGCACTTAAAACATTATTTGAAATACTGCAAATTCAACAACTTAAAGTTTTCAGCACTTAAAATCCAGCATTTAATTTTCAGTTTTATCAAACACACCACTCTTATATTGAACCTAAATTATAATTGTAAGGATTAAAGCGTCAAAATTCAAACTACATAGACGGAAGTGACATCACACCCAAACTAAAAGGGTGCTAAATGTAATTTACCCTTGGTTTAAAAAGAATGAGATAAAATAGGCCTTTGCTAACTGAAAATGGATTAAAAAAAAAATTTCTCCTCTCTTCCTGTTCTCTTTTCTCTTTTCTTTTTATGGATTAAATTTTACAACAAATGAAGCCGTTGAGGTCTCCGATGGAAAATACATAAGGATGTGAACCTACTAAATTTATTCAAGTCCACCAAAAAAGTGATAAAGATGCCCCCCATCCCTACATTGCTCACAAATAATATACTCAGGGTCACGTTTGTTTCGCTAGACTGGAGCGGGACTGAACTAGTATTTGGATAAGTTGAAATGCTGAGGATTAATTATCCATTTTAACTAAATAGTCCCACTTATGGTCCATTAATTTATCTTCTGGTGTGTGTGGTGTTATTAATTAAGGAGAGATATAATCCTGCCTCGAGACAAACGTGGCCTTGGTGTTTTGGTTACTAGACTGAATACTTCAGAGGAGAAAAAGAGATTCTTATTCAACTTCCAAACCTCTGCCCCTCCTTAGATGGTAACTATCCCTTTTATAGAGCCAAAAGGAGTACCTCCAAAGAGTAAGAGCAGGATACAGGATACAGACAACTCACACTGTTACAGCACGTGAAAAAAGGTACAGACAGCTGTAACTATTACACACTATTATACACTGCTTCAAACACGTGAATAAAGGTACAGACAGCTGCATTGAATCATCAGTTTAGCAGTCTAATGGTAAAGCCTACTATGTAAGGTTGAAAAATTAATGCATGATCAGACTTACTTAAGAAAAATAATCAGATGAACAAAAAAGAAAAAAGAAAAAAGTTTGCAATAGGCCGTCCAAAGGGAAGAAGACAGTACGGTAATTTCAAAATCAATTAATTAGCAGATTCGGAGTCAAGACAATCTCCAACCCCATGTCATATGTCCAACCCCATGCCATATGTCATGCCAAATTTTGACATGACCATTTTTCATGCCATATTTGAAATGCCATGTAGCATTGAGCAAAAATGTCAAAATATAGCATTTGACACTGTAGCAATGCCAAAAAATAGAATTGGCATAATAAAAATGGCATGTAGCATTGGAGTCACTCTCATAAACAAGGTATCTCATTGCTAGGCCAGGCAATAGTAAACCTTCACAAAACACAACGGATGCACACAGGGCTGAGTTACCAAAATGAGGCAAAAAATGAGAAGGATATATGATACTCTAATCTACAGAATACAACTAGTGAAGAAGAAAAGCCTGCTTAAAAAAAAATTGACACATTTTCCAGAAACTAGCAGTAGCAATTGTCATACACAGAAGATGGATTGACTTCCCATTTTGAGGAAGAACACAATTTTACTAGAGCAGCGGTCCACAAGCTCAAATGGGTGATTTTACTATAATATATAAACAGGGAGATTTACACACCACAGCAGATGACAGACATTGAGAATACACGAAACATGAGATTTTGATTTACATTATTCGAATTGATGACATTTATATCAACTTGTAGATGCAATAGCCTCCAAAAGGGTCGCTGTGAACTCCATCTGAGTTTCTTCATCGATTCTAGAAAAGAGAGGAACGTGAACAAAGAGAGACTTATGACCCCTCTGTTCAGCAAATCGGAGAGAATGATAGTAGACATAATTGCATACATAGCGGCCCGCATCATCGGACGTTGTTACATCATAGCACTGCTTCAACAATTGTAGGATTGCCTCGACAGAACAAGAAGTCTTTAAAAACCAAAAGAGGAAAAGTTAGCGGAGAAGAGAGGAAGAGAAGAGAGGGAATTAAAACAATGCTCGACAAAAGAAAACAATTCAAACTCTTCAATTGAATGTTCAGTGTTACAAATTAATGGCAAACCTCAATGTCGTTCATAAGTCCATAGGGAAGCAAAATCAAATGTACAGTCAAAGAACAAAATCAAATGTACAAGCATGCCAAACGGCAATATACCAGACAATCGTCACAAGCCCTCCAACCCTATGGCACCAGAAGTGCTTCCACTATACTATACCAGACAACCCTAGTTCTCACTCAATAGAAAGCAAGATTTGATATTGAGCAAAGTTCCACAATTATTATTATTATTGAGAGTATAAATACTTAAGTTACACCCTCTCTAATAGCTTAAGCTTTTCGAGTAGATGGTTGTTAACATGGTATCAGAGCAGCCAAAGGTCCCTGATTTCCAAAATTTCCACGTGTTTGGCCCTTATCAAAGAAAGTCTGGCCCACGTGAAGGGGCGTGTTGACAATATAACTACGTAAGTTACACCCTCTCTAACAGCTTAAGCTTTTAGAGTAGACGGTTGTTAACCATTATGTTTGTTCTCAAAGATTCTCTCATTTTGTTCATACCAATTATGATGAATAAGGGTTGCAAATATAGTCCAACGAACCCATTTCAAAAATGAGTTGGCTCGTCATTTACATCAGCTGGCTACACATCTTGATCCCACATGCCAGGGACAAGGATAAACCACATGATGTATCAATCAACAAGAAAATAGCTAGTACTATGTGTTGAAAAATATTTTTAGGTTCCTTTTTTAGTTATGTTATATTAGAGGGACTCTTGCATAATTATGGATTTTTATCCTTGATTCTCATCTCTAATAAAATAACATGAGACATTGTTTGTCTCTAAGCTTGGTAAAACTATTTCTCAACATGGTATCAGAGCCTCCCTAGGCTAAGGCTTCACCAAGCAACCACAGCACCTGGAACGACACCATCACCACCAACCAAGGCTGCGCCGCAACCACCACCACCCACCCAGGCTGCGCAAGGCCGGCCCTGAGGTTTTGGGGGTCTTAGGTGAATTAATAAAATGAGGCCCTTTGTGTATAAACATGAACCAGTTATCATCCAGAAATGTAGTTCCTTAAAGCCATTTAGGTCTATTTAGGGAAACTTAAATTGCTTTTTAGGAAGGGGTGCCCTAAGAATTTGAATGTTTTAGTACAAAGATACCCCAAAAACACTGCAAGTAAGCTCAATAAATTCAAATATTCAGTTCTATAAATAAAATGTAAGGAAAGTGACCAAAAACATTGAAAATTCTTATATTTGGGAAAGTTGAGAAGGTATTTTTGTTTATAGGGAAAATGCTAGGTACACCATTTTTGTGCACCTAATGAGTGGTTTTATTCCCCAAACAAGCCCCTAAAAGTGGATAAGTCCATCGCAAAGTAGTTGACTTCCTTGGGTCTTGGGGTTTTTAAGTTGTGTTTGGAGCATTTGGGCTTAACAATTACTATTCAGTGTTTGAAAATGGGGGCCTAAAATTATTCAAAATATTGGGGGCTTTAGGCAGAGGCCTACAATTTCATATACCAGGGCCGGCCCTGAGGCTGCGTCGACTGCCCCCCTGCCTCTCCAACACCTGCCGACAGCCCACACACCATCCATAAGACCTCCGACAGCCTTCCTGGCCTGAACCGAACCACCCCATCTTTTTCTCCTTCCCTTCTTGACCTTCAAAACTGCTGGGCAATCTCAGCGGCATCCTGGCCTGACTTGACAAATCCCCAACAGCCTTTTTTTCTTTCTTTTCTCAACCCTAGATCAAAGAACATTCTACGGGTCCTTGATCTGACCACGAACTCTTTTTTCCCTCAGTTTAGGTCCGTGTTCGGACCATGATTTGTCCATAAATCAGACGATTGGACACGACTAGTTTTGTCATTATTGCCGTGAGAGCTTCTTCTGTGGAAACCCTTTTCAATCACCATGTCGAAGGATAATGTTACAGATGAAAATTCCGGAGTAGTGTGTTCTCCTATAGGCAATGAGAAGCAGTCCCGTATTGCCGAGAACCCTGGGTCTAAAATTACCACAGAATTGTTCAATGGAGAAAACTATATTACTTGGAGTCAATCAGCCATTTTTTGGCTACGCCGTCGTTCCAAGTTTGGTTATGTCGATGGCACTCTCAAGGCACCTAGTCGTGAGGTTCCCCCACCTACGAGAAGTGGGAGGTCGAAAACTATCTCGTTTATGAGTTGGCTTGTCCATTCTATGGACCCTAGCATTGCTGCGGTTTTTTTAGAGATGGAGACAGCCCTTGATATTTGGGATACGTTAGCCCAAACTTATGCTCGAAAAGGCAATATCACTGAAGTCTATGAACTTCGAAGACGGATTGAGGCTGAGGTACAAGGTGAGCGTTCTATCCTTCAGTATTACACTTCCTTGAGCACTATGTGGAAGCGTTTGGATCACTTGAAGAATTACCGGCATGTTGGCTCTACCGATGCCACTAGTTTTAAGGAGTATATTGAAAGTGAAAGGATCTTTAAGTTTCTTGTTGGTCTCAACTGAGAATTTGATCAAGTAAGAAGTAGGATTCTTGGGATAGAACCATTACCGTCACTCCGTGAGGCCTTTGCCTATATTCAAAATGAGGAGAGTCATCGCTCTGCTATGCTTCCTCCATCATCTACAGATCGGTCTGCTTTGGTTTCTTCTAGCCGGAGAGGGGATAAGGGTCCTTCCTATCATTCACGTTGTGATCCATCTTTTGAGAGTACAGAGTCACGGGATACTAAGTGATGTGATCACTGTAATAAGCCCGGACATGTTCGCGCTACTTGCTGGAAGCTTCATGGTCGACCTCCCGCCAACCGAGGGAGAGGTGGAGGCCGTAGTGGTGGTCGAGGAGGTGGGCCCAGGGCGCACTTATCTGATAGTTCTGATTCCCACCATCCTTCTACAGAGGCATCGTCTACTCCTGGTAATATTTCTGGCGGTATTAGTAGTTCTGATTTGGAGACACTAAGACGTATTATGGCACAGTTGGATACTCCTACAAGTTCTTCTACACCTTTTGCCCAAGCAGGTAATGTGGTTAATTTTGCAAGTGCTTTACATGCTCAATCTCTTCCACCCTAGATCATTGACTCCGGGGCCATAGATCGTATGACTGGTTTGTTTTCTTTATTTTCTACTTACATTCCTTGTTTTGGTAAAGATAAAGTTAAAACAGCTGATGGTAATTTCTCTTCTGTTTCTGGTAAAGGTGTCATTCATGCATCTTATTCTTTACCTTTGTCTTCTGGTCTTCAAGTACCAAATTTTTAAACAAATCTTATCTCAATTAGTCGACTGACTCGTTATTTGAACTGCTTTGAAACTTTTTACCCCTCACCGTGTCTTTCAGGATCTTACCACCAAGAAGATGATTGGCAGTGGTAGGGAAGCGAATGGACTATTTTCTTCAACCCCAAGACGCTGCGAGTGGAAGTTTAATAAAGAGTGCACATCATACTTTGCGGGAGACTATTCCTAAAGAGGCTTGGTTGTGGCACCAAAGACTAGGGCACCCTTCTTTTTTTCTTCTTCGTCATTTATTTCCGTCCCTTTTAAATAATAAAAATGTTTCAGATATTATGTGTGAAGCATGTGAACTTGGCAAACATTGTCGTGCCACTTATAAATTGAGCTTGAATAAAAGTACTGTTCCTTTTCAAATTGTGCATATTGATGTTTGGGGACCATCCCATATTTCCTCTTTGAAAGGTTTTAAGTGGTTTGTTATGTTTGTTGATGATTTTTCCCGTACTACTTGGGTGTATTTGATGCGGGAGAAGAGTGAGGTGTATTCGGTTTTTAAACACTTCTATAAAATGATATGCACCCAATTTTGCACTCACATTAAAATTGTTCGTTCTGACCAAGGGGGGGAGTATATCTATGGGGGTCTCGAAACTTTTTTCCTTGAACAAGGCATAATCCATCAAACTTCCTGTACTGATACTCCTCAACAAAATGGGGTCGCAGAGAGAAAAAATCGTCATCTGTTGGAAACTGCTCGATCCATAATGTTTTCCATGGTAATTCCTAAGTCCTATTGGGGGGAGGTGGTTCTCACAGCTGCCTATCTCATCAATCGCTTACCCACTCGTCTCTTGGGTAAGAAATCTACTGTTGACGTTCTTCGTAATCCATCCTCTTTGTTCACCATACCACCTAAAGTGTTTGATTGTGTTTGCTTTGTCCACAACCATTCCCCTTCCCCAAAAAAATTGGATTCTCGTGCCCTCAAGTGTGTTTTTTTAGGCTACTCACCCACTCAGAAAGGGTATCGGTGTTATCATCCGCCTTCTCGTAAGTGGTATGTCTCCATGGATGTCACATTGTCACCTTTCATGAAACCCAGTCCTACTTTGAGTCTCCACAGCCACCTCTTCAGGGGGAGAAGGAGAGTGGGGAAGCGAGGCCTGTTGCGATTGTTCCTTTTTCCATAGAAAGAGATGAGGGAGTAGTCGAGTCAAGAGGGGATAATGAGGAAGGGGGAGAGAAATCAAGAGGGGATAATAAGGAAGGGGGAGAGAAAGAAACAAATGAAAATGTAAGGGAGAGTGTGAAAGAGAGAGAGAAGGAGATTGGAGGCTTAGAGGATAATGTAAGTGTTAAAGGGAAGAAGTTACTCACATACTCAAAGAATAAGGAGAGAAGGAGGTTTGGGGTAGAAGATAAGGAAGTTGTTCCTTTCCCTCCACTCCAGCCAACCTCTTCTAGTGATAATGATCCAGGTATCACTTCATCTCTTGTTCCTGATCCTAGTAATGATTTAGACATTCTTATTGCTCTTCGAAAAGGCACTAGGACTAGTTCTAAACTCCCTTATCCTCTTTCTGATTTTGTATCTTATTCTCCTTTATCGCCATCTCATAAAGCCTTTGTTTCTAGTCTTTCCTCTGTTTATGTTCCTAACTGTGTCCAGGAGGCATTATCTGATCCAAAATGGAAGTCTACCATGGTTGAAGAGATGAGAGGATTGTCCAAAAATGACACTTGGGAATTAGCTGAATTACCTCGAGGGAAGAAGACAGTTGGGTGCAAGTGGGTGTTCACTGTGAAACACAAGGCTGATGAGACGATTGAGAGGTATAAAGCTCGTCTAGTAGCTAAGAGATTCACTCAGACGTATGGGGTTGATTCTCAGGAGACTTTTGCTCCAGTGGCCAAGATGAACTCCATAAGAGTTTTGTTGTCTCTTGCAGCAAATTTAGAGTGGCCTCTGCACCAATTTGATGTGAAGAATGCCTTTCTTCATGGTGATTTAGAGGAGGAGGTTTACATGGATATCCCTCCCGGTTTTGAAGATACCAAGACAAACGGGAAAGTCTGTCGCCTTCGGAACTCATTATATGGGCTTAAACAATCACCTAGAGCGTGGTTTGATCGTTTTTCGTATGCTATGATAAGGTATGGGTTCAAACAAAGTCAAGGTGATCATACCCTCTTTGTTAAACACTCTCCCAGCAGGAAAGTGACAGCTTTAATTGTCTATGTTGATGATATCATTCTCACCGGAGACGACCTAGAAGAAATGGGTAAGTTAAAAAACTATTTGGCCAAGGAGTTTGAAATCAAGGATTTGGGTAGCTTGAAGTATTTCTTGGGAATTGAGGTAGCAAGATCCAAAGATGGGATTTTTCTTTCCCAGAGACAGGATGTGCTGGATTTGCTAAAAGAAACTGGAATGCTTGGGAGCAAGGCTGCCGATACGCAAATGGACCGGAATTTGAAGCTTAGTGATGATCCAGGAGGAGAACCAGTAGACAAAGGAAGATATCAGAGAATGGTGGGTAAACTGATCTATCTCTCTCATACCAGACCCGATGTTGCCTTTGCAGTGAGCGTGGTGAGTCAGTTTATGCATTCCCCCAGGCAAGTTCATCTAGATGCTGTTCTCAGAGTTGTGAGATATCTCAAGTCAGCACCTGGGAAATGTTTGTTCTTTGCAAGGCATGGTCATACCCAAGTAGAAGCCTATACAGATGCAGATTGGGCAGGGTCAGTGACTGATAGAAGATCAACGAGTGGGTATTGTTCCTTTGTTGGAGGAAATTTAGTAACTTGGCGAAGCAAGAAGCAGTCTGTTGTAGCTAAATCTAGTGCTGAAGCGGAATTTAGGGCTATGGCCCTGGGAGTTTGTGAGCTGTTATGGATCCAGATCACCCTGTCTGACTTGTGTCTTAAGCCAAAAAATTCGATGAGGCTATATTGTGATAGCAAGGCTGCGATTAGTATTGCCCACAATCCAGTTCAGCATGACAGAACCAAGCATGTGGAAGTTGACCGTCACTTCATCAAGGAGAAGTTAAATAGTGGAAACATTTATACTCCATTTGTGAAGTCTAGGGATCAATTAGCTGATGTTCTAACTAAGAGTCTAGCTAGTAGGCAGTTTCACTTTATCCTTGGCAAGCTGGGCATGAGAGATATCTTTGCACCAGTTTGAGGGGGAGTGTTGAATAATAATTTTAGGTTCCTTTTTTTAGTTATGTTATATTAGAGGGACTCTTGTGTAATTATGTATTTTTTTCCTTGATTCTCATCTCTAATAAAATAACGTGAGACATTGTTTGTCTCTAAGCTTGGTAAAACTATTTCTCAACACTATGATCGCTCTCCTTAACTTGTTTCATGAGTTAATACTTGCTCCACTCTCTCCCGAGATGTCAAGGTGTGACCCGGAGGGTCAATATTATGATGGTCACAACAACTCTGACTATCAACTTTGCTCGTGTACTCCTACATTTATTCAGCACTTGCTTAGCATGTACGATCTGTGTCAAAAGTTTATCTTTCTTACATAAAAAATGTAATGGGTTGAAAAAAGGTTTTACGCTAGCTATCTGCACATCATATTGGTGGATGCTCAAGGTTAAAAAACCTAAGCAACCTAGGATTTAACACTTTCGAAGTTAAAAGAAATAGAAACCAACTCCTACATTTCGGGGGGGGGGGGGGGGGGGGGGGGGGGGGGGGGGGGGTGGGGGGAGGAAACCTTGACTACCAACACCAGTGATTGAATTTTCTCCTCTTAGATCCATCCAATCAAATCTAAATGCACATGCAAAAACTTGAGATTACCCACTAATTTCTTTCAAAGTACAACCTGAGGTATTGGATTAAACATGCGTACCCTTCACGCTCTGTTGAAGTTTTCAGGATTACTTTCCAAATACACTGTGATGTTGAAATTTCAGTACAAAATGAAATACTTGTGGAGAAATATGAGTAAAGGCCAAGGAAACCATGATGATGATATTGCTGGGACATTTTGCCTAATCTGTTGCAATTAACAACTTAATAAACTATCTAGCAAGTATCGAGCCAAAAGAACAAAAGGCAAACAAAGCATGAAATTACCTTTCTTGTTCGAGAAGTTCCTCCATCCTCGGAGACTATTGGTAATTGCTGGGGAAAATTAAGAGGACTTCAGCATAACTAATACGAAATCAATTTGTTGACAAATACAAATACGAAAGAGAGCATATCCACCTGAGGTTGCCATCCTAGCTCATCCGGACAACGGAAAGTTGCTTCATTCACTGCTTGCTGCTCGATGGCAAATTTAGGTGCCCCACTATTCACCCCGAGGTGAAGCTGAAAAAAATTGAAGGTAAAGACTTCTTAAGTTACAAATTACAATTGTGCGAACCATTGAATCACAAAACAAAAGCTCATAGAATAACATCAAAAATTTCACTTCAAATTTATGTGATTACAAAATGTTTATGCCATATTCTAGTTAAAGGCATCCTAAACCATAAGCTGTTCCAAATAAGCTGAACTTTTAGTGCTTAACAACAAAACCTGGCAACATTGATAAAACTTTTCATGTACCAGGATAGAGAGAAATGTAATGGAGTGATCAGACCAGTGTTTCTATAATGAATCGTAGAGAGTCTCAGTGAGCTCTATGAATAACCCAGAAAGAACCTAACATATATAAAATAAAATAAAAAAGAGCAATATTAATTGAGATTAAGGTAAAAATATGTAGTACTAATTTTGGAAGTTGTTGATGAATGTTCAAATCCCTTCAACTCTCATCAGGCTGTCATTTCTATAGGTTACATTGATCCAGTTGCAATAATAATTTTATAAGTTATGCTGAAGCAATAAATACTCCGTGCATAGTAGTGACCACAGGGCCGGCCTTGAGATTTCGGGGGCCCGAGGCGAACTCTAATAAGGGGGCCCTGACTATACGAGGGTTCAGGGACAACGCCCCCAAGTCGAATTTATTTATTTAATTATTATTTACTTATACATAGAATTGATTTTATGCATTTTTTTAACATCAAATAAGCATTTTATTAGCCCCAGAAAACTAGATTTTAAAAAAAAAACACACACACACACACACACACACACAAAAAAAAAAATCAGTTCATGGATTTGAAACCTAATAATATTATGCAGACACCAAAAAAAAAATAGCACCACCCTCAGTTTGACAATAAATAGCTCAAGTGCTTGATAGTGAGAGAAGGAAACAACGTGAAAAGAGAAAATTTTAGAGTTAGGTCTTTTATCTTTAGGAGCCTTAGAGTAGGGCCTATTTGGAAGGACAAATAAGGTTAGATTGGGGATAGGGACTGATGAGGACAATAAGGACAGTTGGAGTATAACGGGCTAGGGTTTTTAGTAACTCTATTGGGCTGACCTATTTCTAGTAGTGAACTAAACAATTACTAGCAGTGGGGGCCCTTAAATTTGTGTTGAGGTTGGGGGCCCTAGGCATTATTGGCCTTGCTCGCCTATGCCCAGGGCCGGGCCTGAGTGACCAACAAGAAGGTATTTTCATTACAAAATTGATAAGACATGAAATAAACATTTTGGGCGAGGAAAGATGTAAAATGACAAAAGAAACTGTAAAAGGATTGGAAGAAGATGAATATAATCGTATGGTATAAGAACTTGAAAGGGCTTTGAACATAAAAAGCTAAAGATGTATGCAAAGTTTGGTAAGAGAAAAAAAATCGAACAATACGAACATATGATTTGTATTCATAGCGCATATTGAAGTTAACAAAATCATTCTACACAACAATGCCAACACGGGACCTCTTTTCTCTTTAAACATTTGTTTCATTATTTAGAGGGTTTTGACAAGTGACAACAATGAATAGAAAACCAACAGCCCCATACAACCAAAATCTTCCATTAGAATCAGTAAGGTTTTTCTCATTAGAGAGTTTCTCTCACTGTTTTTCTCACCACTCAAAACCACCTTCAATTCAACCTATACTATCACGCTGGAAAATTTCTGTCTTGCGTTTTGGTTGAATCCTAAGAACTTTGACTCATTGCCAATGTTTATAGTGTAGTATACACATTCTACAAATCACAAACAAGTGCCGTTCTAAACGAAAAATGCTCAGGCAACCAATCAAAAAGATTTGATTATTTATACTACCTACCTTAGTTGGACTCTCTTGCCGCCAAGGCACCCCAAGAAACTTTTTCAAACTCTTTGGGGCATAGACGAGTATCCAACACCCATCAATATGTTCCTCACTATTGCTGACTACACCCAATTTATAGGCTCCATCAGAGTTGCTCTAAGACTAAGTAAATCAATGAACCCCTAAAATATGCAGATCAATCTGCAATATTGCAATTCCACAAAACATGCATACAGAAACCAAAGAGGTCACATAAATTCCTAAGAATTGAGTAGTGATACAGACCCATATAAGTTGTTCATTATTTGAATTGGCTCCACTTGAGACTCCGGATTCCATGATCTTGTGAAGCATAGGAAGTGCACCCTCTCCAGCAGTCTCAAGAACAGCGCAGCTCCCTAGATTAACACCAGCAGGCAATCCTCTCTTTTCAACATATTTCTTCAGATTTTTAACTATAGTCTCAGTGGGATTCTCAGCAACACCTTGGAATTTCTTGAATCCGGTTACATGGATGGTCACGCGTTTTGGTCCCTCAGATCCCATCTTCTTCTTGTGCACTCGGATGCTATTCCCCGTTCTTAACTAAGCCCGGTCACGGTCACGGTCACTAGACTCTGTATGCAAAACTATCCCTTTTAAATATCAATCACTTTCACAAATCAATTTATATACGAAAATAGTATCAATAGTAGAAATCCTGAATATCTACAATCTCTTGTATTAGATAATTTAACCAGAAATATGTGGTATAGACCGATTGAGAAAAATCTTAGTACAAATTATCATCTCCAAAGATAGTAATTCAACTTCAAATGCAGAAATGAATCCATTTGGAGCAACAAAAATCATATATACTTTTCAAACTCGGGTCCGTTAGATTTCAGTCCTTTAATGTGTCATTTTCTAGAAATAGATCCATTGTATAAGTCAACTTAGAAATCAGTCCCTCACCTATTTTGAGGACCAAAATACCCCCACTCCTACAATTAAGAGTTTTTAAATTTAAAATCCATATAACTCTCTCTCTCTCTCTCTCTCTCTCTCTCTCTCTCTCTCTCTCTCTCTCTATATATATATATATATATACAAGAGAAGAGTGAGAATTAACATAGAAATATTATGCGAGAGAGAGAAAGAAAAGTGAGAAATTTCTCACTTTAAAATACATTACAGAGTGAGAAATTCCTCAATAATAACATAATACGAAATTCTATATAATATTGTGAGAAATTCTCACTTTCAACAATAGTGTGAAATTTCTCAATTTAAATGAATCACTGACTATAAGTGAAAAATTTTGTCTATTTTGGTGAGAAATTCTCAAATCTAGAATTTTGATAGAAGTTCAATAATACAAATTTCTCACCCAAAAAAACAAAAATTCTCACACCTCCACACAAATCAAATATACAAAATACTCAAAATGTGAGGGATGATGTGCCTATCAAGATGAACACCCAGGACTAGCATTTGATGATAAGTGGAAATGGCATTAGAAATATCGCCATTGCTGAGATGGGTTTGGATGAGGCTGTTCCAAGCGAATGTATCTGATAGAGGAATTTCGTCGAACAGTTGGTGGGTAGTGGTGGTGGCCGATGTCTTGAATTTGGATTTCGGAGGAATGAAGCGGCTACGAAGAAGAAAGTTAAGAGAGGACTCGATTGGGTTTTGGAGGGTTTTGAGTTCTCTTTCTCAGCGCTGTCTCTGAGGGAAGAACATTGTAATCTTGAATACCATGAAATGACCTCCATTTTTTTCTTCGAAACACAATCTAACTACTCATTGGTTTCTTCTTCTTATTATGCTTTTCAATTGCAGAGCATGAATAAACCAAATGCTATAGCAATAAGCAATTGTAAAAGTAAATAAATGATTGATTAATAATCATAAATAGTGAAATAATGTGAGAGAGAGAAAATCGTGCAATAACTAGGCTGAAATTTAGGAGTAAATCAAATTTAATCAAGTAACTATTATTGGAATCCTCATTAAGGGGGCGGTTACAAAGCCAAAATATGACAGATTTTAAATTTTATATAAAAATTGGTAATGATTTTAACTATAAGGGTATTCACGTCATAAACAATACAAAAATATTAGGCAAAGGGACCAATTTCAGAGTCATCCTTTGATTTGGGGATGTATTTTCATTGACACAATACCACTAGGACCAACCCTACAATAAATGCCTATTCAAGGACCATCTCTAATATTTCTATTCAAACTCAGTAGTCTATTTATTGCATCCCAATGTCAATTTGATGCTAAATATAACCTTATTAGCAATATCTGGACAGACCAACAAAAAAAATAATAACACATTAATGATAGACCAAAAAGGTTTTCTATCTAAGTTAGCGCTAAACATAACCACGTGTGGACAAGGTAAAAGGGTACTCAAATTGCTATTCTTACTTACTACAGTATGAGTTTTCATACAATCAGAACACAACTCCTACAATTTTATCAGTAAGAATAAGATGAAGAATAAAATGAATTTCACCCCAATCACAAAACAAGGACGCATAAAAGTTTATGCACATACACGTACATATATAATATATATGCGCACATAAATATATATCAGCAAAACAGCAGACTAAAACCCAAAAAATGGAATTAATCCTTAGTTTTTGTAAACTTTGATTAATCATCACAATAATAGAATACACATTCGTATTTACATTCATATCAGAGACGAGAGAATATAAAAAGTGTCATAGGAAGGGGGATCAAAACGTAACCTTGGAAAGCTCTCAGACTCTGCAACTCTCTCTCTCTCTCTCTCTCTCTCTCTCTCTCGAAAACAAGAGTGCCGTCTTCAGGAAAGAGGCAACAAGCTATTATTTGGTCTTTAATGGCAGCTGAGAAAGAAGTATTTATTATGCCCACGGTTTTGTCTTGTCAAGAATCTAAATATATATAGGGTAAATTAAGCTAACGCACCCTTAATTATTAATTTATTACCCTTTTATTTTTCAAATATTCCCCTCAACTATAAAACTCAGTAAATTGACTCATTTAACTAGTATAAATTTTCACTAACACTCCTTCGGTTAGGTTGTGGGCAAAAAAAATGAATACCTTTGTGTCATATTACTAACACATAATATGAAAGTGTTAATAACATTATGCCTTTCCTTTCAGTTATTCAACAATTTTGAACAAAATTATTAAATTTTTTATACAATAAAGGGCAAAATTATATATGCTAGAACAAATAATTTTACTCTAAAATTTGCAATGTCTTAAAAGAGAGATAAATAAATATCATGTTTTAATATTTTTGTATCATATGTTACTCACATGATACAAAAGTTACAAGTTTTTGATAAAATTTTATTAAAGGGGTGTTAGTGATAAAATTCAATAGTTGAGAGGCTAATTTGTTGAGTTTTATGGTTTAAAGAAGTATTTTAAAAAATAGTCATAGTGGTTAATTCGATGTCGTGACCAATAATAATAATTGATTGGCTTAACATTAACAATTAATTAAGAACAACCAACAGCCCTAGTGGTTAAGTGGCATGGCATCACTTTTTCAGCGGAGAGTTGGTGTGTTCAAATCTCCTTGGGGGGATTTTTTGTTCTTTCCTCTTATATGTACTTTAGTCGGAATGAGTGGTTTTGTTGAGCTTTGTTATGGGCTACTGAGGAGCTTGGGATTGGATTGGGTGGAGTTGGACTGAGAGTGTGTGTATCCAGCTTGGATCCAGATAAAAATAATAAATAAAAAATTTAATTAATTAAGAACACTGTAGAGTTAATAAACCACACGACCATCTAATTATTAACAAAATTATAAGGGATTCCTTTTTTTGGATATCAATTATAGGGTTAAGACTTAAGAGCATCTTCACTGGTATGTCAAATTCCACCTGCCAAGCCAAATGAGTCAAAAAAAAATCACTCCAATTAAAATGTTTAATTCTTATGTGGCATTTGATATATGAGCTCTCATTTCTTTTTTGACATTTTTAATTTTTTTGGGGCAATTACACTAACCTTCCTCGAGGTTAGATCTAAGTTATAACACCCGCATTTGTGTTATTTCATTTGCATTACATTGTCATGCATGATAATGTGATGTGGCGTGTCCTATGACACATGTTTGGGTGAGTTTTGACTCACGAGTTGATTTGGGTGTCTGTATTAGAGAACCCTTTGAAACTGTGGTAATTGAAGAGTTGTTGTTGTGACGTCTCTCCGAGTATGAGATGGTCACTGTGGAACATTTTAAATGTTTATCTGAAAATAAATGTTTACCTGTGTATTTTAATATCTGTATTATTTTCTGGCTTAGAATATATTTCTGTTGTTAGATTTAGTATCCTAGTGAGAACGAATGAACACGCTACTAATTTGGTAGGCTAATTAGCAACTTCGGAAACGTCATATAGAAATTCGCGTTTTAGCGACCAAACGAAACTTAGTCGAAAACTTTTATAATTTTGAAGTTTCACTCGTAAAGCTATGAATAAGCTGTATAGAAAGTTTCAGAGACTGTTTAGGAGTTTGGAAAACTCGTGGGGAGGTAAACGTAATTCCCCGAGAATGTTGCCTATATATAGATAGAGATGAACTTAGATATTTTTCATAACTCTAACCTAAATTTTAAAGGAGGCCAAAAGGGGGCTAGAGGGAGAATTAGAAGCTTAGAGCTTTGCGACGCCAAACGACGACCTTCCGTCAGTCTGGTTTCTCCCAGATTTCATATTTGAGCTCCTCGAGGTAAGAGCTTCGTTTTGATATATGTTAGGGCTTGTTTGGCCAAATTTTCCGAAAAGTTATTTCCTAGAATTTTTCATAAAAGTTGATAAATGGAATTCTGATCCATAGGATTTGTACTAGACGGACTTCTGCACGTTCTTTGTGCACGGGTTTTCTTCAGATTGAATTATAGGAGCGTTATTTGGAGGTGAGTGATTCAACTATGTTTTAGAATGATTTCTTGGTATGTTTGAATAGCATGTATTCATGTTATGTTTGAATAGCATGTATTCATTCTTAGAGATATATTGTCTAGTTCATATTGAGCATTTATATTGATAAGTAGGCTCAATAGCACGGTGATATGTTTAATTACCGCGAGCATGGTGATATGTATTTGAGCATGTTAAGTTGCTTATTTGGGTCAGAAGGAGCACGTGGTCACCGTGCCATTTTGTGGAGCCGATATAGGCATTAAGGTCGCACGATTGTTTGTAGAATCGTGGGTCTTACCCTTTCGCGTGGACTTATTGGCGAGGAGTCGCGGATTGGGAATATGGACGGGCACGTGAGTCTCCGGCGACTAGTATGAGATGTAGAGATGTGAATGCGGACATGTTTATCATTCATGTGCATATGTTGTTTTATTCACTAAGCTTTAGCTTAAACAAATCGAAATATGTGTGGTTATTCAAATAACCATTGCAGGTGTTAATGCTGGCGAGGAATCGCAGGAGTGAGTACGTGAGTTGGGAATTCGCTTGGGAGACAACTTAAATGTTAATCTTGTAGTTTTGGGATAATAGAAATATTGTAATAAGAATTGGGTTGTTTTAAACCATGTTTAAATTGGTATGTTAGAATGGATTTTAAACCGTTGTAATGGTTAGTAACATGTTGTAATTTTGTTTGGTAATGCTTTAATACAGCTAGAATTATTTTGGACTGAGTTTGGTTTGAGTTTGGATTGAATGGTTGATCTTTGGTGAAAGTTAGCAAGCTTTTAAACTTGAAATTCTGCAGATTGGGCTGCTGCCAGGGGAGCAGTCGACTGAGCAGTCGACTGAACCCCTGAGTCTGATAGCAACTGCTTCTTATTTTAACAAAAGCAGTCGACTGGACCCCCTCAGCAGTCGACTGGACAACTCAGCAGTCGACTGAACCCCCAGTATCAGTCGACTGAAATTGACATTTAAATCCCTGCCTAACTCCGTCGACTGAGCAGTTGACTGAGAAGTCGACTGAGCAGTCGACTGAACCTCTGGTTTTAAAATGTGTTTTGTTTTTCCGCTGCGTGTGTTCTTCAAACCTAATTTTGGGAACGTTAATGAATTGATTTAGCCTCGGTGGCGTGCCACGGACTCCGGTTCCGCTATTGTGGGACCGGGCTGTGACATTTAGTGGTATCAAAGCATAAGTTTAGAGCCTTGGGAACGAGTGACGTTATATATGCTGAGTGACGTCGAGTGGAGTGTGTAATTGTTAAGATAATCGTTATCAATGTAGAAATGCTTTATGTGTTAGCATTTGTTACTTGTGATGAACTGTGCACATATATTCATATTGTGGCATAGCATGCATGGTCATTATGCATTGAACTCAACAGGGGAATATTTGAAACGTTATGGCTGATCAACCAAGAGAATTGTCACCGCATTCGCGGATGGACCAAATAGTGAATATGGTGGGAAATTTCATACAAGCGGTAAGTGAAAGAGAACAGATGAACGTTCAGCCTCCACAAGTGGAAATCCGTTATATCAATGCACCACCGGCACCGCGACCTCAACACACAATCGTGGAACAGTTTCATAAACGGAAACCGACGTTGTATCACGGACAAGTTGACATAGACTTGGCCGATCATTGGATGATGGACATGGAAAGACATTTCCGTCAGGTAATATGTACCGATGAGGAGAAAATTTTGTGCGCATCCGATACGTTGATGGGTGAAGCATTGGATTGGTGGAACAACGTACTTGAACAAGGAAAGCCAACCACGTGGGAAGCATTTAAAGAAGAATTCAACAAACGTTTCTTTCCGCAATCTGCGTATACTCAAAAACGTCAAGAGTTTGCGAGTTTGATTCAGGGAGATATGACCGTGGGTGAGTATGTTTCTCGTTTCAATGCTTTGTTACGATTTGGCAAGACTACTGTTCCGACTGATAGGGATAAAGCTCGTAAGTTTGAGGAAGGGCTTAGAGAGAATATCCGTGGCCGTGTGGATATGTTACAACACCCGACCGTTTCTCTAGTCGAGGAAGCCGCCCGTATAGCTGAGAAGAGTGTCGACCGATATCGACAAGGGCAACAAGGGAAGAGAGCAAATGACAGTCGGAGTAAGGGTCAAGGGAATGCGAAGAAACTGTTTACACAAGGTTCAGGATCATATATGAGTGGCCAAGGAGGGAGTACGTTCATGGGGGACCCGAGACCATTGTGTCCAACATGTAACCAGCGACACAGAGGAACCTGCTATCAATTGGTCACTTGCTATTTTTGTAAACAATTGGGGCATGTGTCTAGGAATTGTCCTTTGAACACAAATTCGACTACACCAAACACAACCTCGAACACAAGGAGCTACAACCCAGAGATGAGGGGAAAATGCTTTGAGTGTGGCCAACTGGGGCATATAGCGAAGAATTGCCCGAGTAAGAGACAACCGGGAATGAGTACCGGGGCATCGAGTGTGCCAAGCGGATCAAGAGTAGAACCTCGAGTGGATAAAGGGAAAGGAGTCGCACAACAACAAGGACGATACTTCCAACTCAGGCCGGGGAATACGGATGATACCGTCGTATCAGGTATTCTTCCTATTTGTTCGTATCCTGCACGTATACTTATGGATTCTGGTTCAACGCATTCATTTGTATCACGTGATTTTGTTAAACATTTAACTGTTAAGTCAGAACCGCTAGGATATGATTTGTGTGTATCATTGCCTAGTAGTGAACCGTTAGTTACTTCGTCAATATTCAAGTCATGTGAGATCAAGATAGGTGATAAAGTCTTGAGCGTTGATTTGATTCCGTTGACGGTGAATTACTTTGATGTTATCTTGGGTATGGATTGGTTGTCGGTTAATCAAGCCAGAATCGATTGTGAACAGAAACGGGTTAGTTTCTATCCGTCAGGACGAGAAGAGTTTACTTTTCAGGGTAAGGGAGTGATCGTACCGCCGTACTTGATATCGGCGATTCAAGCAAGTAAGATGTTAAAGAAGGGTTGTTCGGGTTTCTTATGTTCAATTGTCGACACGAGAGTTCTTGGACCACTAATAGAAGACATTTCAGTAGTTCGAGAATTTCCAGATGTTTTTCCCGATGAGTTACCCGACGTATTGATTGAAAGAGAGCTTGAGTTCACAATAGAAGTAGTACCAGGGTCACAACCGGTATCCAAAGCACCATATCGAATGGCATCGATAGAGTTGAAAGAATTGAAAGTTCAGTTAGAAGAACTGTTGGAGAAGGGTTTTATTCGACCGAGTGTTTCACCGTGGGGAGCTCCAGTCTTGTTTGTAAAGAAGAAAGATGGGACAATGCGTATGTGCATCGACTACCGAGAGTTGAATAAGTTGACCGTCAAGAACAAGTATCCATTGCCACGAATAGATGACTTGTTTGATCAGTTACAAGGGGCTCAAGTATTTTCGAAGATCGACTTGAGATCGGGTTACCATCAGTTGAAAGTCAAAAAGGAAGATGTTGAGAAGACAGCTTTTAGGACTCGATATGGTCACTTTGAATTTTTGGTTATGCCATTTGGAGTGACTAATGCACCAGCTGCTTTCATGGACTTGATGAACCGTGTCTTCAAGGATTATTTAGATGAGTTCGTTATCGTGTTCATAGATGACATCCTGATCTACTCCAAAAGCGTTGAAGATCACGAGCATCATTTGCGATTAGCTTTACAACGATTGCGTGAAAAGAGATTATTCGGCAAATTGAAGAAGTGCGAGTTTTGGTTGACCGAGATAGCTTTCCTTGGACATATAGTGTCGGCAAAGGGAATTTCTGTAGACCCTCAGAAGATAGAAGCAGTTACCAACTGGGCGAGACCAACGAATGTGACAGACATCAGAAGTTTCCTAGGATTAGCTGGGTATTATCGGAGATTTGTAAAAGACTTTTCGCGTATAGCAATGCCGATGACACAGTTAATGAGGAAAGATATTGCTTTTGTTTGGAGTCCAGAATGTGAAGAAAGTTTTCAAGAGTTGAAAGGTCGACTAGTGAAAGCACCAATTTTAGCCGTTCCATCAGGGACTGAAGGGTTCATCATTTACAGTGATGCTTCATATAGAGGTTTAGGTTGCGTTCTTATGCAAAGTGATAAAGTCATTGCGTATGCATCGAGACAACTTAGACCGCACGAGAAGAATTATCCAACACATGATCTAGAATTGGCCGCCGTGATTTTTGCATTGAAGATTTGGCGTCATTATCTATACGGAGAGAAATGTGAGATCTATACGGATCATAAGAGTTTGAAGTACTTGTTTACACAACGAGATTTGAACATGAGGCAAAGGAGATGGCTAGAGTTGATGAAGGACTATGATTTGTCGATTCAATATCATCCGGGCAAGGCGAATGTAGTCGCCGATGCTCTTAGTCGCAAAGCACCAACCAATACCGCATCAGATTTGACCTCTCAGAAAGAACTGATACGAGATATGGAGAATTTGGAGCTTGAAGTGATACCGAGGATTGAAAGTGGCTTGATGTCGACAATGGTGGCACAACCACTCTTGATTCACGAGATCGCAGAGAAACAACTTCAAGATGTGGCTTTGAAGAAGATTTGTGATGAGATTCCAATGGGCAAACAACCGGGATTCACGTTTGAGAACAATGTGTTGAGATTGAGGGGTAGAATTTGTGTACCTAGTGAGAAAGAGTTGAAGCGGAACATCCTAGAGGAAGCACACAACACAAAGTATACCGTTCACCCGGGAAGCACCAAGATGTATAGAGACTTGAGACATGTTTATTGGTGGCCGGGAATGAAGAGAGAAATAGCACGCTATGTTTCGCGTTGTACTAGTTGTCAACAAGTAAAGGCCGAACGCCAAGTACCCTCGGGATTATTACAACCGTTACCGATAGCCGAGTGGAAATGGGAGCACATAACAATGGATTTTGTTAGTGGGTTTCCGAGGTCGAAGAGATCAAATACTATTATTTGGGTGATTGTTGATCGTTTGACGAAGTCGTCGCACTTCCTACCACTTCGAACGACAAAGCCGAAGACGTTAGCTAAATTGTATATTCGCGAAATTGTGAGACTACATGGTATCCCAGTTTCTATCGTTTCGGATAGGGATAGTAGTTTTACATCGAAGTTTTGGAGAGCCTTGCAAGAAGCAATGGGTACCAAATTGCACTTTAGTACAGCTTTTCATCCTCAGACCGATGGTCAATCAGAAAGAGAAATCCAGATTTTGGAAGACATGCTTCGTTTATGTGTACTTGATTTTCAAGGTGATTGGGAAGACCATTTGCCGTTGATTGAGTTCGCGTATAACAACAGTTTTCAATCGAGTATTGGGATGGCTCCTTATGAAGCTTTATATGGTCGTGTATGTCGTTCACCAATTAGTTGGACAGAGGTGGGAGAAAGAAAGATTGAAGGGCCGAAAATTGTACAAGAGACGACGGATAAGATAAAGGTAATTCGACAACGGTTACTGACAGCTCAGAGTAGGTATAAGAGTTATGCCGACAAGCGTAGACGGCCGTTGGAATTCGATGTGGGAGACTTAGTGTATTTGAAGGTGTCACCTTCAAAGGGAATAACCAGATTTGGTAGATACGGGAAACTCAATCCGAGATATGTAGGACCTTTTGAAATCATTGGAAAGGTTGGACCCGTAGCTTATCGTTTGAACTTGCCGAGCGAGTATGCTCAAGTTCATAACGTGTTTCATGTATCGTTGTTACGCAAACAATTAGTGGAAGATAGAGATCAAGTGATGACTCCGACATCGAATGAGATTCAGAGTGATTTAACGTATGTCGCATATCCGGTAGAGATCTTAGACCGAAAGGATCAAGTCTTACGAAATAAAGTAATATCGAAAGTGAAAGTGCTATGGCGTAGCCAAACTACGGAAGAGATGACGTGGGAGATAGAAGATGAGATGCGTACTCAGTATCCGCACCTTTTCGAGACATGAGGTATAAGTTTGGGGACAAACTTCTTTTAAGGGGGAGAGTATTATAACACCCGCATTTGTGTTATTTCATTTGCATTACATTGTCATGCATGATAATGTGATGTGGCGTGTCCTATGACACATGTTTGGGTGAGTTTTGACTCACGAGTTGATTTGGGTGTCTGTATTAGAGAACCCTTTGAAACTGTGGTAATTGAAGAGTTGTTGTTGTGACGTCTCTCCGAGTATGAGATGGTCACTGTGGAACATTTTAAATGTTTATCTGAAAATAAATGTTTACCTGTGTATTTTAATATCTGTATTATTTTCTGGCTTAGAATATATTTCTGTTGTTAGATTTAGTATCCTAGTGAGAACGAATGAACACGCTACTAATTTGGTAGGCTAATTAGCAACTTCGGAAACGTCATATAGAAATTCGCGTTTTAGCGACCAAACGAAACTTAGTCGAAAACTTTTATAATTTTGAAGTTTCACTCGTAAAGCTATGAATAAGCTGTATAGAAAGTTTCAGAGACTGTTTAGGAGTTTGGAAAACTCGTGGGGAGGTAAACGTAATTCCCCGAGAATGTTGCCTATATATAGATAGAGATGAACTTAGATATTTTTCATAACTCTAACCTAAATTTTAAAGGAGGCCAAAAGGGGGCTAGAGGGAGAATTAGAAGCTTAGAGCTTTGCGACGCCAAACGACGACCTTCCGTCAGTCTGGTTTCTCCCAGATTTCATATTTGAGCTCCTCGAGGTAAGAGCTTCGTTTTGATATATGTTAGGGTTTGTTTGGCCAAATTTTCCGAAAAATTATTTCCTAGAATTTTTCATAAAAGTTGATAAATGGAATTCTGATCCATAGGATTTGTACTAGACGGACTTCTGCACGTTCTTTGTGCACGGGTTTTCTTCAGATTGAATTATAGGAGCGTTATTTGGAGGTGAGTGATTCAACTATGTTTTAGAATGATTTCTTGGTATGTATTCATGTTATGTTTGAATAGCATGTATTAATTCTTAGAGATATATTGTCTAGTTCATATTGAGCATTTATATTGATAAGTAGGCTCAATAGCACGGTGATATGTTTAATTACCGCGAGCATGGTGATATGTATTTGAGCATGTTAAGTTGCTTATTTGGGTCAGAAGGAGCACGTGGTCACCGTGCCATTTTGTGGAGCCGATATAGGCATTAAGGTCGCACGATTGTTTGTAGAATCGTGGGTCTTACCCTTTCGCGTGGACTTATTGGCGAGGAGTCGCGGATTGGGAATATGGACGGGCACGTGAGTCTCCGGCGACTAGTATGAGATGTAGAGATGTGAATGCGGACATGTTTATCATTCATGTGCATATGTTGTTTTATTCACTAAGCTTTAGCTTAAACAAATCGAAATATGTGTGGTTATTCAAATAACCATTGCAGGTGTTAATGCTGGCGAGGAATCGCAGAAGTGAGTACGTGAGTTGGGAATTCGCTTGGGAGACAACTTAAATGTTAATCTTGTAGTTTTGGGATAATAGAAATATTGTAATAAGAATTGGGTTGTTTTAAACCATGTTTAAATTGGTATGTTAGAATGGATTTTAAACCGTTGTAATGGTTAGTAACATGTTGTAATTTTGTTTGGTAATGCTTTAATACAGCTAGAATTATTTTGGACTGAGTTTGGTTTGAGTTTGGATTGAATGGTTGATCTTTGGTGAAAGTTAGCAAGCTTTTAAACTTGAAATTCTGCAGATTGGGCTGCTGCCAGGGGAGCAGTCGACTGAGCAGTCGACTGAACCCCTGAGTCTGATAGCAACTGCTTCTTATTTTAACAAAAGCAGTCGACTGGACCCCCTCAGCAGTCGACTGGGCCACTCAGCAGTCGACTGAACCCCCAGTATCAGTCGACTGAAATTGACATTTAAATCCCTGCCTAACTCCGTCGACTGAGCAGTCGACTGAACCTCTGGTTTTAAAATGTGTTTTGTTTTTCCGCTGCGTGTGTTCTTCAAACCTAATTTTGGGAACGTTAATGAATTGATTTAGCCTCGGTGGCGTGCCACGGACTCCGGTTCCGCTATTGTGGGACCGGGCTGTGACATAAGTACATTGATCTTTCTTGTGATTTTCAAAATTACACAGATCTCTCCTAAGTTTTGTATTTAGGTAACAATTTGTCCCCTCCATTGTCGATCCTCCGTTAGTAAACCGTTAAATTTAATTACACAGACCTCCCTTGAGGTTTTCAAAAGTACACAAACCTCTCCTGACTTTAGTATTTAGGTAATAATTTACCTAGACATGCTTAGGCAGCAAATATTTGTGTTAATTTTTCCAAAATACCCTTATAAGCTTTCCAAAATACCCTTACCCTCGTTTTAGGTTTTTTTTTTTTTTCTGCCAACCAAAAAAAAAAAACTGCCATCCACATGTCATGACCCATGCAAATATGGGGTAAATGTATGGTTGAGATTATAGGGTCCCACCACATCAACATGCTAACATGGTGTGACGGACTCACTAAATCTAAAATTTTACAAATTAGACATGACTCCTTTGAAAATATGGGATATACGTATTGCCTAGATTAAAGGGTCACACCACATCAATATACTAATGTGGTGTGACAAGCCTACCGAATAATTTCTCCAAACAAAAGTTCCATCTTAACGTGAATTCTATTTAAAAATTGATGATGTGACAGAATTAAATTGGAGGTCGTAAATCCTTATGTTTATGGCTCATCCGTTTTAAATTTGAAGCCAAACCAAAATCGAATCACCACTAATGTATGCATATATATAAATTTATATAACAATCAAATCTTTTATTGTAGGTGTAATAAGCATGAGCATCGGCGGTAAAACAAAAGTCGGAAAATTAAGAATAATTTTAAATTTTAACTGGGTTATTGCAATTAATAAAAAAAACACAAGAGAGGTGTGTGTTGTTTGACATAACCTTGAGGGAGATAAGGGTAATTTGGAAAGCTTATAAGGGTATTTTGGAAAAATTTACACAAGTATTTAATGGCCTAAACATGTCTTGTTATGGTCCTTTGTTAGCAAAGAGGATAAATTGTTACCTAAATACTAAAGTTATGGGAGGTTTGTGTACTTTTGAAAACCTCAAGGGAGGTCCGTGTAATTATTTTTAACAGTTTACTAACAGAGAATAACGGAGGGGGCAAATTGTTACCTAAATACTAAACTCAGGGGAAGTCTATGTAATTTTGAAAACTACAAGGGAGGTCAGTGTAATTAGTTGTTGTGGTCCCACATTTTGGCTATTAATAGACTTAGAGAATTGCTATTCGCACTATATGTAATTGCAGAGGGAACTCGCGAAACAAGTAGCTCGGAAATCTCTTCTTCTTATCTGATCTTGGACCATTCTCTATCTCTTCACGAGATGACTCCTTCAGTCATCCGGGGTTACCGGGTTCATCAAAGGAATTAGATCCTAAAGATCTGAAAATTGTGGAGTATGTATATGTATTTATGTATACGGTGAGGCTCTTAAGTGAATAAGGTTGAGTGAACATTCTTAGTGAAAATCTTTTTTTAGCCTAAAAAAACTTGCAGGTTAGCGGAGCAGTCTGCGGGTTTTTTTAGACATAAAAAACATATTTACTGGGTGTGATCACTCAACCTCGTTCACTTAAGAGACCGACCGTATATGTTTATATATATATATATATTATGTGTATATAATACAAAGAATTTTAAAGTTTAGTTCTTCCGTTGATATTGTATGTATATAAATGAATATTATGTCTATATAATACAAAGTACTTCAGCCTATTCCTTTCATACTTTTGTCTAATATTTGTTTAGAATTGAGTTGCCAAACAAGGTGTGGTACTGTTTCCACATAAGAGAAGCCAAACAATATTCACGAATCTGAGGAAAGGAAGAAGGGTCTGACCCGGCCCTGCCCGAGCTCGACCCGACGATATACTGGTCTCATTTAAACTCGGTCGGCTTTTGGCCCGAACTCAACCCGACAATGTTCGGGTCAAAAGACACAAGTTGTGGCTAGAGGTGTAACTCGAGCGGTATTCAAAGGGTTTTGGCTCTGCTCAAACTTGAGCCCGAATTCAATCAGTTTGCCCAAACTCGAGTCCGAACCCGACATAAACCCGAACTTGTCAATCCGAGCCCGATTTTTGAATTAGTTCTACAACTCAAGCCCGAGTCCGAACCCGAATTACAATTTTTTTTTGTGCAAATTGATTTTTTGTATGTAAACAACAATATGTAGAGTATCAAATCTAGTTTTTATTGTTTAGATTTGAAAAAAAACATTTAGATATATTAATTTAGTGCTAGAATAATATCTTATAGTGTATTATAATTACTAAAAAATATTAGAATATAATGTCAAAAATAATACATAAATAGAATTCGGGCTCGGGCTCGGGTTCCACGGGTTAGCAAAATTCTGTTCAAGCCCGGTCCGAATTGAATTTGGGTTTACATTTTTCTGCCCAAGCCCGTCCATGATGAAAATACCACGGACCCAAATCCGATAATTTTCGAACCGGACTCGAGTTGACCACGGGTTGGCCCGCCCGAGTTGCACCCCTAATTGTGGCTTTTGTAAAATCAAATCTGCATGGCAAAAGGTTGTGACTTTGGTTGTGCTGTAAAACATGACTTGCAGGGTTTGCTAACCTACGCCTATGTCGTCTTAGTTTTGTTCCCATCAGCAATCTTGTGTACTTACAGAGAGCACCAATAGACATGCCTCGGAACAGAGACGCGCCACCTGCGGTTCGCGTATACACAGTTTGCGACGAATCCAAGTTTCTCTCTCTCTCTCTCTCTCTCTCTCTCTCTCTCTCTCTTTAAATTTACGCCTTTCTTTTTCATTTTATTTTGTCAATTTTTCTGGGTTACAATCCAACTTTTCAATTGAGTTAATAGTTTGCTCCAATCCTTAGGTCATTTCATTATATATTGAATTTCGTTTTCGATGTCTATTTATTTCTCAGTATTTGTGGCAATTAAGTTATTATGTCAAATTTTGTTAAAACGTTAACCAGCTCAATTTAAACTATATATCAAACTTTGTTTCTCTCTGCATATTTGTTTGATACAGATATTTGATTGTGAGGAATGTTCCTGCCTTGGGATGTGGTGATGAGTTGTCCAAATTGTTCGGATCATACGGAGAAATTGAAGAGTAAGCTCTCTCTCTCTCTCTCCCTCTCTCTCTCTCTCTCTCTCTCTATATATATATATATATATGGGTACATGAATCATTGCTCATCTTCTATATTTTGCATAGTTTTGGGGGTAATTTTATGATTAAATTCATTTTTCTATTTTTCTAATTAAGTGCATGTAGTAAACTACAGCTTGATGCTTTAGAAGGCAATGTTAAAATCAAATACTATTTGATTGCAAAATTAAACTTTGTTTGCTGGGTTTCCTTAAAAAAAAAATTTCATTTATGTTCTCCAGATCCAAACCTATGGATGATGAAGACTGTGAACCATTTACAGATGTTTACTGGATCAAATTTCGTCAAGTCAATAATGCAAGGTGAACTTGCTTCACCATGGCATTTTGAATTTTCATCAGTGGTATACATAATTGGAGTTTATTTTTTTTTATGTCTAGTTTAGGCTATTTCCTTATTCTCTTATCTAGTGCTAGATTGGCATTTCGAAGTTTTAATGGTATTTGTTTTAGGTTTGCCAAAAGGAAACTCGACGAGTTTGTTTTCCTTGGTAACCGACTACAGGTCTCATACGCCTCTCATTTTGAGAGCCTTTCGGACACAAAGGAGAAATTAGAAGGCCGGACAAAAGAAGTTTTGGCACGACTGAATCGTAAGTCTTTTGTATGAACCACTATCATAAATGTGATATTTGACGGGCAAACAAAAAGAAAATTATTTCTTGTATTTGTATATAAAAACTAGTTTGTCACATAAGTCATGTCTATGATTTCAGCCGGAAGGTCGAAAGGCTCTTCAGTTAAGAATCCGGGTGCTTTCAGCGAGCATTTGTCAGCTGCAACTCCATCACAGACCAATAGCATTTCTGAACCCATAAAACCTAACAGAAGGTATTTAGCTTTTTATATTTAAGATGTGATGGATGAACAGAGCTTTCCAGAGGCCTTTTCTATTGGGTTTTTGACAATAATATGTAAGATGGGTTCTCTTTCTTTTTTGTAGGGACTCGGGACAATCAACACATATTTCTCACAGTAAAGGATCTTCAATAACATTGGTTTCTTCAAACGAGGTCTGTCACAAGTTTACTCTATGAACTATTCTTTATTTTTCCACTTTGGATTGTTGTATGTATGTAAAGAGAATATTCTTTTTCCCATTAGTTTACCCCCTTATATTAGATAAAAACTCTCACTTTTCATTTGATGCAGTGACGCTGAGATTTTGAACTTAATTGATGGCAATAGTGGAAAGTTGAAATTTTTTTACCGGAAGAAAATAAGTTCTTTAAATAGTTGGATGTTGGAATTCCAAAAAGGGTCCCCTTAATTTGGGTTGGAGAGAGTATTACTATTGCTTTTTGGTTTTGTGCTACTGCTGTGAAAATAAACCTCCTATATACTAGCCAGGCTTAATATGTCATGAAGTGTTCTTGTGTTGGTGATAACTGCCCAGTTTGGACCAGAATACTGTTACTTGAATAGCGGATATTGAACAGCGCTTTGTGTATTAGTCGAGTATTTATGCTTTCATGATTTGGCTTAACACAAGTTCTGATAGTTTGGTATGGTGTATTTGTGTATGGCTAACAAATGATTTCCGCCATTTGTTTGATGTCAGGATTATTTCCCATCCCAATCAATGAATCAGACAGTTCAGCTGGTCAGGGAGAAACTTAATAAGGTAATTAACCAATACTGGGTGATTGAATCTTAAGAAGGATGTCTTTTTTGGTCAAAAATTCCCAAATGGTCTTTTAATTGTACAATTGTTCTGTTTCAGATACAATCAAGTGGCGTGTCCGCAGAAGCCGGGCCTCCCAAGAAAACGAGAGTGGACAATAGAAGAAGAATCTAATATTTTTTTCAGACAGTAGAGGCAACTAGATTTTCTCATTCTTTTTTTTTCCCCTTACATCTGCTCTTTTCACTACTTGGTTCTTTTTAATGTGTGCTCCATTGCACGTAGGATGACTTTCACATACATGTGTCAATGGCAACTGTAGATTAACCCATCCAATGGTTGTGTTCCAAGTGTTGATATCACTTTTTTTTTTTTGTCTTTTTTTTTTTGGTTTTATTTATTTATTTTTTTTTGTTTTTAGATAGATACATCATACATCCATGTTAATAACTCTGCGGCATGTGGTTGGAATTGCTCAATATGTCTACAGTTCAGCGATTGTTTAAGCTTGCGGTTATCCTCTTCTTCTTCTTTTTTTTTTTTTGTTTGGTTTTTTTCCGAACTTGTGGTTATCTGATCTTCCATCCTTTTACCTTTGCTTTGATGGGTGATTTAGAGGATATCTTAGTGATATTAGCTCATCAAATGAGCTTGCTTGGCAATGGAGTAGTTGTAAGATAAAGATCACAGTCAGCTGTTAAGTTTGTCCAAGTGCGATGGACCGTTTACATCGAGAAAAAGAGAGGCAACCCACTCTGTTTATGGTGACTAGTGTGCAAGAATGGACAAAGAGGAGAGGGGCCGGAGTGAGAGAATTACGATTCTACATGTCTTCAAGGTTTCTAGTATCAAATCAAGAACAAAGTGACCCTACCCAACCTTTCTATATCAAGATCATGTGGGTTTTGATCTTCAGCTGGGGTTTAATTCCCAAGAATTGGTATCACTATTCTCATTAGGGGTGTATACGAGCAGAGCTGAGCATGCTCGGCAAACTTTTTCACAAGCTCACGAGCTTGCTCACAAGCTCAAACGAGCTTAGCTTTCAAGTGTTCGCGAATTTTCTCGCAAACTTTTTAACGAGCTTTTTCACGCGTCCTTTTAAACTATATAGTTTAATAATTAAACAATCATTTATCAATTATATTTACGAAAAATGTCATATTTTCTCTAAAATGATATATTTTTATTGTAAATAAATAAATATATATATATATATATATATCACAATATAAGCTATCTATCAAACTTATTAATGAGCTTTTTCGCGAGCCTTCTCACGAGCCTTAATCAATCGTGTTCACGAACTCAAATGAGCGAGCCGAGCCTCGCCTTTATCGAGCCGAACTTCGAGCCCTTGTTGAGCGGTTCAGCTCATTTACACCCCTAAGTCTCACCCACAAGCTCATCTTAGAAAAGGTGAAAAGAAGTGCAACGATTTTATTTTTTCTCAGGATATGTGAAAAGTAGTGCAATGAGATTGTTAGGCTTTCCGTAGCCCCTGAACAACTGTACTCATTTCCCATAACACTTGTCTACAAAACAATTTTTAAGGGTTCAAGGATAATAATCCCGCTAGCACAGGATATTGTAGTTCTTGTACTCCATCCATATATACATACACCTTCTTCAATAATTGTAATTTCTAATAATTTCTTGCAGATATACTTTAAACTTTTCAGGCAATTGGCTCTCCTTAGGTACAATACCTTCAAAGCCATCCACTGTAGGACTGCAATATAACAGAAGAAGAAAAAGATGCCATCTTTTCAAAGTTGAACAAAACCATTCAATACATATGGCAAGCACCAAAACTAACAAGGGAATGCCATTTTATGATTTTTTTTAACAGGTCATCCAAATACATTCAAAATTTCAAGTAGTGGAATACCAGTTTAGACACACAAATAGAAAGCAGGACGAGCATAACATCTTTTTTCAATATCAACTCATTTGATTGCTATTTTTAGGACAAGTATACTTGAACACTAGCAGTTTTTATCAACTGGCACACTGGACACACACTGATTAACCCCTCACATTCTTTACACAAACACAAGTGTCTGCATGGCATTAACAAGATAGATACCTCCTTGGCCTTGCATGCTCGGCAAATCATGTTATCTTTCAAGTAACTACCCTTTCCGGTATTACCTGAAATTCTAAGGTAGTTGTTGTTGGGGTCGATGTACGATGATGCATCGTCGATTTCATTGTCTCCAAATCCCTCCTTTCCTTGGTCAGCGCCCTGTGAAATTGCTTGCTGGAGGTTGTTCTTGAGGACATTAACCACTGACTCGTTGTATTTTGCTCTATAATGCCAATTTTGGGCTTCCGTTGCCACTTGCTTTATTTTCTCAACGAGTTCTTTGTTCTTGCGGTTTATGTTCTCTATCTCGGTATCTTTTTCACGCAACTTCTTACCGACACCTTTCTCTATAGTGGCCAGGAAAGAAGCTGCGTGTCTCTGTTTTATGTCTCTTACACCCTTTGCTAGATTTTGTTCCTGTTTAAAAAACAACAGAGGTTAACTTAAGAGCAATTAATAACCACCATCATGAACTAGCATTTAGCCCAAACCCAGAAAATGGAAGAAAGAAAGGAAAAAAAAATAATGCATTACTTCTTTAGAGCAAGATTATATTGGTGGAGATATATCATCCCCGAGGTCCAGTATCACCAAAGACCAGATTTTTAGTAATTCAAATTGCTTGTCCACTAATGGGGGTTTCAAATGAAATGTCTAAATAAAATAACTGAAAAGAGATGTAGAGGTAACTCGTGACTACCAAGCACTCATATCGGCAAGCTAGCTACAAAATGTCTGACAAAAAAATTAATGTAACTTGAGATGCATTTGGGGAACAATAAGAAAATGAAAAAATGATTTGGTGGAAGAAAAGTAAATGCCTGTTGGTGAACTTTGTGCGAATCATTTGCAATTATTCGATCAAAAAAGGAAGTACCGAATACATATGGTCTATGGAAACAAAAAGGGGACGTGTGCGTGGACAACTTGCAAATGATTGAAGTATGTTATGTTGCCTTGTGAGATGACAGCAAAACATTCAAAACTAACGTGATACTTCAACATGGACTCTATTTGATACTTCAAACATTGAAGAAATCTGGTTATAACTAGAACATTGATAATGGACCCATGAGAGTGCTCCAATATGGACACTGTAAGTCTATAAGACAGTTCACATACAGGAAGTAGTACCTGAATCTTAATATATTGATCAAGTTCCTCTTTCTGCCGATCAAGTTCAGTTCTAATGTTGTCACCCAAAGACAAGATGATTGGTGATGATGTGGTCATACTTCCACTTGCTGAGGTAACCGAGGAGTTGCGTTCATCATCGTCATATGACAGTCTTAACCCAGTTGACACAGGGTTTTGATTTGGTATGCTTGATGATCGATCAACTTTATCTTGACACATGTTATAATTCAGGGATATCTGTAGCTTCTGCTGCCTCGAGATTTCTTCTGGTTCCCTGCCTCGTTTATTGGGCCGAAGCATAGGGGTGTTATGATCATTTCCGAAATAATTTACAGGATCAACATTACATCCAAGCGGTACTGTAAAGAGGTTTCAAATGGTTAGTAAATTGTCAGTCCAACAACTAAAAAGCCAAAAAGATTGCACAGAACTGATAACATGTTTTGCATTTCAGGGAAATGACAAGGGTAGTCAACAAATGTAAGAACAGAACCCCTAAAGGTGTAGCAATTGTTGAAGCTTGAGAGTTAAGACCAAATGACCACGACTAATTCATTTAACTTCTGATGGGCAACGTTACTTCAGAGCAATTAAGAGGTAAAAGTCTAATAAAAATGCGATAGTTCAAATCAAAGTTAACCCTATAAGGGGTATATTACACTTTACACCCTTGTAGTTTGGGTGTGATGTCACTTTGGTCCCTGCAGATTCCATTTTGTCACTTTGGTCCTTACAATTTCAATTTAGGTTCAATGAAATCCATTCATGGAAATTTCCTACAAATTTTGTCAAAAATAGGTCATATGATGCACACATGAGGTATCATTAGGGGTATACTGGTAGATTATTTAGAAAAATTACTCTTTACACACATATATTGAACCTAAATCTGTCAAAAATTGTAAGAAAATTTGAAGAATGGACTATATATTGAACCTAAAATGAAACTGTAAGGACTAAAATGACAATACAGGGACCAAAGTGACATCATACCCAAACTACAAGGGTGAAAAATATAAATTACCCATCCTGTAAGCCAACCGAAATAAGGAACCAATTGCAACTTGAAAATTAATATTCTCTAGTGTAACAAGTAGAGGAAGAAGGCAGAAAAACACTCCAATAAAAGCACAACACTGCCTCTCCAATCACAAATAACTTTGTCAAGCAACTAAAAGGAGGAATAAAGATGGAAATTCATAATAACGATGGAAATTCATAATAACTTTCTGATGAGCTGGAAGCATGGGCATAAAAACCATTACAAAACAGAGGAAGAAAGGAAAGAAAAGTCTCACGGAAAGAAAGATGCTACATCTCCATGAAATGTTCTCATCTCTATGCAATGACATACGGAAAGAACTTGCAATCCCAACTCTTCTTAACTATTCCAGGTTCAAAGCAGTGAGAAAGGGAACCATAGATGCTATAAGACTTAAATTTATCACTTTCAGGTTGAGAATTAAGATCCAGTGCATCTAGCAGGGATGCTCCATTATTATTAATAAAGAAAAATGGAAAACCTTTCAAAAACATTTACAATGCGATAACTCGTTTTTTTTTCAGCTGTATCGAATTCATTTTATATTGTGGAATGAACAGTTAATGTCTTGCCAATTCGGAACATCTGCTATGAGTGCTTATAGCACTTGAGCACTCAATTATTTATTTTTGTACGATGGGACAGGAGCACATATTCCACTCAACAAAACTAGGCCCTTTTAAAGGTAATGTGTAGTCTACACTAAAGGCTTGTATATGGGGGCGTTTGTGTTATATTTGCATATTAAAAATAAATAAATAAACCTTAAAAATAAACCATCAATAAATATTAGTCTGAAACTATATCTGAGCACATTGTCGTATACCTTTACCATGCATCTTTGGTCTGGATATATTTAGAAATTATAGTAAATAAATATTGCTATATGGACAATAAAGTGCTGCAAACTAGGCAGATAAACATTCAGTCGTGAACCTGGGCCTACTTAGTCATAAATTTCTTTCAGCATTGTACCACCTGTTTCAAAAAGAAAACACCTTCCCCCCAACCCCACCAAAAACCAAAACTGTTTCTAACAATGGGTACCATCATATGCAGGGAACAAGTTAAAAAACGATGAAATACTTATTTCCAGAAACAAGAAGAAGCAAATCCTCAAGTGAACCATGCACATCAACCTTCTATCAACCAATCAACGAGAAACACAGATTACAATTTCCAGGAGCAAAATATCATTAGAAAGTGCACAAGAACAACACCAATGGGAAAGAAGCCAAATTCAGTAAGCACACATACTCACTTCCATACAAGGACAAGCACACAGTCACACATCCCCAACTTTAATAGATCTGATACGCTTAAGAATGAAAAGGAAAGAAACTAACAATTTCCAAATAACTGCAGCTGATTTGCTGCATTATTGTGATACTGGAGACGCTCCTCATCAAGGAAAACAGGAAGCACAGTGTTACCATTGTTGCCACCTAACATTTCTCAAGAATCAGACCAAATTTATCACGAATTCTACGATTTCAAGCCGATAAGATTACCAGCAAGGGTGGACCTGTGAAAGATGACAGAAAAAGTTAGTCGGTACTCTGAGAAATCGGAAACTCCTCAAATTCAATGACTTTATAACAGCAAAGCCCATTAAGATAATCAAAACGAATTCCACCAAAATTTCAAGACAACATAATCACAGAGACATAAAAGGCCAAGCACGTTGGCGTGCCTTGTGGCGAACTTCAAACCCATTTCAGTTCAAATTTCTGGTTTTCAATTCTTCAGAGCATTCACATCTCAAAGCTGAGACTCACAACCATCCTCAACTCATTTCTGGTCTTCTACACGAGTGGCTAGCACATTGTTCTGATTACATATGCTTCTTTTTGCTCCCTCAAATTCTTGGTCTTCTCCATATTTTCAAAGCTTCACCTGATTTATTTTTGTTAATATTCAAGTTTTTGAAACACTTTTGAGTCTCCATTGCACATTAAGAAATCCCCCAGTAAAAAGGAACCAAATTAAAGTATATTGACGCAAAAAAAGTGCTATAAATTTTCTAGGACTTAGAGTTTTTTTGGGCAGTCATATGTTGTCAATCAATGACCGAAAGATTTTGTTAGTTGTACGTATTCACTCATTAGTTAGATGGGGATTTAGATTGCAGATATCTACCTGCATGAGTCAATTTCCACTACGCAATGAATGAATTAAATAGAGTTTATAACATACACATGCATACAACTACAAGTGCAGGAAAATGATATGTATGAGCTCCTGAAAGATGATATGCATGCAAAGTTGCAAATTGCAAATCACCAGTTTCAAAGAAAGGTCTGAACCTAAAGAAAATGGATACATTTTAGGCCAGCCTCCACAAGACTCTGTCATAAATCTACTTTTTAAGTCTTAAATGCCATTTTAAGCACTAACCCACTTGCAGCAGATGAAGAAAAAAAAAAAAGAAAACAAAAATCTAAAACTTACTGTTGTTTAAGATCTCAAAAGGAAACCAATTAGTCGTGAAAAGTAATGGGCTGAAAAAATTCAAATACTAATCAACAACATTGGCCAGGGAAGAAAAATTATAAATAGCACGGTGGAGAGATTAAAATAGAAATTTCAATCGGTACCTTTGATTGGCCAAAGGAAACATACTGAGAATTTGGAGGGGAAAATACATTTTTTCTTTCAATGGAGTAACAGAAATACATATACATCATATTGAAACATGTTATGAGAGACCCCCCTCGAGCAAGAATAAAACTGACTATCGCAACTGTTTTGACTTTGATTTAGATCGAAACTACACAATGAATGAAATCAACACCTTCCGGGAAACAGAAAATACATAAATGAGTGTGGCTATAACCGATATAAAAATAAAATTTGTAGATACATACAGACATACATACACCTTTAGATATTAATAATAATAATAATAATAAATCCTGAAAACATGAACTACAATATCCATCGACAATCAGAGAAGCGACAATCGGAGAAGCAATAGAATTACCTCGAAAATCAGATCGTTTTGATTCAGGTTGAAGGGGAACAAAAATTTTCCAGATCCTACAAATTAAAAAACCTGGAGTGAGTGATTTTAATGAGAGATAAGAGACTATTCTTTGAATCATCACAAAACACAAATATTGCGAAACACAAAAACAAAAAAGAGAGAGTAACAAAATCTAAACCAAATACCTCAAAATGCAGGTTTGTTCAGATGGGAACATACATCAGGCGATCTGAGAAGAAGAATGAGTGAAACGCATAGAAGATTGAGATATACTCCACTAGATATATACGAACCGTGGACGCATACATATATATATATATATAGAGAGAGAGAGAGAGAGAGAGAGAGAGAGAGAGAGAGAGAGAGTATTAAGGTGCGTGGTGGGGGTGGTGGATGGGTGCGAAATAATTGAGAATGGGGGGATCGGGTGGTGGTGGGTTACAGAAACGGAGTTGGCGTTTGTTCAACTTTGGGGGGAAGTGGTGGAGGATAGGGAGTCAGAGAGAAGAAAACGTCAGGTGGGACCCGCCAATTTTATGGGAATCACGCACGCTCACGCTCTTCTTCATTACTCTCCCTTCCACGCATTCTCTCTCTCTTTCTCTCTCTCTCTCTCTCTCTCTAACTTCTTGTTTTCCCACTAAACAAATTCTAATTCGTTTTAATTTGCATTATTAGTGGTTTGCTTTTACTTTAATACCCTTGTTTTAAATGTTTTGTTATTTCTTCTGAGTCAATAACTGCAGATTAATGTTCTATTACAGCTCCAAGTTACCATCACACAAAGCATGTGTCAATTTATTTATACTCGTAAAAATAAGAGTAATTTTTGGGACACAACTTTCACACAACCTTCTTAAAAGTTGTGTTTATCTCTCTCCTGTGATGTCACTAGACCCTACATTGACACAGGAGAGAGATAGACACATCTTTTAAGAGGTTGTGTAAAAATTGTATGAAATTTGTGTCTCAAAAATTACCCTAAAAATAAACATGTTTTCTATAAATACTTTTTACATGAAAAAAAAAGATATATAATGTAATTAATGTTGATTAAGGATCCTCGACTCTTTCTTGTGAACAGCACTCACGTGGTACTGGGCAAGAATCCGAGGATCTATGTTCTACAATGTTCGAGCTACCTTAACATATGCACTTAAAAATCTTGTACAGGCGCATTTTCCCAAAATATTCCAGCATATATATGTTAAGATTTTCCATAATGTTTATGTCTCTCACTATATGAATGGTTGAGGCATCTTAATTCTGATGTCAAAGCTTGTAGTTTTTTAACATTGTTTAGGGTAACTTATACGTTTGTATGGTCATGCAATACTCAATTTGGTTAGTGAATTCAAAGAAGTAAAATAAGAATATCTATTTGGTTAGTGAAAATGAAAATTTTTTGCACTTATTTTTAAGTGCATTTAATAATATATTACTTAATTGAAAAAATAGTCTGATATGCACTAAACTATCAGGTCAAAGTCGGCCCTCGCCACCTCAGCAAAGAGAAGCCAAGTCATCTTGAATTTGGACTGACTACACAGTCAACCCGGGTTGTTACACAAAACCACCCGGTTTGGTCGTAAGTCCGGTCATTCTTTCCAGATGGATCCCGCATGGGCATGCCCCCAGCAGGCGTGATTACTTGGTCAGCAAGCCTCCAGGCAGTTTCCTATCCCAATTAGAAGACTAAATGGAAGGAGCATGCAGTTTCCTAAACCACTTAGGAAACATCCCTAAATTCATGGAAATTAAGCTGTAAATAGATTAAGCTTCTTAATCTATGAACATATCTTGTACGGGCGGTCTCTACACCTATAAAAGAGGTCACTCGCCCCCATTAAAGGGGGGCATTCGAACCAAAGAAATAGCATACAATTCTCACTCATACGCATACGCATATACCCGGTCGATTTTACTGGTAGGACCGCCCAACTGTTGGCTCACTAGTGCCGCTAGTGATCTGCTAGTGAAGCGCATTGACGCAACCGTGGACGTAGGTCACCTTGTTAACGGGACCGAACCACATGCAAATCCCATTGTGTCCTTATCTCTCTTACCAATTTTCAGCATCATCAGTTTGGCGCCGTCTGTGAGAAACGATAAGTTTTTCACCAACAAATTTCTTGACTGATCAACATGCCACCGAAGACGGGTAAGAAAAATACTGTTCCGGTCGGTCAGGAGAACTTGCAGCTCGAGCAGCAGGCCGCCTCCATGACCTCCAAGCAAATGACGACGGTGCTCGTGCATCTTCTGGAAGGCCAACGGCAAACCCAACAGCAGATCAAAGTGTTGTTGGCCTTGCAGGAGAAGCGTCCTCAATTCGATAACCAGACCGGGAAGAGTGCCCCCCACCGGGAGCCCGCACGAGTCCGGAACCATACCCACTCTACGCCAGTATCCCCGTCAGATTGGGAACACATCTGGGATGGTGACCGTAGTAGAGCGCCCAGGCGCGCCGGGCGGCAAGCTCGGACCAATCTACACCGGGTGGAAGATGCCAGAGATATCATTAATAGACGACGCGCCACCAGGAGGGATGAATCAGGATCAAAGCCCCGAAAAGCAGCCAAAACCCTCCAGCCCGGAGTCGGGGAGATCTTAGGCATACGATTACTAGGAGCCGGAGCCGGGTTCTGTCCCCAAGGATGACGCACTTCGAGGAGGAAGCATCATCATCAGACCCGACATACCGCTCGAATATGGAAAGGACAAACGGACGAGGTGTAAAAGCCCAGATCGAGGACTTGCAACAGTAAATCGAACAACTGAGCCGCAAGCAGCTCCACGATCATACCAATACAGAGATCGAGTCGCCATACACTACTTGGATCACCACATTTCACATTTCCTCAGAAATTCAAACCGCCATATCTCAGCTCTTATGATGGTCCAGGAAGCCCGGTGGATCACGTCCGCACTTACAAGGCTCAGATGGCACTAGTCACCACGATCGACGAGTTACTGTGCCTAGCCTTCCCTAGTACCCTTAAAGGCCCAGCCACACAGTGGTTCCACGCTCTGAAACCCCGAACGATTGATGACTTTAAGACATTGGGTAAGCTCTTCAACAGCCAGTTTGTGGGGATGCTCAACCGGTCACAACCAGACACCCAGTTGCTTACCGTCAAGCAGCGAAAAGGAGAGTCTATGAGGGAGTACATGGACCGTTTCAATCAACAGAGGCTCCAGATCTGCAACCTGAATGAAACGGCCATAATCATGGCTTTCTGCTCGGGGGTTCAACATACCAAAGTTGCAACGTTGTTCCATCGTGACCGATCGGCAACCCTGGTGGAATTCTCAGAGAGGGTCGGAAAGTACATCAATACGGAGGAGTTTCTGAAGTCCAAGCGCGCCAGCTTTACGGAAGAAGAATCCCCGAAAGCTAAACGGAAACGGGAGGGCTCCAAGAAGGGTCTTGGAAAGAAGCCCAGACAAGATCAGCAGAGAGACATTCGGGATCAGGCCTCGATTACCTTCACCCCACTTTCCCATCCAATCCACGAAGTTATGGCCGTCGCAGAGATCCAGAGGCTACTCCGCCAAGTTGAAAAGCCCGCCCGGTAAGAGGAACTGAGACAAGTTCTGCTGCTTCCACAAAGACTATGGGCATGACACAGAGGATTGCTTTAAGCTTAAGATTGCCATTGAGAAGCTGATCGAGCAGGGCCACCTAGCTGAATTTGTGGCAGCAGACAGACGACCTCGGCAAGAAACCTGGGATCCCGAGCAACCACGACCCCTCGGGCAAATCAATGTAATCTCCGGAGGCACTTCGGGCGGAGGGGATTCACAGTCAGCCAGGAAGGCATGCCCGGGCATCTCGATCGGATGTCTGGCATGTCCAATCTACCCGCTCTCCCCTAACCGACGTATTGACATTCTCATCCAAGGACATGTTAGACCTGCACTACCCCCATAATGATCCGCTGGTGGTGACGTTCTCCGTAGCAAACTACGTGGTTAAGAGGGTGTTGGTAGACACGGGCAGCTCCTCCGACATCATGTTTGTCTAAGCATTCGATCAGCTCGGGATATCCAGGGATCAGCTCCGACCAGTGGCCACTCTTCTGGTAGGGTTCAACGGATCCAGCACTCAACCGCTCGGTACCATCGAGCTCCCAGTCCTCATGGGAGCCTATCCTCAGCAGGCATCTTTACTGGCAAGCTTAGTGATTGTGGAAGCTCCATCTGCGTATAATGTCATCCTTGGGAGGCCTACCCTCAACAAGGTCAGGGCGGTCGTATCAATGCACAGCCTGGTGGTTAAATTCCCGACCCCCCAGGGGTCTGGGAGCCTATGCGGAGACCAAGCCGTCGACCGGAGTTGTTATGTCAGCTCTCTGCGTCAGGAAGCCATCGCTGAAACACTGAATGTCCAGGAGATGGACCCAAGGGATCAAAATGACAGAGTGGGACCGATCGGAGATTTGGAACAAGTGGTGTTGGACCCAGAACTCCCTGATCGAACAGTCACTATCGGCACCCTGCTGGAGCTCGGCCTTAGGGAAAAGCTAATTCAGTTCCTGCGACAGAGTTAAGATGTGTTTGCTTGGTGTCATGAAGACATGCTCGGGATTGACCCCCGGGTAATGTCTCACTGACTCAATGTTAACCCAGATTCCCGTCCTATAAAGCAGAAGAGACGAGGCATGGTCCCCGAGAGGCAGAAGGCAGTGCGCGAGGAGGTCGATAAACTCCTCAAAGCAAAATCTATCCGAGAGGTCCACTATCCCGACTGGTTAGCAAACGTAGTACTGGTCAAGAAAAGCAACGGGAAGTGGAAGATCTGTGTGGACTTCACCGATCTGAACAAAGCTTGCCCCAAGGACTGCTATCTGCTGCCTAGGATAGATCTCCTTGTGGACTCCACAGCCGGTCATTCGCTCCTCTCGTTCATGGACGCCTACTCCGGGTACAATCAGATTAGCATGTACCGTGGGGATGAAGAAAAAACCTCGTTCATCACGGATCAGGGGACCTACTGCTACAAAGTCATGCCGTTCGGCCTCAAAAATGCCGGGGCAACCTATCAGCGCCTGGTCAATCACATGTTTAAGGACTTGATCGGGAAATCCATGGAGGTCTACGTTCACGATCTGCTGGTTAAAAGCTGGGACGAGTCTGACCATCTTGAGCATTTAGCCGGGGCTTTCAGCATTTTGAGAAAGTTCAGGATGAGGTTGAACCCAGCCAAGTGCACATTTGGCGTCTCATCCGAGAAGTTTCTTGGGCACCTAGTCAGCAGGCGGGGGATTGAGGCAAACCCCAAAAAAATTCAAGCCATCATAACCATGCGGTCACCCAGGACAACCAAAGAGGTATAGAGTTTGGTCGGGTGGGTGGCCGCACTAAATCGATTCGTGTCCCGAGCTATCGACCGGTGTTTGCCATTCTTCAAAATCCTTCGTAAGGCATTTCAAGGGTCAAAAGAGTGCGAGGAAGCGTTCCAGGAACTCAAGAAGTACTTGGCATCGCCCCCTCGACTCTCAATGCCCACGCCAGCGCGAGGAATTATTCTTGTACCTGGCGGTGTCACCCTCGGCGGTTAGCTCGACACTCATTTGAGAAGAGCACGGGATGCAATTCCCGATTTATTACACAAGTCGAGCACTTCAAGGCACAGAAAGTAGATACTCCTGCATTGAAAAGCTCGCCTTCGCCCTTATCACTTCAGCTCGGAGACTTCGCCCGTATTTTCAGGCCCACGTTATCGTGGTCCTTACAGATCAGCCCCTCCGTAAGATCCTGAGTAAGCCTAAAACGTCCGGAAGGCTCATCAAATGGGCCTTGGAGTTAGAAGAATTTGAAGTAGTCTACCGACCCCGGACAGTGATCAAGGGATAGGCCATGGCAGACTTCATTGTTGAATTCACATACCAAAAAGACCCAGTTGAAGAAAATGCCCCACTTACCTTACTGCCCGGACTACAGTCCGGTGTCCCGACCTGGGTACTTTATGTGGATGGTTCTTCTAACAAATAGGGCAGCGGAGCAGGAATCATTCTAACCATGCCCGATGGGATCCAACTCGAGTATGTGTTCAGGTTCGGATTCAAAGCCTCCAATAATGAGGCCGAGTACGAAGCCTTATTGGTTGGATTATAAATGGCAACTTTAATGGGTATACTACAAATTTAAGGGTATAGCGACTCTCAACTCATGGTAAATCAAGTCAATCAAGAGTATGAGGCTCGAGAGCATAACATGGTAGCTTATCTAGCTCTTGTCTGAACGGTTTCAAAGAAACTTCAGGGGTTCTCTATCACGCAGATACCTAGGGAGGAAAATGCCAGGGCTGACCGGTTAGCCCGTCTTGCTTCATCTTCCGAGTCAGACTTGCCCGGGATAAAGATAGAGTACCTACCCAAGCCAAGTGTGATCAACTCGGAATGCATGGAGGTCGAACCGGCTACCCTAGAACCCAGCTGGATGGACCCAATCATGGCATTTCTGGCAATAGGCGCGTTACCAGACGGAAAGGAAAAAGCCCGTCGGGTTAAATACTGAGCGGCAATGTACCACATCATTGATGGCATCCTTTACAAAAGGGGATTTTCCATACCGTACCTCCGCTGGGTCCACCCTGAACAGGTCCGAGCAATACTATACGAAATCCATGAAGGGGTGTGCGAGAACCACATCAGAGGCCGGGCACTCTCACGCAAAGCCTTGCTGCAAGGTTACTATTGGTCGACCATGGCCAAAAACTCTCAAGAATACGTCAAGAGGTGTGACGCGTGCCAAAGATTTTCTCCCATGATCAACCATTCGGGAGAACTTTAGACACTAATCCTCAGCCCTTGACCATTTGCTCAGTGGGGTATTGACATTGTCGGTCCTCTCCTGATGGGAAAAAGACAAGTCAAGTTCGCCGTCATAGCAGTAGAATACTTCACCAAGTGGGCGGAGGCCGAGCCCTTGGAAACAATTACTGAGAAGAAAATGGAAAGCTTTGCGGAAAGGAACATCCTCAGCACGTTCAGCATCCCCCGGGTTCTGGTTAGTGACAACGGTAGGCAATTTGACACCCCGATATTCAGGCAGTTCTGCTCGGGCTACGGGATATCTAATCACTACTCATCCCCCGAGCACCCCCAGGCCAATGGCCAAGCCGAGGTGACCAACCGGACTATTCTTCAATCAATCAAAAAGAGGCTTGAAAGCGCCAAAGGACTATGGATAGAGGATCTACCGACCCTCTTATGGGCCTACCGCACTACACCCCGGGCGGCAACAAGCAAAACACCGTTCTCTCTAACCTATGGCTTTGAGGCGGTGGTCCCCATGGAGCTTGGGTTACATACTTACCAGGTGGAAAAGTTCAGTGAGCTAGACAATGAAGATGCCCTAAGGACGGAACTTGACTTGGTAGAAGAGAAAAGAGACGGGGCATATCTGAAAGTGGCAGCCTACAAGCAGAGAGTCTCCCGATACTATAACAGCAAGGTGAAGCATCACAGTTCCCAGATAGGAGATCTGGTCCTGAAGGCAGTCAACCAGTCCACAAAAGTCCCGAGCCATGGAAAGTTGGGGCCAAACTGGGAAGGTCCATACTTAGTTACCCGAGTCAACTGCCCGGGAACTTATTGGTTACAAACTCTATACGGGCACGACCTCTTTCATTCTTGGAACGTGCAATACCTCCGCAAGTACTTCCAGTGAAGCATGACAATAATGTTGGCTAGAAACCATGTAGCTCGGCTCGAGCATATCTATTCATATAGTAATAAAAGTTTTTTTTTTTCGCCAAACAACTCTTCTCCGTGCTTCGCCACTTAAAAGACCTCAGGGTCAGACCCCAGGCACTTAAATGACCTCGGGTCTAAAACCCGAGGCACATGCTTCGCTTAGGCCCAACCTACAAGGGGGAAAAATGCCCCCTAGCTAGCTGATGATGGCAAGTCCCAAAAGACCCTGCAACCACCCACGTTCCAGGTTGGTTTTCTACAGTCATCCCCTTTATACGCCTGCCTTAGCAAAAGCTTGGGGGCAAGGTAGACTAAATAGGAAATCACACCGGATACTAACAGGACTTGGAATCCTAGAACACTTCTAACATTCCTAAAGTACCTATAGTACCCAGAGAAACCGCTCGGGTAGTAAACAGTCACAAACATGTACTATACCCGAGCGGGACCCCCATATCAGGTCCCTAAAAGACTAAGTGTTCTCTGCCGGTTACATTCCTAACTTTTGCTAAGGTAAGGGTCCTACGGGATTAACCAACCGGTCGGTCACAGGCAATCACAAACAGGCATGCAAGTGCAGAAACAAAGTGCAAAAACAATTGATGGAAAGATTGGTCTCAAGGACTCTTTTATTAATTAAGAAAAAAAAACACACTTTATACAACCTGGGGGCAGTTATAGTAGCCTCCCAAAAAAAAAAACAAAAAAATATAGAAGAAAGCAGGCCGGGGACCTTAGTCGTCCACCTCGACCACATCTTCAGTCTCCCCAGTCTCTTCTTCTGGGGCAGCTCCATCCCTAGTTCCCGATCCCCCTCCTGGGGCAGGCTCAGCAGCTCCAGCAGTAGCAACAGGTTCCTCACCAGCTGCGGGACCAACGTCCCAGTAGTCCGAATCAATCCCCTCGTAGGATGAGATGTCTCATTCAGGGTGATCCCGGGTAACTTGCTGCTTCAGATTCTCGTAGCCCTGGAAGAAGCCGTCATCAAACGCCTCTTCCGTGGCCCCGACAGCCGTTATCTCAGCTGCGGCCTTTGCTCGAGCCTCAGCCGCCGCTGTAAGGGCTCGAGAAGCCTTCAGATCCGCCAGGGTAGTCGCCAACTCTGTTTGGGCGGCACCAAAGCTCAGGGCCAAGCCCTTCACCTTATCCTTCTCCAAAGTCAGAGCATTTTGCCTGGCCTCCGAGGTAGCTTACTCCTCAGACAGAGCGACTTTTGCAACAGCGGCCCTCCTGGCCAAAGAGGGCAGGAAGGACTCAGCCCTGCGGCCATGTAGCCGACCTGCTAAGAATCTAAGACGGTCAGTTAACAAGTGAAACACATGAGAAGTTGTAGTAAAGAGGAGCATAAGTGCCAAGTACTTACTATATGGGAAAGAATGTATAGTCATCCCTGAAACGTCTCGGGAGACATGTTCGCATACGTCTCCACCTGGCTGGGGAGAAGGGCAGACTTGACCCTCTCTCTAATCACTATCGATTCTTCAACTGGCGCCCCGAATGGTATTCCCGCTCGGGAGGAAGTCTCTGCCACCACCACGCGGGGAGCTGAAGTCCCAGCGGGTTCCGGACGATTCGTAATCTTGTGCCGAATTTGCCTCAGTGGGTGTTCGCTACCCAAGGCTTCCGCGGCAGGCCTTTTTCCTTGTGCCAGAGCCAACCGGGCGGCAGTAGCAGTAGCAGCACCAGCAGTAGCATGTCTCTCCCTCAGCTGCTCCAAATTCCTCTTTAGGGCCATTTCTACAAAAAGAAAGCAACCACAAAGTCAGTAATCAGAGCAACGGGACAAGGGAGGATAACCAAAATTAAGTTGCCGATCAAACTCTTACCCGGGATGATTGCAAGAAGGACAGGGGCCTCAGTGGGGTGTTCCGGTCGGTGATCGCCTCTCTGATCTCTCGAGCGGGTTAGAATATCCCAAATATTGACAGGATGGTCCGCCAAGCTTTTGATTCTCTCTTGGCACTTCCCGGGAATACTAGGTGGGCTAGTTGACCCCGCTGCAATGGTAAAATGTAATGCAGTTAGTCTCAAAGTAAAGTAAAGGAAACGAGCAGAAAGTTACTGCACTAACTTACCCCTTAGCTCTCCTGCCCAGGAAGTCCTCATCTGGATCCCGAGGCCTGCTCACAGAGTCCAATGGTGGATACTTGGAAGAATCTGTTCTTCCAAACCTTATTATTGCTTGGGCAGTTCATTATGATCTTTCTCCCCTGCCGAGCCCCGAGGGAAAAGAAACCGGTCTTCCCATGAACAGGAAATGGTCGGTGCGTCTAGAGAAACTCCTGGACAGTAAGCTCGTACCCAAAAACTTAGGGCCAAAGGGAGATGGACCCCATGAGGAATCTCCAACCGTTCGGGGCTAGCTACCCTGGGGCGATCCCCAAGTATATAAGGACGTCCCGAGCGACCGGATGGAGGGGAATGCGGAACCCAGCCATGAGGATGTCCTCATATAAGGTGGTGAAACCCCCCTGGTAGATTTAGGCTCCACCGACATTCACGGCTAGGGAACAATAATCGAGAAGGATGTACTTGTCCCTAATGCGACTGAGATCTTTATTACGCAAGCTGGACAGGATGAACTCGCTGGCGAAGGCTACCTCGGGGTCGGATTCCCTTGGTGTTTCATCACCCGAACCCCGGGAAATAGAAGCAATGGGGCTCCTTGGTTCGAGTCATCGTCGGATAGACAGATTGGGATTTTGCCCATGCTATGGTGGTCAGAGGGGGACGCGGACGGTAGACTCATACTTGTGTCCGGTGCCTCTGACCCGGACCGCTCATCCTCCGACCGGGAAGACGAGTCAAAACTAGAGTGACACATCATTGGGGTTTCGGTGACTGGGCCAGGAAGTGGAGAACGACCTAGGTATGAGTCAGGAACTCTGAGTCTGAGGTACAGAGGAGGCAGGGTTATCAACCTAAAAGGCAGAGAGTATACAATCTTAAAGACAAGGTGACACTCGGTCAGAACTATCTGGGGACAGCCCGCTCGGTTCAACCTATCTAACGTACCTCCCGACTTGAAGAAAGAGCAAAACCTGAGAAAGAAAAAGTCCCACACCCGTTCTAAACTAAGAGGGTTCGCCCTCTCCAACCTCGCTCAAGCAAGAAGAGAAAAGGGAAGAGGAGGAGGAGGATGAATTGAAGCTGAAAAGGGAACACTTACAAGGATTATAGCAGAATAAGAGCTAGGGAAGCTTTACCGGACACTTTCTCTGTTCTCAAACTGCTCGGTATCCCTATTAATTGGCAGCAAGAATCTAAAAAATGAACAAGTACTCTTTATATAAGGAGCATGGACGGTTCAGATCAAGTTAGATCTAACGGCTAGGAAATTTTCCCGCCTAAACCTGCCGACAACTATCATCTTGGGCACGCAGAACGTCGCCTTAAAAGACGCCCCCAATTAATGCCAAACTTGACGGTCCGGTTACGACGTGACTGTTCGGTTACCAGCCTCGTTGGATCCTGAGCAGGCTAGTGACAAGGTGACACATGGCATAAGTTGGTCCCGGGCCCACGTAGCCACCACTCGGTCCTGACCCCGGAAGACCAACTCGATCAGTCACAACCCGGGTAGCAACCCGGGGCCATTTCCCAGACGACTGTTGGTCAGAAGCAGTCTTAATTTTCAAACCTCATCCGATAGAGCATTCCATCAGTTTTGAAAATGAGGGGCAGCTGATATGCACTAAAATATCATGTCAAAGTCGGCCCTCGCCACCTCAGCAAAGAGAAGCCAAGTCATCTTGAATTTGGACTGACTACATAGCCAACCAAGGCTGTTACACAAAACCGCCTGGTTTGGTCGTAAGTCCGGTCATTCTTTCCATATGGATCCTACATGGACGCGTCTCCAGTAGGCGTGATTACTTGGTCAACAAGCCTCCAGGCAGTTTTCTATCCCAGTTAGAAGACTGAATGGAAGGAGCAGGCAGTTTCCTAAACCACTTAGGAAACATCCCTAAATTCATGGAAATTAAGCGGTAAATAGATTAGGCTTCCTAATCTATGAACTTAACTTGTACGGGCGGTCTCTTGCACCTATAAAAGAGGCCACTTGTCCCCATTGAAGGGGGGCATTCGAACCAAAAACATAGCATACAATTCTCACTCATACGTATATGCAATACTCGGTCGGTTTTACTAGTAGGTTCGCCCAACTGTTGGCTCACCAGGCCCGCCGGTGATCTGCTAGTGAAGCGCACTGACGCAACCGTGGGCGTAGGTCACCTTGTTAACGGGACCGAACCACATACAAATCTCATTGTGTCCTTATTTCTCTTTGAATCTCTCTTACCAATTTTTGGCATCATCAGTCAAATACCCACTGAAAACTTTAACACTCCATTTGGTTTGATTTTGAAATAGAATAAAATAGTAAAGCAAAAAATAGAATTGGAATTCAAATTTTCCTGTTTGGTTTGAAATAGAAGTGAAGCAGAATAAGCCACCGTGTGAGTGTGTGTGTGTATATATATATTGTGGGGAATAGAAATCTAGTTGAGAGAGAGACTCCATACCTGCAATCGCGGTAGCCACCAGAGAGAGAGAGAGAGATGAGAGCTTCGGCTAAGACAGATGGGGAACACTGATGGTAACTTTGATTATTTTTAACCCTAACCATAATGGTATTTTTGGTATTTAGGTGAAAAGATAGGGATATTTTGGAAACATGAAATGTTAAGAAAAAATTCCAAAATCAATTTTTGGCAAATACGATCGTTTTTTGTCGAATTTATAAATCCTAAAAACAAGAATTGGGTGGAATTAAAAATCATTTCTTTTCTTGTTTTATGTCGAACCAAATACAAGAATTGTAAATCATTTCTTTTCTTGTTTGTGGCAAAATTACAAACATACTCTGAGTGAATTTTTTTTACTGAAAATAATCACTTAATGCAATCTATTGCAATACTTGAAACACTATTCTCAATATTACAAATGCAAATCGCTTAAAATTCAGCACCTAATTTTCAGTTTTATCAAGCAAACCCTAAGAATTTTTTTTTCTCTCTTTACAAGTGTTTTTCCAAATATTTCTATCCCTCACTAAATTTAAGAAGTAGACAAAGCCTAAGTTTTCATATATTTTTGAACCTTAAAAGGCAAATATATACTATTATAAAGGGAAAGGGAGGGGTACCAACTATATTTTACGTATACCCCATATTTATAATAAGTAAGTTTTAATAAGAAAATATAAGTAAAAGGGTACTAATTTGTCATACACATTATCTGTTGAAATTGGGCAAAATTTATCAATGGTTCGATTACTGCTCGAGCGAAGCGCCACCCTATCGAGCCTTCGGGTGAAGCTTGGATGGATTGAAAACTGGAATGTTGACCACACAATGCGCCGCGCGGTCGAGGCCAGTGAGCGTGTGATATCCACGTGAGAAGACAACTTTCCTAATCTGATTGGGAGAGTATTTTTTTGGATAGTTCCCAATGTTGATAAGTGTTCTAATTATATGGGGTTACTTGTGGGATAATAAGTTTCTTGGTGAAGAAGAATTTCTATATGGGTAAACATTCTCCCTCTATGATTAAGTAATGTTATATATATATAGGATGATATGCAGAGATTGAATTTAAGAGAGAGAAAACTCGTTAAAGGTAGAAAACCTGTGTGTGGTGAAGCACTGATAGAGGGTTAGGGTTTGTAATCTTCAAAAATTAATAAATTTGTTCTTTGTTGGGTGGTGGATTAACCTGGATTGGGTGAACCACGTGGAAAATCTTGTGCTTGTTGTCTTTCTATTGTTTTCTCTATTTCATGTGGTTTTTCGCGATTTGATTGTTTCGCTATTTGATTGTTTCTGTGGGTTCACAACATTATCAAAACAAAACCAATTAAAATTACCAAAAATCATCTTCAAAATTGCCCCAAAAAAATAAAATAAAATAAAACTTGTTCTCTCCACTCACATAGTGAGTGGGCCCCTACTAATTCATTCTAAAGAACATTATGACCCGACTTTCACATAATTACGTACGTTGGTTAATTCCAAATTTACTGATTAAGAATTTTTTCCCGTAACTGTTGTTTCAATAATAATTAGGGTAAATTACAGTAACACCCCCTAAACTATGATTGTTTTTCACTGACACCTCCTAAACTTTATAACTGAACAAGCTCACTCCTGAACTATTCTTTGTTGACACTAAAACTCCTTCTTCAAGAGGTGAGTTTGTTCATTTTGGATAGTTCAAGGAGTGAGTTTATTCAATTTTAAAGTTTAAGGAGTGTTAGTGAAAAATGATCATAGTTTAGGGGGTGGTGGTGTAATTTACCATAACAAAGTAATTAGATTACAAAAGGAAGGGTGTTTTGGTAAAATAACAAAGAGTGATATTAGTGAATGAGAGAGGATAGGAATTGTGGTGGTCGGTCCGATGACTTCAAAGAAGAAGAATTGAATACAAAATTTGAGAATAGCGTGCTGTTTGGCTGATTCGTAGAAGTGGGACCCGCAAGCTTTGTTGTTGGCGGGTAAAATTAGCTGGTGAGCAAACGACGAACCTGTTGAATGCGTAATTCAAGAAATCAGATGAAACGTACCCCCTCCCACTATTAGGAAAAAATATTCAAATATAACGGGTATATAATCCTACGTGGTAGAACTATTTGGTGTTATGTTTTCAGGAGATTTTTAGTCCAACTCAACAAATAATCTCTCCAACTCAGCAAAATTTTAAATTATGTGAGAAGGGAAATCCTACATGATATCCCTAGAATACCCAATATTTACTCCACTATTAGATGAGATTATATTATCAAATCATTATCATTACAATATATGCAAATAATCCAGTTCATTCTTAATAGTTATCACCAATTTGACGACCAATGATCACCCATTCCACCTAATACATGTTTGTGTATATAACTCTCTCTCTCTCTATATATAGTTTGGTGTACGCGTAAATGAAAAGAGAAATGATATGTGCACCGAAAAACTGTACATAAAGTGTGCATTAAAAAATCTTGATCGTAGGATATAGCGGGGCTCCACTGATTTTAGTAGCGGGCCCCACTGAACCTGCAGTCAGGGGCGGAGCCAGAAATTTTGGCCACCCGAAAATTTTTTTTTGGGGTCTATTTATACATAATTGATAATTTTTTTAGGGTCTACTTGTCTATAATTGTGATTTTTTGGGGATATGCTTAAATATAAGTCTATTCAGTGACACGTAAATATTGTGTAGTGTCTTTCAAAGTTTTAAGGGGGTCTATTTCTAAAATGCATAAAATTATCACACTAAAAGTGTAATTTTTAAAAATTTTAGGCGCATTTCCTTTGAGTTGTATATACCTGTATATCAATATACATATAGTTGATGATATTAAATTGGGCCTTAGACCCCTTGGAGAGACTTAAACATAAGTTGAGGGGGGGCCTACACATAAGTTGAGGGGGGCCTAAATGTAAAACCTATAACACATGTAGGGTAAAATTTTAATTGCCAAAAAGTGAGTGGGGGCACGTGCCCCCACTTGCCCTTCTAAGCCTCCGCCCCGAGTAAAACTTCAGGCACAACCATTTCCACAACTTTACACTCCACAACCTGATGTGGCAACTATGGGAGGGCATGAGACCCACCATTTAATTCAACCAACTAACCCAATACACCATCCCATGGTTGCCACATCAGGTTGTGGGAGGTGAGATTGTGGAAATGGGTGTACCTGAAGTTTTACTCCTCCGCCCCTGCCTGCAGTCAGGATTTTTCGATACACACTATATGTGCAATGTTTCGGTGCACATAACAAAATCCGAGTGGAAAAAGATTTAAAATCAATTCCCAACCCATACAAATGAACGAGTGATTAAAGAAAAGGAGGAAAGAAATTCAATTTTGGCCGCCAATTAGTCTCTGTATTGGACAAGATTTTTCTTTCAATTGTATTAGACCGTTTCCTAAATTGACAACTGGAGCTAGAGTATTTTCTGTCACTTTTATTTCTTTCCCAGACATTCATTTGATTTTGTTTCTTATTGATGGGGGTATAATGTCTTTTCATACTTTTACATATCATTAGAGAGTTAATTTCAACGCATTTATAAGCCTTCTCTTTATTTTATTTTTTTAATCATTTGGTGTAGAGTGTGTACTATGTAGTGATCTCGTGCAAGAACGTAAAAATATCAGGGTGAGAGAACGTTTTTTTTTCCCCAATTCTTTCAGCCCTAAAATTTTGTTTTTCCCCCCAAATGTTTTAACCCAAATTAAAGTGAGCCGGGTTAACCCATGTTCATCAGACAAGTTCACTTACCCTGTTTACCCTAGAGACGAGCCGCATATATACATATAAATATACAAAAAGGGTACTATAAAAAAGGTAAAATATTAATTTGATAATTCGATTTAACAAAAGAGTAATTTGCAAAAGGCTTAAGGGTAATTTGATTATTATTTGTAATTATACTACTTAAAATTTTTAGGCTCTTTTCTTTAACATATATATAAAATATATACACACACACACTCGTATATACAAAAGGGTAATTTTTGAAAACAAAAGGGTAATTTGATAATTCGATTTAATAAAATGGAATTTGTAAAAGGTATAAGGGTAATTAGATTATTCAATATATATATATATATATATATATACGGCGAGGCTCTGAAGTGAACATGATTGAGTGAACATACCCAGTTAAATAGAATTACCAATTACCCTTTTGTTAAATCAAATTACCAAATTACCCTTTTGTTAAATAGAATTATCAAAGGGTAATTTGGTAATTCGATTTATAATTATACCACTTTAAAAACATAAATAATAATAAAAAAAAATTATAACATGTATACATATATATACAAAAAAGATTATTTACAAAAGCAACTTAAGGCTTGCTTGGTACTTATATTATTCCTTAAAAGTTATCTTAAGGCTCAAACAAGCCTTAAATTTCAAAAGTAACCCAAGGCTTTTTCAGAAAAAGTGACTTAATGCTTGTTTGGTAATTCAAAGATTCCTTGAAAGTTGCCTTCAGGCTCAAACAAGCTTTGCCAAACAAACATTAATTTCCAAAAGTAATCTAAGGCTTGGTAATTCAAAAAATCCCTGAAAGATGTCTACGACTCAAAGAAGTCTTGCCAAACAAGCCTCAAGTTACTATTGGATAATAACTTGATGTTGATTGATTAACGTGAAATTACCAAATTAGAAATAAAAAATGACCAATAAGGCCAATTAATTTGGCATCTAAAGAATATTCTATTTTAACCTCTTTTATATAATAGTATATATATATATATATATCAGTCTCATCTCACCACCACCACTCCGCTGCGTTGTTTTAAGTTTCTGTCTCTATATATATCATTTTTCTTTCTTTAGAAGCCTAGGATTTGTCATAATAATCTTAATAAAGAACCTATCCATTTAATATTTGCTATGCATGTATTATGTTGTCAGATTGCTTAGTTGGTTTTAGCATCAATATATGACACATTGGTGTCACACCCCAATCCGCCTCAAGTGGATTAGGTTACGTGTAACAATGCTACAAGTACCTAAAATACACTAATTAGCAAAGAAGCATCATTTAGACATCACAAAGACCCCTTGTTGTGACAAAAACACCCAAGGGCAAAATGGTCAATTAAAAAATATGTATAAATTTTATATCAAAAGATAGCTCTTTGAGTCTCGGTTCCAACACAAATTATGGCGCGTGTGTCCGAGTTTTCTATAAAGAATTATGTCCGTTTCCGTAAAAGTCGACGGCAGAAAATTTTGTGAGCGTATCGATCCTCCCTTTAAACCTGGATTGATCTGAAAATGAGATTTTTGGCAGAAAATATAACACCCGCATTTGTGTTATTGCATTCCATTGCATTGTCATGCATGATAATGTGATGTGGCGTGTCTTATGACACATGGTTGAGTGAGTTTTGACTCACGAGTTGATTTGGGTGTCTGTATTAGAGAACCCTTTGAAACTGTTGTGATTGAGGATTTATTGTTTGTGAAGTCTCTCCGAGTATGAGACGGTCACTGTGGAATATTTTAAGTGTTTATCTGAAAATAAATGTTTACCTGTGTATTTCAATATCTGTATTATTTTCTGGCTTAGAATATATTTCTGTTGTTAGATTTAGTATCCTAGTGAGGACGAATGAACACGCTATTAATTTGGTAGGCTAATTAGCAACTTCGGAAACGTCATGTAGAAATTTGCGTTTTAGCGACCAAACGAAACTTAGTCGAAAACTTTTATAATTTTAAAATTTCACTTAAAAAGCTATGAATTAGCTGTGTAGAAAGTTTCAGAGATTGATTAGGAGTTTGGAAAACTCGTGGGGAGGTATACATAATTCCCGAGAGTTTTGCCTATATATAGATAGAGATGGTTGAGATATTTTCTAAGTTCTTAACCTAAATTCCAAAAGGGGGGCCATAGGGAGATTTTGGAGCTTAGAGCTTTGCGACGCCAAACGACGACCTTCCATCAGTCTGTTTTCTCCCTGATTTCATATTCGAGCTCCTCGAGTTAAGAGCTTCGTTTTGATATATGTTAGGACTTGTTTGGCCAAGTTTTTTGAAAAGTCTTTTTCTAGAATTTTTCATAAAAGTTGATAAATGGAATTTTGATCCATAGGAATTGTACTAGACGGACTTCTACACGTTCTTTGTACACGGGTTTTCTTTGAATCGAAGTTTAAGAGCGTAAATCGGAGGTGAGTGATTCAACTATGTTTTTGGAATGGTTTCTTGACATGTATTCATGTTATGTTTGAATAGCATATATTAATACTTAGAGATATCTTGTGTAGTTCATATTGGGCATTTATATTGATAAGTAAGCCCAATAGCATGATGAAATGTTTTGATTACCGCGAGCATGGTGATATGTATTTGAGCATGTTAAGTTGCTTATGTGGGTCAGAAGGAGCACGTGGTCACCGTGCCATTTTGTGGAGCCGATATAGGCATTAAGGTCGCACGATTGAAGAGAAGAATCGTGGGTCTTACCCTTTCGCGTGGACTTATTGGCGAGGAGTCGCGGATTGGGAGTATGGATGGGCACGTGAGTCTCCGGCGACTAGTATTAAATGTAGAGATGTGAATGCAGACATGTTTATCATTCATGTGCATATGTTATTTTATTCACTAAGCGTTAGCTTAAACAAATCAAATATTTGTGGTTATTCAAATAACCATTTCAGGTGTTAATGCTGGCGAGGAATCGCAGAAGTGAGCACGTGGGTTGGGAGTTCTTTTAGAAGGCAACTTGAACGTTAATCTTGTAGTTTTGGGACAATAGGAATGTTGTAATAAGAATTCTTATGGTTTTTAGTTATGTTTAACTTGGTATGTTAGAACGAATCTAAAATGTTGTAATAGTTAGTAACATGTTGTAATTATACTTTGGTTATGTTTTAATACAACTAAGATTACTTTGATGAGAAGTTGGAGTGTGTGGTTAACACTTGGTTATTTTTGAAAAGCTTTTGAAACTTGTTTTTCTACAGATTGGGTTGCTGTCAGGGGAGCAGTTGACTGGTCCAGTGTTCAGTCGACTGGACCCTTGTGCCTGTTAACTATTATTTTTTAATATGGCAAAAGCAGTCGACTGGGCCCTGCCTCAGTCGACTCGACCTCTGTAGGTTTTGTGTTCATTTTGGTTCTGCCTGCTTCAGTCGACCGAAGGGGGAATTCAGTCGATTGAAAGTTGGAGTCCCAGTCGATTGGGCCTCAGTCTCAGTCGACTGGATGGTCTGTTAAACCTTTTTGAAAACTCTCTGCTTTCTTCAGTCGACTGAGGTCCAGGCCCAGTCGACTGGACCACTAGTTTTGAAAATGTGTTTTGTTTTCCGCTGCGTGTGTTCTTCAAACCTAATTTTGGGGACGTTAATGAATTGGTTTAGCCTCGGTGGCGTGCCACGGGCTCCGGTTCCGCTATTGTGGGACCAGGCTGTGACAGAAAATCCCCTAAAATGCCCAGATCGATCCGCCCTTTACTGCTGGATCAATCCGGTTCTACAGAACTAAAAACTCATATTTTCAAGTTTAAAACAATCCAAATATATTTTAACCAAACCTCATAAATCTTTAAGATAACATTACCAAACCATATCTAAGTTCTTCCAAACATTAACAAAACAAGAAAAATACCATTACAACTACAAAAGATACACATTCGACCTCATTTGAAGCAAATCATGTACTCAAACTCTTAGTTTTACCAAAACTAACATTAACATAGGAACTTGTTAGAAACAAGTACAATATCCTTATAAACAACTTGTTCAAACCCGACCTTACCCAAAATGATTGCGACACTAATCCAAACTTCTTGGAAAGGTCCAATTTCAACCAACTTACACATACCTATAATTCTAACAAAAGGGATACACAAGATTCACTAAAACTAGTTTCAAATTCACCAATACTACAACCATAAGTTATCAGAATTCAAAACTATAAGTTGCAGCATATTATGTCACAACCCGGTCCCACAATAGCGGAACCGGAGCCCTTGGCACGCCACCGAGGCTAAACCAATTCATTAACGTTCCCAAAATTAGGTTTGAAGAACACACGCAGCGGAAAAACAAAACACATTTTAAAACCAGAGGTTCAGTCGACTTCTCAGTCGACTGCTCAGTCGACGGAAGAAGGCAGGGAGTTTTCAAAAGGGTTTAATAGCAATTCCAGTCGACTGAGACTGGGGGTCCAGTCGACTGAGGTGGGGTCCAGTCGACTGAGGCAAGGCCCAGTCGACTGCTTTTGCTATAATAAGAAGCAGTAGCTAACAGATACAAGGATCCAGTCGACTGAAGCATGGATCAGTCGACTGCTCCCCTGACAGCAGCACATTCTGCAGCAATTTCAAGTTTAAAAGCTTTCTAACTTTCACCCAAAGATCAACCACTCAATCCAAACTCAGTCCAAAGTAATTTTAGCTGTATTAAAACATTACCAACCATAATTACAACATGTTATAATCCATTACAACGTTCTAGATCCATTCTATCATACGAAATTAAACATGGGTTAAAACAACCAAATTCTTATTACAAATGTTTCTAGGATCCCAAAACTACAAGATTAACATTAAGTTGTCTCCCAAGCGAACTCCCAACCCACGTACTCACTTCTGCAATTCCTCGCCAGCATTTATACCTGCAATGGTTATTTGAATAACCACACATATTTCGATTGGTTTAAGCTAAAGCTTAGTGAATAAAACAACATATGCACATGAATGATAAACATGTCCGCATTCACATCTCTACATTTCATACTAGTCGCCAGAGACTCACGTGCCCGTCCATACTCCCAATCCGCGACTCCTCGCCAATAAGTCCACGCGAAAGGGTAAGACCCACGATTCTTCTCTTCAATCGTGCGACCTTAATGCCTATATCGGCTCCACAAAATGGCACGCTGACCACGTGCTCCTTCTGACCCAAATAAGCAACTTAACATGCTCAAATACATATCACCATACTCGCGGTAATCAAAACATATCACCGTGCTATTGAGCCTACTTATCAATATAAATGCCCAATATGAACTACACAAGATATCTCTATGAATTAATACATGCTATTCAAACATAACATGAATACATGCCAAGAAATCATTCCAAAACATAGTTGAATCACTCACCTCCGATTTACGCGCTTAAAATACGATCCAAAGAAAACCCGTGCACAAAGAACGTGCAGAAGTCCGTCTAGTACAATTCCTATGGATCAAAATTCCATTTATCAACTTTTATGAAAAATTCTAGAAAACAACTTTTCGGAAAACTTAGCCAAACAGACCCTAATAGGTATCAAAACGAAGCTCTTACCTCGAGGAGCTCAAATATGAAATCTGGGAGAAAACAAACTGACGGAAGGTCGTCGTTTGGCGTCGCAAAGCTCTAAGAAATCAAATCTCCCTCTAGCCCCCTTTTTGGCCTCCTCTTGAACTTTAGGTTAACTTATGAAAAAATCTAAGTTCATCTCTATCTATATATAGGCAACATTCTCGGGGAATTATATTTACCTCCCCACGAGTTTTCCAAACTCCTAATCAGTCTCTGAAACTTTCTACACAGCTAATTCATAGCTTTATAAGTGAAACTTCGAAATTATAAAAGTTTTCGACTAAGTTTCGTTTGGTCGCTAAAACGCGAATTTCTACTTGACGTTTCTGAAGTTGCTAATTAGCCTACTAAATTAATAGCGTGTTCATTCGTTCTCACCAGGATACTAAATTTAACAACAGAAATATATTCTAAGCCAGAAAATAATACAGATATTGAAATACACAGGTAAACATTTATTTTCAGATAACATTTAAAGTGTTCCACAGTGACCGTCTCATACTCGGAGAGACTTCACAAACAATAAATCCCCGATCACAACCGTTTCAATGGGTTCTCTAATACAGACACCCAAATCAACTCGTGAGTCAAAACTCACTCAATCATGTGTCATAAGACACGCCACATCACATTATCATGCATGACAATGAAATGCAAATGAAATAACACAAATGTGGGTGTTATAATACTCTCCCCCTTAAAAGAAGTTTGTCCCCAAACTTATACCTCATGTCTCGAAAAGGAGCGGATACTGAGTACGCATCTCATCTTCTATCTCCCACGTCATCTCTTCAGTAGTTTGGCTACGCCATAACACTTTCACTTTCGATATTACTTTATTTCGCAAGACTTGATCCTTCCGGTCTAAGATCTCTACCGGATATGAGACATACGTTAAATCACTCTGAATCTCATTCGATGTCGGAGTCATCACTTGATCTCTATCTTCCACTAATTGTTTGCGTAACAACGATACATGAAACACGTTATGAACTTGAGCATACTCGCTCGGAAAGTTCAAACGATAAGCTACGGGTCCAACCTTTCCAATGATTTCAAAAGGTCCTACATAGCTCGGATTGAGTTTCCCGTATCTCCCAAATCTAGTAATCCCCTTTGAAGGTGACACCTTCAAATACACTAAGTCTCCCACGTCAAATTCCAACGGTCGTCTACGCTTATCGGCATAACTCTTATACCTACTCTGAGCTGTCAGTAACCGTTGTCGAATTACCTTTATCTTATCCGTCGTCTCTTGTACAATTTGCGGCCCTTCAATCATTCTTTCTCCGACTTCCGTCCAACTAATCGGTGAACGACATACACGACCATATAAAGCTTCATAAGGAGCCATCCCAATACTCGATTGAAAACTGTTGTTATATGCAAACTCAATCAACGGCAAATGGTCTTCCCAATCACCCTGAAAATCAAGTACACATAGTCTAAGCATGTCTTCCAAAATCTGGATTACTCTTTCTGATTGACCATCGGTCTGAGGATGAAAAGCTGTACTAAAGTGCAATTTGGTACCCAATGCTTCTTGTAAGGCTCTCCAAAACTTCGATGTAAAACTACTATCCCTATCTGAAACGATAGAAACTGGGATACCATGTAGTCTCACAATTTCGCGAATATACAACTTAGCTAACGTCATCGGCTTAGTCGTTCGAAGTGGTAGGAAGTGCGACGACTTCGTCAAACGGTCAACAATCACCCAAATAATAGTGTTCGATCTCTTCGACCTCGGAAACCCACTAACAAAATCCATTGTTATGTGTTCCCATTTCCACTCGTCTATCGGTAATGGTTGTAATAATCCCGAGGGTACTTGGCGTTCGGCCTTTACTTGTTGACAACTCGTACAACGCGAAACATAACGTGCTATTTCTCTCTTCATTCCCGGCCACCAATACACATGTCTCAAGTCTCTATACATCTTGGTGCTTCCCGGGTGAACGGTATACTTTGTGTTGTGTGCTTCCTCTAGGATGATCCGCTTCAACTCTTTCTCACTAGGTACACAAATTCTACCCCTCAATCTCAAAACATCATTCTCAAAAGTGAATCCCGGTTGTTTGCCCATTGGAATCTCATCACAAATCTTCTTCAAAGCCACGTCTTGAAGTTGTTTCTCCGTGATCTCGTGAATTAAGAGTGGTTGTGCCACCATCGTCGACATAAAACCACTTTCAATCCTCGGAATCACTTCAAGTTCTAAGTTCTCCATATCTCTTATCAATTCTTTCTGAGAAGTCAAATCTGATGCGGTATTGGTTGGTACTTTGCGACTAAGAGCATCGACGACTACATTCGCCTTGCCCGGATGATATTGAATCGACAAATCATAGTCCTTCATCATCTCTAGCCATCTCCTTTGCCTCATGTTCAAATCTCGTTGTGTAAATAGGTACTTTAAACTCTTGTGATCCGTATAGATCTCACATTTCTCTCCGTATAGATAATGACGCCAAATCTTCAATGCAAAAATCACGGCAACCAATTCTAGATCATGTGTTGGATAATTCTTCTCGTGCGGTCTAAGTTGTCTCGATGCATACGCAATGACTTTATCACCTTGCATAAGAACGCAACCTAAACCTCTATATGATGCATCACTGTAAATAATAAATCCTTCAGTCCCTGACGGAACGGCTAAAATTGGTGCTTTCACTAGTCGACCCTTTAACTCTTGGAAACTTTCTTCACACTCTGGACTCCAAAAAAAAGCAATATCTTTCCTCATTAACTGTGTCATCGGCATTTCTATACGCGAAAAGTCTTTTACAAATCTCCGATAATACCCAGCTAATCCTAGGAAACTTCTGATGTCTGTCACATTCGTTGGTCTCACCCAGTTGGTAACTGCTTCTATCTTCTGAGGGTCTACAAAAATTCCCTTTGCCGACACTATATGTCCAAGAAAAGCTATCTCGGTCAACCAAAACTCACACTTTTTCAATTTCCCAAACAATCTCTTCTCACGTAATCGTTGTAAAGCTAATCGTAAATGATGCTCGTGATCTTCAACGCTTTTGGAGTAGATGAGGATGTCATCTATGAACACGATAACGAACTCATCTAAATAATCTTTGAAGACACGGTTCATCAAGTCCATGAAAGCAGCTGGTGCATTAGTCACTCCAAATGGCATAACCAAAAATTCAAAGTGACCATATCGAGTCCTGAAAGCTGTCTTCTCAACATCTTCCTCTTTGACTTTCAACTGATGGTAACCGAATCTCAAGTCAATCTTCGAAAATACCTGTGCTCCTTGCAACTGATCAAACAAATCGTCTATTCGCGGCAACGGATATTTGTTCTTGACGGTCAACTTATTCAATTCCCGGTAGTCGATGCACATACGCATTGTCCCGCCCTTCTTCTTCACATACAAGACTGGAGCTCCCCATGGCGAAACACTAGGTCGGATAAAACCCTTCTCCAATAGTTCTTCTAACTGAACTTTCAATTCTTTCAACTCTATCGGTGCCATTCGGTACGGTGCTTTGGATACCGGTTGTGACCCTGGTACTACTTCTATTGTGAACTCAAGCTCTCTTTCAATCAATACGTCGGGTAACTCATCGGGAAAAACATCTGGAAATTCTCAAACTACTGAAATGTTTTCTATTAGTGGTCCAAGAACTCTCGTGTCGATAATTGAACATAAGAAACCCGAACAACCCTTCTTCAACATCTTGCTTGCTTGAATCGCCGATATCAAGTACGGTGGTACGATCACTCCCTTACCCTGAAAAGTAAACTCCTCTCGTCCTGACGGATAAAAACTAACCCGTTTCTGTTCACAATCAATTTTGGCTTGATTAACTGAAAACCAATCCATACCCAAGATAACATCAAAGTAATTCACCGTCAACAGAATCAAATTAACGCTCAAGACTTTATCACCTATCTTGATTTCACATGACTTGAATATCGAAGAAGTAACTAGCGGTTCACTACTAGGCAATGATACACACAAGTCATATCCTAGCGGTTTTGACTTAACAGTTAAATGCTTAACAAAATCACGTGATACAAATGAATGCGTCGAACCAGAATCCATAAGTATACGTGCAGGATACGAACAAATAGGAAGAATACCTGATACGACGGTATCATCTGTATTCCCCGGCCTGAGCTGGAAGTATCGTCCTTGTTGTTGCGCGACTCCTTTCCCTTTATCTACTCGAGGTTCTACCCTTGATCCGCTTGGCACACTCGATGCCCCGGTACTCATTCCCGGTTGTCTCTTACTCGGGCAATTCTTCGCTATGTGTCCCAGTTGTCCACAGTCAAAACATTTTCCCCTCATCTCTGGGTTGTAGCTCTTCGTATTTGAAAAGGTATTTGGTGCGGTCGAGTTTGTATTCAAAGGACAATTTCGGGATATGTGTCCTAACTGCTTGCAGAAGTAACAGGTGCTCAATTGGTAGCAAGTTCCTCTGTGTCGCTGGTTACATGTTGGACACAACGGTCTCGAGTCCCCCATGAACGTACTCCCTCCTTGGCTACTCATATTTGATCCTGAACCTTGCGTGAACGGTTTCTTTGCATTCCCTTGGCTCTTGCCCCTATTATCATTGGGTCTCTTTCCTTGTTGCCCTTGTCGATATCGGTCGACACTCTTCTCGGCTATACGGGCTGCTTCCTCGACTAGAGAAACGGTCGGGTGTTGCAACATGTCCACACGGCCACAGATATTCTCTCTAAGCCCTTCCTCAAATTTACGAGCTTTATCTCTATCAGTCGGAACGGTAGTTTTCCCAAATCATAACAAGGCATTGAAACAAGAAACATACTCACCCACGGTCATATCTCCCTGAACCAAACTCGCAAACTCTTGACGTTTCTGAGTATAAGCAGATTGCGGAAAGAAACGTTTGTTGAATTCTTCTTTAAATGCTTCCCACGTGGTTGGCTTCCCTTGTTCAAGCACATTGTTCCACCAATCCAATGCTTCGCCCATCAACGTATCGGATGCGCACAAAATTTTCTCCTCATCGGTACATATTACCTGACGAAAATGTCTTTCCATATCCATCATCCAATTATCGGCCAAGTCTATGTCAATTTGCCCATGATACAACGTCGATTTTCGCTTATAAAACTGTTCCACGATGATGTGTTGAGGTCGCTGTGCCGGTGGTGCATTAACATAACGAATTTCCACTTGTGGAGGCTGAACGTTCATCTGTTCTCTTTCACTTACCGCTTGTATGAAATTTCCCACCATATTCACTATTTGGTCCATCCGCGAATGCAGTGACAATTCTCTTGGTGGATCAGCCATAATGTTTCAAATATTCTCCTGTTGAGTTCAATGCATAATGACTATGCATGCTATGCCACAATATAGATATATGTGCACAGTTCATCACAATCAACAAATGCTAACACATGAAGCATTTCTACAATGATAACAATCATCTTCACAATTACACACTCCACTCGACGTCACTTAGCATATATAACGTCACTCGTTCCCAAGGCTCTAAACTTATGCTTTGATACCACTAAATGTCACAGCCCAGTCCCACAATAGCGGAACCGGAGCTCGTGGCACGCCACCGAGGCTAAACCAATTCATTAACGTTCCCAAAATTAGGTTTGAAGAACACACGCAGCGGAAAAATAAAACACATTTTAAAACCAGAGGTTCAGTCGACTTCTCAGTCGACTGCTCAGTCGACGGAAGAAGGCAGGGAGTTTTCAAAAGGGTTTAATAGCAATTCCAGTCGACTGAGACTGGGGGTCCAGTCGACTGAGGCGGGGTCCAGTCAACTGAGGCAGGGCCCAGTCGACTTCTTTTGCTATAATAAGAAGCAGTAGCTAATAGATACAAGGATCCAGTCGACTGAAGCATGGATCAGTCGACTGCTCCCCTGACAGCAGCACATTCTGCAGCAATTTCAAGTTTAAAAGCTTTCTAACTTTCACCCAAAGATCAACCACTCAATCCAAACTCAGTCCAAAGTAATTTTAGCTGTATTAAAACATTACCAACCATAATTACAACATGTTATAATCCATTACAACGTTCTAGATCCATTCTATCATACGAAATTAAACATGGGTTAAAACAACCAAATTCTTATTACAAATGTTTCTAGGATCCCAAAACTACAAGATTAACATTAAGTTGTCTCCCAAGCGAACTCCCAACCTACGTACTCACTTCTGCAATTCCTCGCCAGCATTTATACCTGCAATGGTTATTTGAATAACCACACATATTTCGATTGGTTTAAGCTAAAGCTTAGTGAATAAAACAACATATGCACATGAATGATAAACATGTCCGCATTCACATCTCTACATTTCATACTAGTCGCCAGAGACTCACGTGCCCGTCCATACTCCCAATCCGCGACTCCTCGCCAAAAAGTCCACGCGAAAGGGTAAGACCCACGATTCTTCTCTTCAATCGTGCGACCTTAATGCCTATATCGGCTCCACAAAATGGCACGCTGACCACGTGCTCCTTCTGACCCAAATAAGCAACTTAACATGCTCAAATACATATCACCATACTCGCGGTAATCAAAACATATCACCGTGCTATTGAGCCTACTTATCAATATAAATGCCCAATATGAACTACACAAGATATCTCTATGAATTAATACATGCTATTCAAACATAACATGAATACATGCCAAGAAATCATTCCAAAACATAGTTGAATCACTCACCTCTGATTTACGCGCTTAAAATACGATCCAAAGAAAACCCGTGCACAAAGAACGTGCAGAAGTCCGTCTAGTATAATTCCTATGGATCAAAATTCCATTTATCAACTTTTATGAGAAATTCTAGAAAACAACTTTTCGGAAAATTTAGCCAAACAGACCCTAATAGGTATCAAAACGAAGCTCTTACCTCGAGGAGCTCGAATATGAAATCTGGGAGAAAACAAACTGACGGAAGGTCGTCGTTTGGCGTCGCAAAGCTCTAAGCAATCAAATCTCCCTCTAGCCCCCTTTTTGGCCTCCTCTTGAACTTTAGGTTAACTTATGAAAAAATCTAAGTGCATCTCTATCAATATATAGGCAACATTCTCGGGGAATTACGTTTACCTCCCCACGAGTTTTCCAAACTCCTAATCAGTCTCTGAAACTTTCTACACAGCTAATTCATAGCTTTATAAGTGAAACTTCGAAATTATAGAAGTTTTCGACTAAGTTTTGTTTGGTCGCTAAAACGCGAATTTCTACTTGACGTTTCCGAAGTTTGCTAATTAGCCTACCAAATTAATAGCGTGTTCATTCGTTCTCACCAGGATACTAAATCTAACAACAGAAATATATTCTAAGCCAGAAAATAATACAGATATTGAAATACACAGGTAAACATTTATTTTCAGATAACATTTAAAGTGTTCCACAGTGACCGTCTCATACTCGGAGAGACTTCACAAACAATAAATCCTCGATCACAACCGTTTCAATGGGTTCTCTAATACAGACACCCAAATCAACTCGTGAGTCAAAACTCACTCAACCATGTGTCATAAGACACGCCACATCACATTATCATGCATGACAATGAAATGCAAATGAAATAACACAAATGTGGGTGTTATATATTATTACAAGTTATAAACATAACTAAACAAGTCTAAGCCTTGCCCCATCCCCAAGCATACGTCATTTTTTCTCCGAGTATGGCTCTGAACCTGCGGTGGTTATTATTTAACACAACATAAAAAAATGATTTTCTTAAGTATTACGCTTAGTAAGCAATCTAAAGATGATTGAATGCTTAACGTGCAATACTACAAATAAGCACAAAACTCATATTCGTGATCGTCGAACCATCAGTTTAATGATTCATTCAGACCCGAAGACCTTCCCTTGACCCCGTGGTCACTTCTAATCCTTGGACTTTCGTTTTTATCAGTTTCTTTTCATTCTCCTCCATTATTACTCCCAACAATGAATCATCTCCTCAGGTATACATTAATCACCATATAACCATATAAGCATATAAAGCGTGGCAATTTCACATATTGACATATCAATCACAATTCTAGCATTTTCATGTCTAATAAGCATGAATTTACCAATTGTACTTATATTTGAAGCATTTAACAAGTTAAACCACAATCAATTTTTAGTTAGAAAACTCACTTTATCATAATTCTACCCAAATAAGCTAGAAAATTCTGAAATCCTTAACAATTCTTACTCAAATCCTACTCTAGAATAAATCCTACAAGGTTTTGACAACCACGTGTCATTGATTAGAACGAGCTACCAAAATACGACGATTTAAACATAAAAGAAAGGTATAAAAATGACCGTCTCACCTCCACAAGTCCGAATACGACTTTGGTTCATGAATTAGACGACACATGATGACTGAACGGCGATATGACAATGTCGAGAACTCGTAATCTCGTCGACTCTCTTTCTTTTCTTTCTATTTTCTGTAAATTTTAGAGTCTTTCTCATTCTCTTGACACATACATACACATGCAATTTACATTGAGGTGTCATCACCTCAATTTTTCCTCTTTTCATTTACACCACTAGAATTCCTTAAGTTCTTATTATGAAATCCCGCAAACATTTCATAAACTACCCAATTATCTAAATGGGTATTTGTCTAAGTCCCGTATTGTAATACCCCGTATTTTCAATAAATATTTAATGCAGAGAGATTCTATATACTTCCTTTGACCATTCATGAAATTTTAACTTCGATCGATCGAAGCTAGTTCGAGCGATCGAGACCCTTCAGTTCAAGCGATCGAACCTTGTTCGAGCGATCGAAACCCTACCGACCTGAATTTAATACGTGGTCCCTACTTCAATCGATCAAACCTTCCCAATCGATCAAACCTCCTGCGTTCGAGCGATCGAACATACTTCGATCGATCGAACATGTAAATATCAGAATTTCCAGTTTCTGCGCAAACCATGCCACCTGCACCCCCATTCCCCCTATATATACACTGCATTCGTGTATGTTGTGAGGTTGCTGAACCTTGTGCTTAAGAGAGAGTTGAGAGTGTGTATGCTTGTGTTTATATATATACACATACCTCCATATATCTATATATATATACACACACCTATAGATATATATATATATATATACTCACAGCTGAGAAGAAGAAGAACAAGAAGAAGGAGAGAAAGAGAGAAGGAGACAGAGAGAGACAGAGACAAGACAGAGAAGAGAGAGTGGCCGCCATTAAAGCTTGGAAGCTTTCAACCAAGCCAAACGCGCCCTTAACGATTTTTGGTGAGTTCCAAACTCACTCGGTAACTTAGTTATGATGTTTTACATATTCTGGACGTATTAATTATAACCCAAACACCCCTAGCACATTCTGCACGTTCACTGGCAGAATCTGTAGAAGACAAAGTTCGACCGATCGAACTGAGTTCGAGCGATCGAACATCACTGATCCCAATCGATCGAAATGAGTTCAATCGATCGAGACCCTTCACTTCGATCGATCGAAAAGACTTCAATCGATCGAACATCACTTTTCTTCAATCGATCGAGAGGACCTCAATCGATCGAACCCGAGCAGAACATGAATGTATTTATTTTCAGTAATTCATAATGCATAGTTGGTTAATTGCTGTTCCATATTCCTATTATGCGATATTATGGATTACGGTGGTAATGGGATACGATAACGAGATTGAGATAACATGGTGAGTAACGTAGTCGGGTTCGGAACGCTAGTAATAGTACGACGCGATAACGTAGTAAGTTGAGATGATAATACTGGGTAGTATTGGATAAGTGAGAAGTGAGTCAGTAAGAGGATTTGTATGTTTAAAGTTGTGTGAGTCGAGTTGATGATTCGCTCAGGTTGAATCCGATAAGTGTATGTCAAGGATTTGATCAGGATCGTGAGAATTATGGGTGCACAGTACTCGCAAGAGTTCTTAAAAGCGGTGAACAGTAAGAGTTCTTAAAAGCGGTGAACAAGAGTAGTTGTGACACATCCATGATTTATATTTACCAGAGCTGTGTATGTATCGTACTCGCAAGCGTTCTTAAAAGCGGTGAACAGTAAGAGTTCTTAAAAGCGGTGAACAAGAGTATGGGTACATCCATGGACCAGTCGTTATATGAGAACGATGTATGGGTGCTCGCAAGAGTTCTTAAAAGCGGTATAGCGGTGAACAAGAGCACTGGTATGTTCTGCTGATATAATCAGTTCGAGATAGTCAGTTGGGTATTGTGCAATCAGTCTTAGAGTGGGATTTGATAAAGAATCGATTAATGATATGTCTGAATAAATGAGTAAGGGATATATTTAGTATCACTGTCTTACACTGTTCATAATGGTAATTATGTCATTTCTATGAGACTGTATTAGTTAGTGCTCACTCAGCTTTCAACAAGCTGACGGCCTTTATTGCCTGGACATTCCCCGTCCAGACTACCCTGTCCTTTACAATGCAGATGACAGAACATATGGTAATAACTATTATCCTGAAGGGATTTACCAAGAGGATGGCCCCACTGTTGCTGGCCAAGCTGATGACTATCCGTACGCCAGCTGAAGACCTGAAGATAAATAGTAGTTTATGTTACTACTTTTCCTTTTACTGTTGTACTTTGTAGTTAACGGGTACTTGGGCATATGTTGTCTCCAGACCTGTTGTGATCCTGTGGACCGTACTCTGATGTTTGTAATAGATAGAACCGTGTTTATATTTCAGTTGTTTACTATTCCTGGTTGGACTAGTACTGTGTGGTGTGGATGTTAGTGACTTTCACTTGTCATTCCCTATGGACCCATAAAGGAAATTTATTTTTCTCTATTTATGCTGCTCCGGGGCGTGACAGGGTTTTTGGTATCAGAGCACCTGGTTATGTTACGGTTAGGTTCTGATATTGTCATTCACTAATGGATTCCACACCATCTGGTTCTAGTATTTAAGATTTTCTTGAGATGAGATATGAGTATAAGATAAGTTCGTCTTCCTGACGATAGATAGTTTTCCTTTGCAGGACAGCATGGATCCAGAGTTTCATCAGTTTGTTACCGATGCTTATGGAGGACACGTGATCCATGGAGATACCGTGGAGCCAGCTGACCCAGAGTTTTATCGTGAGCGTGTGTGCCAGATAGCTAGTAGACATTTAGAGGAGGACATGTGGAGAGCACTTTATGTGACAGAGAGGACTCACCCGACGCAGATGCGTATGGATGCTTACCATACTGCGAGGATTGGTAGAGACATTTGCCAGGAGATATTACGGTTAGTTCAGAGTAAGCCCGAGATGGATGAGATTGAGTTGAGAGCTATTGTAGCCGGTCCACCAGAGCCTATAGTTGCACCAGCGCCAGCAACACCACCACCATCACCAGTACCCGACGTACCAGTTCCAGAGCCTGAGGATGAGCATGCCGATGAGGACATAGACGGAGATGGAGAGGAGGAGCCGATAGATGACGAGGACCCAGTAGAAGATGAGCATGCAGATGATGCAGATAATGATGAGCCTGAGGATGACCCCGAGGAGCTAGAGTTTGAGCCAGAGGATCCAGTACCAGACCCAGAGGCTGTTGAGGCAGACATAGTAGTAGATGAGGATGTGCCCGATGAGGAGGTAGTTGTGCCAGAGGCACCAGTTGTGCTTCAGATACCAGTTGGACCCATTATGCATATGGCAGCTATGGACGATATGGCAGTAGGATGGATAGCTCAGATGGTAGCACAGCCAGCAGATTTTGTTATGGGAGAGGCAGCCATAGCAGGAGCTCTTGATATAGCCGATGGATTCGCCGCAGTAGCAGTCGATGTCGCTAACCAGGCGATAGCAGACGGGATGGAGGATGATGATGCCGAGATAGTAGAGGATTGGGATATAGGAGTTGTAGTCGGAGATCTTGCTGCACCAGTTGAGGACGATCCACTCGAGGAGATGGATATCGATTTGGAGGATGAGGCACCACCAACAGGATCAGACGCTGACGACTTTTGAGTCAGGACCTGCAAGACTTAGTTTTTGTTAGTTTTATCAGGACATGTTGTCCACTAGATTTTTGGGAGCTTGAGAGATAGCTATTTGACCATAGCTTTGTATAGATAGTAGTAGTTGACCTTAGTACTGTTTTAGCCTTGTCCCACGTGGTACATGGTATGGTTACTGTGTACTCCATGGTACATCTTTTGATATATATATATATATACGAACAGTACTTTTGATTTTGATTATTGGTTGTTTGATGTGTTGTTTTGTAGAACTGTTAACTCTTGTTACTTCGCGTTCTATTTTGGTTTCGTTCCTACGAGAAGACTTTCAGCTGATCAATATATCTCTTGTAGGCGATACTCGTTATCATCATGGTAGGACCCTTGAGAAATCACCAAGCGCGTAATGGAGCACCTATTCCGGAAGGGATGGATCCGACAGGAATTTTCGAAGCATTTATGCAGAGGATGGAGCATGTGGGGGATACATATAATCACTCCACTCACCAGAGACCTCTTGCACCCCCGCCACCAAAACAGACTGGAGATAAGTTGTTAGCAAATTTTCGTGGGTTACGTCCAGAGAAGTTCGATGGACTAACAGAACCATGGAAAGCGGAACAATGGATAAGAGAGATGGAGTTAATATTTGAAGCGTTAGAATGCAGCGAACAAGAGAAGCGTCGCCTTGCTACTTTTCAGCTCACTTATGCCGCCGCAGATTGGTGGGAAGCCGAGCGAGCCACTATTGGGATCGATGCTGCTAAAGCTATGCCATGGGAGACATTCAAAGGACGATTTTTGGAGAAGTATTTCCCAGAGGATGAGAGAGATCAACAGGAAAGGAACTTTCTCAATCTGGTACAAGGAGGATGGAATGTCAGGAAATATACAACACAGTTCGAGCGTCTATCCAGATTTGCGCAGCATATGATAGACACGCCACAGAAAAAGGTGAAGAGATTTCACCAAGGATTGAATCCCCATCTCAGACATATGATGATTGGTCATCTGAATCAATCATTTGAAGAGATTGTCAGATTTGCAGCAGGATTAGAGAAGGATGCTTATCCAGCACAACAACCGCAGATGAATCGATCACAGTCATCTAGAAGTTTTCAACAGAGGAATTTCCAAAACCAACCGCAAAGGAATACCCAAGGTTGGAGACCACAGGGGAATTTTCAAGGTAACAAGAGAACCTGGGAGGGAACCCGAAAGCCATAGCAGAGCTATACTCGACCCCAGCAATATCACCAGCAAGGATCACAGCCGCAGGCACTACTGACAGCACCGCCAAGCAATAGTGGAGGATGTTTTAATTGCGGAAAGCCAGGGCACGTTACCAGATTCTGTACAGCCCCTAGAGTTAATCGCAGAATGGATATTGTCTGTCGGAATTGCAACAAGCCGGGACATCTAAGCAAGGATTGTCGTGCACCACAAGGAGGATACTATGGAGCACCAATTCAAGGGATACAAGGACCTCCAGATCAGACAAAGATAAATGCTATCATTCCAGGAGAAGCAGGCTTTAACGCTGATGAGCAGCAACATTTGGAAGGTACGCTTGTACTCTTTCATAGTCCAGTTAAAGCTTTATTTGATACTGGAGCCGCACGTTCATTTATTGCTGTTAAGATTGTGCGTCAATTGGGTTTAGAACCCCAGACACTTGAGTCAACACTGAATGTTGTGTCACCTTTGGGAGTGACAGTTAAGTTGAGTAAAGTGTGTAAAGATTGCCCATTGACTTTGGGAGATAGGAATCTTCCTGCAGACTTGGTAGTTCTGTCAATGTCAGGATTTGATGTTATCCTAGGGATGGATTGGTTAACTAAGTATGGTGCCAATTTGGATTGCCCTACTAAGACGATTGTTTTTCCGAGACAAGGAAGGCCGACGATTAGATTTCAGTGTCAGCCGACGAGCGATATGTTTCTTACGAGTAATTTGGCTACGATCGAGAGTACAAGTACAGAGCTCACGATGGATCAGATTCCTATTGTGCAAGACTTTCAGGATGTATTTCAGGATATTAAAGGACTTCCACCGAAAAGAGAAATAGACTTCTGTGTGGAATTAGTACCTGGTACATTGCCGATTTCCAAGACTCCATATAGGATGGCACCAACTGAGATGTTGGAACTGAAGAAGCAAGTTCAGGAACTTGAAGACTTAGGTTTCGTTCGCCCGAGTACGTCACCTTGGGGAGCACCAGTTCTGTTTGTGAAGAAGAAGGATGGAACACTTCGACTCTGTATAGACTACAGGGAGTTGAACAAAGTTACGATCAAGAATAGATATCCACTTCCTCGGATAGACGACCTATTCGACCAGTTACAAGGATCGAGGATCTTTTCCAAGATCGATTTACGTTCAGGATATCACCAATTGTTAGTTCGACCAGAGGATGTATCGAAGACTGCATTCAGGACAAGATACGGGCATTACGAGTTTCTAGTTATGCCTTTTGGATTGACAAATGCGCCAGCAGTATTTATGGACTTAATGAATAGAGTATTCAGACCATATCTGGATCAATTCATTATAGTGTTCATCGATGATATACTGATCTACTCAAAAACAGAAGAGGATCACGAGGAGCATTTACAGATTGCCTTGCAGACACTTCGAGATAGCAAGTTGTATGCAAAATTCAGCAAGTGTGAGTTTTGGCTACAGGAAGTCAAATTCTTGGGACATGTTATATCTCAGGACGGTATTTCTGTGGACTCATCTAAGATTGATGCAATCTTAAGCTGGAATAGACCGACCAATGCAACAGAGGTCAGAAGTTTTCTTGGGTTAGCAGGATATTACAGAAGATTCGTAGAAGGGTTCTCCAAGTTAGCAGGACCACTGACGAATTTAACAATGAAGGAGACAAAGTATGAATGGAAGGATAAGCATGAGGGTGCATTTCAGGAGTTAAAAGAGAAATTGACTTCTGCACCGGTACTTGCGATACCTAGGAGTGGAGAAAGATATGTGATCTACAGTGACGCATCGCACCAGGGATTGGGTTGTGTACTTATGCAAGACGGGAATGTTATCGCATATGGATCAAGACAGTTGAAGGTACACGAGAAGAATTATCCGACGCATGACCTGGAATTGGCAGCAATAGTGTTTGCCTTGAAGATTTGGAGACACTATCTCTATGGAGAAAAGTTTGATCTGTTTTCCGATCATAAGAGCTTGAAGTATTTGTTCTCTCAAAAGGAGTTGAACATGCGACAACGAAGATGGATGGAATTACTCAAGGACTATGACTTTTCATTGCAATACCATCCGGGTAAAGCAAATGTCGTAGCAGATGCTTTGAGCCGTAAACCTCGACTAGTGATCGCTGCATTGCTAATTCGAGAATGGAAAGCATTGGAAGTTTTAGCCGAATTCAAGTTTCAGCCAGTGGAACCAATGGAAAGACAACATTTTGGATGTCTGATGGTACAACCAACTTTGATCAGCCGTATCATAGAAGCTCAACAGACAGCAGAGGATTTGAAGTTATGGTTCACCAAGATGACAGCAAAAGAACCTGAGATCTGGAGTGTTAGTACAGATGGAGCTTTACGATGTAAAGGTAGACTCTGTGTACCTGACAAAGAAAATCTCCGGAAGGACATATTGGATGAAGCTCATAAATCACGGATGACGATTCATCCTGGAGGTACAAAGATGTACAAGGACTTGAAGAGAAATTTTTGGTGGGAAGGAATGAAGCGAGAAGTGGCTGAATATGTTTCTCAGTGTCTTACTTGTAAACAAGTAAAGGCAGAACATCAGAAACCACCTAGATTTCTACAGCCGTTACCAATTCCTCAATGGAAATGGGAACACATCACCATGGATTTTGTGGTAGGATTACCAAAATCGCAGCAGAATCATGACGCTATTTGGGTAATCGTGGATCGACTTACGAAGACAGCACATTTTATTGCCTACAGTATGACGTATCCAGTGGAACGATTGAGCCGAATGTATCTGCAACACATAGTACGGTTACACGGAGTACCTGTTTCTATCGTATCAGATCGAGATTCGCGCTTTACTGCAGAGTTTTGGAAGAGTCTTCAGACAGCAATGGGAACAACTTTGAACTTGAGTTCAGCTTTTCATCCACAGACCGATGGACAGACTGAAAGAGTTAATCAAGTAATGGAAGATATGTTACGCGCTTGCGTTATTGATTTTGAGAATTCTTGGGAGACACACTTACCTCTGATAGAATTCGCGTACAACAACAGTTATCATTCGAGCATAGGAATGGCGCCGTTCGAAGCTTTGTACGGAAGACCTTGCCGATCACCGTTATGTTGGACTGAAGTCGGAGATACTCAACTTCTTGGGCCAGAAATGATACGAGAGACTAGTGAAAAGATTCAGATTGTACGTGAGAAGATGAAGACAGCTCAGACCCGACACAAAAGTTATGCTGACAAGCGACGCAAAGATTTAGAGTTTGCCGTTGGAGATCATGTGCTACTCAAGGTTTCGCCTGTTCGAGGCATCGTCAGATTTGGTCAGAAGAGAGGCAAATTATCGCCACGATTCATCGGACCGTTCGAAATTCTAGAGCGTGTGGGAAAAGTTGCTTATCGCCTAGCATTGCCCCCGAAGATGTCAGGAGTGCACAACGTTGTCCACATCAGTATGCTGAGGAAATGTGTTCATAACCCAGCACACGAGATCAACTTCGAAGATATTGAAGTCAACAACAATGTTACGTTCAACGAAGGACCAGTTCGCATTTTAGATCGTGGAGTCAAGAAGCTCAGGAAAAAGGAGATTCCATTAGTCAAGATACAATGGAAACATCATGATGAAGGAGAAGCTTCGTGGGAGCTAGAGTCAGAGATGCGTGAGAAGTTTCCATTTTTGTTTTAACCCTGTATGTTCTGATTTCGAGGACGAAATCTTTTGTTGAGTGGTGGATGATGTAATACCCCGTATTTTCAATAAATATTTAATGCAGAGAGATTCTATATACTTCCTTTGACCATTCATGAAATTTTAACTTCGATCGATCGAAGCTAGTTCGAGCGATCGAGACCCTTCAGTTCAAGCGATCGAACCTTGTTCGAGCGATCGAAACCCTACCGACCTGAATTTAATACGTGGTCCCTACTTCAATCGATCAAACCTTCCCAATCGATCAAACCTCCTGCGTTCGAGCGATCGAACATACTTCGATCGATCGAACATGTAAATATCAGAATTTCCAGTTTCTGCGCAAACCATGCCACCTGCACCCACATTCCCCCTATATATACACTGCATTCGTGTATGTTGTGAGGTTGCTGAACCTTGTGCTTAAGAGAGAGTTGAGAGTGTGTATGCTTGTGTTTATATATATACACATACCTCCATATATCTATATATATACACACACCTATAGATATATATATATACTCACAGCTGAGAAGAAGAAGAACAAGAAGAAGGAGAGAAAGAGAGAAGGAGACAGAGAGAGACAGAGACAAGACAGAGAAGAGAGAGTGGCCGCCATTAAAGCTTGGAAGCTTTCAACCAAGCCAAACGCGCCCTTAACGATTTTTGGTGAGTTCCAAACTCACTCGGTAACTTAGTTATGATGTTTTACATATTCTGGACGTATTAATTATAACCCAAACACCCCTAGCACATTCTGCACGTTCACTGGCAGAATCTGTAGAAGACAAAGTTCGACCGATCGAACTGAGTTCGAGCGATCGAACATCACTGATCCCAATCGATCGAAATGAGTTCAATCGATCGAGACCCTTCACTTCGATCGATCGAAAAGACTTCAATCGATCGAACATCACTTTTCTTCAATCGATCGAGAGGACCTCAATCGATCGAACCCGAGCAGAACATGAATGTATTTATTTTCAGTAATTCATAATGCATAGTTGGTTAATTGCTGTTCCATATTCCTATTATGCGATATTATGGATTACGGTGGTAATGGGATACGATAACGAGATTGAGATAACATGGTGAGTAACGTAGTCGGGTTCGGAACGCTAGTAATAGTACGACGCGATAACGTAGTAAGTTGAGATGATAATACTGGGTAGTATTGGATAAGTGAGAAGTGAGTCAGTAAGAGGATTTGTATGTTTAAAGTTGTGTGAGTCGAGCTGATGATTCGCTCAGGTTGAATCCGATAAGTGTATGTCAAGGATTTGATCAGGATCGTGAGAATTATGGGTGCACAGTACTCGCAAGAGTTCTTAAAAGCGGTGAACAGTAAGAGTTCTTAAAAGCGGTGAACAAGAGTAGTTGTGACACATCCATGATTTATATTTACCAGAGCTGTGTATGTATCGTACTCGCAAGCGTTCTTAAAAGCGGTGGACAGTAAGAGTTCTTAAAAGCGGTGAACAAGAGTATGGGTACATCCATGGACCAGTCGTTATATGAGAACGATGTATGGGTGCTCGCAAGAGTTCTTAAAAGCGGTATAGCGGTGAACAAGAGCACTGGTATGTTGTGCTGATATAATCAGTTCGAGATAGTCAGTTGGGTATTGTGCAATCAGTCTTAGAGTGGGATTTGATAAAGAATCGATTAATGATATGTCTGAATAAATGAGTAAGGGATATATTTAGTATCACTGTCTTACACTGTTCATAATGGTAATTATGTCATTTCTATGAGACTGTGTTAGTTAGTGCTCACTCAGCTTTCAACAAACTGACGGCCTTTATTGCCTGGACATTCCCCGTCCAGACTACCCTGTCCTTTACAATGCAGATGACGGAACATATGGTAATAACTATTATCCTGAAGGGATTTACCCAGAGGATGGCCCCACTGTTGCTGGCCAAGCTGATGACTATCCGTACGCCAGCTGAAGACCTGAAGATAAATAGTAGTTTATGTTACTACTTTTCCTTTTACTGTTGTACTTTGTAGTTAACGGGTACTTGGGCATATGTTGTCTCCAGACCTGTTGTGATCCTGTGGACCGTACTCTGATGTTTGTAATAGATAGAACCGTGTTTATATTTCAGTTGTTTACTATTCCTGGTTGGACTAGTACTGTGTGGTGTGGATGTTAGTGACTTTCACTTGTCATTCCCTATGGACCCATAAAGGAAATTTATTTTTCTCTATTTATGCTACTCCGGGGCGTGACACGTATGGGTCCCACATGTGGTCCCAAATATTTTTTTTAAAGTTGTTATCATACATACCAATTATGAATTATTTTCATTTATGCCCTTATTTACAATAACCAAACTAACATTTTAAATACTAACATATTAATCAATGTAATATGAAAGCTATTAAATATATCTTGAATTAATCATATAAATGCATCTAGTCATTTAAATGAAAATTTTATAATCTGGGCCCTTCACTGGGTCCCACTTCATTACCTGTCCCACTCCATTGGAGACTTTTCCAACTATGTCCTACACTGAACATTTTCGTGGGCGAGTCCAAAACCTCCCTTTAATTCATTTTTATACATTAATTGTGACAATTAATGCATACTAAAATGAATATTAAATCTTTTTTCGGGTACGGGTATTACACATCGGTGATGTTGGAAGTGACAGCAATTTCTTCATGTAAAAGCCAACATTATCACCGAGTAAGTTCTCATGTGTGTGTATTGATTTGTATGTAAGGTTTTACTAATCTATGGCATTTGACCAGGGCCGAAAATCATTTGACAAACTAATAGCTAACTTGGTGGGGTCATAGTGTGTCACGCCCCGGAGCAGCAAAAATAGAGAAAAATAAATTTCCTTTTTGGGTCCATAGGGAATGACCAGTGAATGTCACTAATTGTCCACACCACGCATTTTTAGTTAACAGAAAGAACAACCCACAGTAATATATATAAAAAAAAAACTTAGTATACTACCAACATCAGAATTATTACAACAATAGAGCTACAGCGGAAGTATATAAGGTTTGGAAGCAACATATGCCCAAGTACCAAATATAACAAGCAGTCTAAACAGGAATAATAAACTAATAACTATCTCCAAATCTTCAGCTAACGTAAACATCAGTATAGTAATCCTCTTTGGTATAGGCATCATCAGTGGGGCTACCGTCAGCTTATTCCCCTCTTGGATAGTAGCCGTCGTCGTAGGCTCTGTCACCTGTAGAATAAGGTACATGATAGTCTGGACAGGGAAAGCCTAGGCAATAAAGGGCATCAACTTATTGAGAGCTGAGTGAATATAAACTAACAAGGTACCAATTGTCTGAAGTAATAACAAGTTTATGAAGCCACGAGTTAAATTCTACTATAATAGTATCTTTCTCATTTACTCAACATCGTTAACCAACCATGGCAATCGATTGGTTGCTGATATTTGAAGGCAATCGATTGGTATATTGTCACGTAATAAAATCAGGTCGGCAGAAGGGCAATCAATTGGGGTAAATGGCAATCGATTGGTATACAAAAAGTGACAATGGATTGGGAAACAAATGTAATCGGTTGGTATCTAAATTTACCAAATGAAGGGTAAGGGTTATACGAGTATATAGAAACAAATACCAGGTCTTATTTACATATCAAAATACATGGTATTACATAGTCAATCCATTTGTTGTGTAAAGTTGTACATTTTTGTTTCTCAATTTTTGTTTTTAGAGCATATTGATCTTCATTCTTGACTTCTTCATTAAATTTGTGTGTGACACTACCACATACATTAAAATTTTGATTTTGTAGTGACATTACATAGTCAAATACATATAAATTGGAATCAAGAATTCTCAACTAAGTAGTGTATCACAATCTTAAGAAATTCATGTATAATTTAAATTTTTTAAATCTCCCATGCATTGTACGAGTTCAAAAGCTAGTTTGTAATTATAGTCAAATCTCAAGATTATTGCTCTATATTTTCCTAAATTTAAATGATGTAAACTGTCCTAGCCAAGCTCGAGCATGCTCAGCTTGCCTCGGCCCAAACTAATCACCCTTTGCCTAGCCTCGGTGACCTGAAGCCTGCTCAAGGCACAATTGAAAAAAAAACAATTGAAAATAAAAAAACAAAAATCAGGCCCACTAGCCCAAGAAAGCAGTGTAGGTCATTGGGCCAAGGTGTTAGAGCCCGGTCTGAGCCCAGCCTACAATCAAGGTCCATAGCATTAGAGGGGTGGCAATTCGGATTAGACGTGTCATAATCGGAACCAGGGCCGGTCCTGAGGTTTTGGGGGCCTTAGGCGAACTTACAAAATGAGGCCCTATATAGTAGCACGAATATCAAATCCGAAAATGTACTTTCTAAAAGCTATTTGGGTCTAATTTGTGTGTGTGTGTGTGTGTGTGTGTGTGTGTGTGTGTGTGTGTATGTGTGTAAAATCCAAATTTAGAGAACACCACAAACATCTTAAGAAGAAAACTAAACAAAATATGATGAAATTAACAATCAAGGAGAAAAAATATGTCGAACACTCACCTGGACGACAACCAAAAAGCAAAGACATACATGTGGTGTTTAGAGAGATTTGCAAATGTGCAACAAAGGTCCACTTGTTGGGAATTCATGTATAGTGCTCTCTTTCTCTCTCCCTACAAGAAGAATAGAAGTGGCCAGGTTCAGAAAACAAAAAGCCAGTTTTGGACTTGACTAAACTTAGTTTTGCAGTAAAGATGAAAGCTTAATTGCAAAGAGTTGGAAGGGGGTTTCTTTTCGTGGGTGTGAGTTCTTTGGGGTTTTCGACCGGGTGTTGAGACTAATTTTATCTAACTTAGATTGATGATTGAAGGTATATATATTGATCTCTTCCAAAAGTATCTAAACAATGGCTGGATTATACCTTCTAGTCCTGTGCTCTCACTTATTGTATTCTTCTGTCACAAATGATACAAAAGAAGAGATTTTAGATTGTCTGAAAACCAGTTAAGATCTTGCGTACAATTCATTTTTGATAATTCGACTACGCAATGACCTAGAGACTTCGACGATGGAAGTAGAGAGATGGGATGCTCCTTCATCAAGTGTTTGTTACATGCGAGAAGCTAAATGCTTTCTACTATGAACATTTGCTGTGTTTGCTGCTGATTTGGATAGATGATATGGGTTGAGTTACTACCTTTGCTGCTGAGTTTCTTGACTAATGTATTATAATGCTTGGCTGGTTAGGAGCAGGTGAAAATTTTGGGTGTATTTTGATCTTGTGAGGATTGATTGGTGGGTCTTTTGGCTACTTCGCTGCTTCTTGAACCTTCTATTTGCTACTTCTCAATGATTCTGTGGTACTAAATGTTGTTTCGGCCTGTTTGGCTGATGCTTTGTATCATGGGTGTTGATCCCTTGTACCTTTAAAATGGTAACGGGAATGGTCTCGCAGCTGGTTTTTTCTTTTGCGCTTTTGATTGGTGGATTTCGCTGCTGTCATGGTCTGTCGAGGCTCTCTTGCTGCTGTTTTTGGTCATTTTTAGGTGTAAAGTATTAGTAGCACACTTGACTGATATCTTTGATGAAGAATTTTCGAATGTGCCGGTTCTTTTCGGGTGACTTGTTGGATAGTGGGGTTAGTAGACGTGGGTGTATGGAAGCCAGATGCGTGTTCTTACTTTAGCTAATTCATGGTGTTGCTTCACAATGGTTTGGTTCGATGTCAATGCAGTGGTGTTACTCAACTGGCTTGCGATCAATTGTGGCTGCTGGGTGTTTTCTATGGAATGATGACATGAAGGAGCTGAGCAAGCAATTGTTTTAGGCTTGATTGGGTGGTTGTCTTAGGTTAACTGATGATATATGCTGCCTTTTAGAATTGTTTGAGCTGTACTTTGGGGTCCTGTCCAATTGGACTTCTTTTTTTTTTTGGTTCTCTTTGGGTTGCTCGAGTCTGTGGCGTAGGATTTTATCCCATGCTGTTTTTGGTTTGGCCTGAAAAGGCTCTTTGGTGTTGGCTTGTAAGGTGTTTTGTTTTTCTTTGATCCATGGTTGTCCATGATTAATAAATATGTTTTTGCTGAGCAAAAAAAAAAGAGAGATTTGCTTTTCACAGATTCCAAATTAAAACAACACCACTTAAGCACTTGTCATACATGCATGTGGTGTTTAATTATAGTGCGAGAATAAATGAGTCAAGACAGTCAGAGAGACATAAAACCCCAAACTAGGGATTTTGCACTCACCAGGTTTGAACTAATAATCTAAAGACTTTTCTTCTCCTTTCCCTCAAACTTTGGAGAACCCAAATGAGTTCTTGGTGTAATAAATCAAACCTGAAATCCAGGAAATATTATCAAGAATCCAAAGAAGAGCTATTGCTTTTGGGGTGAAATCATTGGCTATGGTGAGATCATCAATTTTACAGAGAGGGTTATTTAGGGGCCAAAGTTAGGGCATGTTTGGGCCTCCTTTGGGCTTTAAAAATATGACTACTAGTAGTATAGACCAAGGGACTTGGGGGCCCTCAAATATTGCAAATATTAGGGGGACTTTAGGTGTGGGCCTCATTTCTAACACTATAGGGCCGGTCGGCCCGGCCCTGATCGGGTTGCGTGATTTTAGATTAATTTTAGTTTTGAATACTATTTAATTAAAATTATGAACTTTTTTTTTATAATTTAATTGTGTCGTGTCGTGTCGTGTCGTGTCATAATCAGGTTGTCTCAGTAAAACGTATTATCGTATAAAAAATTGCTAGCAATTCTCACATCACTTAAAGGGAAAATTAAAAATCAGTTAATAATTTATTGACAATTTAAAAATCAGTTATGTATTTTTTTAAAAAATGAAAGAAAATGTATATAAACTATATAAATTAGAATCAGTCAATTTTGTTTCCCTAAAATGTCTAAACTGCCCTTTCTCTTTCTTTCTCTCTCTCTCTTTGGTCTCATCTCTCTCTTCACATAGCCACCAATACCACCACCACCTGCCGCCACCACTGCCACCACCTGCCGCTGCCTCCACCACCAGTACCCTTCAAAGTGCCACCGACACCACCACCACCACAAAACCCAAATGTATATGATGAAGGTCCAAATGTATACCTATCACCTACCCCAAAAGGCAAGAACTACCAACGTGCACTATGATGATTGATGGATGTTTCTGTGTGGGGTTTGGCAAGACTGAAGACCAACCAGTTTCACCACATAATTGAGTGGTACATGATGATTGATTGGATGCTTCTGTGTGGGGTTTGCAAAAGTTGAAAAAAATACAATTGAGGTTTGGGAAAGCTGCCCACTTTAGCAACCCTAAAGGTCAGATCGATTCAGTTCGGTTTCTTGGTTTTGAAGAATTTTTTCAATCAATTTAATGATTTGGTTCGGTTTTAGTTTAATTTTATCAGTTTGGTTTTAATTTTATACTGTGTACATATAATGAAAACTGACCGAATCGATCGATTCAGTTCAATGTTTTGGTTTTTCAATTTTTAGTTTCACCCCTACCTACATGGCTGCCAAAGATCCCTATCTCTCTTTTTGACAAAAAGTTGTGTTATATTTCTCAAATTTTATATCTCAATTTTTTTTTTAAAACACGTGTGACAGTGAAATTATATTCTATAGTAGTAGAATCGCGTCAACATCTTCCAATCATAATAAAATGACCTGATGCAACATACACATAGGAATCATTTTAAATGTATAAATTTTAAAAAGCATAGCATTAATGTTAGAAAAAAAAAGCCTAAAATAAGCGAATCAGAGGGTCATAATTCATCCGTCAAGACTTGAGCGCCAAAATCAGCTGGACTTGGCGTCGTACAAGAGGTGTGATCATCATATCATATTAGTGTGGCTTTCACTAAAATTTAAATAATCAGTCCATTTCATACGGAGTAACTACTAGAGTAATCAAGAGATTACAGTTTACGTACCATATATAGAATAAATAATTTATCGCCAATTAATTAGGGGGAACAATGCACATTGATGGCACTTTAAGAAAGTGGGCCCAAAAGATAGGAATGCAAAATGGACGTGCATGATGATGGGGCTGTTCAAGTGGCTATAGGATTAGCCACGAGGATATAGTCATCATCATCAAATGGGAGCAAGTTTTGAATCTCCATATAAACCATCTCTAGCTTCTTTCTCTCTTTCTTATCTCCTAAAAGATGAGGTGAATCTACTGTTTGGATTTCTTGTGCTTTTTTGGCCCTTCGCTTAGATATCTGTGGATAGCAGTCACTCTCTCTCTCTCTCTCTCTCTCTCTCTCTCGTACTACTACACATTTTTCATTTTCCATTTGTTATATAATCCTCCAAATATCTCTCCTCCGCCCGCCGCCCTTGGGATTTTTTTCCCCATTTGCTGGCTTTCCAATTTCCTCTTTTTCTATTCTACTTCACTCTTTGTTTTGTCCATTTCTTATTATTATTAAGAAAAATGTGTCATAGCCACCACCCCTTTCCTTGTTTGCATTGCCACCCTCAAAGCTACATTAGAATGGTACCTCTCTCTCTCTCTCTCTCTCTCTCTCTCTCTCTCTCTCTCTCTCTCTCTCTCTCTCTCTCACTCACACACACCCACAATTTATGTGGAGTATTAATTTGTACAATCATATATTGTTTCATCATTAGATTAAATTAGCTCATTGGTCAATAATGTTGTAATTAATATACAGGTTCAGCATCTTATAGAGAGGTGTTTACTCCTCCACATGAACCGAGATCAATGCATAAAGGCCCTAGCATACTATGCCAGCATTCGCCCCCTCGTCACTCTTACAGGTCCTCTCTCTCTCTCTCTCTCTCTCTCTCTCTCTCTCTCTCTCTCACATACACACATGTACGCACACAGAACATATATATATATATATATATGATATAGTACTGATCTTCACTTGTTCTATGAGATGTGTTGCCTTTCTCATGTATTGTCTACATGCAAACACACTCATGCTAAATACAATTATATATATTCTACTGATCATACACTTTGTTTTTATATAAATAAAAAAAGAAAAGAAAAAAAAGTGGAAAAATCTTCTCCATTCTCTGTGTGTGTGTGTGTGTGTGTGTGTGTGTGGAGTTAGAGGATAACTTAATTAATGTGATTGTTCTCTTACAGTTTGGAGAGAATTACTGAAAGAAAATAGTGACTTCTTTCAAGCATATTTCCGTATTATTGCTCCGAGGCCTTTGATCATAAGTAAGCCCCTATCACCTTTTTGAAATCTTATATATATATATATTTATATATAATACTTTGTGAGTGAAAAAAGAAGTACCATCATGGCCATACTCTTTTCATGACCTATGAAAATTAAATTCCACTTCTTTATTGTTTGGTTTAAAACTTGATACATATATATATATACAGAAATATATATAATAGCTTGTTTATATGAGTTTGCATTTCTTTTTTCAGGTAGACATATTCAAAAGGCACCAAGGTTTGGAAGAAGGAAGCAGTACTGGAAATGAATATATAAGAAGAATTAATGCAATATATCCATGTAAGAAACTAAAAAAATAAAAACAAAAACTAAAAATTAAAACCACAATGTTTACCATGCGAACCCCTAAAATTATTAAAAATCAGAAATAGTGGTGTATTAGGGTTGTATGAAATGTAATATACTGTTACATAGGTTGTATTAATCCATGCTAATGGATGTAGCTAGGTTCTTATAATTTTAAATAATTTAATAGCTTGAATTACCTAGTAGTAGAAGTTATGATCATTTTTTGTTCATATATAATATCTCTCTCTCTTACAGATACACACTCAAACACCCACATATTGTATACACAAGTATGTGCGCATGTTTGGTGTGACGATCTCATTTAGGCTTAGTTTGGTCCCCACGTGGCTTTTTAAAAAGAGCTTATAAAATTCATTACTAAGGCTTAGTTTGGCCCCCACGTGGCTTTTTAAAAGGAGCTTATGAAATTTATTACTAAGTTCTTTGATAATTTTATACAAGTGACACACTACTCTTCAAAAAGACATCATGAAATCAAAAAGCAACTTTGAGCTTTTAAAAGCTCCATTCTAGAGCTTTTAAAAGCTCCCTCCAAAAAAGCCCCAAGTTCAATTTTTGCAAAGCTCATAAACTAGTTATCAAATGAATTACCATGAAATTGTGCTTTAAAAAAGGAGAAGCACCACGTGGGGGCCAAACTAAGCCTAAATCGTTTGATTATTTTATATTAGTGACACACTACTCTTCAAAAAGGTATCATGAAACTAAAAAGCAACCTTGAGCTTTTAAAAGCTCCGAATGGAGCTTTTAAAAGCTCAAAAAAAAAAAAAACCCTAAGTTCATTATTTGTAAAGCTCATAAACTAGCTACCAAATGAATAATCGTGAAATTGTGCTTTAAAAAATGAGAAGCACCATAATAGTGGCCAAACTAAGCCTTAATGTGGACACTCATGTGGCACATCCATTAATTTCAATTTGAAAAAAAAAACATGAATCAATGATTATAGGTAGGATTTGGAACCCTTAATTTAATCTCAAATCATATGTCAACTGTTGAACATGCATTGGTGTCCGCAGTGAAAATCACTTTTTATTTTCTTCTTCATTTTTCTTTTCTCCTTTTCTTTTCGTTTTTCCCTCTTTCCCCGTTTCTCTGGCCCAATTGCGTTGTTGTTTTCAGAGAAACGAAAACAATTACCAAGCATATTTTGCGTTTTTTTTCTAAAAAGATCAAATAATGAAACTGGCTGCCAAGCATGTTTATCTATTTTCGTTATTCAAAAACAAAAAATTACAACATTACCAAACGAACATTCTTTATCAACAAGATGTGGCAAACCATGTAGTGAGAATTATTGCTAATGGACATTTATTTGTAAACAAGAACAGAACAATTCTAGATTATGATACCAAATCTAATCCTAACTAGGCTTAATAAAGTTGAACTCAAAAGGGCTAGCTGTCTTGAAAAAAATATATCCATCATTTAATTAGCACTATTAATTTCATGAATACCGATATAGATATATATATATGGGATTTGCTAACTTACAACACAGGAGGCTTTTAGTGACGAAAAATAGACTTTTAGCGACGAAATTGTTTGTCGCTAAAAGTTGGAACCTTTAGCGACAAAAATTTTGTCGCTAGAAGCATATTTTTTGTTGCTAAAGGGCTGTTGTATGCTGCTAACTTACAACCATTGTGTTGTAAGATAGCATATATTTGCTTGGGGATATATATATATATAGATATATGTTTACTCAGAGAGTCCTGTACAACTTGCATGCAGTGACAAACCCTCATTCCCAAGAGCATCTATCTTAGAAAGGCAAATGATTGAAAATTTGCAACCCTAACCCTAGCTAGCTTGAAAGAGAAAGAACCTTCTTGTTATGGTAATTCATGAATGCCCTCTTGAATCAAGCGGTGTCTATGCCCATATTGAATGCCTTGAAGCCAGCATTTCTTTCTTGGACACCATTGCCTTGTACATGGACCTGTAATTTTTTTGCTACAGAAAGTCATGCACCCATTTCTGAGACATAGATTACTACAAACTTACTAGAGTTATTAAAGGAGTATTAACTCTATGTTCAAATACCCAAAAATAGTTATATATATCATAAATATGACATCTACTTATTGAACCGATCCAAGAAATTAAAATGACAAGCTTTGGATCCAAGAAGTATCATTTGCAGAGAATTACTAAAATAACCTTTCCCAGCCAGATTTGCTATTCTCTATTTAATGGAGTCGGATCCAGTGGTTTTCAACTTGCTAGCACTAAACAATCATTCGATTGATCATTGTCAGATTAATTTCAGTAGGAAAAGACTTGAGCACTGTTACATATGTATACAAGAGAAATTATTTGGTGGTTTGGGACCACCAAGTCATCCAATTGGTGATTTGGATCAGACAGACGTGCGTTAAAAATCAACTAAAGTTTTGTTAGCAAAAAACCTGAACACTGATCAGCACAATAATCGAAAAGTAGGGTTTATGTGGATCAACATCACATTTGAAACAAAACTAAGTGTACCTTAAGGCCTCGTTTGTTTTGCAGTATTAAAGAGGGGATAGTGGGGGATTGGATTAACAGTCTCATTTAATTGAATAGTCTAGTATTTGGCAAGACTACTTTGATTGGGACTAATTATCCATTTAAAAATAACAATCCCCCATATACGGGACTAAATTTTACCATGAGGAAAGTGGTATTATTAGTCCCGGAACTATTAATTAAATGAGACTAATTGTCAAATCCCTCCACTACCATCCAAACGTGGCCTAAGAGTTGTACTGTTATCCATTTCAATATTTCTGAAATGCGAACCGTACGCGGCAAGTTGTGAGTGGTTGCTACTGATATTGCTGGGTTTTATATGCAATTATCTTCTGAAACATCAAATATTACTAGGGAGAAAAATTTGGATGTCAATTATCAATGGTGCGTAGGTCAACTAACAAGTATCAAGTGATACATAACCAGTACAAACCAAATTGATTGTAGCCTAAGTTGAAGATTTCATTATTTTCCTTGAAAACACGATAGGGTTGCACAACCTCAAGCACAAGTGAGCAAACAAGACCACAATTAATGTTCGATCAAAGAGGATCCTTTTTCTCCAATGACATTATAAACATGTCATAAGTCCTAATCTTTGTTTTTCTTCTTCTTCTTAATATATATACTATATTCGTTCTAATTTGAGAGTCCTTTATTCTATATATTTTGGAACGTCCCACTTTATTAGATAACACACTCCCACTTTCAGGAAAAAACACATATACACACGCACACACAAAAAAAATGAATAAATAAAAATAACACTCCCAATTTCCACGAACATTAATAATAAAAAAAAAACAAAAAAAAAAAAACTTCTTATAATAGTTGGAATTCCAAAATGTGTCCCTTAATTTGGAAAGGGGGTGCTTAGTTTTTTGAGTCAAATTTCCAGTAGCTTACATATATGTGAACTTGTATGGAGCAAATTCTGTTTGTTAATTAATCAATGATCTCGATCAGCTTTGTGGTAACAAAAAGGAAATTAAGAACCTCACACAATTCTGAAGTTATAATGGAAATTAATTACAATATTGTACGAAGCTCATCAACATCTGAGCTCCTTGGCATCTTTCTCTCTCCCTGTGCACAGCTATCCCCATCTCTTTTGTACTGAATTGGTGGGAAATGAGCCCACTGAAAACAGCCAAACATGTCATATATAAGCGTACGTTCACTTTAATTAGTTTCCTCTTGAAATAGTTAGTAGATTTGTGAACTTCATCTTTAGGGCTCCATCATCGATCATGTAGGCCAAAAAACATTTAATTAATAATAATATTAATCGAGCAAAATATAAAACTTACATTTTTTGCAGCTGCACTGAAGGCTTCTTTGTGAGTCATGTTAGGATAATTGGTCTTGAGTCTTCTGATTTCTTCTCTGATAACAATATTTACACATAATAGAACTGTATATAATTCGCATTTAATTTGTTCAAGGTTCATATAATTAATTGTTTAATTATCGATCCAATATTGTTGATTAATGGACTAAATAAATATTAGTAATTTCTTACTTGATGAAGTTGTTATAAGCCGATGGAGCTCGTTGTCTCTTTTCTGGGGCTGTTAAGAATTACTAACTCAAATCAAATTAAAACACAACAATATATATATATATATATGTAAAGAGAATTAATTTTGGCTTTTGATCATGAGTTTCAACTTCAAAGAAATTTGAGGGACTTTACGTTTATTGACAACATGATTGAGAGGGGCTACATCCTCTTCATCATCATCAGATGAGATGATAAGTGATGGGCTGTGCTTGTCCAATGGTGCATCCACTTCTTCAGGAGAAACGTCCTCTGGTTTCATCTAGAGAGAGAGAGAGAGAGAGAGAGAATAAACCATTTTTATTTTAGACTAATTAGAAACCATGCATGAAAGTCAAATTTGTTGCATCAAATTTGTTTAGTTCTCCAACCCATAATTATTAGTTTATTATTCAACTATATATATATAAGTACACTCTCTTTCTTCTGTATATGTAATTATGTATATCTATTCCCAATCAATTAATTAAATCCACACTCTCCCCTATTTGTACTTGGAGATTAATGAATAAAATAGTCTAGAGAAACAATAGCTACATCTCTCAAGTTACATCAAATTTGCTGTATGAGAAGAGGGAGTCAGATCGATTTGATGCATACGTTGGTGCATTTTTCATCTAGCCTGGCATATCGAATTTGGTTTTAATGCATGTATGAGTTGGAGAAGGTCTAATTAATTAGCAACAATGACATATCAATATCAAACAGTCTCATATATATATATATATATATATATATGATCTTTCTTCTCCTTCTTCTTCTTTTCCTAGTAGGATTCGTATATATGCATGATTGATTGATCATGGAGGAACGGTTAATTGAGAAACAAATTAAGAAAGCTGATTTTAATTAAGGCGTAATGTTGCGGTTTTTGGTTTTCCGTTTTTAATTTTTGTTTTGAAGATCAACGAGAGCTCAATAATAAAAAAAAAAAATTGAAAACCGGAAACCAAAAAGGGGCAGCGTTACAAAACTGGCCCTAAGTACCTCATCTTGGTTGAGAGAAGAAGACAAGAGATGAAGAGGGACAAAGGAAGCTTTGATCATGTTAACAGAGAGGAGGGTGGTGCAGTGACCACATCTCACTGTGACCACCATCGATAAGCTATTATATGGCACACTTACCTGCATTAATTTTAAGTGGAAAAACTTAGATATATAGGTGCAGTGAGTGCAGTGAACAAAATCAAAGTAATGGAATTTGTAGAATATGCCTAATTTTGATAGATCAAAACCATATTACCAGTAACATGGTAGTGCAATAACCACATTGAACATAGCAAATCTGTTCCTGCAGGTCAAAGACATGACTCAATGTAGTCATCCTAATTTCCACACACACACACACACACACAGAGAGGGAGAGAGAGATCTAGAGAGAGAGAGAGAGAGAGAGAGGACTACTGGCAATGAGGGTTCTGATAGAAAGGGAGATTTATAGAGGACAGTGGACACTAACAATGAGTCATTAACTTTCTTAAATGCTCTCATTTGCTTAAGACACAGACATTTTTAAATGATAATTTGAGAGTGTTATGCTTTGAGCTTAAAGCAGTGTCAAATTGTCAATACAATTATAATTAAGAAATAAAAAAATAAAATAAATAAAAAAACCTTGATAATCAAAATATATCTGTAACACCCCTATTCACGAGAAATTATCTTATGTGATCGTTACATTTCTGTGATCATTTGAGTATTCTGTAAGTTCCACAGTGACCTATGAAGCATGGACACGGATACGACACGATACTGATATATCGAGACGGAAAATCCTAAAAAATGATGACATGACACGACAGGGATACCCAATTTATTTTTTTTAAAAATTTAGTTTAATTTTAAGTTAATTTCTAATTATGTTTTTAAGAAATGTTATTCAAATATTATCTACAAGATGCTCACCTCACATTTTTTTAACGTTATTGTTTAATATTAACAAAATGAAGAGAGGAAGACAGTCAAAGAAGAGGAAGAGAGGGATGAATCGGATAAAGAGGGTCTTCAGAGACTAATGTCGCGAGAACATGAGGAGATAATTAATGATGAAACGCTTGACAAAATCAACTCCGTTTAAGTTTTGAACATGTTAAAAGTTGCATAACAGAAATAAGACACATATTTGCCGCGATTGATACGTGTTGGAAGTGTGTCAAGCGCGCAAGTATCGGTGTCCGGTACGTGTCGAGCACAGTTACAGAGCCCTTTTCGAAGTGTCGGGACTTCCTAAATCCCCACTGACCCAAATGAAATGACAAAGTCCGGGCCACTTTGTATTTCCCTATTCTGCTGTATTCAACTAATAGCTTAATTTGAACTCATGATGAAAGACATTTGCAAAGTTCACCTCTTAAAGTGGCAGAGGTCCAAAGTTCTATGGGACTAAAATGACTAGATGCTAGTTTGTTTCATCTGTTGTTTTCTCCTTATTAAATCCCCCTACTTGTCTTTAGCTCTCTCTCTCTCTCACACACACACGCTCACACTCATACACATACATGAAAGTGAAGGTGTAGTGAGTTAATTTTTTTTTACTATTTAAGAGCACATTGGAAGTTTCTGAAGGACTGTTTGAAGAGGAAAAGGGGCATCTTAAGATTTGTCTTTCTTGAAAGAAAGGAACTATAATTGACAACGAAAACAGCCCAACTCTACTTTTGAGCTCTCAGGTCATGTTACTTAGCTATCCTTTTTCACTCATTTCTGGCCCCTTTAATGCCCAACGTACAACTACTTCCTGTAAGTCTGTAAGTGTAACCAAGTCACTCACCCCCCACGTGCATGCACGTGCGCTCAAGCCAAGTTTGTATTGATCTCTATGGCTTAATTATAACATATTCACCTGAAGTTTTGTTCCCTATCTTATTTTTAGTCTATGCAGTTTCAATTGCATCAATTTAGTTCTTGGAGTTTTAAGTATAAGCAATATGGTCCACATGTCAATTTCTATGAGAAAAGTTGACAATTTACTCGCATGCTATGCACTCATGTTTTTTAAGGGCAAAAATGGAACACACCAATATTTCCAGCCACTTATTAGCGTAATTGTGCATAGTAGTAGGTGAACTCCGTCAAATTTTCTGAAATAATGGGACTTTTGAATCATATTACTGCTATTTAAAAACTTCAAAGGCAAAATTAATACAATTGAAACTATAAGGACTAAAATAAAACAGGACCAAACTATAGGGATACGTTTTATATTTACTCCATTGAACTCTGCCTACACTCTGACTCAGAGAAGGAAAAATGCAAAATTGAAAATGAAAATGAACTGTAATTGTTTGCACATGGAGGTCCTCTACATAGTATTAAAATCTTCTATACCTCCATTAGTAAGGTACATTGGGAATTGGGATAAAAGGGTGATTTGTCACAAAATGTCACAAAACACACAAATTATTAAAAGAAAATTCTATCTACACTCACATATTTTATTGATCTCTACACCCACTTGTTGCATCAATGATTGTACAATAGGTGTATCTAATACATTAGATGGATCGGTGTAGAGAACAATTAAGTGAGTGTGTTTAGAATCTCTCTTTTAACAAAATGAGAGCTTGTGTATTTTACCTAGTATTGCCGAGAGTTAGTTGGGTATCATCATGCAAATTAAATTATCAGAGAGACTTGAGATTGCAATGTTAGGACGTGAGGCTAACTCTGACTCTATGAGATTGCACTGTTAACAAATCATCAAAATTGCCATAAACCAAGGGGCTGTTTGAACATGGAATTGCTTTTTTTTTTTTGTCACCTGCGTAAATGTAAACAAATTTCAATTGTTCAGAACAGCATTAGAAAACAGCAAAACAGCGAGATAAAAAATTCATAATAATAATCACAAAAAATTACTATCAGTAAAGGCCGTTTTGGAACTAGGACGTTTCTGAATCCAATCCAATCTTCAAATTTCGTTGCAATATTACTTTTTACATATTAACAGCACAAATAACACAACCATTACATACCAAAATTTTTAGGGTAAATTGCAAGTTATACCCCTGTAGTTTGAGGGTTGTGCAAATTACACCATGTGGTTTCAATTTTGACAATTTACACCCTACAGTTTGAAAATTGTGCAAAATACACCCAATTACAAAAAAAGACAAGGCCACAATGGGAATGTCACATTATTTTTAGCCCAAAATGACCTCATGTGCAGGGGCAGACCCAGGAGTGCAGTTCAATGGAAGCAAAAGCCTATACGGAGTTCTGGGATAGTGAAATTGATAAATATAAATAACTAATTAAGCTTGTGATACAAAATTTTCGTGAAAGAATTAAAGGATCGATTACTTTGTATCAAACACACACGCACACACACACACACACACACACAAAATTATACAATTTCTATCCCAAAAAAAAAAAAAAAAAATTTGGTCGAGGCGCTGCCCTTGAACCCCTGTATAAGCTTCTGCACCCAATGAATATACTCCGGGGTCTGCCCTTGCACATGAGGTTATTTTGGGCTGGAAATAATATGATATTTCCATTGTGCCCTTGTCTTTTTTGTAATTGGGTAGATTTTGCGCAATTTTCAAACTGTATGGTGTAAATTACCAAAATTGAAACCATAAGGTGTAATTTGCACAATTCTCAAACTACAGGGGTGTAATTTGCAATTTATCCAAATTTTTATTTGGTTTTGTTGGGATCGTATGTCCTTAAAGTCACTTGTTAAGATATTTTATTATTAATAAATTGAATTTATTATTGATTGTTATTATATATTATAGGCATATCTGTATCATTTCAATACATGAGCAGTATATTGATGAGCCATCAAGTTGAATTGTAGATGATCTAGGTATATGGAAAGGATTAACACACGGGAGTTTATGATCATCACTTCCTTTTAACTTAAAACTTTAGTTCACAGTTAGTATGAATTTGTGACAATTCATATAGACGACTGTAACATATAGTTACTACATGGTTGGGTGACATAACTCTGTCATTTGAGTGGTTGAACTCACAACTTATATGTTAACATGGTTGATGCGTTGAACAAAATGGCTAACTAGATTACTGCACTAAATGTCTGTCTCTTAAGTGCTTGTTTATCTAATTCATTAAATTGTAAATTATTCTAAATCCTGAGGATAAATGGACTAATCAGCACTCTTATGCTAGTTACTTTGATATACTATATAGTGAGATCTTATGATCAATACCTCGGTATTTTGGGTGATCGGTATATGAGGTCTGTGAACGTGTATCTTTACTATGGAATCCATGTTGGATAACTTTTTGGATAGTTTCATTCGATCACAGAAATCTGAGTACTCAGTTGGGTTTTCCTAAACCAGTTTATATATATATATATATATATATATTATTTATAGTTAAATAATAATTATTTGTAAAAGGCTAGTACGGTCTTTTCATATGTGATCGATTGATAACTAGAGTTTCCAAAAGTGGTATATTGTCACAGTCCAATCCCATAATAGCGGAACCGAAGCCCGTGACACGCTACCGAGGCTCCTCCAATTCATTAATGTAAAGTGGCAGCGGAATAAACAAGAGTACAAATCCATAAATTCAAGTTATAAAAAAAGAATTCTCCACTTGAAACACTTAAAGGAAATGAACCATTTTGAAAACAGCAGTCCAGTCGATTGATCAGGGGTCCGGTCGACTGGAAATGCAAGATATAGAGAGTTCCAAATTCCAGCAGCCAGTCCAGTTGACTGACTCCCATGTCTAGTCGAATGAGGTGTTAAACTTACAGTCGACTGGAACTGTCCTGTTGATTGAACTCCAGCCTGAGCAAAAAGATCTAATTTCCGAAATACCGTCCAATCGACTGTGTCGGGGGACCAGTCGACTATTTTTCCAATAATTGATGTAGTGTCTAAATAACAAAGAGTTCCAGTCGACTGGACCTGGTCTGGTCGACTGGTTTCCCTGCAGCAGAACATTAATTCAGTAAAAATTCCAAATTTAAAAGCTTTTTTGAAAGAGCAATGCTAGGGGCACAAACAAACCCACAACTTTTTGGACACAACCTAAATAATGTGTCTATCTCTCTCATGTGTCACTGTGGGGTCCAGTGACATCACAGGAGAGAGATAGACACATTATTTAGGTTGTGTCCAAAAGGTTGTGGATTTGTTTGTGTCCCAATCTTTACTCTTTTTGAAATTATCCCAGATCAAACACACACTCCAAACTCATACCAAAGCGATCCCAACTAGGTTATAACATTACGAGAACATAATTACAAGAGATTACTAACTATTACAACGTCACGAATTCATTCTACGATTCCAAATTAAACATAGAGTAAGAGTCATAAATCTTCATTACAATATTTCTACTATCAAAAACATTTCTATTATCAAAACTACGAGGTGTACGTGATGAGTTGCCTCCTAAGTGAACTCCCAAACCCATGTACTCACTTCTGCGATTCCTCGTCGGCATTAACACATGAAATGGTTATTTGAATAACCATACATATTCGATTTGTTTAAGCTAACGCTTAGTGAATAAAATAACCATGCACATGAATGACAAATATGCTCCCATTCACATCTCTATATTTCATATTAGTCTCCAGAGATCTCACATGTACGTTCCACATTCCTAATCCGCGACTCCTTGCCAATAAGTCCACGCGAAAAGGTAAGACCCACGTTTCTTTTCTTCAAACGTGCAACTTTATGCCTATAATGGCTTCACAATGATGGATTGATACACGCACTCCTTTGACCCAAATAGCAACTTAACATGTTCAAATACATTTCACTGTGTCGACATAATCAAAACATTTCACCGTACAATTGGGCCTACTCATCAGTATAGATGCCCAATATGAACTACACAATATATAGTTATGAACTAACATATGCTTTTCATATAAAATATGAATACATGTCAAGAAATTATTCCAAAACACATAGTTGAATCACTCACCTCCAAGTTACGCTTATAAATATGATCCAAGGAAAACCCGAGTACAAACAACGTGCAGTAATCCTTCTAGTACAATTCCTATCGATTAGAATTCCAATTATCAACTTTTAAGGAAAATTCTAGAAAAAGAGTTTTCGAAAAACTTAGCCAAACAAGACCTAATGGATATCAAAATGAAGCCCTTACCTCAAGGAGTTCGAATATGAAATCTGGGGAAAACAATGGACAGAAGGTCATCGATTTGTGCTAGAAAGCTTTAAGCAACCAAATCCCCAAATCTTATCTCTAGAATTTCTAATTTAGTGTTTGAACAAATGAAAATATCTCATGAGTTTTATGTATAAGTACGACTCTCGAGAATCATGTTGACCTCCGAGTTTTCAAAACTCATAATCAGTCTCCAAAACTTTCTACACAGCTAATTCATAGCTTCACGAGTAAACACTAAAATTATAAAAGTTTTTGCCTAAGTTCTGTTTAGGTGCGAAAACGTAAATTTCTACATGATTTAACGGAATTGCTAATTAGCCTACCAATTTCGAGCCGTGTTAATTCTTCCTCACCAGGATGCTAAAATTAAAAACAGAAATATAATCTAAACCAGATAATAATAAAGATAGTGAAATACATAGGTAAACATTTATTTTCAGATAAACATTTAAAGTATTCCACAATGAACGTCTCATACTCGGAGAGACTTCATAACATCAAAATACTCATTCAACACCGTCTCAAAGGGTTCTCTAGCACAGACACCCAAATCGACTCGTGAGTCAAAACTCACCCACACGTGTGCCAAAATGCACAACACATGCATCACATTATCATGCATGACAATGTAATGAAATGCAATAACACAAATACGAGTGTTATATGAATAATAGGTGACCAAAAAGGTAGACAGTCAATACGAGTGTTATTTTACCTTGTGTTACTTATTTACGTGGAGGGTATATTTGCAGATAAATTTAGTGAGTTGGGTTTTAATATAATTTTCATTTTCTTGGAGTGCAATTACAGCATTGTAGTAGGGTGTCTGTAATTAATCAGTTTTAGTTAGATCAATGATTGATCAAATTGGCTAAGATGTTATTGGAAGCCAGGAAAAATGATGGCCATCATATCCCATCGTTGGCTCCTAACCGTAGGGTGCATGCTAAAGTTGTATATGGTATTTGTATATAACAGATTTTATTTATATATAAGTATATGGATAATTTATCTTTTTGTAAAGATAAATATATATTAAATTTAAATTAATTTTTTAATTTGAATTTAAAAGAGAGAAGAGATTTAGTGCTACTAGTTCTCTGTATCCATATCTTATATATACAGGCATATCTGTTAGGAAAAACTAACGTGACTAAAAAATCAAATACACCATATTGAGAGCTTTGAGTGGCTTGGGAGATTCCTACCATCTTCTTGCGCATCTGAAGGTCGGAGAACAACAGTGAAGGTTCGGTGGTGACAAAGACTAAATACTGTATCATCTTCAACTTCAGAGTTTGAGGTAACGAATAAAAATAATATTATTTTACTTAATCGTTTGATTAATCAACCACTGTGAGGATCCAAATTTTTTTTTGAAATTCTTCCGCTATATTTTCTGTAATATTTCCAACAGGCTTGTTCATCACAACCGTCTCCCTTCCAATCACTTGCGTGGTTCATCACAACCGTCTCCCTCCAATCACTTGCATGCTTATCAACATATGACTAATTATCCCAGTTGTAAAAAAAATGCCATTTTTTGGACGAAAGTAGTATTCACATCCCTTAGGGATTGCATGAAAGCTAAGGAGGTTTGGAATAAACTCCCTATTCCTAGGCTTAGTTTGGTCCTCATGTGGCTTTTTAAAAGTAGCTTATGAATTCTATTATTAAGTTGTTTGATAATTTTGTATAAGTGACACATTACTCTTCAAAAAAAACTTCATAAAACTAAAATGGGGGCCAAACTAAGCCCTAGCTACTCCCAACTTTTATCTTTCTCATCTTCAAGAGTGGGTCCATTTCAATTATACTAATTCTGTTGCAGTGTTTCAGAATAACATTAACTGGGGTATGGTCTTTACTTTAGCTATTTGGATGATTTGGAAGAAATAATTTTCCTTTCAATAACAGAGAGACCTAGACCCTGTTTAATAAAACTGAAAATTAAGTACTGAAAATTAAGTGCTGAAAATTTTAAGTGATTGAACTTGCAATATTAAAAATAGTTTTTTAAGTACTAAAATAGACTGCATTCAGTAATTATTTTCAGTAAAAAAAATTTCACTTAAAGTTTTTGGTGGTTTGTTGGCTGTTTTTTCAATTAAGTGGTACGTTATCAAATGCACTGAAAAAAAAAGTGCTGAAAGTTTTCATTTTCATCACATAATTGGGTTATCAAACACACCCTTACTCCCCTATTCTAGTTAATAGCATAATTGCCTTGGCATGGGAGATTTCCAAATCCATTAGACATTTGGAGAAGTCCCCAGCTTAGATTCCCAAGCTGATTAAATCGTCTTTTCCCCCTTGCAGGTAAATGGAAGATTAATACGGATGGATGCGCCAAAGGAAATCCAGGCTTAGGAGGTATAGGTGGTCTGGTGAGAAATGACCAAGGCATGCAACTGAAAGATTGGATATATCATATATGGGAAAGATCAACTTCTGTGATAGTCAAGAGGCTGAGATTCAGAGTACTTGGCGCATGCTCTCAATCTCATGATTGACAAATATTGGTTGACTTCATACTTGAAATTGACTTGGAGGCAGAGGTTTATCTCATTCGCTCTCCTGATCATTGCTATCATCCTCTGGCTGCTCTCATTGAAGATTACAAGTCGATCTTAAGGCTTGGGAAATGCGACATTGTTCATGCTTACTGTGAAGGCAATATGTGCGCTGATTTTTTTGGCCAATGAAGGAGTTGCCCAAGACAGTTGTTTTGCTCTTATTGATTCTCCTTCTACGGTCCTCCTCTGTCTTTTGCTTGCGGACAGTTACGGGACTAGCTCTGTTCGCTAGTTTTCCTGCTTTTTTTGTTTTTGGTCTTCTTTTTCCTTGTGTTTTCTTGTCTTTCTTTGCTTGACTTCCTTTGTACCCTATATATATATATAGTCATCAACAAGATTAATAAGAATGGGCCAAACTTGGATTTGGGTCCAAAGCCATGAAATATGCATTTACTGGTACCTCCATTCATGTGGCTGCATAAGCACAGTTTCAAGATTATGAGCTAATCTTGCAGACACCTTCACTATTGATTTAGCTGATGCTATCAGTGTTGGAAACTTTTCAAATACTAAGGGCTCGAATGCTAAATTTTTCGGTTTTTGGTCTATGTCTCGCAGGTTAACAAGGAGTTTATCTTTGGGGGTGTCGAGTTACTACGTAGGCTATCTAACAATGACACACTGGGGTTCGGAAGCAGTGCCCCCGAGGCGATTTTTTTGGTTCTATTTATACATGAGTATACTTTTTTTTCCCCTTATCAGTAAGACTACAAAATTACTATGTCAGTTTATTTTGTACTGTTTGAGAGTTGTTGGGGAGGTGGGGCGGGGTTTGAGTTTATCATAATGAGTGGTCTAATTGTACAGAGTAATGTTATTCTACCCAAATATTTGTATCTCAAATGATTCTCAAACACATATGGTTGAAATTTAGAATTGAAAGAAAGCAATAAAATGATTTAAGGTAACTAAGGGGTAATATATTTTTTTTGTTTGGGAGTGCCAATAGACAACATGTTAGCCCCAAGGCTTTACTCCTTTAGTTTTGATGATTAACAAATAACTAAGTCGCATATCTAATGAACTTGATTGATTAAGAATGCAGAAAGATCAAAGAATTCAAGATTTCATTATGAGCCTTGATGTTTTCAGAACAAAGAATTAAGGCCTATTGAAGAGATATTTGTTATTGTCTTGGGTCAAACTATCTTTTAGGACTCTTTGTAAAGCACTTATTGTTTGTGAACATCATCCTTAGTGGCTCAATTAATTCCATAAAGAAATCAACTCTTAAACCTGAAAAATCTCTTGAAATTGCAGTAAAACAGTCGACTGATCCTCCGATTCAGTCGACTGAAGGGTCCAGTCGACGGTACAGTCGTCTGTGTTGGACAGCATGTTCATTTAGTCAAAACCAGTCGACTGCCACCACGACTCAGTCGACTGATCTCTGTGCCTGTTAAAATTCTCTGAACCTTTTGAAACTTCAGTCGACTGTCCTGCTAATCCAGTCGACTGAACGACTCCGAGAAACACAGTAACGGCTAGTTAACTGCATTTAATGAAGGCTTTAAATTTCCCACCTACTTCCAACGGTTGGAAATCTTAAAGAAGCTATAAATACATGATTTTGAACTTCTAAAAAGCTCTCTCTTTCTTTTTTTCAATCCAACTTGAATATAATCCATTCATTTACTATTGAGCATTAAGTTTGGTGAGATCATAAAGAATATTGCTCTAGCTATCAATTGTATTCATTGAAGAGCATTTATTGTGAGCTTTATCTTGTATTCATCCACTCTTTGAGAGAGAGTTTTTCTTATTGTATCTAAATTCAATTTGTAAAGGAAGGTTGTGATTAGGGTTGGTGTAACCCTAGATCAAGTGAAGAAGGATTTTCTTCCTTGAGAAGATTGTAAGGGTTTGATCTTCACCCCAAGAAGGTTAAGCTAGTGGAATCCTCAAGAAAGTGTTCTTGAGGGGTGGAAGTAGGGCGCGGTGTGCGGTTTCCCGAACCACCTAAAAAATTCGGTTTGCATTGTGTCTCTTCTCTCTTTCTCACCTTTGCATTTGATATTTCTATTGGGCATTTAATTTTGAACAAATTTTTAATCTTCCTATAAACCTTATTCATCCCCCCTCTAAGGTTTCCACATTTGGGCCAACAATTGGTATCAGAGCCTCGGCTCAATATTTTCTAAATTTAAATTGAGTTAAAGATCAAATGGAAACTACCACTACTAATATTATTTATAGTGAGGGGCAATCATCAAATAGACCTCCTTGTTTTAATGGTTCAAACTATGCCTATTGGAAAAATCGAATGAGAATTTACATGATTGCTCAAGACTTTGATCTTTGGCAACTTGTTGTGAATGGACCTCACATTCCCATCAAGATTATAGATAATGTTGAAATTGAGAAAACCATTGAGGAATACAATGATATTGATAAGAGGCTTATCAAGATGAATGCAAACGCCATGAACATTTTATATTGTGGATTAGACCCAAATGAGTATAACAGAATTTCCTCTTGCGAATCCGCAAAGGAAATTTGGGACAAACTTGAGGTTGCTCATGAAGGTACTAATCAAGTTAAGAAATCCAAAATCAATCTTCTTGTTCAAACATATGAAATGTTTAAAATGTCATCAAATGAAACCATTAGTGAAATGTTTACTCGCTTCACTATTATTATCAATAGTTTGAAAAGTCTTGGTAAAACATACACTAATGAGGAGATGATTGAGAAATTGCTTAGGTCTCTTCCAAAGCATTGGCAACCTAAAGTGACGGCAATCCGAGAAGCCAAAGAACTCTCAACACTCTCATTGGAGCAACTCTTGGGTTCTCTTGTTACACACGAGATGGAGTTGGCGGTGTTTGACAAGGAAGACAAGAAGAAGAACATTGCTCTCAAAATATCTCAAGAAAGTGAAGAGAATAGTGATAGCAATGAAGACGATGAGATGGCTATGATCACAAGGAAGTTCAAGAGATTCTTAAAAAGAGACAAGAACTTCACTAGAAGAACTCCTAAGGCGATAGAAGCTAAAAAGGAACCAATTATATGTTTCAAATGCAAGAAACCGGGTCATGTCAAGGCCGATTGTCCCTTGATGAAAAATAACTACAAGAAAACCAAGAAAAGGGCAATGAAGGCTACTTGGGACGACTCCGATAGCGATTCATCAAAAGACGACTCAAGTGATGAGGAAGTGGCAAATATTTGCCTCATGGCACACTTGAGTGAGGTAAATGACCCTACTCCCGATACTTGCCTTGACTCTCAAAAATTTGATGAACTCCAAAATGCTTTTGAAGAGTTGCATCAAGAATTGGAAAAATTGGGAACAAAGTACGTCTCTCTTAAAAAGAATTTTTCATTACTCTCAAATGAATTAGATGATTTAAGAATTCAAAATGACCTCTTGATAAAAGAAAATGAAGCTCTAATTTCTCTAAAATCTCAAAATGACTTATTGAGAAAAGAGATGGAAGAGCTCTCATCAAATGATTCTACATCAAATAACTTAAAGAGAGAAAATGAGGACTTGAAGAAGCAAGTGGAAGATCTAAACAAAACATTGGCAAAATTCACTCTTGGGGAACAAAATTTAAATATGCTTTTGGGAAAACAAAGATGCGTCTTTGAAAAAGCCGGTTTAGGATTTAATCCTACCTTTAAAGAAAAGAAATACAATAACTTCTTTTCAAAAGGTGCTTCCACAAGTTCTAACAAGATTCATGTGAAAAGCTCACATCAAAATATATTTGTTAAAGCAAATTCCTCAAGTACTTCCAATCCTAATGTGACTTGCCACTATTGCTTAAGAAAAGGACATGTAAACTACAAGTGTCCAAACAAGAGAAAGATCCAAATGGTATGGGTTATAAAGGGAACAACACCTCCCTTTGCTAACAAAGTTGGACCCAACGAATATTGGGTACCAAAGAGGATCACCTAAGTTTGTTTTGTAGGTTTGCCTTAAATCTTCTAGCAAGGATAGATGGTTCTTGGATAGTGGGTGCTCAAGACATATGACCGGAGACAAGTCCAAGTTCTCATCTCTTTCTCCAAAGGATGGAGGAAATGTCACATTCGGAGACAACTCTAAAGGAAAAATCATCGGTATAGGTAATATTGGTAAGAATTCCTCCTTAACTATTGAAAATGTACTTCTAGTTGAAGGTCTTAAACATAACTTGCTTAGCATTAGTCAACTTTGTGATAAAGGTTTTCAAGTTGTGTTCGAATCTAACTATTGCATGATTAAATATGCTCGTAGTGATAAAATCTTGTTTATTGCCTATAGAGAAGATAATGTGTATACAATTGATTTTGATGATATATCATCTCAAGATGTTAAGTGTTTTGCCGCTTTGAATGAAACAAGTTGGCTTTGGCATAGAAGATTGGGTCATGCTAGCATTGATTTACTTTCAAATTTATCTAAAAATGATTTAGTTAAAGGTTTGCCAAAAACAAAATTTATTAAAGATAAAATTTGCGATGCTTGTCAACTCGGAAAGCAAATCAAGACATCTTTTAAAAAGAAAAAGGAAATATCTACTTGTAGACCTCTTGAATTACTTCACATGGATTTATTTGGTCCAAATAGAGTTGCTAGCATGAGTGGCAAAATCTATGCCTTTGTCATTGTTGATGATTTCTCTAGATTCTCTTGGGTGTTCTTTCTTGCACATAAGGATGAAGCTTATTCTATTTTCGTTAACTTTTGTAAACGAGTTCAAAATGAAAAAAGGTTATGCGATTAACAACATAAGAAGTGATAGAGGCCGAGAATTTGACAATAATGAGATTACTTCGTTTTGTGAAGAAAATGGTTTTAGTCACAATTTTTCGGCACCAAGAACTCCTCAACAAAATGGGGTTGTTGAGAGGAAAAATAGATCTCTTCAAGAAATGGCAAGAACCATGTTAAACGAATTCTCTTTACCAAAGTATTTTTGGGCCGAGGCCACTAGCACTTCATGTTATGTTATTAATCGTGTGGTCATTAGAAACAAGCTCAATAAGACCCCATATGAGCTTTGGAAAGGAAGAAAACCAAACATAAGTTATTTCAAAGTCTTTGGATGTAAGTGCTTTATCTTGAATACTAAGGATAATCTAGGAAAATTTGATGCTAAATCGGATGAAGGCATTTTTCTTGGGTATTCTCATATTAGCAAAGCCTATAGAGTTTTTAATAAAAGGACATTGGTTGTAGAAGAATCAATGCATGTTGTCTTTGATGAAGCAAATCCTTTTAAGAAAACTTTGGATGATGAAATTGATACTTCAAAGGATATTTCAAATAATGTTGAAAACGATGCTTCAAACTCTCTACCTCTTGAAATCTCTAAGGAAGAATTGCCACCTTCTATTGAACCACCTAGAGTGGAAACAAGAAGTGATCTTCCTTTTGAATGGAAAAATGTGCCTAATCATCCTATCGATCAAATCCTAGGAGATCCTAGTCAAGGTGTTGCTACTAGATCATCTCTTAAAAATATTTGTAATAACTTAGCATTTCTATCTCAAATTGAACCTAAGAACTTTGATGAAGCCGAGAACGATGAACATTGGATCTTAGCTATGCAAGAAGAGCTTAATCAATTTGAGAGAAATAAAGTTTGGACTCTTGTTCCTAAACCTAATGATCATACTATAATTGGAACAAAATGGGTTTTTCGAAATAAAATGGATGAATCCGGCATTGTCATGAGAAACAAGGCTAGATTAGTCGCCCAAGGCTATAATCAAGAAGAAGGTATAGACTACGAGGAGACCTATGCTCCCGTAGCTAGACTAGAAGCTATTAGGATGCTTCTTGCTTTTGCTTGCCATAAAAAGTTCAAACTTTTTCAAATGGACGTGAAAAGTGCCTTTCTAAATGGTTTTATTTCCGAGGAAGTTTATGTCAAACAACCCCCCGGTTTTGAAGATCCACATCATCCCGATTATGTTTTTAAACTAACAAAAGCCTTGTATGGTTTAAAACAAGCTCCACGTGCTTGGTATGATAGATTAAGCAAATATCTTATTGATCTTGGTTTTAGACGAGGAAAAATTGATACTACTCTTTTCATTAAAACCTCAAATAAAGATATTTTACTTGTTCAAATCTATGTGGATGATATTATTTTTGGAGCTACAAATGAAAAAATGTGTGAAGAATTTGCATCTTGCATGCAAAGTGAATTTGAAATGAGTTTGATGGGGAGCTTAATTTCTTCCTTGGTCTTCAAATAAAACAACTCAAGGAGGGCATTTTTATAAATCAATCCAAGTATATTAAGGATCTTTTAAAAAAATTTGGATTGGAAGGTAGTAAAGTTTTTCAAACTCCTATGAGTTCTACTTTGAAACTTGATAAAGATGAAGCTGGCAAGCCTGTAGATTGTAAGCTTTTTCGGGGGATGATTGGTAGTCTATTGTATCTCACTGCAAGTAGACCGGATATTATGTTTAGTGTATGCCTTTGTGCCAGATTCCAAGCTTCACCGAAGGAATCACATGTTATTGCGATTAAACGTATTTTTCGTTATCTTCTAGGTACTATAGACATAGGTCTTTGGTATCCTAAAAACACCTCTTTTGAATTAACAAGTTTTTCGGATGCGGATTTTGCCGGTTGTAAAATTGATCGCAAAAGTACTAGTGGCACTTTTCATTTCTTAGGACACTCTCTTGTTTCATGGTCTAGTAAGAAACAAAATTCGGTAGCTCTATCTACGACCGAAGCCGAATATATAGCCGCCGGAAGTTGTTGTGCACAAGCACTTTATATGAAACAACAATTGGAAGATTTTGAACTTTACTTTAATCATATTCCTATAAAGTGTGATAATACTAGTGCGATTTGCCTATCCAAAAATCCCATCCAACACTCTAGGACCAAACACATTGAGATCCGTCATCATTTCATTCGCGATCATGTTCAAAAGGGGGATGTCGATTTTATTTTCATCGACACCGATCATCAATGGGCCGATATTTTTACCAAACCTCTTCCCGAAGAACGGTTTTGTATCATTCGAAGGGAATTAGGCATGTCTCGTTTGTGTGATTTATGCTAAATTGGTCTCACTTAAACTTCTGTGCTGTTTTTCCCTCTTTGTTTTGCCTTTCTGTCTTGAGAAGTCGACTGGTCCCTCGACTCAGTCGACTGATGTCTTTTGCTTTCTTCTTCATTTTGTTTCTGCCTCAGTCAGTCGACTGAAGAGTCGACTGATATCAGGATCAGTCGACTGAGGCTTGTTCATTTTCGTCGACTGAACCTCTTTGCCTTTTTTCTCATCTCTCTTCCGTCGACTGAACAGTCGACTGTTTTTACATCTTTGTACATCTGCCCAACTCAGTCGACTGCTAAGTCGACTGAACCTCTGTTAGCCCCAATTTCTTGCCCTAATTTGAGATGCAGTCGACTGCTTACCCGTATCAGTCGACTGATCCTTCGTTCTCTATATATATATTCAGTTCATTTTTTTTTTCATTCCGGTTTCTCTCTCTCTCTCTCTCTGGCGATTCTTCCTCCTTCCCTCCTTCTCTTCATTTTTTCTTTAAAACCAAGCCTATTTCATCATCTCATCCTTTTCTCTCTCTCTCACTCCTTCATCATGGCTCCCAAGCTCAAGCGCAAGGAACCAGCCAGTGGCTCCTCGTCTGCTCCTCCAGCGACCAAAGCCAAACGGTTCCCTACTCAAGAGGAACAAGAGAGCTTCGACGAGACTTTCTCACACCGTCATGTAGTGTTTGGTAAGATTCTCCCCATTCCATTCTCTAAATCTGCAAATCTCCGTCTTGGTTTTCTAATGGAACGATTAAAATGGACTCTATTTACTAGTCTTAGACAACCTTGCTATCCCACACTTGTTAAAGAATTCTATTGTAATATGGTTCACGGACATCGCACGGACACCTTCTCCTCTTTTGTTCGTGGTGTCCGAATCAGTCTTGATCCTGACTCTGTGTCCGTCATTCTTCATATTCCCCAAGGTGACATTAGAGAATTTAACACTAATACATGGAACCAAGGGCATGGGTTCGACCCTCTCACTGCTTGCCGTCTCATTACCGGCAACAATGAGCTGTCGTATCCCGCAAAGCCTAAAGCGTCTGCTTTAACTTTCGAAGCCCGTCTTTTACACCACCTCCTTACCTACACTCTTCTTCCCCGTGCTGGAGGACGGGATCCAGTGTCTTTTTTGGATGTTTTTATAATTTGGTGTATTCTTGAGAATAAACCTTTTGACCTTCCTTGGCTTATCTGTCGCCACATTGGCGAATGTCAAAAGAAGTCTAAGACCAGCTCTTTGCCTTATGGGTTTGCCTTGACGGCTATTTTTCGTCATTTCAAAGTCCCTCTGGAAGACGAACTTGACCGTCACGACCCTGCTCCTACAGATTTCTATTCCTCCACCATTCTATCCCTAATGGGATACAAACTTGTCGGGAACGCGTTTGTTCCCAAAGTCACTCCTGCTCCTCCTGTCGCTCCTACTCCTGTTCCTCACATTTCTGATACTCAAACTCCTCCTCCTCCTCCTCCTCCCTCATCCTCTGCTCCATCTTTTTCGTCTGCTCCTCCTCCTCCACCTTCTACACTTACTGACTCACCACCTCCAGATGTCTTGGAGCAGTTATCTGTCATTTCTGCTCAGGTGTTGAGCCTCTCCACTTCTATATCCTCTCTCGCCTCTTCTCATTCTCAGGCCTTTGAGTCTCTTCAGGGCTCTATCTCATCTGCACAGCAGCAGACTATGGAGACACAGCAGCGAGCCATAGAGTCCTTATGAGCTGATGTGATTGAGATTGGGGGCTCTCTGGACACCTTGCGTACCTCGACTGCTGCTACTCAGGAGCTTGTCGATCGTCGCCTCTCGTCTCTCCAGTCTTCCCTTGATGATGTTCGTGAGGAGATGCGCGTGATACGGATTCGACTTGGTATTACTCGATAGTATGTTCTGTAGGGTGATTGGATGGGCAAATTGACAGATAGATAGACAGTTATCATTTTTGGCTAAACTCAAAACTTACATTGTGTATGTTGGATAGCTATATGGATATCTTGGTTATTTTTTTTGTTTGTTTCCTTAAACCTTATTGCAAGTAAATGCATATTATCATCTTTTGAACCATTTCCCTATATGTGATGTTTATTTCTATTCTACCTCAACATCCATGTTTATTGTTTTTCCATTGCTCGGGGAGATGATATAAATTTTTCCGATGATTCCCGACACGTCTCCTCCACCCTTGCATCAATTTAGGGGGAGTTTTGCTTCCTTGCTTCCTTGTTTTTTTTAATGATGCCAAAAGGGGGAGAAAATGGTGTTGCATTGTGATTGCATATGGTTATGAATGTTCAGTTTAGTGAATTAATTGCGAAAATGGTGTTGCATTGTGATTGCATATGGTTATGAATGTTCAGTTTAGTGAATTAATTGCTAACAATTAATTTTCTTTTTTCTTGATTTCTCTCTTACATAGAATTTCTTTGTATAGGCAACTAGTAATTTGTCATCATCAAAAAGGGGGAGATTGTTAGCCCCAAGGCTTTACTCCTTTAGTTTTGATGATTAACAAATAACTAAGTCGCATATCTAATGAACTTGATTGATTAAGAATGCAGAAAGATCAAAGAATTCAAGATTTCATTATGAGCCTTGATGTTTTCAGAACAAAGAATTAAGGCCTATTGAAGAGATATTTGTTATTGTCTTGGGTCAAACTATCTTTTAGGACTCTTTGTAAAGCACTTATTGTTTGTGAACATCATCCTTAGTGGCTCAATTAATTCCATAAAGAAATCAACTCTTAAACCTGAAAAATCTCTTGAAATTGCAGTAAAACAGTCGACTGATCCTCCGATTCAGTCGACTGAAGGGTCCAGTCGACGGTACAGTCGTCTGTGTTGGACAGCATGTTCATTTAGTCAAAACCAGTCGACTGCCACCACGACTCAGTCGACTGATCTCTGTGCCTGTTAAAATTCTCTGAACCTTTTGAAACTTCAGTCGACTGTCCTGCTAATCCAGTCGACTGAACGACTCCGAGAAACACAGTAACGGCTAGTTAACTGCATTTAATGAAGGCTTTAAATTTCCCACCTACTTCCAACGGTTGGAAATCTTAAAGAAGCTATAAATACATGATTTTGAACTTCTAAAAAGCTCTCTCTTTCTTTTTTTCAATCCAACTTGAATATAATCCATTCATTTACTATTGAGCATTAAGTTTGGTGAGATCATAAAGAATATTGCTCTAGCTATCAATTGTATTCATTGAAGAGCATTTATTGTGAGCTTTATCTTGTATTCATCCACTCTTTGAGAGAGAGTTTTTCTTATTGTATCTAAATTCAATTTGTAAAGGAAGGTTGTGATTAGGGTTGGTGTAACCCTAGATCAAGTGAAGAAGGATTTTCTTCCTTGAGAAGATTGTAAGGGTTTGATCTTCACCCCAAGAAGGTTAAGCTAGTGGAATCCTCAAGAAAGTGTTCTTGAGGGGTGGAAGTAGGGCGCGGTGTGCGGTTTCCCGAACCACCTAAAAAATTCGGTTTGCATTGTGTCTCTTCTCTCTTTCTCTCCTTTGCATTTGATATTTCTATTGGGCATTTAATTTTGAACAAATTTTTAATCTTCCTATAAACCTTATTCACCCCCCCTCTAAGGTTTCCACATTTGGGCCACAACAAATAAAAGGAATAACACATAAACATGTATATTAGTAAGAACATTTTACCACATGTGAGGAGTGCAATGGCACCACCCACCAACAACACAGTTCCGCCCCTGGGTACAACTTTATGTTTTTTGGGTCTATTTTGGGAAAATCTAAAACTGAATCAAGCTTAGACTAAGTCTCACTTTTTATCTAGTTCTTGTAAGAATCAAGGTAATGTTAGTTTGACTAAGAACAATTATATAAGAGTTATTAGACCACAACAATATTCCTACCCTTGTAGGAACTACACAAAGAAAGACGAAGTTGGTATTTGGAAATTTGTCACTAGGAGAGATAAAGGGAAAAATATAATAAAAGATCCAGCTCCCATTCCCACTGGAAAGGCTCTCGTGACAGCCTCTACGGAGGGTAATATGTTCCTAACCCTCTTCCGAGTTAGTGAAGAGATCAGTCAAACTTCAATGAGCTTAGAAACTGTTACTCCTTTTGACCTTGGAGAGTACCCTAACCCTCTGAGATGGATGATGATAAGATTGAGGATGATCTTGACACACCCTTTGGGGAAGGGTCAACTGCTCCTGTAATATCTATGTCTTCTAGACAAAAGAAATGGGAGGCAAAGATGCATAAAGTTCAGTGGCAGTAGGCCTAAGGTCCAACACAGGCCTTCATTGTGACTCCAGTGTGGGTGTCCATTTGTTGTGCCCTTTGATTGTTGGGCATTGTTTTAGCCTTTTTGCTCCACATCCATGTGTGTATTTCTTTATTATTTCTGGATGTTTTAATGGCTTATTATTCCTTTTAGTCGGTTGTGATGAATTTCACTCTTTGCCTTTTGGCCTAGAAAGTTTCCCATCCCTTGTTAGAGTTAGTTTCTATGCTTACCTGTGCTTATTGTTTATTCTGGGGTATTGTAGATACCGTTTGACTTTTTCTTTTTTAATTAACCCATTTTCGAAAAAATAAATATTAGATTGGGCATGAACTCCTTTATAAAAAAAATTGATACTAACTAAATACCTGAATTTGTAGAAGTGGTTCGCTTAAGGGCTATGAAGCACGGATACGGGTACATCAACTCGACAAATCTAAAAAAAAATTACATGTCAACATTGCATGAAAAGTGTCTTAGAAGTGTCCGTGCTTCCTGACTTAAGGACCACGAAACTAGCTCTTTGCTTCCCTAAGCAACCTCTAAGTTCTTACAATGGCAACCACTTTTTCTTTCTTTTCTTCATAAAAAAAAAAAAAAAAAAAAAAAAAAAAAAAACAGAAAACTTGTTTGGTAGGTTGAACACCAAGTTAGCTGAGTTTAGAAGAAACTTCAGTTACTATATAACATTATGTTGAGAAGTAAGACAGGAAGAAAAAGGCAGCGCATTTGAATTCGATGTCAATGGCATACGAATCATATGATAAAAAGAGGGGATAAAGCATAACAAGTTTCCCTCGTGCAGGTGTAAATATTGATTGCAACACGAATATTTTTTTATATGATATCTCAAGCCAATAAGGAGGCTTTATCAATATACTTGGTTCCCTATTTTTTTGGGTTTCTTTATCCAAATCTTCAAAAAAAATCCTTCAAATTTAACAAAAATTCAAACTTTGTGAGAGGGGATATAATCTTATCTGATATCCATGTGATACCCAATATGTACTCCTCATGTAAGTCATGTCAAGCTCAATACATATGAGAGTAACAAGCAATGTTACTAGAAATCATGCAAACTCTGCCGATTCCCTTTTTGGAACGATCGCTCTAGATCATCATACAATAGTGATATTGTAATCTATTGTACTTCTTTAAATCACATGATACTGTAATAACGTCACCAAAATTTTATAATACTGTAAAGATACCACCAAGCCATTTAATCTTTGACTTTAATATATTACATATGAATATGCATATTTATTAAATGGGGCTGCTAACTTACAACATGATGGTTGTAAGTTAGTAGCATACAATAGCTCTTTTAGCGGCGAAAAACAGGTTTTTAGCGACAAAATTTTTGTCGCTAAAGGTTCCAACTTTTAGCGACGAAAAATTTCGTCACTAAAACCTTATTTTTCGTCGCTAAAAGTCTTCTATGCTGTAAGTTAGCAAATCCCTTATTAAATATATATACATATGTATATATATATATATACAGTAGGTCTCTAAGACGGACACTCGTCTAAATTTTTTTACTGATCTTCCACTTTTTCATTAGTCAGTTTTAACCTTTTCTTTAGTGGCCATTGTCCATTGGTCTCCCTCTTTTTCCAAGAAGCTGATCTCTCTCGCTCTCTCTCTCTCTGCGCGCTTTTGGGGTGTGGCCCTTCGGCTTCAAGTTCTCACCAAACATGCACAAGTAGGGCTTAGTAAAACACACACAAATCACAAAGTTTTCCATAAAGAAAAGTAAACAATTTGTAACCAATAACAGTAAATAAAAATTAAATTGAAATTGTAAAAACTTTTTTTTTTTTTTTTGTAAATGTGCTTTGGGGGTGTGGATCTTGGGCTTTAAGTTCTCACCAAACATGCACAATTTGGGCTTAGTCAAAGATGCAAATATTACAAAGTTTTCCATTAGGAAAAGAAAGCAATTAGGAACCCAATAACAGTAAGCAAACAAAATTGAAATTATAAGTACTTTTTTTTTTTTCCCTTGTGCTTTGGGGGTGCAGCCCTTTGGCTTCAAGTTCTCACCAAACAAGCACAATTAGGGCTCAGTCAAAGAAACACATATCACAACGTTTTTCATTATGAAAAGAAAGCAATTAGGAATTTAGGGCTTTTAGTTAGAATATTACCTTTGAGAAGTCTGAGGTAAGGTCGTCGTCTCACCGGTGCTCCGACAGTGAGTCGTGAAACCATGATGGTGAGGTGAGGTCTCTGGTGCTCCGATCGTCGTTCAGGTGAGGGTGAAGGTGAGGGGCAGCTCACACTTCACACCGAGGTAAGAGAGAATAGAGACGACTGAAATAGAGAACAAACATGTTCTTTCTTTTACACTGTGTTTGGATTGAGAGAACCAGAAGGAAGAGAAGAGTATCTCATTAAGAGAAGAGAAGAGAAAGCACGCTTATTTGGATGGGGAGAAGAGAAGAGAAGAGAAGAGAAGAGAACATAAGGTCCTCTTGTTTGTTTAGCTTTCATAAGAGAAGAGAAGAGAAAGTATTTAAAGCCATTTTATTATTTTACCCTCTATCAAATAATGGTAATAACAATTTATAAGAGCAAGGGGTGTGTTGGAATAAGATTAAGGGTTAATTTCAAAAACACCCCCTCAACTATGACCCGTTTTTGAGTGGCCCCCTGATTTAAAAAAGTGAACAACTTCACCCCCTCAACTATCAAAATTGATTTAGTCTCAAACGCCGTTAACGGAAGTAATAAAATGTCGCATATACCCTTGGTCTGAATTGCAAAAACACCCCCTCAACTATGACCCATTTTCGAGTATACCCCCTGATCTAAAAAAAGTGAACAACTTCATCCCATTACATATAAAATATTGGTCCATCTGTAATCCAACACACCCTAAACATTTGTCCCAACTCATTTTCATCTCATCTCTTAGTTTAGTCCACGCAAATTGTTTTACCATCATACCAAACTTTACAAATTTCAATCAACTATCAACCCTTATTACTGTTAGGCTTTATTTGGTTCATGGATTTAGTGAGGGAGAGAAAAGAAGAAAGGAAATCGAAAAAGAAAATTAATTCTCAGGTATTTTCCCTTTATTTCATCCATGATTAATAATATCAAAAACTAATAATATTTAAAATATGAGTAATGCTATGCTTATCAAATTTTGTATCCTAAGTGGTTCTCAAACACGTGGTAGTAGGCCCATCTGATTTTGATTGGAGGATGTTGAAGTCGTCCCACCATGGTCCATTATTGAAGGTGGTCCTGCAGTCACATGTATTTGGGAACCATTTGAGATACAAAACTTGGGAAGCATAGCATTACTCTTTCCTCGTAATTAAGCCAATATATTACATGTAATAAGGTTTTTTGGGTCTATTTGTAATTAAGCCAATATATTACATATAATAAGGTTTTTTTTTTTTTTTCAAATTCAGGGTAGAGAGAGAGAGAGAGAGAGAGAGAGAGAGAGAGATCAAACCCATTTTGGGTATGGGTGGTAGTGATTGAATGGTGTAGTGGTGATTTGGTGATGATTTTGGGTGTGGGTGGTCATTGGGTGATCATTGGATGGTGCAGTGGTGATTGGTGGTGTCCAGTGGTAATTTGGTGATCATTTTGGGTATGGGTGGTAGTGATTGGATGGTGTAGTGGTGATTTGGTGATGATTTTGGGTGTGGATGGTGGTGATTGGGGGGTCAATGGGTGAGGTGGTCATTGGGTGATCATTGGATGTTGCAGTGGTGATTGGTGGTGTTCGGTGGTGGCTGGTGGTTGTTGTGGTAGTGTAGGGCAGGGGAATAAGAGAGAGAGGGAGAGAGGAGAGTAAGAAATTAGGGTAGAGAGAGAGAGAGAGATCAGACCCATTTTGGGCACAAAGGGTAAATGTGTTTACTTTTACTCTCACGTGATGGGCACATGCCCATTTTCTATTGCAGACAAACGGAGGGGGTCAACTTGTCATGTAAGACAAACTGAGGGGATCAATTTGCCAGAAAAAATAGTTGAGGGGGTGTTTTTGGAGGGGTATTATCGTCACAATGGACCAAAATTTTTGGAATCTGTTAGTGTTTTAGACGGCAAGCTAACGGGAGGGGGCAATGTGTCAAGTACAAATACTTAAGGGGGTCAACCCGTCGGGTAAAATAGTTTAGGGGGGCAAGTCAAAAACGGGTCATAGTTGAGGGGGTGTTTTTGAAATTAACCCTAAGATTAAACATTCAAGATATGTTGGTCATTTTATTAACATTTTATTATAGTTCTTATATCTCAGATTTAGAGAGAACCAAAATTGGCTTCTTTTTCTCCTCACGTTCTCTCTGGTTCTCTCTCTTAATGTTCTATTCTCTCCCAACTTAATTATCCAAACGAGAGAATTGTTGAAAAATGATTCTCTTCCACTTCTCTCCTCTCTTGTTCTCTCAACCCAAACAGAGTGTTAGGAGGAGATAGTGTGATTTCCTCCTCTTCTTTAGTGGGCCATTTGGTCTCTCTCTCTCACATTAAATATTATTTGCAGCTGTATCACACCATCACTCCCTAAAAGAAAGAACATGTTTGTTCTCTATTTCAGTCGCCTCTCTCTGGCCTCTGTGTCAAGTGCCCCTGACATTCACCCTCACCTGAACGAGGACCGTAGCACCAACGACCTCACCTCACCATTACAAATTCACAGCTCACTACCAGAGCACCGGCGAGACGACGACCTTACCTCAATTCTCAAACTTCTCAAAGGTAATAATATGACTAAAAGCCCTAAATTCCTAATTGCTTCTTTTCAAAATGAAAAGCGTTGTGATTTGTGTTTTTTTGCCACATCATTTAGGATAAAAATTTGAGATTAGAATGGTTGTTTGTACAATATTATTTTTTTTAATTGCCAAAAATGACGGAAAAAAAAAAAAGGAACTATTAGAGAGAGAGAGATTGAGGGAGACCAATGGCCCCACTAAAGAAAAGGTTGAAACTGACTAATGAAAAAGTGGAAGATCCGTAAAAAATTTTGGACGGGCGTCTTTCTTAGAGACCTACTATATATATATATATAAACATATATGAAAATGATCTACAAGGCGTCTGTCTTAGAGACCTACTATATATATATATATAAACATATATGAAAATGATCTACAAAATTGTTTCACACTTCAATCTAATCTATTGTAATTCTTTCCGTCTCAGCAATTCGGAGAAATGTAACCCACCGTGCCACACACCGTAGTCGGTGGCGATCGCGTTCCCTTTCCTCTTAGGGAATCGATCCGTGATTGGGCAACCTTGGTAGCAAGGGTATGGGAGATTTCCCTCCGGCCGGTCATGTCAAGCTCAATACATATGGGAGTAGCAAGGGTAACCCAGGCAGAGGAGGAGTTGGAGAGCTATTCAGGGATGATAACAGCCAATGGAAGGGTGGCTATTATGGCTACATTCGTGAGTGCGCAACTGCCGATTGCCCTTGAGATGCAGTTTTGCTATCTTGAGGTTGAAATAGACTCAGAAGTTGCCACCCACTTGATCCAATCCTCAACCAATTTGTCATCCTTCGATGGCAATTATCAAAGACTGTCGGTGCCTCGTGAATAGATGCCGGGGATAACCATACGAAAATAGAAGGCCGGCTGGCTAATCTAGGGGTCAATCAGCCGACCCCTCTTGTTGTTTTGGATGAGGGCCCAGACTGTTTAAAACTGCCATTGTTGGCAGATAGTTGTGGCCGTGTATCCTTCCGTCATGGAAGTTTAGTTTTGTTGTTCTTCTTCCTATGTACCCAAAATACAAAAATAAAAAAAGAAAAAAGAAAAAAGAAAAAGAATAAAAAAGAAAAGCATAACATGCTGCAGAATCCACAAACTAGGCATCCATAATTGCTTACAATGTATACCACCATCACATACGCAAATCAAACCAGGAGTGGAATGACGATGGAAATTGATACAATAAGACCAAGTTGAGAGGACGCAATGCCAAAATAACAATCACTGGATTAGAGAGTCAATCATACATGTTCTGGTTTGACAGTAATACTAAGAAAACATAACCCAGCAGATGAGATGAAATGCCTAGTTGCAAGTGGATACTGGTAATTCTATTGGGAAACTTTCACTCAAGTTGTAGATATTTTCAAGTGCATAAGATGTCATAACATATCCGAACTCCATTAACACAGTACTACTGAATCAAGAACTTTAAGGGCAATGCTGAGCAAATAAAGAATAAAATCTGCCTATTATCTAAAGCTTGGTTGCTACGTGCAGCTTTCATCATATGGTCATTCTATATCCACCTCTAATTCAACAATCCTACCAACTTTGGAATGCGGGACTTTTCTTTTGGCAGCAGTAATTTTATAAACAGGAACAAAACTGCATGCATACTAGAAGTATACCCAAGAGGAGATCAAGGAATCGAGTCAAGAAATCAACGAGCTCCAAAAAGCTACAACCATTGGAATCGCTATGCAACCTGAGGCACTCAAAAATGTACAAAACCTCATTAAGCTACAACTATCGAAATGGCTATGCAACCTGAGGCACTCAAAAATGTACAAAAACACATTAAGCTATGACAATTGAAATGGCTATGCAACCTGAGGCACCCAAACATGAACAAAACACCTTTTTTTTTCCTTATCAAAGCCCAGGTTCCTAACTTCATTGTCGAAAGTGCACATGTTCCTCTCCTTCCAAAGGGACCAAAACAATTACTCACTGGGATGCAACTGCTCAAGATCTTCTTCTTCCCGTTTAGTCCTTTGAAATACCAACTCCTCGAGATCCCCTCTTAACTTGAAAAAACAACGATCCCCTCACTCCAAAATCCAGATGTAGTCGAATCTTGGATGTGACAAGCACAAGAGACCTTTTTCCTTAACATGGGGAAATGAAATTACTGAGACCGACTAAATTGTCACAAACATCACTTCAGTTTGCCCCTCCCCTCTTTATTGCTCTGTTTGATTTTCAAACATTACTCTCACTTATGTTTTCCCTAGTGTCTTCCTCAATCTTTAAAATACATTAGAAATTTAAATTTTTTAAAAATAAAATAGAACTCAAGAAATGAGGAAGGGAAGTGACTCACAAAATACAAAAGCTTTAATATAATTGTCCCCTATTTTCTTTTTCTTATAAACCAAACAAAGGAAAGTGTATTCCTTGGTGTTTTCTTTCCTTTTTCCTCACTAAATCCAATAACGCCATAGAGATGGGATTGGGTTGGGTACACTAGATATCGTATGATTGAAGGAAGAATGTAGTTCTAGTGCAAGTTATGAAGAATTGATGTTTTCTAAATGAACTCAGATGAGAGGAACTGACCCCTACAGACCCCTTTTAAAGGGTTAAGGGTCATAAATGAAGATTGGTAATCCTAAACATCAAATAACTCAGGGAGGTGAATGATAATGGAGTATACCACTATACCTAATTACCTACATTGGGATGTCAGATTTGTCAGGCAGAAATATACCATTCCGGGGAGCAAAATGCATATAGCAAAACCACACAACAGACCAAAATAGCTCAAGACAGATTATGCAATAATCAACTTATATTAAGCAGCCAAAGTTGCCAAATTCAGCTATTCAGCCTATTCCAATCCAAAATTAAACACAATCCCAGAAAATTCAATACGAAAAGAAACTAAAACATAAAGTTGTAATCATAAAATTGACATAAACAAAAACAGCTAAGAAAAAAATCACTGTTGGGGGCAGAAAAGCATGCATACATATAATATCGAATATTGGATTATATGATCATAAATTGGAGCAAAATGCATATAGCAATACCACTCATCAGGAAAAAAAAAATTAGCTCAGACAGATTATGCAATATTTAAATCAAATTAAGCAGCCATAGTTGCGAAATTCAGCTAATCCAACCCAACCCAAAATTAAACAAAAAACCCAGAAATTTAAATACGAACAAAAACTAAAACATGAAAGTCATAATCATAACAGAAAACAGCTCAACAGATCAGATTATGCAATAATACAACTCAAATTAAGCAGCCAAAGTTGCGAAATTCGGATATTTCAATCCAAAATTAAACAAAATCCCATAACTTTCAATAACTAAAGCATGAAGTCATAATCATAAAATTAACAGAAAATAAAAGCAGCAAATCAATCACCACCAGCCTTCTGATAAACATAGGTCAAGCCGCACTTGCCACAGTAGTGCCGATCAAAGTGATTCGCCATGAAAGTCCCAGCACCACACTCAGCATTAGGGCACTCCTTCCTGAGCCTCTGGACCTTCCCAGAATCATCCACCTTGTAGAACTGAAGAACAGCGAGCTTCACCTTCTTCTTCTTGTGCTTGATCTTCTTGGGCTTCGTGTAGGTCTTCTTCTTCCTCTTCTTGGCCCCACCTCTGAGACGGAGCACCAAGTGGAGAGTCGACTCCTTCTGGATGTTGTAGTCAGCTAGCGTTCGTCCGTCCTCGAGCTGTTTTCCGGCGAAGATGAGTCGTTGCTGGTCAGGTGGGATGCCCTCTTTGTCTTGGATCTTGGCCTTGACGTTGTCGATGGTGTCTGAGGACTCGACCTCTAGGGTTATGGTCTTGCCCGTTAGGGTTTTCACGAAGATCTGCATTGTTGCAGACTTGCAGAGTCGGCCGATCAGGGGGATTGCAGATGAGAGAGAGTAGGGTTTGGGCGAGACGGGGTGAATGTGAGCCTTTTGTATGGGGGCGTTTGAGGTAGGGTTTGAGAAGGTGGTATATTGTGTTACGCGGGTCTATGACAGTTGATGCTGTTGCCAATTAAGGCTTAGTTTGGACCCTTCCGTGGCTTTTTAAAAATAATTTATAAATTTATTATTAAGTTGTTTGATAATTTAGTACAAGTGACAGATTACAATTCAAAATAATATCATGAAACCAAAAGACAATCTTGAACTTTTAAAAGCTTCATTCTAGAATTTTTAAGAGCTCTCTCTTAAAAAAACCCTAAGTTTAATTTTTGCAAAGCTCATAAATTAATTACCAAATGAATTAACATAAAATTGTGTTTTAAATAAGAAGAACCATCAAAATAAAAGTCAAACTAAGCCTAAGTTAGGGCTGCTTGGCATCAACTTTTGGTTATATGATTCAATAGTTAAAAAAAAAAATCATTTCAACTTCCCAAGTAACTTTTGGCAAATCTTTGTTATAAACTGATTTCTTTACTATTGAATCTTTAAAAGCCGACTTAAATGAACTGTTTTATATTAATCTTTGAAGTTTGGTAAACACTTATAAATTTTAAAAGTTATTTTCAAAAAAGATTGACTTGTTGATAACACCACGTTTTTTAGCGGATGGAGATATATATACCCATACCCATATTTTTGCCATGTATACCCATATTACTTTACATTTATTCATTTTTTGAAAATTTTGTATTGTTTTATTTGTTTAAAAAATATTAAACAATGTAATATGAGTGTACATAACAAAAAACATGAATGCATTTAGCCCCACCCTTTTTAGATACATTTTATTAGAGTTTTTTACTTCTTTAAAAATGTGATGCATTTTGGTATGATTTTTTTCCCCCTCGTGGAATAAATATCAATATTGAAATACTTGAGATGTAAAGACAAAAAAAGGAACAAAGATGAGATAGAGTTCAATAAGAGATTACGCAATTGGAATTGAGGAACGTTAAACCCAACTCATGTTCTCATATGAAAACACCATATTCTCCGACTTAAAAGTGAAAAGCATTTTTTTTTTACAAAAAATTTACTATATTAGAATATATTTTAATAGCAAATAAAAATAAAGATTATTTCTAACCAAAAAAAAAATTTGAAGATTATAATGTAACCGCAATATTGAGAATACATTCCAAACACACTCTTGAGTCCTACTTTAAGTTGAAGATGAGAATTCACATTTAATTTTAACAATATTGTCTATAGATCACCACCCACCTCACCAACCAGGTAAAGAATAAATCAAAGTAAGTTCCGAAATCATGGCAAATGTCAGTTGATATAGTAACACTCATAATTCCACTCCCATTTGCAATTGCAATCTATCCTTGACATGCCAGCTACCATTGTTTTGTTTAAGCTGATCAATAACCACAAGGCATATGCACTTTCAAGAACCGGTCCCTTTTCGGCCCCCTTTCATTTTTACCCTTGTCATGACTATTTGATTGCGATCTTCTTCGAATACTCCATTAAGACCATCTCTAAAGGAGAAGGTAAATTTTACACATCAAATTACTCATTTGATGCAAGAATTTACATTTGTTACTTGAATCAAACTCGTGCACTCAAAAAGATACACCAAATGTTGATTATTTAATGCATTTTTAGTTTTCCATCTTTTTATATTCAAAATTTTTTTTATCACTTTTTATCATCCCATCACATTCCTTCTCTCTCCCCCACATTTTTTATTCTCAAAAAATTCATTTGATGCAACAAGTAAATGTAGCAAAGTTGCTGCATATGACAAGGGCAACAAAGTTCCTGCTGCTGTTTGATGCTCCCTTTAGAGCCCATTATGCTAATGTGGGGCAGCAAAGTTGCTTCATTTTTTAGTTTGATGTCATTGTTGGAGATGGTCTAAGAGGGAAAGCATCAAACAGTCCGGATACTGAATCCAATATCCACTTAAGCCTGTACGTGTTCCCTGATGAACTGCTCCAACGGAGATATCTCGCCAGTCAAACCAGAAGCTTCTGCAACAGTCACTTTGTTATGACAGTGGGAGAACGTAAATGCTGTTATCCAAACTATATTGGGATGTATAAATCTGAAATCTGAAATACTTACTGATTGGAGATCCAAAATAAATACATAATAAATTTGAGAAAGAATCCGAGCCTAGTGAACTGTTTTCTTAAGACGAATTTGCTCCCTCTCGGTGCACAAGGTTATTGAACAATTGTCTCCCAAGATAGAACGGATTTACAGTTCTGAATAAGTTGCACTACAATATGCAGAACCCAGCGAACGCAAATATATGTATAGTACTCGAACAGACTTAATTATAATATGCAGAGAGAGAATAACTTTGTATATATTTTTCTATATCTCTCTTTAAAATGAATGAACAAGACCCATATATAATTATATATAGGTTGTAGGAAACTGTTCGTCAACAGTCACAACCTGTCGAAAGGAAACTGTTCGTCAATAGTCATATCCATTCGACTAAGGGTCTGTTTGGCATGACTAAAAAAAATGCATTTAATTAAAAAACAAATTTCTCATTCAAATTTTTCCAACAATCCCCCACATGAATGATAAATTGTCTATTCAACAAGCAAATGAAAATGCAGACACTAGTTCGAGTATCGACGAAGAAGTACCGCTTCAGACTAAGTAGCCTAGTGACCTTGAACTTGCCCTAGTGATAAACTATCAGATTTACTAGCCAGTGAGTAGACTAGATTGTCTTTGAACTCCCAGCCGTTTGTGTAAACCTAGACAACAGAATTCACACAGCACTTCTTCTTACATATTTGGTTCTCACGTTTGTGTTCGTTTTGGCCTTGAACACCTCTTGGTTCTGTGAGTGTTTTAGAGAATTCAGCCTTCAAATTCTCATAGAAGCGACCCCTTCTTACTCACGTAGGTGGCTTCTATGAAGAGTATCCTGCAATACCCCACTTGGACATTTTCCAAGATATAGAGACCATTAAAAGCGTAGCTTATCCTATTTCTCGCGGCAGATAAGCACTGACTCATCTTTGAAATGGGAGAAGGAAGATATAATTATTCTCAGTGTGTTCTGAGTACTACATAGTTCGGTTTGCCCATTGAACCTAGATCTTGGGATCTCCAGTCAGCTAGGTTGGATTGCCACTATGACGACTCTTGTTTAATGCATAGGCTTTAAACCCATTCCCCTCGATGAACTTTCTACTTGCTCTCTCGTTAGGCCTTTTGTAAGTGGATCCGCGATGTTCTCCTTTGACTATACATAGTCAACGAATATGATCCCATTTGAGAGGAATTGTCTAACGAGATTATGTCGTCGACGAATATGACAAGACTTACCGTTATACACGTGACTCTGTGCTCTATCAATCGCAGATTGGCTATCACAATGTATACATATAGCAGGCACATGTCTTGACCAATTTGGGATATCCTCAAGAAAGTTACGAAGCCATTCAACTTCTTCCCCTGCTTTATCTAATGCAATGAATTCGGATTCCATTGTAGATCTTGCAATACACGTTTACTTTGAGGATTTCCAAGATACGACTGTACCTCGATCCAAGTGTAAAGACATATCCACTTGTGGATTTTGAGTCCTTAGAATCAGATATCCAATTTACATCACAGTATCCTTCGAGTACATGTGGATATCTTGTAATGTGCAGCCCATAGTTCTAAAAATCCAAAATCACAGTATCCTTCTAGTGATTTTCTCCAGGATTATTGGTAAATCGACTTAATTTACTCACCGAGTATGCTATATCCGGTAGTTGAGCGCAATTCATGACATACATTAGACTATTAATTTAATATGAATATTCAAATAGAGATATTCTACTATCAATATAGTTATAGGTAAGTTGACATCTAAAGGTGCTCTCATTGGACTATGATCATACTTGTCCACCAGACTAACTAGTATCACGTCTGCAACACCTAATTCTTCTAGTCACACTTACTACTCAACATTTCCTTGATAGTCTTAGTCATGTCATTTTTGCTACTCATGCTTAGCATGATTCTCGCATAGCAGCAAATAACGACATATCTTGTCTTTGTGCTTTAGGCACAGACAAAATATCAAACCTATTTGACAATATGACATTGTCAAATTTTCTCATACCAGCTTGTTTAAAATCGTAAAATGATTTCACAAATTTAAATAGTTTCCCCTTGACTTTGAACAATGAATTCTTATAATTGCTCCACATTGTTGAATTTGCCAATTCATGTGCTCATGAATCTTATTTACTTTTGCTAATCTTAAAGCCGTTAGCTTTAATTCTACTGCGAACTCAAAAGTCATATATATTCACTAATTTCCTAGGTTCCCACACTTAATCATCTTGGGTTATTCTCAAGGCTAACTCATATATCTTTATATATTTTATGAGCATAATAAATTCAAAATGGAATTAAATATAGATGCCTAAAACTTTTATACTTGCAAAATATTAACGAAGTTCAGCACATATTTTCCCCCACATTTGCAAGTATCGGTGATCACATGTAAATACGATCACATTTGTTAAAATTTTCAAGATCGCGTGATTTGACTCTCCCATAAGCAATTCTCATATTAATGAGCCTTGATAATTTTTTTCAAGCATTAACAGTGAATCTCTTAAATTACATGCACAAACAACTTGAAAGTCCAAATGCTTGCTTACTACACATTTATATTTAAGCAAGGAATAAAACAAAATTTACACTTTAGGGGCTTAAACGTAAATTATCTAGGGTCAACATGAAAATTTACAAAACCTTAGCAAACTACCAACACATTCATGGAGATAAAGGAATCAATAATTATTTTTATTATCTCTCAACGAAAAGGTGGCTACAAGATACCTTTTGGATCTTAGCTAAGGGATACCAAAAGCTTCATTTAAATTTAAATAAGTTGGTGCCCAAAGCACCATTTCAATTTAAATCAATGGGTGTGAAGCCCAAGGATGCCTAAATCACCATTTAGATTCAGTTTAAAAGGTGTCAGCATTATATACACTTTTTGAAAAATATAATCATTTCCAAAACAGCAGTTTTTAACGTAGATTCCAAGACTAGAAAAGAATCCTTGATTTAGTCAAAATAACGTTTGAGAATACTACAGTCTTAGGAACATGCACAAAAGGATGTGTATTCACTAAATTACATGCTAAGTGTATTTGAAGCACCAATCCTTCAATAAAACAATAAAAGAAACAGTGTACCAAAAAAAAAAAACAAATGGTTGGGGTACATAATACACCATTTGATTTTATTTTATTATGAAACAATCTTCACATTCACATGATTTGAATTGTAAGCATTTCATAACAGCACCATTAACCCACAAACATAATAATAATAATAATAATTATTATTATTATTATTGTTATTTTTTTCATTTGGAGTGCTACCCGACAAATTGGATGTTCACAACTTTTCACTATTTTACAAACCAAATTAAAAGTTGCAACATTTTATAAACAGACACAAAATTGGTGACTCTTAATGAATAAATTAAATCACTATTAATCAAACAGTGCACCGTTTGGGATGTATTGCACTCGTTAGTACTACTCCTCAATTCAAAATTCAGAATAGTCACAACTGTTCACAAATTTGTATCATGGAAAGGTCACTTTTCTTATTCAAAATTTGAACTCACAACTGTTAACAAAAGTTGTATCAGTTTGTAATATCCTAACACAATGTACACTATTATGTAATTAATATTCCTAAGGTTAACTTCGTTGCCAAAACAAAAACAATGGTACTGATCGTGAACAAAGTGCAACGCATATATTATAACATAGATGATGTAACATATATAAATCAACTTGGGAATCACATGCCCATGCGCGGCCAAATCAAAATGTCAAAAAATTTGCAGCATGTAAATGTTTTTGACCTTTCGTCACAGATTTAAAACCGGAACTATTTTAAGGATTTGAACCATGCATATTTATGCATAAAACAGTGATCAAATCAAATTAAAGTTTTACGAAGTAAAGCTTTCAGATTTATAACAACCATGGATAACACGAAATTCATCTTAAGATTGTTATCCAAACTATATTGGGATGTATAAATCTGAAATCTGAAATACTTACTGATTGAAGATCCAAAATAAATACATAATAAATTTGAGAAAGAATCCGAGCCCAGTGAACTGTTTCCTTAAGACGAATTTGCTCCCTCTCGGTGCACAAGGTTATTGAACAATCGTCTCCCAAGATAGAACGGATTTACAGTTCTGAATAAGTTGCACTACAATATGCAGAACCCAGCGAACGCAAATATATGTATAATACTCGAACAGACTTAATTATAATATGCAGAGAGAGAATAACTTTGTATATATTTTTCTATATCTCTCTTTAAAATGAATGCACAAGACCTATATATATAGGTTGTAGGAAACTGTTCGTCAACAGTCACAACCTTTCGAAATGAAACTGTTCGTCAACAGTCATATCCATTCGACTAAGGGTCTGTTTGGCATGACTAAAAAAATGCATTTAATTAAAAAACAAATTTCTCATTCAAATTTTTCCAACAAATGCTTCTCCAGGTACCTTAAGTGTATACTCATTAGTGATATCTGCTGCTGAGACAACTGTCCTTGACACTCGAAGCTTGTCACTATATAATGGTAAAAGCTCAGTAAGCACTGAGCGACATTTAATGTCAAAGGCCAAACACTAAACCAAAGATACATGTATGTATATAGATCCAGTCACCCTAAAGATCCAATTCAAAGCTTTCTTTTGGACAGACTCACGAACAAAATTACAATTGCTGTTAAGGCTGTAAGTCAGGATGAGGGGATATAATATGGATGAGGTAAAGTTCTCAACACATATCTCTTCCTATATGTCTAATAACTAACAGGGAGGTAAGTTTAACAGCCTTAGACCATCTCCAACGCGGCTTCCAATTGGGTTGCCAAATCCATTTTATAGCATGACCATCTGAGTATGGCTGCTCCAATGCAAGGCCATTTGTCATGCCAAATTTTGGCATGACAACTTTTCATGCCATATTTGGCACAACAAATGGCACATGCTATTTGTGCCACATCAGCATATGAGTATTGAAATGATATATTTTAACCATTTTTCTTGTTATGTTTTACAAATTTTGCATACCAAATGCTTCCCCAATACATGTGGTAGTGGGTTACCACTTGATTTTGATTAAAAGATATTGAAGTGTTCCATTGCAACATGGTTTATTTTTTTGGGCTACAAAGTTCCCCACCCACATCTATTTGAGAAGTATTTGTGATACAAAATTTGGGAAGCATATACATTTATGAAATGACACTTTTGACCCTTAACAAAAGACTAGTTTAAAAGACAAATGACAGTTAGACCAAAACAACAATGCTAGTGTGATAAACACTTTTTACAAACACACACACTCTCTCTCTCCTGGGTGGCACTGTGGGGTCCACTGAAATTATCCGAACCCCACAGTGCCACCAAGGAGAGAGATAGAGTGTGTTTATAAATGTTTGTAAAAAGTGTTCGTCACCCAAATATTACTCTAGACCAAATTATAGTACTTGAAATGTCATGTAGCATTGGAGAAAAAAATGTCAAAATATAGTATTGGACACCGTAGTAATGCCAAAAAATAAAATTGACATAATCAAAATGGCATGTAGCATTGGAGTTGCTCTTAGCAGCTAGATAATCCTATTAAACCTTCAAAGAGAGAATCCCAATTATAAACGATATTAATGCACAATCCAATGCGTAATGAGAGTGGAATTTAGCGTCGTACATTTCCTTTTCCAGCTGTTTTCTGATAAATTCCTTGGTATGTGCAGTTACCTTATCCACTTTGTTGCAGAGCATGAGAACTGGAATTTTCTTCTTGACAACAGCTCCTTTGGTCAAAATATCATAGAGGTACCTTTTGCAAAGAAAACATCAGATGCTAGAACCCGTATGTGCAAAATAAATCAACAGAAGATGTGTGTGTGTGTGTGTGTGTACTCGCGCGCGCACGCAACAGTCCCATATCACATAACGCAAAATGTAAGTACTCTGAAGCTGCACGACAGTTCGGTAAGAATTCCAAAGCATCCACCACGAAAACTATGCCAGCTACTTGAGGCAAGAATTCATCTAGTTTGGGACGAAGACGAGAATGCCCAGGAACATCAACAACATGAACAAGCTTTATTTTGCCCTTCTGACAATGACACAAAATCAAAAAGGGTTCGGTTCAATCAATAAAGAATCAGCATGTACTCAGAGAGAGAGAGAGAGAGAGAGAGAGAGAGAGACTGCACTTAGCGGCATTTTCATATAAGTAACAAAAGAGGCTAGGAAAAGCTTTCATTCCACAAAAGTGAAAACACAACTTGACGAAAAGTGAGATTTTCGCAGTATGTTTAAATTTGCCTGTCATTGTGTGTGCGCGCATATATCTCTCTTTTCCTAAAAGTTTGTCTGATGTAGGTTTCACACACCAAAGTAAAGGATAATACCTTAGTCATTTTGGAGTGTAGCACAAAAGTGCCTTCGAATTGAACTCTCATCGAATTTCTTAACAAACTTAACCCTCCGTTCAATGAATGCCTCGAACAAATGCCAAAATGGTGTCTTTCTTAACAAATTTATGTGTTCATCCCGGAGTTTAAGGTTTTCCATAAGTGAATCAAATGCAACCAAAGTTGACCTAAATCGTGGATTGAGTTGTTTTTGCCTTTTAGGCTTTTTGGGTGAATAAGGACTGCACCCTGCTGTTCAAATGAATACATTGGGAAATTTTAGAACGCACTGAGTGAAAAATTGTACACTCAACAAATAATAGTTCATACATATACGATGTGCTTTTTTATAATGTAGTAATCAATTACACACTATATAACAAGTTCTATGGAAGACAATTTTGATGAACGGGACACGTTAACTGAAAGTAAGCAATCAATTGCTCATACTTTTAAAACATATAAATTTGAGTACAAAATTTAGCACTATGGCCCTAAGCACAGTAAATCCATGATTGATGTTTTAGATGTAGTCATCAATTTCACACTACATTATGAGAATAATCTGAAGAGTTAATCGGTAGATGAGATGAACACGAGTATTAAATTTCACACTCATATTACACTCGAATTAACACAGAAACCCTAATATTGCAGAAACCTGTCACACCCCGATTTTTGGAAAGCCAAATAATCAGCATAGAACTAAATCTAGACTACTATTCGACTGCCCAACTATCGGAGTGAACACCACAAAACCCATCCTAATAAAACTTTTTAATGGAAATAGATGTTCTTAAAAACCTGGTTAAAACATTTGTAATAAATCTTCATTAATGTTTTTAAAACAAAACCACCACATTTCCATTTAAAAAAAAACACTCATGCGGTTCCGAAAATACTCAAATATATTTGATTAAAGCTACAACTACTAAATCACTTATGTTGAAAAGCGGAAGCTGAATAAACATTTCTAAATTCTCATTAAGAATAAAAATCTTTTCATTTACAATTAAAGCTTTGAAAGAATAATCTCTATTACAACCTTTGGTCAGAGCTACTAAACGTCCCAATACCAACTACAATAATGGTCCACAATGCCAAATAAATGAAAATAGCAAATGAACAGTAAATGTCTTCATGCCTTCAAGAAAGTCCATGCAATCCAATAGTCATACCGGTCTACTCCTTAATTTGCAAAACGGCTACGTTTCCCGAGAAACGCCCCCGCATGATAAACATCACACGGGTCAGTATTGTATAACAACACTGGTATGAGTAAACACGCCCCCAGTCTCAAGGATCACTCGTGGTCCCCTCGACTCCAACTCAACAATAATCAATTAACATAATAATACCCAATAAATTTCTCTGAGGTTGGGAATCTGCTGGGCTCCCTCCCTTTCTTGACCACAAACACATATAGAGTTGTAGGCAGAACTGTAGTTCTACACGTGAGTGAGGACAAGCGGTAGTTTCCTCGAGTCACGGCGGCAGTTTGTTCCACCCACAAAGTAAAAGAAACACTTACTCTTAAATGATATGGTGAGCCAAAGCCTGCATACAATGGTTAGTGGGCCCACCATCATGCAACTCGAGAGTTAGCACAAATCCTTAGTATCATAATAAGCAGTTCTCCAATACCAAATCATTTAATCAATTTTCTTCGCATTATACCACGGTAACCATTTCGGATTTTCAATTTCATGTTTCGTAATAGTTTATCCATTTGTATTTGACGTACTACAATCACTGTCATTTTTTTTTCTTGCCCTAGGTTCACCACTAAGGTCACCCTACTCATGGTCAACTTACTTTTTATGAACGATTCATTATTCAATTTCCTAGCTTCACCACTTGGTCACCCTCCATGGTACACCCACACATATATCCCATGTGTGCCCGGACATACTACTAACATCCACTCTGGTGCTAGTTTGGTTGGGGTATCAACCAAACCAGGTATACACACAGAAGGTCAGTCAATATGCCTAGACGTCTAACAAATAAGCCGGGCATAAGGCTTAGGCCAGCTTGATCACGAAGCCACTGGCAAAAGGGTACACTCAGCAAGTCGAATACCAAAAAAAAAACATATAACACAACGGGGAGCGGTGAACACTAAGGAACTTGAAACCACTTATTTATTTATTTATTTATTATTATTTTTTTTTACCATCTACGATAATTCACACAAGTACCATTCATGAGGATTTAATCACGTCATTAACCACTTCGAAAATTTATCATTTATTACATGAATTATCATTATCCGATTATTCACAATAAGGCCCTTGTGCCAAACTTCTATTCACGTCTCTAACGTAGTATTTCCACAATCATCATTTAATACCGCACATAGCATTAGTTATAGCATTTAAAATCAGCATTCAACAGCACTATTTAAAATTGTCCCAAACAAATCTTATATTAAACAGCCCCAAAACCAGCATGGGTTGAAATTGTTCTTCATAATAATACCGTACAAAGAAACATCTCTAACAATTTTCATAAACATAATTCGAAATTCGGAGTTAACATTTACTGCTACTGTAATATGAATTTTCTGCCCAAACGGTGCAGAATTGAGAAAAATACCATTAGACGAAAAACATGCAGAATCGCGTTTTACATTGACTTTCGTGCGAACAGTTTTACCAAAAACAAAACGTGTGAATTAATACAAATTATTTTCTAAAACAGATCTGAGAGTTTTCTTCAATTTTACCCAAACCCGAATTTGTGTTAGTCTTTTTTTTTTCTTCAATTTTCTAAATAACTTATATCTAACCTTTGATATATCTATATATATATATAAATGTATATGTATATATCACTATAGATCCGTATCTATATAAACACCCATCCATACGATTTATTCAAACTATAATGAACACAAATCGAAAATCAATCAAACTACTCGTCAACCCTAGAAATCTAAATGTTTACTCACCGAATTGGGAAAAGCAAGATGATGTTGAAGATGGTGAACTCCCTTCTTTTCTCTTCTCTTCTCTTTTTCTTCTCCTTCTAGGTGGCTAGGGTTGCCTCTTCTATTTTTGTCTCTTATTCTCTCTCTCTCTCTCTCTCTCTCTCTCTCTCTCTCTCTTGAGGCTGCTCTCTTTTTTTTTCTTCTTCTTTTGTTTTAACTAACCCTAGAATATATTATCTATGTATATACATATAATACACACACAATACATATATTACTCACACAAATATTAATAATCCCGTTTTTCTTTTTATGGGCTAACAAAAGAGACCATATGATCAGCCCAGAATGTAACACAAACCACTAAAATGACTAGCCCAAAGGGTACTCATACCCCGGATGCTTAATTTCAATATCAGATACACTATTTGACACGTTCGCGGGCATGTAAATACTATATAAAAAAAATACATATCAACCCTTCATTTTTTTTTAATAAATTTAAATTAATAAAATGTAGCATTCAAACTAAAAGGCTCACTAATGATTTAATTTATATGTCCACCAGACACTTAAAATTTCAAACACATTTCTTATATAGGCACACTCATATAATATTGCTAATTGAAAATAATAATTAAAAAAATTATTTATACACTTTGAAATTTTAGGGTTGTTACATTATACCCCCCTTAAAGAAATTTTGTCCCGAAATTTAAAGCAACGATAAATACACACGGTAGTCATCAATAAAGTTAAACACGTAATTTTAAACAATGCATTGATTAAGTTTAACTCTCAACTATACGAGACCAAGTACGTCGAGCGACTAATCCAAACAAGGAAACCCTCATCTATATACCTTATTCTTGTATAGTCAATCCTCAAACGTTAACAGATAATCCAAAACCTAATTATTGATGCAAAACATGTGAATACAAACTATGCATGCAACATGCTAGCAGTTAATCAAGAATTCTAACTATATGCCCATGTTTACCTCTTACCATGTCCCCCATTACACCTCCTCAGAATACCCATACTTATTATTCAAACATTTCGCTTCAAGAATATACATAACTCTGCATTGGAAATAAGACTGCGAAGATAATGATGCGGTCGGAAATAAACCAACACGTGCTCACACTACAAGAAAATAGGGTTTTTGTGACTGAAAAAAACCGTCACAAAAAAGGTGCATTTCCGTCACAAAAACTTTTTGTTACGGAAATGCACCTTTTGTGACGGTGTTGTGCCCGACACAAGTTATGGGCGTCACAAAAAGTCTGTGTCGGTCAAATTCCGTCACAAAAAAATTTTTGTGACGAATTTTGTGTCGGATTTTCGTGTGACACAAAAAATAGTGTCACATATACCTAAAGTTTGTGACGGTTTATTTGTGTCGACCCAAACCGTCACAAATAGTATTTGTGACGGATTAGTGTGCGACACAAATAATAGTGTCACATTTGATCTAAGGCACTTTATTGGTGTCGACCCAAAACCGTCACAAATACTATTTGTGACGGTTTTGGACAAATAGTATTTGTGACGGAATAAATAGTGTTTGTGACAAAATTTTAAATATTGTGACCACAATTATTACCAAAACCGTCACAAATATTATTTGTGACGGAAATTTATATATTGTCACCAAAAATCATTATTTCTCTATCACAATAAATTATGCCATACTTAGTTTCAACGACAAAAACCACATAAAATTTAAAAGCATATTAATTAAAGATAAAATAAGAGACAATAAAGTATATGTTCATACATAATTGTTTCATAGCTGACATTAGTAGAAATAAAAGTAAAATGATAACAATACAGATAAAGTCATTACGCTCATAATTGATTCAATTTAAAATGGCAAATTATGCTCTAATCCTCTAATCCCTCGCCACAACCTGAAACAAAAAACAAAAGTTCAATTAAAAATATAATAATACAACCACCTAGCAACTCAAAGAGCAAAACAAGACCAAAAATACAAATAAAAAACTATCCAAACAAGCAACACAACAACAAAAAAGGGAAGGGGGGGGGGGCAAAGATTCCTTAAAAAAAATCGGCAGAGTTTCCTCTATTTCTGTAACATCCAAAAATTTACATAAACCTGTGTAAATAAATTTATCACAATCCAAAATCAACACAACTCTTTGGTACTTTTGTTATCTAGCATACTAAATTTCAGCACAAATTTCTTATCTCAAAGTACTACCAACAACATGATGAGTCTAATGTTAGTTTATGTTTGAATTGATATTGAATTCGCTTCGCCAACGTCAACGGATTCACTGCTCAGATTGAAGATTTCTAATTTCTCAAACAAGAGCCTCAAATCACAATATTTTCTAACACGTGTTATATATATAATAGCATCACCAGATCACCCATAGATTGTAACATCTCAAATTCTACTTGGTCTATTGCTGACGAATTTTCAACTTAATTTGTAGTAGTTGTAATTGGAAATGCATCATGAAACTTTTTTTTTCTTTCTAAATGTGACAAATTAGGGAGTTTTATACTAATCTTTGCCGTAACAAATAATTGGCTCAGACTACCCATAAATAATAATAATAATAACAACAATAATAATAAAAACCTTAAAAATAGGGACAACATTTCCTAAATGCCTCAGTAGAATTTCATCATACCATTAATCTACACAAGCATATTTGGAATCACTTCACAAGCGCACGCTTAATCCCAAATTTAACTCCGGTATTAGAATCAAAATGATGGGAGCTTGAAACTACAAGTAGAATTTGAATAGAAGAACTTACAGGTTGGTTTTCTGTATCTTCTTCACTGGATTTCATTGATGACACTACAATAGAAACATGCTCTTGACTTTCTACCGTAAGGAGATGAGTCTTCTCATTAACATCTAAATCCTTGTTCGGTTCCTTTATGTCCTCCTCAGCTGCTTTAAGTGCTTTGTATTTTAGGGTCGAACTTCGTATGAGTTGGTAAGTGTAAGTCCAAATATAGATACCACCAAGCTACAAAAGTACCAAAAAAATGAGTATTAAGTGCATGGATCGATACACATTGCCACAAGCATCTCCCCAATGATAAAGGATTTGTGAACTTTGAAATAGGAACAACAATCTTGAACTCTTTATTTGTCATTTGGCAATCCTGATGCATATGAACATTTAGGGGGTGCTTCGCTAGCCTTAAAATCGGTAATGTGGTTCATAAGTTTACATCTTTTGAAAATTAAAGTATTTGGTAGATGTCCTTTTATTGCGTAGGGTTCGTGTCCGATCTAAAATCACTACTTTCCTTTACAAAATCAATATGTTGCCGGTTTTCATAAAAGTCAGATAGAAAATGAGACTGAGACTGAACTTGATCATGTTTTATACATTCCTAAATAGGATATTAGCATGCAAGGTTTGCCTTACCGCCATCGAGAAGGACGAATACGAGAGTCCTTTGGAAACACAAACACTATGATCTCCAAATGGGCTGCCTCCCTCCTTACAGATTGCAGGGACAAGTATCAATAAAATGTTGCCCAAGTTTCCTATTGTACAAAAGCATAACGTCGGAAAACCCAGTGAGAATTCCAAATTAAATCTCCCGGAAAGGTAAAATAAAGGGTTTTGTAGCTTCAGACTCTGAAAATTTACCTGATGAACATGTAGCAATGAAAAGGCCTTCCAGATGTGGCTTTAGGTTTAGCATTTTTGCTGCAGCCCAACCTATTATTCCTCCAACAAGAAAGGCTAGCCCTGTGTTGATTGGCATAAACCACCTGACAGAGATGATAAGTACAAACATTAGTGTTTCGAAATAGATATGAATATATTCCATTAATCATTCTTATTTCCAGACCTCGTTTCCACTGATGGGGTAGAAAGACACATCAAAAGCATAAAAACAAATAGACCTTGAAACAATTGTTTGACAAGCCTACCATGAGATCATATCTTCAAGGGTGACAGTCTGAAATCACATTGAAATTCCATATTAATAACACTAAGATTCAAGGATGATGGAACCGATTAAGAAAGCCAACTATATTAATAACCTGTATGAGCATTCTTGAATTCAAATAATTGCATTGATATATTTAGATATCATTTCAAGTAAAAGAGATGATAATCCTGAATGGTTCCATGAAAGAAAATTATGGTCTTTCACAAATTAATACTAAAATTTGTAATTGAATTAATAAAAATGGCATGCAGAGAAAAAAAAAAGGGTAAGTCCCCCATTGATATAATAAGTACATTCATTAGGCGTGATCAATTTTATGAATAAGACAATTCAAATTCAAGAGACAGATCTCGGAAAAGATGGTGTTGTATGGTGAGTATAGATAATATATGTTGAATGTCTTACCTTGTTGAGGGACTTACGGGCACCCTCAGGAAGAAGATTCTGATAATCAGTTGCCATGAAAGCTCCTAATGCTGTAACCATAAGAACCTGCAGCATAGGCATCAAAGCCACCTCAAGGAGTGTCCAGAAACCCATCTTTACCTCTTTTGTTGTGAGACCTCCCGAACGAAAATAAGAGATAGTTGGTCTCTCCTTCTCCCTTTGCACTAAATTATTGTACTGTATTGCTGCTTTTGAATCTCCCTCCTGTATATTTTAGGTATATATGTCTACAGTGTCCTAATAGAAGAGAAGGAAGATCCTGGGAAAGAGCACAAGATCGAGACTAAACAAGTTTATTAAACCAAAACAAACTTAAACAATACAGAAGTTAATAAACAACCAATGTTACTAAGTAGAAAAAGCTAGTATGTTCTTATATTATTTGCAAAGTGAAAGCATCAGCCTTCAACTGAGAAACAAATTAGTGACTTTAGTTAGGTACATTTGGTACACTTTCAGATGTGGTAGGTTTGCATGTGTAAGTGTCATATACGTGAACCATTCATATGATGGTGTTGTAGCACGCGTGTGCGAATGTACTAAAGTGTTGTCTCTAAAAGTATCACTAAGTTCTACCAGGGACTCCGACTTGTGGACTACAGCAATTGCATGGTTCCTGATTTCAGAAACTCAAAGAAATGCCCTGGTTTGCATTTATGTGGTGCAAACCAGATCACTCACCAAGGCTCTTCAAATTACTCCAGAATCAGTTCATAGTCTCCTTTTTTTTATACCAGTTCATAGTCTCTTTATATTGACCAATTGCTTTGAATTTGGGAATAAGAATATACTATATCTGAAGGATAATTTTCAATTCTCGACCAATAAATGTAGATAAAGAGAGAGAAGAGTGACATGAAACATTAAATTAGATTGAAAAAATCAAGCAGACACCACGACATTTCAATGAGAACATTCACTTTTTGTGAAAGTATAGAAATCAATAATCTTGAATTAGAAACATCATGCTTCAATTATCAACTCATCTTAACCTTAAGAAAACATAGAACTGACCACATAAAAGGAAAAGTGAACTTTCACATTTTGTCAATGAGCTAAGTCAAGAGGATCAATTCAATTACCAAATTGATTCACAAGCCAGGAATGGCCTCATTCAAGCACATGGGATGATGTGGGGTTAAGTTTAACTGTCTATGTGGGGTTAAGTTTAACACAAACTCTCTTATGTGGGATTAATTTTGACACTTAATACTCATGTGGAGCTATTTTTGAGAGAAATCTTAATAGCTTCACTTTAGTCCAAAACCACATTGAGGTTAAGCGTCGACTTTTAAACCACAAGGGGGTAAAATGAAAATGGATCTAACCAGGGGATATAATGTAATTAACCCTAAATAATATTTTATTCCTTTGTGACACCACACCATCAAAATCACCGTTTAATTCAATATTTTCCCTCCACCTACTTAGAGTGCCCCATGACTTGGAACAACCCAAATCTGATTAAATGTTGTTTTTTTTTCTACTAGTAAATGGAAACTCAACACATATGGATGCTTAAAAGAAAACCCAGAAACTAGTAGAATATGGGACCGATGGAGTAAAAGAACTGAACTTTCTATACCTTAGAAACTGTCCACAAAAAAAAATATTGTGTTGTGAATCAATAGAAAATGTTATTTAGCTTACAGAAGGCATAACTACTAGTGAAAGAATTATCAAGAACCAAGCATAGAGGCATATATTACAACAAAGCAAACAAAAAAAAAAAAACTAGCCTTCCTGTTTGTCTCATTTAAATAAGTCAACAACGAAGGAATAGCATCCAAATTGGGAGTGGTGTTCTCCAAGTAATTAAGTTAGTCCAACCAGTTAACTTATTTAAATTAGACAAACAGGAGACGACTAACATTTCCACTTACTTTTGTTATAAGAATTATACATCATGCATGTATTTGTTGTTTATTCATTTTATCTCAATTTGTTTAAGTTACAAATACAAAACAAAACGATATCATCCCGTGTTGTTAGACTAGTCCATATATATAAATATGTGTGTGTATATATATATATATTTATGAGTAATGCTATGCTTCTCAAAATTAAATCTCAAATGTTTTGCTAGTTGTACAACAACAATGGTATGTTGTACTACTAATCACTGGCAACATATGGTACAACTGTTAAAGTATTTGAGATTTAAATTTGGGAAGTGTAGCATTATTAATTTATATATGTGTGTGTGCGCGCGCGCGCGTGTATTTGCAACACTGATCGAAGTACTACTACTAGTAGTGGAGCTTACTTGGTCGCCAATTTATTTTCAAATTACCTGGAATTTTTTTTGCCATTTTTGGAACTGAGGTTGGAATTAACATTCTTACAAGACGAAGTTGAGAACGGTAGGTTTGAAATACGTCTTAAGATGTGGTTGCCTTTGTTTGTGGAATAAAAGATAATAGAGAATACACCAAGTGAGGCATAGCTCAAGTGGCAAAGAGCTTGGTATTTAAGTCCACTTCAAAGTATTGGTTCAAAGTTCAAACCTCTCCCTCCCCCATGTCATCAGAAAATATAATTATAGAGGACACTTTAAGTCCATTTGGGCACGGTGAAGTAGTCCCGAAGAGCTGTGCAACACACAGTTGTTTAGTTGAATATAACGGCTCATCCATTGCTCACACAAGCATTTTATTGAGTGAGCAATTGTGCGACCCACCACTTTTAATGGGTAAAATGGAAGGTCATGAGTCCCACTTGCTCATCACCCAATGAGAAGCTTTGATGAACAATGAGTGAACAAAATTTGAGTGAGCAAATTTATTCTCTAGTATAGATTCCTTCCTCTCACTACTTAACAAATGCAAATGCAAATCAATACATAACTTCAATGGTTAACAAAGTGGAATTTCAGTGGCTTTACTCTTTGAAAAACATAGCATTACTTAACAAACAGCAGTTGAGATCACAGAATTCAAGTAAATTGTTAGGCAAAATTATAATTTCAATTGAGTAAGAGTTGTAATATATATATATACATATATATATATATATGTATATAAATATAAATACCTGAAAGTTGAGAATGGTGAACGATGAAGACGATGATGGCTTGAAAGAATGCTATTGAAGATCTTCTATTTAAGGTTCGGAGAAGGCACATGCAAAGCTGTTACAAGTACCCAAACGATCACCATGAAAATAGATATTGATGACTGATGCCCAAGATCCAAAGAAGTCTCACACATTCTTATTCATAGATCCAATTAGATTTCCCCAAAACCTAGACACACTTAGATTCCCCCAAAACATCAACCAAAAAAAAAATGACAGATAGAGAGATAGGTTCAAGGCTACCAAGAATACATACATAGAGAGAGATTGGTTCAGGGCTGCGGCGGCTTCATCGGCGGCGGCATCATCAGCGGAGGCATCAGCGACCGGCGGCGGGGTGAGAGAGAGAGAGAGAGAGAGAGAGAGAGAGAGAGAGAGGACAACGGGCGAGAGAGAGGACAGCGGCGAGAGAGAGATGAGCGGGAGTGAAGAGTGAACTGTGAAGAGAGAAGAGGGAAAATGAATTTCATTTAGGGTTACACGTTTTTCTTTTTCTTTTTTTTCCCTAATTTAATATATTTGTGACGGATATGTACATTACCGTCACGAATAAAATATATTTGTAACGGATAAGTACGTTTCCGTCACGAAAAAAAAAATATTTGTGACGGATAAGTACATTTCCGTCACGAACAAATATTATTTGTGACGGACATATTTCCGTTACAGAAACCGTCACAATAACTTTTTTTGTGACGGATTTGAGTCCGTCACAAAAACGTTCGTCACAAAAAGCCTGTTTTTTTGTAGTGTCAGATTCGTCATAGTTGTAGAAAATAGAATCCCGTTGATCCGATAGATGCTCCAGAATATAATAGAAAGCCCGAATACAGACACAAGAATTATGATCCATGCCAAAATACTTGTTGATAAATACAGCTCCATGATAAGAAATCCGAGATAACCAAATTATAGAACACATATGAGAATACCAGTCGATAATAAGAGAGATAACATATAAGATTTTTCTCGATAATAACAAATTTTCGATACTCCAATAAAATAATAATCTCCCGAATAATATGCTTGTAGATTTCAGATAATGCTGAATGCCGGCTAATAACAATAGAAATCCACTGGGCAGGAGCTCCTCTATTGATCATCCTACAACTCTCTTCTACTACCCGTCATACCAACAATATGTATGCATGCACTATTATACAACTCATAATATAACAAATGATTTCAACAAATTAACATGTAATGAGAGGCTCGGCAAGTTATGTAATTAATTGATTGAAAACAATTAAATAACATATAGACAACACATGGATAACACATAAGTACACATAACCCGAAACCCAAATAAATCCGCAACTTATAGCTCTGACCCACTACCACAATACCGAGGATCCCCTAGACTCCTCCCAATCTAAGGCAACCAAAAGCTCTGATACCAAACTATCACACCCCGATTTTTGGAAAGCCAAATAATCAACATAGAACTAAATCTAGACTACTATTCGACTGCCCAACTATCGGAGTGAACACCACGAAGCCCATCCTAATAAAACTTTTTAATGGAAATAGATGTTCTTAAAAACCTGGTTAAAACATTTGTAATAAATCTCCATTTATGTTTTTAAAACAAAACCACCACATTTCCATTTAAAAAAAAACACTCATGCGGTTCCGAAAATACTCAAATATATTTGATTAAAGCTACAACTACTAAATCACTTATATTGAAAAGCGGAAGCTGAATAAACATTTCTAAATTCTCATTAAGAATAAAAATCTTTTCATTTACAATTAAAGCTTTGAAAGAATAACTTCTATTACAACCTTTGGTCAGAGCTACTAAACGTCCCAATACCAACTACAATAATGGCCCACAATGCCAAATAAATGAAAATAGCAAATGAACAGTAAATGTCTTCATGCCTTCAAGCAAGTCCATGCAATCCAATAGTCATACCGGTCTACTCCTTAATCTGCAAAACGGCTACGTTTCCCGAGAAACGCCCCCGCATGATAAACATCACACGGGTCAGTATTGTATAACAACACTGGTATGAGTAAACACGCCCCCAGTCTCAAGGATCACTCGTGGTCCCCTCGACTCCAACTCAACAATAATCAATTAACATAATAATACCCAATAAATTTCTCTGAGGTTGGGAATCCGCTGGGCTCCCTCCCTTTCTTGACCACAAACACATATAGAGTTGTAGGCAGAACTGTAGTTCTACACGTGAGTGAGGACAAGCGGTAGTTTCCTCGAGTCACGGCGGCAGTTTGTTCCACCCACAAAGTAAAATAAACACTTACTCTTAAATGACATGGTGAGCCAAAGCCTGCATACAATGGTTAGTGGGCCCACCATCCTGCAACTCGAGAGTTAGCACAAATCCTTAGTATCATAATAAGCAATTCTCCAATACCAAATCATTTAATCAATTTTCTTCGCATTATACCACGGTAACCATTTCGGATTTTCAATTTCATGTTTCGCAATAGTTTATCCATTTGTATTTGACGCACTACAATCACTGTCATTTTTTTTTTCTTGCCCTAGGTTCACCACTAAGGTCACCCTACTCATGGTCAACTTACTTTTTATGAACGATTCATTATTCAATTTCCTAGCTTCACCACTTGGTCACCCTCCATGGTACACCCACACATATATCCCATGTGTGCCCGGACATACTACTAACATCCACTCTGGTGCTAGTTTGGTTGGGGTATCAACCAAACCAGGTATACACACAGAAGGCCAGTCAATATGCCTAGACATCTAACAAATAAGCCGGGCATAAGGCTTAGGCCAGTTGATCACGAAGCCACTGGCAAAAGGGTACACTCAGCAAGTCGAGCTACCAAAAAAAAAACATATAACACAACGGGGAGCGGTGAACACTAAGGAACTTGAAACCACTTATTTATTTATTATTATTTTTTTTTATTTTCTAAATAACTTATATCTAACCTTTGATATATCTATATATATATATATATATAAATGTATATGTATATATCACTATAGATCCGTATCTATATAAACACCCATCCATACGATTTATTCAAACTATAATGAACACAAATCGAAAATCAATCAAACTACTCGTCAACCCTACAAATCTAAATGTTTACTCACCGAATTGGGAAAAGCAAGATGATGTTGAAGATGGTGAACTCCCTTCTTTTCTCTTCTCGTTTTCTTCTCCTTCTAGGTGGCTAGGGTTGCCTCTTCTATCTTTGTCTCTTATTCTCTCTCTCTCTCTCTCTCTCTCTCTCTCTCTCGCTCTCTCTCTCTTGAGGCTGCTCTCTTTTTTTTCTTCTTCTTTTGTTTTAACTAACCCTAGAATATATTATCTATGTATATACATATAATACACACACACTACATATATTACTCACACAAATATTAATAATCCCGTTTTTCTTTTTATGGGCTAACAAAAGAGACCCATATGATATGAGCCCAGAATGTAACACAAACCACTAAAATGACTAGCCCAAAGGGTACTCATACCCTGGATGCTTAATTTCAATACCAGATACACTATTTGACACGTTCGCGGGAATGTAAATACTATATAAAAAAAATACATATCAACCCTTCATTTTTTTTAAATAAATTTAAATTAATAAAATGTAGCATTCAAACTAAAAGGCTCACTAATGATTTAATTTATATGTCCACCAGACACTTAAAATTTCAAACACATTTCTTACATAGGCACACTCATATAATATTGCTAACTGAAAATAATAATTAAAACAATTATTTATACACTTAGAAATTTTAGGGTTGTTACAAAACCCAAGGCAATAACCAAAAACAAAACATCCCCAATAGTCCTATTAACTACAAGAACACAATTATTTACTCATACTTTGCAAACGTGGTCGACATGAGTGCAAAATTTAGTACTACGACAATTTTTTCACAAATTAATCCATGTTTGATAACTACGATGTACTCACCAACTTCACACTACATCATGACGCGATGAACACGAGTATTACATTTCACACTCATTTTAGACTTAGATTGACACATCTTTGCAGAAACCCTAATATGCAGAAGCCCAAAAAGAGTAAACGAACAACAAAACATCCCCAAAAGTCCTATTTTTCAAGTCTATAGTCCTAATTCTAGAGAGCATTTTGAAGGAAAACAACAAAACAAAAATACAAAAATGAATGAATCTACTATCTGGTGAGTGAATACAACGACTTTTTCCCAAAATTTCAACCCCGATATACTGTTTTGATCAACAATTTCAACCCTTTTTCTACACCATAATCTAGTCGAAGTCGCTAAATGACATTCAAGCTTTGATTTTCGTCGTCAGAGTGGAGCTTGGTCGCCGGAGTCCGAGAGGATGAGATTTTTTCAAGGTAGGACGGAGAAGATGTGGTCTGTTGATCACGCGAGGGTTGCTGATTTGTTCTCTTCCATTTTTCTTTTTCGAAAACCCTAAATATTCGGATTGCAATCGCAAATCACGAAGTCTCCTTTTTTCATACGTGATTTGACGTGATTTATGGGGAAGCCAAATTTGGTAGTTGGGGTTTTTATTAGAATTTGAATGGGTGGTGATAGAATGCGTGCGAGACAGAGAGGGCTATTTATGTCCATGTTTTTATCAGTGGACCTTAGATTAAAATGTTGTATACACTAGACCAATAGCATAAAGGTACTGTTTGCACCTAAAAACCGTCAATGATTTTTGAGCCCGAGTCAAGTTGAAGTGGGGCAAAGGAGACGCTGGGACAAGTAGTGATGACTCATCGGACTCAAGAGGTAAGCCCGATGGGAGGAACAACTGTTTGGAGATGAGGAGAGTCCGATGGGAGCTTGTGGCCAAGTGTAGGCAGCATCGGGCTATGAGAACATAACTTATCATGTTGAGAGCCCGATAGAAAAGTAAAAGCAACGTTATAACTAATCGGGCATCACGAAACGGAAGAGTGTGGCCGTTTGATTATAACAAGTTGAAGAAACATGATCGGACATGGAAAGAGTCATGAGCCCGATTCATCTAACAGGGAGAGGTCGATTGATGAAGGACAGGGCAGTGATGTCCACAGCTGGCATGATGACGTCATCTCAGAGTTTTTTGGGAAACAGGAGTCCGTTTAGGAAAGGAGTTGTCAGTTGCCAGCTGGATGGGAGCGTGTAATCCCTAATTTAAAGGGATTGTTTCAAGCAAGTTCTGGATAAGGAAGGATTTCTTCAATTAACCAATCAGTGAATAGCTTAAGGCGCAAGACAAGGAGAGTTTCCTAGTAGGAATTAAAGTGTGGCCGCTATAAATATACAGGCAGGCCAACCATTGAATTCACTCCGCGTCACTCTCGAAAACAGCATTCAACACAGCATTCAAAAGCATCCAACCTTTTGTTTTTTCTGCACGCATAGCAAATAGGTCTACCCTTTTCTTTGTTAATTTCTTCTACTGTTTTCATTCTTACGAACAATCAGTCTGTTCTGAATTTGTTCTTTGGTTGTATTTTCCAAACACTTAATAAAATCTGTATTTTATTAATCGTTTGTGATTGTTTACTTGGTAAACTCATACACTATTTGGCTTGTGCGCTTCAGTACTGCCAAGGGATTTCTGGTGAGGGTACTTTCCTACTCGCCGCACACAATTGTTTAGTTTAGAAGTCAGATCTAAAAGCCTTGAGTATCACTGACTCAAGCATATAGGAAATTAGTTTGCACACACCGAACCACTTTTGGTTCTGGCACGCCCGCGCATAACTACTAGCAAACATTTTGGCACGCCCGGTGGGACCCATAGTGTCAAGTCATGCCGCCAAAGAGGGATAAGCAGATCGGCAAAAACGGCCAGGAAGAGTCGGCCGTTGATACTCCTACGGAGGAAAGCACTGGTCATTCTCCGGATGACGGTGGCGTTACTATCGAAGCAATCTCGGAAACCGTGAGAGCCACCGTTGATCCTTTGAGGCAGGACTATAACACCTTAATAGGGTCAATGGCAGGTCTCAACCATGTGGTCAGACAAACGGCCGATATACGCCGGGAACAGTCTGAGTTGGTCATGGAGACTAGGGTAACCCACGTGAAGCTGGACGCCCTGGCTACTCAGATACAACAGCTTTGCGCCGTTCTTGAGGCCAATAACAAACAAAAGGCCTTGGGATCAGGCTCAGGCTCGGGATCGGGCTCTGGCACGCCGCTTGAGTCCGACAAACCAAAAGACCCACTCTATGTCTGTCCAAACCTAAGAGAGGGTAACATCTCGGGCAAGAAGCCCGAATTACATAACGAAACGGCCAGTGGTGTGGTGGTCACCGATCCCAGTGGATCGGCGACACCAAGTTTTGTCCAGATCGGAGGCCGTGTTGAAACCCAGTTTGACCGGACTCCACCTCCAGTTCGCGCTGCTGGGGGGCAAAGAAACAATGGGGGGTTTTGGACCCACCAGGTCAATAATAATCAACAGGTTCCACCTCCCCGAGCAACTCCGGTAACAGGGGCTCAGCCTGAAGTAACTGCAACGAATGGCCGTAACCCAGAGGTAAACGGCCAACAAGTGCCCCCAGGTAACACTGCTGGGGGGCAAAGGAATAATGATGATTTTTGGCTTCGTCAGGCCAATAACAACCAACAGCAACCACCACCCCCTTTGGTGAATGGGCGACCCGCTGCACAGCCCATTAACAGGGAGGAGTTGGTGGCGGCCATACATGAAGAATATGGCCCGTTCATGAGAAGGATGGAGAGGCCGACGTACCGACGGCCTTACCCGCTTGAAATTGACCAAGTTAATTTCCCACCAGGGTATAAAGTCCCGAACTTTACTCTATTTTCTGGGGAAACTGAGCATACCACGGTAGAGCACATAGGCCGATTCATCGTGCAATGCGGCCATGCAGGCAATAGTGACCCTTTAAAATTAAGGCTGTTCCCAAATTCGCTCACGGGCATAGCGTTTTTGTGGTATGTCAATCTCCCGGCCAATTCAGTACGAAATTGGCCAGCAATGGAGGAATTGTTTCATGGGCAGTTTTATAGGACTGAGCCCGAGATCTCGTTGGCAGATCTGTCTAGGATGCTCCAACTAGTAGGAGAGACCGTCGAAACATATATAGCCCGATTCAGGAAGGCTAAGTACAGATGTAAGACATTCTTGCCCGAGGAAGAATACGCAAAGATGGCTATGGGCGGAATGTCTTTCGAGCTTCGCAAAAAGTTCGAAGGGACCGATTTCCGTGATTTATTCGAGCTGGCTTCAAGGGCCGCCCGTTACGAGCGTATCCTGCTTGATGAACAGGAAAAGAAGAATTCTTCTAAGGGAACGTATTACAAAGATCCCAATTACGAGGTCCATCTAGCAGAATGTGACCTCGAGGCAGAAATTGACATGGCCGAACTAATCTCTAAGCGGCCTATTGTGTGTAATGCCTTGAACAAACCGGTCAATAATAACGCTGCTGCTAAAAAAATGACGTTCGAGGCAGGAAAAAATTACACATTCGACATAACAATGGCCGATCAGATTTTTGACGCCCTCTTGGCTGAAAAAGTGATCAGGCTAGGTGAAGGTCATCGGATACCTAAGGCCGATGACATAAAAAATAAAGAATATTGTAAGTGGCATAATTCCTGGAAACACTCAACTAACAACTGCGTTGTTTTTCGTAATGTGATACAGGAGAACGTGGAGAAAGGAGTGTTCAAATTTTCGGACAAAGCTATGGGAGTTGATGCGAACCCGTTCCCACAGATAACTGGAACCAACATGGTATTGCCCGATTTGACTAAGCTGACACGGCCAAGGGTCAAGATAGACTTGACCGACAGCGAGAAAATCCCAAAGCAAAGGGAAGGAAAACAAATTGCCGTTTCAGGAACTGATAGACCGAAGGTGACTATTCATGAGCTTCAGAGGACATACCAGGAACGCAAGGAGGCAGAACTAAAGGCTGATGGAGCCCGGTCAAATACAGAGAGCTTGATTACGGATTTACGACACCAACTAGAGCTGATTGAACAGGGCCTGTGTCCGAGGTGCAAGGCCGATATTAAGAAAGGGGCCTCTAGTCCAAGCAAGAGGCCTAGGGTTGAGGAACGACGAGAGTACAGCCCGAGAAGATCCGTGCATGAGAGGCTGTCCTTGCCCAAACAGGGACGCCCAAAGCCCGAGTGGAAGCCAAAGCCGCCGCCAGCAAGCAGTATGCCTAGCTCGAGTCGTAGGGAAGGAAGGGAATATGGAGCACGACCCACGATGAGTGCATCACAGAGGGTTGCAGCATCGGACATTCGCTCCCGAATGATACTCCCACCAAGAGTGAGTGATGGGAGATGGTATAGAGCTGAGCATCCAAAATTTCCAGCGATGCCTCAGTACAGCAAGTCTCAGAAGAGGAGGTACCAGAGACTGAGACAGGCCGAGAGGGAACGGCAGCGCTCGCAAGACCGTGTCCGGATTCCTCAAGAGTCCCTTCAGCGCAAGGCCGACAAACAGATAACGGCCATGGAAGAAGATGAGCCCGTTTTCGACAAGAAAGCGGGCAAAGGGGCAATGCATGCCACAGAGCGCTTGAAGAAAATATTTGAACAAGAAAAGTGTGAGCCATCGGCCCATCCAATGGAGGAGGCTGATGATTATGAAGATGAGGACGATTCACCGATTCAATTCGGGACAATCCCGAAAAATCTATCCTCAAACATGGTGTTTACTTTGCCCATGTCATTTATGGCCAAACCGGATCAGCCAACGGCCATTGAAGGTGACGTAATAGAAGGCCGGACCAAGGAGTCGGCAGTAATGGAAAGTGTATGTTGGGGTGGAGGTGAGACCGTCAGACCCAAGGTGGTAGAGGCTACAAGCAAGAACGTGGATACTATCGATATACAAACCGATCGGCCTAAGATAACCATCTTGAGGCCGAAAGGGATCCAAACTGAGGAGGGGTTGAAACCGGCGGGGCCAGTCAAGGTGGTTTTCGAAAAACCTACCTATCAGATGTCTCAGCACCTGAAGCCCTTGTACGTAAAAGGTCACATTGAGGGAATCCCCGTGAATAGAATATTGATTGATGGGGGATCTACAATTAATATCATGCCCCAAATCATGCTGAGGATCCTTCAAAAATCTGAGTCGGAACTGATTCCGACCGAAATGAATGTTCAGAGCTTCACGGGCACACCGTCTAAGACAAAGGGCATCTTGCCTCTGGAGCTGAGGGTGGGAACCCAAACGGCCATGACAGCCTTTTTTATTGTGGAGACATCGGCCGCCTACAACGCGTTGCTTGGCCGTGATTGGATCCATCCCAATTACTGCATCCCTTCCACTCTCCATCAATTGTTGATCTTTTGGAGAGATGACGAAGTGGAAGTAGTTGGGGCTGATACGAAGCCATTCGTAGCCCGGGTGCAGACGGCCGATGCAGTATTATATGAAGATGATATCGGACCTATCAAATTACTAGGATGTGGCAAACTTGGTAGACCAAATGCAGCCACGTTCCGTAAAGAAATTCTACCAAACTTAAAGCTTGGTTATCACAATCTAAGTCGGACAGAAGAGGTAAGGCCGATAGAAATTAATGAACAAGAAGACTTTGATGGATCTACAGCCAATTGAAGTTAGAAGACAGCTGGCCCTTAAGGCCAGCATGGCCAGATGGTGTGCATATCTGGCCGATAGAAGATTAGAGATCGGCCCTGTAGACGGGATGATTAATCTGGCCGATTGTATCTATGAAGAGGAAACGCCAATAGAAGAGGAGATTCAAATGGATGAACTCGAAACGGCCACAGCCAAGCTTGATGACTTGAAGGCCGACGTGCAGGATCCACTATTGGAGATCAACCTGGGCAATAAAGGAGAGCACAAACCCACATATGTGAGTCAGGTGCTTGAACCACAGTTCCAGGCCGATATCATTGCTCTCTTGCACAGATACAAGGATTGCTTTGCTTGGGATTACGACGAAATGCCCGGACTATCCCGAGAATTGGTAGAGCACCGATTGCCAATTAAGCCGGGCTTTAGGCCGTTCAAACAGCTCCCACGGCGCATGTCACCTGAAGTCACGATGAAGGTGAAAGAAGAAATTGAGAGGCTTTTGGGGGCTGGCTTCATTCGGACAGCCAGGTACGTGGAATGGGTATCAAATGTAGTCCCAGTGGTAAAGAAAAATGGTAAGCTGAGAGTTTGTATTGATTTCAGAAATCTAAACCTAGCTACCCCAAAAGACGAGTACCCTATGCCCATGGCCGATCAATTGATTGATTCGGCCGCCAAACATAAAATTTTGTCCTTTATGGACGGGCACTCGGGGTACAACCAGATTTACATCGCTGAGCAGGATGTCCCGAAGACAGCTTTCCGGTGCCCGGGGGCAATCGGAACCTTTGAATGGGTTGTCATGCCTTTCGGACTAAAGAACGCCGGAGCCACATATCAGAGGGCGATGAATTCAATCTTCCATGATATGATCGGGCATTTCATGGAGGTTTACATTGATGACGTTGTGGTAAAATCGAGTGACCACGCCAATCATTTGAGAGACTTAGAAAAAGCATTTGAAAGAATGCGGGCTCACAAACTAAAAATGAACCCTCTCAAATGTGCTTTCGGCGTTTCAGCAGGGAACTTCTTAGGATTCCTGGTGCATCAAAGAGGGATAGAGGTTGACAAGAACAAGGCTCGAGCAATACAGGCAGCAAAGCCACCAGCCAATAAGAAAGAACTTCAAAGGCTACTCGGGCAGATTAATTTCCTGAGGAGATTCATCTCCAACTGTGCAGGAAAGACCCAAGTATGGACCCCATTATTGAAGATCAAGACCGACGAAGAGTTCAAGTGGGAAGACAGCCATCAACAGGCCTTTGAGGGAATTAAGCAATATTTGTCAACTTCTCCAGTGTTAATGCCACCCAAGAAGGGTAGGTACCTTAAATTGTATATATCGGCTTCTGAATGCTCTATAGGAAGTATGTTAGCTCAGGATAATGAGCAAGGAAATGAGCAAGCCGTTTATTACTTAAGCAGAATATTAACTCCAATCGAGCAGCGTTATGCGCCGATTGAGAAATTATGTTTGGCATTATATTTTTCATCACAGAAGTTAAGAACGTATATGTTGCCCGTTTCTACTTATATTATATGTCAAACCGATGTGATAAAATATATGTTGTCAAGACCAATCATGAGAGGCCGAATTGGAAAATGGACCTTGGCCCTAATGGAATTTGCCATCCAATACCGATCACAGCAATCGGTTAAGGGCCAGGCCATAGCCAATTTCTTGGCTGATCACCCAGACCCAACTGATCTGGGAGAAGTACTACCAGTGCCTAAAGTGTTAAACACTTCCTTGGTCCCATGGACATTGATCTTTGATGGGTCCAAAAGCGCAGAAGGTGCTGGGGCAGGTGTGGTCATTGTATCACCCAAGTATAAGAAGACAAAAATGTCATTTCGGCTCGATTTCAAGTGCACAAATAACCAGGCCGAATACGAGGCATTAATTATCGGACTAGAGATACTCCTTGAGTTGGGGGCATCGTCCGTACACATCAAGGGAGACTCAGGTCTGGTGATCGGGCAGATCTCAGGAGAATTCCAGATAAAAAGTTGGGAATTATGCCCGTTTCACTCTGTCGCCACGCAGCTCATGGACGAGTTTGATGATATTAGCGTGAGTTATATCCCTAGGTCTACGAATACTGAGGCCGATAAGCTGGCAAAGACAGGATCGGCCTCGTCTCCGACAAAGGCTTTGGAAGACCAAGTTATCACGGTTCATGTCCGATCAATGCCTTCCGTTGCAAAGAGAGGTTGGTATGCTACTACTAATTCGGTCTTGATGGAGGACGACGATTGGAGAAGGCCTATCATCGAATACCTGAATCACCCAAATGTCAGGGTAGAACGAAAAGTTAGACTCTTCGCTGTCCGATTTGTGACACTCGATGGAGAATTGTTCAAAAAGCCCATCGGTGACGACGTGATTTTGAGGTGTTTAGGCAAAAAACAGGCCATGCAGGTGATGGCCGAAGTACATGAAGGGATCTGTGGGGCTCATCAGGCCGGTACAAAAATGAAATGGTTACTGAGAAGGTATAACTATTACTGGCCAGGCATGTTGAAGGATTGCATCAGCTATGCAAAGGGATGCCAAGCGTGTCAGAAGCATGGCCCGATTCAGCATGTACCGGCTAAAGAACTTCAACCAATAATAAAACCATGGCCGTTTAGAGGATGGGCTATGGATCTGATTGGCAAAGTCTTGCCACCATCATCAGGCCAACACTGTTTCATTATAGTGGCGACGGATTACTTCACTAAGTGGGCCGAGGCCATACCATGTAAAACGGTGACCCAGACCACCGTGATAAAATTCATTGAAGAGCACATTATACATCGATTCGGCCTCCCAGAAACCATAACGGCCGACCAAGGATCTGTGTTCACAGGAGCTGAAACGACCGCTTTTGCGGAGAGCAGAGGGATTAAGATTCTCAATTCTACCCCGTACTATGCTCAAGCTAACGGTCAGGCTGAGTCAACCAATAAGATCCTCAAGGGGATCATTGAGAAGATGATAGATGAGAACCCTAGAGAGTGGGACAAGTTGTTGTCCGAGGCTCTATGGGCCTATCGGACATCTAAGAGGTCCAGTACCGGGGTCACACCATTTATGTTGACTTACGGGCACGACGCTATGTTACCAATGGAGGTTACCGTCCGATCGGCCAGGAGAGCTTTACAGAACCAGCTTGAGCCTGCAGAGTACACAGAGGCTATGATAGCTGAGTTGGAGGGACTTGATGAAACGAGGCTCATGGCTTTGGACTCGTTAAAAGTGCAGAAGCAGCGGGCCGCCCGAGCTTATAACAAGAGGGTGAAAGCAAAGTCTTTTAGTACAGAAGACTTGGTATGGAAGGCCGTTTTACCTATCGGGGACAAGGATAATCGGTACGGTAAATGGTCGGTCAATTGGGAGGGTCCGTTCATTATACATCAGGTCAAGAATGGTGGGGCTTACAGACTGCGGGATATGGATGGTGGTATTCATCCTAGATTAATAAACGGTCAGTATTTGAAGTCTTATTACCCTACTCTGTGGGAAACTATTGATTTGAATTATAAGCCAAATCCAGGATTAGAATACGACCAAATCATTAACTACGACCCTGAGCCCGAGTAATGAAAAGTGATTTGTATTGATAGGCTGAGCACAGCTTACTTACAAATATGAGAATAAAAATAAGTACAAAAGAGGAGTCGGTCTCTAGGCCGACTCAAAATTCCTAAGCTTAGCCTTCAGGTCTTCCCAGGTTTTGACGGCCCCAGACCGGTCCTTCTTGGCCCTTTCTAGCTTCTGGGCCCAAGCCCGGGATATGGGGACGCTGGCTTGTAACTGATCACTGCACTTCTGAGCGTCCCCGCCTAGTGAAGATAATGCCTCGTCAATTTTTTCAATGGAGGCGTTGTTGGTAACAACCTCGGCCTCACATTGGGCGAGTTGAGTTTTTAATACAGCAATACGGTCCCGCAGCCAAGTACCCCTGGCTAGAACTTGAGCACGGGAGGCCTTTCCCGCTTCGAACTTGGTTCTGGCCCCTTCCAAGAACTTCAATGCTTTCTGACGGGAGCCTAAATGAAGTTCTGCATCCGCTTGAATCTTCAAGGCCGTTCTATCCATAAGACGGACGCTAGGAAGTCTTTCTTTGATCTCCACGAGTAGTGATAGCTGCCCGTCTGAAAGAGAAGGATCGGCCATGAGGGTGTTCAAAGCGGTGTCAACGTCAGCCGCAGCAGGAAGATTGGAAAGTTCTTGGTCAGCAAGCCCGAAGAGCAGGTCCTTGGCTTGTTGAAGGACGGAAGGTAAAATCGCTTCGGGCTCAAGGGGGCCGAGGTCAAAAGCTCCCAGGTCTAGGCCCAAGAAAAAGTCATTGAAAGGAATAATGGGCGCTGGGTCTGAAGGATCGGCCTATTCAAGAAAAGAAAATACAGTCAGGTATTGTTTTTAGAAGTGTATGGATTAACGCAAAGTAACAGCAGTACCTGGGTATGAGAACGAAGTGAGGCCGAGATTGTTTCGCGAACATTGGCTTCGCTTGGTTGAGAAGATGTTTGGGAAGAAGAAGGGAGGCCGGTTCCTGCGACCGGACTCATTGGGGCCATTGTCGTCTCTGGGGCTTCTGCTTCAGGGACAGAGCCCGAATTATCATCACCGGCCTCATCAGCAAACGCTTCAGGAGGAGTGACCTCGGTCACCACCGGTCCTGGTATGATGTGGACAGGAGAACTGATGGCGGTGGTAGGTGCCCCTTGACCGGCTGGAGTTTCGGTTTCAGAGGGGACGGTTTGATTGACTTCCTCCCCAGCGGCCTCGGTGGCAGGTTCAGCACCGGCTTCACCCTCAGTACTCGAAGAAAGAACAACCTGCTCAGGGACTTGGCCGACATGAGCAAGGTCTTCGTCTCCGTCTCCGCTTGAAGGAGTTAGAGGAGGCACGATGTGAAGTGGCATCACCCTAACGGCCACTCGCTCTAGATAAGCGGCTGCAGAGGCCGGTGATGTAGGGAGAGTTGGGGGAAGAGTCTGAGCAAGGTTTGGAAATGGATCCTCGCCCGAATCTTCGTCAGCAAGCTGCAAAGATAGAGTAAAGGGATTACTATGGAATAACAGGAATTCGGGCTCAAGTCAAAAGGGGAAGAGCAAACCTGAACAGAGGCCGGTGTTTTTTGTTTCTTTTGGGGCGGCCCTTTTCCCGGGGTTTGTTTACGAGCCGGTCTCTTGGCGGCTTGTTTGCGCCGGGTTGGAGCTGCTGCTGGTATAGGGACATCGGCCACAGTGGCCGATGTTGCAGAGAAAGGAGCCAGGGCCTCAGCAGCGGAGCATGGAAATATGTGTCTAGCCCGTTCACCCCACCATTGGGTGAACTCTTCTGATACTACTGGCCGGGCAGAGAAGGGTGCGAAATTGAACGCGGCTTTGAGCCGGGCAGACCTCTCTGCTATCTTCTTCACCTGCCCGTCGTTAACGATAAGGCCCCGTTCAACCCAATCAACGTTGACAGTATTACCAGGAGGAACGGGCACTAGTTGAGTAAGCCCGAATTGGCGGGCATATAAAGGAGCAAAGTAGTACTCGGCCCCGCATTTATTGTTGGCCGACGGGATGCTTGGGCTAAAAATAATGTCTCTAGCTACTAAGTAGCTAGAAAAAATTTCATTATAGGTTGACTGGGTGCCCGGACCCCAGTTTGAAGGGTTATTAGAGAGCTGGAGAAAAGAAGAAAATTGAAGAGAAAAGAATGGGGTGAAGAGATTGAGGTCCCGAGGGGAGCAACCCTGGTAAAAGAAGGTAAAACACTCTTCAAAGGAATGTACAGAGGGGGATACGTTCACGAATTGAACGGCAGAGATAGGCACGTCGGCCAAGGGGGTAATTGTGGGCTGGAATTCAGGGAAGTAAGAATGAAGCCACAGTTGTAGTATCCACATCGGGCTCCCACCAGCACTGAAGCCCGAATGAACGAAGTCTGTTGTGCCTCGAACTAAATGTGCCCAAACCAGCGTAGCCATGGCCAGTGGCTGCCCTGATGCAAGGGCCAGGGCTACGGTTGTATATTCTTTAGTGATAGCCTGGCTGGCTGAGCAGAAGAGATACTTGTTGAGCCAGTAGATGAGGAAGGCAGTGTGCTCTGCATCGGACACCGCTGTATCATCTGCCCCTATGCAGGCCGCAAGGAAACCTCCAAAGGCCGTGATCGGCCTATGAGAAACGGCCCCGTCCCTGACAATATCTTGTTGAGGATAGGCAAAGCTGGCCGTTCCAACATTAAGCCCTGGAGTGATCTCTTGTCCGTGGGGACGGAGGCCGAGCAGATAACTAATATCTTTGATAGTAGGAGCCATTGGTCCGCAACGGAAAAGAAAGCCGTTGCAAGACGAGGACCAGTAGAGTAGAGCAGAAAGGAGGAGAGGCCGGTCTATCTCAATGCGAGACCGGCTGAGCATGATTGCGTCGTGGATGCCCGTTTGCTTCCAGACGGCGGCCTTAGAGGCTGAAACCCTAGTCACCCATTTGTCCCAGTCAGCGGCGGGGGTCGGCCATCCCCGAATGGGTTGATTCGCCGTCTGAACCTTGGCCCAGTGAGCAGGGACTTGTAGGAATGTCTCGTTTCCTACCGGAGGAAAAAAGGGAAGGAAAGGCGCCGGAGGGTGGCCCAGAAACGCCGCGCCTAGGCCTGGAGCGACGGGGGAACCGTCGGAGGAGCTGTAGGGGGTAAGATATTCGGTGGATATGTCAGCGGCGTGCGCTTTAGCTAAAGCTCTAACCTCCCTACAGCGATTTTGTGGTGGAGGAGCATCAACGAAGGTTTTCTTGCCTTTGGAGGCGGCCGGAGCGGTTTTGGGAGCCATGATTGGAAGGAAGAAAGGTCGCCGGAAAAGATGAAGATAGAGTGAGAAGCTCTGTGGTTGCTTGAATTCTAGAGAGGGGAAAATATGAATGTGTGATGAGTTTCGGACGTTGAATGATATTTAAATATCACGACGCCGTAATCATGGCGCATTAATTGTAGGGTGACTGGTGGGATTCTCCATAACCTGACGTTGGCTGCGTACTTGACGCGTGGCATATTTGAAATTTAAAACGTCACATCAATCAGGGCGGGACGTTTGATATGACCTTTTGGGGGGCAATTGTTTGCACCTAAAAACCGTCAATGATTTTTGAGCCCGAGTCAAGTTGAAGTGGGGCAAAGGAGACGCTGGGACAAGTAGTGATGACTCATCGGACTCAAGAGGTAAGCCCGATGGGAGGAACAACTGTTTGGAGATGAGGAGAGTCCGATGGGAGCTTGTGGCCAAGTGTAGGCAGCATCGGGCTATGAGAACATAACTTATCATGTTGAGAGCCCGATAGAAAAGTAAAAGCAACGTTATAACTAATCGGGCATCACGAAACGGAAGAGTGTGGCCGTTTGATTATAACAAGTTGAAGAAACATGATCGGACATGGAAAGAGTCATGAGCCCGATTCATCTAACAGGGAGAGGTCGATTGATGAAGGACAGGGCAGTGATGTCCACAGCTGGCATGATGACGTCATCTCAGAGTTTTTTGGGAAACAGGAGTCCGTTTAGGAAAGGAGTTGTCAGTTGCCAGCTGGATGGGAGCGTGTAATCCCTAATTTAAAGGGATTGTTTCAAGCAAGTTCTGGATAAGGAAGGATTTCTTCAATTAACCAATCAGTGAATAGCTTAAGGCGCAAGACAAGGAGAGTTTCCTAGTAGGAATTAAAGTGTGGCCGCTATAAATATACAGGCAGGCCAACCATTGAATTCACTCCGCGTCACTCTCGAAAACAGCATTCAACACAGCATTCAAAAGCATCCAACCTTTTGTTTTTTCTGCACGCATAGCAAATAGGTCTACCCTTTTCTTTGTTAATTTCTTCTACTGTTTTCATTCTTACGAACAATCAGTCTGTTCTGAATTTGTTCTTTGGTTGTATTTTCCAAACACTTAATAAAATCTGTATTTTATTAATCGTTTGTGATTGTTTACTTGGTAAACTCATACACTATTTGGCTTGTGCGCTTCAGTACTGCCAAGGGATTTCTGGTGAGGGTACTTTCCTACTCGCCGCACACAATTGTTTAGTTTAGAAGTCAGATCTAAAAGCCTTGAGTATCACTGACTCAAGCATATAGGAAATTAGTTTGCACACACCGAACCACTTTTGGTTCTGGCACGCCCGCGCATAACTACTAGCAAACAGGTACATTACTTAGGATTTTGTACTAAATGACTCTTAATTCAATGATTTATTGTTTTTAATTGCGAGGACAGATATTTAAAAAAAAAAAAAAAAAAGAAAGAAAGAAATGGCCCGTAAGAAGATTAGAGAGTATGATTCAAAGAGGTGGTTGAAGGAGCATTACAAGAGGCATTCTAATGCCAAATTGGGCATTAAATCGGCACAAGTAAGCGCCCTTTCCTTTATTTTGAGCTAATAAAAATTTCCCATTATTGAGTTCCATGAATTGTAAGGGATTTTATGATTATTATATCTGGGGGGAAAACTGCATTTTATCCCCTGTACTTTGACCCTTGCTTAAGTCACCCATGTACTTTGAAAAGTACCAAAAAAACCCCTTATACTTTAAACTAATTTGCAAATAACATTAAAGTGAATGAAATGACAAAAATACCCTCATATAGAGGGAGTGACTTGAACAAATGTCAAAGTATAGGGTTAAAATAAATATTTTCCTACTACTTTAAACACTTTCTGTCTATTTTACTGTCCATTTTAACGCTTTCACTTTAGTTTAAAGTACACGAGGTTCTTTGATACTTTTCAAAGTACACAAAAATGACTTGAACAATAGTCAAAGTATAGGATATATGGTAAAACATAGTTTTCCCTATCTTGAGTAAGTAGATAATGGTATATTACTACCCAAAAAAAAAGTTATGGAATTTTATGTATGTGATTTTTGCTAAAAGGATATATTAAGCATTTTAGCACTTTTAGTAGCAATCGTAATCTTTTTTTTTTTTGGTTTTTTTTTTTTTTTTTTTGTTGAAGACAATTAATTCATTAGAAAAGAGAAAGACAACAAAGGTCACAAAACCCCTTGATTCCATTACTCAAAAACAAAGAGGGGAATGCTATTAAGCGGGATCGACCCAAAAGAGGAAGACTTAGATGCACATTACGACAGCAATGTTGCTGACAGGAAAGTTAAGTCTGTAACTACAACTAAAACAACAAACATATCTGGGGGATCCATTGGTCATAAACATTTGGCTATGGCTATAGATCGTGCACAATTTTAGAATATATCCGGCCCGCTATATAGAACAAACCTAATGACAAAAAACATTTATATGAGTGTAAGTCAAAACCACTACGGATCAATAATGATTTATACTGTCATTTATAGTTAAGATTCACAATAAGAATACTTGTTTCATTTTCTTGAAAGTCGTAAAAATCTATGGTGATTATCATTCAGCTGAATATATCAACCCAGACTTCTAATTGCTTTGGAAAAGTTCCTTTATTCGTTCAGGTCAATATGAATTTATGAACCTGGCGAAACTAATTTGACCTTGCAAGAATTTGTGATCAGTTAACGAAATCAGTAAATATGTGTTATGGATTTACGTTTACCCCTACACCATGATCAGTGAGACACGAAAGCAAAAACGAAAAATCAAACACAACGTGGTTCACCACAATTCTAGGGCTATGTCACAGCTGCTAAAGTTCTCACTAATGTTCAAAAGGAGGAAAGGGAATATATTGAATGCATTGACAGTGGCCCTTTAGTATCTTAGAATTACGGCTATAGGTTATAAGTGCAAAAATTACCGAAATGTCCCGCTATAGTGGGGGCTTAGTGTGCAGTATTATCAGACTCTGTCTACAACCACCCAATGCAAATTTTGCATATTTTTCATTGGGCACCATGCTGGAAAAGAACCAGGGCCTCAAACCCATGGATCTAGGACTAGCTAGTTGACATTTGTAGTGGTCTAATATTTTTTCCAATTTGGAGTTGTAAATGTTGGAAAAATTGAACAGGTACTACTATAAAATCAGAATACTTATCGAAGTTGGCATTCGAGATGGTGACCGAGTTGTGTATAAGGACACTGTCCTTAAGCGTAGTTTTTGCCCTTCGAAGAACTTGTCTCGGTGCAGAAAGGCAATGGCGATCTACCCTCCAGGATTGAGCAGAGAGAAAATAGAGATGTAATTGTTTCTGTGTTTTTCTAAAGAGGACGACTCAGCAATTTTATAGTCACAGGGACCCAACATAATCCCTTGATTAATCAAAACGTGTTATATAAAAAGGTAAGATTATTAATAACGGTTAATTAATTGCACAGAAAAAAGGAAGCTGTAATAAACCAGTTAAAATAAAGAGAAAGTTTTGAAAAACTTGGACTTGGTTTAGGCTTGGCTCACATGGGCATGAGTGTGCACATTTGCTAACTTATTACTTAAGCCTAAAACCACAAATATTATATAAACCCTTTCACACTCCTCTTCACAATCAATGTGGGACAAAGGTCCCTTTCAAGCTTTTAAGGCACTTTCCCAAAAGCTAGAGAGAGAAACCCACTGGCTTTGAAATACAACCAAAGATAATAAAAATACAACAGGAAACACTTTGGTGGTTGCCTGGTTGGGAATAGCTTTAAAATCTTATACTTGTATAGATTATCAAAGTGCAAAGTGGCTTGAACTGATCTTGTACACATTGTAAGTGGGGCTGTGAGATTCATTTCATTAAGTGCTATGGCGTGTTTCTTTGCCATTTGTGACATAGGTTAGTGTTTACAGAATCAACCGATTTCAATGAGCTAGTAGAAAAGGAACCATGGCTTTCATGAGAGAAACTGGTTGTGAAGCCCGATATGTTGTTTGGGAAGAGTGGAAAGAGTGGCCTAGTGGCCTTAAACCTTGATCTTACTCAAGTTGCGGATTTTGTCAAAGAGCGACTTGGCAAAGAGGTTGTTTGAATTTTCCCTGTTGTCACTTCTTGTATATTGATTCTGCAAGTTTTAATATCATCTTTTTGTATGTGTATATTTATATAGAATTTGAATTCTTCGGCAGAATTTAGTTATTTTCTGAAAAATCATGTCTTTTGGTTGACAGGTGGAGATGGGGGGATGCAAACGACCTATAACAACATTCATCATTGAACCCTTTATCCCACAAAATGAAGAATTTTACCTTAATATTGTTTCAGAGCGATTTGGTTATAGCATTAGCTTTTCTGAATGTGGAGGAATTGAAATTGAAGAGAACTGGGACAAGGTACTTGGCACTGTAAAAGAATTTGTTGTTTTTCTCGACAAGTCAATGTGAATTATGAGAATTTCTTTCTTCTCTTTAATTATTTTGTTTCATAGATATAAATTTATTGAATATATTTTTTCTCTATCCACGTTAAGACTATGTTTGTCCCAACAGGAATGACCGTTACATCGGATATATGTGCTCCACTTGTTGCAACACTTCCCTTGGAGGTAATTTGTGTACAACAGCATTCCAGTGGGTGGTTCTCGTGCTCATTGGTTCCTTCTGCTTAAAGTTTTTACTCAACCCACTCTTAAAGCACTCGATTTATTGCGAAGAAATTTTATTTGAATACTATGTACTTGTATCATTTATTTTCTGGATGAAATTAGTTTCTTTTTGTAGATGTGGACAACTTATTGACATTGATTATGTTTCAGATCAAAGGCGTCGTTGAAGAATTTATTAAAGTGGTTTTTGCTTTATTCATAGGTATGCTGTGGGGATGTTTTTCAAAAAAAAAAAAAAAAAGGGTCTTTTGAAGGTGTTAAGGTTACCTTAACTGTTGCATTTTTTCCTACTGACTCGTGATGTTTTCCGTATGCCAGATTTGGACTTCACTTTCCTTGAGATGAATCCCTTCACATTGGTTGATGGAAAGCCTTATCCTTTGGATATGTGAGGCGAACTTGATGACACTGCTGCTTTCAAGAAATTCAGGAAGTATATTTTATTTTTCAGAGATTGTCTTTCATAATCACTTTCAGTACAATATTTGATATTTCATTATCCAACTTATGAGACTTTATTCTTGCAGGTGGGGAAATATTGAATTCCCATTGCCGTTTGGAAGAGTTATGAGTGCCACAGAAAGCTTTATCCATGGACTAGATGAAAAGGTATACATATTCAATGAAGAAGCAAATATATGACCTGTATTTGAAAATCTGTCATACACGTACTGATAAGAGGGGTTGATTGTTTCCTTTGTAAACTTAAAATTATGGGTAAATATCACCTACCTCTCTAGAGGTTTGGCCTTAATACACATACCTCCCCTTGCATTTCAGAAATCTCACTTACCTCCCTTATTTTTGAATTTTAGTGTTAGATTCCTTTAAATTTTCTAACGATTTGTTAGAGGGAGGGGGGAATCTTATACTAAAATTCTAAAATAAAGGAGGTAAGTGAGATTCCTGAAACCTGAGAGGAGATATGTATTAAGGCCAAACCTCAAGGAAGGTAGGTGATATTTACCCTAAATTATTGGTTTGAAATCTCAGTTTATCGTTTTGTTTGGAAGAAGGGTTAATCTAGTGATAGCTTATGATTTATGAAACCATATGCTGTTCTTATTGAATATCTTTCTCCATGACAAAATTACTTATTTGTTTTGCAGGCAAGTGCATCCTCGAAGTTCACAGTTCTGAACCCAAAGGGAAGAATTTGGACTATGGTAGCTAGAGGAGGTGCTAGTGTCATTTATACAGATATGGTGTGGTTAGTTTTTCTTTTCTTCCTGTCTTGTCTTTTTCTTACACACACACACACACACACACACACACACATATATATATATATATATATATATATACAGGGAGTCTCTAAAAAGGGCGCTCTCCCTTTAATAAAGAGAGGACCTCTATATTGGCCGTCAGATCGTGTTTTCATTAAGGGTATTTTCGTCATTTCAGACAATTAAAACACGATCTGACGGCCAAAACAGAGGTCCTCCCTTTATTAAAGGGAAGGCGCCCTCATTAGAAACTCGTATATATATGCTATAATACTATGTCTTTTTTGCCTATTACATGCCAATTAGATGTTCCTGATCGTCAGGCTGGGGATCTTGGCTATATACTTCTGAGCTAGGGAACTATGCTGAATATAGTGGACCACCCAAGGAAGATGAGGTCTTGCAGTATGCCAGAGTTGTAATTGATGTAATCTTCTGAACTCCTAATTTGCATACTACACTACTTAAAGGGTGACATTATTTGAAGTTTTTGAACCAAAAGAAAAGTTGCTCAAATTAGTTCCAAGTGTCCTTCAATGTACTTCATTTAAGCCTTTTCAGAGTGCTCTAATAAGTCTGTTCAGAAGTACTATGATTAAGAGCCTGTTTGGCGAATTTTTAGCTTTAAAAATGAAACAGTTGATGAAGCTGTGAAGAAAACAATCACTTATAGGTAGTGGTGTGCCCGGCCCGAGCCCGGCCCGCTTTTTTCGGGCTAAAAGCCCGGCCCGGCCCGCTAGGCCCGGTCCACATACCCCGGGCTGGGGTGGACACCCATCCTTTCCGTCCATGGCCCGGCCCGAAATAGTGAAAAAGCCCGGCCCGGCCCGAAGCCTGCCATGGCCCACTTCAAAAATAGAAGAAAGCCCGCTAGTCCATCCGGCCCGACCCGATGTCTGGCCCGCTAGGCCCGGGCCACCGGTCCGGGGCGGACACACCCCCTCCACTCCCAAGCCCGGCCCGGCCCGGCCCGATGTTTGGTGAAGCCCGGCCCGGCCCGAAGCCCGCTCGGGGCCCGCTTTGACCTAGCCCGGCCCGGCCTGTTTGACACCTCTACTTATAGGTGATTGTTGGCCCCCAAAACACTATCCCAAACGGGCTCTAAATGATTGTATTTTTTTTTTTCTCTTCTGTAGCTTCCCATGAATTCTCCACCAGTGTGCAACTGCAGATCCTGATGGCTGTAAGAAAGCCCTTGTGATAGGAGGCGGTATTGCTAACTTCACTGATGTTGCTGCTGCATTTAGCGGCATCATTAGATCATTGAAAGAGAAGGTGAGCTTCTGTTGGGGAATTTTCAAAATAAGGAACTAAGAGTAAGTGAGATTTGAATTAAAAATGATGGGTCGCAACCATTGAGATTGAATTCGAACTGATGGGTCGCAACCATTTAGATTCGATTCAAAATGAAGTTCAAATCCATAGGTTGTGTCCCTTGGACCAATAGTCACAAGGCTAATAGACACATATGTCTATGAAGGGACACCAAGCATTCTATAGATAGAATGGATCAACTATCATTTGAATGTTGAATAGATCTCTCTTCCTTATGGAAAATTAGAAGTTTAATTATGTTATTTTTCTTTATACAAAATACATATTTCTAGATTCCGTTTTCTGCAGAAATAGAATCCTAGAACTGGCTTTTATTTCTTGGTGGATATTTTCGGCTATCTTCAATAGTGCATATTGCAGATAGGGTTGGCTTCGTTGTACCTTGAATACAGATTTGCGGAATACCCGTTTGCACACCAAATTATAATTATGGTAGGGGCAAATACTGTATTTAGGGAAGTGTCTCGTACACGCCTTGAAGCATGTTATCAGAGTACATTTTCTGTGGTTTTGTTTTAGATGGATTTTGAAGACCAAATTTCCAACAGCTTCTACATATATTGTGGCTATGGTATTTATATTACCATTGAGACATAAGTAATGGCTGGTACTGTCAACATCGTCTTTTGGACACAAGCAATGGCACTGACTCTGGTTCTTTAAAACAGGAATCGAAAATTAAAGCAGCAAGAATGCACATATTTGTTAGGAGAGGAGGTCCAAACTACCAAAGAGGTCGTGCGCAAATGCGGACACTAAGGGAGGAAGTTGGCATCCTATTGAGGTATCGGTTTATATATATATATATATATATATATATATACATATATGTGCGTTAGAGTGTGTGTGGAATTTGAGAATCTTTTTCCGGATGGTGTAACAAACATTTGACTCGGATACTAAAATGACCATCAATTTAATTAAGTTTGGACCGAATGAACTCTAATTACTCATCCTTACATCTATTGCAGGTCCATGGACCTGAGGCAACGATGACTGGCATATGCAAACAGGCAATTGAGTGCATCACTGCAGCTGCATAATCTTTCGAAACGATGTTTTAAATCATACTCTCTTTCTGCTTCAATAGAATTTTTGTTTTTGGTGGGTGGCCAAGACAAAGCAATTTTCATGTGTCCATTTACCCGTTAGCTAGTGCTGGGATATTGGATTAAAATATTTTTCACTAGCATTAATGGCAACTAATAATGTTCCCTGAGAGTCAAATTATAATCCTCAAGGCTTATGCTATAATAATGTTCCCTTCGTTTTTATTGATGCTTGATCATCTTCTGAATTGATCTACCCAATCACCTGTAATATTACCCGGAATTCAGCCGAAGCTCCCAAAAAGAAAAAAAAAATAATAAAAATAAAGGCTTAAAAACACTTTAGTACCCTGCACTTATACCGAAATTTTAGTTTGGGCCCTGCACTTTCGATTGCAACACTTTGGGCCCTCTATTTTCAGTCTCGTTTCAATTAAGGACAATCGATCACGCCGTTAGCTAAGATGGACGGAAATCATCACGTGGGGACCACATGCATGCTTTTTTACATCACCTCACGTGATTTTTCCCATTTCTCCCTTAAAACCTAACAGATCTAAGTAGATATTGAGAAAATCCATTACAGAGAGCTTGAAGAAACAGATCTAAGTAGATATTGAGAAAATCCATTGCAGAGAGCTTGAAGAAACAGAGGAGAAATGTTAGGTTTTAAATGAGAAAGGGGAAAAATCACGTGAGGTGATGCAAAAAATCATGTACGTGGCCCCCACGTGATGATTTCCATCCATTTTAGCTAACGGCGTGATCGAATGTCCTTAATTGAAACGAGACTGAAAATAGAGGGCCCAAAGTGTTGCAATCGAAAGTGCAGGGCCCAAAGTGAAATTTGGATAAAGTGCAGAGTACTAAAATGTTTTTAAGCCAAAAATAAATAAATAAATTAATAAAACAATATCCCAAAAAATGTTGATACAATATTTAGAACTTGATTCTGATATATCAGTCAGATCTAAGGAGGGCACCCTCTTTTTATTAAAGAGAGGGCTTCTGTTTTAAGCGTCGGATCGTATTTAAAAACTGTGAAATGACAGCACTGCCCTTAATGAAAACACGATCTGGCGGCTAAAACTGAGGTCCTCTCTTTAATAAAAAGAGGGATCCCTCTTTAGAGACTCTTTATCTGATATATATATATATATAGCCAAAAAAAACACTACCCCAAAAAATGTTGATATAATAACTGGTACAACTATTAAAGCCATTTGCAAACCAAATTTAGGATTCAAATTTAAGAACCATAGTATTAGAGTCTTTGCAATGGGGTAAATGAAAGTGCCAAGAGTTAGACTAGTTGTTTGTTTCATTCATAAGTGTAGAGTCTTAGCCTTGTTAACGAAAAAAAAATGATAATTTGCACGTGGGAACGAAAGTTCAAAGAGAGCGGATGAGAGGATTACAAGCACAAACATCCCAACTCACAAAAACAACCAGAATTCCTCACATAACATAACTATAACATTCACGTGGTTCATAACAAGAGTTGCCGACTTTAAGCAACTACTCATGACTCCACTACTTGTCATGTCCCCCTATTTAAGGAATCATGACAAGTAGTTGCTAATTTCAAGCAAAATTACTCGTGACTCCACTACTTGAAAAGTCAGGATTTGATCTTGGCGGCACACACTTACGTAGGGATTCACGATCTATGCCCTTGACCCAATTTTTTTTTATAGAATTAATATTGCAATTTTTTGGGTTTATAGAGTTCTATATACTGTGTGATTGTTCCGTGAATTTCACGTATGATATAATGGATTGATGGTTAATCTCCTTCTAAGTCTTTTAAGAAAAAGTGTATTCATACGCCTAATTAATTATTATTATTATTTTTTGCAATTTCACTTATAAGACAAAGAATCCTTAACATGTTCAAAAGAGATGTGCACAAGGTCTTAAATACTTGAGGCAAATTGAGTAAATAAGATGTTTATTTAGGTAAAATTTTAAAAAAGTTTAAACACCAAAGTGAGATTTCTAAATTTAGAAGGGATACATTAAGAGATTCAAGAGAGAAATAAATGCGTATAATACAAAAGACATAGGTTTAATAAATTACTTTGAAAAGTTGCCCCTCGGGTCCTAACGTGAACATGAGTGAACTTATCCAAACTAGAAAAACTAATTCTTTGAAGTGATGCAAATATTTTTAACATAAGTTGTCACATGATAATAAAATGGAAAGCTTCTACTTTCGAATATATACACATTAGATTTCCTATCTTTTTTTTTTCTTCATTATTTGGCTCACCAAATAAAGCCTTAATAGCTGGATGGTAATCTGGCATGCATGAGAATTCTTCATTATTTTCATTTTCTTTTTAGTTTGTGGACCATGTGGTGCCTATGTTAATATGTTTTATTGTGGATTTTGATTAGGGGTAATTGGTACTAATTAAGGCTTTTTATGAAAGTAAAATAATGTAGTTAATTATTAATTTATGTCATTTGATTTATTTAACTATTTTTGATTTAGTTCTTAGTTTAATTTATAAATCTAGTTAATTTAGCCTTGTTTAATGAGAACATTTTTGCTCACCCATGTTTGGTTCACCATTGCTCACCCATTTTTGTTCACCCCTTTTTGGTTTACCATTTTTGCTCACTCATATTTGCTCACCCATTCTAGTTAATGAGTAAGTCTATCTTTTCTTTTTCTTTTCTTTTTTTGTTATGGTTACCTATCATTTTGTTATGGTTTCTACTTACCAATACCTTACCCTTAGACCATTTCTTATTTTGTAGATGAAAATTGACCTTGATAGTGAGAATGAAGATGGTGTGGATGTTGAACATACAACTGAAAATGAACAAAATGCTGAAAGAAAAATTGGTACGAAGCGCTAAAGAAGAAAAACTTCAAAGGTATGTGCTTTTTTTTTTATTTGCTTCCCTTAGATGCAGAAGGGGTTGAAAAAGCAAGATGTAAAAAATGTAAGATGACATATATTTCTAATAGTAAGTATGGTACCGGCAATTTGAAACGTCATGTGGTAAAGTGTCAACGAAACGGTGTTGACATAGGTCAATATCTTGTATCTAATTATGATGGGTCTATGTCTATGCGGTCTCAGAATTTTAATCAAGATATATTTAGGGATCTAGTCATTGTTGGAATCATTAGGCATGAGTTGCTGTTTCAATTTGTCGAGTACGAAGCCATTAGGGTAATATTCACTAACTTATGTGTGGGGGCCAAGAATGTTACTAGAAATACATTCAAGGCAGATGTATTGAAGTTATTTGGCAAAGAGAAACATAAACTTTCTAATTTGCTGCGTTCATGCCTTGGGAGAATTAGTTTAACTTTTGATTTATGGACCTCCATAGCAACTGATGGTTATATATGCCTCACTGTCCAGTTGATTGACAAAGATTGGATATTACAAAAAAGAATTCTGAATTTTTGTTACATGCCTCCTCCCCACAGTGGAATTGCTTTGTCTGAAAAAGTTTACAAGCTATTATGTGATTGGGGAATTGAAAATAAGTTATTTTCCATTACTTTAGACAATGCTTCTTCTAATGATGTATTTGTTGAAATGTTAAAGAGTCAATTGAATTTGAAAGGTGCACTCTTGAGTTATGGTAGTTTCTTCCATATTCAGTGTTGTGCTCACATTCTTAATTTAATAGTGCAAGAGGGATTGAAAGAATTGATGGGTCAGTAAGCAAGATGCGAGAGTGTGTTAAGTATGTTAAAGGGTCACAAGTAAGGAAGCAAAAGTTCTGAGAATGTGTTGCACAAGTTTCCTTAAATGGTACCAAGTCTTTGCGACAAGATGTCCCCACGAGATGAAACTCAACATTTCTTATGCTTAGAAGCGCACTTTATTACCGTTGTGCTTTTTATCATTGCAACTAAGTGACTCTAATTTCAAACATTGTCCATCCCTAGAAGAATGGGGTAAAGCGGAGAAGATTTCCAATTTTTTTGGGGGTTTTTTTTATTTTGATATAATCAACATACTAGTCAATAATACACGAGGGAAAAAAAGAATATAATGTAATATACAACAATTATCATGAGGACATTTCTTTAGGCTTTCCATTGTACCTTAAAAACATCTATGAAGTCTTTTTCAAGATCCTTGTCCTAATTTGTCATACCCGGCCCGATAATTTCATTATTTAAATTTGCATATTTGAACTATTGGAATTATTAATGTTGATTAATAATCGAGGTGAAGTTGACTGTGGGTCAACAGTGAGTGTCAAGTGGAGACACGGGAACTTAGTACTTCATGATGCATTTGCATGATTAAATGACATTTCTGTGATTTAAATGTTATGTGAATTATCTGGTATTTTGTGAATTGTGATTATACCTGATTTGTATAATTTCTGGTAGTTTTGATCTTGTTTTAGATCCCTTTGAATGTTATATGAGAATGTAGGTGATGCGTGGCATAAAAGGTAGGTGGTATAGAGATTCCACGAAATTTGTTTTCGGAACGTGATTTTGGACCCAAATGGAACCTTGACGAAAACTTTTGTGGTTTTTAATTTTCGCTCGTTAAGTAATAAAATGGACGTTTAGGATATTTTAGGAAATAATTAGAAGTTTTGAGAACTTGTAGGGAGATAAACATATTTTTTGAAAGTCGTGCCTATAAATAGAAACATGAGATATTTTTGGCATAAAAACTTTCCTACAATAAATATCTAGAGAGAGAGAGAGAGAGAGAGAGAGAGAGAGAGAGAGAGAGAAAAGGAAATTATTTCCCCGAGCTTCACGTCGCCGATCGACGAACTTCTGATCATCAGTTTTTCTCCAGATTCTAGATTTGAACTCCTCAAGGTACAAGCTTCATTTTGATACCTCTTAAGCCACGTTTGGCAACTTTTTACGAAAATCTAATTTCTAGAAATTTTGAAAAAAAACAGGTAAAAACTTGTAGGAATCGTGTATAAACAGAGATCCAACGTTTAATCTATCCTCTAGTACTTCCCCTAAAGTTATAGATCGTTAGCACGAGGTATAAATTCTAGACCTATGAATTATATGGAATTTACATGTTTTAAATATCGACCTTGATATTTTGGATTCGGGCAAAATTCATGTATTAATTAGGCATGTTAATTATGCACGCGATTATGCTAGAAAAGCATGTATAATTGTTTATGTGAGCATGCTATGTGTCTTCTTAGGTCAAAGAGGGGTTTGGTGCAATTCCATTTGGAGGTAAGCTCCTCAAAGTTTGAGGATTGTAATATTGATAGTGGTGGTGTCTGGTATGGAGGAAGGCCCAACAAGGACACGGTACTTGGTATGGAGGAAGGCATAACCAGCGTACGAGGTGCGTGGAAGAGGTAGGCCTTCCATGGCACCGATTTCATTTACCGGATGGAAACGTACCACTCACCCTTGACACTAATTTGATGTGTTTTATATGTTTTAGAGCATGAATTATCATATAAGCATATGATATGCACAAAAACATCAGGTCAAAGTCAGGCCTCGCCACCTCAGCAAAGAGAAGCCAAGTCATCTTGAATTTGGACTGACTACACAGCCATCCCGGGCTATTACGCAAAACCGCCCAGTTTGGTTGTAAGTCCGGTCGTTCTTTCAAGATGGACCCCACATGGGCTCGCCCCCAGTAGGCATGATTGCTTGGTCAGCAAGCCTCTAGGTAGTTTCTATCCCAGTTAGAAGACTAAATGGACGGAGCAGACAATTTTCTAAACCACTTAGGAAACACCCCTAAATTCATGTAAGTTAAGCTGTAAATAGATTAGGCTTCCTAATCTATAAACTTACCTTGTACGGGCGGTCTCTTGTACCTATAAAAAAGACCACCCGCCCCCATTGAAAAGGATCGCATTCTGAATCTAGAGAATAGCAGTTTTACACACTCATACGCATATACTCGGTCGGAGTTACTGGTAGGGTTGCTTAACTTGTTGGCTCCCCAGGCCCGCCGGTGATCTGCTAGTGAAGCGCATTGACGCACCTGTGGACGTAGGTCACCTCATTAACGGGACCGAACCACATACAAACTCTTGTGTCCCATATCTCTCTCTGAATTTCTTTTACCAATTTTTGGCATCATCAGCATATATTTAGAATTGTACACTCAGCATATAGCTGAGCAGTAGAACTTTACTCCATTGCAGGTGATAAGAAGAAAGGAAAGAAGAAGTGAGAGGAGTGAGGTTGAGGAATGCCAGGGAATCACCACTTGTTTATACTTTCATTTCAATCCTAGAATTGTAATAAGGATTTGGAAAGTTTGTAATATGTCGTATTAGAATCTTGGCATGGTTTTGTAGTATTGTAATCACTAGTAAAAACTCTTATAGTTATGTTTTGAATCGTTGAAGTATAGTTGTGAAATGTTGAGAAGTGGATCGGAGAATCATGGCTTTGAGATGCTGCAGAATGTGCAGAATTGTGGAGATCAGTCGACTGGGTCCCCGACACAGTCGACCGAACCCCTATTTTTAATGAAAAACCTTTCAGTTTTCAGAGCATCAGTCGACTAGATGATGAAAAACAGTCGACTGATTTCTGCATAAAAACATAACATTCTGCTATATTGGATTCAATCGACCGGACAAGTACCAATCGATTGAGAAATATAGACCCCAGTCGACTGAGTCCCTGACACAATCAACTGGACGGGGCTATTGAACTTTCATAGTCTCTATATTGGTCTTACAATCGACTAGGTCCCCGCCATAGTCGACTGGACCTCTATTTTCAAAATGGATTCTTTTGGAAGTGTTTCAATTGAGCAAGTCTTTTTATAACTCTGATTTTAATGAATTTTACTTATGTTTTCCGCTGCTATTTATACTTTAAAGGAATTGGATGAGCCTTGGCGGCGTTCCATGTGCCCTATTTTTGCACTTAGTGGGATGGGTCGTGACATAATTACCATGCGAAGCACCATCGCTAATGGCTTGAGAAATAGATGAGCTTGAAGTGCCTTTAGAAGCGTTGCACATATACTCATTAAAGAGAGAGAACAATTTTTCACGAATACAAATGCACTCAAAAGAATTCTCACCATGTAGCATATTGTAACAAAATTCAACAAATTGGATCTTATAACGAGGATAAAAAAACACAGCTATATCTAAAGTCAAAGCTATATTTTGACCAATACTTATCAAATTTACTGAACAATTGCTTTGCCATTGTACGCATGAAGTCATCCGAACTTTACATTTCTTTCGACAAACTTAGCTAAACCTTGAAAACAAGTGGAAATATAAGCTTACGGTGGGATATTTCACTCCTAAGAATATGTAAAAAGTAGGGTGTCGAGTCCACAGGGATTGATACAAGAATAACGTTTGGGAAGATAATTAGAGACTAATTATAATGCTTAAAAGAAAGAAATAAGAAAAGATAATAAAAAGGAATAAAATGACTTTGCGTCTTTTGGGATGTTTGTTTGGTTTTTGGAGGATAAAAGGTAAATGAACACTAATCTAAAAAGCAATAGGTTGGGATCATTCCCTCCATCTTGGGTCACAACAAGATGAAATGGACTAATGTTTCAAGCACAATCTAAGATAACATCTCATTGTGACATATTATCAAACACAAGGAGTGCATCTATGTGTTAGATGAAAAGAGCTTTGAGGTTTCCATAGAAACATATTAGAAGCTAACGTTTGACTATCAAGGATGCATGACATACAAGATTACGCCTCCGTGGCTTCTAATCCGAATGATTTGTCCACCCTATACTAACTAATCTATTTGGTGGAAAAATCACTTATGAAGCCTTCAAAGGGTTGTATTTAAAACCCAAGAGTTTGAACAATCAAAGATGCTTGACATCAAAGATGCTTGACATCAAAGATGAAGACTCCAAGTTTTAAATCCCACTCACGACATTCATCAAACACATGGAGTGCAAAATACAAGGTTACATAATATTCCATATGAAATACACAAAGTAGGATTCAAATTCTAAGTTTTGATAATCAAAGATTCAAGGCAAATAAGATGAAGCCTCTAGTTTTGAATCCTACACAAATTAACCCTTAAAATGCTAAACATTAAATCCAAGAGTTTATGATCCATAACCTAAGTAAATCTAACTAATAATGGAAAACATAACAATATCATCAAAGGAAACGAGATAGAGATGTACCAAGCCATTAAAAATTCAATCCAAGCTTTAAGTTTACAACAATGAAGGAATGGAAGGGAACCCAAGGGGGTTCCAAAATGAGAGCAAAGAACAACCTAAAAAACTTAAGATCCCTAAAAAATGACAACTCTATCTATTTATATCCATGCACTCAAATGGAAAACTTGTAAATAAAATAGGGGTAGTCAACAGCAGGGGCGGATCGATCCCAGTGTAACTGACAGATTAATCCGCTATTCTTATATGCTAGCGGAACCTTCGTTTAGGATCACAGATTGATCTACTCTTTGATGCCGGATCGATCCGATTTTAATAATTTGCGCAGTGACTTTCTCAAAGGACGCGGATCGATCCGCATTGTAAGGCTAAATCGATCCACCTTTGCTGGGATGGATTCCTTCCCCTTTTTTCAAGAGAAGAAACAAATGGTGTTGGTTCTCACTTTGAACAAGTCGTCAAAACCTACAAGAAATAGACTTTTTATTAACAAAAAGTGAACGACAAAATAAATAAAAGTGCAATTTATCCATTAAATCTCCTGGTGTAGGTGATTATTCGTGTCCAATAAGAGTAAAATCATGAAATTAAGAATGCAATATTGGATATGAATCATATGTCACTAATAATTAATCTTTGTTCTCACATTAGGAATTTGATACATTTGAAAGGACAGAATTTGTTACTAGTACACAAAAGACCCAATTGAAATTATACTTGGATGGACCAAAAGTTAAAAGAGAAGTAAACTTGGATGTCTTTGCCTATTGGAAAGCTCATCAATTTTGATATCCTGAACTTGCTCGTATGGGACGTGATGTGTTAAGTATTCATGTCTCTACTGTTGCATCCGAGTCTGCCTTTAGTACTGGAGGTCGAGTTCTTGATCAATATCATAGTGTGCTACGACCTCAAGTTGTTGAGCCTTTAGTTTGCAGTAGGGATTGGTTGTTTGGAGGAAAAGGTACAAAATAAAACTTATCTTGTGTTTAATTTCTCCTTTTCATTTAGGAGATGAGCAAGTGCTTCTAGATGAGCTTACCGAAGATGTGATGAACTTGAATAACAATAAGAAGGATGAATTACGATCAGTTGGATGTTCAAATGAAGTTAATCTAAATTCTTGATGGATAATATTATACCAAGTAGACCAATATGGTGCATTTTTTGTTTATTTGTAAATTGTAGTCATTTTACATTTATACACCGTTTTCTTATAGTTTTGTGTTTTTATATTTACAGGTGGTCTGAATATGGAAATGAAGTGGAAGATTCTTTTGTGGAACAAGAACTTGTTAAATTTTGATGTTGACAATGTCATTTTAATATTTTGGTATTTAGGAAGATGTCATATTGTCATGTGTCTTGCTATTTTAAATGGGAGCCGAGAGGGCTCATTCATATTTACTAATTGTGTATGAATTATGATTAGTATATGGTTTTAAACTTTAGTATGTATGAATATGAAATTACTCATGATCACATTTTGATGTGTCTTGCTATATATGTGTGTGTGTGTGTGTGTGCGCGCGCGCGCGCGTGCGTGTTTTGTGTTACATGTTATATATATATATATATTACAGGTTATATGTGTTACAAGTTAAACATGTTATATGTGTTTTGTCTTACATGTTATATATATGTTACAGGTTATGTGTTACAGGTTAAACAAGTTATATGTGTTTTATGTTATCAGTCAGGTTTATGGCTTAATCGTGTTGACCCAAACACGACCTATTTATTAAACGGGTTAACTCTGTCGTGTTGTGTCAACCCGATTGATAAACAAGTCAGGTTAGGGTTGAGGTTCTTGACACGATTAATTAATCGTGTCATGTTCAGGTTGACATATTTAGCGTTATACTCAGCCCTTGACACAACATGATTAGACACGACACGACCCATTTACCACCCCTACCTTTAGTACAAAGATCTATTTGATTGAGTATATGTGACCGGCACGTGCCAGTGGCATGTGTCTCTATCTCTCTCTTTGGACCCGGTTCTAGCATTGTCCGAGGGCCTACTACTAGAATGATGCCCTCGACTCCAGCCGGCACCAGACCAAGCTCTTGAAGTCTCGCTAGGGTGCCTGCCCAGGTCTTGCTCTGAGACCCGAGCTGAGCGCTTGTGGAACTCTAAAGAGGCGGCCGTGGAGCTCGAAGCCCCGATGGAAAGGGGCGAGCATAGAACTCGGAACCCTGATGGAAAATGGTGAGCATAAAATTTGGAGCCCCAAATCGATCGGAACGAGTATAGAGCTCGCAGTCCCGATGGAAAAGGGCGAGCATAGAACTCACCCCATATAGAGAGAGCCAGGTAGAGGTTCAAGGAAGAAAATCAAGTGGAGGCCCAAGTGCCAAACTTTATGTCTGGTGGTGGGGTGGGCCTTGTTGTTAATGCTAGGGCGTATTATACAACTTGTGACGGAGTGGGGCGGGCCTCGTTGTTAGTGCTAGGGCCCATTACCTACAACGTACTCCCTGTCCGTTTGAGTCCTATATTTTATTTTGAGATGTCTCACAATTAGTGTCTATTTTCTCAAATTGGTATACAATTTTTACTTATTTTTCAAAATTGTCCATTAAAATCTATACCAAGACAAAACAAAATAAATTTATTGTAATGATTATGAATAATTGTATGAAATAGGTATAAATTTTTTTTATTCCCTTAATAAATTGGTTCCCAAAAACGGACTAAAAAAAAAAAAAAAGGACTGAAGGAGTGGATTCTCCATTATTGTGTGATCTACAAGGAATTTATAGATCAAATCAGTGAACGTCTCATGTAATTGTCAGCATTGCAATTATGTTGGGGAAATATCCACTTTTTTGTGGCAATTTTAGCCTTATCCCATTTCAGATTCGATAAGGGGGCCGGGGGACCAGTTACTTTGCTTTCAGGATATAAATACGAGTTTTTGGTATATCTCAAAAGAGTAATGTTGGGTACAGTAAAATGGGACATTTAAATTATTTATATGTTGGTATGTCATTTTATTTTGGAAAATAATTTGAACTTTTTTTGGTAGCAAATATATGATTTTGGAAAATCCACATCAGCAGGTGGATAGTTTAGGTATCTCATTTAGGTGTACATTGCATTACTTATCTCTAAATGAGTAATATTTCACACATAACTTTTATACAATTTTTTTGTTTACAATTCACAAAGCTGTGTCTATCCCTGTCCCATGTCATTCTGTGATGTTAGTGAACCCCACAGTGACACAGAATAGAGAAATAAACACAATTTTATGGGTTGTGAATAATAGTTGTGTGAAAGTTTTGTGTGAAGTTTTATCCATCTCAAATCTTCCTATATCCAGGGGGAGATTTTATTTTTTAATTTTTTTTTTACAATTAGTCCCCCCTAAAAATTACAATTATTTTAAAATTGTCATACTAAACCTCATTTCTCTTTTGTTTTTGTGTTAATTATAAAAGCCCCCATTCCTCTTATAATTTTGGGATAACTTTTTTAGCATTAGTTTATATCATCTACACAAAATATTTATAAATAGATCCAAAAAATAAATAAATAAATTCGGAGGCGCTCACCCCGAACCCCCGTACAAACCTCTGTCAAACCCCCCGTATTGATTTTCTAGATCCGCCCTGACCTATATTGGTGGATGTTAATTATTCATTTAGTTGTGTGTATATATATTGTCGTGAAAATGCCATCCTATTTCTTTGAATTTTTTTTTGATCGATATTTCTTTGAAAAGTCGTTGCAACTAGAATTGCAACATTCAGAACGAGTACTAAAACTTTTATAAAAAAAAAAAAAAATTAACTCATTTTTAAATTTTTTGATCATCTTGGTTTAGTGGTCTTGTTCGATGATATAATTGCCAGGCCTGGGGTGGGGGGTAATGTTTGAACCACGGTATAGTCTTTTCACCAACTAAGCTAAGTTATTGCTCCTAAAACTTTAAATATTACTTATATATTGTGTACTTATATATTATGAAAATTAGTATAGTATTGGTATTTTAATAAGGTAGTAAATATTTTATAGATTATTCAAGAGAAAAACAAACTACAAGGACCTCTTGTGGTATTTAAAATTAAACTAACCTCCTTTGTTAGAGAGAGAATTCTAATGTTAATGGTGTATGTAAAATTATTAATATACCCATAATAAGTAAATATAATCTAATAAATTAAAAAGTTAAAATGTTAGGAAAAAAATATAATATAATGTATTTTTTTATTTTGAGAAGGGCAAATTGGTCATTAAAAAAAGTTCAACAAATAATTTAATTGATTAACAGAAGGGGAAAGAGTAAGTGAACCCCAATCCTCAACGAAGGTTATTATAATTTCTCATACCACCAGGGACATCTCTGATTTTTAACCAGTCTCACGGGAACGCTAGGGTAATTTGCCCTTTATTCAAAAATATGTACGAGAGTGATATTTTTTTAGGAATGCTAAGAGTAGAACTCATTCTTACAACTCATTCTTACAAAAGTACTAGTAGAATGTATCATAAAAGATCCCATGTATATGTCTTGTTTCAAGGTTAAATCATATATATATGTTTGTGTATATCATGTTTACATCTCATGTATATGTATTTACATCCTAAATTATCATACAAAGATTCCTAGAATTATCATGCAGTTGGCACATCCTTTGTTCATATTTCACGTATCATTCGTTTAAGTTGAATTAGAAGAAGATGGGTTGGCAGTTGAATTCAAGTATTGGATACTGCTTAGTATTTCCCTGTAACTTGAAATTGAAATTTTGGAAACAAAATATCCTTATTATCAATCATGAAGTTATTTTCTTTTGTTTTGTTTTTTAGGTAAACAATAAACATCAATCATGACTCGTGGGGTTGTTAGATCTCATATTCTTTTGACATTGAGAATGTTTGTTCACTTGTATTGTTTTTTTGCATGTGGGTCTGAATCTGTTTTCAAATATTCAAATTTTGACCATTTTTTTTTTTTTTTAAATATAGAAAGAACCACCACCACCACCATCGGGCTGCACCAAACCCCTGCCGCCACCACAGCAAAACCTTAGTATGGCACATACTAATGGCCCAATTCTAAGTTAATAGTAGAAAAACAATACTCCTATTGACTTCTAAATTTGGTTCCTAGCTCTATCTATATATATATATATATATATATAGATAAGACCACTATTATAATTTGATTAAAAATTGAATGGTCCCCATACGCGTGATCATAAAGTATGAATATGACCATAGAATTACTACTCTAATGGAAATGGGAAGAGGTATAAAAATGTAAACAAATCCAAATACCAAGGTGCAGTACTGCTGGGTGGTCCTATGAGTCGTACTCTCCTGCTGCCCTGCATTTAATCTCTAAAACTATTCTTGCCTCTCTGTCTCTATATAAAGAGCCAGCCAAACATGTTAGTAAGAGTATTGTTCATATCATAGTCAGCATAAGCCTACTTGAAAATGTCCACATCTAGCAAAGTTTTGGTGGAAGAGGAAAACCGAGAAGCTCCGATCCACGGAGACATTTTAGAGGCAATTTTCTCTCACGTGCCTCTGGTTGATCTGGTGGCCGCTTCGCACGTGTCCAGGCCTTGGGAACGCGCGGTGCGTTCGTCTCTCCGAAACTCGAACCCACTCAAGCCATGGCTAGTGGTCCACAGGCAGAGCACTCGGTCGCCGTACGTGACCACCACCCACGCCTACGACCCTCGCTCGCGCTTGTGGATCGACATCGAGCAACCTCAACAGCAACAGCGGACCGAGTGCTTCTCCGCCCTCCGATCAACCCACTCGACCCTCCTCTTCATGCTGTCCTCCTCGAGGCTCTCGTTCTCGGCCGATCCTCTCCACCTGACGTGGCACCACGCGATTGGTCCGATCTCGTGGCGGACGGACCCGATCGTGGCACTCGTCGGCCGGAACATCGTCGTCACCGGCGGCGGCGCGTGCCAGCTCGACGACGGCAATCCGCTAGCCGTGGAGATATACAACGTCGAGTCACGCGACTGGGACACGTGCAACTCGATGCCATTGATTCTCGAAGAGAACGCTGCCTCAACGTGGCTCTCAGTCGCCACCGACAATAACAAACTGTTCTTAGCAGAGAAATACTCTGGTGTTACGCACGCATTCGATCCTCAAATCAAGGCGTGGTACGGACCTTACGATCTACGTCCAGATCCCGAGATGTTCTACTCCGAGATTACGATCGCCGACGATCGTCTGATTTTGATCGGAATGATCGGAGACGCCGAAAACTTGAAAGGTGTGAAACTCTGGGAAGTGAATTGCGATTCATTCGTTTGTGAAGAGATCGGAGAGATGCCAATGAGCTTAGTTGAGAAACTGAGGGGTGAAGAGATCGGGGTCTCGTCGATCAATGTGTGTTCGGTGGAGAAGATATTGTATATATACAATCCGTCGGAGATAGAGGAGTTGTTCGTGTGCGAGCTCCTCGTCGACGGTGGATGTGTGTGGGAAAGTGTTCGGAATGTGGCCGCCGTTGACCGGAGTTGGTCGGAGAGGTTCGTGATGACCTGCTCGAAGGTGGGAGTGGAGGATGTGCGCAAGGCGGTGAGGTCAGAGAATCGGAGATTTGTAGTGATAGAGATGGATGAGACATGAGACTATCAGAGTGAGTGAGTTAACTCTGTCGGGGGATTTTAAAAGGATAATATTAATGCCAAAGTTTCATATGCTTATGTCAAATTTTATTATTATTATTTTTTTGTAACTGTGGGTGTTCGGGTCAGTTTGTGCGCACCTCGACTAATCCCACGAGGTCAGGGCGTGCAGGTGAATCAACTGTGGTCACCCTCTTGAGATTCGAACTTAAGACCTTTGAGTATAACACTCAGAGGCCTTGTCATCCGACCACAAGGGAAGTGGTTACTAATGCCAAATTAATCCATTAAAAATCTCTAACTTCTAACAGATTACTTTGACATTAACGCATCATGTTTTGATATTAGTATTAGTCTTTTAAAAAGGTTTAGGAAAATTACTATGATACTTTCTAGTAATTTTTGGTTGTATAGTATATACAAAATTGGAGGCAAGTAGAGTAATGAGGTCTTAAAATGTGTAATTAGATTTTAAAATTTGTTGTAATTTTAAAAATTACTTTGTTATTTTCATAGGTACCGCACCTTAGTTACACATTTTTGGACCAAAAATGCAGGTCTTTGACACCAAAACTACTTGTACGTATAATTAAGATATATCATAGAAATTTTCAAGGTTTAGTCTTTAGATATGCTCGGTTATCCTCTTGAATGACTTCTTTAAAGTGGGAGAGATTATTGGCGGGTCCTGTAACATGTAGTCGGGGCCCCGGTCTGATAGGAGAGTTACAGCCTTACAGGTGTGTTATTAAAGTCACTAGCTAACCTTTTTGATACTGAGTAGTATTACGTACAATTCAAAATTCACGAGAAATTTACACCAGATAATCATAGCAGTTGGTTTTGATGGAATCCGCGTGGAAATCATGTATTAAGATTATTCTTTGCGAATTTCAGTACAAATTTTAGAGTGTGCTTAACATTATTGTTTTGACACACGAAAAATTCTGCTATTGGTTGAACTGGAAGGATGCCCTGGTGGTTCCTACCGACCAATGATTTCTTCCAAAGTGGAGGCCTCTTTAATATGTGGTGCCTCTTAACAAGTGTCTTTTTTTTTTTTTTTTTTGGAAAAATTACACTGACACCCCCTGAAGTTTGGCATTTTATCACAAACCATCCTTGAGGTTTCTGACATGACACTGACACCCCCTGTCAGAGTTATCTACTTAACGTCGTTAGAAACCAATGTAAAAAGACTATATTACCCTCTCTGATTGTTCATCTTCTTCTACTCTTTCTTCACCCTCGCCTCTAACTTTCGTCTACTTCTAGTAGTGAGAATCAAAATGTTGCTACAATCCACCTAGATCAACTCCACCACCAAGAAGTTTCATTGTTTCATCTCTTAGCTGGAAAAATCATTGCAAAGAAACCCACTTCTATGAAGACTGATGAGAATCTTGTTCTGAATTCTAAATTTCTCAGAATTAGAACCATGATTGATATTTATTGGGATTTTTCAAAGCCCTAATCTTCGATTGTCGTGGGATTTTTCTAATTTGGGGTCTCGAGAGATGGATTGGATCACTCTGATTTTGCTCTCTCTCTCTCTCTCTCTCTCTCTCTCTCTCTCTGCTCATCTCTTTCGTAAGTTCCCCCAAAAATACCCATATGGATATAGGTTATCTCACTCTTACCTTACACACAAATACATATATATATATACACACACACACACACACACACACATATAACCCCTTTTAATTTGTGGGTTTTGATGAACAGGTGCAGAGAATGAGGCTAATAACAAAGAGATGGGATGTTTTTTTTAGGGTGGTTGCCCCTCTCTGTAAAACTCGATGATCTGATCATCGGAGCCGATGATTTCATCTCAAAATCAACAGCGCTTCTCTCTTTCTCTCTCGATCTGAGCTGGAGAAATTATTCAGTCCGTTAGATTGATATATATATATATACATATTTGTTTGTGTGTGTGTGTGTGTGTGTGTGTGTGTGTGTGTGTGTGTGCATGTGTTTGACGGTGGTGGTGATGTTGTATCGCCCAAAAAAAAACTTGAGGCTATGATGATGGATTTTGAGTAGATCAGTCGCTGACAATGGAGTTCGTGTCTTGGTGGGGCAAGTCGGAGCGCCTTTGGGAGATTCATCTTCTCTCTTAGGCAAACTGTTTTTGCAGCCATGGCCGAGTCTCATTTTCGTCTGATGTAAGACAGATCTGATCCTTCTTTTATTCACACACACACACACACACACACACACACACACATATATATATACATATATGTATGTATATCTGTTATCTGTGTGTGAATTTAATTGTTGATATACAGATCGAAGTACTTGGTTTGCTTCTTGTTTTTGTGCTTTATTCATTTAGAAACCTGTGAACATATATTTGTATGTGTGTATATGTGTGTGTGGAAAAAGAAGAAGAAGAAGAAGATAAGGGCATTTTGGACATTTTGCATAATTAACTTGTTAATGTTAGCCATTTTCTAACACCATTTAACAGCAGGGGGTGTCAGTGTTACCAACCCACAAACCTGAAGGGAGGTCAGTGTAACCTAAAAAACCTCAGGGGATGTGAGTGATAAAGCGGCAAACCTCAGGGGGTGTCAGTGTAATTTTCCCCTTCTTTTTTTTTTGGTACTTGAGGGTGTCCGGGCCAGTTTGCGCGCACCTCGACTAATCCCCGAGGCCTGTGTCTTGAAGTAAGTATATGTTAACAAGTTTTAAAAGACTAAATAAATTTAAGGCTTGTCAAACATGTATTAAGATTTTCCTTGGTTTATTTATTGTTGCAATGTGAAGTTCTTGTTTCATTCAATGCTATTCCTATTTGTGAAGCCTTATCTTCTAAGGGGGATTTATATGAGGTGCTGTACTCCCAAGTCCCAACTGATGAAATGTTCTATCAATCACAGAAAAAACTCTTATTGCAAATGGGAGTCCTATGTTGTTGGCGAAATGCAACTTTATGAATTAAAGTTAATCAACAGTTGTGATGCATGAGATTAATTAAACTATTAAAATATCAACTGGCTGTACCATTTAGGAGTAGATTTATAGTAGAGAGTGTTATAATCAACCACGTTGGTTACTCAAAATACAATGAGTAATAGTACACTTTTTAAATTTGATTTTTAAACATTTTTGGCAATTATACCACTATATGTGATACGTGTGATAAAGCATTTGAAAGGATAGCATTATTCAAAAATGCTATGCCCGGCCCATTGTGATAGTATTTTGCACTGGTGTAAATGAAATATTTTAGAAAGTGAAAAACTAGTTTTGTAAATTCAAATATTTAGCAAATTTTTTTTTTAGTTGAACGAATATCTTGTAACTTAGTTCATTGTCAAACCAATATAATATTTGTTCTCTCGACAATTAGATATAAACTGAGTGTCGAGACAATCCCTTATTTGTTGAAGTATAATAGGGTAATGAAAATTGACTGTACATGACAAGCCCATGATAAAAATAAATTGAAAAAAAAATACTATTTATATCCTTCTCTCTATCTCCTTAAACGACCAGGTTCCATTTCGCACCTCATTCTTGTCGATCTTCATCTTTCATCTCTTTCTTTTACATTTCACACGTATCTATTATCTATATATAAAACCCAACCCATGTCCCTTCCCACAGCCTACCATTTGGATCCTATGTGGCGCCATCCACTGCTATTATAAAACCTACATGCCAAAGCCTCCCATGCCTAAGAAATTATTCAGTGAGCCCGTCACGCCACGCCACGTCAGTATGCTGATATGGTGTGACTAATTAATCTCATTCAACCACTTGCCTCCTCCTTCTAGGGAGATCATGACAAGTGGTTATCAAATTTAAAATTTGAAATTCCACTAATCACTTGTCATGATCTCTGTAAAAGAAAGGTAGAAGTGGATGGTTAGGATTAATTGGTCACACTACGTCAGTATGGCGTGACAGGCTCACTGAACGCCCTAATGTTCCCTAAGACCCCAGCCCTTCCCTAACGTCCTGACATCCCACGTCTCTTCGCCCATTCCTCCAGACGACGCCTCCTCCCCTTCTCTCCAACGGACACCTCCCCCTAAACTATGTCTCTTCCTCAGTGCATAGACATATATTCATCCAACCTTCTCTGCCCAAACTATCTTCATCCTATTTAATTTGCTCATCCTCTGTGCCATTACCCTATGGTATTTTTCTAACCCAAGTAATCTGAATCCTAATTGATTTCTTGATTATCCGAACCCTGATATAAGTATATGTTTTTTTTTTTTTTTTTTGCATTTGTGCGTATATTTGTTTGCATTTGTGTGCATATTTCTTCAATTTGTAATTCAATAAGGCGTTGGATCGTTTTGTAAGTTCTTTTATTACCGAGAATTTCAGTTTTCAAGGAAAATATTGGAATTTTGTTGTGGTATTGATTAGTCTTGCCTATTCTAGTCTTGTGGCCTTATATGAATACAAAATGCCCCTCCTGGAGCCTTTAAGTATATTGTTTATGCATTTTTCTTATATAACCCTTTTTCTATTCCATTTGCATCGATTATGCGTGTTGTATGTTTGTTTTGTAGGTTGTGGATGGCAATGCCATTTCATAAAGGCTATTGTTTAAAGATGAAACAAGCTGCAGCTAGTTCCAGCTTGCTTTTGGCACTCAAGATCCCAGATTCAGAGGTTGCTTATAACATGGAAGATGTAGTTCGACGAGTTATCTACGTGTGGCTGCAAATTTTAAGTCGTTCGGAGAAAAGAGATATCAAAATTCTACGATCAATGTAAAAAGTTGAAAAAGAACCAGATCAGAAGTTTGGTCCTTGCATCATTTTAGTCCCTACAGTTTAAAAAATGTCAATTTGGTCCTCTAAGTTCCTTAATTGGTTCAATGTAGTCCTACCGTCTACATCCATTAAAAAACTCACGGCCAGACTCACATGACACACACATGCACCAACACTTTTCAGTGTTATATATGTATATATATAAAATATATATGTATATCTATACTCTTGGCACAGAAAATAGAGACAGAGAGCAAGAGAAGCGGAGTGTAGAAATCCTTAACCCCTTTTTCGGCGAAGCCCTGATCGGACAGTTCAGCCAAAACGACATTAACAGTAAGCAAAATAACACGCGACCCGGCGATAACCCCGACCACTTGATCTCCCTTATCTATTCAACAACTCCGCCCAAAAATCTCCCTCTTTATTTTCTTTCTCTTCTCTCTTCTTCATGGCCTTCTTGATGTCCAGACCCAATTATGATAAACTATCCATATTTGTTGATTGTGGCTCATTTGAAGGTCCTTGTTGAGTAATAATAGACTGAGACTCAGATTCAGATTTGGATTCAAAATCATCTTTGTTGTTGGCTTTGATGAAGAACTGGACCTCTTTTGTTCTTAAAATTGTGGTTGTGGTAGATTTTGTGAATTGGGGACATATGGGTTTTGGGTTTTATTGGCATGGACATGTTTGGTCTTGGTTGGGAGGTTTTCAGAGAGGTTGGAGGGCTAATGGGAATTGGTAATTCCTACCATAAAAGGAAGGATTTACTCCCTCCGTCTCATTTTATGTGCCCATCTTGGGGAATCCAACTATTTAAGGGGACAAAAAGAATCTACCAATTGCCCATAATCATTGCACTTTTTTTTTTCTTTTTTTTTTGGTGTTGATTGCAAGGAAGTGTAGTTTGGGAAACTAAGTAAAGTTTGCATACTAATTTAGGGAAGTGGACAACAATTTTGGGACATTCAAAAAAGGAAATATGGACATATAAAATGGGACGGAGGGAGTAATTTTTTTGGCAAAGACCAGAGGAAGGATCTGAAAATTGCTAATTTTTCTGTCCAATTTTTTTGTTTTTAATTTCTCCTCAATCTCTCTTTCATACTTGTTTTGTGCATATGGATACAAATATATGTATATACATATACGTATTTTTCTTTCTTCGACTGAGATAGATGTATATCTACACTCAGCTTCTTTTGCTCTCAGTTTCTCTCTCTATTTTCTGGGCCAAGTGTGTAGATATACATATATGATATATCTATATCAGTCTGTGAGTACTGGGAAGGGTGTAAAATTCCACATTTGGCCTTTAATTTCCTGCATGTGTGTCACGTGAGTTTGGTCGTAAGTTGTTTTTAACGGATGTAGACAGTAGGACTACATTGAACCAATTAAGGAACATTGAGGATCAAATTGACACTTTTCAAACTATAGGGACTAAAATGATACAAGGACTAAACTAAAGGGATATAAAATGTATTTAACCCTATTGTGCGGTTTACACAAACATTGTGGAATATTTTTTTTTTTTTGGTCGAAAAACATTGTGGAATTCAAATGCAACCTGCACAACACAAGGAGCTGGTATGGAGCAACTTGACATTGGGTTATCTTCACACAATACTCATTGTATTTTGTATTAATAAACCATATATGCTAATATTCATACTTTTCTTTGGGAAAATAAATGATGTCTTGAAAATTTTATTAATCGTTTTTTTAAATCTTTACCGTTTAAGTTGATATCCTTTGAATGTACAAAAGATATTGGACTAGCATCAGCATGTAATCAAAAAGTTAATCATAAATTCATAATAACCCCTGAATAAAAATAAATTTAAAAAAATTACTATCCACAATATCTTTACGACTTTGGGCTTCTCTGGTTGATAGGGTCACGTGTCGGTCCTACTCCTGCTTATGGATTGGCCCAAGGAAATAGGGTAGTTCCCTAGCCCAACTTACACTTGGGCCCGATGTATTTGAACCTTTTAAAATTCTTCGATGAGCTTTCTTATTCTCTTTCCTCTTCTTTTTTTTTTTTTCTCAATCAATTTTTTTTGTACCTTACAAAAACCTTCCTTTAACATTGTCTTATTGACAAGAAATTGAAACGTGATATATAAGACCAAATTAAAGCTAAGAGGAGCTATCCAAAGATTAGACTAAACATGTATACGTGGAGTAAATATTAGAAATAATGGGGATATAACAGCGCCACTGAACATACCATTCCAATACGGGTTCGGCTGTAATGGGGCAAGAGTAGTTTTGCTCTAGGTGGGGCAAAACCACTATATATGTGGCAAGTGTTGATTGGGAGCGAGATGAAGAGGCTGACATAATTTAGTCCATTAAATGTTTGGGAAGAAAGAAGGGTCAAGGGTGCCACAATGTTAGGGCATTAAATGCCTTGTAACCTGTTATAGCAGGTTTGGACTTTCTTAAGAGCTGTTTGGACTTTGATGAAGATTGTTTGGACAATGCAAAGAATTAAATGTGTCAAGTTTGTAAAATAATATGCATTATTATATTGTACCTTATAGAATAAATATTGTACACAACTAAATAAACTTCAAGTAAAAAAAAAAAAAAAAAGGTAAATAGCATATTTAGACTTTCATAAGGGTTGTTTGGACCTTGTAAAGAATTGTGTCAAGTTTGTAAAATATTAATCATCACTATGTTGTGCCTTATGAAATAAATATTGTACACAACTAAACAAAATTCAAGTTTGTAAAAAAAATAAAAAAATAAAAAATAAATAAAAGCCGAAGAAAGTAAATAGCAGGTTTGGACTTTCCTAAGGGTTGTTTGGACTTTGATAAAGATTAGTTGGACTTTGCAAAGAAATGTGTCAAATTTGCAAAATACTAAGCATTACTCTATTGTACTTAATGGAATAAAAGTTGTACACAACCAACTAAAATCCAACTACCATCTATAGACTGAAAAAGGTACAAGAATTTAAGGTTTATTTTTATTAATGTTTGCTTTGCTTTTATTAAGGTTGCTGCATTAAACATCATTTAATAAGCTAACAACCAACTTTGGAGGCAAAGCTTGGACTTTTTTTTAAGAGAAATTTAAAGAAGGATGTTGAATAGAGAAACATTTAACTTTCACCCTTTCTCATTTTCACTACATCTTTGTATTTTTAGTTTTACCTTACAAACATATATAAATTTCATTCCATTTCAACTCTAGTTCAAGATAGAAAACCACTCCAGTGAAGTTCTAATTTGAGAAGGCCAACATATCTTCATTTTACAGGTATTTTACAACTATTATGAATAATTTTGTTGTACATAATATTGTTATGAGTAATGCGCATCACTGAAAGAATTAGAACATTATTCAATCAAAGTGATTTAAAATATAGGGTTAAATACATTTACACCTCCTATGGTTTGGCTGATTTGCTTACCCCCTTGTAGTTTAAATTTTGACACCAATACCCCCTATGGTTCGGGCTAAAGTGCAACGTTAAATTTTGTTTAGGAATTAAAGGGGGTAAGTGCAAATCGGGCAAACTACAGGGAGTATTAGAGCTAAAATTATCCACAATGTATTTAACGGGTGCACTTTAGTCCAAACCTTTGGGGGTATTAGTGCCAAAATTTAAACCATAAAGGGGTAAGTGCAAATTGGTCAAACCACAGGGGCTAGAAGTGTATTTAATCCTAAAATATATTAAGTAAAATAAATTTAATTAGAATACCTTTCAATTATTTCTTTTCTTTATGTACTATATCTTGTATATAACAACACAAGTACAACACAAAATGAGTAGATTGCATCATTAGGAAAATAGATCGTCAAATATTCCTTACAAAAGTCCAAATGTTTCATAAAAAAGTCCAAATATTCCTTACTAAGGTCCAAATGTTCCTTACTAAAGTCCAAATATTTCTTAAGCAAGTCCAACTGTTCCTTACAAAAGTCCAAATGTTTCTTACGAAAGTCCACATGTTTCTTAAAAAAGTCCAAATGTTCCTTACTAAGGTCCAAATGATTCTGAAGAAATACCAAATGTTCCTTACAAAAGTCCAAATAGTTCTAAAGAAAGTCCAAATATTCCTTACTAAAGTCCAAATGTTTCTTAAGAAAGTCCAAATGCTCCTTACTAAAGTCTAAATGTAACATAATAAAGTCCATATGTTGCTTGAGAAAGTCCAAATGTTCCTTACTAAAGTCCAAATGTTGCTGAAGAAAATCCAAATGTTCCTTAAGAAAGTTCAAATGTTCCTTACTAAGGTCCAAGTATTTCTTAAGAAAGTCCAAATGTTCCTTACTAAAGTCCCAATGTTTCTTGAGAAAGTCCAAATGTTCGTTACTAAAGTCCAAATATTTCTTAAGAAAGTCCAAATATTCCTTATAAAAGTCCAAATAGTTCTGAAAAAGTCTAAATGTTTCTTAAGAAAGTCCAAATGTTTCTTACTAAGGTCCAAATAGTTCTGAAGAAATACAAAATGTTCCTTACAAACGTCCAAATGGTTATGAAGAAAGTCCAAGTTTGGCCATTTCAATAAATGATAATTAACAAACCAACTTGGTAGCAGGCGCGATTGGGCTTCACCGGTGAAACATGCCCGTGACATGATAGTGGCACATGGGTATTAATTGAGAAAAGGACATTTTTCTTCATACCACATCTGACCAGTATGATCTATGTAAGATCCAACTATTTGCCAATGTAACGCTAAATAATTTCCCCTTCCTCTTCCTGCATCTCTCTCCCTTCCTCTTCCTGCACCTCTCTATTCTTCATAACGTGATCTGAGTTAGTAGAAAAATAATATTCTCATTCACCTTATTACTTTTTATAGGGTGTAATTCGTTGTTTATATTAACCATAGACCCGTGAATGTGGTTCACGGATTTGATGGACGCACTTCACAGGTGTAGACTAGTCACTGACTAAGCAATGACAAGCCTTAATCAATAGGGCGGTACACGTTATGTGCCAAAAAAGTCCCCCCTACCCACATTGCCTCACTCTCTTCACATTTTGTTTGGATTATCGTTTTTTTGTGTCACAAAAACGAAGAGGAAAACAAGATACTATTTTGGGTAAATTGCAAATTACACTCTATAGTTTGAGGGTTGTGAAAATTTGGTCCTTGTAGTTTCAATTTTGGCAATTTACACCCTATAGTTTGAAAATTATGCAAAATCCACCCAATTGCAAAAAAAAAAAAAAAGCAAGGGCACAATGGGAATGTCACATTATTTTCAAGCAAAAATGACCACATGTGCAGGGGCAGACCCAGGAGTGTAGTTTAGTGAGAGCAGGAGCTTTTATATGGGGGTTCAAGGAGCAGAATTTATTATTATTATTATTATTTGTAGAAATAGTATAATTCTATGAGATTTTTTTTTTGTACAAACTAATCTATCCCATAATTCTTTAAAAAAAATTGCATTATAAGTTTAATTAGTTATTTATATTTATCACTTTGATATTTGTGTGGCAGTGCGTGTCCAATTTGAAATGTATCAGATTGTTTAAAAGATTATAAGATATTATCAAATGGTTTAATAGACTATAAGATATTATCATATTATAAGCTTTGAGTATATCAAATTATTTAAAATATTACAAGTTATTTATGGGATAGATTAATTTGTACAAAAAAACTACATAGAATTATATTATTTCTATCCACAAAAAAAAACAATAAATAAATAAATAAAGTGATATTCCCTAGAACCCCTGTATAAGTTTCTGCTCCCATTGAACTACACTCCTAGGTCTGCCCGTGCACACAGGATCATTTTTGGCTGAAAATAATGTGACATTCCCATTGTGCCCTTGCTTTTTTTTGTAATTGGATGGATTTTGCACAATTTTCAAACTATAGGATGTAAATTGTCAAAATTGAAACTATAAGGACTAAACTGTCACAACCCTCAAACTATAGGGGTGTAATTTACAATTTACCCTACTATTTTTATTACTCTAGTATACCAATAATTGTACATATAGATATAAATATATATATATATACACACACACACACACATGTTAAGTAGAGGAGAGAGGGATGGGCAACTGGCGGAGGAGGTGAAAAGGGTGTGAAAATTTTTAAAACCACTAGAACATGTGTCGTTTTTAGGATGATTCTTAATTTTCATCCAACAGTTACAATTCGTGCGCCCCACGTGGGGCGATACCGCTTCGCCCTACTACAGAATTGCCCTTCCATTACATATGGGTTTGTGTTTATTTGGATAGTACAAATGGATAAATGAAGGATTTGATTGATTTAGGATCAATAATACTAGACCCCTACAAAACAATTTTGGTATTTGATTCACATCAATTCCACACAGGATCCACCGGAATCAAGAACCAGGATTGTTTTGTGTGAAAAATTTATGTCGGTTTAGCATTACTCATTTAGGGTACCACATCACTACTCCTACAATTGTGTTAACCAAAATTTCTCCGTTGACGTTACTCTTCTCCATTCCCTATCCATAAATCTCTAGGTATTGCTAGAGATACCTACACGGATCACCTGAAAAAGACATTGGTTGACATGGATAACTAAATCTATTCATTAATTCAAAACAAAATAACACAAATTTAGATTTAATTTCAAAATTATAATTTACACAATAATTTAGGAAAACAAATATAATGTACTTAGCATTTTCTAATCTAAACACATGTTCTAGCGTCTCCCTCAAACTTCACCAAGTCACCTAGTCTCTCTTTCTCTCCCTCTCTCTCTCCAAGAAATATAAGGCCATCTCTCATCTTCACTTTATTTTCACTTGAATTTGATTGAAAATTTTGAAAAAATAAAAAATAAAGGGTAAATTACAGTAACACACCCTGAACTATGACAACTATTCACTAACACCCCCTAAATTTTAAAATTGACCAAACTCACCCCTAAATTATCCTTTGTTGACACTAACACCTCCTTCTTCAGATGTGAGTTTGTTCATTTTAGATAATTCAAGGGTGAGACTGTTCAATTTTATTATTTACGGTGTGTTATTGAAAAAGAGTCATAGTTCAATGGTGATGCTACAATTTATCCAAAAATAAATAGTACTTCATTTGATATGAAAATCTCCAATAAATTTAATAAATTTTTTTATAATAAATCTCATTTTCTTTCAAGATATAGAATTTTGAGTAACAGCATCTCTAATCCCACATCCAAAAAAAAATCACTCCATCAAACCCAATTACACTCATATCAAGTTTGATTCTACGAACTGTACTGTTCCCGTTTGGACTTAAGTTTGAATAAAACTAAATTTTCTCTAGGTTTGAGTACAATTGTTGGGATTTTTGTAAGAATTTTTATCAAATTTTATTTCAATAGAGTTTTGATTGGCAGATACTACGAACTAACCCACCAAAAAACAAAGAAAGAAATAACTAGTAGTCTAGTAGTGACGAAACTCACCTAATGACACTTTGTTAGTTCAACAAACACCTAAGTCAAAAAAGCATACAATAAGATATTTTGCATTGATTATCAGCCCCAAAAAAATGGATCATAGATTCATAGCCTATAAAAGGGTCCCACAGGCCCAGTAATATAGCCCATGTGTCAAATCGTGGGCAAAGGAGGGAATCATCAGAAAATAACAAATCCACATTTGAAAAAGGAGTAATACAATACTACCATTCTCTGTTCCACCTAATAAAGCAAACCACTGGCACTTCCTTTTGAAACTTTTGAACATTTTAGTTTCACAACTCCTTTTCTTTTCAAAGTTAAAAACATCAAACATTTTACATCACCATGATTGAAATTTTCCAGACCTGCTTTTCCTCTATAGTCTCTACTTTGTGCTAGAAAAAGTTAAAAAGGCATCATCCCATCATGTTAGGTTGCATATCTAAAGAGAGTGTCCTCTTTTTATTAGAAGAAGGATTTTTATTTTGGTTGTTGGATTGTGTTTTCATTAATGACAGTTTTATCATTTTACAGTTTTTAAACACAATCCGACGGCCAAAACAGAGGCCTTCTCTTTAATAAAGAGAGATGACCATCTTTAAAGAATCTTTATGCGTATGTATGTGTATATATATATATAGCGGGGGAATTCTATCATACAACCAGAGTATGAGTACATTTTTTTTATGAGTTGGGTACCATGTTTTGAGATGCAAATAACACTATTATGAATATAATATTTTGAGACAATAAGATCACCTTTTGACTTCTTCTCAATAGCAAAAGTTGGTCATATAAAATAGGGAACAAAAAAAAAAACCAAATACCGACAGCAACCAACCGATAAATAGACAAACATATCGAAAATTGACCAACTAAATCTGTAAGTCGGTTTTTAAACATGAAAAAATAAAAATAAAAGCCGTACCTGTTACACCCCTAATAATAAAATTCTCCATGTTTGGCGACTGTTATATCCTAATAACAAATTTTCTTTGGACATCATCCAATGAGATCATTTTTCATCACTAATTTATTCTTATTTTATTCATACAATGTAGTGAGTCACATTTGCTCATCCAGGAGGTGCTTGGATTGTTCACGTTATATCTTTGGGTTTGTTGTAAATAGCCGGGGCCCATTGAACTACTGTATTTGATCGCTTTGGCATTGTGGTTGAGGTAAGTGTATACGTCATAGATCTTGTCTCGGACTCTCGGAGGAATAGACGACATTTTTTAGGAGTCATATTATGTGTTATTCTTACGTGATACTCGTATTATGTAGTCAATATAAATAATTTATTTGAATGGAATTCACAATCATTATATGTGATTCTATTCAAATAAGTCAATTTTATTAGGTGTAGGGTACCACACAGATATAACATGTGATACTTTGAAAATGTACAAAAATTTCTCTTTTTTTAGATATTCCGAAACTATTCTTTCTCGAGTGCAACGGTAAAAATACAAGCTAACCAACGAGTGATGATTTGGTTGGAGTTTAAAATAGTTGGCTAAAAAAAAGGTTGGAGTTTAAAAAAGTTACTCCGGGGAAAAATAATAAATAAAAGTGTAAGAGTAATGCTATGTTTTTTAAATTTTGCATCTTGATTGGTTCTCAATTATGTGTGATAGGGTTCAATAAATTTTGACTACAGAATGTTGAAGTTGTCTCACCGTTATTAAAAGTGGTCTCAATGCCACATATGTGTGAAAACTATTTGAATTACAAAATTTAAAAAATATAGCATTACCCAAAGTTTAGAGTAATGCTATACTTCCCAAATTTCTATCTCAAAAGTGTTTCCCAAATAATGTAATAATGGGGTCATATCTAATACAGTAAGACTAGTTGAATTTTAATTAGAAGTTATTTACTTAGGCTCACTGTCACATCATTTAAAAAAAACACTTTTGAAATGAAAATTTGATAAACTTAGCATTACTCCAAAGTTTATTATGCCAGTCCCTATTGTGGATATCGCAATTTTTCTTACCCACAACTTTTCTTTCAAAAATAATTTTCAATTTAAAACACAAAACAATGAGTAGCCACTTAATTTTTTAAAAGGAAATTTAAGAAACCATTTTAAAGCAAACTGATCTTTTAAGAAACCAGAGATTTTCTAGATCCGGGGATTATGGAATGAGGGGGGAAGAAGCCCGTCGGACTAAAACACCCCCTCTCATCCTATCTCGCGATAGGCCTCTACTTAACATCCTTTTAATCGAATTAATAATCTAGGCATGTCCTCAACTAATACATATGTATAAATATACATTACAAAAATATGTCGAAAGGGTGCAAGATTGCAAGTGATAAAAATATCATTTAAAAATCACATAATTCAAGTAGTAAGCAATATGATATGCAAATAGGGAACTATAAAACTTACCTGTGATCCATGCCGCGAATATTAAACGTGCAATGCATACGAATAGAAAGATCCTAAAAAAAAGGTCTCTGATCACGTATACACATAAGGCAAAACCTAATTCTGAGGTGTCGTGCATTGAGTTGAAAAAATCGATAAAATCAATAAATTAAAACAAACTAAAGATGAGTTCAAGAAATCATACCTTAATAACGCTACAAAACAAAGGGTTAGTCCACATGATATACAAGATATAAAGTTGGATCTTAAATAATAATCCTAGACTTCTAGCTTAATTCTATCAAGTAGAAGAAATAGCACAGCTATGAATCCTAATATCAATCTACATGGATGAATGTGTATGATCTCATAGACATGAACAAGAATAAGCTATTGGATTATTCCTTGATTTGGATCATTTAGCCTTTGTATTTAAGATTAACTAATCATTGTTAACATATGGTTTAAGCCCTAGGTCATGAAAAGATCATTTGGATTATTGTTTGCAAGATATATCAAAATTGTGACAGAATTATGAAAATTGCTGAGAGCAAATTAAAACTTTAAAGAAATAAAAAGCATGCTTCCCGTGGTTTGATCTTAATGATTTTTGGACACAAGATGCCTCTGTGAGTCTAGTTTCTAACCCAAAACGAAAATCGAGATTTGAACGGTTAGATCTCCGAAAATTGGACAAACACTAGACATCACTCAGGGACTTACAACTCTCTGTCCAGAGTTTTTGTATGATTTTCTAAAAATAGTATAAAAAAAATCAGAAATGCCTTGGTCTTTTTAGGGTAGCTTCCTAACACATTAAACTACTTGAAAATTTTTATTTGGAGTCAAGAATGCTTGAATAAAACTCTGATTTACTCATTTCAAAAGTGTTACTGTTCTGAAACTCTGGACAGATTGTAGTTGTCTCACAAAACTCATGATCAAACCATTTTAAACATGAAATCTCCTTAAAACAAAAATCACAATGGTAGAACTTTGAGTTATAGACACTTTCCCGTTGGTTTCATTTAATTTCAACGGTTAGATTTTTAACTAAAAATCATTGATCAAAAACAGTTTATGAATCCACTATTTCATTGTCAAGTTTCACTTGTGTTAAACCCACCCACCAAATCAATGGAGCTTGGCTTAACTCAAACTACTTCTCCTTTCATTTAATGGTAATTGGAGATTGAGGACACTCATACACATGGGTTTTAATGAAGTATGAAGGAACTCCATAAAATCTCAAAGTAACATACCTAAACCATGGGAATAGGTTTTGATGATGCCAAAAATTGGTAACAGTAAAGTAAAGCAATTTAGGAGAGAGGGAGAGAGAGTGAGAGACTATTTTTTGTATGTGGTTCGGCCCTGTTAATGAAGATACCTACGTCCACGGGTGTGTCTGAGCACGTTCACTAGCAGATCACCGGCGGGCCTGGTGAGCCAACAAAGAGGGGCGGCACTACCAGTAATACCGGCCGGGAGTATGCGTATAATGGTGAATTTTGTAGAGGTGCTGTGTAGACTAGAGAGTTGGCCGTCCCCTTCATGAGGGGTGAGAGGTCTCTTTTATAGATGTAAGAGACCTACTCATACATGGATAAGGAAATATAATCCTATTGATATAGATTGACACCAATCAAGTAAGTTTCCTAATTGTATTAGGATTGATTGACATTAATTGTGGGGGTTTCCTAATTGGATTAGGAAATAGATGCACTTTCCATTAGTCTTCTAGCTTGAGTAGGAAACTGCCCATAATTTTGGGTGTATCAGCTGCCCCCCATTTCCAAGATTGACCAGATGCTATATCGGGGCATGTTTGGAAATTAGTTGATGTCACTTGCCACTGTCTGAGTGCTTGAGGAAGCTGCCTCGGGGCTTCTGAGCCTGGTGAGTCCTCGGGAACTGGCTGAGAGTTGAGACCCTGTCTAGCTCGGGACCTTTAGGTGCTCGGGAACTGACCGGGAGTTGAGACCCGGTCTAATTCGGAGTCTTTGAATGCTCGGGAAGTGACCGAGAGTTGAGACTCGGCCTACTTCGGAGTCTTTTTTGCTTGAGTTAGCTCCCAGGATGGTTATCTTCTGCCCGTAAACCTTCGTCAAGGCTGTGGGTAGAAGGATTTTACCATGTTGGACAAGCCGACCTAAAGCGTATTGCTCTAGGGTCCTTTTTACTGTTAACTCCCCAGGATGGTTGTCTTCCGCCCGGCCAGCCTTCGTCAAGACTATTGGGAGAAGAGCTTGACCATGTTGGTGGAGCTGACCTAAATCACGTTGCTTTAGGGTCCTTTTGCTCCTCTATCATCGGCCAACCTAAGAGATTTTAGTCACCTCTATCGTCGGTCTGGACCTAAGTGGAGTTAATGCCTCTGAGTACTGTAGGTGCTCGGGTTGTCCAAGATTTTGACTTGGTTATCCGCGAGGCCTGTAAATACCCGATGTGATTACCTGTTTAGTTCACTACGCCATCTTGCCCCCCAAGCTTTCACTAAGACGAGGGTCTTAAAGAGGCTATGATCTGTAGGTAACCGACCTGGAACATGGTGGTTGCAGGGTCTTTTGAAGCTTGCCATCATTAGCCACCTAGGGGGTTTGCCCCCATCGTCGGCTGGACCTAAGCGAAGCCGGTGCCTCGGGCGTGACCCCGAGGTCTTTGGTGCCTGGGTTCGGAGCCCGAGGTCTTTTGAGTGCCTGAGTTCGGAGCTCGAGGTCTTTGCATGCCTCGGGGTTAGGCCCCAGGACTTCGTAGATGCCTCGGGGTCATGCCCGAGGACTTTGTAGATGCCTCGGGGTTAGGCCCGAGGACTTTGTATGAACTCTGACAATCGGTGGAGCCTTACGCGGTGATTAGGCAAGTACCACTGTAGTCGGGCTCATCTAGACCGATGGAGACAAGAGGTCGGATCAGGATCGTCAGGCTCCAGATCTCTCTGTGCTGGAGGCAAAGCCGGAACTGCTTGATCCTGACCGATGTGAACTGGAGGTCGGGTCGGGACTGTCGAACCATGCCTGTTGTGAGCTGGAGATCCGGCCGGGGCTGCCTGACCCGGACTTCTGTGAACCGGTGGTCGGGTCGGGATTGCCGGACTCAGACTGCTGTGAACTGGAAGAACTGTCAGAACTCCCTAGCTGATCTCGCTTTCGCTTACTTCTGGAAGACTCGTTGCTTTCTTGCCCGGGGTATTTGGTCTTCAGAAACTCTTCAGTGTCGATGTATTTTCCAACCCTCTCAGAGAGCTCAACCAAAGTTTTCGGTCGGTTTTTGTGGAACGACGCGGCGCACTTGGTGTGTTGAACTCCCGAGCAGAAGGCTAGGATGGCAATTGTCTCGTTCAGATTGCGGATTTGAAGCTTCTGTTGGTTGAACCGGTCGGTGAACTCCTTGAGGGACTCATTGTTCCGTTGTCTGACTGTCAGTAGCTGCATGTCTGGCTTTGGCCGCTCATGCATACCGGCGAACTGGTTGATGAACTGCTTGCTGAGTTGTTTGAAACTGCAAACCGATCGGGGCTCCAAGGAGTAGAACCACTGCATGGCGGGGCCTTTCAAAGTGCTGGGGAAGGCTAGGCAGTGTAGCTCATCGGAGTTGGTGGCTAGGGCCATCTGAACCTTGTAGGTCCGGATGTGGTCGACCGGGCTTCCCGAGCCGTTATAGAGATCTAGGCGAGGCTGCTTGAATTTGCGCGGGATGGAGAACCTCGTGATCTGGCTAGAGAACGGTGACTCTGTCTCGGTGTTGACTTGATCCGGAACATAGTTTTGACCAAGCTTTTTGGCCACTCCGTCGATCTGCTTCTGTAAGTCCTTGATTCGGGCTTCCACTCCTTCCCAACCGGTATCTGAGGAACTGGTCGGGTTGGTGGAAGAGGCTTCTTCTTCATGGCGGGGTGCTGACCTCTGGGATCGGGCTCGGCTATGACTTCGGGTAACCGTTCGCCTAGGGACAACTCGGCTCTTGACCGAGTGACCCAAGACTGATTCCCGGGCCATATGCTCCTGCCTTTCCCCTCGGGCAGCAGGCCCACTGCTGACGTCTTTGACATCCTCAACACGGGACGGGTTGGCTCGGGCCCGTTGTCTGGTCAAGATCGGTTCTCGACCGTACGCAACGTTCCCGGGTCGTTTCCCGGCCATTGGAGGATTGCTTTGCTGGGCTAGCAGTGCTTCGATCTGTTGCTGGATTTGACGCTGGCCCTCCAAGAGTTGTGTGAGGGTTGCGGTGATTGGCTCAGATGTCAGGATTGCTGCAGTCGACGCCGGGGCCGAAGGAACATCCCGGTCGGACTGCTGCGCAGCCTTCTTTCCCTTCTTTGGTGGCATATTGATCAGTCAAGAATTTGTTGATGAGAAGAATTGTCGTTTCCCACAGACGGCGCCAACTGATGATGCCAAAAATTGGTAACAGTAAAGTAAAGCAATTTAGGAGAGAGGGAGAGAGAGTGAGAGACTATTTTTTGTATGTGGTTCGGCCCTGTTAATGAAGGTACCTACGTCCACGGGTGTGTCTGAGCACGTTCACTAGCAGATCACCGGCGGGCCTGGTGAGCCAACAAAGAGGGGCGGCACTACCAGTAATACCGGCCGGGAGTATGCATATAATGGTGAATTTTGTAGAGGTGCTGTGTAGACTAGAGAGTTGGCCGTCCCCTTCATGAGGGGTGAGAGGTCTCTTTTATAGATGTAAGAGACCTACTCATACATGGATAAGGAAATATAATCCTATTGATATAGATTGACACCAATCAAGTAAGTTTCCTAATTGTATTAGGATTGATTGACATTAATTGTGGGGGTTTCCTAATTGGATTAGGAAATAGATGCACTTTCCATTAGTCTTCTAGCTTGAGTAGGAAACTGCCCATAATTTTGGGTGTATCAGGTTTAGACTTATTGACCAAATATGCTAATAACAACTTTAATCCTCTTGTAAATCATGAGTCTACAAGAGGGTTAAGAAGTTCAAGTCAAGAAACTCAAGTGAGACATGGAAGGTCTCATGAATCTCAAGAGATGATCATACTCAAAGAAAAGAAAATAAAAAAAGGTTCAAATAAAAATCCAAGTTAACTTTTACTTCATGATTCAAACTCAAACTATATGTTACTTTGATCCAAATCAACAAAAATGGAAGTCTGTGGATATCGCAATTTTTCTTACCCACAACTTTTCTTTTAAAATACTTTCTCAAAATTAATTTCAAAAACAAATGAGTCGCCACTTAATTTTTAAAAGGAAAGATTAAGAAACCATTTTAAAGCAACTGATCTTTTGCGAAACCAAATATTAAACTAGGTCCGGGGATTATGGAATGAGAAAGGAAGGAGCCCGTCGGACTAAAACACCCCTTCTCATCCTATCTCGCGATAGGCCTCTACTCAACATCCTTTTAATCGATTTATTAATTTAAATGTGCCCTCAACTAATACATATGTATAAATATACATTACAAAAGTATGTCTAAAGGGTGTAAGATTACAAGTGATAAAATATCATTCAAAAATCACATAATTCAAGTAGCAAGCAAATATGATATGCAAATAGGGAACTAGAGAACTTACCCGGGATCCGGCCGTGAATATTAAACGTGCAAATGCATGCAAGTAGATAAAACCTAGGAATAGAGTCTCTAATTCATATATACAAGTAAAGCAAGTCATAATTCTAAGGTGTCGCGCTTGAAGTCAAAAATCAATTAAAACCAAATAATGCAATAAACTAGAGAGAGGTTGAGAATCGTACCTCAATAACGTTACAAAACAAAGGGTTAGCCCACATATTTTAAACGAGATATATTATAGAATTCTAAGTAACATGCTCTAGCTAAAATAAATCCTAATTACAAGCATCAACATGTATGGATGAATGAATTCATGAATATGAACAAGAGTAGGCTATTAACTATGAATTTAATCATTGATTTGGATCATTTAGCCTTGGGATTTAAGTCTAATTAATCATTATTAAGATATGGTTTAAGCCCTAAGTCATAGGAGAATCATTTGGACCATTATTCACAAAGTTGGTCAAATGTGTCATAAAATTCTGAAAATTGCAGAGAGCAGACCAGAACTTTAAAGAATGAAAAAGCATATTTTCCATGGTTTGATGTCGGTGAATTTTTGACACAAGATGCCTCTGTGAGTCTAGTTTCCGAATCAAAAAGAAAATCAAAATTTCAACGGTTAGATCTCTGGGAAATGGACAAAAACCAGACATCACTCAGAGATGTACAACTCTCTGCCCAGAGATATTGTTTGATTTTTTAAAAATAGCAAACAGATCAGAAATACTTTGTTCTTTTTAGGGTATCTTCCTAACACATTAAACCTTATAGAAAAAATTATTTGAAGTCAAGGAAACTTTGTTAAAACTCTAATCTATTAATTTTAAAACGGATTTGCTGTTCTGAAATTCTGGACAGATTATTGTTACTTCACAAAACTCATGACCAAACCATTTTAAACATGAAATCTCCTTAAAAAAAAAATTACAGTGGTAGAACTTTGAGTTATAGACACTTTTCCGTTGGTTTCACTTGATTCCAACAGTTAGATTTCGAACTAAAAATCTTTGATCAAAAACAGTTTGTGAACTCACTGTTTTCATTTGTCAAGTTCAACTTTTATTTGTTAACCCCAACTATTAAACCATGAAGTTGGATTTAAACCAAACCACTTCTCCTACCATTTGATGGTCATTGGAGATCAAGACATGACTAAAACTCATGAGTTTTCAAAGAATATAAAGAGACTCCATGAAAACTCAAGCTTAGAGGACCCAAACCATGGTAGGGGTTTGGATTCATCTACTTGTTCTTACTAAAATGATGATCAACTTTAAATCTCATGTGAATCATAGCTTACATGAGACTAAAAGATCAAACTCATGAGATTCAAGTGAGATATGGAAGATCCCCAAGAGTCCCCAAGGGAAGAACACAAACAAGAAAAAGAGAAGAAGAATCAAAGAACTAGCTCATGAACTTCAAGAGGATATAGAGAAGACCCCATGAAATTCCAAGTTAGAGAATCCAAGTCATGAATATGGACTTGGATCCATCTATTTGTTTACAAAGTGAAGTGATGATCAAACTTTGACTCCCATGTGAAGCATAAGCTTACATGAGATTCAATAGACCAAACTCAAGAGCTTTCAAGAGAGATATTGAGGATCTCCAAGAATCTCAAGAGAAAAGTATAAACAAAAAGAATAGAAGAAGGATCAAAGAATTAGAAACAAAGACTTCCAAGTTTACTTAACAAACTCTAAAACTTAATCAAGAAAAACTAAATGACTTGAAGATTAGAAGCTCAAAAGAAATAAAGCACAACTAAGATTAGAGGGTCACCTCCAAGACTATCCTCAAATTCCTATATTTTGAAGATCTTCCAAGTTCTTCTTCAAGCTCTCCAAAACTCTCTCAAATATGTGTTGTTGTAATGATAGTCATTTCTTGTGTATTCCCCCAATATTTTTTTGGTCTCTCTCCCCCCTTTTTTTTCAATGAAGATACCTCTTCTTTTATAGGCAAAATTACCAAGTATTTTCAGTGAATTCGGAGTAAAAGACAGGTGTAAATGTCTCATTTAGTGGTACAATACGTACTTCCTGAAAATAGACAGACTGCTGCACAGGGCGGCATTCAAAAACCTTTTGCGGCAGTCAGTGAATGCCGCAGCGGCACTTCGTGAATGCCGCGACGGCATTTCATGACTGTCGTGCGGCACTTATTGAGAGCCGCGGAAAATTATTAACTGCCGCGTTTTAGTCAGCCTTACTTTATCAGTTTTTTTGTTTTTATCCGTATACATGTACGTATTGTACCACAAAATACGAACTTTAAAAGCAAACGGCAGTCAGAAAATGTCGGCGGCACTCAGTAAATGCCGGGCCGGCACTCACTGAATGCCGTTCGGCATTCACTGAGTGCCGCTCGGCACTCACTGTGTGCCGCGGAATACTGCCGTGTGCCGTTTTTTTGTTGAACTTCCCTTTTTAGGTCTTTTCTTTCTCCCTTTTTCTTAAAGAAACTTATTTTTGAAGATCTTTTCCAAAAATGGTGTTTTATACCTGAATTCTCCTAAATACCTGGTATTTTCTTCTTTCTGTGAAATTTTATCGCGTTTGGAAAACTTTCTGAAGAGCTTGGAATACTTCGAATCTTTCGGTCCTTATCATCATTGGACGTGGAGGTGACGCTCTCCTAAATTTGACGATCGGTCAAAATCGGGGTGTTTTGCCACAAATCTGCCCAAGTGCCGTTTTGCCCGTGACTGTCGCAAATCTGCCCAAGTGCTGTTTTGCCTCTATTTTTCTTTTTCTTTCCTTTTTGCTTTTTGTTTGAGTCGGAAAAGAGCTTGAATCATCTTTGAAAGTCCTAGATTAGTTCGGACATTGTCATCATTGGATTTGGAGGTAATACTCCCCTTCATCTGACGTTTGGTCAAAATTGGGGTGTCTACAGTTTGCCCCTCTTCGACAGTGCTGGTGGAGCAATGCGTGTCACAAGTGAATGTCGAAGCCTGTGTGAAGACAATCCTTTGACCAAACTGTCGAATTTAAGAAAAAACAAAATGCGTTGCAAAAGAAAACAGGCGTGCGGCAATGGTTCATGTTGGTCGTGCTCCATGATGAGCTGCCTATGTGTCCATTTAGGAATCAGACCAAGACGTAGTTCAGATAGGGGCAAACATACACAAGCACAAGTTGTCATACGGATGAATGCACCTATCTTATCGTGATGCACGTATTCATACAAATGCTGACCGTTAATGCAACTTCGCGTTCTTCGAATGATGTGATTCTAAAACACGCAATCCTAGCATTTTTATATGTAATACATGCCCTATGCTACTTAATGCTTGTGCTAATTCTCTTCAAGATACGCGGCCGTTTCTGCCGAAAGGGCGAACACAATTGACTAGGTGGCACTTCACGACTTAAACCCCAGTGTCAATACGGGTTTACTCTAAAAATCAGCAGCCGCTCGGCCCCATCGAATATGTTTGCTCTATCTCATGTTTTTTCTTCATGACGTATGCTGCACGATACAATAACCGAGAACGCAAATCTGTTATATTCTCAAAATTTTGATCACCGTAAATCCGTTATGAGGATCGAGAATATAAATCCGTTACATTCCCAAAGCGAAGTCAACACAAATCCGTTGCGAGGATCAAAAGTGATCAACGTAATTCTGTTACGAGGATCGAGAATATAAATCTGTTATACTCCCAAAAGTGGGGCCAACGCACAAGTCTGTTGCGAGGACCGAGAATATAAATCTGTTATATTCCCAAAAGTGGGGCCAACGCAAGTCTGTTGCAAGGACCGAGAATATAAATCTGTTATATTTCTAAAAGTGGGGCCAACGCAAGTCTGTTGTGAGGACCGAGAATATAAATCTGTTATATTCCCAAAACAAGGGTTAACGCAAATCTGTTGCGAGAACCGAGAATGCAAATCTGTTACATTCTCAAACTTTGATCAACGTAAATCCGTTACGAGGATCGAGAATATAAATCCGTTATATTCCCAAAATAAGGGTTAATGCAAATCTGTTGCGAGAACCGAGAGTGCAAATATGTTACACTCTAATAGGATCAACATAAATCTGTTACGAGGATCGAGAATATAAATTCGTTATATTCCTAGACAAGGGTTAACGCAAATCTATTACGAGAACGAGAGTGCAAATCCGTTACACCCAGAGTCCACAGGCTCAAATTCATTTGAATTTTCAAAATTTGGGAGTCCACAGACTCAAATTCATTCAGTTTTCAAAATTTGGGAGTCCACAGACTCAAATTCATTTGAATTTTCAAAATTTGGGAGTCCACAGTCTCAAATTCATTTCAATTTTTGAAATTTGGGAGTCCACAAACTCAAATTCATTTCAATTTTCGAAATTCAGAGTCCACAGACTCAAATTCATTTCAATTTTGAAATTTGGGAGTCCACAGACTCAAATTCATTTCAATTTTCAAAATTTGGGAGTCCACAGACTACAATTTATTTTGATTTCGCGAAATCGAGAACCAGTTTGGTCCTGAAAATCATCTCTGGGGGTCAAAGGCACAACGAGGGCAAAATTTTAGGGGTTTAAGTTCAATTTTCGGGACCCAATTTGAATTTTGGGGGGAAAATGAAGGGTCTGGCAACCGCCTCAAACGCGACACACGCTGATTTGTGCCTCAAAGAGAGGAATGTATGGAGATTCCAAGAAAGTTCCCCCTCATGCAAGAGGATATTCATCCTCTATTTGTAGACAAATTTGAAGAGGTATTTTGGTCATTTCAGAGCAGAAAACCCTAATTCGGACTGTCCTTTGGTAGTACAAAATATGCTATATCACAACTGGCTGTTACAAAATCGCGCCACTCAATGGAGATGGAAGTGGCACTCACTGAGTGCCGAAACGGCACTCAGTGAACGCCAGCGCGGCATTCTCTTAATGCCGCAGCGACACTCAATGATTGCTCAGACAACTACATAGACTGCCGTCTTTTCAGGATTTTTAAATTTAGTGGCACTTGAAGCATTTTAGCAGCAGTTAATGGATGTCGGTGTGGTTCTCCCTGAATGTCGTTCTGGCAGTTAGGGAGTGCCATTGCAGTAGCCCGTGACTACCGTAAATCTGCCCAAGTGCCGTTTTGCCTCTATTTTCCTTTTTCTTTCCTTTTTGCTTTTCGTTTGAGCTGGAGAAGAGCTTGAATCATCTTCGGAAGTCCTAGATTAGTTCATACATTATCATCATTGGATTTGGAGGTAATACTCCCCTTCGTCCGATGTTTGGTCAAAATTGGAGTATCTACACCTATGAGTAATGACATAATTATTTTGTACTTTAATTTAATAAATTAGTTTGCGGGTTTTGAGTTGTACTACTCATACCCAAACTCAGTTTAAATAATCATTTGGTTGTCTAAGAGCAACTCCAATATAACATGTTATTTTTAGCATGCCAATATTATTTTTTGGCATTGTTAATAGTGTCAAATAATATATTTTGACATTTCTGTTCCAATGTCACATGTCATTTCAAATGCTACATTTTGGCTCAACTACCATTCATCTTTCAAAACAGCCTTTAGTTAAGGACAAAATGGTCATTTACTAAATGTATCTGTCGGAGCAAAGTAGTTGTTGGTGCTAACAATGATAATGTTATGCTTCTCAAATTTTGCATCCCAATTCCTCCCCTAAATACATGTGGCAGTAGGACGACCTTTAATAATGATGGGACCACTTCGATATCTTCCAATAAAAATCAAGTGGTCATCATTTGGGGTTGCAAATTTTGAGAATAAAAGCAGGAAAAGTGGTAAAATGTTAAATAAAGTGATGATGTGGCAGAAATGGCATATGTCAAATATGGCACGACATCCCATGAAGCCAAATTTTGGCAGACCATTTGGCATGGGGCATGTTTGGTCAATCATGCCAAATAATGGGAATTGGCATTGGAATTGGGTGGTGGGTTGAAGTTGGTCTAAGCTTACCGTTTTGCTGTGTTTGATAGAAAGTAATATTTTTCGCATAACACATGTATAATTTTTTATATGCTTTAGACACATGAAAGAAAGAGAGAAAGAGAGAAAAAATATGAAAGAATGGTAAAGATTATATGAAAACATGATAGAGTGAGAGTTACTTGTTATTAAGGTTAGGAAGTATGGGGTTCCATCATTCCCTAACCTATGTATTAGAGAGACATCTTCTCTAACTTAAAGCAAAAGTAAGTAAAAGTTGCTTTTTTAAAAAGTAAAAACTGCATTATAATACATTTTGTAAATATGTTAAAAATAGAAATAAAAATGTACTTATAATTGATGAGAATGCATTCGGCAAATGTCATTCCAAACAAACTCAGTATTGCCGAACTAATTTGGGTTCACTTTGGCCATTTTGATAGTCCTATATTGATTTCAATAAATCTTTTTTATATATCAAATATCAATAATATCTGATGAGGTCATTGTATTTTCTTACGATAATATAATCTATAGAATTTTAGTGAAAAATACATCATTTGAAATCATCTGAAATTATATGGGTGTAAAGCTCAGCCCCCCCCTTTTTTTTAGTCTAAACTCCCTGACTTGTCAAAATTACTGGCATCAAATCCCTTGACCAACGTAAATGACTAAATGTAAGGACCAAAATAACCTCACCATGTTAAAAACTTGAACTTAAATCAGTCATCAAAACCATAGCGACCTTAACTCCATCTGTCATGATCGCATAACAAAATCGAATTTCTACCATCGCCGATCAATCTTCTCCGGGGAATCTTCACCAATCTCGATCTCGCTCACACTCCATCTCTCTCAGCAATGGTGAACAATGTTGTCTATTTGAGGTGCACATGCATCCATGGATGATCAAGCATAAGTTGACATGTCATGGATAGTATAGGCTAAAAGTGATGATGAATAAGTGTCAGGGCCGGCCCTGGGGTTTTGGGGGCCATAGGCGGAATTAAAAAATGGGGCCCTCACATAAAATTACAAACTCATGTAGAAATTTTTTCGCAAACTAGCACAATTTTAGGTAACAAAATGTTCAATATTTTAACAAATTAGGGTAAGGAAACGAGTTGAACTAGCTACTGGTCAACTGGAGTCTCCACTACACAATTAATCCAATGTAAACAAATTGAAAAGCCAACACAAGTTCTGAACTAGCTACAGGTTAGGCTGTAAAAATTGATCCAAATAGGCAAAGTAAAAGGAGCACTACTACAATCACTCACTTTTTCACACCCAGCTTTAAATGCATGTACCATGTACTGTGTAAGTGGTGCAAAGAAAAGTGTAAAAAATTCAAGCAACACAAGGTACATGCATTTAAAGCATATTGTGTGCAAAAAGATGTGCAAAAGTGTGTATACCTAACATTATTGAAAGTAAAATATAGAGAAATCCAAAAATAGAGAGAATTAAATAGGAGTAATGTTATGCTTCCCAAATTTTTATCCCAAAAGTGTTTTCCAACTGATGTGGCAGTGGGGCCAGACCAATAACTTCCAATCAAAATTCAATTGGTCTCACTGTATTAGACCTGACCCTACTGCCACATCATTTGAGTAGCACTTTTGGAATAAAATTTTGGGAAGCATAGCATTACTCATTAAAGAGAGATTTTTTTTTTTTTTGTATTTTTTTGGGACAGGTTAAAGAAAAAGAGACTTGCTACCAAAAGAGAGAGAGAGAGAGAGAGAGAGAGAGAGAGAGAGAGAGAGAGAGGGATAGTGAAAATCTAATTTAGGGTCCTAGGTCTTGTTACTTTAGATTTTTATCATTAGTCAAACTATAATACACCCCCCTCAAAAAAGGGTGGATGTCAACCCCTAGCCACATTTGTCATAGCTGAACCACATTTCTCATAACTGTGACGCCACATTTGTCATTACTGAACTACATTTGTTATAACTTATTTTAATATTTTTGTAATGATTTTGGTGATGTGGCTAAATTTGAGCACATGATGTGAGGTTGACATCCACTCCTTTTTGAGGGGGTGTATGTTAAATTTTTCCTTTTATCACATACATATTTTTTTTGTTGTAGAATTAAAGTATTATTACATTAGCAAATGTTAGAGAATTGTGTACTACTATGTCTTGACTTAGAGACAACGGAGGCTTAGTTTTTTAAATTGACTTAGAGACAAAGGACAAACTAAATGGACTGCCTCTTTTACTGAACCAGTGTATCATTAATTAACTGTAGAATGGAGAGCCCTAAGTTTTCTTCATTTTTGGGGGGCCCTAGGCTATGGCCTACGTCGCCTATGCCCAAGGCCAGCCCTGATAAGTGTCTAACCTATTCACTCACTTTCTCACTCTACACCTTTATCTGGTTTATGGTCAATGTGTTGAATCAAGAAGCTATCACTCTCACATTTTTACGTTTTTCTTCCCTCCTTTGTCCTTTTCAAGTTTTTGGTTCCCCTGTCTCTCTCTAAAACTGAGCCTATGTGGATCTGTGACATGGTACTTGATTTTTGTTCAAATTGACATGGTAAAATTAACCTCCACAAGAAGCTGACTAAAGTTTTAAAATTTTCTTACTTTTTAAGGCTCAAATTTGAGAATTCCCTTGCAATTTTATATTGCTTCCCTCCCCCCCCCCCCCCCCCCCCCCCCCATTTTTCTAATGAGATGAAGTATGCACTTTTCCCTTTTTAGTGAAATTTTTATGTTTGGTGAAATTTTGTGGAGAATTGATTTGTGGGCATTTTGATCCCTCCGTTACCTGATGAGGATATTGACGGGGACGGAGAGGAGGAGCAGGAAAAAATTAGAAAAAAAATAAATTTCCTTTTTGATTCCATAGGGAATGACAGGTAAAAGTCACTAATTATCCATACCACACAGCCTAGTCCAGCAATAATAATAAAAAAACAGTAATCAAACTGAATATATCATAACGATTCTATCAATTACAAATATCAGAGTGATCCTCAGGATCACAACAGGTCTGGAGACAACATATGTCCAAGTACCCCTCAAACTAAACAAGTATAATAGAAATACATAAATATAAACTAAATAACTATCTGCAGACCTTCAGTTGGCGTAAGGGTAGTCGTCAGCGTAGTAGGCTTATCCAGTATAACCATCATCAGTGGGGCCATCCTCTATATAATCTAACTCCGGGTAGTAACCATCACCGTAGATTCCATCACCTGCATTGTTAAGGACATGTAAGTCTGGACGGGAAATGTCCAGGCAATAAAGGCTGTTAGCTTACTGAAAGCTTAGTGAGGACTAACTAACTCAGTCTCATAGGAATAAAGTAATTACCAGTCATGAACGATATACCGTAGTGATACTAATAATATCTTTCCTCTTTTATTCCAACCCATCATTATCCAATTCTTATCGTTTTCCAACTCTAAGACTGACTATACCAATCCCGACTAACTATACCGAACTGATTATATGATCAAGATATACTAGTGCTTTTGTTCACCGCTTTTAAGAACTCTTACTGTTCACCGCTTTTAAGAACTCTTGCGAGCACCATACATCGTTCTCATATAATGACTAGTCTATGCACGCACCAATACTCTTGTTCGCCGTTTTTAAGAACTCTTACTGTTCACCGCTTTTAAGACCGCTTGCGAGTATCATCTGTTCATAATCAATATGTATCAGTACTTCTTGCTGGCACAATACATAACGCTCACATTCCACACAGATGTGTTCACTACCAACTCATAACACTAACATACTTGTACTAACGGTCACCAATACCCCACTGACTCAATTACCAGGATATCCGAGGTCACTCACCATTATACTCCAACCTTATCTCGTTGTGTCGTATTATTACTAACGTTACGAAACCGACTACATTGTTCACCATATTATCTAAATCTCATTATCATATCCCATTACCTCCGTAATCTATAATATCGCATAATAGAACATGAAACCTCAAAGTTCTGTTAAAGTTCGATCGATTAAAGTGTAAGTAGTCTTGATCGATTGAAGTTATCTCGATCGATTGAGACGTGTTCGATCGCTCGAGCTTCTTCTTCTCTAGATTCTGGCAGTGAACAATCCAGAATCTGTTAGGGCGTGTTTGGGTTAATATTAAACGTCCAACACATGTAAAACATTATAACTAAGCTACTAAGTGAGTTTGGAACTCACCGAAAGATCGTAAGGGCACATTTGGCACACTTCAAGCTTTGAGCTTTAATGGTGGCTTCATTCTCTCTCTCCACCCCTCTCTTCGTCTCTGCCTTTCTCTTTCTCATTCTCCTCTTTGTCTCTCTTCTTCAGCTTCTGTCACAACCCGGAACGACAAAAATAGAGAAAAAAAAATTTCCTTTTTGGGTCCAAAGGCAGCGACTTGTGAAGTCACATGATCATCCACACCATGCAATACTAAGCGATAATAGGTAAAGGAGATAACAAGAATGAAATCTAAGTTCTGGTTAACACATAACTTAATGTAAAAATGAGGTTGCTAACTATTACACATCAGAGTCTCGAATAAAAACAAAACACAGTGAAAGTACAATTGTTAAGGCAACATATGCCTAATTACAAAAGGTCTGGAAAGCAGTAAAGATAATTAAACTACAGTCTAGCCTAATCTTCAATTGGCGTAGAGGTAGTCTTCGGCATAGTAGTCCTCCTCTGCCTGACCTCCTTCGGGGTAGTCCTCCGTCGGGACATCGTCACTCGCATAGTAGTTCTTGCCTGCAGGTCCTTCACCTGTATAGTCATAACCAGGGTGCACTGGAACATGGAAATGTCCAACGGCATTAACGCCGTCAGCTTAATGAAAACTAAGTGAATTAGATACTAACAGGGTATCAACTATTGAAGTTATAACAAGTTATAAACAATAACCATTAAGATCCAGTGAGAGTAACTACTTAATCATTCTGATGATTCGATTACTAACTTCTTACTCATTTTAAGACCAATGATACCTTATGATATGGGAACTGACTCGACAGTAGTTCACTTTTTAGGGATATACCATTGCTCCGTCCACCGCTTTTAAGATCATATGCATAGTCCACCGCACTACAGGGATATAACGCTTTAAGCAACAACACATCATTCTATAGCCATGACTTAGCGATGTCTACCAGTGATCACGATCCACCGTAGTCGTAGACACCTTCGTCTGTCTACCGCTTTTAAGAACATATGATTAGATCATATGGCTATCTTAGGGAAAATGGTCCGATCCACCGCAATCGTAGACACATTCGTCTGTCTACCGCTTTTAAGAACATATGATCGACCAAAGCCCGCCCACGTAAGATTCCCGAATCTTAGCAAACCTACTTAAGTTCAACTCTAATATCGATACATGACAATCCCAATGTGGCCTGACTACTCTGATTGAAATGAACGTTAACTCCAAAGGATTCACAATTATTACGTTATCTAACGTCACAACCATTATCCATTAATCTCGTTGTTACTATGATTCTACGTCGCATTTTCTCATTATTACGTCTATATTACAACAATAAAGCATGCTGGAAATACTGAACAGTAAATAAACAACTAAACAGTTATAATATAAACTAAACAAGATAATCAACATTCTGTAACTTCCAATCGATTGGTACATGGGTCCAATCGATTGGTATAAAAGTAGTATCAATCGATTGGATCATAAGTCAATCAATTACCATAAATGTCAATTGATTGGGATGTCAATCGATTGGGACTTCGTCTTCTTCACAGTGAAGACTGTCCAGCATGAATAAACACGAGAAATCATCATTTAAACTCAATTTCTCCATTTAAACACGTTCTAACATCAATATATTACTACTCAGTGAGTTTAGAACTCACTTTAGGTGTTAAGGGCGTGTTTGGTTGTGTGTATTGAAGCTTGGAGCGTCAATGGCTTCTCCCTCTCTCTCTCTCTCTCTCTCTCTCTCTCTCTCTCTCTCTCTCTTCTCTGCCTCTTTCTCTCTTCTTCTTCTCTTTTCTTCTTTCTTCTTCTTCTCCTGATCTTCTTCTTCTTCTTCTTAGTCCATCTCTGTGTGTGTATGTGAGTGTATGAATATATATGTGTGTGTATATGTATATATATAAGTGTATAAATACACACAATACACACACAAGCTCCCTCTCACTCTCTCTCTGTTTTTCTGAAAAGGAAAAATACAGGAAAAGGTTACATATATATAGAGATTGAGTGTTCACGTGGACAAACCCCAGCCAAGGCAAGAGAATCTTCCCAACTGCTTCCAATTGATTGGTATAATGTCAATCGATTGGTATTAGGTATAAATGTTCCAATCGATTGATAAAAGTGTCAATTGATTGGTATTGGCAATCAATTGGTATTCATACCAATCAATTGGTATCCAAATTATACCAAGGGTAAGGGAAAACTCATACAAGTATTAAAATAAGCATACAAGGTCTTATTCATATATTATATTACAAAAATACAGGTATTACATCATCCACCACTTATTAAAGATTTCGTCCCCGAAATCCGACGTAAACAGGGTTCAAAACAAAAATGGAAACTTCTCTCGCATCCTTGACTCCAGCTCCTATGAAGCTTCTCCGTCGTTGTGGTGCTTCCACTGAATCTTTACTAGCGGAATCTCTTTGTTTCTGAGCTTCGTCACTCCTCGGTCTATAATACGCACAGGTCCTTCGTTGAATGTCGCATTTTGTTCACCTCGATATCTTCAAAACTGATCTCGTGTGATGGGTTGTGGATACACTTCCTCAACATGCCGATGTGGAAAACATTGTATACTCCCAACATCTTCAGCAGCAACGCAAGTCAATAAGTAACCTTCCCAACACGTTCTAGAATCTCGAACGGTCCAATGAATCGCGACGATAGTTTGTCCCTCTTCTGTCCGAATCTAACGATACCTCGAACTGGCGAAACTTTAAGTAGTACATGATCTCCAACTATGAACTCTAGATCCTTACATCGCTTGTCGACATAGCTCTTGTGTCTAGATTACGCTGTCTTCATCTTCTCTCGTACGATTTGGATCTTCTTGCTGGTTTCACGAATCATCTCAGGCCCAAGTAGTTGACTATTTCCAACTTTGGCCCAACATAGCGGTGATCGGCAAGGCCTTCCGTATAAAGCGTCGAACGGTACCATCCCTATGCTCGAGTAATAGCTGTTGTTGTAGGTGAACTCGATCAAAGGTAGATGTGTCTCCCATGAACTCTCAAATTCAATGACACAAGCTCGTAGCATATCCTCCATCACTTGATTGACTCGTTTTGTCTGGCCGTCTATTTGTGGATGAAAGGCTGAACTCAAGTTCAATGAAGTTCCCATTACTGTTTGAAGGCTCTTCCAAAATTCTACAGTGAAGCACGAATCTCGATCTGAAACTATTAAAACAAGTACACCGTCCAGTCTTACGACTTACTGTAGATACATCCGGCTCAATCTTTCAACTGGGTACGTCATGCTGTAGGCGATGAAATGCGCTGACTTAGTGAGTCCATCCACTATTACCCAAATAGCGTCGTCTTTGGAGGTCGAATCCGACTAACGTATCCAATGCTCGCCATTCTCTAATCAAAATTGAAGTGATCAAAAGGTGGGGCCTTCAACTCAAAGCGTCAGCTACAACGTTTGCTTTACCCGAATGGTATTACAAAGAGAAATCATAGTCCTTGAGTAGTTCCAACCATCTTCATTGTCACATGTTCAACTCCTTTTGAGAGAACAAGTACCTCAAACTCTTGTGATCTAAGAATAGATCAAACTTTTCTCCATACAAGTAGTGTCTCCAAATATTCAGGGAAAACACAATTACAGCTAGTTCCAAGTCATGCATTGGATAATTTTTCTCATATGGCTTCAATTGTCTTGATCCGTATGCAATCACGTTTCCATCTTGCATTAGCACACAACCAAGCCCTTGGTGCGATGCGTCACTGTAGATTTTGAATCGTTCACCACTCTTGGGTATCGCAAGTACAGGTGATAAGGTTAGTCTCTCTTTTAATTCACGAAATGCATCATCATGCTTATCAGTCTATTCATACTTTGTATCCTTCCTTGTCAAACTTGTCAACGGTCTTGCGATCATGGAGAATCCCTATACAAATCTTCGATAATATCTAGCCAATCTAAGAAAATTCCTAACTTTGGTCGCGTTAGTCGGTCTATTCCAGCTCAAGATTGCATCGATCTTAGATGAGTCTATCGAAATTCCATCCTGGGATATCACATGTCCCAAGAATTTGACTTCCTGAAGCCAGAATTCACACTTGCTAAATTTTGCATACAGGCTATTATCTCTGAGAGTCTGTAGAGCAATTTGTAGATGCTTCTTATGCTCTTCTTCCGTCTTCGAGTAAATCAGGATGTCGTTGATGAATACTATAACAAATTGATCCAGATAAGGTCTGAATACTCTATTCATTAGGTCCATAAATACTGCCGGGGCATTGGTCAGTCCAAAGGACATCACTAAGAACTCATAGTGTCCGTACCTTATCCTGAAGGCAGTCATCGGTATATCTTCTGGTCGAACTAGTAACTGATGATATCCTGAATGCAAATCAATCATCGAGAATATCTTTGATCCTTGTAATTGATCGAACATGTCGTCTATCCGGGGAAGTGGATATCTATTCTTGATCGTGACCTTATTCAGCTCTCTGTAGTCGATATAGAGCCATAGCTCTCCGTCTTTCTTCTTCACGAATAGAACTGGTGGTCCCCAAGGAGACGTACTCAGGCAAACAAAACCTAAGTCTTCAAGTTCCTGAACTTGCTTCTTTAATTCCAACATTTCCGTCGGCGCCATTCGGTATAGAGTTTTGGAAATTGGCAATGTTCTGGGTGCTAACTCAATGCAGAAGTCTATCTCTCTCTTTGTGGGGAAGTCCAGAGATGCTTTGGAATACATCTTTAAAATCTTGAATGACGGGAATCTTGTTGATAGTAAGCTCCGTGCTTGAACTCTCAATCGCGGCTAAGCAGCTCATAATGAACATATCGCTCAACGGCTGACATTGGAATCTAATCTGCGGGTAACCAAGTGTCGAAAACACAATCCATAACGGCTCCATACTTGGCAAGCCAATCCATTCCTAGGATCACGTCGAACTTAGACATCGACAAAGCTATCAAGTCTGCTGGGAGATTTATATCTTCTAGGGTTAAGGGATAATTCTTGCATACTTTATCCAACTTAACAGTTACTCCCAAGGGTGAAATGGCATTAAGGGCCGGTTCAAGCGTTAGGGGTACTAAACCCAAGTCACGCACAATCTTAATAGCTATGAAAGAACGGGCGGCACCAGTATCAAACAAAGCTCTAACTTGACTGTGAAATAAAATGAGTGTACCTTCTAAGTTTTTCTATTCCTCAGCATCGTATCCTACATTGCCAAGGATGATGGCATTCACCCTAACCTGTCCTTGTTGTCCTTGAGCAGGCGCTCCATAGTAGCCTCCATGAGGTGCTCGACAATCCTTACTCATGTGACCAGGCTTGTTACAGTTGCGACAGACGATGTCATTACGGTGGTTAGTCTTGGGAGATGTGCAATACCTTGCAATATGTCCGAGCACTCCACAGTTAAAACATTCATTAGTGTTCTGTCGTTGGGTGGCGGGCTGTGCTTGAGGTGGTCCTTGCTGTCGATTCTATTATCGAGGAAAGTTAGCTTGGGGCTTCCTTGTCCCTTCCCATGTTCGCTTGTTTCCTTGATAGTTGTTAATCTGGGGTTTCCATCCCTGATTGTACCTTGATGATTATGCTGGAAAGTTCCTCGGTTAGAAGGTTCTGGGTGGAGGTCGATTCACTTATGGTCGTTGCGTAAGATAAGTATCCTTCTCCAAACTTGAAGCGAGACGGATAATCCCTTCAAACGACTGACCCAGATGGCCTACCATCATGTGCCAGAGGTGTGGGTTGAGTCCTTGGTGGAATCGTTTGACCTTCTTGGCGGGGGTATCCATCATGTGTAGAGCAAAGCGGAAAAGTCGCTCAAATTGTGTGGTATACTCCCTGACCGTCTAGTTCCCTTGAGTCAGACTCAGGAAATTCCTCTCTTGTTGGTCTCTTTCATCCTCGAGGAAATATTTCTCGAGAAATCGAGTCTTGAATGTTTCCCAAGGCATTCTCCTTGCAGCGTCGATCCCGATTGTGGCTCTCTCGGCCTCCCACCAGTCTGGGGCGGAATAAGTCAGTTAAAATGCGGCTAGACGTCTCTTGTCAAGCCCACTGCATTCCAGGGCTTCAAAGATTAACTCCAACTCTCGTATCTATTGCTCGGCCTTCCACGATTTTTCCATGCCGTCGAACTTCTTGGGTCACAGGCCACGAAATTGTTCCAATAATTTATCGCATGTCTGCCTTGGAGGAGCAGCATGATTGTTGCCATTATTAGCTCAATGGCTGGCATTATTATAGGTGTCACTAATGTGTTCCATCTGTTGCATGAATGCTTCGAAGACTCCAGTCGAGTACATACCCTCAGGAATGGGTGCTCCCAATCTCGCTTGATATCTCGTGTTCCCAGCCATAGTGTTTCGTGTGAGGTGTACCTATGAAAGATCTAACAATTAGCTTAAAGTCTTCTCAGGGAAACAACCATAATTAAAACAACAAGAAGCACATCACCAATCTAAATCATCACATAATATAGGTAACGAGATGATAATAGAAATAACCAAAGAAACCATCTGTCATAGATATACCCAAAAGATGTACAATGGTGTACACAATGGATCATCGGTGTACCACGTATTACATGATCCTATACAAGATCTAGCAAAAGAGATATAAACAAACCACCATCGGTGGCTACCTATACAAAAAGGCTATGTTCAATAGTTATCTATGTAAGTGTCAAAAGTAAGTGGACAACATGTCCTGAAGTCAAAAGCAAAAGTCTACATCCTAAAAGTACTGGACTCAAAAGTTGTCCACATCAGATCCATAGATGGAAGCCTCGTCCTTTGGGGCAACCTCAGACAGAACATCGTCCTCATCCATGTCATCGTCATCCATCATGTCCTCATCCTCTATCACAACATCCTAAACTAGCTCGGGTCCATCATGCTCCACAACAACTCTCAAGTCTCCCACATCAGTGGCCATGTCAGCTTGGGCTGCATCAAATGCAGCTGCAAGTGCCTCTGCCTGTACCATAGCCTAAGCCAACTCTGGTGCATCTATCTGAAATCCATGGGGGTGTGCAGCCATCTCTGTAGCCCACTCTGCTGCCAGCTGTGATATGACTCCACTTGGTAAGACTGGTACCACAGCGTGATCACCAGCATCATCATTTGCTATAGCCTCATCCTCTATCGGATAACCCTCTGCTACTACAATGTCTACGCCAACGGGCACATCTATACCAGTTGGGTCCTCTGGGTCCTCATCTGGATCGTGATTTAGCTCCTCGTCATCAGTGTCCTCGTCCTCCTCATCCTCATCCATATCATCGTCATCACCTAGCTCATCATCATCAGTGTCCTCACCCTCGTCCTCTAAGTCCTCGTCTGTTGGGGGTGTATCAACCATATCCTCCTCTGGTGGGGGTGGAGGTGTTTGGGGTAGTGGCTCTGTCAGGGGAGGCGGAGGCGCTGCTCTAACCTCTGAAAGTAGAACCTGATAAGAGAAATGATCTCGTAGCATCTGTAGTGAATCCTCCTCGATGAGTCGAAAAGTCTCCTTGCGGTAGATCACTCGTGACGTATCTCTCCGGGTCCTGGGTCCCAAATATTTGCTGCTCAATCTGCATGTCTTGTACTGTCTCGGTGAGGGCTCTCTGCCTAACCTTTCAGGCATAGTACTGTGGATCTGCCGGCACAATACTACTCTCATACACATAGTGTCCTCCAAACTCGTTTGAAACGAACAGTGGTGCCATGCTACCTGAAATAAAGCTACCTTAAGTCAGAACTAATCTTAATACTCATCAATGAAATCTCAAGGTTCTAGGACCAGATGGTGTGGCACAATCTGTGAGTGAAAAGGTATAAAACCTAGGTTTTGATACCAAAAATCCTGTCATGCCCCGAAACGGCAAAAATAGAGAAAAATAAATTTCCTTTTTGGGTCCAAAGGCAGTGACTGGTGAAGTCACACAATCGTCCACACCACGCAGTACTAAGCGACAAAAAGTAGGCGATAACAAGAATGAAACTTAAGTTTTGGTTAACACATAACTTAATGTAAAAAGGAGGTTACTAACTATTACACATCAGAGTCTCGAATCAAAACAACACAGTGGAAGTATAATTGTTAAGGCAACATATGCCTAATTACAAAAGGTCTGGAAAGCAGTAAAGATAATTAAACTACAGTCTAGCCTAATCTTCAATTGGCGTAGAGGTAATCTTCGGCGTAGTAGTCCTCCTCTGCCTAACCTCCTTCGGGGTAGTCCTCCATCGGGACATCGTCACTGGCATAGTAGTACTTGCTTGCAGGTCCTTCACCTGTATAGTCATAACCAGGGTGCACCAGGGTGCGCTGGAACATGAAAATGTCCAGCGGCATAAACGCCGTCAGCTTAATGAAAGCTGAGTGAATTAGATACTAACAGGGTATCAACTATTGAAGTTATAATAAGTTATAAACGATAACCATTAAGATTCAGTGAGAGTAACTACTTAAGCATTCTGATGATCTGATTACTAACTTCTTACTCATTTTAAGACAGACGATACCTTATGATAAGGGAACCGACTCGACAGTATTTCACTTCTTAGGGATACACCATTGCTCCATCAATCGCTTTCAAGAACATATGCACAGTCCACCGCATTCATGGATACCACGTCAGTCCATCCCCAGCTTTTAATAATATATGCACAATTCACCGCACTACATGGATATAACGCTTTAAGCAGCAGTACATCATTCTATAGCCATGACTTAGCGACGTCTACCAGTGATCACGGTCCACCGCAGTCGTAGACACCTTCGTCTGTCTACCGCTTTTAAGAACATATGATTAGATCATATGGCTATCTTAGGAAAAATGGTCCAGTCCACCGCAGTCGTAGACACCTTCGTCTGTCTACCGCTTTTAAGAACATATGATCGACCAAAGCCCGCCCATACAAGATTCCCGAATCTTAGCAAACCTACTTAAGTTCAACTCTAATATCGATACATGACAATCCCAATGTGGTCTGACTACTCCGAATTAAATGAACGTTAACTCCAAAGGATTCACAATTATTACGTTATCTAACGTCACAACCATTATCTATTAATCTCGTTGTTACTATGATTCTACATCGCATTATCTCATTATTACGTCTGTATTACAATAATAAAGCATGCTGGAAATACTGAACAGTAAATAAACAACTAACAGTTATAATATAAACTAAACAAGATAATCAACATTCTGCAACTTCCAATTGATTGGTACAAGGGTCCAATCGATTGGTATAAAAGTAGTATCAATCGATTGGTAAAAAGTTCAATCGATTGGATCATATGTCAATCGATTGCCATAAATGTCAATTGATTAGGATGTCAATCAATTGGGACAAGTTCAATCGATTGGGACTTCGTCTTCTTCACAATGAAGACTGTCCAGCATGAATAAACACGAGAAATCATCATTTAAACTCCATTTCTCCATTTAAACACATTCTAACATCAGTATATTGCCACTCAGTGAGTTTAGATCTCCTTTTAGGAGTTAAGGGCATGTTTGGTTGTGTGTATTGAAGCTTGGAGCTTCAATGGCTTCTCCCCCCCCCCCCCCTCTCTCTCTCTCTCGCTCTCTCTCTGTCTCTATCTCTCTCTCTCTCTCTCTCTCTCTCTCTCTCTCTCTCTCTCCCTCTGTCTTCTCTGCCTCTTTCTCCCTTCTTCTTCTTCTCTTTTCTTCTTTCTTTTTCTTCTCAGTCCATCTCTGTGTGTGTGAGAGAGAGTATATGAATATATATATATATGTGTGTGTGTGTTTATGTATATATAAGTGTATATATACACACAATACACATACAAGCTCCCTCTCACACTCTCTCTCTCTCTCTATTTTTCTGAAAAGGAAAAATGCAAGAAAGGGTCACAAATATATAGAGATTGAGTGTTCACGTGGACAAACCCCAGCCAAGGAAAAAGAATCTGCCCAGCTGCTTCCAATCGATTGGTATAATGTCAATCGATTGGTATTAGGTATAAATGTTCCAATCGATTGATAAAAGTGTCAATCGATTTGTATTCATACCAATCGATTGGTATCCAAATTATACCAAGGGTAAGGGAAAGCTCATACAAGTATTAAAAGAAGCATACAAGGTCTTATTCATATATTATATACAAAAATACAGGGTATTACAACTTCTGTCTCTCTATCTAATAGTGTGTATATATATATATATATATCTATGAGCGAAAATTCTATGGAGAGGGTACCCTCTCTTTAATAAGGAGAGGGCGCCGTCTCTTTAATAAGGAGAGGGCCTCTGTTTTGGCGGTCGGATCGTATTTAAAAACTGTGAAGTGATAAAACTGCCCTTAATAAAAACACGATCTGACGGTCATAACAGATACCATCTCTTTATTAAAGAGAGGGCGCCCTTTCCATAGCCTGACTATATCTATGAGTGTATATATATGTGTGTGTGTGTGTGTGTATAATATATATATATAAACACAAGCACACACTCTCTCCCAACTCTTTGGTTTCTCAAACACATTCACACACATACGAACACAAAGTATATATAGAGAAGAGGGGGGTGCAGTTGGCCGTCTTTTTGTGAAACCTCGAATTCGGATTATTCCAAGTTCAATCGATCGAAGCTGTTTCGATCGCTCGAGAGCAGATTGGTCAGGTTTGATCGATTGAAGTGGGGACCACGTATTAAATTCAGGTCGGTAGGGTTTTGATCGATTGAATAAGGTTCGATTGCTTGAAAGAAGAAATTCTCGATCGCTCGAACTGACTTCGATCGATTGAAAGTAAGATTTCAAGTATAAACAAGGGAAAAGTATAGAATCTCTTATATAAATAATTACTGAAAATACAGGGTATTATAGAAAAGTAAGTGGGTAACCACGTACATCATTTCTCGGGATTCAGCAATGAGAAAAACACACAAAGGAGGCTTTTAGGTGTTCGAAATTTGTAAAGGAGTTATTTCTTCAATGTTTTAGTGCATGGAACTCCTACTAAAATTGTTCTTGAGCATGGATTTTTTGCTAATTCTCCCAATAATCTATGATATATATATATATATATATTAAATTTAGATAGCTATCATTTCGTAATACTATTAGTTTCTATAGGTAACTAGCCATAAATGTCACGCCCCGACGTAGCATAAATAAGGAAATCGTTTAATTTCCTTTTTGGACCCGTAGGTCACGACAGTTTGAAGGATCGATTCTGTCCCAAACGTCGAACAACAAAACGTAATAATCAGAGCAGAGCAATCAAGGCTTATAAAATTTTTCTAACTTAATAAATATTACAACACGGGTCATCTAAAGGCACAGACCGCCTTGAAACAAACAATAACTTAATGTCTATTACAGTCATCCTTATTACAAACCAGTTCATAACTTAAAACATGTATAACTTAAAATATGCAATGACGATATCAGTTTCTCTTCCAAAAGCAGTCGTTCTCAATTAGCATAGTCATACGATCCAGCAGTATCATAACCTAAAAAGCCTGAACACGAATGTCCAGGGCGCATCAACGCCATCAGCTTCAAGAAGCTGGTGAGTATTAAAAACATAACTTTGAATGTAAAACATACTCATTTACGTCTTTACATTTTTCAGTTTGGTAAAATCAACGGTTTTAATCATAGGAAGAATTTAGTTTATAAAACAATGAGAGATATATTCAAAGTCCTTCATTTATAAACATTTGACCGTGTATGAGACAATGCTCCATCTCATCTTACCGAGTCTTTTCTCTCGACAAAACCCAACAACCCACCACCACACACCAGTATGTTTGAAACGCTAAGATAGCCACACTTTAGCACAGGGGTGCCAGGGAATGTCCAGTTTGCCTCACACTTTGGTCCGGGGTACCAAGGAGTGTCCATTGCCTCACACTTAGACTACCTAATCCGCCATGCAAATACCGGAGGAACCCTCACGCAGTATCCAGACTCGGGTATCAGGGAGTGTCTGTAGGCCAGACTTTAGCACTTCCATGGGTGCCAGGGAATGTCCAAGTTCGGCTTCACACACTTTGACGCTACCATGGTCGTCTGGGAGTGTCCAGTTTTGCCACCGTCACATTTCAAAGACACCCTCGCCGCAATCTCAATCACAACACACTTTGGTACCCACTTACCAGGGAGTGTCCACAACACAATCTCAACCGCACTCACTATGCCACACTGACCAACATTCACACTCACCATGCATGTACAACTGACACCACATGTATGTCATGAAACTTTAAAACATGAGGCAAAACACTGAATTATATAAACAACGAGTGTACGGGGATTGATAAGTTATAATACAATGTTTTAACCGTCCAAACATACCCAAATAGGATTCTGTTTAAGTAAATTTCCCAAACGGAGCTTTAACAGTTCATAAAATACCACCCAAACAGTTCCTTAACACAAAACAAGAAAAAACAAGAAACTACTAGAAGTCGCGCCTGCCCATTTTTCCTTTTTTTCTTATATAAATTCTTCTGTCTGCCTGGGGACGCAAGGATCGCGCGTGCAGATCGCTTGCGCGGGTCGCTCGAGCGGTTCGCTCGCGCCATCTGCCCAATTTTCATTTTTCTTTTATCAAAACTTTTCTATCTGCCTGAGTATACAAACCTCGCGCGCGCGGGCCGCTCGCGCGAGGGATCGCTCGCGCGGGCCGCTCGCGCGAGGGATCGCTCGCGCGGGCCGCTCGCGTGACCCTTGCTCGCGCGATCGCGCGCGCGAGATGAAGCAGAGGTTTCGTCTTCTTCCCCAGAATTCCCCTGTTTCAGTTTTAAGGGTCCATTTTGACCCATTTTCGAAAACTGAAGTATATATATCATATTACCTATGGATCTCTTTATTTTTCAACAAGGATTAAGAATCTATGATTAATTCTACATGATTCAATCTATAACTCTTGAATTTTATGAAAGATTAAAAGTTATCAAAACTTAATTCTTAAAATACTTTTTCATATGAACAAATTAGGCTTCAATACTTTAAACATAGTCAATACATACTATAGTCTTTCATATTTATCTATCAACACAGATTTTGATTGAGTTTGAGAGTTCATGATTTTCAAGCTATGGAACATCAACGTAAAATTAACTATGGTGATTTCCAAATCAAGCTATATATACAAAATTAAGACATGAATTACATTGGGAGTGAGTTAATAATACTCACTGAGATTAGAGAAGAAGGAATTGTTGAGAAAGAAAGTTAACTAAGAATCCAATTGCAAGCTTGAAAGCTATGGTGATGTGCTTCTCTCTCTATAATATTTCAGTAACAAGAACTCTCAACCTCTCTCTTTTCTCTCTAGAATGTCAGTAAGAAACTCAATGTGTGTGTGTGGGAGAGTGTGTAGTGTATGTATATATAGATAACCAAACTTGGAGGCCAAGAATTTTGAGTAATACTCAACAAAATGAATTAGTTTCCTAAATTAACTATTTGCATATCATATATTCAGATATACATACGTATATACACATATATATATAACCCACATATCCTCCAAGAGCCAAGCTAGATATGTAGGGTCAAAATTTGGGGTGTTTGGGAAATGTGGCTTTTGGCACAACAAACACACATATAAGAAGTACAATGCCAAACAAAGCTCTAAACAATCATTAGTTGCCATTAGTAGAAATAAAGAAATTGTCCAATCAGTCACTTCCAAAAATCTGTGGAAGTTCAACATAGCGTGGACAGTTTTAAACGTAAACTGGTATTTTCAGGGTGCGGTGTTCGCCACAAAAATACAGAAAATTCATTTTAACTTAAAAATTGATTTTTCGGTTTCACTAAAATACTGATTGAGTCAAAAGAAATTATTTTCACCGTTTAAAATACAGATTTTGCAAATCTAACTCAGGTGTTATTAATATTTACAGAAATTGCAGTTTGGCCCTAACAATAATTTCAATAGTAATTAAGTCAAGAATTAAGAATTAACATGTGAGAGTTGAAATTAAAATGAAAGCAATAATACAAATTGAATTTAAATATGACAATGCAATTACAAATTAAATATGAAAATGTAATTTAAAATTAAATGGAAATGCAAATTTAAATTTACATGAAATGCAGGTTGTTACAATAAATCCCTCCCTACCCAAGATTTTTTAATTAGACCCAACTAAAAAAAGATATTGACAATAGGTCAAAAAATAGTGAAATCCCCAAATTGAGGTAATTTTTTGGACCATTTTACCCATGTGATTATAGATATACATATATACTGATATATAGAAACATTCAGTTATATATGGCAATACAACTAAGGTTTTAATTTAGTTTTCAGTTATTCTTATCCCATTAGGTACACACACACACACATATACATGTCCATAGTTGTTTCATAAATAATTCTGTTATCATATCTCATATTTAATATATGAAAATAAAATCCCATGATATACGTTACATTTTTGGAAGTATTTTTCTATTGTATTATTAGTGTGAAATTTCACACTACGACTGGTTCATTTTATATTGTAACTGGTTCATTAGAGTGAAATTTAACACTACAACTAGTTCATTTTACACTACAACGGTTATCCATTTTATACACTCATCACATATACAATTTCAAACTACAAGTTTTTGAGCCAAGATCATTAGTATTAAATTTAACACTACCAGAAAATGAAATTCCCACCACAACCTTTAACTCAAGGACATGTGTATGAAATTGTGTACTAAAAAGAAAGTACACTTGTTAAATTCAAAGAAAAACAAATAGCCATTCATTGTTATCCATCTTCTACACTCATCACATATACAATTTCAAACTACCAACTTTTGAGCCAGAACATCAATAATAAATTTAACACTACCAAAAAATGAAAAATTATCACCACAATCTCTAACACAAGAACATGGGTGTGAAATTGTACACTAAAAAGTAAGCACACTTGTTAAATTTACCACCAACACTTTTGGTGCAAAATTCACAGTCTATTTCATTTCACTCTATCTTCGATGGAAGCGTTGATCAAATGCCAGAAAGGTGTTCTCTATAACAATAGCTTGTGTTCATCCCTCGGCTCAATATTTGTCAACCAGCTTGTCGAATGCAACTAGTGTTGGCCTATGTTGCTTGTTCGGTCTGTTTTTGCCGTCTACGCTAGGGCTTTTTTCGTGATTTTGACACGATGGCTACAAGGACATCGACATGGGTAGCATATATATGTTTTAAGTAAATCACAATGATGTGACTGTAACATACAGCACTGTTGTGAACTATAACTATATATATATATATATATATATTTCTTTTTTGCAAAATAAACTATACTAAATAATCGAGTGTATATTTCACACTACTAGCTTTTGAACCCAGAGCATTAGTATTAAATTTCACACTATAAGAAGATCGTAGTTGTTAAATTTCACACCTACAAATTCCATTATAAACTTAAAGTAACAATTCAACATGATTCAATAATCTGGTGACAAAATTAACACTTATGAACCGAATACATAGTAATACACACACATGTACATAGATATCATCGGGCATGCATAAGGATGTGAAAGCATATATATATATACATATATGTAATATACTACACAATGGAGAAAAAGAAAAATCAAATAATCAAGAGAGAGAGAGAGAGAGAGAGAGAGAGAGAGAGAGAGAGAGAGAGAAAGAGAAAGGAATACCTTGTTGAGAGTGTGAGCGAGAGCTGCACCAACAACACCGTGCCGACGATGATGACGTAGAAGTTGCCGCCACTGTCCTTCGATCTACATTCTCTGTCAATGGCGGTGGTGGTTATTGTGGTGGCGCTTTGATCAACATTCTTCGTCGAAGTCACCGCCGCCGCCATCCTTGAATCACAATTTCTTCTCTTCGTGAGCAACATATTGTACAAAAACTGCGATCCCAAAATCAAAGTCAAAATCAATCCAAACAACGTGTAGTCGTCCCAATGGGTCTGATGAAACTAGTTTCAAATTTTGAATGAACTAGTGTGTATTTTAATCTTCTATTCTGTATTACACCAAAAATCTGTTGGATTTTTGAATTTTAAAAACCCTAAAATGTTGGCTTGATTGGGGGAAAATTGAATGTCATGCAAGAATAATGGGGGATTTAAAAGGGGAAGGATTATGGTGTTAGTGTGAAGGGCATTTCGGTCCCAAAAATTCTAGTGTGGACCTGAGACTAAGATCTTTCTTGGGTTAGATCTATTGTAACAATCTTACTCTAGAATGGACTTATACTAGTTAACCCTAGTTTCTATACATGAATACATATGTGATATAGAAAATATTAAGGGAGGGGTACCCAAAAATAACTTTTCTAGCAACAATAATTTCATTAAAACCAAACCAAATAAAATAAAATAAACTTTCTAATCAAAATTTTTAACAAGGGAACTAAAGTGTCATTTTAAAGAAATTTAAATTTTATACACCCTATATTTCTATTTGTGGTACTAAATTACCATGTATTTCAACTAAATTTGTTAGATTCAACGAATCATAGCCTATATAAGGGGATGTATCTGAAAAGTGCATTGTAATAGGGATATTAGCTCATAGAAAATTAAGTGTATTAGTCAAAAATCCACACAATTTGGTCATTCATTAAAAAGTTCCTCGCTACTTTTTTTTTCTTCAGTGAAAAGCTTATCTGACAGATAAAAATAGATAATATTATACATTCATAAACATATAATATTATATGTTGACAGACATGTAATATTCACGAAAACGACCATAATTTTCTCATTTTTTGTGCTTTTGGGATGATTTTTTAAAAATTGTATTTCATGTATTTCTTTGAGATCTATGCCTTGGACTTGAGAATTTTACAAAAAAAAAAAAAAAAAAAGAAGAAGAAGATAAGTTACAGCCCGAATTTTGAGATTTTATCTGTCTAACTGATATCATTATTTGTTGGGTCCGTTAGATTTCAGTCCTTTAATGTGTCATTTTCTAAAAATAGATCCATTGTATAAGTCAACTTAGAAATCAGTCCCTCACCTATTTTGAGGACCAAAATACCCCCTCTCCTACAATTAAGGGTTTTTAAATTTAAAACCCATATAACTCTCTCTCTCTCTCTCTCTCTCTCTATATATATATATATATAATAAATCTGAATTTTCATCACAATTGAGAAATTTCTCACTTTAAAATACATCACAGAGTGAGAAATTCCTCAATAATAACATAATACGAAATTCTATATAATATTGTGAGAAATTCTCACTTCCAACAATAGTGTGAAATTTCTCAATTTAAATGAATCACTGACTATAAGTGAAAAATTTTTTGTGAGAAAATCTCGGTTCTAGAATTTTGATACAAATTTCTCACTTTTTGGTGAGAAATTGTCGATTCTAATATTTTGATTACAAATTGCTCACTTGAAAAAAAAAAAAACAAACAAACAAAAAAACAAAATTCCTCACCTTCAAAACTGAAAATATAAACAAAGTTGTGAAATTTCACAAAAAAAAAAAAAAAAAATGTTGTGAAATTTGACAACTTTTGATATCTACACCTACTTAACTAAATCTACCATTGTTGATCGATATCAAAATCTGGTAAAAAAATATTGATAAATTTCACAAAAAATGACTTTAAAAAAAAAAACATATCTAGCCGGATTTGCTCGTGGTGGTCTGCCTGCCATCCCCATCGTTGTCCATAAGCATCGATCACCACCACTATCACCATGGCCAAATTGTCAAAAAAATCCTCATCTGTCTAACCGTCCACATGAAATGGAGGATTTGAAGCCATTGAAACTGACCCTAACTTCATTCAAAAAAGAAAAAGAAACTGACCCTAACCCAATCAATTTACCACGAAAAGCCACTCAAATTCTTCAGACCCAATACCTCATTTTAGTGAGAGAAAGTTTAGAGAGAGAGTTGTTGGGGTGAGATAATGACAGAGAGAGAAACATATCTTAATTATTTAATTAGGTTTTAAATTAAAATCCCTAATTTTAAGGTGATTAAATATACACAAATATGTATATATCTAGTGAAGGGTAATTTTGGCCAAAAAAAAATACAGCTATTTGGGGAAAAGGACTAATTCCTATGTTTCTTTAATAATTAAGGATGAATTTAAGGGTTTAAAGAGTCAAAGTGACTAACTGTACGTTGACTACAATTTGAGGGACCAAAACGTATATTTCTATTATTTGTTTGCATACATATAATATTATTATCTGTCTAAATTCTTTGGCTTTTTGGGTGATTGTTTTTTATTTCCTGTATTTTGTTTTTAGATCTATGCATCCATGGTCCCAGTTTTATGAAAAGAATAATTATTTTTATTATATTTATGCGAAAAAAATGCAATTTTCATATTTGTTTGATTTTTAATTTTTTTCCCCCAATATTTCATGGCTAGTATTGATATCATTTGATAGATCTCATTTTACTGATTCTAAAACATCAAGTTTTATGAAAAATGGACTTATAGAGCAAAAGTTATAGCAATTTAAAGTTCTTTAGGTTCAAAAATGAGCCAATGAGTTAAACAAAAAAAAAAATATTAGAATGTGTTTTAGGTTGAGAAAGTTTTATTTGAGGGAGCTATGGTCGAAGCTCCCTAAAAGTATAAAAAATTGTGAAACTTCTATACTGTTAAGTTTAACAAATTTACTAATTGTGGCACTATTAATTAAAAATACAGGGTATTATTGATATGTTTAACACAATACGGAGTCCATTAAAAAAAAAAAAAAAACCTATAAAGAGTCACGGTGAATATTACCTTAAGTACAAGAGGTATAATTGTAATCTCTTTAATAAAATAATTAAAATAATAGGTCTCAACCACTCAATCCACTTTTTCCATCCTTCCTCTCTTCTACTTGCACTCCCCTAAAGCCATCCCTCTTTTTTTTTTCTTTTTTTTTTTCCGGTTTTTTTTTATAAAGAAATTGAATAACGAATAAATTCAAGGGATGTTCAAGAAGCAAAGGGATCCAAAATTAACAGTTAAGAATTGAACCCCTTTTGGCTTAATTAAACCAGATATACATGGCACATACTTTTGTTGAACGTAGTGTTGCTGCACAAAAATGTTCCTTTCTGAGAGTCGATGCTGTCAAGGTAGATGTATGGATGTATCTTCCTTTCGAAGCGGAATATTTCTGCATGAAGACTCCGGTGGGATTGGCACCAATATCCCGCCGATGATGAAGTTAATAATCAGTGTGTATTAAGGAAATGTATCTCAAGTAGAGGCAAGTTTATTGAATGGAAAAGTATTGTGTATGGATCTAGGAGCCTGCCTTCACAAACCTAGCTCCCCTCTTTAACTAGGGGAATTCTCTCCTTTTTCGATTCACGAAGTGTGGGATTTGATTACAGAATCTGTTGCGGATTCGAATTGTATGTCATTTTGAATTGATTGATTACGTTATTGATAATTTGAAATTCTTTCTGTTATGATACAAATTGTGCCTGATCATAAGGAATTGGTTGAGTGTTTATACGCTAATTCAAATGATGGATTATACCTCGACACGAGCTCAGGCTGAGCCCTTAAGAGCTCTGTTCGAGAGTTCATCCGAGACAGATATTTTTGGTCATATCAATGAGAAACAATTAAACAACATCCCTTTATCGTAGTTCTGCAAACTCTGTAGGGAATTTACTTCAAATGTACAAATTTAAGGGATTGAAATGAAACTATTAATTTTTCGAAATTAGCCCAAAATACTAGGGGTGTAATGTAAGCGGTAGGTTTAAGTCGATTTTTTTTTTTGTTTTTTCATGAAAAAAAAAAACCAATCAATTGTGAAGCATTCGACCGATTTTGGCTTAGATGTATATTTAAAAAACCGACCAATTAATTTTTTTATCGGTCAATTTTAATTTTCAATTTTTTACTTACACCCTTCCAAAATACCATTGGATTTGCAGGAATTTGTGTCGAATCGTCGATTAGGGGAATTGGAATTGCCTTGTGGATGAAAAAGTGGTGGGTAAAATAAAGATTTATATTTATTATTTAATTATGTAAGGAAGAACTATTTTTATAAATATAATATAGAGAGAGGGGGGAGAGAGATTGTAGACTAGAGAATATTCAGCTTTCCCAAAGCGACAAAAATGCTCTTGGGCATTGGTGTTTTATGTTTGAGCACATTAAGGCACTCCCCCTCGGTTTTTACAGTTAAAATATTGATTATTATGTTTGCTAATTTGAGCCACGCCCTACTTGTTCCTTTAAAACCTCACTCTAAAGTCCAAAATCAAAAGCGTCGCCGACATTAGTTACCGAGCACGTAAACGGAACTCTATTATCATAAATAAATAAATAAATAAATAATTAACAAATTTAGCCCTAAACTAAAAATCTCTCCTAACTAATGTCGCAGAGTTTAAAAGATGGAGTAATATTTTTGGCAGCTTCTAATGGGAAATCTTTGTTAAGATGCTTTTTTTTTTAATATTTTTTTTATATATATTATTATTACTAATTGACTTCTATTTTAATGACAAAAATATTCTGGAGATCCAAGATTAAATTCTATCAATTCTAAATTTATCTAAAGACTGTGGTTAATTTAAAGAAAAATGCTAAAGTATATTAGATTTGAACACCTAAGTAATTATTACCCGTTGATGTGTCAAATTGTCAATGGCAATTTTGAAATAAAATTTAATTTTAAGTTATTTTGTTTTACAACTAAAGAAGAGTTTTAGTTATCCATGTGTGCAAGTGTCTTGTTTAGGTGTATCTAGCATTACTCTAATTTAAAATACAAAGAATTAATTAAAAGTTCTTACTAGGGACTGTAATAGGATATAAGTCTATAACAATTGGTTTTAAAGTGATAATATGACTTTTTAAATTGTTTGATATTAAGTCTAATTTTAAACAGATTTTAAGATAATTGACAAGTTTGCCCTTATTTCACACACGTTATCATGCTATTTTGTCATCTCAGCATGCATTTCAATGCATTTTTTATTTTTGTTTTTCAAACTTTAAAGTGCATAAATTTCAAACCATTGGCGGACCCAAGTGGAGACCAAACCTCCAAGATTTTTGAAAATTTGTGAGATATATAAGTAGTTTTAACATTTGAAAATTAATTTATAAATTGGCCCTCCAAAATTTTTACTATTTACAATATAAAACCATCCAAAAATGTCAATTTGGAATCAAAAGCCCCAATGCCACATGCAGTTTGTTTTGTAGGCCAAATCTAAGGATTCAAGAAACTGGACTAACAATCATTTTGAATTTGATAATTCGTTGTTTGGTAGGTCAAACAGTGCAAGCTTAATTGTCAATATCAACTTAATAGTTCCCATATAGAGGACTATTTACTCCAAGGGTGTGGCATTAAATGTTCCCCATAATAGAGAATGAGAAAAATAATACTCAACTACCTAGCTCATGAGACAAAAATGACCTAAATCTAATCGATTAAACTACTCTGTCACTGTCGCAAATAGTAACATGATGTAATCATTGAAAAAATATTTTACCTTTTGATGATATGTTACTGTCTTTACTTGAATAATATTATAAAGGCAGCGAGTGACATATGAAAAATGGCCATAATTTTGCGATTAATTGATCAATTTGTAGAAATGTTACTATTGATGACATGTTACTGTCTCTTTGTGCAATACCATTTTATTGATCTCTGATGATATATTACTAGTTTAGTAATATATGTTAGATGATCCTAATTTTAGCGAGTTTTTGCGACAGTGATATGTTACTATCTTTGAAAATACGTATTGTATTTGATGATATGTTATTGTTTTTACCTGGATAGTGACAATAACATTACTTGGGCAACACTTAAAGACAATAGCATGTTCTAAAATGGCCATAACTTTGCGATTTTGTGGCCGTTTTTGATAAAAAAATTTTTATTTGGGCTAGTTTTTCGAGATCTACACAATAGAAGTGTCGAATTTAATTTTTTTTTTTTTTTTAAAATTGACATCCATATTTGAGCTGCAAAATTTTAAAATAAATAAATAAATAAAATTTGACAATTTTTATTGGCAATATGCATCTTGTTTTATATATCTTATTTTGTAAATCGCGGATACATAAAATTTGTCAAAAATGTATTTGTATTTTGAAAATTATGGCATTTGAAGATTGAAAAACTATTTTTGGGAAACATACTGAATTGTTGGGAAAGACTTACGTAAATAGCATTTGAGGGCTATTTTCGACTAAAGAAAAAATTGAATGACCTTTGACATTAACAAAAAAGAACGGGGACTAATCCCTTATTATTGACCATTATAAGGACTTGCGGCCTCGTGCCCCTTTAAAATACATCTTTATGTCCATTTGACCTTCATTTCTAATGAAAGAAAAATACTTTGCTTAAAGCCAAATCAATTCAAAATTTATTTAGAAATCGTGTTAAATGCGTACTTCTTGTGCAAGCATCCAAATCTAAATGACAGAACAAAAGTCTCACCAAAAGTATCATACAAAATTGTCACTCTGCCCATAATCAAAGAGCAAGTTAAGTAATGGTTACGTTGTATTCATATATACACAATCTTAGAATTTCAAGGCCAATCCTGCTCTATTTGTAACCCTATAGCAATTACTCATGTATCTAATAAGTTTTTATAGCAACAAAAATACCGAATGGGTTTTAACTATCTTCCAACCATTAACTATTATTAGCTTAACTTAAATTTTAAAAGTACTTTAAATTAGCTGAGTTATTTTTTTAAAAACAATGGGATACATAAACATACAAAAAAAATTTGGTGGGACAATTTTATTTTTTCCGATGACAGATCTCGTAAGGAACCAATACAAACATATAGAAGTAAAAAAAAAATACATTAAAAATTTAACTAAACAATCTTCTTAACCATACTGCAAATTTACTCAATTATAATAAAATTGTCTATGGCGTAGCTCGAGATTGAGTCGACTGAGGGAGCAGGTTGCTAACTTGACTGATAAGATAGGCAACCTTAAAAGTCACTGTGACTGCGAAAAGACCTTACTAAAATACCATATCTGACGACAAAATGTCATATATGATAGAAATAATGCCGAATTAAAGGAGTAACATCACTCTTTCTAAGGAGGAACAACTAAGAAAGCGAGAGAACGACGGAAAAAGGAGAGCTCTGAAAGAGATTTTTAGAGAGATGTGAGAGTTTTTTTTTTCTTCTTGTTGTAATTGCCCTAAATTAGTAGGGGCATTAGGATAAAGCAAACATAATTAAATTAGGGTGATGTTATTTCCACTCTATTATTGAATTAAGATACTCTATGGTACCATTCTTAGAACATGTGGTACTATGTATGTCATATATTGCATACATGGTATCACATACTCTAAGAATAATTCTATGGAATACTTTAGTTCAACGATAGAATGACAATAATAATTCCCTTAAATTAATTCATGTCTAGTTATTTGAACAGTCCAAGTAAGTAAATTTGGGGAATTGTAAACAAGTGGATCCAGGCATGTGGGCATGGGGGCTCATTTTAGAGATTCCCTCTCACGATACCCAACAAAGAATAACAAAGGAACAAAACCAGGCCAAGCCACCACCCAACACCGTGGCGCATTTTAGTGTCTTAGATCTGAATACAAAATATTCCGCGTTTGTTTTATCTTTTTAAAATAAAATAATGCAGGGGCAGCTAATCACCTAATGCCCACTTGCCCGGGCAGCCAATCAATTCCGAATCCAACAGCCATGAAGTAGGGTATTTTAGTTATTTTGTTAAGGCTTATCAATCTGATTTTAAAAAAAATAAAACAACAAAAAAAAGAACAATTTTTTAGAGTTGTCTATTCTTAGGATGTATTTTGAAGGTGGTGTTGGATTGGGCCTTAGGGTAAGGACAATATCTAGTTGATGTCAATTTGTACATAAGATAATTTCACCATTTGATTGATGTAAGTGTTGGGGTTATATCACATGTGGGGTTATATCTAGTTGATGTCAAATGATTTCTATTGTGATTTGGTTTCTTTTATGATAGAGTTGTATTACTTGTTCAATAAGTAATGAGTTGTAAACTCTCTATATATGGATGTTGTATATATATATATATATAGGAATTTATGTAAGCCCTTGGTGTACCAAGTTGGGGTCTCCCCTCATGGGGGTGCATGGTCTAGGGTGAGAGAGATTAATCATTGGGGTTTTCTGTGAGGGGTGTTCACAGCGTTATAGGGATCTGAGGTATGGATGTGTATTTCTTTATCTCTGTGATTTCTCTATATTACAGTGATTAATTGTGTCAGGTTCTTTGGGGTATTGAGTGGGGAGAGTATAAGGGTTTTGTATTTGGGTTATGAGATTTAATTCATGTAACTTGTACCATGTTTTACTCAATTGTGGAAGAATGGATCTCTCGGGTGTGGACGTAGGCAGGTGTTTGGCTGAACCACGTAGAAATCTGTGTGTCTTTTCTTTGGTGTTCATGTTTAATTACTGCTCATATGTATGTGTTTATTTAGGGGAATTTGGTTCCACGTGTTAAATTCCCAACACTAAGTGTAGAAATGTTATTCATGTGGATTTACAATAGTAAAAGCTCAAACCATATAAATAGAAAATCAAAAAATTTGAGCATTAAGCATGAACACCACACCATAAAGGCCTCTTATAATCTAATCCTAGAATAAAAGTAATTATTTACCCTTTTTTCCGAAAAAAAAAAGTACTTGTAATTCTTAAGCAATCAATAATTGTGGCACCGAATTAGATCAAGCTAACTATCTTGTGCTATGGATCTTATTTATTTATTTATTTATTGGGAAAAAACTATGGATCTTATTACTACTAAGCAAACACATGGATAATGTACCCTTTTCTTCTTCTTCTTCTTCTTCTTTTTTTTTTTTTTTTTTTTCTTTTTTTTCTTCTGAATTTTGTGGTTATGTTTATTGCGTAAAAAAAGGCAACGAAATTAACTTCAATATTCACTTATTAATATTTCGATTATTTACTTGATCATAAAAAAAATTCACCCTTTGAATTTATCTTTCTTCTCTTTTGTGAAGGAATAAAATAAAAAGAGTAATGCCATGCTTTCAGAATTTTGTATCCTAAATGGTTCTCAAAATTTCGATGGAATGATGTTAAAGTAGTTTCATTCTTATTGAAGTTAGGCCACTACCACATATATTTTAATTAGATGATATTGAAGTAGTCCTACTTATTGAAGGTGGACTATTAACTACGACAACTGTTTGGAATTGGGAACCATTTGGGAAGCACAACATTACTTCAAATAAACAAAAAAAACAGTAGAATCTATCATAGAATCATCTTCTAGCTATGATATCACACTACCTTTTAGGTGTGTAATCGTATCAGTTAAGTCCGATTTTGGATGATTTTTTAATCGATCAATTGATTTTGGTTCAATTTAATTTTTACATTGAAGTGATTTTTTTGTAAATCGACCGAATTAGTCGGTTGGTTTGGTTTTTCTTTCATCCCTACTACCTTTCATATTATTAAAAACTTGACACACCTAGAAAATTACGTAAGTTTAAAATTGACTACTTAAACTGTTAATTTAATCCGTAAACAATATTAGACCTATATTTTGTGTGAATTATACTTTAATTTCTAATTCCCTTTCTAGAACACACCCACATAAATTTTGGAAATGTAAATCATCTTATCACTGAATTATTGATGTGGCTATTTTTTTTGGTAATTCTTTGGTGACAACTTTCATACAACTTCCTAAAAGATGTGTCTATCTCTCTCTTGTGTCACTGTGGGGTCCAGTGACATCACATGAGAGAGATAGACACATCTTTTAAGGAAGTTGTATGAAAGTTGTATGAAAGTTGTCACCAAAGAATTACTCATTTTATTTAGTAGTACAGACCTAATGATACCCTCACCACCCAGGGCAGGTTAATACTGAGAGTAATGTTTGGGGCACACCCTTATACATTCAAAAAAACATTCATTCCCTGAGGTGAACCAATGAGAAGAGAGATAGAGGTTGCGGAGTCCACTGTCAGTCTTTTCTCATTAGTACAACTCAAGATGTGAATGTTTTTTGTGTGTGTAAAGGTATACCCCTAGTATTATTGACATGTAATACTAATCACCATGAGAGTTTCGAAAAACAATCAAACCAAACATGCCTTGCTGTGGCCTCTATCAAACCTCATATATTTTAAGTAGGGCTGCACAAAAAACCCGTTACCCGAAGACCCGACCCGAACCGAACCGATTGGGTCGGGTTGGGTCGGGTCTGAAATGAAATGGGTCGGGTCTGGTTCGAGTCCAGTTAAGAGATAACTGTTTCGGGTTGGGTCTGGGTCGGTTCGGGTCTGGTCTGGTCCAGTCAATAGACAAAACTGTTTTTGCTAATTAATTCTTTATTTTTGTGACAAAGTACTCATTTTTCTTTTCATAATATCCATGAATATATAAAACATAACCACCTTATTAATTTTAACTTTCATAGGTTGCACATCATTATATCCATGAATATATAAAACATTATATTCACTTTCTAGTGGTTGAAATTAATTTTCATGACTCTCCGCCCTCATCAATCTTTTTAATGGATGTATTATACATAGAAGAATAGGTATTCACTAATGAATATAAATAAAAATAATAACAAAATAAAATATATAAAAAAAAAAAAAAAAACTGGGTTGTGACTCAGACCCGACCCGAACCGAACCAAAGTAACTGGGTCGGGTCGGTCTGGGTTCAAACCTTATCGGGTCGGGTCTGGGTCTCAAAACATGGGATCATTCATAATCGGGTCGGTTCCGGTTCTGTAGAGACCCGACCCGACCCATGTGCAGCCCTAATTTTAAGAGAATTATTATTAGCACTCCAAAAATGAGTTAATGCACTCCACAATACTAATCTGACAACCTATTATACCATGCACTCAATATAAGTTCATGGAGTGCGAATAGTATTGCCTTTTAATCTTTAAAATATCCGGCGCATTATAGCAGGGATGGGCCAACCCCTGTAAAAACTTTAACAGAACAAAATAATTTATATACAGTGTTTTTTTCTAAAAAGTAATTTTTAAAGCCAAAAGCCAACAAAGACTAGGACAAGCCAACCACGTGACCTGCCAAAGACTAACCTGCAAAAAAATTTCTTGCTTTTGCTTTTAGACATCCATCCCATTGTTCTTTCTCCGATCAATCCCAAACATCCATCCCTTCAATCCAATCGACTGAATAAAAAGCAGTTCCTATTTTTTTTGGGGGGTAAAAAAATACAATAATTTGTTACTTTTTCACATTAAAATTTTTCCCCCTAGAACTAGAAAATAGTTTACACTGTGAGCATTTGTATCTGTGAGGCTTTGGCATTTTGTTATCACCCTTTTGTGTGTTTGTATCTTTCTGGTATAAGATAGAGAGAGTGTGATATTGATGTTGATCTTGCGAGGATATGGTGGAATCACAGGGGATGAACAGGGGAGGGCTAAAAACCAACGATATACCCATATGGAATTTGTGGGGATTGGTTACATTTTCATAGAAATCACGCCCCAGCATTCTCAGATCTCTAGGTTCTCAGAATTTCAGGCTTAATGTGTGTGTTTGTTTCTCAAGAAAATACTCGTCATTTTTCTTGTAGTTTTCTCGGCCCAAATGGTTCCCCATTTACTCAAAGCTATGTTTATTTCTGTAGAACTGGGATTTTGTGAGGTTTTAGCATCTGGGCTTCTGAGTTTTTGAAGTGTTGTGGATTGTTTGAAGAGAAGTCTTGAGTTTGTTTGAAGATAAAAGCTAAATAGGGATAAACTTCTTATGGTAATGGTGGGTCTGCCTTTTGAGGTCCTGATTAAGCTATCTTTTTGTTGGAAGTTGTTTGGACAAGGCAATATAGAAGCTGTGAATTCATGCTAGAATGGCTTCTCTGCTGATTGATTTTTGTGGGTTTGCTGATAACTGGGACTTGGTTACTCACAGAAAGTAAAGTTAGTGAACTGAGAATAGAATATGGAAAGAAGTTGGATTGTGTTCTGGAGAGTGGGATTACTGATTTTGGCTCTGTTGGAGAGTTCTTCTGCGACACTTTCTCCTTCTGGTATAAACTATGAAGGTGAGTTTCTCTTTTGGTTTATGTCTTAAATTATTCAACATATAACATGTATAAATGCGTAGTAGCTTTCTAAGGATAATTTTTTTTTTTTTTTTTTTTTAAATTTTTTTTCCCTTTCACTTTTGGGCTTTTTGGTGGTTTTTAAGTTTGGATTGGAAGGAAGTTCCTTTTCATTTTTCTAGTTGGGTTTCCATGGCATCCTATATCTATAGTTTGAATAAGGTTAGGTTGGATTCAAGCCAATGTGTTAGAACTCTTTTTTCTGTTGTTTTATACGGTTGCTTGAATAAATTAACTTGGTAAAGATTTTTGTAGTGGTCTATTGACTCTTTTATCTCTTTCTTTTCTCCCCCCTTTATTGGATGCAGTTGTAGCTTTGATGGCCATAAAAAATGACCTCAATGACCCATACAATGTTCTTGAGAATTGGGATATTAACTCGGTCGATCCTTGTAGTTGGAGGATGGTTACTTGTACCAGTGATGGCTATGTTTCTGCTCTGTAAGTTACTTAATCCATTTAGTTGTTGCTTCTTCCAAGTGTAGGGCTTTTTTTTTTCTGTTTGTTTGTTAAAAGACGAATTTGAACTGAATTTTCATCTCAATTCGCCATTATTTCGTTGGGTTGTTCTTTTCTCATCAGTGGACTGCCTAGCCAGAGCTTGTCTGGGACCTTGTCTCCAGGAATTGGAAACCTTTCATACCTGCAAAATGTGTAAGTTCTTGCCTTCCTTTTTCTCTAGTTTTCACTTGGCCTTTATCGTTTTCATGTATATGTTATTCCATTTATTTCATCTTTGGTCTAGCCTGAGTGTTGGTTTTTTTTTTTTTGGTAATCGGAGGTGTCCGGGCCAGCTTGCGCACACCTCGATTAATCCCCCGAGGCCTGGAGGCGCCTGGTGAATACTCCAGTGGCCACGCTCCCCATGACTCGAACACTAAACCTCTTAGGTAGTACACCCAAGAAGCTTATCACTCGGCCATAAGGGACTTGGTTAGCCTGAGTGTTGGTTGGAATCCTTATATATATATATATGTATATATATTTGGCTTGGGGATTTAATGAAGGATAACTGAAGGGAATGAAAATCCCTGCTGTTTTCTCCTATATTGAAGTAATATTAGAAACTACTCCGTAAAAGATTCTCATAAATAGTTGAGAATTAAGAGAAAGGAAAAGGAATTGAGATATATAATCACAAAAGTTATGTCATTGCTTAGAATTACAAATATACGTGTAGGCTGTTGCAGAATAATGGCATTTCGGGTCCTATTCCTCCTGCAATTGGGAAGTTGGAGAAGCTTCAGACACTTGATCTCTCCAGCAATAAGTTCTATGGTGAAATACCCGGTTCCTTAGGTGACCTCAAGAACCTGAATTATTTGTAAGTTTCATGAACTTTCTCAAACCTTCAGTTGATTAAATTATTTTTCAATCTTAACTGCATCCAAACTCAATTGACTTGCTTTTTTTTTTGTTGGTTGTTTTTTGAGCAAGTTAGGCGATTAAATAACAATAGCCTTACTGGACCCATTCCCGATTCTCTGTCCAAGGTTGAAGCTCTCACTCTTGTGTACGTCTTCAAACCAATTATACCCTTTCTTTCGCTTTCTACTAGCAGTTTATATGAAGGGGTCAATGGAAACTGAATTGTTTGTTTCATCCATATATGTGTGTGTGTTCACAATTTTAAGCTAAATTCTTTGCAGGGACCTTTCTTTTAACAACCTCAGTGGTTCCTTGCCAAAAATTTCAGCAAGAACTTTCAAGTGAGTCATGGTTTCTATTCCTAGATTCTGTTTGATCTACCGGACAAAAAGAAAATACTTTCATTTGTTTGGTTAGTATGAAGAACAATGAGGATGCTCAGAAGGAAAAGAAAATAGAGTCAAAAGTAAATTTCAAATTTTGAATTTTGTGAATCATTTTCCTTCCTCTTCTCTTTTCTTCGAAGATAGTGGGGGAAAAGAAAATATTGTGAAAAATGAATTTAAAATTTTGGATTTTGTGAGTCACTGTCCTACCCGTTTTAATGAGTTACTACTGTGTTGTGAATTCTTTATTCCCAACTCTATTTAAGAGTCAAGAAAAACACGAGGAAAAATACTAGAGAAATAGTTTTCCTTGTTGTTTTTCTTTGCCTTCTCCAAATGCAAAAACCAAATGGAGTCTTAAAGTGTTGTCATCTATTAACCATTATCTCACTGCATCTTTCTGCTTTCAGAATTATCGGCAACCCCTTAATTTGCGGGCAGAATAGTGAGAACAACTGTTCTGCCGTTCTTCCGGAGCCACTTTCCTTCCCGCCAGATGGTACAAGAGATAACTATCCCATAGTTTAACATAGCTAGTGATGTCACTTTGATTAGCTGTTCTAAATTTCTAATTGATAGGATCTTTGGTTTTCCAGCTCAACCTGAATCTGGGACAAAAAGCCACCGCCTGGCTATTGCTTTTGGTGCAAGCTTCGGAGCTGCATTTTTCCTCATCTTAGTAATTGCATCACTTGTTTGGTGGCGATATAGACACAACCAGCAGATTTTCTTTGATGTTAATGGTCAGTTCTATTCTATATTACATTACATTTTCTGTGATTAAATGAGAATTCTGGTTTTCTTATTGGTGTGTGTTTGTACATGTGATACAAATTATATGTATTTAATCATCACCTAAAAGGCCTAGATTCTGAGATATCACTTGCACTTAGCAGATCAATATGATCCGGAGGTATGCCTGGGCCATTTGAGAAGGTATACCTTTAAGGAACTCCGGGCTGCAACCGATCATTTCAGCTCAAGGAATATTTTAGGGAGGGGCGGTTTTGGAATTGTATATAAGGGTTGCTTAAATGACGGGACTCTGGTGGCTGTCAAAAGGTTGAAGGATATATATGCAGTTGGCGGTGAAATTCAATTTCAGACAGAAGTAGAGATGATAAGTTTGGCTGTACATCGGAATCTTCTCCGACTTTGGGGTTTTTGCACGACGGAAAGCGAACGGCTTCTTGTTTACCCGTATATGCCAAACGGGAGTGTGGCTTCTAGATTAAGAGGTTAGCTACCATTATATTTCGAGGCTGTTTGGCATAATTACTTTATTATTTTAGTTTATGTTCGTCTACTGTGCTCCGAACTCCTTTATGTTTGGTATTGTATCTTTTTAACATCAAACACTTAAAACTATTGTTTATGCTTTACACCCCTTTTCTCATTTTGTCATTCAAAGCCAAAATTATTTTATAGCTAAATTCGGATGGAGCTGTTTAAGTTATATCTCTTAGGGTCTGTTTGGGAATGCTTAGAGTAGGACCTGGTTTAGTCCAAGCCTTACACTTTCAATCTGTTTCTTTGTTTTTATTTTATTTTTCTTTCAAAATAATGAGAACCAATGTTATGTTGCTTTGACAAGGAACCATTTTTAGGAATAATATTAGATTAATATTACACAGTCACAAACTCGTATGCAAGAAATGGACATTCACCAAACACTTGAATCTATAGAACTTGTTCACTTCTGAACCACAGAGCCAGCTCTTTACCTTTCCATACAGCCCATTGGTTTGGTCGAACACTAAACTATTTTACATGTTGCCTGGAGCTAGTATCTGGCAAAGTCAGTCAATTGATTAGTATCTTGGTTTGTCTTACCAGATCAGGTACATGGAAAGCCAGTCTTAGATTGGTCAAGGCGAAAGAAGATAGCTTTAGGAACAGCGAGGGGACTACTCTATTTGCACGAGCAAAGTGACCCTAAAATTATTCACCGTGATGTCAAGGCAGCCAACATTCTGTTGGATGAAGATTTCGAGGCAGTTGTTGGAGATTTTGGGTTAGCAAAGCTATTGGATCATCGGGATTCTCATGTGACCACAGCCGTTCGTGGCACAGTTGGTCATATAGCTCCAGAGTATTTGTGTACTGGCCAATCATCAGAAAAGACTGATGTGTTTGGCTTTGGAATTTTGCTTCTGGAGCTAATTACAGGTCAGAAGGCTCTGGACTTTGGAAGGGCAGCCAACCAGAAAGGCGTAATGCTGGATTGGGTTCTCTCTCTCTCTCTCTCTCTCTCTCTCTCTCTCTCTCTCTCAAACACACAATGACACACATCGAAGTGAGACATTTTTTTTCTTGGAAGAATCTGTGTTGGCTTGTGGGAAGAGTCTTCCTATTTCTCCTGTTAGAGCATCTGTAGTGGTGTTGCAGTGTAGGGGAAATTACCCTACGGGGCGGTTCATAGTGGTGTAGTTGGTAGGGGAACTTAGGATGGTGGAACTTAAGTTTACCATTCAGCTAATTTTTTTACCGTACGGGGAAACAGCAAAGACAGTGCCGTTTGGTGACGAAACGGCAAAGGCTTTGCCGTTTAACCTCTCTTTTTATTTTTGTTTTAAACTAAATGAAATGTTGAAGATTCAATATATATACAATGACCAAACGGCAATGTGATTGCCGTTTGACGTTGAACGGCAATCACTTTGCCGTTTGGAGTATAGCCGGCATTCACTTAGGCTTCTACACCGCTGTGAGCCTTCCAATTTTCGTACATAAACCTAGCTTAAATTTACCCTACCGTCTACTACACCACTGCAGATGCTCTTAGAGATGTACCTAGTTTATAGATTTAGTGAGGGAAATGAAAGGAAAAGAAAACACTCAAGGAAAATACTATTCTTTCTTTTTTTCTTTTCTTTTTTTTGTTAGTAAGGAAAACATTGAGTAAAATATGAAGTAAAATAACAGGGGGTGGGAAAACATAATTAAAGTAATTTTCATTTCATTAGTAACTTACCCCGTCTTATATTTGAACATTTTATATTTCGATGGTATTTAAACATGAAGGAAAACACAAAGGAAATTGTTTTTCTTCTCTTTTCCTTCCCTCTTTTTCTTTTCCTTTTATAAATTCACAAACCAAACGGAACCTAGAAGTCCATGCTATCTTCTTTAATCGGTGACTGCATTGTTTTAGCTGATGGGTTTTTTTTAACTGTGGACAATAAATCGGTCAACTCTCTAAATATAAAGTGTTCATCTCTCTATTTTATGGTGGATTACTAGAAAATGGAAGAATGAATAGCACTCAGAGTTCCATCAGGTTGAAAGCTCACTTTGTTTGTTTGGTGCGATTGAATCCTTTTTCTCACATTATTGTCAACTATCATGCAGGTAAGGAAGCTCCATCAAGATGGAAAACTGAACCTAATGGTGGACAAAGATTTAAAGATCAATTTTGACAGGGTTGAATTAGAAGAGACGGTTCAAGTTGCTCTTCTATGTACTCAATTTAATCCTTTGCACCGCCCGAAAATGTCTGAAGTATTGAGGATGTTGGAGGGTGATGGTTTAGCCGAGAAATGGGAGGCCTCACAAAAGGTTGAAACACCTAGGTACCGGTCATTGGAACATCATCCTCAAAGGTATTCAGACTTCATAGACGAGTCCTCGCTGGATGTTGAAGCAATGGAACTTTCTGGGCCCCGGTAACAAAAGTTTCTAGTTCTTCCACTCATCATTTTAATGTTTAGTTTACATATATATATATATATATATATCATTAAGTTGGAGAGCTTGGAGGTGAGATATATATATCATGTTGATAGCTGTTGAACGCATGTATTCATCTGTACAAAGAAAAGAGAAAGTAATGTATAAGCATTGGGTTCTTTGTTATTGATTGAGTTGATAAGAGGTTTTGTTGAAAGAATTTTTTTGGAATTAGCTCGAAACTTTAATGTAATTACTCTCCTAGTAATTGATTGAAGTAGGTGGCAATGGAATTTCGGCCCTACTATCGGGTGGCCTATAGATTTTTGAGTGTCCTAAGATTAACTTTTTAGTTCATTGTCGGGTGAAGGATAGCCCCCCCAAAAAGTATGTTTTACAAGGGTATAGCATAGGTCAGTAAGGTCATATTTGGAAATACATAAAATCAGACGCAGTGGGACCCAGTTGTATTGGCCAATGTGATGCTTGGCTGAGCATTGGTGAACCATATTTTGGGTGAGCAAAAATATTTTCTAATTTTATTTGGTTTTCATAAAAATTAAATAAAATGATAATGACCAATTGTGGGTATTTATTTATTGGATTAATTAGTCATAAATCCATTTTTAGTGTCCTTTTTCTAAAAACTAAAAATTTTACAAAACTAATTTGTGAAGTTTCAAAACTTCACACGTCATTCAAATAATCATTGTCAAACAAGCCCCAACCGTTGTTGACCACCAGAACCCAGCTACCAACGATCAAAATGGGTTTAATTTGATGGGTAGTTATGATCTTAATTAGTGACTGTATTTGTTTTTGTGTTTGTTTGGTTAGTGTAGGACTTCTTCGGTCGGTTCACCTTTTGGCTCATGTTGCAGTATTGTACTCTTGACGTTTGATTTTATGTCTCAATAGATTGAATGGCCTCGCAGGGGTCTTTGTTTTGAATTTTAATTGAGATTTTGGATTCATATTGTTTACGTTGGTCATCAAAGAATTTGGGCTTGATAGTAGCAGAGTGGTTGATTCCGGTACCGCTGACCTGGTCGCGATGCTTTGACATATCGAAGTTATTTGTAACCTCTTTAATACATGAGAATTTTTTAGTTTGTGTGGAAAGAGTTTGAGCTTATGTGTAAAGTGATTCACCTTGAAATAAGGAGGGCTGGATAGATTGATAAAGAGATTTGATTGGGTTGGGATACCATGTTATCTCTATCCCCATTGCAAACAATATTATTTCCATGATCAGGGATTAAAGGCTAAATTTCTAATTTCTTATTTAGTTGGGAATGCTTATGTAACCTAAATGCAGACTTGTTCTTTTTTAAACTAACATAGACATTTTGTTCCTCTACGTTTGGAATATACTTGTGATTTAATAGTGAAAAAATTCAGTCCTGGGATTGTAAACTTTAATGTAATTGATTGAAGTTGGTAGGAAAGGAATTCCGGCCATCCTATACCCCCTACCCCACCCCCCCCCCCCCCCCCCCCCCCAAAAAAAAAAAAAAAAAAAAAAAAAAAAAGTAAGTATAGGTCAGTAAGGGCATATTTGGAAACACTTAAAATAAAATTAGACTCATCCCAATCTTAATTTTATTTGGTTTTCATTTAGAAAAAAAAAAACCCCAATTGTTGGGTATTTTTTTTATTGGATTAATTATTAGTCATAAATCCATTTTTTGTCAAAACTAAAAATTTTACTCCTACAAAACTAATTTTGTGAAATTTCAAAACTTCAAACATCATCAACTAATCATTAAGGCTCGCTGCATGTCCAAATCCAAACAAGCCAAAACCTTCGTTGACCACCACTACCAGAACTCAGCGGGTTTATGATTTTAATTAGATTTTTGTGTTTGTTTGGTTAGTGTTTTTGGCTAGGACTTCTTTGGTCGGTTCACCTTTTGGCTCATGTTGTATTATTGTACTCTTGATGTTTGATTTTAATGTCTGAATGGGCTCGGGGGTGTTTGTTTGGAATTTTAAGTGAGATTTTGGATTCATGTGCGTGTGTATATATACTAGGTGGGGGCACGTGCAAGGCACGTGTGGTGTTGGAATGCCCCGTTGCCTGTTGCAAGGGTCCTTTTCTACATCACAGGATCTGTACTGAACAATACAATTTGTATTTTCTAAGTTTCAGGTCACCAACACCATACAATATTTCCAATTCCTAAAATAAATAATTAAAACGTACAGTAGCAGTTTTACTATTCAAAGTATTCAAAGTACACCCAAGCATTTGATCAAGAACCTACAAATAGAGCATTTAACAATGCATTATGAATAGGAGTAGTGTTTACATGTTCGCATGTTGCAAGTAAACAGAATTAAAATTGATTGAATTGAATAAAAAATGAAGGATAACACTAAAACGGAAGTGAGGAGTGAAAGAGAGATCGTTGCTGATCTGTTGAGTGGTATCAAGGATTGGATGGCAAATTGATCTTCGAAGCGGACTTTCCGGGGGCCTGAATTCAAGTCGCTTTTGCCATCCATTGTCAACTCGAGCTGCTCTTCTTCTCCTTCCAAGAGCGATACGGTCTCCTTTCCCAATATGCGCGCTCTACAACGAGCATAATCACCTCTCCCTAAAAGAAATAAACCACAATGCACAATGGAAAAGGGGCAAAAAGATGAATCGATACTCCACAATGAAGAAAAAAAAAATTACATATTTACAAGGTATTATCCTACCTCAATGGAATTTGGACAACTCCAAAACATTAAAGTACCTCCAATGGCAATGCGAAAAATATTCACTTGCAACCCCCCATTAGATGCTTGGCTTTGGAATCCGAGCTCTCTAATTAGTTTCCCCACACTTTTCGCTTTCCCAGCCACCTTTTTTTCCTTTTTTCATAGCATTCCTTCAAAGTGTACCCCTGTTTAAGAAAATTTGAACAGCCAAAGATAACTAACAAAATAAGAACTATATGAAATTCCAAATAACCATAGGATACAATTAAAAATAGTTAACTTTAGCAAAGAGATTCAAAGAATCCCATCCAAGTGAGCAGGTTTATTTAAGAAAAAAATAGCACAATGCCCAAATTCCAATTCTTGTTTAGCAGAACTCTCTATATATTTGCATATAAATACACGTGGAAGTGTAAATGCCTTCAAATTCCTACTTATCTCTGAATTGTGATTAACATTTTTTTTCTTAACAAAAACGTACATCATGCAATATATGAATGACTATTGATAATGAGAAATGATTTGAAGATGGACATAATTATGTTTATGAAAGAGATAAAGGGGGAAAATCAATCTTTTGTAATGGTTACAAGAAATATTATCCACAAATTGTATAAAACAAAGCCAAAATTGTGTTAGCCATCCAAATAATGTTGTAAAGCTCAACTTTTAGATCCAGTGTTTGGATCCTCGGCAGCCTTAGAGTTAGGGTGCTACCAATTAGGCAGCACCGAGGAAAGATTGACTACCTACTATATATATATATATATATATATATTGATAAATGAACATATACCATCTTTCTGTTCATGTTTCTCAAGCCCACAACGAATTTGAACCCTGAGCTTCACATACAATTAAAGGTCAACAGAATTAAATGTCCATCAATTTTTCAAAGGTATATTACATCATCACAATCATGAATAGGATAACCAGGAAATTATAAACTTGTAAATTGATAGTGAATCCTCTCTCAAGGAGTGTAATTGTGGCGAGGGAAGGGAGGGGGTTAGTGTTGCTACAACTTCGTTTACCCTCTATTCAAAGTGTCAAGATATGAGATTGTGTTAGCACCTTGTAGATCATGATTTGAATCAAATGAGCACGACAAATAATCACTCAAAAACAATATAAAAGGTCTTCCATATTTTTTGAAAGAAAAACATCATAAATTTTTTAATATTCAAAAACCCATCTCATATTTACTTTTTTGACATCATTATTATTATTATTATAGACGAACATTTGTATACCCAAGTTATCATCATAGAGGATTGTGTGTGGATATTGGATAATTTACCTTTTCTCCCTCTAGGCAACCCTTTTTTTTTCCAACTTATTGTAAGCAATTTGGGTTGGATAGTGAATCAGCCAATAAAATAGTGGATCAAAAATCCAAAAATATTTGTAAACCAAAGAATCCATGTGACCAAACCAATGACCTATTTAGAAAATGACAATCAGACTATATAACAAAGGATTAAAGCATTATGATGAGAGTAAATATGCAATGAACAGAAAATTAAAGAATGAGAAAAATAAGAATAGAAAATGATTAAGAAAGTCACTCCCTTTCACCTTTTCTTGATTTACTAATGTACTTGAACTTTTCATGTCCAACATTATAAGCACTGAAAACTATATATATACATATATATATATATATATATTGTTCTTTTCTTTTTCTTGATATCCCAATATGCACATCAAACAAAAAATAAAATAGACAAAACAGAAAAAGGAAAAAAAAAAAAAGGGCAAAATAGAAAGGTCTCCACTTTCACAAGTAAAACTATATATTATACACACTTTTGAATGAGGGAAAGAAATTCTACGGAAGCAAATCGTATGAGATAACAATTTTTTTTTCAAAATACTTAATAAGATTATAACTATTTATGTATTCATCAAACATGCCTGAACCCTTATTGCAAGTATTCAACATACACGCCTGCACCTTTGCAAAGTAATTGTACCTTTGCCTCCTTATTTCTTGCAATCACAATGACAATCAGGTTTTTTAAAGTAAAAAATGCCGAGACACACAAGTTTATACAACTTGATAAAATGTAATAGAATGTTCCCTAAAGAATGCTTATTACTCAATCTTGTTGTTACCTTAAAGAGAACATATCATAAACATATGAACACGTTATTAGTAGTTAAAAGTTATATTAATTATTTAAAAAAAGAAGGGAAAACCTATACATCCAAACACACGTTGCCACGAGCTTTATAATGGTATCCTAAGTTATTTATCAACAATAAAATAAAATTCTAGTACTGAATGATTTCTTATTGCAAGAGACTAACCTTTCAACCTTCCTAGCAGAGGTAGTGTCTCACATAGTGGGATACTCTTTTGAGACTTCCTCGATAAATCAAAGTCAAGTTCACGTGCTGCAATCATTTTGAATTGTCCCCTTTTTGAATATAATAAAAAAAAAAAGTGATATATTAGCAAAATGCAAGTAAATCAGTCCTAAAACAAAAATAGAAGCAACACATTGACATATCACCGCTTTCGATCTTCAAACATCGATATGGTCTGGTCAATTCTATAACAAAATGGATTTGGCAACACTAATCTAATAAAAATGGCCAATCTAACAATTTAAGCACTCTAGGCACTGAATTTCCTTTTAGCTAGTTCCTTATCTTTTCTACCCTCACATAACTTAATTTAATAATCACACAGTCCCAAAAACAAGTACTACAACACACGGTTGTACCAAAATTGGAATATGATAGTTTTGTCATTACCAAGTATTTAAGTTTTTCACATTTGCCTATATGCATATGATTGATGAGGTATCTTTGGATTGTCAATTCAATTTAATTCATATCGAGGCAGTTTTCAAGCAAGTTCAAATATCCTCTTATGTCAGAGGTAATTAGCTATTACAATGGGGAGTTGCTTCGTGTTTTCTAGCAAGAACCAACAGATATATTTCCTAATCAAAAGCCCATATGGGTTAGGTTTTAAAATAAACAACTTTTGGAATAACGAGCTAAAGAAAGAGTAAATGCTACTAACGTAACTAATAAGGAAAAGAGAAGGGACATTTCATAGGAAAATAGGGCAAGGTCACTCCAATACATGTCCAGCAACTAATTGGGTTACTTTTGAACATCAAATCTGTCAGAACAAGAATTAAAAACGAACCATGATAAAGTGTCACAATAAATAAACAATAAATCATAAGGCAGTGCCTAGAACTTGACAAACCTTGCATCTTGTGCAAAACTCAGGGACAAAGCGTTGCAAGAGCACCCTGCAGATTAAGATTTCATCGTTTCTCTGCTAAAAATGGATTGTCTATGTAAAAACCACAAAAAAATTGCAGCAGTGTCTCAACCTGGAGAAATTAATAGCATAAACACTGGAAAAAAGAAAAAAGAAAAAAAAGACATATGTAAGAATGAGCAGTATTTCCTATTAATATACATTTAGATCCTCTCTAATACATGTACATCATCCCTTTTTTTTTTTTTCTTTCTTTCTCTTTGATTTTTTAGAAAGTATGACTTCAAAACTAAACATATGAGCCCCATAAAGTTGGTAAATAGACATAACATTCGAACCCAAGATAAAAACACATACCATTTAATACAATCGCCTCTTCCTGTTCCACTATCTATAAACAAGCAAGAGAATCATAGAAATATTAATGAGTAAAATCCAAAAATGAAATATTTGTAGTTTAGGTAACGTGCTTTTTTCACCCATGTAACTACATACTAATTTATAATTTGGTCCTCATATTTCACTTATAATCATGTTTCCACAGCACAATCCAGGGATTCTAGGGCTGGCACACACACACACACACGCATACACAGGGGACTGAGGGAGAGCTTCTAGAATTAGGGTTTCATGCATCCAAAATCAGATTTAACCACCAAAACCACATCACAGCGCCCACAAAAACCCTTAAAAGCCTTGGCAACAAAAATCAGATATGTCCCAAACCACTTTATGTGTCCGAAAGAAGAACGCAAAGTTTAGAGACTCCAATAATTCAACATCTTGAACCATCCAAGGGCCTGTTTATCAAAGTTCTGGATTCAAGAACAAGATCACTCAAGCTCATTGTTTGATCAAGGTAAGCGCTAAAAACATCACACTTAAGCTATGTTTTGTGATTTTACCCCAAAAATATGGGAATATATACTTAAATGCCTAAATTATTCCAAAAAGTATGGAATATAAAGAAACTTATCGTGTGAGACCGTGCATGGTTGTGTCTAGCAAGTAACAACATAGAAAACAAAGCACCACAGAACGACCTCAAATCATAATATTCATGTACAAAACCGGGAAAGCAATAAAAGTATGTTATACAAGTCTACATAAATAAATGATTGTATATAATGTAGTTTTAAACTCTATTAAGTTTGTTGTCAATAAACCACCAAGAGAAATAGGAGAATCTGAATAATTACACGATAATTTATGAATAACAGATTAAGCAGTTGGAGCACAAATTTTATTTATAAGAATTTGTTTTTTATAACTTTGATCACTAATGCACTTTCCGTAACTATTCATTAACTTATTCATAAAGTTGGAATGGGCTGTTTTCTTTTCAAAATGCACCCTTATATATATATATATATATATATAATTTTTTTTTTTTGGTGTGTGTGTGGCCGGGGGGGGGGGGGGGTCCTTCAGTTATAAAAATGTAATTGTTCAATCCTCTTTACTTTTGCTGACTCTTCATAGCTTCAGCAAGGTAATCGCTACAAATATTACACCTATGCTATGGTTTGACCCTAAAATACGGAAATTTACACTTAAGGTCAAGATGGAAGAAATACAACACATAAAACATTTATTGCCGTTGATCGTTAACCCAAGTGAAATCCCTCACAAAAACCATCAACCAAACAAAGCCTAAAGGAAACATTTGTTCAGTGTTCAGGAATAATAGAACATCATGTTCAATAAAAATTAATGCAATTTGGTTTAAACTAAGGGAGTATTAAAGGTATCTTAGCTAGCTTGGCTAAATTTGTCATATTAAAGAGACTAATAAAATACATAGAGTGGTTAGGCTAAAAGCATATGTATTATCTATATAGTAGTTCCACTTTATACAAGAATACAATTGGATTAAAAAGACTGTAAACCGTTACTTCTAATAACAAACATATAACTTGAAATTACTCACCGAGATGACGGATTAGAGTCTCGTGGGCGCCGCCACGACGACGGACCAAATGGAGCCTTGTATGTGCATGGCGCCATATGAGTTGCGTAGAGAGACAAATCCATTTAAAAACCCTCCCTAAACAACCTTACTGGAGTTCCTTTATTCCTACTCTACATTTCAGTTACACACACCGTCAAAGGCCACAAGTAGATTTGGTAGATTATTATGAATTGATGAACAACTAAAAGCAGATACAATCAATTGAAATACAGAAACGTCTAAGATATAGCTATGAATAATAAATGGAGTACCAAGTTAAAGAATTTGAAAGACACCCTTATTTATACTCAATTGACCAATTGCCATTCTTCAGATACTGAAAGTAAAAGGAAGTAGTGAGAAATGGAATTGGAGAAACTTATGAACAACTCTATGCTTTCACCTTTATCATTTGTAGCGCAACTTACTGGACGATCGAAGACAGACCACAACTATTGTCAATGGTGGGAATGCTCACAATTTATCATGTTTGTATCCCGCAGAAGTATACCCAAACATAACATATGAAAATAACCCGACAAGTTATTATACTCTAATCAACCATATTCGATAAAATGGTGGGAATGCTACGTTTGGTTGCAAAGATACCTGAGTAACCCAAAATAATAACATCAACATTCTAGCTAAAACAAATTGAAATATTCAAGCTCTAATTTTCCACCACCTTTTCATTTCGTGGCTAACCAAACAAAGGGAAAATTACAAACTAAATTAAAACAACCATAATAAAACAGGAGGCATATAACTGAAATAAGTACATGCGCTTAAACTTTAACAAAGAAAGAACCTAAAAGTGAGCACCATGGGTATGAGCACACATGTTTTATTGCCAATGCTCTTGTTTGTCCGGGCTCATGAGAAAGTAAGAGAGAGAAGGATCATACCTTATGAACAAGAATAGTTCCAGCCAAACCTCTTCGTCCATCTATGCCTCTGGGTGGAGGTAAAGCACAATCATCTCCAACAATCACCATCAAGATAGTGCAAAGATCAATTTAATTACAATGATTAATTACCAATTAATGTACACGTATCATTCTTATTTCTAGTGACAAACAAGGATGATTAGACTAAATATTGACACAAATACAAACCTCTACTTTGTAACCTTCAGATTTTGCTTGCTCAGCAGCCAAACCAAAATTCAACTGATCACCAGTATAGTTCTGCCAAGTTTAAGTTACCGCATTAAAATAAAGAAATGCCGGTTGAACCGCTGAATGCTTTTTAATTTCATATAGATAAAGATGTCTTATTTTTTCTAGCTTGTTTTCTTGGGGGATTTTCCACTTCAAACACAAAAAACACCATTACGTATCTAAACAACCAGAGTTCTAAACAATTCGTCCAACAAGTTTAGAAGTATAATACCGTGACAATGAGAAGGCACCCCATAGGACCAGTCACTGCTCGTATGCCCTACAATTGCATAAAATTATATATGAATTTGTCCAGGAGCGATGTTTGGAAAACTAACATGCGAATGATCTAACTAAGGTTGTCAACTAAGTTTGTTCAATACAATAACAAGAAATCGTACAGCTAGAATTGAATTAACGGGGGGAGAAGCGAAGACATCTCCACAGATGACTGCTATTAGCATCCCTTCTCCCACAAATCCAGCATTAGCTGGCTCATGGCCAGCTCCACCTCCTGTAACATGAAACTTATAAATATTCCAGCGCCAAATTAAACTGCACTAAACAAAACAAAATTCTAGGAAACTGAAGGCTGAATTCTTGTGCATATGAGTCCATCAGTGAGTACAAAGTAGCTACAATCTTCATCATTCAACAAAATCTATGCTCAACAATGTGCTGCAGTTTTGTGCAAGAGAGTGACGAAGAAATCACGGACGTGGTATATCTTTCATGTAGTGAAAAAGGAATAGCTATGATGCCGTTTGATATAACTCATCAAATATAAAAACTTTCAACTAATCATGAACTGAATTTTTTTATTTTTACTTTTTATTTTATCAAAGTACTGAAAAATTAAGTCAATACCACTTTAAGCAACCTACCAGGTTAACACGCACAGTCACATCTCCTACATAAGCAAGCACAGAGAGTGTTCATTATATATAGTTACAACAGCAAAGAGAAGAAATGAGATACTACCACTACCCACCACTGGGATACTACCACCACCCATTACACGCACAAATATTTCAACCAAGAAGGTACAACTCTTGACTATGTAACCGTGCAACTTGCTTAAATCCTGATTCCACTTCTCAATCAGCAAAAAAAATAAGCCGAACACCTCATAGGTGTCACCTGATATAACCGTAACTTTGTCATATGTTGCACTTGAAACATTAGCATGTAACACAACCTTAACCAATATTTTTTTTCACAATAAGGAAGATGTCACAACTAAATGATATGCATATGAGCATACACCAAAATTCCATGTTCGTAAAATACCAGGGAAATTGAAAAGATTGCGCATTGAGAGCAATAATAAACCCAAACTTGATAATTAATTACCTCCGGAAAACCATCCAAATATTGCAATCCCGGATAAGTTTCCACCAGACCCTCAATGAATTCGATCACCACATCTGGATGCATAACAACAAAATTTCAGGTGGTGAGCTTAACAAATACTCCACATTAATTACCCTCTGGTAAATCGATGGATAAAAAGAAGACGAAATCTGAAGGCAAGAATTGTTTTATGTAGTTTTAAGTTACTGAAAAATGAGAGAACCCTGCTCACTTAATGCACAAAGTGGGGAATTCCATTTTTATTTTCATTTCTCTTCCAACATTTTCTCATCAATTAAAAAAAAAACCTTAAGTTTCATTGTTCAATAATGAAATTAACCTGAAATTGAATTGTTAGTACATTATCCGCCTGTGGGTTGTTGAGCAAATGAAAGACTCCACTCACCGAATAACTATATAGGGCTAGATATAAATTCAATAACTAACACGACATAAAATATACTCTCCCTATTTCATTTCCAAGCATTTTGTGAGCAACCAATCAGTATATTCATATGAAATGCCATACATGTCAAAGGAATTTATAAATCAGAAAGAAAATAATAATAATAATAATAATTTATGAAAATTACTGGAGACAAAAAAAAATGATGTAGTTTGCTCCATATGATACCCAAAATTCAGTCAGAAGCAATAAAAATAAAAACAAAATAAAATGCAGAAAGGAAAGGATTTGAGAGTAATCACCATTAGGGTTGTTGATGAGTTTCTTCCCTTGGAAAGCCATATCCAATGAATACAGGGGATGGGGACAATGTTTCCGTGATCAGCGAGTCTTAAACTGCATTACTCTTAAAAGATTAGTATCAAAAATTGAAGCGACAATTACAGTCAACTATAAACCGTAGCCCAAACCTTCATGCAAGAGAGTAAGAGAGAGAGGGGATTGGCGCTGGTGTAGACACCCCAATTTTGACCGGACGTCGAATTTAGGAGAGTGTCACCTCCAAGTCCGATGATGATAAGGACCGAAAGATTTGAAGTATTCCAAGCTCTTCAGAAAGTTCTCCAAACGCGATAAAATTTTACAGAAAGAAGAGAATACCAGGTATTTAGGAGAATTCAGGTATAAGACATGATTTTTGGAAATGATCTTCAAGAATAATTTGTTTCAAAAAGAGGGAAGACCTAAAAGGGGGAATCTCAGCTAAAAACGGCACACGGCAGACTGCCGCGGCCCTCACTGAGTGCCGCACGGCAGTCAGAGAGTGCCGTTCCGGCATTCACCAAGTGCCGCCACAAATTTATGACTGCCGTTCACTTTTAAAGTCTGTATTTTGCAGTGCAATACGTATGCGTATGCGAATAAGAACAAAAAAATTGATAAAGTAAGACTGACAAAAATGCGGCAATCCATTAATTGTCGCGGCATTTGATGAATGCCGCGCGGCAGTCATGCAGTGCCGCGACGGCAGTCATGAACTGCCGCGGCGGCATTCACGGACTGCCGCGACAGTTTCTGGACTGCCGCGCTGGGCAGCAGTCTGCCTAATTTCAGAAAGTACACATTGTACCACCAAATGAGATGTTTACACATGTCTTTTACTCCGAATTTACTGAAATTACCTAGGTATTTTTGTCTATAAAAGAAGAGGTATCTTCATTGAAAAAGAGAAACCAACCAAGAGAAAAATATTGGGGGAATTTGAGAAGGGGAGAACAACACATACAAGAAAATACTTCCATTACACCAACATTTTAGAGAGAAAAGAGAGAGTTTAGAGAACTAGAGAGAAGAGCTTGGAAGATCTTCAAAGAAGAGAAATTTTGAGGATAGTTGGAGGTGATCCTCTAACCATAAGTTGTTTTATTTGCATTCTTTCCTTTGAATCCTCAAACTATTTTGTTTTCTTTGCTTCATTTCTTTTTATTTTTTTTTATACTTCCTTCTTGAGACTCTTGGAGATCCTCAATATCTCTCTTGAAATCTCTTGAATGTGATCTTTTGAATCCCATGTAAGCTTATGCTTCACATGGGAGTCAAAGTTTGATCATCACTTCACTTTGTAAATAAATAGGTGGATCTAAGTCCATATTCATGACTTGGATTCTCTAACTTGGAATTTCATGGGGTCTTCTCTATATCCTCTTGAAGTCCATAAGCTAGTTCTTTGATTCTTCTTCTCTTTTTTTTTGTTTATGTTCTTCTCTTGAGACTCTTGGGGATCTTCCATATCTCACTTGAATCTCATGAGTTTGATCTTTTAGTCTCATGTAAGCTTATGCTTCATATGAGATTTAAAGTTGATCATCATTTTAGTAAGAACAAGTAGATGAATCCAAACCCCTACCATGGTTTGGGTCTTCTAAGCTTGAGTTTTCATGGAGTCTCCTTATATTCCTTGAAGACTCATGAGTTTTAGTCATGTCTTGATCTCCAATGATCATCAAATGGTAAGAGAAATGGTTTGGTTTAAACCCAATTTCATGGTTTAATAGTTGGGGTTAACAAATAAAAGTTGAACTTGACAAATGAAAACAGTGAGTTCACAAACTGTTTTTGATCAAAGATTTTTAGTTCGAAATCTAACCGTTGAAATCAAGTGAAACCAACGGGAAAGTGTCAATAACACAATATTCTACCACTGTAATTTTTGTTTTAAGGTAGTTTTATGTTTAGAATGGTTTGGTCATGAGTTTTGTGAAGTAACAACAATCTGTCCAGAGTTTCAGAATAGTTTCAGAACAGTGACACTCTTTTGAAACAATTAAATCAGAGTTCTAATAAAGTGTTTGTGACCCAAAATAATTTTTTCTATAAGGTTTAATGTGTTAGAAAGATACCCTAAAAAGAACTAAGCATTTCGGAGCTTTTTGCTATTTTTAAAAAATCAAACAATATCTCTGGACAGAGAGTTGTACTTCTCTGAGTGATGTCTGGTGTTTGTCCTTTTCCCAGAGATCCAACCGTTGAAACTTTGATTTTCTTTTTGATTCGGAAACTAGACTCACAGAGGCATCTTGTGTCCAAAATTCACCGACATCAAACCATGAGAGACGTGCTTTTTATTTTCTTAAAGTTCTGATCTGCTCTCTGCAATTTTCAGATTTTTATGACACATTTGACCAACTTTGAAAATAATGGTCCAAATGACTTTTCTATGACTTAGGGCTTAAACCATGTTTCAATAATGATTAGTTGAGCTTGAATTCAAAGTTTAAAAGTATTTCATAGTTTATCCTTGTCCATGTACATATTCATCCATATGGTTTGGCACTTGTAATTAGGACTTATTTGCTTTGGATTTAATTACATTAGATAGATTTAAGCTAGAAATTTAGGATTGTTATTTCTAACATCATATTTTGCATATCATGCGAACTAACCCTTTGTTTTGTAGCGCTATTAAGGTACGATTTCTCAATCCTTCTCTAGTTTATTAAATTCATTGATTTTATTTGATTTTCCACTTAATGCGCGACACCTTAGAATTAAGATTTGTCTTATGTGTATATATGAATTAGAGACTCTTTTCCTAGGTTTTATTTAATTGCATGCATTGCACGTTTAATATTCGCGGCCGGATCCCGGGTAAGCTCTCTTGTTCCCTATTTCACATCATATTGCTTGCTACTTGACATATGTGGCTTATGAATGATATTTTTGTCATTAGCAATTTTACACCCTTTGGACATGCTTTTGTAATGTATATATATATATATATATGTATTAGTTGAGGGCACACTTAAATTAATAATTCGGTTAAAAAAAGGATGTTGAGTAGAGGCCTATCGTAAGATAGGATGAGAGAGGGTGTTTTAGTTCGACGGGCTCCTTCCTCTCTCATTCCATAATCCCCGGACCTAGTTTAATTTTTGGTTTCGCAAAAGATCAGTTTCCTTTTAAATGGTTTCTTAATTTTCCTTTTAAAAATTAAGTGGCGACTCATTTGTTTTTGAAATTGAAATTTAGAAAAGACTTTAAGAAAAGCTGTGGGTAAGTCAACCTGCGATATCCACAGCTGGGACTCTTTCTATTCTGTACAAAGTCACCTTCGGAAGGTTATGATTAGGGGTGGGCATTCGGTCGGTTCGGTTTGGAGAAATTCGGTTCGGTTTTGTTCGGTTCGGTTTGGAGAAATGGGAACTGAAACTGAACTGAAATATATTTCGGTTCGGTTCGGTTTTGGTCAATTTGGTTCGGTTTGGTTCGGTTTGGAAATTCGGTTAACCAAATTTTGAAAAAACTATACTTTCTTTTATTTATTTTTCATTTTCACAACTTTTTTATATGTATCTTTTCCCATTTTTCTTTCATATTACAAAAGGAAATATATGTTTATATTTACTTATATATATTATACTTATATTTTTGTGATATATATAGTTGTGTATAAAAATGTATTAATAATATATAAACTAAAAAAAAAATTCGGTTTTTCGGTTCGGTTCGGTTTGGGAGGGTGGAACTGAAAACCGAACTGAAAAAAAAAATTTAGTTCGGTTTGAAACTGAACTGAAATTTTTAACTGAATTGACTGAACTGAAATGAAAATTTTAGTTCGATTCGGTTCGAATTTCGGTTAACTGAACTATTTGCCCACCCCTAGTTATGATGTATAGTGTAAGACCCGGGAGGTCGATGGTTGCTTGTCCACTTGTCCCACCAGAAATAAAACTAAAACTATGTCCAAAATAACATCCAAAAACTTTACAACAGCTGAAATACAAAATATACCCGTGAAATTTAGTCTTTCTCTCATTTTAGTTCCTCTAATTTCCGTGGCATCAATTTCATTTCTAAAATTTCTAAATAAAAGTAATATGGTACAATTGTTCCATTCTGAAAATTTGATAGTGGTATTCCATTTTACTCCTAAAATGACTTGAAGAAACACAAACTACAGAGTATTAAAATGAGTTTCAGTTGTTAAACCTAGTCGTACGGTGCTCGAAGCAGGAAAAGAAACATAAGATATAGAAATCTATGTTCGGGTCTTGGTAGTGATACAACTATTCCTAATTGATTTTGATTAAACTTTTCCTAATCGATTTTAATCAACTGGAACTTCATTTGGATGTTCCTAATCTAACATTTGGGTTTTTTTAAACGCCTTTTTGTTTTATAAAAAATAATAGTAGCATAAAGGATAACTAAACACGTTTGTAGTTTTTATTTAAAAAAAAAAAAAAAAACAAACAAACAAAAACACGATCAACCGATACGTTACCAAAAGGCCAGCCTTTGTTGTTTTAAAAAGGAAACAAAAGTCCATCTCAGAACTTACGATGCGCGCCATAAGACGTAATAGTTCATAGTTGTATTGAGGTCTGAATATAAGTATTCAATGTTTTTTTATTATCAAATGTTAGATCAATAAAATTGATAGAATGAATGGTTCAACACTTTGGTCAAATTATTGAATTGGCACGTATCTCATAATCTGATTGCATCCATCACGGCATCATCTGTACCTTACGAAATCAAGTCCAGTGAACTCAGTTGAAACGCAAGGGTCCCTTTTTTCAATAAGCAAAACAAAATTGGAATGAAATTTGTTTTATGCGAACTCTATACAAATTTATCATCAAAGTGATGATAAATCGCTCTTATAGTCCTCTTGATCTTGGTATTGGCCACCTATTACCACTGTAAAACTTAAAATAAAAAAATTAAAAAAAAATTAGTTATCAAAATATAATTGTTCAAATTGTAATTAAAACTAAAAAAAAACTTGTGTAAAAATTAATTAGAGACTACACTTAATGAAGCCACTATAAAGATTAAATATGAACACTTTTTCCAAAAAAAAAAAGTTTAAACACACAGATGCAGATATAATGCATGTATACTGCACATACACACAGAGGCACATTTATACGCAAAAATACACATAGACTCTCCAAAAAAAAAAATTGTTTCGGGGGCGCTGCCCCCGACTCCCATAGCCCAAGTCCCCGACTTCAAATTTCTACATTCGCCCCCTGCCGTCACACTGTGTGATGGTCTAAGTATAAAAACTTCTCTATGTTACACTGGATTTGCATGTCATATTAGCGCTTTGTGTTCTAAGTCCAAGTGTCTAATGGTTAATTCGATGCAGTATAACATTAGATAAAACATAATTATCTGATCTCAATTACCATGATAATGATGTCTAGAGAGCAACATGGAGAAACAATTACATAACCCCATCAAAAGAAGTCAAAAAGATATAAAAGATTAATTTTCATCAACTTTAGCATTTTCCCCAAATGCAGATATGAGACTATATGATTTCTAACATTTCCATATCTCACCGAAATCTGTTTCTTTGAACGACCAACAAGGTAATTGGGTAACTTTGTAACATCAAATCTGCCTGAGAGAGAATTAAAAATTAACCACGATAAAAAAATGTTCAACGCTGTAAATTATATGAAATACATGTGATATGTCCTTACAAATTGTGCACTCCCCATATGGGCAAGCAGAACACTAATTGTCCTGAAACTTTGCTAGTTCTATAGCGATGGTTTATTCTTTCTAGTGGTAGTCTCAACGCTCAACTTTTTTTCTTTTTTTTTTTCTCTCTCAGTGCCTGAAATGTGCCACTTTCAATGAAGGGGATGGGGAAAAAGGTTTGGAGATTCAGAAAATAGTACGTACTTCATCTTGACAAGGGTTACTACCATAGAATCAACTTTTCAATATTTAACCAATTTGAAGAACTCACACATTTCATCTATCCACATAGAAAATTCATTCCTTGTTAGATATGATGTGCCTTCTAAACCTCTGCCCCCTTCTATGATCCACTAACGTCAACCAAACAACAAAAAGTGTACCAAAATATATATTTTCCTACAACTAAATGGCTGATTTGAGTTTAACATATAAACAAAAGTGATAAACACACAACTTTAGGCTCAGATGCACTTGTTCTACGTAAAGTACTTGGACAATGAAAGACAATCTCAATTGTTCAACAAGAAGAGCCAAGTCAAACGAACCTGTATAAATTACTTTGACACAATAGGGATTGAGTTTCACAGTTCTTACCTAGAAAATAATTTTTGTTCTCAATATGAAGAAATTACATCTGTTGTTGTTGCTCCATACATAACTACTTATATAGGGAGTGTATGTGTGCGTGTGTTACAAAGACGGAACTGTTAATAAATGTACAGAAGATTTAAAAACCAAAATGTACAGAGAGAATACAGAGAAAGAGATATGACCTTTGTTGGTGATTTTGTTGCTTCAAGTCCTCAAACCAAAATCTTTATAGGAATTTTATAGGATCTGCAATAATATTTATAGGAATACATGAATCATGAAGTAAAACCCTTAAAATCAAAGAATAATAAATCATAGGGATTCAAGGGCTGGCACACACACACACACATGAATCGAGAGACAGAGAGAGAGATAGAAAGGGGAAAAAGGAGAGATGGAGAGAGAGTAACTTGGGAATGTCCGATCTCGATCGGGACTGAGCGGCGCCGATGAAGAAGAGATTAGATCTCGATTGGACTGTCCGTCTTGAGTGTAGAAAGATGAGACGATGAACATGACAGAGGGGTAGAGAGAGAAAGAGAGTGAACTCAGGGAGAGAGAGTGACAAATTGATCAACTCATTCCTCCTCTTGGAAATCTCACCTCTGCATGTCAGAGAAGAAGGTGATCAGCCGCACACGCGTGCGCTGCCAACGGCTAAGATGATGAGCTGCTCTGAGCCACACACACGTACAAGGTCTGATATACCCCTCGGCAATAAGGGGCAACCAGTGCAAACAAGGGGCAAATTAGAAAAATCACATATCAAAAATATGAATAGTGTTTGGAGCTATGACTCTTATATAATAGTTAATGATACAAGTTCGAGTCCTGCGCGTTGCGCAGAAAATTTAATTGTGTCGTTTCGTGTGATTAAGTGGTTATTAAAAGTATATAATAAGATGTTAAGACAGTTAAATAGGAAATTGTAAATGTAACTATTTAATCTAAAACTCTTCTTACGGAAGAAGTTAATAATTCTGACTATCTTATAAATGAGTAGTAAATGTACCTAATAATGCGCCACTAGAAATATATGACACAAGTAGGATATTTCCTCTAAAAAAGGGCATGAATATGATTGTAGGCCTTAATTGATATTCGAATGCAATCTAGAAATCATGAATTTGAGGAAAGAAATTGACCAAAATGTAAATATTAGTGATCAATTCATAATAGCTACTAAAATAGCCACTGTATTTGACATTTTAAATATACCAAAACTTAAATTTTAGAGAAGAAGTTGACCAAAATGTGAAATTAGTGACCAATTCCTAAAATAGCCAGTAAAATAGCCACTTTTTAAAACTTTTTTAAAGTGAATAATAAATATCCCAAAACTTGTTGACCTAAATGCCATTACACATATTACAATATATGAATCATAAATTTGAGAGAAGAAGTTGAGCAAATTGTAAATATTAGTGACCAATTCCTAAATAACCACTAAAATAGCCATTTTTTTTTTACTTTTTATGAAGTGAATAATAAATATCCCAAAATTTATTGACCCAAATGTAATTAGACACAAATTGTTGATTGAAACCTCATTTGAGAGAAGAAGTTGACCAAATTGTAAATATTAGTGACCATTTCCTAAATAGTCACCAAAATAGCCACTTTTGTTGACTTTTTTTGAAGTCAATAATAAATATCCCAAAAATTGTTGACCCAAATGTAATTAGACACAAGATTGTTGATTAAAACCTCATTATTATATTAAATAAAATTTCAAAAGTTGACTTGAATGTAATTATTTGTCCAAAATGACAGATTTAGTCTCACACAAATCAATATATCCTTACAATGTATATATAGATATATGAGTAATTATGATGTAGTGAATGCCAAAATAGGAAATTCATATTTTTTGACGTGCTTGTTTCTTCGTTTTTATAGTATAGTAGATATATATATATATATCTATATCTGTACATAAACTTCAGCGAATTTGGGCTTGATATAGGCATTCTTTACACAAGAATATCAATAATGATAGGTGCACAAACGTGCAGCACATGGTTGGACCTTGTGCTGAAAAGCTTGCACACACCATATAGGCATTCTTTACACAAGAATATCAATAATGATAGGTGCACAACGAATTGCACAAACGTGCAGCACAGGGTTGGACCTTGTGCTGAAAAGTCTGTACACACAAAAAGGTGTGTGCAGGCTTTTCAGCACAAGGTCCAACCATGTGCTGCACGTTTGTGCAATTCGTTGTGTGCCTATCATTACTCCAGAATGTAGTAGCAGTGTCGTCGATTCCGGTATCGCTGACCTAGTCGGGGTGCTTTGACATATCGAAGTTTCACTTGTTCTTAACGAGGGTTCTATAACAAAAGTGCACTTATGAAGAGGAGTCCTCTAATTTTGTGAAGCCCATGATTTCGTCACTATTTATTGGGTATCACATCAGTTTGGGCTGATGTGAGAATGAGATTCTCTCGAAAATAGGGGTTAAATGTTTGAATAAAGGAATTTGATTGGGTAGGGATGTAATATACCCAACATTTTTTTCCCAATAATGCTGCAGTCACCGAAGGAAACCGAGGATTTTCACTGAATTGGATAGGGTCCACTTACTTTACCCACGTTGGTTTTTCTGTATAAACCCACCTACTACCCTTTTTTTCTCCAGAAATCTCTCTCTCTCTCTCTCTCTCTCTCTCTCTCTCTCTCTCTCTTTTTAATACAACCATGACGGACGATTACGATACTGATTCTTGTGAAGTGTTCAATCGAAGAATTTTAGAACCCAACTCTACCATCAAAGGAAATAAGCAAACTATTGAAGAACTACACTCGAAAGTTCTCTCTCTACAAAAACAATCATCTGGGATCATTTCTGCATCCGAAGAAGTCACAGAAACAGTTCATTTTTCCGATTTGATCTCCAAAATGTTCCATGGCCTTCAAAAGAAGGTCAAATGTTCTTCCTCTAATGAATTTGATGCCAACGATTTTGTTCAAGAAAAGCAAGAAACTATTCGTTACGATTTGGGTTTGGTCTCTGACGGTGTTAAAATGAAGCAACAGATTGTTGAAGACAATTGGTTCTTTGGCTTGACGATATCTCAATTGGGTTTTCAATAATTTCGTGATGTTCAAAAGGGTTCAACTGATTGCGATGAAAAAATTGGGACCTCTTATATTGCTGTTGATGAGAATGAATCTGAAGCTCTCTTGGAAAACAAAGAAAATCTATGTTTGGTTGGCCCTGAAATGGAAATTATGGAATCAAACCAGATTTTAACGTCTATAATCACTCTATCTAAAGTTCGAACTCCATCAAGAGAATTAATAGTCAATGCTCAAGTGTTGGGTGGTCTTGGGCCTTCTCAACCCCAAAAGCTAGCTTATGAGCTGAGGTTTTCCCTCACACTTATAAACCGACCACCAGCCCCTTCCACAATCAATGCGGGAAACCCCAACAATCTCCCCCTCACACATTGGGCCTTTGATCGACAAGCCATCGACCAGTCTCTCCCTTATGACTGTTGGGCTGAGATGTTGTAACCTGGGCTTTGATACCAGTGTTGGGTGGTCTTGGGCCTTCTCAACCCCAAAAGCGAGCTTATGAGGTGAGGCTTTCCCTCACACTTATAAACTGGTCACCAGCCCCTTCCACAATCAATGTGGGAAACCTCAACAATCTCCCCTTCACACATTGGGCCTTTGATCGGCAAACCATCAACCATCGACTAGTCTGTCCCTTGTGACTGTTGGGCTGGGATGTTGTAACTTGGGCTTTGATACCAGTGTTGGGTGGTCTTGGACCTTCTCAACCCCAAAAGTTAGCTTATGAGGTGAGGCTTTCCCTCACACTTATAAACCGACCACCAGCCCCCTCCACAATCAATGTGGGAAATTCCAACATCAAGAACTTACATATCAAGATCAAGAGAGCTAATAAGCCAATTATTACTATAATCATTCAAAGTTTCATCAACTTTATCACAATACTCTTGTTTGTCCTTATGATCGTCAGAATCGTCATCAGAGACGATCTTTGATTTGAAATCACCATTATAATTCACAAAATCTTTGGTTTCCTCCAATTTATCAAACATTTGTGGGTCTGAATTCTTTGAGAATTTCAACAATCCAAACTTGCTAGATGAGATTTTCCAGTTACATGTCCCATCAAATCCATATTTTAAACAAAACCCATTTTCCAAATTCCTTGATTTCCCTATAAAATGACATAGAAATTGAATCAAACCCTTGAAATGCAAGAACTTCAAACCAAAATTGAACAAGAAAAAGAGGCCCAATCGATTGAATAATTGTGTGAAACACACAAAGATTGACAACCCACATCCCAATCTCTATTCTGAGTCAAAAACTTCAAACTTGAAACACAACCCATAAAGAAAATTCCCCAAAATGTTCCAAAAAGCTCTTACAAGAGTCAATAACAGACCAAAAACAAGTGATTTGCAAAAGCGACCCAGAATCTGCATTTGGGTCTAGTACATTTAGTTTCTCCAATACAAGTATGGATTACTGAAGAAAAATGAAATACAAAATATGAACCAGGATATTGAATAATAATTGTATATATATATGGTTATAATTCTTATGAATGTATTCGCTCTTTGTTGAGCAGGCCACAGCAAGAGAAGGGTGAGATAAGAAGATAATAGTAGAAGAATGGAACAAACCTTGGTGTCTTGTGTAAACTTCTAGAGAAAGAGTGTGTGTAAGGGATGAGAGAGAGAGAGAGGGAGAGAGAGAGAGAGAAGGAGGGGGGCTAAAAGACCGGGGGTAAATCTACGAGTGAGATTCTTTGATTGAACATTTCGCAAGAATCATTATCATAATTGTCCGCCATGGTTGTATGAAAAAGGAGAGAGAGAGAGAGTGTGTGTGTTTTTTCCCAAAAAAATAGAGAGAGAGGAAAGGGTATTAGGTAGGTTTACACAGAAAAACCAAAGTGGGTAAAATAAGTGGATCCCACCCCAATTCGGTGCAAATTCTCGGTTTCCTTCGGTGACTGCAACATTATTATTTTTCAATAATGCTGCAGTTATCGAAGGAAAGCGAGGATTTTCACCGAATTGGGTAAGGTCCACTTACTTTACCGACTTTGGTTTTTTGCACAAACCTACCTAATACCCTTTCGTCTCTCTCTCTCTCTCTCTCTCTCTCCTTTTTTCGAAAAACTCTCTCTCTCTCTTCTTTTTAATACAACCATGATGGACGATTACGATACTAATTCTTGCGAAGTGTTCCATCGAAGAATCTCAAAACCCAACTCCACTGTCGAAGGAAATAAGCAAACTATTGAAGAACTACACTCGAAAAAAAGAGAGCTAGAGAGACGAAAGGGTATTAGGTGGGTTTGTATAGAAAAACCAAAGTGGGTAAAGTAAGTGGACCCTACCCAATTCGATGCAAATCCTCGGTTTCCTTCGGTGACTACAACATTATTATTTTTTCTCACCTATTTTTTGTTCACCATTGCTCAATTAGACCTATATTGTGTGACATGTGTCCCATTTTGTCCATGTACTATCAACATAATTACTAGAATGAGACACGTGTCACCTAGGTGAGCAATTGTGAACCAAAAATGGGTGAGCAAAAATGCTCTCGAAAGCAATTCCCCTGAAAATAGGGGTGCGAGAACCAGATGGATTAATAAAGAAATTTGATTGGTTTTGGGGGCACTGTATGGATGAGAAATTTGTAAATATGAGAGTGCGGGCGTGCTAGACAAATGTCCTCTTGCAATGTGAACAATTTGATGAATCAGATGAGTAAAGAGGCAGAGGAACGAAATCTCTCCAAATAAGTTCAAATTGCTTTAACCAAAGATTAAAGACTTAAGATGTGAGAAATACATAGATTAGTAAAAGAAGTAACAGAGATAGATTTCTATTAAATCTCTTACAAACAAGGATCAGTGAGAAGTAATAATCACGCCTTCTAATTGGAATTTAACTATGGATTTACTCTTACAACAAGTAAATAGACTGGAAGTGAAAGATAAAGGAAAGGTACAATGCAGAATACGAAATTGCTAAGTGTTCTTGTTGATATGGGATCCTTTCTCTCTTCCATTCTGTTTCCTTATATATATATATATATATCGCATTGACCATAACCGTTGCTCAACAGTTGAGAAACCACCCACTATCTCCATGATTTGGGAATAGTTGGAACCGTTCATAACTGCACCTGTCACGATCCCTGCGCCACACGTGTCACTAATCTGCTTCAACATAACTGCCACTAACCGTTATGCCATTGACATGGCGTACACACTAGGTTATAGCACTTGTTATGTTGCATCAGTCTGCAGCGCATATTCCACATGTAATTCTCCCATCGAATTTGATGGGCCCACTTTAATTTTTATTTTATGGTACAAACAGATACCATGTCATCCCAATCCCCGTTACGACTAATATTTTTTCCATGATCAAGAATTATAACCTAAATTTCTTATTTTGTTAGAGCATCAACAGTAGGGAGGGTCATAGGATAACTTACCTGAAAGCCATTAACAACGCGGTCGTTTCTGCTAATGTATAGGATAGTAAAACTTAATAAAACCTAACTTTGTGGTACTACTAAGTTTCGCTAATGTAGAGAAATGGCACAAGATGTGCCGCCCCTATTCCAAACGGCACATGAAATGCCGCCCCCTTGCAAACGGCACATGATGTGGCGCTAAGAAGCACATGGCACATGATGTGCCGCCCAGTCCACACGGCACATATTGTACCACCCACTCTACACGGCCCACCTTATGTCGTTTGGTCCCAACGGGTCTAATTTTGAATGGTATTTTAAAATTTACAAACGACACAATTTTAATGGTCAGAATTGTAAATCAATAAAACAGACATGTTTTGCATTTTTTTGTTGACAGTTCTATATCATACCCATTTGGGATTGAAAAAATGGCTTCTAGATTTAGAACACCAAATATGAGACAATTTGAAGATGAAATACTGTGTCATGCATACGTTAAGGTCAGTACAAATCCTATTGTTGGAAACAATCAACCGAGCTCAACATTTTGGAGCAAATCCAAGACGAGTAAAACAAAAATGGAGATATTGTGATTTAGCGTGCTGGCGATAGTCTTCAAACACGATTCTCAACAATTTCACAAGCAGTCATGATATACATATCTAAGATAGCACACAATTATGGCACAAGTCATGGTAGCGGGACAAATGAGCTTGACTGGGTAATTTATCATACTGTTTTGTGTTTAACTTATCTATAATAATTCATTATAATTGCGGTACTCACATTTATCTTATGAGCAGATAAATCGTGAGCGTCAAGAATACCACATGCAGACGGGCAAACAATTTGTGTTTGATAACTGCTATCAAATATTAAAACAACTACCCAAATATGATACTAGTACGACTAGGATCAACGCACATCGTTTTAATTCTGATGGCAATGAAACATCATCGCCTGGTACTCCAACCACTCCTTTTGCAAGCCTAAACCTCACCAATGATGTTCAAATTGACATTGAATCACCATCAGATAGGCCGGAGGGCCAAAAAGCCGCAAAAGAATGACAAAAGAGAAAAAGTAGAGCTAGTAATGTTGCTGATAACGTCGCAGTTGTTGAAAGTGTTGAAAAATTTGCAACATAATATGCTCAAAGTATTGAAGACAACCGTGAATCAAGAAAGCGTTTTGAAACACAAATGGAAGAGTTGATAAAATTAAGGAAAGATGAGGTGGAATGCTGGAAAAATGAGATGGAAATCAAGTTGTAAAAAGAGGAACACATAATAATGACAACTGAAACAAGCAACATGTCATATGGCCAACAACAATACTATAAAATATTGTTTGATGAGATCCTACAATGGAGGCAAAGCCAATCATAGAATCCTGGATCTTCTTCTGCAACACTTTACAAATATGGAAGATGTTTCACGAATGCACCTGTCATGAAAGTAAAATCGTGAGGTGTGATGCCCAGCTCAACTAACGGTAAATAAAATGTGTGAGTCATGTCCCACCACCGTTCAATACATGATTCTACTAAACGTTCAGCGTCAGTAGCCGAGACCAACTAGCACGGTCAATAACACTTTTGATGTGTTCGAAGTGTGATAGACGGTTGTAGAACGAGTGCACACTTTTCCAATTGCTGTACATTTTGAACATGTGACCTTGTTTGTTGATCTCTGTTTTGCCATCAGAGGCATGTGGCTTTTCGTCGACAACACGACCAAAATCTTCAGTCGACTCTTCTTGAGTATGTGATTGTGTTGTGTTTGTAGAATGATGGCGAGTACTCTTTTTCCCCAACAATCGATGCATCATACTTGTGGGAGAAACTCAAAATGAAAATAAATTACAATTATTTGTGGGAGAAATTCAAAATGAGAATTGTTTTTGGGAGAAAACCAAAATGAAATAAATGAAAATGAAAAAATTTAATAACAAATACACATACTTTTATTTTAGCTCAATTAATAAAAAGACGTACAATTTGGGAGAGTAAAATCCTTAAATGTTTGTATAGATGGATTGTGACCGTTGGGATTGTGGTCGTTGGGAATAGATCCGGTGGGATTAGCCATTGGAGCATGACCGTTGGGATCACACAGCTACGGGTATCAAACGGGGCGAATTGGCCCGCCCTGCCCCGCTCCAACTCGCTAATTGGTGGGTTGCAACTCGCCCCGCCCCGTGGACAAACACAGCTCGTGACTCAATTCATTGGATATGGGTCTGGGTCGACTTTCATTTTTGCGACCCACAACTCGTCCCGTGACCCAGCTCGCTTAACTCGCCAACCCACTTGCCAACTTGCCTACCCCGCAAACCCAACTCGTCTCACAACCCAGCCCATACCTGCCTCGCCTAAACCCGCAAGCTAACTCGCCTGCGCTGGACAGACAAGACACTATAGTGTAGGCTAGGCAGTAGGCTGTATTGCTGTAAGTAGTAAGTGGACGCAGTCTTGTCACTTTTGAGTTGTGAATTGAGTACTTGACTTGGTCATTACAATTTGAATTTACTAATTACGAACATTGATACATGTAAATGCAAAAAGCTGTGAACTGTTCTTTAGAAACTGTTATTTTTTTTTACAAACTGTTATCTATGTAGGTTTAAAAAAAACAGTTATCTATGTAAAATACAAAAACGGTATTTTTATAGACTTTTTGAAGATTTCAAAATTATTTTTTAAAACTCATTTTTTAAAACTTTTTTTGTAGTTGTAAAAATTTTGCCAACCTGTGGGCCAACCTGCGAATCAAAGCGTGGGCCAACCTTCTAATCAACCCATCAACCAACCCAACATCCAATTCGTGAGTTGACTCGCCTCGCCCCACTCCGCTCCTTGGACCCACGAATTCGTGGGCCTGGTCGAATTAGTTTATTTCACTTTCGAGTCGCCCCGCCCCGCCCCGCCCCGCCTGTCTCGCCAACCCGCACCGTGACCAGTCCCAATTCGTCCAATTCGTAAGCGGGGCGGGGCGGGAAGCCCCAGTTGACACCCCTACACAAGACATATATTGTACCGCATGAAGCACACGGCACATGATGAGCCGCATGAATTACACGGCACATGATGTGTCGTCCCCCATTGCTCACAGCACATAACGTGCCGCCCCATGGATTCTCCACTGTTAACACCTCCTTCTCCTTACAATAACTTAGCCTAAGTTTCGCCATTAAATCTAGTTGTGGTATTATGTGTATGAATAAATAATAACTAAGTTGTTATATGTAAATACAATGCCATTTTATTTACTACGATGTATTGTTTTTATAGTGATTCTATTTCCATAAAAGAAAATTTCGTATGTTGATTTATTATAATTATATGACATTAATTTTGTGACCCCTAAGTAATTTTATTTATATTAATTTTGCTTAAGACTGCGCCCCTATGTTACCCTATACTTTGGGATTACAACTACTAATAAATATTTTATCACGGTGTTTACATTTTTGGTCCCTAATATTTATTTGGGGTATTTTTCTAGACTACCCAGACCAACCTAACTGGACTAACTGATCAAACTGATTAACTAACCAGATGAATTACTCACGATCTGATTGACCGCATCAATCAACTCACCAGTTGTTATGTTATCTTGATGATCATTGTTTTGATCAACTTGCAAGCCAATTGATTCTTTCTTCATATATTCAGTTTACATTGCCAACAACACAACACACTCACATTTTCATTCACTGAGAGCAAACTCTCACTCTCAAGCTCTCCCTCCCTCTCGGCAATATATATATACACACACACTTAAGTTCTTTTTCCCTCACCCTCAATCATATATACACTGCTGAAAATCAAAAGGAAAAGAAAGAGATATAGGAAGAATATTGTCACAGCAACTCTAAGAGGAAGCTTCATAGCCATTAAAGCTTGAAAGCTTATATTACGGAATTTCTGTTTTTTTCGGCAAGTCACACAGCCCAAACCAACGCTCGATGAGTCTCTCGAACCCACTCATAATGTAGTATTTGTCATTACACACAAGCCTGGGGTATCGAAAGTATGTATAGACGCATATATATGTATATATAGCCATGGAGGTCCAAAATTAGCGATACGTACCGAAAATGTTAACGAAAACAAATTCTGTAAATTGGAAATGAAAGTATATGGTCTCATTAAGTCCCCCTATAAACAGTTTGTTAATTGGTTGAGTTCTTGACCCCCAAAAGTAGAATTTTCGTTTTTGCCATGATATAGAAATCTGGAAATTTTAAAGTAAAATTCAGGATATATAATGTAGATTTTTGGAATCCTTACGAAAAATCGAGCAACTTTCATATAGAACTCGTCGCAATCCGATAAGTAACAAAAAAGATATAGTAACTTTAAGAATTCTTAAAATAAAAGCGTAGCCAAACATGCCCTTAACCAAAGTTGCAGAATTTTTTAGAGAAGACGATGCATTGTTAATTAGGCTGATTTTTCGTAGTATTTAAATATTTAATTCTGGTGATTTAGAAGTAAGATATACGTTGATAGAATGGTTTGGGGTTTGTTCTTTGACCTGGAGGTTGGAGGATCAATTCTTGTTGGCAACATATTGTGTTGTTTGTTAATTTTTTTTGGTACATGGATGGATTTAGTTAAGTATTTTATTTGGGTAGCTTAGAAGTAAATTTATGAGTTGCTAGAATGGGTTAGTGATTGTATTTTGTCTCTAAGGTCTTGGGTTCAAACCTTATAAGCTACCTTCTCTGTTTTTTTGTTTGCAAGTTTTATTTTTTTTTATTAGGATAATAAAATTTTTAAATACTTGTTTTAAATGTAAGTAATTCATAAATTATATTTTAAATTATTATAGTATATTTTATTTCGAAAATGATATTTAAAAATTTTTTTATAAAAATTTCTTAATAATGCTAAATTATATTTATTATCTATTTCATGTTAAATAAATAATAAAGTAGTTACTCTGTATAAAATAAGTATTAAAAATACTTATTGACCCTATTAAATTCTATATTATGATTGTTAACATGTTGGAGGTCACTTTATATAGTTTTGTAATTTAACAATTTATAAAACAAAGAACTTGGTATTTTAATAAATAAATTAGTGGTTATTAAATTAGTATTTTAATTATTTCAAATGCTTATGATACTTCTAAAGTTTTGGAAAAAATAGAGGAAATTATATTTTGAGGTGTTGTCTTTATTAAAAATAATGTCGAAGCATGTACCCTATACTTTATGTAGTTATGTCATTAAGAAGGGTCTTGTGGCTATATTTATATGTTATTTTTATACTCTAAAATTTGTGATAAAAATTATATGACTCCGAAAATTACGCCGTCAGTTTTCCAAAATCAAAATAATGTAAAATTGGTTTACTTGATGATAATTACGAGTTTAAAACAACCACTGCCTTGTTAAAGAAAATAGTAAATAGAATAAGTTGCACATTGCATAGTCGAGTTGGCATGTATGGAAAGGGGTCGTTGGTCAGCATATATGTTGTGAGAATGTCTCGGGACGAGTAACCTTAATTATCCCAGGCCGCTTCAGATACAGTAGGTTAATTAAGAAGGATTGAGCCCATGCCGCTTTTGATACGGTAGGTCAATCAGAGTCTTGTGATAGCCTTAATTATTCCAGGCCGCTTCAGATACGGTAGATTAATTAAGAGGGCTGAGCCCAGGCCGCTTTTGATACGGTAGGTCAGTCTGGTGGTAGCTTTAAATTATTCTAGGCCGCTTCAGATACGGTAGATTAATTTAAGCATTCAACAGGTTATTGTAACCTTGAACGTCTAGGTATGTCCAGGCCAACTTAAAGACGATAGGCATATCGACAGACCTTCTAAACTAACGGCATTGTGCCGGATGGTTCTAGGTGAACCGAATGAGTCAAGAGATTTTGATCGAGATAAAAGAGTCAGTGAGATGAGATGGTTTTATTATGCATGCACGGTCTTAATTATTCATTACTCAAGCTGTTATTAATTATTATCATGCGATGATTTGAATAATGGATTAATCGTACCCTAAGGTACCAGACCTTTATAATAACTGTTAATGTACTTTTATATACATTGCTTGTGTGTTCGTTATACTCACTCGGCTTTCATTAGCTGATGACTTTATTTTGTCCTGAACATCCAAATGTTCAGGAAATGATTATGCAGGGCAATACGATTATGCCAGCTAGAGGTGCCTGCAACGTTACTCTTCTAATTTAAATAAAGTTGTAATAAGGATGTGGATAATGTTTTTAATTTGAATAAGGCGGTTGTGCCTTAAGGATATTTTATTTGAGGACAATGTAATAGTATTTGAAGTTGTACTATGTCTTAATATTATCTTCCCTGTTGCTATATATACTCTGTCTTTCTGGTACATGTTAAGCTAAGTACAGGACAAGCGATCCATCAATTGTCATGACCTACGGGTCCAAAACGGAAATGAAAAAAAAAAAAAATTTCCTTATTTTGCTACGCCGGGGCGTGACATATGCTCAGGCTTATGTGCTATCACCATAGATCAGTACAACCTCGTCACTTATGAGGTGAAGAGCCTAGCCGCTACAAAACCTCTTCAACCAAAAGAGCTACTCAAACAGCTGCAGAGCACTCCACATATTATGCTTCCATCGTGGACAACATAAGTCCACAGTACTCCTGCAAACATATCGCAAGATACTCTTCACTACTCTCTAGCGACAGGACCAGGGTTACTACAACAACGACTAATTAAATCAACCGCATAGCAGACATCTGATTGAGTACACACATTAGCATACTTCAGATTCCCTATTACGGATGTATATGACAAACTGGACATTTGTTTCCTCTTTTCATTATTCTTAAGACATTGATCTAAGGTCAAGGTGAGTCCCAAAGAAAGATGGGATGTCAATGGGTTTACAGATTTTCATGTGAAAAACGTTAAAAACCTCGAGAGAAGCTTCTGAGAACGATCTCTCACAAGCTAAACTCCCAACACATAGTTGGCATCACCCATATCCTCAATCTCAAACAGAGAGGACAACCACTCTCAAAGCGGCGACAATGGAACTCATCTCGCTCCCAGCTATCAACATACGAAGAATTAGAACACTTTTCTTGGATCGTTTAATGTACACACATTGTACCACTGCCTAGACAATTGTCAACTTGAGATAAAAAACGGATCGTTTGAGATGACATACTTTTACGCTCATTCACTTTGGTCACAACACCAATGGGGTGATCCATATTTATCTCGTCGTCTTGTTCTTCATTGAGAAAAGAACAGTTTAAACATCTAACTAAAAAAGTTCCAAAACTAAATATGCGACAATTGCTAGGATAAGGCGAATGGAGTCAGATCTCACCCTTTGGGAGAACATGTTTCCATGGTCTATACCCTCTCTGGGTACAAACTATCGCCACAAAGTGTGCCTAATATTTGTCAATTGAACCATCTGCCTTGCTTTAGATTTTGAAAACACACTCATCTCCAATAGTCTTACGCACAGGCGGAATGTCAACTAACTCCCAGACCTTATTCGCGTCCATAGAGCTCATCTCATCTGGCATAGCAACTATCCACTCAACTTCAGTAGATGAAGAAAATGTTAGGGATATATACTAAAAGCTATGCTTTATGTAGTTGATTTATTATTCATTTAATAAAATCAGTTAATCCATTTTTTATGAGAATCTGTGTGGACAATGTTTGTATTATATTATTGATTTAATATTATGCATGTGTGTCTCTCATTCTATATAGTAGGTGGTTCGGTGTGTAGAGTTCGGCTTACACACGGAAGATCAGGCCATCAAATATTATAGAATGTAAGATTTTGGTTTACAGTCTTAGATGGGATTGGACACACCATCAGTAAAACTGCAACATGGTGTTGTAGTAGGTTTGTCTTGACTGCGAAAAATGGTATAGTTTCAACTCACTATACTGGTACACTTTGTGTATTAAACGGGACTGACTTGGGGTAATTATCTTTATACTGACTTATAAGATAATTGATACCTCATGGCTATTATGAGTGCTTATGCTCTAAATCCTAAGTTAATTTGTAGACACGTACATTTGATATTTACACTTTGATCCCTAAAAGGGTGAGATCCTTAAATGGGTCAATATCTCATTGGATTAGGTGGCAATATTAATTGTATGGTGGATATTAATTAATGATGGAATCCACGTCTCAATTTTGGGATTGATGATATCCCCTTGAGAAAGCTCATAAGTTTTGATTATGTCAAGCCCTGCAGGTGGATTTTGTATCCGACATATCAGATAAGTTAAGCAGAGGATCTCAAGGAATTTTAAGAAATTAATTAAATATGATTGTTAGTAATTATATTTAATTAATGGATATCTGTAATCTTAACATGGGGAGATAATAAGCATTTAATAACATGGAGTTCAAAATATAATTTTGAGATAAGGGTAAGAGTGCAATTATAATTCTTTAGTGGTATGAATTATAATTTATGGAAATAGGAATCTGATTCAGTTCGAATTAGGGTTTCCTAATTCCAAAAGGAAGCCTATTCCTTATTGACTTCTTATGGTCCCTATGGTAGCCTATATATATGCTGCTTTGGCTCTCTCCTCAGTTAGCGTTTTTCTATATAGAGAATTATAACTCGGAATAGAAAAGAGAGCGTAAAAGAGGGAGAGCAAAAAACAGAAAGGATTTCGAAAGAGCCCACACTCAGTTCGATATTCTAGCAGCAAAGGAATACGGTAGAAGATCGTGAGCTGTTATCGAGCCCGTGTTCTCGATTCGTCTACCACAGCAATCCGTTTTAGCAGTTTAAGGTAACCCTAGTTCCGCCCTTGTAGGGTTATTGTAGTTTTCACGTAAATTTTTTGCAGTACCAACTTATACGCGCTGTCAATGGATTCTGGAAACGCAGTTTCCTAACAGAAAAATGATTCAACAAAAGAAGCATGCTCATCCTCATCTGCTTGTGCACACATTTGCACACATATGAAAATGTCTTCCTCAATTTCAAAATAGTGATAGGACTTTTTCCTCATCATCTATAGTGTACTATTTGAGAATCTTGAGTGCCTAGTGGTGCACTCCCACTATCTGGTGCACTCCCACTAGCATCCTGCGCTGTGCTCCCACTTGGCTGGAGACTAGTATGTTGTCTTCAACATCCTCCAACTCATAGAGGTCAAGATATCTCTTAGTAATACAAATCTGGGGAAGTCATTCTCAATATCATGTGGCACCATTTCTGTCATTCCTATACCCGTTTGTTCATTATATGTAACATAGGCTCTCAAGCGTAGTTTCTCGCACTTATACGAGGTAATAGTGAACATAACCTCTTGAGCTCTACTAGCGCAAATGCTCTAAAATGAGCTTTTCGCCTTTCCATAGCTCATAAGGGGGTAAAAGGAGCTGATTGAGAAGAGGCACTCGAGTATGTAGGCAGCAATCAATAGTACATCCCCTCAAAACAACATTGGGGGGTTGTCTTGCGCCATCATAGTCCTAGCCATATCTAGGAATGTCCTATTCCTTCTTTCTGCAACACCATATTGTTGCGGAGTTTCCGGAATAGGAAGTTGTCTGCGTTTTTGTTTTTTCCTCACACAATTTCCTGAATTGATTAGATAAATACTCGCGATCTGCGAAATCATCGATAAAATTAATAAAATAAGAGGCGCCATGACGTGCCTTTACAACCGTAGGTCCACAGATATGTGAGTGAATTAGCTCTAATGCTTGAGTAGCTCTAAATAGCCTCTCTAAAAGGCTTTCAGCATGCTTTGCCAACTAAGTAAGACTCACACATAGGCAGGTCAACCTCAGCGAGTGGGCCCAAAAGGGCTTCTCGAGCTAATCAAGTCATCATATCACATCCTATGCGTTCAAGTCCAGCATGCCATGTCTCAGAATAAATGAATAACAGAGGAAACTAGAATTATATAAAACAACTCTGAAGTAGTTATCCCTAGATAACCATATCCTAGTAACACTACCACCAAAAAGTATCCATCCTATTAATACCGAATTGAAAAATGCCCTGGAATGCGTTCTTCCACCTTGTTAGCCTTGGGCGCAAACATGCTAGCCCCACCTGCCTCTAGGCAGGTTTACCCTTACCATTGCGTTTAGGCCCACTGGCCTTGTGCTTACTTCCACTTATGGAAGTAGTGGTCAAGGGTATAGTTATACGGTTCGCCTTACCCTTTTGGCGCTCCGTATTCAGCTCAGCATGTCGGAAAATGTCAAAAAACAAAAAATTTAACATTTTCGTTGTGGATCATTATTTGTTTTCTATGGACCCGCGAATCAGACAAAGAACTAATCATAGCCTGAAACTGAAGTTCACTAGTAAAGATGTTCCGAGTAATCTGAAATCACGAATCATACCAGTCATCGACCTTAGATGTCCAGTCATCGTGTACTTGGAACGTTTCCTTTACTTTCCCGAACTTCATAACTAGATGCTTAATCTAGTAGTAAATGTGCCATCGAAAACAAATTCGAGTTGATCTCACAATACTTTGGCTATTGGGTAGTACTTATACTTCCCAACAAGATCATAGTGCATGCTGCTTATCATAAAGCGTGTGCTATGATACTTCTCGAGCCAAGTGTCATAGGCTTTCAAGGTTTATAATGAAATTGGGCCGGAGGCCCATTATTCGGTTTAATGGGTTTGGACTATAGAATAAGTCTAAAGCCCATAAGTTCTTACTTACTCTGGAGGTGTGTTACTTTACAGTGCCATATTACAAAAATTAGTCCCTTTTAAACTTGTTACTTTTGTAAAGATCGACAAAGTGTGGTTTGGAAAACATTTGTTTTTGTGAATCCAGAAAATTTGAAGAAATATATTTGAGAACATGCGCAAGGGATTGACATTATTATTTGCACATTTCATAAAGTTTGTTTTAAAATTCAATTAATACAAATGAGTTTTCTCATTTTTTACAATTTAAGACCAAAAAAATCGCTATTGCTCATTAATCAAATCTTAATTTTTTAAATCAAGAAAAATCTTTTATAATTGATTTTTCTAAACAAACATAAATTAGATGGTACAATTACCTATCTAAGATCATTCACAATAATATAAAGTGCGCATGGACCCCACGTGGGTCCGAATTGACAACTTAGAGCTCATGTTAAGGTAATTCAAGTGTATGATGTATGAACAAAGAAACCATTCCTTTACAAGTAGGCTTTTCCAATACAAGAAATAAAACACTCATCCTCACATTACATTTATAGCCCATAAAAAAAATAGGGATGCTTTGTTCATAAACATATATAAGAACAGCCTTAAACATACATCGTGAGGACACAAGCTCTACTAATTATCAATTAATTGTCCATTCATTTTATCCAGATTAATGCATTAATCACATAAACCAAGCACTCGTGCGGTCTATTTAAAATTGAATGGACTAATCCATCACTCCATTTAAGGAAGAGGATTAGAGGTCTCGGGTCATTTAATCACAAACAACAGTAATCAAACGCAACCTATAATGCAATGAGCCTCTAAAAAAATAAAATGAGCAATAAAAAAAGGATTATTGCACAGCCCGGATAGCTTCCATAAGCTAAGGTAAAATCAATGAAAAATCCTGGATTTTTTACTAATTTTAACACACTTTTCAGTCTTAAAACTTATTTTAAAACCAATTCATTAAGGGCTTTTAAATTAACAAATTAATTTAATATCTCATGAAAAAAATTTAAATAACTGAAAATTTGATTTTTCATTATAAAGAATTTTCCAAAAAAAGTTATCAAGGCCCAAAGAACATTTTGAATGAATTTAACAAATAAATTGACCTAGTTAAAACAAAATTAACTATGAGCAACTAAATTCCAAAAAATACAAAAATTTCAAAGAATTTGTTCTCCAAAGATTTTAGTGGTCTAATATGGTGTTCTAAATACCCTATATTAATTTTAAAAAAATTAAAAATCTATTTTGGCTATTTTAAGCAATTAAATAAATGCCCATAAGCATAAATTTTATGTTCTAAAATACCAAAACAAAAATGAGATAATTCACAAAAAAATTCTCAAGTCTCCAATCAGTGTACAAAAACACTATATATTAAATTCAAGAATCAACAGCTTTAATTGATTATATTTTAAGCAATTAATATTGCGTACTCAACACAATATATATGCTCTAAAATATGTCCCAAAGAGCAAGAAAATTCACTAAAATAATTTTCTTAAGCTACCACTAGTGTTCTAAACACATTGTGTTAATTTCCTGAACTAATAATCAATAAAAATATTTTAAGCAATTTAATGCGTGTATAAAAACACACAATTATATGCTCTAAAATATTAATATGATTCAGATAATTTACTAAAAATTATCTATGGATCCCACAAAATTTAGCATGGTCTTACAACAGTGTCCCTTATGTCCCATATTAATTACAAAAATTAATAGTGTATTTGGCTATTTTAAGCAATTAAATAAACGTCCATAAACATTAATAATATGCTCTAAAATACCATAAATACATGACAATTTACACAAAAATTATCTTAGAGTCCCTTACAGTGTACTAAACACTATAGATTAATTTCAAAAATTAATATGCATTTTTAGATATTTTAAGCAATTAAAAACACATTTAAAACATATCTTTTATGCTCTAAAATACAAAAAAATAATGAAACAATTTACCATAAAATTATTTCTGGTCCCACACAGTGTCCATAATATAGGAAAAATAAAAAATTCATTTTACACAATTTTCCAGAATTTTAAAGCAATTAAAACAGTTTTAACAATTAAAAACACAATTTTTAATAACCAGAAAGTGTTTTAATTAGAAAAAATTATTTTTTTTATTCTGGCATAAATTTATAAAAAATGTATTAAAAATCCAGGGGATGGAGGGGACCCACACTCTCCAGTGGTGTTGAACAAAAACCAACGTAAGGTTGGGAGTGAGCTATACTCTCCATTGCGTGACTGGGAGTGGCAAAATGAGGTCTTTTTCTTCCTTGGAATGGCCTAAAAATGCAGCAGCAAATAGCTGCGCGATGCCAACTTTGAGAGGTCGTATCTCCTTCATTCTTGACTCAAATGCTTCATATAATATACCGTTGTAAAGCCCTCATGGCATAGATGAGGTATATGCCAAAAAACATAAACTTTTAACATGTAAATCGTTCCAAAATTAGGCGCAAACTTTCTGAAAATTTGGTTTTTCTTAGACCCAGAAAATTAGGGTTTCAGATTTTGTCTATGTTTGAGATAATCAAGCCTTGAGACTTTAAGGGGGGACTCTAGATACCATACGGAACACATCCATGTAAAAAATTTGGACCTCTATTGGAGTTTAGTATTAGACCCACTTGAAAATCGATTTTTTTAAAGTTTTATAAAAAAAACTTGAAATCCATCAGTGGTGGATTCATTTTTGGGCACGTATAGGCGAATAACAACCTATAGGCTCTGATACCAATGTTAATAAATATACACGCAAGCATACGAATCGGGTATAGGTTCGTTACCTAGCGAAATAACCCGACGGATCGCCGAACGGTGTTGTTACAAGCCTGACATCTTCACTCATGAACTGCTGCTCCTTGTAGCCTCCGTGTACTCTCTTGTGCTTCGCATAGGTCGTGAAGATCACTACTAGAGCGGTCCTCGTACGTATCACGCGCTAAATCCCAAGCCCCATTGGTGATGTGCTATAGAGAGAGAGAGAGAGAGAGAGAGAGAGAGAGAGAGAGAGAGAGAGAGACTGCCGTGAGGGAGAGAGAGAGAGAGGCTGCTGAGTATCTCATACTCTTAGGTTTTCTTTGTGTGATACATATGAATATATATAGGCACATAGAAAATCTATCGGGCTTAGGACTCCAAAGCCCGTTATTAGGTGTCCAAGTCAGGCCTCTTTGGACCCAATCCAATTACATGTGGGTGCCTGTATGGCCCGACCACAAAATCTGTTACAATCTTGATCAACTTTAATCATCTCATGTTTGAATTTGCATTTCTGAACTGGTAGGGAATTTTATCTATATAGGTATGATCATCTACATCTATTGACATATTCATCCCATCCAAATCAAAACTAATATTGAAAACCAAACCATTCACATCCTACCAGTACCCACTTGATCACCACCAGTCACCTATATTAATACTTCTTCAGGCAACTTCAAGTAACCTCAGGAGGAAGGATCCTCGGCAGCGCTTCGGGTGGACAGCACCCATGTGGCACTTATAGGACCACAATTTTTTTTTGGGTTTCTTTTCAAAAGGTAAAAAATAAAAGGAGTGGTTATGCAAGTATCATGTGGGTGCTGCCCACACAGCAGCACCATTTTAGCTGCAGAGGTTCCATGCTTCAACCTCAGATTCTCATGTGCCAGGAGCCAAGAATATAACAATCTTCACACTGAGAGAATAGAGTGTAAAATATTTTTCTCACAGTTTGGGGGTGGTTAATGCAAGTTAGAGATGGTTAAAGGGAGATGCGATTGTGTTAGTTTTTTTTTTTTTTTTTTGTAAGAGTTAATTACTTTTATCTACCCTTGTAATAATAGTTTGTAAGTGAAATTTTATGGTTAAATTATAAATATGATAGATAAATCCGAAGTTGTTGGTATCCCTCCCTTTCCTTTTCTATATTAGTATAAATGAAGCAATGCTTGAAAAATCGGACCATTTTTTGAATCGTAAAAATGGTGTCAATATTGGGTTTGGATTGGGTTGTGTGTGTGTGTGTGTGTGTGTGTGTGTGTGTGTGTGTGTGTGTGTGTGTCCATAGGTAGATAAAAAAAATGGTGTCAGTAACTCCATCCAAAAAATTACGATAAAATCCTGGTCGTAGAAGGATAGGTCTATGACAAGGTCACCGGTCATTGGTTCCACCATCGGATTAATTGGAATTGAACCGTTATGTCATAATTATGTAAAAAATATTAATAATTATTTAAAATAAAAAAACGTGAGAAAAAATAAAATGCAAAATTTACTGCCTTTTTCTGTTCAACTAACGAAGTTTTTAGTTCAACCGACGAATTTTTCGGGTTTTTAAAAATTAGAATGATTTTTCTCACATTGCAGTTTACTGCCCCAAATCGCACTATTTCCTTGACCGGTTTGGTTTTTAAAATAATGCCATGAAGTTTCTAAAACTTTCCTTTTTTTAAAAAAATGTAGACTCTTACATTTCAAAGGAATGATTTGTTAGCCTATTTTAGGCTCAAACAGGGCATAACTAGAGATCTTCAAGAGAAAATTAAGAAATATAGAAATGATACGGGACCGCATAGGTTGGTATAGTTCAAGTGGCAAAGAGCTTGATATAAATAAGTCCCCTCCCGTGCATATGTTTGGTGTTCGAACCTTATTCCCTCCCCCATATAAAAAAAAATGATACGAGACCACTAGGTGTAGTCTAGTGGTTAATCTAATCTAATATACTCCATCCGTCCCATATTTTGAGTCCTATATTCTATTTTGGGATGTCTCAAAATTTGTGTTCACTTTGCTAAATTAGTATACAATTTTTACTTACTTTCCAAAACTATAATTCCTTGAAATCTACACCGAGACAAAATTTAAAAAGTTATTGTAATGATTATGGGCAATTGTGGAAAGTATGTGTAGATTCTTTTTGCCCCCTTAATAAGTTGAGTTCCCAAAGATGGACTCAAAAAATGGGACGGAGGGAGTATATATTATAAAGTGAAATTAGAAGTCTGTCACGTGACGGCTCTGTGTTTTTTCTCATTATTTTTAATATTTTTTTTAATCTCCAAATTTGGAGATTTTTCCTATTTCACCTTATCTCCAAAATTTTGAGATTTTTTTTTTTCCATTTCTCCTTATTTATCATATTGGAAATATTCTCTCTCCAAAATTTTGAGATTTTTCCTATTTCACCTTATTTTAGAAATTTTGGGTGCGTTTGATAAAACTGAAAATTAAGTGCTGAATTTAAGAATTGAAAATTTTTAGTGATTTGTATTTACAATATTGAAAATAGTGTTTCAAGAACTAAAATATACCGCTTTCATCGATTATTTTCAGTAGAAAATTTTCACTTAACATTTTCAATGGATTTTTGACTGCTTTTTCAATTAAGTGGTACATTATCAAACGCACTGAAAAAAATTGAGTGCTGAAAATTTTCATTTTCATCATTTAATTGAGTTATCAAACACACCCCTCCTCTCTCCAAAATCATGAAAGTTTTCTCATTTTACCTTATTTTATCATATTCGGTGCTCACGCCTCTCTCCAAAACTTTGAGATATATATATATATATATATATATATGTACTGTCAGGCTCTTAAGTGAATAGGGTTGAGTGAACATACCCAGTGAACATGTTTTTTAGGCTAAAAATCTCAAGTTCTTTTAGGCTAAAAAACATGTTCACTGGGTATGTTCACTCAACCCTATTCACTTAAGAGCCTCACCATATATATGCATATAGTTATATGTATTATATATACATTCGAAATTTTCTCTCTCCAAAATTTTGGATTTTTCCTATTTCACCTTATTTTATCATATAAATTAGGAGATTTTTCCTATTTCTCCTAATTTTATCTTATTCGAAATTTTCTCTCTCCAAAATTTTGAGATTTTTCTTATTTCACCTTCTTTTTTTTTTTAATCATATTCGAAATTCTTCTCTCCAAAATTTTGAGATTTTTTCTATTTCACCTTATTTTATCATATTCAGTGCTCATGCTTCTCTCCAAACCCATATATATGGAAAAATTAAATAGAAGTCCCTGCTTTGGAAGGAAATAGAGATTAAGTACAAGTGGTTTGGATTTAAAGGGATAAGGACAATTGTTTTTGAATCATATGACCTTAAGTCCATTTTTAAACTGAAAATAAGGATATTAGCAAATTTACCCCCGTCACACAAACAGAAACACCACCTCATCACGTTCTTCAAAGAAGTATTTTGTTTTTTTTGTTTTTTTTTGTTTTTTTGTTTTTTTTTCAAACTTTAAAATGTCATAACTTTCAAACCACAACTCCATTTTAAATAAAATTTATATATTTGTAATGTAGAAGGAAAGATCGATCAAACAATATCCACAGTGACTATGAAAAAAATGTATATATGTAAAAAGAAATAAATAAATAAATAACAACAACAACAAAAAATAAAAAAACAAATAAATAAATAAATAAAATTCGTGTTACTGTCAGACCACTATAACGTAATGTCACTGTCTCTTTTGCAACAGTGACATGATACTACCTTTGAATCTTTTTTTTTTTTTTTTTTTTTGCATTTGATGATATGTTACTGTCGTTAACTGGACAGTAACATCTGAAAACATGCCATAATTTTGCGATTAATAGGTCAATTTGAAGAAATGTTATTGTTGACGACATATTACTTTTTCTTTGTTCAATATCATCTTGCTAATATTTAATGGTATGTTACTATTTTTTGCATGGAGAAAGTTTTTAAAGACAGTAACATCTACTAAATGACCCTAATTTTGTAACTTTTTGCAACAATGATGTTACTATCTTTGTTAAGACATTTAGTTTTTTTATAATATGTTACTGTATTTACTTTGAAAGTATTATAAAGGCAGTATCATATGAGAAAATGACCATAATTTTGTAATTATTTGGTCAATTTGAAGAAATGTTACTGTCGACAGGATAATGTTACTAACTTTACCTGGGCAGCACTTAAAGACAGTAACATATGTCAATATTTGAAAACAATACTTGGGACAAATGTCACTATTTGTTTTTTTCTTCATTTTTTTTGTAGTCATCATGGATCTTGTTTGATAGATCTTGTTTTGTAGATTACGAATATATAATTTTTATGAAAAAATAATTTGTAGTTTAGAAGTTATGACAATTTAAAATTTGATAAACAAAAAATAACTAACTTCCTTAAATTATGGGCCGAGGTGGCATATGTGTTGTCACGACCCATTCCACTATGCGTGGAAATAGGACACGTGATACGCCACCAAGGCTCATCCAATCATTAAGTATCAACACGTAGCGGAAAAGAACTTTAAAACAACCTTGAGTATTTAAAACTTTTGGAAACGATACCTTCCGAGTTGTAAAATCCGTATAAAATTGAAAACGTAATTATAGTTCGAATCGGATGAATTTATGTTAAAAGGGGTCCCAAAGGTACCCTAAGAACCGATCAGAACATTTAAATAATTTCTAGATGGGGTATAAAAAGAAAACATGCGGGGGTATTCCGACTGGTCGAACGACCCCCTTCGACCGGTCGAATGACCCTTTAGCAGAATTCCTTCTAGCAGCAGAATTTAACTAAGGATTCAATTCAACCTTCACTTCTTACACCACTCCAAACATGCATAACTAATTCCAAAGTTCACCAGCTATAACGAGCTTTCAAAAACAAGACTTATTCTTTCTAATCCTTGAAAAGAGACAATAACAGAAACAAGCTAAGGCCTGTTTAGCACGATTCACAAAACTCTATCCACATTCCTTTAAACTCCGAATTTGACAAGTCAAGTGTTCAAAACACGAATCCATGAGTTCGGATTCATTACAACATTACCAAAAGAATTTTAATACCTATTACAACATCCTAAAACTATATTAAACCTTCCAAGTCAAATACATGGTTCTAGCTATTCGAAAAGCCCACTATTATAACGATTGGAAAAGAAAACAAAAACATATACAAGAGGATCCCCAACATTCCCATCGGGCTCACTTTTCTCGCTTCTTCTTTCCTTTTTTTTCTTTCACCTGCAATGGAGTAAATCTCCACTGCTCAGTCATATGCTGAGTGTACAATTCTAAACATATGCTTATATGACAATTCATGTTTTAAAACATCAAACACATCAAAAATAGTCTCTAGGGAGAGTGGTACGCTTCCATCCGGTAAATGAGACCGATACTGTGGAAGGCCCACCTCTTCCATCGTACACTGGTTGAGCCTTCCTCCATACCGAGTACCGTGTTCTGGTTGGGCCTTCCTCCATACTAGAAACCACACAATCAATGTTACAATCCTCAACCTTCGAGGAGGTTACCCAAGGATGGAATTGCACCAAACCCCCATTTGACCCAAGTAGACATATAGCAGGCTCACATAAACAGTTATACGTGCTTTTATTGCATTTTTATGTGCATAAATAACGGGCTTAATTAATACATGAATTTCGCCCGGATCCAAAATATCACATTGGATAGCTAAAACATGTAATTTTCTATAATTCATAGGATTAGAATTCATACCTCGTGCAAACGTCCTATAACTTTGAAGGATTAACTAGTCGGATCTCTGATCTCAAGCGATGCTTACGAGTTAACACACATTTTTTCCAAAATTTCATCATTAGGATTTTATAAAAACTAGGCCAAACAGGGCCGAACAACAATCAAAACGAAGCCCTTACCTTGAGAAGTTCAAATATGAAATTTGAGAGAAAATAAACGAGCAGAAGTTCGTCCATTTGCGCCTTGAAGCTCTAAGCAATAATCCCCCTCTTGATTTTAGGTTTTGAAAAAAACTTGAAATGAAAATATCTTGGGCTTGCTATATATAGACATAAGTCTCAGAAATTACGTTTACCTCCCCATGAGTTTTCAAAACTCCTAATTATCCCTCGAAACTTCTTACACATCCAATTTATTACTCCACGAGTGAGAACTATAATTTATAAAAGTTTTCGACTAAGTTCCGTTTGTCACTGCAATTACGTTTCGAAAGCTAATTACGTGGAATTTCTAGATAACCTACTGATCTCGTCAGAATCAAGATATAAAAGTAAGCTTTACTTTCTAAGATTTGCAGTGCAGAAGTAAAGGTCGAAACCACAGAGATTGATTATTTTTTCCTTTAATTAATAAAACCTAGATCTATTTAGTTATAAAAAAACGAAAATTAGATTGATTGTTGATTTAACTACTACTATGAATTAAACTATGAAATTATGGAAATAAAATACTGAAATTAAAACTAAGTAAACAAATGCAATAATTAAGATTATTTTGATATAAGTGAACGGGATCTAGGATTACAAATCTACCACTAGCCATGCATCGGAGGTCTATACTTCCTACTTAAGATTTATGACTTGATAGTTATGATTTACCGTAGCTACAAGCTCGGTAGTATCGTCAAGAAGATATCACTAGTTTAATCTAAGCAGAACTCATCTTTGGTTGGCATGACTTGTCTACCTATAACTAAGGTATAGCACAACCCATCTTTCCTAAGCATGAAATCATAAAAGATATAAGCAACGCAATCACATAAGCACCATTGTATGTAAATATTCCTATCAATCACAAAAATCAAGGAATATTGGGTTCAATAAGCACAAGGGAGAATCTAAGACAAGAATAAACCCAAAGTACTATTAATTATTAACAATTCAAAATCTGATTATATATTCATAATCCTCAAACATACAATCACTACCCAAAGACATAAAATCCTAAAGAAAGAAAGCAAAGAATCCCCCTTTACATAGCTAGGGTTTCATTAAAATCCTAGAATAGGTATTTAGTTGCGCATAGTCGATGAAAACAAGTAGATGGATATGATTGTCGCCATTAGAGACCTTTAAGCTAGATCTTCTCTTCTCTTCCTTTCCTCTCTCAAGCTGCCTCCAAAGTTGTTTATTATGATGTGTAACCCCAAAAGTGAATTAAAATGATGTATATATAGTTGTAGAGGAATTAGGAAGGCTTTTGTGAACCTAACCCGTCTGAAACTGCTATATTTCACTTTCTGAACGCAATTAGGCAATTTTGTTCGCGTAGGGGTCTTCAGCTCATTGAAATACATGTTTTTACTTTTTTCTATAGGTCGTGCGAGCGGGCCGCGCAAGCGCAATTCTGGAAAGTACGTCGCACGAGCGGGCCGCACGGGCGAGATGGCCTTTTTTTTTACTTCTTTTCTTCTGTTTTCACACCCTTTTTAGCCTGGAACTCTCGCTTTCTTCTAAAACCTGAAAGAAAACGGAAAACGAAGTAAAAGTACAAGAAAACAAGATAATAAGTGCTAACAAATGTGAATTAAGACGTGTAATTAGGAATTGTTCACTCTTGATCACCTACCTTTTATGCAACGCATCCTATTGGTTATTGTCAATACCATTAAACTGATCCTAAACAGGATTAAAACTGTCAGAAACTACGCTACACAGGTAATATCACTATTCACATATACCAGATAAAATCAAATAACATTTAAATCATATAAATGTCATTTAGTCAAATCAATGCTCATGATTCTCGGATTACCGTGTCCTCAATTGACACCTCACCGTTGACCCACATTAACTCCACCTCAAATATTAACTAACATTAATAATTCCAGGAATTCACTTATGCAATTTAAAACAATACGATTTTCCCAGGACGGGTATGACATGTGTAGTGTAATTGTTGAACATAAGAAAATGGGCATTTTCGTCCACTGAAAATCACAGGGACCTTTGGCACCAAAAAACAATCATGAGGATCTATCTCCCATTATGGTCCAATGTAGGGACCTTTGGCCAGCCGCCCTATATATATATATATATATATACTATAAAGTTGAATCAGACGCCTGTCACGTGACAGCTCGATCTGTAATTTTTTTTCCACTTTTTTTGTATTTTCTATTTCTTTTTTTTTTTTTATCTCTAGAATAAATACAAATATATATATATATATATATGTGTGTGTGTGTGTGTGTGTATAATCTATATCTTTTTTCCTTTTCTTTATCTATTTTCACATCTCTCACCTCTCTCCCAATCTCTCAGCATAGATAAATACACGGACATTATAATATATATATATATATATATATATATACAAGTTATAGATTTCCAAATGCTAATATTTTTTTTTCTATTAATATCTATCAAAATATGTTAACAAAATAAAGCCGGAACAAGATGTACAAAAGAGACACTCATAAACGTTTCTATTCATTACATTGATCAAGCTTATATTAGCTTAATCCAGATATATCTTTATGTCTAAAAATCAAATTCCATTTAGTTTATTCAAAATCAGCAATATACTTCTTAAGAAATAAAAAAAAAAATCAGCTATACAATTTGATATAATAAATTTTTTTCTTTAGATATTACAATCTTTAGATAAGATGTACATTATCCATTACTAATATATTCGAAGTAAAATTTTTATAGTCATCTGAGTAAGTAGCTAAAATGCTACATAATTTTTACTTATCTAACAAAAAAAACTGAAATATATCTCATACGCGCGCACACACACACACACACATATATATATACACACATATGTACATATATACATATGAATATATGTGAATCTATAAGTACTTTTGAGACCAATTGACAGGTGATTTTTTTTCTTTTTTCTTTTTCTTTTTCTTTTTGTATGTTTTCCTTCACCATTCCATAGTCAATACCAACACACAAGGAAAAGAGAAATATAGATATTGTAATTTGTATCCCTGTTGAATCAATCTTAATTTGCCTACACATTGTTATATACCTATAGCATTATGATGGCTCTTTCCTTCTTGAGTTTCGTTCTATTAGAGTAATACTCATTGTTATCTATGTTTCGCCATTTTTATTATTAAAAAGAGGGTCTCTGTTTTGACCGTCGAATCGTGTTTTCATTAATGGGAGTTTTTATCATTTTACAGTTTTTAAACACAATCCAACGGTGAAAACAGAGATCCTCTCTTTAATAAAGAGATGGGACCCTCTTTAGAGAATCTCTGTATATATTGTCTTCTACTTTAACAAGTTCAGGTTCTTTTTTGAGTTGTTTCCATAATAAATGGAAATAAAAAACTTAACTATTAAACCAATGCCACTTTGAACTTAATGACAAAAGTGGGGTAAATCGTTTTTACAAAAAATGACATTACACTGTCGTTTTTAGCAAACACGACACTTAAATGAGTGGCGTGTTTACTAAAAACGACATTAACCTTTTAATTTTTTAAGAGTTGTGGAAAAAACAAATTGTGTTTTTTAATTGAATGTCGTGGTTACAAACAACGGCATTAAATGTCGTGTTTTCTAAAAACGACATTAGTCTTTTTATTTTATTTCTGGAAAGTTTTTTTTTATTGAATGTCGTGCTTACAAAAAACGATATTAATGTTGTTTTTTTACTAAAAAACAACATTTAATGTCGTTTTCACTAACCACGATATTGAATGTTCTTATTACTAAAAACAACATTCAATGTCGTCTTTACTAACCACGACATTGATAAAAGTTAAATTCTGCACTGCACTGCACACTGCATAGCATACTGCGTGTCAGTGATTTTTTAGACCGCCACTTGTCTTTCGCCTTTTTATGCGAACTTGGTACTCCCCTATAGCCCTATTAATTTGAAAATTTCCAAATTAAAATCAATAAGTGGAATAATTTTATAGATGTACAGAAAAGTTAATGAATGAACTTTTATAAAGTTCATTCATTAACTTTAGTACGGTCTGAAAAATTACTACCACGCAGTATGCTATGCAGTGTGCAGTGTTTAACTTTTATCAATGTCGTGGTTAGTAAAGACGACTTTGAATGTCGTTTTTAGTAAAAAAACAACATTTAATGTCGTGGTTAGTAAAGATGACATTAAATGTCGTTTTAGTAAAAACAACATTAATGTCGTTTTTTGTAAGCACGACATTTAATAAAAAAAAACTTTCCAGAAATAAAATAAAAAGACTAATGTCGTTTTTAAAAAATACGACAATTAATGTCGTTGTTTGTTACCACGACATTTAATGTCGTGGTTTTAATTAAAAAACACAATTTACTTTTTTCCAGAAATCTTAAAAAATAAAAAGGTTAATTTTGTTTTTAGCAAACACGGCACTCAAATGAGTGGCGTTTTTGTTAAAAATGACAATGTAATGTCGTTTTTAATAAAAAACGATTTACCCCATGTCACGACCCATCCCACTACGCGTGGAAATAGGACACGTGGCACGCCATCAAGGCTTATCCAGTTCCATTAAAGTCAAATAGCAGCGGAAACATTATTAAAATCCATTTAAAAATCAGAGTTATAAAAAGTTTTGTTCAATTGAAACCTGTCCAAAAGAAAACAGTTTTGAAAACAGAGGTCCAGTCGACTGATCGAGGGTCCGGTCGACTGGTGATCTCAAACAGAAAGGTTTCAAAATACAACAGCCCATCCAGTCGACTGTATCGGGGACCCAGTCGACTGGTGCCTAAAATTTTCAGTCGACTGAAAACGTCCAGTCGACTGGTACCCTAATCCAGCAGAATACCATGGCCTGGGGCTCCATCCAGTCGACTGTTTTATTAACCAGTCAACTGAACCTCAGACGAAACAAAGCAGTAACCAATTCACCACAGTGATCCATTCGACTGGATCAAAAACCAGTCGACTGATTTCTATCAGCAAACTCAAAAACTGCAGTTTTTCCAATTCAAGGTTCTACCAAATCCAAACCAACATATATCCAATCTATTCCATCATTCACAAACATAATCACAAGAGCGTTTACTAGGGATTACAAGTACTAAATCTAAGTTCAGATTATATTACAACATACTTACGAATTCAAGGTTATTATTACAAGTTCGGAATAGAACAAAAGTGTAGACAATTGATTCCCCGGCATTCCACGGCCTCACTCCTCACGTTTCTTCTTGTCTTTCTTCTTACCTGCAATGGAGTACATCTCCACTGCTCAGCTATATGCTGAGTGCACAAGTCTAACATGTGTAATATATAACAAAACATGCTTTAATCTCATAAATCATATCAATAGTCTCTAGGGAGAAAAATACGCATTCATCCGGTAGCGGCAAGTCCATGCCTTAAACCGCGATACCAATGGAAAGTCTAAGTCTATCAACCATTGTATCCACAAGTGCCATGGCAAGTCCAAGTCTATCAACCATGCACAGTAGCCGTCGCTACTAAGTTCTCAAACATCGAGAAGCTTACTCCGGCATGAATTTGTATAAGACTCCCCTTTGACCCACATAGACAACTTAACATGCTCGCATAAATTTAGACATGCTTTTCACAATTTAGCGCGTGCATAATTAACGGGCCTATAATTAACACATGGATTTTGCCCGTATCTCAATTTCGTCGTCGAAATTTAAAACATGTATTTCCCTATATTTCACAAGTTAGAACTTCATACCTCGTGCGATTTTTCCCAAACTTTGAAGGATCGACTAGGAGGTCAATTAATCGTCGGATTTCGAATTTGAGAAAATTCCTACAAGTTTATACCTGTTTTTTCCAAAAGTCTAAAATTAAGATTTTTACAAAACTTGGCCAAACACGGCCTAAGTAGTGTCAAAATGAAGATCTTACCTTCATGAGTTCAAATATGAAATCTGGAGAAAAACTAACGGACGAAAGGTCGTCGTATGTCGCCGGCAAGCTCGTGGCAACCAAATCTCCCTTCTCTCTCCTCTCTCTAGATATTTGTGAATTTTGGATGAGAATGAAATCTCACCCCCACCTATTTATAGAAAAACTCTTTGGAAATTGCGTTTACCTCCCCACGAGGTCCTCAAACTTCTAATTAGCTCTCGAAACTTTATACACGTTCATTTTATGCCTTTACGAGTGAAAATTATAAATTCCAAAAATTTTTGACTAGGTTTCGTTTGGGTCCAAAATAACGTCCGAAAACTATATTCTTTGGAATCTCTACACAACCTACCTTTTTAATTAACGTATTACTCACGTTCTCACCACAGTTCTCAAATGATATACTGAAGTATCCAAATACCAGAATTATACTACACAGGTATAATTACTATTCACAGGAATATCAGATAAGTCAAATAACATTTAAATCATATAAATGCCATTTACTCATGCTCATGCCATATGAATTACCATGTTCCCATGTCCTCACTGACACCTTACTGTTGACTCGCAGTCAACCACTTATCCTCAATTATCATATATCAATGATAATTCATAAAATTTCATATCATGCATGATAAAATTATGAATTCCTGGAACGGGTGTGACAACTCTCCCCTCCAAAAAGGAAATTTGTCCCCAAACTTATACCTCATATGTCGAACATGTACGGATACTCATTCCGCATGTCTTCCTCATTTTCCCACGTAGCCTCTTCAACAGTATGACTATGCCATAATACCTTCACCATCGGAATCATTTTAGTTCTTAAAACTTGTTCCTTTCGATCTAAAATCTCGACTGGTTGTTCCACATAAGTCAAGTCTCTCTGAATCTGCAGCGGTTCAGGTACAATGATCTTATTCGCATCTGTCATACATCATCTCAACATTGATACATGAAATACATTATGTACATGGTCCAATTCTGACGACAATGCCAATCGATAAGCTACTGGACCTACCCTCTCTAGGATCTCAAAAGGTCCTATGAATCTTGGATTGAGCTTTCCCCTCTTTCCAAATCGTACAATGCCTTTAGAAGGCGATGCTCGCAAGTATACGAAATTTCCAACTTCAAAATTCATCGATCGTCGTTTAGAGTCCGCATAGCTCTTATAACGACTCTGAGCTACCTTAAGTCGCTCCTGAATCAACTTTACCTTCTCAGTAGTCACCTGTATTAACTCAGGTCCTAACATCTTTCTTTCTCCCACCTCGGTCCAACAAACCGGTGATCGACATTTACGCCCATACAAAGCTTCATATGGTGCCATACCAATACTTGACTGAAATCCGTTGTTATACGCAAATTCAATCAACGGTAGATGTTTTTCCCAATCACCCCCAAAATCTAATACACAAAGTCTCAACATATCCTCTAGCGTCTGAATCATGCGCTCTGATTGTCCATCGGTCTGAGGATGAAATGCAGTACTGAAACTCAATTTCGTACCCATAGCATTTTGTAAACTTCCCCAAAACCTTGACGTGAAACTACTATCACGATCTGATACAATCACAGCTGGGACTCCATGTAGCCTTACAATCTCTCTCACATACAATTTCGCTAATTTGGACGGCTAAGTAGTCTTAATCGGTAGAAAATGAGCTGACTTGGTTAGTCGGTCGACTATAACCCAAATCTTATCATTCTTATTATGCGATCGCGGAAATCCAGAAACAAAGTCCATCATGATCTCGTCCCACTTCCATTCTGACACTAGCAATGGCTATAGTAACTTCGCGGGTACTTGTCTCTCTGCTTTCACTTGCTGACATGCCGAACATTCAGATGTAAACTTAGCGAATTCACGCTTCATACCCTTCCACCATAAGTTTTCTCGCAAGTTTCTGTATATCTTATTACTTCCCGGGTGCACTGAATATTTCGTACTATGAGCTTCCTCTAGAATTCTCTCTTTCAAGTCCTTCTCATTCGGTACACATAATCGATTTCCCAGTTTCAAAGTTCCTTGTTCTAATACAAAACCAGGTCGTCATCCCAAAGGTATCTCGTCTATCATTTTGCATAAGTAGACATCGTTAAACTGCTCTTTCTTAATCTCATCAATAATATCTGAGTGTGCTATGATCGCCATCATTACACTACCCCTAGTCTCTGGAATTACATCAAATTCTAATCGTTCTATCTCCTTTACCAATTCTTTTTTTTGAGTTAGCTCATCGTCTAAATTCCTCGGCGTCTTCCGACTTAATGCATCGGCTACTACATTAGCCTTCCCCGGATGATACTCAATCGAAAGATCGTAATCTTCATCAATTCTAGCCATCTTCTTTGTCGCATATTCAAATCCCGCTGAGTAAAAATGTACTTCAAACTCTTATGGTCGGTGAAGATCTCACATTTTTCCTCGTATAGATAGTGTCTCCAAATCTTCAAAGCATAAATTACCGCGGCTAATTCAAGATCATGAGTCGGATAATTAACCTCATGTGTCTTTAACTGTCTAGAAGCATATGCAATTACCTTACCACCTTGTATAAGCACACATCCCAACCCTTTGTGTGGAGCATCACTATAGATTACAAATCCTTCGGTTCCAGATGGTATTGTCAATATCGGTGCTCTCGTCAACCGTGACTTCAACTTTTGGAAACTGTCTTCACATTCTTGACTCCATTCAAAGGTAATCCCTTTTCTCATCAACTTTGTCATAGGTAAAGAAATCTTCGAGAAATGTTCAATAAAACGGCGGTAGTATCCCGCTAATCCTAAGAAACTTTGAATTTCAGATACGGATGTCGGCCTCTGCCAATTAGATACAGCTTCTACTTTGTGAGGATCAACTGATACTCCATTCTTGTCAATTACGTGACCAAGAAAAGTAATACTAGACAACCAAAATTCACATTTCTTGAATTTACCAAATAATTGTTTCTCTCGTAATCTCTGAAGTATCAACCTCAAGTGGTTTTCATGTTCTATCTCACTCGGTGAATAGATAAGGATGTCGTCAATGAATACAATCACAAAGTCTTCCAAATAATCCTTGAATACTCGATTCATAAGATCCATGAACGCGACTGGTGCATTGGTAACTCCAAATGGCATAACTAAGAACTCATAGTGTCCATAACGCGTTTGGAAAGCTGTTTTCTCAACATCTTCGGCCTTCACTTTCAACTGATGATAACCTGATCTCAAATCTATCTTCGAAAATACTTGAGCCCCACAAAGTTGATCAAATAGGTCATCGATTCTCGGCAGTGGATACTTGTTCTTAATCGTTAACTTGTTCAATTCCCGATAATCAACACACATACGCATTGAGCCATCTTTCTTCTTTACAAACAATACTGGAGCTCCCCACGGCGAAATACTTGGTTGGATGCAACCTTTATCAAGTAACTCTTGTAGTTGAACTTTCAGTTCCTTCAATTCTACTGGTGCCATTCTATACGGTGCCTTTGATACAGGTCTTGAGTCTGGCTTTACCTCAATAGTGAATTCAATTTCCCTCTCAATCAGGACGTCTGGTAAGTCATCGGGAAACACATCTGGGTATTCACGCACTATTAGAATGTCTTCTACTCTTGATTCGGTCGCTGAGACATCAGTCACTGAACATAGGAATCCTTGACATCCCTTTTTCAATAACTTCCCCGCTTGGATAGCTGAAATCAAGTACGGCAGCGGTATAACTCCACTCCCTTGGAAACAAAAGTTTCCATGCACCGGTGATCGAAAATTAACCTCCTTCCGTTTACAGTCTATGGTAGCTTGGTTAAGGGCTAACCAATCCATCCCCAATATCACATCGAAATGATTCACTACAATTGGTATAAGGTCTACGGTCATCAACTTCTCGCCTAGTTTGATCTCACAGTTCTTATGTACAGTAGACGTCATTATTGATTTACTAAGTGGCACAGCAATACACAATTCATATCCTAACGGTGCCGATTTAACATTCAGATGTTCAACAAAAGCATGCGATACAAATGAATGCGTAGATCCCGAGTCGACAAGTATGCGTGCTAAGTGTGAACATACAAGCACCATACCTGAGACTACTGTCTCTGAAGCAATCATATCTCCTGGGTTCATCTGATATGCTCTTCCTTGACGTTGTTCAGTCATTTGTCCCCCGTCATTGGATTGTCTAGGCTTCGACCTGCTGGAAGCCATAGAACTAGCCCCTTGCTGAGGATACTTCCTCGGGTAATCCCTGGCTTGGTGCCCAAATGCTCCACAATCATAACACTTGCCTCTCATGTTGGGTGTTGAATTTGTACTACCCCCGCCTTGGTTCCTGCTTTGGGTTTTGGTCATGAAACATCGGCCTGAGTGTGGTCGGTTGCAAAGTGAACACAATGGTATGTTACTTGGCATTCTCCTGAATTCACTGAAACTAGAACTAGAGCCTCTTTGGAACGACCTCTTGAAGGATCCGCCTTGGTTCTTATCCTCGCTCTCATTGCTTCGTTTACCGTGTTGATTCTACCTCGACCTTTCCATTCCACTCTCGGCCACTAATGCCATTTGTTGTACTGCTGCCACAGTCGAATGTTCATAGGTTTCCACCCTTAGACGATTATTTTCCCATAAACCCTCTTCGAATTTCCTTGCCCTATCTTCATCCTCTGGCACAGAACCCTTACCAAACCTCAACAACGCATTATACTTGGAAGTATACTCCATTACAGTCATGTCTCCTTGCTTGAGGTTATCAAACTCTCGCTTCTTTGCATTGTAGGTGGCTCGCGGAAAGAATCGGCGATTGAATTCTGCCTTAAACCCTTCCTACGTAATCGGTGCTCCTTGATCTAAAACGTTTACCCACCAGTTCTGAGCTTCACCCCTCAGCACGTCACTTGCATTTTCCATTTTCTCTCTGTCGTTCATCGGAATAGATCGGAAAATCCTCTCCATGTCCATAATCCAATGTCTGCGAGTGTAGTATCAGGTGTCCTATGAAATTCCATTGGTTTCTTTCGAGCGAATTGCTCGGATATAGACCTCATACCCCTATTCTCAGGTGGATGTACCACAATTAACGGCGGTGGTTCGAATGGAGGTGTTGGAGGCAATCGTTCCGCTATATTCCGTATCATTTCCCCCATATTCCCCATCATTTCTGCCATTTCATTCATACGTCGAGTGTATGGCGACAGATTTCGCTCTTCGTCACTCATGATTACAATCTTGTAGTTCTCAATGCATAAACACTATGCATGTACAACAATAACAATATCATGCATGTAAACCATCATCCATATGCATCAAACATCTCTAATATATATAGATGCAATATAGAACATGTGACAATTCACTCAACACTTCTCTCGTCGTCGAACGTTCCCAAAGTTTTGTTACCTATAGCTCTGATACCACTAAATGTCACGACCCATCCCACTACGCGTGGAAATAGGACACGTGGCACGCCATCAAGGCTTATCCAGTTCCATTAAAGTCAAATAGCAGTGGAAACATTATTAAAATCCATTTAAAAATTAGAGTTATAAAAAGTTTTGTTCAATTGAAACCTGTCCAAAAGAAAACAGTTTTGAAAACAGAGGTCCAGTCGACTGATCGAGGGTCCGGTCGACTGGTGATCTCAAACAGAAAGGTTTCAAAATACAACAGCCCATCCAGTCGACTGTATCGGGGACCCAGTCGACTGGTGCCTAAAATTTTTAGTCGACTGAAAACGTCCAGTCGACTGGTACCCTAATCCAGCAGAATGCCATGGCCTGGGGCTCCATCCAGTTGACTGTTTTATTAACCAGTCGACTAAGCCTCAGACAAAACAAAGCAGTAACCAATTCACCACAGTGATCCAGTCGACTGGATCAAAAACCATTCAACTGATTTCTATCAGCAAACTCAAAAACTGCAGTTTTTCCAATTCAAGGTTCTACCAAATCCAAACCAACATATATCCAATCTATTCCATCATTCACAAACATAATCACAAGAGCGTTTACTAGGGATTACAAGTACTAAATTTAAGTTCAGATTATATTACAACATACTTACGAATTCAAGGTTATTATTACAAGTTCGAAATAGAACAAAAGTATAGACAATTGATTCCCCGGCATTCCACGTCCTCACTCCTCACGTTTCTTCTTGTCTTTCTTCTTACCTGCAATGGAGTGCATCTTCACTGCTCAGCTATATGCTGAGTGTACAAGTCTAACATGTGTAATATATAACAAAACATGTTTTAATCTCATAAATCATATCAATAGTCTCTAGGGAGAAAAATACGCATTCATCCGGTAGCGGCAAGTCCAAGCCTTAAACCGCGATACCAATGGCAAGTCCAAGTCTATCAACCATTGTATCCACAAGTGCCATGGCAAGTCCAAGTCTATCAACCATGCACAGCAGCCGTCGCTACTAAATTCTCAAAGATCGAGAAGCTTACTCCGGCATGAATTTGTATAAGACTCCCCTTTGACCCACATAGACAACTTAACATGCTCGCATAAATTTAGACATGCTTTTCACAATTTAGCGCGTGCATAATTAACGGGCCTATAATTAACACGTGGATTTTGCCCGGATCTCAATTTCGTCGTCGAAATCTAAAACATGTATTTCCCTATATTTCACAAGTTAGAACTTCATACCTCGTGCGATTTCTCCCAAACTTTGAAGGATCGACTAGGAGGTCAATCAATCGTCGGATTTTGAATTTGAGAAAATTCCTACAAGTTTATACCTGTTTTTCCCAAAAGTCTAAAATTAAGATTTTTACAAAACTTGGCCAAACACGGCCTAAGTAGTATCAAAATGAAGATCTTACCTCCACGAGTTCAAATATGAAATCTGGAGAAAAACTGACAGACGAAAGGTCGTCGTATGTCACAGGCAAGCTCGTGGCAACCAAATCTCCCTTCTCTCTCCTCTCTCTAGATATTTGTGAGTTTTGAATGAGAATGAAATCTCACCCCCCACCTATTTATAGAAAAACTCTTTGCAAATTGCGTTTACCTCCCCACGAGTTACTCAAACTTCTAATTAGCTCTCGAAACTTTGCATACGTTCATTTTATGCCTTTACGAGTGAAAATTATAAATTCCAAAAGTTTTTGACTGGGTTTCGTTTGGGTCCAAAATAACGTCCGAAAACTATATTCTTTGGAATCTCTACACAACCTACCTTTTTAATTAACGTATCACTCACGTTCTCACCACAGTTCTCAAATGATATACTGAAGTATCCAAATACCAGAATTATACTACACATGTATAATTACTATTCACATGAATATCAGATAAGTCAAATAACATTTAAATCATATAAATGTCATTTACTCATGCTCATGCCATATGAATTACCATGTTCCCGTGTCCTCACTGACACCTTACTGTTGACTCGCAATCAACCACTTATCCTCAATTATCATATATCAATGATAATTCATAAAATTCCAAATCATGCATGATAAAATTATGAATTCCTGGAACGGGTGTGACACCCCACTTTTGTCATTAAGTTCAAAGTGGCATTGGTTTAATAATTAAGTTTTTTATTTACATTTATTATGGAAACAGCTCCTTTTTTTTCAGTAACTATATTATCAAATTTAATTTTTACTCTTCTTTTTTGTATTATTTTTTTTATTTTGATTTGACTTTGGTATTTGACAAACGGCTTCTATTTCAAGGAGATTGAAAATTCAAAATATACAAGGCGTGCAAGAAGATAAACAGATAAAACAAAGATGTCATTTTCCTTCAAACCCACAGGATAGTTTTTTTTTTCTTCAGATTAATATACTCTATGTTTTCAAGAAAATGTTGTATCTTATCGGATCTTAATTTTTAATGTGTAATTTTTTTTGGTTATATAAATTATTGCATGTTTATATATATATATGGAGAGGCTCTTAGGTGCATTAGGTAAGTGCACTGGACATTTAAGCCTAAACAATCGGGGATCAGTGGGGCGGCAGGATGGGGGCGCAGGTCAGTAGGGTAGCCCACAAGTTTTTTAGGCTTAAAAGTCCAATGTACTGGGTCAGTGTTGTCCCAGTGCACCTAAGAGTTTCTCCCTATACAAATATATATGATATGCCCAAAATTATGGGCAGTTTCCTACTCAAGCTAGAAGACTAATGAAAAGTGCACACTATTTCCTAATCCAATTAGGAAACCCCCACAATTAATGTCAATCAATCCTAATACAATTAGGAAACTTACTTGATTGGTGTCAATCACATCCTAATGGAATTATATTTCCTTATCCATGTAAGAGTAGGTCTCTTACATCTATAAAAGAGACCTCTCACCCCCCATTGAAGGGGCCGATAATTCTCAGTCTACACAGCACCTCTATAATTCACAATTATACGCATACACCCGGCCGGTATTACTAGTAGTGCCACCCTTCTTTGTTGGCTCACCAGGCCCGCCGGTGATCTGCTAGTGAACGTGCTCAGACACACCCGTGGACGTAGGTACCTTCATTAACAGGGCCGAACCACATACAAAAAATAGTCTCTCACTCTCTCTCTCCTTAAATTGCTTTACTTTACTCTTACCAATTTTTGGCATCATCAGCTTGGCGCCGTCTGTGGGAAACGACAATTCTTTTCATCAACAAATTCTTGACTGATTAATATGCCACCAAAGAAGGGTAAGAAGGCTGCGCAGCAGTCCGACCGGGATGTTCCTTCGGCCCCGGCGTCGACTGCAGCAATCCTGACATCTGAGCAAATCACCGCAACCCTCACACAACTCTTGGAGGGTTAGCGTCAAATCCAGCAACAAATCGAAGCACTGCTAGCCCAGCAAAGCAATCCTCCAATGGCCGGGAAACGACCCGAGAACATTGTGTACGGTCGAGAACCGATCTTGACCAGACAACGTGCCCGAGCCATCCCGTCCCTTGTTGAGGATGCCAAAGACGTCAACAGTGGGCCTGTTGCCCGAGAGGAAAGGCAAGAACATATGGCCCGAGAATCAGTCCTGGGTCACTCGGTCAAGAGCCGAGTCGTCCCTAGACGAACGGTTACTCGAGGTAATAGCCGAGCCCAATCCCAGAGGACAGCACCCCGCTATGAAGAAAAAGCCTCTTCCACCAACCCGACTAGTTCCTCAGATGCCGGTCGGGAAGGGATGGAAGCCCGAATCAAGGATTTACAGAAGCAGATCGACGGAGTGGCCAAAAAGCTTGGTCAGAACCGTGCTCAGAATCAAGCCAATATCGAGACAGAGTCACCGTTCTCCAACCAGATCATGAGATTCTCCATCCTGCGCAAATTCAAGCAGCCTCGCCTGGATCCTTACTACGGCTCGGGAAGCCCGGTCGACCACGTCCGGACCTATAAGGCTCAGATGGCCCTAGCCACCAACTCCGATGAGCTACACTGCCTAGCCTTTCCCAGCACTTTGAAAGGCCCGGCCATGCAGTGGTTCTACTCTTTGGAGCTCCGATCTGTCTGCAATTTCAAACAACTAAGCAAGTAGTTCATCAACCAGTTCGTCGGTATGCATGAGCGGCCAAAGCTAGACATGCAGCTACTGACAGTCAGACAACGGAATAATGAGTCCCTCAAGGAGTTCACCGACCGGTTCAACCAACAGAAGCTCTGAATCCGCAATCTGAACGAGACAATCGCCATTATAGCCTTCTGCTCGGGAGTTCAACACACGAAGTGCGCCGCGTCGTTCCACAGAAATTGACCGGTAACCTTGGTCGAACTCGCAGAGAGGGTTGGAAAATACATCGACACTGAAGAATTTCTAAAGATCAAAGACCCCGGGCAAGAAAGTAATAAGTCTTCGAGAAGCAAGCGAAAGCGAGATCAGCCTGGGAGTTCTGACAGTTCTTCCAGTTCACAGCGGTCTGAGTCCGGCAATCCCGACCCGACCACCGGTTCACAGCAGTCCGGGTCAGACAGCCCCGACCGGACCTCCAGCTCACAACAAGCATGGTTCAACAGTCCCGACCCGACCTCCAGTTCACATCGGTCAGGATCAAGCAGTTCCGGGAGCCCGACGATCCTGATCCGACCCCCTGTCTCCATCATTCTAGATGAGCCCGACTACAGTGGTACTTGCCTGATCACTACGTGAGGCTCCACCGATTGTCAGAAAGCTCATCCAAAGTCCTCGGGCCTAACCCCGAGCCATACAAAGACCTCGGGCCTAGCCCCGAGGCATACAAAGATCTCGGGCCTAACCCCGAGGCATCTACAAAGTCCTCAGGCCTAACCCCGAGGCATCTCAAAAGACCTTGGGCTCCGAACCGAGGCACTCAAAAGACCTCAAGCTCCGAACTCAGGCACCAAAAAAACCTCGGGCTCCGAACCCAGGCACCAAAGACCTCGGGGTCACGCCCAAGGCACCGGTTTCGCTTAGGTCCAACCGACGATGGGGGCAAACCCCCTAGGTGGCTGATGATGGCAAGCTTCAAAAGACCCTGCAACCACCATGTTCCAGGTCGGTTACCTACAGTCATAGCCTCTGTAAGACCCTTGTCTTAGCGAAAGCTTGGGGGGCAAGATGGTGCAGTGAACTAAACAGGTAATCACACCGGGTATCTACAGGCCTCGCGGATAACCAAGTCAAAATTTTGGACAACCCGAGCACCTACAGTACCCAGAGGCAATAACTCCACTTAGGTCCAGACCGACGATAGAGGTGACTAAAATCTCTTAGGTTGGCCGACGATAGAGGAGCAAAAAGACCCTAAAGCAACGTGATTTAGGTCGACTCCACCAACATGGTCAAGCTCTTCTCCCAACAGTCTTGACGAAGGCTGGCCGGGCGGAAGACAACCATCCTGGGGAGTTAACAGTAAAAATGACCCTAAAGCAATACGCTTTAGGTCGGCTTTTCCAACATGGTCAAATTCTTCTCCCACAACCTTGACGAAGGTTCACGGGCCTAAGATAACCATCCTAGAGGCTAACTCAAGCAAAAAGACTCTAAAGTAGGCCGAGTCTCAACTCTCGGTCACTTCCCGAGCACTCAAAGACTCCGAATTAGGCCAGGTCTCAACTCCCGGTCAGTTCCTGAGCACCTAAAAGTCCCGAGCTAGGCAGGGTCTCAACTCTCAGCCAGTTCCCGATGACTCACCAGGCTCAGAAGCCCCGAGGCAGCTTCCACAAGCACTCAGACAGTGGCAAGTAACATCAAACTAATTTCCAAACTTGCCCCAATATAGCATCTGGCCAATCTTGGAAATGGGGGACAGCTGATATGCCCAAAATTATGGGCAGTTTCCTACTCAAGCTAGAAGATTAATGAAAAGTGCACACTATTTCCTAATCCAATTAGGAAACCCCCACAATTAATGTCAATCAATCCTAATACAATTAGGAAACTTTCTTGATTGGTGTCAATCACATCCTAATGGAATTATATTTCCTTATCCATGTAAGAGTAGGTCTCTTACATCTATAAAAGAGACCTTTCACCCCCCATTGAAGGGGCCGATAATTCTCAGTCTACACAGCACCTCTATAATTCACAATTATACGCATACACCCGGCCGGTATTACTGGTAGTGCCACCCTTCTTTGTTGGCTCACCAGGCCCGCCGGTGATCTGCTAGTGAACGTGCTCAGACACACCCGTGGACGTAGGTACCTTCATTAACAGGGTCGAACCACATACAAAAAATAGTCTCTCACTCTCTCTCTCCTTAAATTGCTTTACTTTACTCTTACCAATTTTTGGCATCATCAATATATATATATATACGAAAATTCTCTAAAGAGGGGGCCCTCTCTTTAATAAAGAGAGGGACTGTATTTTGGCCATCAGATCGTGTTTTCATTAAGGACAGTGTTGTCATTTCACAATTTTTAAACACGATCCGACGGCTAAAACACATGTCCTCTCTTTAATAAAGAAAGGGCGCCCTCTTTAGAGCCCGACTGTACATATATATATATATATATATATATTAGTTTTTGTTTTAACTTTTTAGGATGCTAATTCAATATATATTTCTTTGGAAGTACTTAAGTAGTTGTTATTGTGATTTAGGCTTAGGCTTAGTTTGGCCCCCATGTGGCTTTTTAAAAGGAGCTTATGAAATTTACTACTAAGTTGTTTGATAATTTTGTACAAGTGACACACTACTCTTCAAAAATATATCATGAAACCAAAAAGCCACCTTGAGCTTTTAAAAGCTCCATTCTAGAGCTTTTAAAAGTTCCCCCAAAAAAGCCCTAAGTTCAATTTTTACAAAGCGCATAAACTAGTTACCAAATGAATTAACATGAAATTGTGCTTTAAAAAAGGAGAAGCACCAAAAGGGGGGCCAAACTAAGCCTTAGTTTGGCCCCCACGTGGCTTTGTAAAAGGAGCTTATGAAATTTATTACTAAGTGCTTTGATAATTTTATACAAGTGACACACTACTCTTCAAAAAGATATCATGAAACCAAAAAGCAACCTTGAGCTTTTAAAAGCTCCATTCTAGAGCTTTTAAAAGCTCCCTCCAAAAAAGCCCTAAGTTCAATTTTTGCAAAGCTCATAAACTAGTTACCAAATGAATTAACATGAAATTGGGCTTTAAAAAAGGAGAAGCACCACGTGGCGGCCAAACTAAGCCTTAGTCTTTGAAACTCCACAACTTAGGGCCAGTTTGATAAAACTGAAAATTAAGTGCTGAATTTTAAATACTGAAAATTTTAAGCGATTGGTTTTACAATAGTGAAAACAGTGTTGCAAGTACTAAAATAAACTGCATTTAGTGATCATTTTTCAGCAGAAATTTTTCATTTTAAAGTTTTCAGTGGATTTTTGGCTGCTTTTTTAATTAAGTGGTACATTAGCAAATGCACTGAAATAAATTAAGTGTTGAAAGTTTTCATTTTCACCACTTACTTGGGTTATCAAACACACCATTAGTTTACAATTGGTAATGTTTCCCGAACTCAAATTTAGTAGATTACTCCCGTAAATTTTTTTTTAATAGGTTACTAAATATGCAAATGTAAAATATGAAAACAACATTTGGAAACTTTTATAAGTGCCTTTTCTTAATGGACCATGAAAATCTCAATACCACCTCATTAATCTTAACAATACTATAGTAATTTACAAAAGATCACAATTAAATTATTTTAGCTCACTTAATGTCACCATTTTAATAAGATTCATTGAGTTTTCTCATCCATTAAGTAATCATTGATGATCTCATAGATAGTTTTGTTATAATGCTTCCCGATGCATCGCACTGACTCACTACTTTGTTAAGAATAATGATTGGGGCACAAAAGAATACAAAAAACTTCCACAAAATGAGTGGAAAGTCTATATGGCACAGTGGGATCCGCCAGCAATTAATGGAAACAATGCTTAATTACTGGCGGGTCCCAGTGTGCCACATAGACTTTCCACTCATTTTGTGGAAGTTTTTTGTATCTTTTGATGCCCCTAGCATTGTTGCATTGTTAAATTATAAAATGAGATTAATGATATGGTCGAATTCACTAGAGAGACTCCCCTAATTTAACATCGCATGTGGACGGCGGAGAGTTCGCAATTCTGTTGGAAATTCGAATTAAATCTTCAAATTCAGGACTTGTGTGATACAAACACAAAAGTACAAAGAAAAATCACCCAAAAACAATCAAGAATACCAGATTTACTGCAATTCACTCATAATCGGGCTACATCAAGAATACCAATTACAATGATACCCAAGGCTTACATAATAGGTCTCTTAATTAAATAATAATGTTAGGCACATAACTTATTTCACAACACATTTCACAAATAGGCTTTAAATGTGTTGTACTCTGTGCTGTTTAAATTTTTCATACTTTACCATGCACCACTTATACAGCATAGGATAAATACATTTAAAGCTCATTTGTGGAATGTATTGTAAAATGTGTTCTGTGTCTAACATTTTTATTAATTAAATTCAAAAAGTCATAACTTCGCTCGAGCGACAATCAACCTTGTCCTCCTCACCCTTATCTATGAGGCTTGTGAAGTGTGTTTGTCGAATAAAAAAACCCCTAAAAAAGGGGAGAGAGAGAGAGAGGATGAACTCTCCTAGACAAAAATATGAAGTTATCAGCTTTATCTCACCCTAGACGACTCCAACTTGTCTGACCAAACAAAAAAATATTTCTCGATCCCGTTCGCTCCAGATGACTTCTAGTATTGCCTAGACAAACTCAGCAGGTGTAGATACAGATGATATCAAGCTCCACAACTGTATCAATTTCATATTGTAAGATCAGCTAGAACGATCAACATTAAAAGAGTTCTTGAATTGTCAACCAAACATAAGTAGCAAGGATATGATTTGAGAGAGCGGGTTGATCGAATTTTTTTTTAGATAATTTAGGTTTAAATATTGTCAATAGACCATATAGGGTTAAAAGTAATTATTGAGAAACAAGAGCAATAAGATCCGGCAAGTTACTGTACTACTTGCTATGCACAAGACCACTAAAATACGAATCCGTAAAGAATATGCAAAAAATAGGTAATGATAAGAAATAACTATCACAGGAGAACTATTACGTGAATCGACAAATCAGTCTACCTCCATGAGCAAAGCACAATGAAATATATGAAAAAGAATATTACACAGAAGGAATTTAAGATCTTAACATGGGAACACTTCAAGAGCCAAACACACAAAAACTCCTCTCTCTCTCTCTCTCTCTCTCTCTCTCTCTCTGTGTGTGTGTGTGTGTGTACAAAAGGCTTTCCAATGTCTAACAGAATTGATCTCGCTTGAGCTGCCCGCTCGAGAGACCTGGCCACTGTACCCTGCTAAAAACTCACTGAAATCTCGCTTGCTCACAGTATCGATTGAGCGACTTCTCACTCAAACGGCTCGCTTGGATGAGCTGACGGGAAACCAAAATCGAGCCATACTCAATTGGAATGCATGGTAAATATATTTTGTTTATTTTTAATTTTTTTAAAAATAAATTTGTCAAAAACAATAGAGAATGGAGAAATATTCTTTGATGATCTGATATTGAATGAATTACATCCCTATAAACAAGGTGAAGCAACAAGATATAAAAAAATCAGAATAAGATTGCTTCAGAAAGTAACTCTTAAATGTTTCTATATATTTCGTAATCTACAAAATCATGACAAGATATACGAAATATTCTTCAACAAAATTTGCAGTTAATATTGTCAATTTATTTATTATGTGAATAAAGAAAGGGATGCAAAAATCTTTTGGTTTTCAATTTCGTGATGTTGTATGCTCTTCTATTAAAAGCAAAATTTTGTGATATATATATATATATATATACATATTTTGATGACATAGGAGAGGTGGAGCTTCCAACATCAAACTGCTATCATGGAGGAGATTTAAATACCAAATTTTTTACCACTTAAACTATGCCTCAGTTGATAATGGAATGATACATAACACATCATATGACAATGTTATCAAACTTTACACTAATAATATAAAGACAAAAGCGACAAAAACACCTGTATTTGCTCTTAACAAATTTATTTTATTTTATTTTTGATAGCAAGCAAGCAAGCTTGCTCTGAACAAATTTGTTAAGCATTACTATTATAGTAATCAGAACCTTTATAAAACATTCGCCGTTATTATGTGAATTAGTGAATATTGGTTGGATGGACGAGATTTTCCTCGGAGCACTCAATAAAAAGGTACACACAATTCCAGTGTCACGGGGGTCCACAGTGCTCCTGCAAACTGAAAATAAAGCTGTCAGATAAAAAAACACCGCTTGATCAATCTTAAGGACACGTGTCAGTATCACAATGGCCTTGCCTTGCAAAGGGCCAAAGGTGTATAATATCTGAGATTTCTGTTTTATGGAGAAAAACAGCAGCACATGCGCACGCGTTCCAACATCCCATCAGATTTCTGTGGGATAGATACGTTGCCACGTGTCCCATGATCTGGTGCGTCGCGGAATGAGTACATTTTGATATTTTATGTCGCACAACGAAACTTTTAATTCGAAGACCCCACCAGCTTTCCCAAAGTTATGTGACAGAAGTGCCCCTCAGCGAGCTTGCATCTGTAACATGTTTAAATGACATAATTGCCATATCAGTTAGTAGTAAATGTCAAAACAATAATGGTAGACATATACTTTCAATCACACCCTAAATTACAATACACGTTTTAGATATATGTATCTTATGCTATGTGAATTTTTCACACAAAGTTCACACTTTTTTTATAAACACAAAATACACGAATTTAAAACATGATTCTAATTTCAAGTATAATTGAAAGTGTGTGCTTAGCATTATTGATATAAAATATAATTAAGGGCCCCATTTGCACAATTTTTGCTTTAACAATTCAAATGCCAAAAAAAATATTAAAAAATAATTGACAGAAAGTTGTCCTTAGTTTTAGGCAATCATCACATTTATGCACTGAGTAATGCTATGTTTCTTAAATTTTTATCTCATAAATTATTTTTCAATACATGTAGTTGTGGGCTCCCTCTTTATTAATAGTAGGACTACTTTAATATCAACCAATTAAAATTAACTGAAGCTACTATTATATGTGTTGAAAAATACTTGGGGAATTTTTTTTTAAAAAGTATAGCATTACTCTTATGCAGTTAACTCACATATTTGCGATTGAATGGCAAGATTTACTTGTAAAATAATTTTATTTTTTGAAAGAATAAAATAATTTTATTTTAGCTTATAAAATTCTAGTCATTTATAAATTTTAAAAGTTGTTACCAACAGCTCTTTCAGTACGCTCTAATTTACTTCAAATTTTGGTTTCACCAACGTTGCCTCCAACTTTAACAAAAGGCAAAAAAATAAAATAAAATAAAAATTATGCCTCCAAGTTCTAACTGCTTCTTTCAAAGGTTATCCCAAACTTAGCAAATAAATAATATTTTGATGTTTGATGGAAAATAACGACCACAGTAAAACAAAAAAATACATAAACTTGTAATTACTTATATGAAAAACCACATAAATTTACAACATATATTACATCGATAGTTTACTACAAAAGAACTTTTGACATGCATTGATGAGAAATAAACTCTTCAAGTGGACAATAAGCCCGGGCTAAAGTTGAATTCAATTTAATCTTGTACCTTATTTTTTAAAATACTTTAACTTGAATCTAGACATTCATAACAAATTGCTCTACATTGGTAATCAAAATTAAGTATTTGAATCTTCTCAAATAAATAAATAAATAGTCCCCCCTTTTTTTATATTTTGTTTTGGGTTGCTTGCAAATTGCAAAAATGCAAAAACAAAAAAACAAAAAAAACAAACAACTTCAGTTGAATTTCAACCCGAAGTTTCGAACCGAACCCGAACTTAAAATTTGAAACCAAACTATATTTTCGAAGTTTTTTTCAGTTCGGATTTATGTATCGAAATTCCCAACCCAAACCGAAGTTTTCGGTTCGAAATCGAACAGACTGATTGCCCACCGTAATTCGATGATCAAAATTTTAAATATATTAGGCAGTTAATACTTCCTTCTTTTTTTTTTTTTTGGAATTAAAACATAAATAATAACACTGGTAGAGGTAACTTTGTTTTTTGAAGTGTTATTATAAAATATATATTTCAACTTTAAGTGGGTCAAATATTCTTTGCCAAAAAAAGACAGTAATGCTATGCTTTCTAAATTTTTAAGGGAATTGTTATTCTCACACTAAAATTAAATTAATGAACTCTATGGTACTACTAACACACTATGCAATACCATGCAGTCAGTACATTTTCGTGGAGTGCATTAGTTCATCTATATAATGCGACTAACAATTCTCATTTTGAATCCCAAATGTTTCCGTGTGGCTGTGGGTCCACTGAATTTTAAAGGGAGGATGTTGAAGTAGTCCTATCATTATTAAAAGTGATCCCACTGCAACATGCATTTAGGAAGCATTTGTGATTCAAAAAGGGAGATATTATTCACACTACATAGATGAACCAATGCACGGAGAGTCAGTAGCACCATGCAGTGTATTATTTTAATTTTGAAGAGGGAATAGCAATTCCCTTAGGCCCCGTTTGGTTCACTAGAAAGGAATTAGGAAAAGGAAACAAATTCCAAGTGATCCAATTCCAGGAAAATTAATGCCAAATTAGTTCCATTATGGTGCTTGGATAAACCAACGAATAATCTTGGAAATAATATTTACATTTTTTAAATGGTTAGTTCATTTTAAAACAGTTCAAAAACATGATAATATTTTAATTACAAAATGTTTACTTGTATTTGTATTATATATATCATTGTATGATTTGCAAGGCAATAGTTTGAAAATTTAACAATCATTTAATCATTTGATTAGGTAATTTAAACTCAAACCATTAATTAATTCAAATTTACACACTATTGATTTATTAAATGAGTGAGATAAGGTTGTTGACTAGAGAAAGGAATCTAAATACCACCGAAGTAATGAGTTACCTTGTTTTTCTAAGAATCTATTTCTAGTGGGAAATAGATTTAGGGTCCATTAAATACACCAAACACACATAAGTAATTTCAAGGAATGAGATTCTTTTTCTCGCTTACTTTTCAAGTGAACCAAACGAGTAAAAAAAATGTAAAATTTTGAATGAACCAAAACACTCTATGATATTATGAGTGGTACCATAAAGTACCTTGGTTCAATTTTTGAGTGTCAATAACAATTCCCAAAATTTATTGTCGAAAAAGAAAAGTGTGTCAAATACTTTAATCTTTTTATGATTATCAAAAAGATTAGGTTGATAAAATGTTTGAATTTTGAACTACCAATTTTGAAGCAGAAAATTACATGTAAAGATGGGCATTCCTGTAATTGTGCATTACGTCTTCTCGTTTCCATATATCTATAGGCCTCTTCCTCTTATATCAGCATTAAAAGCCTTTTGGAACACTCTCACACCTCTGCTTTTACGCTCGTTAATAGTGGTGGTAAAATTTACCTTTTTCGAAAGCACACAAGAACATCGTTGCCCTCGGCCCCTCACTCTTCGTAATCTCCGGGTATTATCTATTCCCTTTCCAAATTCTAGTGAAACCAACATTGATACACACACACACACACACTAAACGTCGGTTCTTGCGAGATCGTATGGTTTTCTTCTTCGGCAATGGATTTGAAGAAACATTCTTTCTCAGATCAGTTTCCGTACTGTGTATCACCGCCAAGAAAGAAGGTAGTCTCTGGGTTTGGTTTGGGGATTTTTGCTTCTTTCATTGTTTTGACTGTGATATTGTTTAGTGTCCCATTTAAGACTCCTTTCTTGAACCCAATCTTTCAAGGGTTTAACAGTTCTGGTTCTAGTAACACTTCTCTTCTTTCTTCCCCCTTCTCATTCTCAAGTATTACTGGGTTTTCTTCTTCTAATACTAATACTAGTTCAAGTTCTACTACAACTACTATTACTACAGAATTGCAGAATGTGAATTTGATGGACAGAGATAGAGTAGCAAACTTGTCTGAGATTGGTAAAGATAGAAAATCTTTGGATAGTAATGGAAAAGGGATTGTTATCGATAAGACCCATGTGGGGAATTTTTCTGACAAGGATAAAAATGGAAGCTTTACTGTCGATCAAGAAAGAACCCAAATGGATGATGGATCAGAGATTGGTAAAGTTGTAAAATTTTCTAGTTCTAATTTCAAAGGCATCGGATTGGAGAAAACCCATCTGGGAAATCTCTCTGAGAATGTGGAAAATGGAAGCTATGGTTATGGAAATGTGACTGCAGAGAAGAATGGTTTTGAAGTGAAAATTTTAGAGAAAATTGCAAATGCAAGTTCTCTCAATGCAAATATAAGGGCTTCGGAGTTGAAAAATGAAGAAACTAATGATACAATCACTCAATACCAATCTCCGTTTTCGAAAATGCAGAGCGGTGCTTATGAGGAATGTGATATATTTGATGGTAGATGGGTGAGATCAGATGACTCAAAGCCTTATTATCCTGGTAGTTCTTGCCCTTACATTGATAGGGATTTTGATTGCCATCTTAATGGAAGGCCAGATGACGGTTTTTTGAGATGGAAATGGCAGCCCTATGGTTGTGACATCCCTAGGTAAGATATCTACATGCTTTTGGTTACCTTTGAGAGAGAGAGACAGAGAGAGAAAGAATATATACACATTCACATAGACCTACCCCATATGATATGTTCATTATCAGGTTCCATAATTTAATGCTAGTAGTATTTATCTGGATAAACTGAAAATATTCCATGAAATACATTATTTCATAAGAATGATCTAGTTGTTACAAACAGAGAACAAAGAATGTACACTAGCGGGATTACATGCTTATTTCACACGGACAGAAGTACGATATGCTTAGGCTCCTTTTGATCAAACTTGAAAATACGTCATGAGAAATAAGTGCTGAATTTTAAGAACTGAAAATTTTAAGCGATGAATTTGTAATATGAAAACACTTCTGTGCAGTTAGCACAGTGCTGTGCAAACTGTGAGAGCACATTTGCAGTGTTTTTCCCAAAACCTGTTTTTTTTTTTTTTTTTTTGGCTGCTTTTTCGATTAAGTGGTACATTATCAAATGGAAGCCAGTTGGGATAAAATTTAAGTTTTGTAACTCAGAGTAATGTTTTCATGCCAAATTTGGATACTGATTGAAGTTTTTCACCTCTCTCTTCCATTTAAAAAATAAAAGGACAATGCCATTGTCACATTAATCGGCATTGTGCATCTAGTTAATTGCATTTTCCATTTAAATGCCTGCCTTTTGGTGTGGGAAAGTTGGTCTGAATTATGAATGCAAAATTAGCTGAATTCTATGTTGGCTCTGATGTTGTCCTCTCAGTTTGAATGCAACTGATTTTCTAGAACGGTTGAGGGGAAAGAAGTTGGTTTTCGTTGGGGATTCGCTGAATAGAAACATGTGGGAGTCTCTTGTTTGCATTCTTCGGCACAATGTTAAGAACAAGAAAAGAGTTTATGAGATATCTGGAAGGCATGAATTTAAAAAGAAGGGATTCTATGCTTTCAGATTTGAGGCAAGTTTCCCGAACTTCTTGTGACAATTACACACTATATTGACAAAAATATTGTTAGCTTACTAATATGAGTGTCCGTTATGTTATGGTTTGGCTGTATATATTTGCAGGACTATAATTGTTCTGTGGATTTTGTTAGTGCTCCATTTCTTGTCAAAGAATCATCTTTTAAGAGTATAAATGGTACTTTGGAGACATTAAGATTAGATTTGATGGACCGGACGACTTCAATGTATCACGATGCTGATGTCATAGTCTTCAATACAGGCCATTGGTGGACTCACGAGAAGACCTCTAGAGGGTGAGAGCGAGAGTGATCTGGTTTTTGTTTTTGAATGCTTTTCCCTCTTATTCATGTCTTCATCATAGAGTTGTAAAATTCCCCTTTTTTTTGTGGTACAAACCTTAAGGTTCTGTTTGGTTTCTTTTGTTCATTGGATTTGCAGAGAAGACTACTACCAGGAAGGTAACCATGTGCACCAAAGACTGAAGGTCCTAGAAGCATACAAGAGGGCACTTACCACTTGGGCCAGATGGGTTGACCAGAACATTGATGGCAGCAGAACTCAAGTTATCTTTAGAGGTTATTCTGTCACCCATTTCAGGTATAGCATAGTGCTTTATCTGTCTCACCACCTGTCACTTCTGGACTCACTGCATATTAGTCTTATCTTCGTTCTTGAAATCTCACAATATCCTGCTTTTTAACCAAAATTTCACACTATGAATGTCCTTAAAACAATCATGAGATAGGAGGACCTGGTATCCTGGATTGCCCTGGTTATTCCCTCCCAGATAGATTTCTGCTAATGAAAAGAAAATATCGAAAAGGTCCTCTACTTGGAATATTTCTAGAAATTGCTCACTTCTACCATGCACTAGTGTTGACAGCATAGGAGAATTTGGGAATGTGTGGAAGTTATGTGATTTGATAAAAAAAATTATGTGGTTGGTTGGTTGGATAAGCTGATGGCATAGGGATTATGGAATGCATGTGGTTCGTGGGTATAGAGTTATTTCCAATTTAGAGGTTCTTCTTCGATTATATATGTACATGGGTTATGCTGGTCGTGTGTGTCAGTGGTGGACCGGTGGTAGGTGATGTGTTAAATTTTTGGTAGTGGTTGGGCTACGTGTTGTAGGTTTCAATAGATGATGGTGGTGAGGATTTTATCTGCAGCAATGAGTTAGATGCTGCAATAAGTGAAATTCTTTACCATTTGTCTATGAACATTAATGGTGGCGTAGATCTGATCTGTTCAGATGCACTCTGTGTGCTCTCTCTCTCTCTCTCTGAGAGAAAGTTGAGTTCTTCATTTGTAATTGATGTTTAAGGAGAAAGTTACCACTACAGATTTAAAGTAGTTCAAATTATTTGGTTTATTCTATCTGCCAGAGTCTGTGGATCAGGCTAACTTCACCCGTTTATGGGGGATCTTAGATTCTTAGGTGGGGATTGTTTGTTGGCATTGTAATTTTGTAAATTTGTGTAGATTGAATCGGGCAATATTGCAAACTTTTCCCATGGTACATTGTTTGGAAACAAGTACATCAATCTCGATTTGGACAGTTGCAATCATCGTTTTGTTGCTATATGGAAACAATAATGTGTAGTTGTCGATACGAAGAGAAAGAAACGTCCATGTACGACGTCGCAGATTAATAATGAATTACAGGCAGCAGTCTTCTAGATATAAATCCTCAAAATTGGAAAAAGTTAGAGATGGTAGGGAAATAAAATGGATCTTTCATTTATACAAAATTAGCAATCTTGCTTGTACAATGTGTCTAAGTAGTTAATAACAGCTTTTCGTTAATTACCATGGCTGTAGGACTTGATTGCTTTTCCTTGTTGAAGTTTATCAATAAAGTCTAAACAGAGCGAACAAAACTTTGCTATTCTGGTTACTTTATTTTTAGAGATGAAAATTTGCATGACACTCGTAGATCTATCACAAACATATAGATCTACGTCAACCTTAATTAAATGCGGAATAGCATTCATGTAGATAAATACGAAATTAAGTGAAAACCTTACCCCCTTCCTCTTTTTATAGAATTCCACCCAAGTATCAATCACAAAAAACCCACAGTTAATTGGTGGTCAATAGTGGGAGGAGAGAGACATGTTGGGTAGAAATATGCATTCACCATATCTTGCAGTCCCACCAATCCAATCTTTATGACACCTACTAAGGTTTCTAAGAAATACACCTATGGCCTATTTAGAGTCCCATTAGACAGAGACCACCACTAGAAGTGGCATCATGATGTTTTGATTTCTATTCATTTTGGCCATGTATATTTGCAGGGACGGACAACATGGGTGCAAGGGGGGGCTTCTTGATTTTTGAAAAATATCATATATACTCTAAAAAAAGTATATTTTTACACTTAAGTCCCCCTTCTAAATTAAAAAGCTCTCTATTTTATACTTATGCCCCCCTCCCAAGTACGAAACATTCAACATTTTGGTCTCAATTTGTTGAAACAATGTGTCATTTTATTGCATATTTGGTGTCAATCGGTATTAAGTTTTCTAACTCCACATCCGTCCAAAAGATATGTATAAATAGACCCAAAAAAATTGTCTCGGGGTCGTAAACTTGCTTCCTCTTCACCCTACCAAGCCCCCCCAACTCCAATTTCCTACATCCGTCGCTGTATATTTTCAACCCATGTGTGCTTGTGATTTGTGAAGAATATTGAAGTTCTTTACCTAGGGCGAGTTGAGGGTTGACTTGCTTATGAGATGCTTGTCTAGTGAATAGAGTGAATCTCTATTTTTATTTTCAGAAGAATGTCTAGCTTTCAGCAATTAGAAGTATTAGATTGATTTTCTAGTACTAAGGAATAAGGATTACCCAGAGAAAAGCTAATTGTCCAAGTCATAACCCCGAATGTGAAAATTAATTTTCGGAATTGTTTTAGCCGTTAATTCTGTGCCGATGGCTTGTTGGGGAGACAGCTAGGGCCAGCCTGGTCCACATGGATTTTACACCTCTTGAAACTTCCATGAAGTGTTTTTCGGAAACATTACTCTCAAATCAAGTGCATATTCCCTTGAACTGCCATGATTAGGAGAACGGGAATTCATTCACTTTATGCTGTCACCAAGAATGGTAAAAGAATTGCTGTGTTTTGCAGGAGAGGCGAATGGAACTCGGGAGGACAATGCCACAAAGAAACGGAGCCATTTTTCAATCAAAGCTATTTAGCAAAGTACCCTTCAAAGATGAGAGCTCTAGAGCACGTGCTTCGAGAAATGAAGACCCCTGTGATTTATATGAATATAAGTAGGCTTACCGGTTATAGAAAAGACGGCCACCCTTCAATTTACAGAATGGAAACCAAATCAGTAGCAGAACAAAATGCAGCTGGGCATTCTCAAGATTGCAGTCATTGGTGCTTGCCTGGAGTCCCCGATACTTGGAATCAGTTGCTATACGCTTCTCTCTTGAAGGTTGGAATAGGATCTTGGAAAATCTGAACTTCAAACAATTATTCGTTGTTTCCCTTTTTCAGTATTTTGTCGGTTTCTTCCCCGTTTGTTCATGTTTACTACGATTTTTCGCAAAATGTATAGTGTCCGAAATGTAGTTTCTTTACTTCCTCAAAGTTTTGAAGGAATCAAAGTCCTTTAAGTAGATAATCTACCAGATGTATGGGTGTGTTTGGAAACATAGAGTACATGTAATCAACAAAAGGTGACAAATTCAGTCTTCAGTAATATTTTTTTTTTTACATTGGTTCTAGCAGTTTTTAGCCACTTAGGTTTATTTTATTTATTTATTAAGGCAGGCTCCCCAACGGATTGGTCCGTTAACGGACCAGTTTTAGCGACGAGATTTCATCGCTAAAAGTCATTTTTTTTCGTCGCTAAAAATGTATTCACTTTTAGCGACGAAAATGTTAACTTTTAGCAACGAAATTTCGTCACTAAAAACCGGTCCGTCAACGGATCAGTCCGTTGGAGAGCCTGGCTATTTATTTATTTATTTTACCTTAACGACCATCAGAGATTAATCTTGGAAAGTTTGAGGGATGCGAGAAAATTGAAACATTCTATTCCTTGGGAAAATTATAAACGCACCTACATTATCTAAATGGGTCTAGTGATTCTCGAAGGCTCTGTTTGGTTCATGCAATTTGAAAAATTGTATCACATCATACTATAAAAGCGAATTAGGTTGGATATTTTTCCTTTATTCTTTTTACTCAGTATCAAATATCATATTGTTTACTATATTTTTTGCGGTCGTGCCAGAGCTTTTGTACGAAAGCCCAAACGTGTAAAAACAATTTTCCTATGAAATTGCGAGTGATGCATGGAAATTGTATCTAACTTCTAATAGGTAATTGTGCATACGAATAGGAAAGTACCATCGTTTTACAAGAAGCAATTATTTGGAAGCTAAGAAAGCCTAAAAAATAAAAAAGAATGCCTTATTGTGCTAAAAAAACTACGAACGCATGTTGATTACTTTATTTTATTTTCTCTTATGAAAGTTAACCAAATGAGAGAAATTTATGTTTCTCTTTCTTTTCTCTTCTCTCCTCTGCTCGATTGTTTATCCAAACATGACGAAGAAACTCAACTTCCTTTTCTATTATTTCTCTTGATAAATTTATTTCTCTCAACTTATTTCAATCCAAACGAACTGTAACACTTTATGCAACAAAAACGCAAACGGGACGTGACTTGTACGTGAATTCTATTTTCGACCACTAAATCCTGTGCAATTACTACAATACCCTTAATAAAAACTGGATCCAACAACTGAAATAATAAGTTGCGTACGGTCCGCACGAGAAGTGCTCCGTGTGTATATATATATATATATATATATGTGTGTGTGTGTGGCTTTTAAGTAGGGGAGCAATTCCTGTCCAAATCCACGAACTCACCAAAACAAACCCGAATAAAGCCCACTTTTGGATAACAGTTGCATAAAAGAATGGGTTCAGGATAGACCCATTTGACAACCCATTTTTAACCTGCAATCATCAAATCAGCTGAGAATCGAGATCTGGAGAGGTGAATTGAAGAATCTGAGATGCAATTACAGAGTTGGGCAGAGAGAGATTTTGGATCTGATACTTGAGACAGAAGGGGGGTTGTTCGATTCTTGCAATGCATCTGTTTCTGTGACTTGTCTTTCCATTTAAGATGGAAGGCTGTGTGTGTGTGTGTGTGTGTGTGTAATGTATATATGTGTATGTATAATGGATTTAAGGCAAGGAAGCAGTCGGTGAGTGAGAATATGCAAGAAGAAATCCATCCAAATCCACACATTTGCCAGGTCTAGCTATAATTTAAACAGCATTGAAGAACCTATTTCAACTTTGTCCTATCACCTATGTCATATATATATATAGTTACTTCCTCCGTCTTTTTTTTTTTTTTTTTGAGTCCTATATTCCATTTTAGGATGTCCTAAAATTAGTGTCCACTTTCCTAAATTAACATATAATTTTTACTTACTTTTCAAAACTATCATTCCTTGAAATACACCAAGACAAAACTAAAAAAATTATTATAATGATTAGGTGCAATTGTGGAAAGTAGGGACGGAGTGAGTACATTATACACATATATTCATTTTCCTTAATTTGGCAATGGAGTTGAAGAAAGTTGAGCTCTCAGTTCAGGTACATGACTCATCATGTGTACCAGGACCACCAAGATGGAATTGGAAGGTTGTTTCTGGCTATATTTTGGTGGTTATTGCTACTTCCATTGTTTTGACACTAATGTTGGTTATGTCACTTAGTGGTGCTAGTTATACTACTAGTGTTACTGCTTTCAATGCTGGAGAGATCAATGTTAAGTCCCAAATACCTGTAAGGGCTTTGGACATGAAAAATGGAGGAAATATTTCTTATGGAGAGTATAAGTATTGTGATATATTTGATGGTAGATGGGTGAGAGATGATGACTCAAAGCCTTTTTATCCTGCTGGTTCTTGCCCTTCTCTTGATAGGAGGTTTAATTGCCACCGTAATGGAAGGCCAGATGATGGGTTTTTGAGATGGAAATGGCAGCCCTATGGTTGTGACATCCCAAGGTAACCAATATATCTAATCTAACTGTGTATTTGAATGAATGCATTTTTGTGTATATGACAATGTTTTTGCTAATTCAAGATCACTCAAAGCATATACACACACACACACACACAGAGATGTTATATGTGATAAATAGACACGTACTTACCGTATTCAAATGAGGGCACTATCTAAAATAATTTCACAAATTAGGCTCAAGTTAATTAAATTACTTCAATTTCCTCATTTTAATGCACCGACATAGCTTTTATTGTCCGTCTGAAAATGGACAAAATGTTATCCTACTGCAGTAGAGGATAGCATGAACTAGTATATAGGTGTATGCATATAAGTATGTGAAGTGCAAGGAGGGGGAAATTTGTATTTGAGGGAAGACAATAATTTTTACAATAAGGCCACGTGAGTGATTTAGGAGAACTGCTAAATACACCCACCCAATTTCTCATTACACCCACATTATGCAATGTGGATGACTACGTGCAACACCTCTTGTTGTACACGCGGATGTACCGTTGCATTTATCTATATTGTTTTAATATTGTTTTTTTTTTTTATCTATGTTATTTTTTTTTAACAAGGCGTCAAAGACATGGGGGAGTTGGTAAAATATTTGCTTAAAAAGTTGAATTCTCAAATAGGAAAATTTGATAATACATCCTAGTGGTTTTGGATGTATTATAATTATACATTCTTTGGTCCCAATAAGTTGTAACTTGGTCCCAACAAGTTGTAAGTCCCAAAATATTGTAACTTTATATCTACTTTGGTTTTGAAGTCAAAAGTGGTTTTCAATCTTACAAAAGCTTACAAGGTACAACACATTGGGACCAAATTACAACTTGTTGGGACCAAATTGGTATGTATGATACACCCCAAACCACCAAAACCACTACAGATGTATGGTTGAATGCCCTCTCAAATATGCACAAGCAAAATGGGATGGGGGGAATTGTAACTTGAGCTTAAGTATATTTGGGCCCCAATTGTTGAGTTCTTTTTTTACAAATGACCGGGTCAGCAGGCTTGGGCATTACAGCCAATGCGTGAGTTAATTTTTGGAACCTTTTTCTTAATTCTATGTTGTGTGTGATGAACTTATAAATATATATATATATATATATAGATATATATAGAGAATTGCTATGTACACCGCTCAACTTTATAAAAGTTGGAATTTTTGGAAGAAAAATGAGTAAAATAAATGAATTTGGGTGTACATAGCAAATACACGGGTGTACATAGCAATTCTCTCTCTCTCTCTCTATATATATTAATATATTTTTTTGTTTCATTTTTTTTTTTTTCAGTTTGAATGCAAGTGATTTTCTAGAAAGACTGAGGGGAAAGAAGCTGGTTTTTGTTGGTGATTCATTAAACAGGAACATGTGGGAGTCTCTTGTTTGCATCCTTCATAGTCTTGCAAACAAATCAACAGTTTTTGAGACATCTGGAAGGAAAGAAGTTATATTTGAGGCAAGTTTCCCCGAACAGAACTTGTTGCTACAGTGATATATATACACATTACATCTAATGTGTGCATATATATATATATATATATACGTATATTATATACATGCTTACCTACTAAATGAACAAAATTGTCCATGTCCTTAGTTATAAAATTGGACTGGAAACTACTTTGGTATAGAGCACGATTCATTGATCTTCGTAAAGAGTTCATGGGTTCAATATCTATATATCTTTGTTGTAACAGTTTGAACTGCTTTTAAGATATTATATAAATTGTTTTAAGTAAGTTTATTTCAAAATGGTAGCTGTGCTACTCTTTTCTAATCAATTTCCAAATTTTATTGAAGAAAACCTCAAATTCAAGGTGTATTAATAGTACTACTTATTCGTGTCACAGTAGTTGTAAAAGTTTCAGCTCATATAAAATATAAAGTTTTGCATAATTTTGTAGATAAACAATACATTTTTTTCATTTTTCATATTATTTTTTACATCAATACAACTCAACTACTGCAACCGGTTTTTTTAATGGTTCATTCAAAATTTGACTGGTTTTTAGCTCTTAATTGACAAGCGGTCCACCTGCACGTTCATGGTTTAACTTAATGATTCGGCCCGGTTTTGGCCAACTTATTAAAATGATTGTGTTAGATTAAAGGTTTTTTTTTTTTTAGTGTAACGGTCTCGTGCGATGACATAAGTGTCAGGGGCAGGATTCGATCCCAGGTGAGCGTGGAATGAAGTGCCCTTTTACTTACTGGGATAAGCCATTGCCCTGCACTAGATTAATTAAACAACGACCTAAAGTAATTTACTTTTATGCTCTCATTGTGAAGTTTATTCAATATCCGATTAATGCGAGGATAAGAACTTTTCTTGTCTATGATACTAACAAGAGTGTCCATTATGTTATGCATTGGCTTGTAATTCATTTGCAGGACTATAACTGTTCTCTGGGTTATGTTCATTCTCCATTTCTTGTAAGACAATCGTCCTTCGTTGGTACAAATGGTACTTTGAAGAAACTACGGTTGGATTTGATGGACCACAGGACTTCAATGTATCAGGATGCTAATATCATAGTCTTCAATACAGGACATTGGTGGAATAATGCGAAAACCTCTAGAGGGTGAGAGTCGGATTGCTCTGCCTTTTGTTTATGAATGCTTTTACCTCTTACACTCTTTTTGGATTGAGAGAAATTGAGAGAATAGATGAGAAATGAGACCACTGTCTCTCTGTTTCTCTCATTTGGTAAGTTAAGCAGGGAAAGAAGAGACGGCTAATGGGGAGAAAGTGGGGAGAGAAAAGAGCCCAATTTTGTTTCTTTCCAAATTAGATTTCGGAGAGAAAAGAAGATAATACCATTTATTTGGCCTTTGCCTGTTTGAACAGCCTCAGTTAATCCTTGAGTGGTTGTTCCAAAGAGTCTTTCGGCGGTGATTCTATTCTCTCAAATAGGAAGTGCTCTCTGCTCCAGGTGGCAGACTATTGAGTGGTAAATGAGCATGGGAAATAATACGAGCATTTAAAATACAAATATACCCTGCATATGTCAAACTTAAAGTCAATAAGGATACAAGAATAAACTAGTTTTGAATAGTAAATACTTTATTTTCTTCTATCTTATGAAAGCTAACCAAACTAGAGAAATAAAGTTAGGTTTCTCTTTTCTCTACTCAGTTGTCTATCTAAGCAAGGTGAATAAAACTTCGCTTTCTCTTCTTTTCTTTTAATGAGTTTCTCTTCTCTTCTCTGTACTTTTTCTCTCTTTTTTGGGGTTCAAATACCTCTTAGAGTAGTTTTAGACTTTTAGTAAATTTTTTGGTCCTAAAAACCTAAGGTTCCGTTTGGTTTTAACCTTTTGTGCATTAATTGATTTTGTTTTATAGAGAAGACTTTTACCAGGAAGGTAACCATGTGTACAAAAGACTCAAAGTCCTAGAAGCATACAAGAAAGCCCTTACAACTTGGGCCAAATGGGTTGATCAGAACATTGTTGCAAGCAGAACTCAAGTCCTCTTTAGTGGATTTTCTATGGCCCATTTCAGGTATATAATTTCTAATGCATGTGTTATTATTATTTTTTTTTATCCACTGTAGTCCCGCTGACTATAATTTTAGCCTTTTTTGATTCTTGGAATTGGAGAGAAAAAAAAAAAAAGGGGGGGGGGGGGGGGGGGGGGGGGGGGGGGGTGGTGCGGTGGGTGTTGGGGTGGAAAGCGAAAAAAAACAACTAGAAGGATAACTATTTATTTAGCATTTTCTCTTTCTTTCATGTTTAAATAATAATAAAAATTTCGATTTCCCAAAATGCAATAGGAAATCAAGAAATCAGACCTGGAAAGAGAATTGCAAATTTTCAAAATATAAAGTTTTTAGTTTTCTTGCTAACCAAACAAATAAAAGTTCTTTACCTCATTAAATCCATGAACCAAACACATCCTCAGAATTAATCTTAACCTACATCATAGACACTTGTTTTAGTTTGCATGTTATTAAAAGAAGGTAAAAATATCAATAGATGCTAGCTAGAAATAATTTACGGAAAAAAAAAGAAGGGTAAATTATAAAGACACCCCCTCATGTATTACCCTTTTTCACTAACACCCCCTAAATTAAAAACTCAACGAACTTCTCAACTATTATTTTTCTTCTCAAATTGACCCCACAAATACCCCCTCACAAATAGTTGAGAGGGTCAGATTGTTGATTTTTAGTTCAAGGGGTATTACTGAAAAAGTGCAATACACGAGGGAGTGTCTATATAGTATACCCAAAAAGAAAAAAGAAAAAATAAAGAAGAAGGCAGGCACTGAGTTTGATGTGGTTGCAGGGAAGGGCAATGGAACTCAGGAGGACAATGCCACAAAGAAAGGGACCCAATATTCAATGAAAGTTATTTAGCAGGGTACCCACCAAAGATGAGAGCTGTAGAGCAAGTGCTTCATGAGATGAAAACTCCAGTGATTTATATGAATATAAGTAGGCTTACAGATTATAGAAAAGACGGCCACCCTTCAATTTACAGAAGGGTATACAATTCGGTAGAAAAACAACTTGCAGCTCACCAAGATTGCACTCATTGGTGCTTGCCTGGAGTCCCTGACACTTGGAATGAGTTGCTATATGCTTCTCTCTTGATGGTTGGAAATGGAACTTGGAGATTTTCAACTTAAGGTAAGGCCTCATTTGGATGGCAGTTATCAAGGTTGGGAATGGGTATCCGATTCCTTATGTTTGGGTCATTATTTATTTGGATTTGTAATTGGGTATGTAATAACTACGGTACAAGAATTGTCAAATGACTTGATCCCTGGTATTTTTATTATTGTATCATTTGGTATAGTGAGGACATAAGTGCTAGTGCCCAGGAAGGGAAGGGGGCAAGTTCTAACCCTTGTATGAGCATGGTATGGAGTGCCCTTTTACCAACGAGGCTAATCCATTGCTCATTTATGTTGGTATTTTAATTCACAGAGGTTGGGTGTTGTGAATAAGTTGTATAAAAAATATATATAGTTTTACGTGTGGTTATATGCTCATAACTTGTTGGGCAGTTTACCCTCACTCATTAGACTGTCCAAAAGGCAGATTTTTGCTAGCATTCGGGATAGAGTTGTTACTTGTTAGTAAGATCAGGGGATGGAAGGAGCGCTTTCTAAGGGTGGAAGGGAGGTCTTAATTAAGGCTGTGGCACAGGCAATCCCAACTTATGCCATGTCGTGTTTCAAGCTTCCGATTGCTCTTTGTCATGATATTTCAGGAAGTTTTTGGTGGGGTAGTTCGGGTGAGAAACGTAAAATCCATTGGGCCTCTTGGGATCATTTATGTAAGAGGAAGGATGAAGGGGGTATGGGCTTTCGTGATTTGGAAGTGTTTAACCGGACTTTGTTGGCTAACAACTTTGGCAGTTATTAAAATTTTAGGACTCTGTTATTTCAAGTTTACAAAGCCCATTATTTTCCACATGGGGATCTTTTGGAAGCTAATTTGGGAGCTTACCCTTCATTCACATGGCGTACTATTTGGGGGGCCTTTGATCTCTTCAGGCGCGGTATTTGGTGGCGTATTGGTAATGGAGCGAGTGTTAGGATTGTGTACGACCCATGGATTTCAGTCCCTTTCTCTGTCAAACCTATCTCGCCTTTACTTGTTTCGCTCAATCATTGTCGGGTAAGTGAATTTATTGAACCACAGTCGGGTGTTTAGAGGGTTGAGGCCCTTAGTGATGTTTTTTTGGAACTTGAAGCCACGATGATCATTTCTAGTATTTCGATTCACCATTCTGCGACTACAGACACCTTTATTTGGCACTGGGATAAACGGGGTGTTTTCATGGTCGGTCCGCGTACCATGCTGGTATGGATTTCAAGCGTTTGGTTGGTAACCAGGGGTCGAGTTCACATAATAGGGTGTCTCTCGATCGCGGAGGCTTTCAGATCTTCCTATCCCACCTAAGATCCGAATTTTTGGTTGGGCCCTTTGCCATGATTTCCTTCCATGCAATGTAAATTTGAGCCGCAAAGGTGTTGAATTAGCCCTGAGATGTATCAGATGTGGTGATGATGAGCATTGACTCGTGCTCTTGGCCATTGTTGTTTGATCCGGGAAGTGTGGAAGCACCATTTTGCATCTAGCTTTGCAAAGGTTTGCTGTTTGATGAGTGTTGGGGATTGGTTCGAGAATATTCTAACAAAGCATTCTAGGGATGATGCTTCACGGTTTTTTATTTTTATTTTTTTTATTTTTTTTGTTTTTATTTTTATTTTTTTTTATCATGGCTTGGGCGATATGGGGGGATAGGAACCACATGGTCTTTGAAGGAAAGGAAGGGCCACTTGAAGGCATTACGGTGTTTGTGGAGGATGTGCAACTCTCAAGACATGTGCAAAGTTTGGGTAAGTGTGATCAACCCGGTTGGCTGGCTGGCTCCTTCTCGTGATACCCTCAAGCTCATCGAGACATCGACGGTGCTTGTTTTGAGGACATGAATGGCTGTGGGGTTGGTGCAGTTCTTCGGGATTGGTGAGGAAAGGTTGTGCCTTTTTTTTTTTTTTTTTTTTTTTATGTGACTGGCTTGCTGGAGCCCATTGCTTGTGAGGCCTGTGCTGTTCACAGAGCCGGTGAAGAGTGGGAAGAAATGGGTCTCCATGCTAATATAGTGGGATTGCTTCTCTCCTTTTGGCCACTTGACTGATGCGGCACTGTCCCTTTTCACTGGAGTGCAGGTTTCTGAAATTGTTCATGTTCGAAAGACGGAAATAAGGTCGCACACGTGCTTGCTCGTTTTGCTAATGTCCGTACAATGGAGATTGTTTTCTTTGATGTCTTTCCCTTTTGTATTCAATCTCTTGTGGATTTGGAGTCTGTAAACCTTTGATTTTCAATATATATCGGTCTTTCCCAGAAAATATTATATATATATATATATATACACACACACACATATATGTATATATATATATGTATTAATAGCATTTCGTTATGAAATTTATTTGAACAAACATTGTGTGCAGTGTGTGTACAGGCTTTTCAGCACAAAGTCCAACATTTTTAAGCAGTGTTGTGCAATTGGTTGTGCATTTGGTTGTGTGTGTAGCATTACTCTTATTAATTATTACCACATTCAAAGTAGTATATAAGAGACTGCATTGTTTCAATAACATTTTTTTTTATGTGAGTACGTATTATGTTATTTTTATAATTTTTTTTTCCCCTCGCGTGAAATTTATCTATCACAGTGTATCTTTGCGCTACATGGGTATTCTTTTAGCACATCATTGTTCATATTGTACGCCTGTGATATCTCTAATTTTGCCTGTTACTAGTTCATAGCCTCTATTCAATCTTCTAGTTACGTAATTGGTTCTGTGTTTGTGATTGTTGACAAGAAAAAAGAGAAATGATTCCATTTTTTTTTTTTTGGCAGTAAATAGAGCACCTCCTCATCAAAATATTTATTTTCTTTACCTTTTGCTTTGTTGATCTCTAGATTGAAGAAAAACTCCTCCCTAATTGATTCTGGAGAATCCAGAGCTATCATTCTTAAACAACGCCGGGTTAGAAACCAAATCACCTCCGTTACCGACGACACGAGAGAGAGAGAAGGGACATATCCAGAAATCTAGCCCACGGGAGAGCTTACAAAGCATATTTATGAATACTATTACTACTAGCATAGATAGATACGCTTTTTTTTTTTTTTTAAATCTAGGGAATGGTTGCCCCTAATTGCCCCTGGAATCATGTAAAAGAGAGACAGATCCCGTCTCACATCGGATAAATACAAGATATTAATATGATAAATGTAGAACCAAGTGGACTACTATTAACAACTTACACTTAAGCATTTTAAGGGCCAATGTAACAGGCTCGTCACGTTGTTAGGTCAGTGGCCCACTTGGGGCATTATAGAGAGAGAGAGAGAGAGAGAGAGAGAGAGAGAGAGATTTTGGCATGGTGGTGTACTGCAATACTAGAAAACTAGTACGCCAAACACAACAAAGCTAAACTGGGGCAGAATTTATGATAAGAACACAGACTTTTGTTATACTATTACATAGAAAACACTACACCAAACATTATATTAACATAGAAAAGGAATAGCCATTAAAGACTCATAACAGAGTCCATTGCCGATCTTATGACTTGCCGGTTCACTAGGCATTAGCCAACAAAGATAACCACTGCTAAATCTGGAACTATTGGCTTCTTCATACTCAGATCATGTGGGTGTTTAGCAGAAATCAATGATGGCTAAACTCAGACAAAAAAATGTCTGAAAATTGGAGGATTGGCTTAGAAACTTTCTCACTCCAATTGCCATACTTTTCAAGACCCATTTTTTTTTCATGCCAAACAAAACATATCCAAATCTATCAGTCTCAGTTTCATGAAGAACCTGAGAGATTTGGTTTGCCTCTGCATCCAATTAATGAATGGGCTCTCACAAAAGCTAGTGGAGAAGCTAGTTTCTGGTTAATGGGCTTTATATAGTGTGCGATTGTGAGTGACTAGAACAAGAACAACTTTAACATATCATTGCATCATTATCCAAAATCAACCCTTCTATCTTTTTTCTTTTTTTTAAATTAATTTTTTATTTTTATAATCCTGCAAGAAAGTTGCATTGTTTTAAAATTTCTAATTTATTTTGTACTTTGTTCTAGTATAATGACATTCTCACCCTTCATTTTATTGTTGAATTTCAAATAAGATGCTTTTTCTTGGTTAATTAGCTTCTAAGAGGTGTGGCTTTAAAATTTAAAATAAAAATAAAAATCAGGCTGTACAAGGATAAATTAGTAAATTGCTATTTTACATCAGCCCTTGAGATTTTTGCTAAGCAGATTTTGCAGCCAATGCCATTGATAAAAGTAGCATTCCCACATGACCAACTTTTTCTTGGTGCATACTTTTGATTATTGGGGTCTTTTTTCTTTCATGGTGTTGTATCAGTGAATCCACTAACTTATGCTCCTCTACAACTTTCCCCTAACCCTCCTAATTGCCCACTAATTTTTTATTTTATTTTTTATTTATTATTATTATTTTTAATGTTGTCGGCCAATACTAGCTTTACTAGGGATGAACTGTAAATCTAAAAGTCTGGAGTTCAACTATTTTTTATATTAGGCCCATATAAACCCGAACGTCTTGAGTTCAAGTATCCCTGATATTAATTAGGTCCAAGGTCGGGATGCAATAAAAGTTTTATGTATATCTGTATTGTTTCCTATAATTGAAAAGGCAACGACACATGTCATCACCTATATGGATGTGCCATGATGGGAAGTCCACTTCATGGTTGAACTTTAGAAGAGAAACAGTCAGTCCTCTGTTTACTTTTGACACATCTTCATTTCAAGACTAATGGATTGCTATACATAAAGGTACAGTGATCTCCTCCTCAGAAATGCACCCAATTATAACACTTAGACTATCCACTCATGGCCTTTTTTTTTCCTTCTCTCTTTCTCTCTGCCTTTTTCTTTTATACAAACAAACAAATATGAATCAAGGTCCTTGTGGCCTAGTAGTATGACCTTCATCTCTCTTTATGGGGAGAGCATGCATGAAGAGTATGTAATTATGGGCCTTTGCCTCGCCCTTCCTTGGTCATGTGTGAAGCTTTTTCCATTTCTTTGTGAATGTTGTTTTCTTTTTCTCGCATGACTTCTCTTTGGGTTCAAGATGGTAGATGTTACCCAGACCAGTCTTGCAACAGTAGATTGACTTTTTGGTCTTCATTGGGTTTGATTAGTGACTTTGGAGCTCTCTTCTACAGTTATATTGCTTTCTATGGTGCAAAAACGCTTCCCAAGCCTATCTCAAATAAACAACACAATATTGCGGAGTTGAAGGGAAATATCCAAATGCATGTCTTATTCTTTTCAATAATACATACTTTTAGCAATGAAATACTATTTATTGTTCCTTCCCCAAGTGATAAATGATTGATATATCTTCTCTATAAAGTACCAGAAATACCCTATTTACGTATCATTAGGAAATGCATTAACATAAATAAAGCAATAAGAAGAGGCAATACAAAGGTGTGTAAACTATAAAAACGAGTCAAAGTAGATTGTACCACACTACCACTTTCGCACAATAATTCTACCAAAGGCGATCCTATTACAGGAATAGATGCAGGTACAACTATTACAATTTTACCGCCCAATAACCAATTTGGTCCCAAGGTAAGGAATAACCAGTTACGCCAAAAGATGCGGTCAATACAGCCAGAACCACACCTGTAACCCAAGTCAATTCGCGGGGTTTTTTAAACCCACCAGTGAGATACACACGAAATGCATGCAGGATCATCATTAGGACAATCATACTTGCCGACCATCGATGAACTGATCGGATTAACCAACCAAAGTTAGCTTCAGTCATTATGTATTGCACCGAAGCAAAAGCTTCGGTAACGGTCGGACGATAGTAAAAAGTCATATTTGCTATCATGGAAGCTTTTTAAGCAACTTCGGTTGCCCTCTTTGGTGAATCTTCTTCACTTGTTTGGGCTTGGTTTTGTGTCATCTTCTTGCTTTCGGTGGTCTTTACCATCTATAAGTTTGAAGTTACCCTAGGTTCCGGATCTCTCTATGCGGCGGTCCTTGTGGCACAGTGATGGATTCCTCGTGCAGCTGGCAGAGTGTATTATGTGGTCACTTATGCTTCCTTATCTATTGTACCTTAGTTGTTTTGCTTTTGTTTGCTCTGTTTTTATTTTATTTGGTTGTTTGTTTGGTTTTTTTTTTTTTTTTTTTGTAAGTTTTGATTTTTATAACGAAATTTTAGTTTTTGAGCAAAATAAAAAAGGATAGTTCTAGTGTGTGTGTGTGTGTGTGTTTTTTTTTTTTTTGTGAGTGTGTGAGAGTGTGTGTAATTACGGGGGAAAAGACATCACTTAGATCTCACTTCATGTTGTTGTTTGCCTAAATCATGAAATAGTTCATTAGTATGGCGAAAACCCAAATGCACTTGTATTATTTATGAGTAATGTTTGAGCCACACCCATCCATATCCAAAAACCATCCACACTCTGAAGTGGACCAATCAGAAGAGACTGACAGTGAACTCCACAGTCTCTATCTCTCTTCTCATTGGTTCACCTCAAAGTGTGGATACTTTTTGGGTGTGAATGGGTATGGCCCTTCCATTGTTGATTATTTATAGCAGTTCTCATAAGATGGACATGCCACTATAGTTAAGATTAGGAATCTAGGGAGTGATACAAAATTTAAATTTTAAGGTCTCGTTTGTTTCGCAGGATTAAGGAGGGGATAGTGGGGGATTGGATTAATAGTCTCATTTAATTGAATAGTCTTGTGTTTGGCAAGACCCACTTTGCTACGGGTCTAATTGTCCATTTTAAAATAATAGTCCCCCATAAGTTATACCATGGGAGAGGTGGTTTTATTAGTCCTTGGACTATAAATTAAATGGGATTAATTGTCCAATCTCCGCTCTGCCATCCAAACGTGGCCTAAAGGTCCGTTTGTTTGCCAAATAACTAAGGGGTATTGGACTATTTCGGGTCAATATCATGTTTGTTTTTATCATTTTCAGTATAAGTTAACTCAAGGTATAATGGTATGTGGTTAAAAATAATGTTATGTAAGGGTATTTATTACACAATACCAAGGGGGCAGATATTAAAAACACGAGGATAATGGGTTAATGTTATTGTGTGGTAAAATGACTACACTACCCCTGGCTTTTAAAGGCAGAGACTCCCATTCACTTGTTTTTCTTCTCACAATTCAAAGATAGAGAGAGGATGCAGAGACGACGGAGAGGCGACACAGAGACGAAAAAGGAGACGACGCAGACACGAAAAAGATCTCCATCGCCGAGCTTCGTCTTCGTCACTGAGCTTCGTCACCGTCGCCGGATCTGAGGTTTGTTTACATCTGGAGTCTCATTTTTTTGTAATAGAGAGAGATAGGGTTTGCAGATTCACTCAAAAATGTTAGATCTAAACATAGCATGGCCTCTTCTCCTTTAGATTTACAAGTTCTTAAGTTAATATTGTTGAAAATCTACAAGTTCTTTTCCTTTGCTATTTCTGAAGTTTCGATTTTGATGAATTCTTGAAATATATATATATATATATATATATATATAGAACACTTCTAGTAAGGACGCCCTTACTTTATTAAGTTAAGGACTTCTATCTTTGTCGTTAGATCGAGTTTTCATTAAGGGTACTGTTGTCATTTCATTTATTAAAGTGATGATCTAACAGCTGAAAACAGAAGTCCTTAACTTAATAAAGTAAGGACGTCCTTACTGTATATATATATATATATATATATATATAAAGATGGTAGATCTTAGTTATAATCTTGATAAAAATGGTAGATCTGAGTTGTTATCTTGCTTCCCCTCAACAACAAAAAAAGTTGTAATCTTGCTAACCATCTGTTGAAATTGAAACTCTTGGAGTTAGGAGCTTGAAATTGAAATTGAAACATTCTGATAAAAATGGTAGATCTTAGTTGTAATCTTGCTATAAGTTCTTCTCCTTTGATATCTCTGTTGAAAATGGTAGATCTGGGATGAGTATTGAGTTTTTGCTCTTTACCTTTTTATTGCTATTATTCTTCTTGTGATTAATGGCTTGCTGTTGGTGTTTTCTTTTGGGGATTGTATGATATGCACATCAGGTGCTTGAATATTGGTTTAACTTAGGGGCTATTTGATGAAGAACTTGGTTTAACTTAGGGGCTGGTTTAACTTTCTCAACAAATACAATTAAGAGAGTTTTATTATAGTATCAAAAATGAAATGATCCTTAGGCAAATACCCACCAAAATGCAAGAATAGATTCCTCTAGAGTCAAGCCCCAAATCAGTATTTACCTTGCAAAGCTCATAACTATGGATCTCAGGAGCCCCAAGTATTTTGAATCTCCACCCTTATTTGCATCTATTGGGTAAAGAAAACCATTCCACATTTGTTCAATTTTTTTTTTTTTTTTGCTTTCTTTGTGTTTGTTTTCATGCCCTAATGACTTCAACTGCTAACTAATAATTATAATCACTCTTTTTTTTTGGGTGTTTGTGATTCAGTAGAGGATTTTTTGAGGTTTCAACGCAGAGGAAAAGAGAAGGGGTTAGTTTAGTGACAAAGATCAATTTGGAAGCTCCTTCAACTCCTGATAGACCCATTTTAACTTCAGTGTTGGGAATAATCTCCCAAGGAAGAGCTTTCCTTCAAAATGGGATGATGCAAAGAAGTGGGTGATCAGTTGTGGCTCTTCCCATATGGCTAAACACAGAGACATTGGGACAAAGATGACTCAACAAATTATTATGTATTTACCATGAGGAGATGGATTCTAGTTTTTTGAACCTGGTTATATTGTGATATTTCATACAAGTAGTTTTTTTTTCGAATATTTTTTTTTTTTTTTTTTATCGAATTTGATCATATCGAATTTGTAGTTGATGTGATAGATTTTAGTGTGAAGGTATTTTGATATATTCATGGCAATTTGATTTTTTTCTTTTTTTTAATATATATATTTTAACAAAAGGGGCATTTATGGAAATTAATCCATGTTTATGCCAAGGTCATTCAAATATAATATTGTACTAATTAAATTTTATCTCCAATATAGTCCGGTACGAACTAAACACAGTAAAAATAATATTGCATAATTCTATCCTGTGATTAGTTATCACATGATAACTAATTACACTTGTATACAATACCCGTTTATCCAATCTTACACATAATACCCCTTGATATGACTAAATTGATCACCACGACTATCTTGGATTTTAGAAGTCAGTTTAGTTTAATTAGCATTTGATATTTGTATAATTGCGCTTATAATTGTCATCTTGTAATCATTTTCATCACCGTACAACTTTCCATTGCATTTTTGAATTGGTTGCCACTGTGATTTCAACTCCGGACCAATCTTTTATTTTGTTCCTTTGATATATTTAAAATTAGTTCCAAATATTCTTAACCACTAAGAAATTTAAAAATCTGTCGCCACACCGGTGAAGAAATGAACTGAAAACTGAAAAATATTTTTGGAATCTGGGCTATTTATTTTAGTGGATTTTATGTGTGCATGCATAGACCCTACCGAAATGAATGGTCAAAATCTTTATGTGCACATAGCATTACTCCTTTTTCAATGGGGTAATACTTGGGACACACTCAAATACACAACTTTTGAGACACTTTGGGTGTGTCAGGAGAGAGATAGACACATCTCTTGGGTTGTGTCCCAAAAGTTGTGTCTTTGAGTGTGTCCCAATCTTTACTCTTTTCGATGCTATAATCATTTATTTTAAGGGTGATACTATTGTCATTCCATCATTGAACTAAAGTACTTCATGGTATTACTCTTAAAGTATGTGATACCATGCATGTCATGCATTATATACATGGTATCACATACTCTGAGAGTGATACCATAGAGTGCCTTGATTCAATGATAGAGTGGCAATAACAATTCTATAGTTTAATACTCAAAATTTATGTATTTGTGTATATATATGTACATGTATAAATTATACAATCAATATAATTTTGCAGTCTTTTTTTCAATATAATTTTGCAGTCAACCATTAGCTCCTTTACTGTGAAGGTGCCACTTTAGCTATACAACTGCACTACAATAATTTTCTTGCATCAATAATGTTATGTCCAATTTTCGGTGCACATAGCAGGACTCTGCTTGCATACATGGATATGAAAAGTTATTCAGTGAGTCCGTCACGCCACGTCAGCATGATGACATAGTGTGACTGTGTGACCTCCCTAATAAAACAGAGCCACGTGTCCACTAACATTAGGAGGTTATGACATGTGGTGATTTTTTTTTTTTATAACCATATGGCATGATCTCCTAGAAATATGGGGTATATATATGATTGGGCTAAATATTAAATCTAACTGTGGCATAATCCTACATGGTATCACAAACCTATAAGGAGTATGCATTAATCCATCTGCCCCTATTTTTATGGGCCAACTTAGCAAATTTTGAATGAATTTGATGAGAAACTTCTCACCAAATTGGATGAGAAACTTCTCAACCACACAATATTAGAAGTTGCTCATCAAATTCATTCAAAAATATGAGAATTTGTATTACTAAATGGCAAATTTTTTGTCATTAGAGACTTTCATCAAATTCTAAAAGCGAGAATTTCTCACCAAAAAGTGATAAATTTGTATAAAAAAATGAAAAAATTTGTCATTAGAACATTCGAAATTCGAAATATCTCAAGCTGGGCTCAAGCGGCTCAACAGTCACTCGGACAGGCTGCTTAGAAAGCATCAAAAGCCTCACGGCTTGGATCCGAAATAAATTGAAAACTGGGCTCAAGCTTGGTAGTTTGGCACTATAAATTCTATAGGCCTAAAATTGTTTTTGTTGGGCTGGTATTGTAGCCTCAGCTGAAACAATCTCAAATCCTAAATGGGCTCACAATTATTGGCCTAGTATGATATTTTTACAATAGAAATCAATCCTTGGCTCAGACACAGCACACTATCTGAAGTTGTATGTAAGTCACTGCTAAGTACTACGTTAATTTAATTTGACTTTCTTGAAAGAGAGCACAAATCACAACAATGCATTCTTACAATATGTGATTATACTCTGCAATCAATATTAAAGGGGGACACACCCAAAACACACATCAAATACACACCTAGTTCACATCACTCTGGTAGATCTCACACTGACATAGGATTCCGCAGTCTCTTTTTCTTTTTTTATTGGTCCAAATTAGGGTGTGGATAGAGAGGGCAATTTTCCCCGCCCCGCTCAGCTCCTAATGGAACGGATTTGGATGAGTTATAATAGGAGTAGCAGTGGATTTGGTATGAAAAAACAAAAACCCTATAAGAGTCAGGACGGAGTTGGTATCCGTGAAATACTACCATTTAAAACCCACCCTGCCCCGCCCCGCCCCGCCCCGATTAAATCATTAAGTAAACTACCCTCATACTTACAGTTATTTACAACAAATCAGGGCATATATATATATATATATATACATACATCTCTTTCTCTTCAGTATTAATATTTAATTTATGAATTGTGATTAACAAATTTAGAATCATTTGTGTGAGTGATTTTTAGGAAATTAAGCTAAAATATAAGTGGGTTTTGAATTATAAAATGACATTTAATTTTGGAATGGTGATTAACAAACGGAGTAGGAGTGTAATACGAGTACCCGATAGTAAACGGAGTAGGATTGTAGTAGGAGTTGGTATTTTACTTAAATGGTACGGGGCGGAGTTGGAGTAGGAGGAAAATATACAGAGTATGAGTTAGTATAGGGGGACTCCGTACCAACTCTGACCCGTTGCCATCCCTAGGTGTGGACTTGGGTGTGTGGGTTTTGGTTGTCCCAAATATTACCCATATTAAATTATTATCTTGAATACAAAACATACCCCTGAAGTTTGGTCCCTTGTGTCATTTTAGTTCATGTAGTTTCAATTTAGTCAATTTAGTCTCGAAAGTTTTAAATAGAAGCAATTGATCCAAATGTCCAATTTGTGAGAAAGGTCGATAGAATTTACTCATATATTATGCACTGTTATACTTTTTAGGGGCAAAAATGGAATACCACCAATCTCCCAACCTGTTTATCAGCGTAATTGCGCATAACAGTGGATAGATTCTGTCAAACATTCTCACAGAATGGGACATTTGGATCAAACTGCTTCAATTTAAAACTTCAGGGACCAAATTGATACAATTGAAACTATAATGACTAAAATGATATAAAGAATAAACTTCAAGGGTGTATTTTATAATTAAGCCTAAAGTATATCTTTGGTTAGGTAAAAAAGGTAGTGGAATGCTGTTCCTCACCTACATGATTAGCATAACAATTATATATACAAATACATATGTATAATCACCCTCCAAGTTGATTGTACTTCCAATTCTGTCTCCCAGAATGCCTTAGAAAAAGATTACTTTCTCTAAAAATGGCTAAGAGAATCCTACTTTCTTTTGACCGAAAACAGTCCTTTCCTATGTTGTGCGCCACATCCAGTTGCATATAAAACTATATAGCGTGTTAATAATAGTGTACTTTAATTTTTAAAACAGTGGTGGTGCTTAAAATATAAATATAATTATGAATTTTTTTTTTTCAAAAGAGTAATCATAAATGAGTTTAACGAGGATCAAACGCTATAAGTTAATATTTAACAAAAAGGACTCCCATTTTTAATATTGCTAGCAGCCATTTAGAAATTAAAATTCAAGCAACATTCAGATTTAAATACAAAGAGGTAAAATGTAACGCGAATTGTAAAGGGAAAGGGCCCAACTTTTTACTACGATCGAAACTTTTTTCTCAGTAACAATATTAAGAAATTGAATAAGTTAATTATTGATGAACATACTCTTTCTTGGGTCTAGTCTCAATCATTTTTTTTTTTTTACTTTCCTTGAAGGACCCTTTTGCTTGGATGAAATTATGTGAAGAATGCATGAATATGCTAAATCAACTGTTTACGGCCGGCACCAAGGGGGACCCAGGACTATCATTGGGATGTATTGAGTTTGATCGAATGTGTATACTGTGATTACATTGGAATATTTTTTTGGGTCTAGTTGGTCCAAATATACTCTAAATTTTATTTTATTTTATTGCATTTTTTTTGGGGGGAGGGAGGGGGTGTGTGTGTGCGCCCATAACCTATAAAAGTAAACAAGCATGGAGTGAAAAAAAAAATAGGTTAAATATTTAAAATGAACTATATCACAATTGGACCAATATATTACATAAAATATTTTAAATCAAGCATGAACTTTTGTATAATTCAAAGCATCTATACCTACACCGAACTAACTAAAGTCATTTATTTTATGAATTACACAAATAATATACATATATAAGTATATCATTTAGAAATACAGTGGTTATAATTTAGGGAAAATTAAATAAAAGTCTTTACTTTGGAAGGAAATAGAGGATAAGTATAAGTGGTTTGGATTTAAGGGGATAAAGACAATCATTTTTTAATTACATGGCTATAAGTCCATTTTAAACTGAAAATAAGCATATTGGCAGATTTGTCCTTGTCACCCACGCGTTGTTGTTTTGCCACCTCATCATGTTCTTCAAAGAAGTTTTTTTTTTTTTCAAACTTGAAAATGTCATAACTTTCAACTCACAACCCTATTTTGAATAAAACATATATATTTGTAACCTAGAAAGAAATATCTATCAAACAAGATTCATAGTTACTATGAAAAAATGTCTAAAAAAATAAATAAATAAATAATTATGTTACTGTCGGATCATTATAACGTAATGTCACTGTCTCTTTTGCAACAGTGACATGACTTTGAAACTTTTTTTTTTTTTTTGGCATGTGATGATATGTTACTGTCTTTAACTGGACAGTAACATCTGAAGATTGGCCATAATTTTGCGATTATTAAGTCAATTGGAAGAAATGTTATTGTAGACGACATGTTACTGTTTCTTTGTTCAATACCATGTTGCTAATCTTTAATGGTATGCTACTGTTTTTTGCATGGGGATAGTTTTTAAAGATAGTAACATCTACTAAATGGCCCTAATTTTGCAACTTTTTGCAACAATGATGTTACGGAGTACTATCTTTGTAAAAATGTTTAATTTTTGTTAATATGCTACTGTATTTACTTGAAAAGTATTGTAAAGGCAATATCATCTGATGAAATGTCCATAATTTTGTAATTATTTGGTCAATTTGAAGAAATGTTACTATCGATAGTAGGCCTGGCAATTGGACCGGTTTGGGCGGGTTCAGGCCGAGCTGTGTGCGGGCCGGGCCCAAAACGGCCCGGGCTTGGACGGGCTTGTATGTTGTTGGGTTCTGTTCGGGTCGAGTAACACCGGGTCGGGCCCGGGGTTTTCCCCTTCTCTTCTTCTTCTTAGATATATATATATATATATGTATATGTATATGTATATGTATATATACTAGTAGGTATAGATGTATATATACACACCCGCAGAAAAGTGGGAAAAAACCAGACTTGCAACCCAGTAATAAAAAAAAATGGGGAAAAAAATTTAATGAACAAAGAAAGGGGAAAGAAAATAAAAAATAAAAAATCAGACTTGCAAAAACCAAGAAACAAAAAAATGATTTAAAAAAAAAAAAATCGAAAACCAGATTTGCAAGATACCTAGGAGAAAAGCCAACGTAAACAAAAGAAACCCCATTAAATCTAGGTGAATCTAGGTTCTAAAACAACATACCAACAAAAATATACATATACTTGTGTAAAGAATCTTCCCTTGTAAATCAAGACCAACTGAAACCTTATATATTTGCCCAGCAAATAAAAAAACATATACTTGTGTAATGAATCTTCCCTTGTAAATCAAGACCAATTGAAACCCCTTAATCAATGATGATATCAAATCCCTAGATCAAAGCATATATACATAGAGAGAGAGAGATCGCAAAAGAAGAGATACATAATATATATATATATATATAGAGAGAGAGAGAGAGAGAGCAAAAGAAGAGTTGTCACAGCCCGGTCCCACAATAGCGGAACCGGAGTCCGTGGCACGCCACCGAGGCTAAACCAATTCATTAACGTTCCCAAAATTAGGTTTGAAGAACACACGCAGCGGAAAAATAAAACACATTTTCAAAAGCAGAGGTTCAGTCGACCACTCAGTCGACTGCTCAGTCGACGGAAGTGGGCAGGGATTTTAATCGCAATTACAGTCGACTGAGACTGGGGTCCAGTCGACTGCTTTTACCAAAATAGAAAAATAGCTGAACAGCACTGTCCAGTCGACTGCTCCGTCGACTGCCCCGTCGACTGCCCCGTCGACTGCTTTTACAATATAAGGAACAAAATAGTTAACTGCACTATCCCGTCGACTGCCCCGTCGACTGCTGTAATACCCAGAATATTTTTAATAGTTCTTAATGTTTAAATTTATATTTTTATGGTTTTATTTAAATTAATAATGTGGTTAGTATACAAATATTGGTGTGAGTGTTTACACCATAGGAAAGACCATTGAATTTTTTAAATTTATACATTTGTAGTGCACGTGTGTGTGTGTTTAATGTGGTGTGTGTGGTTAGGTTATATATATATAATATATAATAGTGTAGGTGTATATCTATAGTATTTAATATTAGGTTAGGATATGTTTTATAAAAAAAAAAAGAAAAAAAAAAAAGAGACACTAGTTTTCCCCCTCTGAACAGCCGCCGAGAGAGAGAGAGAGAGAGAGAGAGAGAGAGAGAAGAAGAAGAAGAAGAAGAAGAAGGAGAAAAGGGAGAGGGTTTTGGCTTCGTGGGCACGTGTGGAATCGTAGAGCATTCGTAGTTGTCGATTTTTTTTTATCCACAAGGTGAGTTAAATTTTGTGTACCCTAGTATATATATATACACGTATGTATATATGTATATGGGGTAAATTAAATTAGTACTTGTTTAATATAATTGTTAGGGTTACATCCTTGTAATGTATACATGTTATTGTGAAGTAATCTAGATTATTTTTTTTCTTTCCCTTCTTGTGACTTGGTGATTTTGATAATAGGGTATTCGACAAGGATTAGGTGAATAGTTAGGTTGATAAAACTCTATGTGAGATATTCATAGTAATCAAGTCAATATATGTGAAATTCGTTTTTTTTATTTCACACTGTTGCAGAAATTTTAGAAAATTATTGTGAACTCGTGGGTTGAAATTTTAATATTCTGTCCGCGTGTCCTGTGTAAAACGCAATTCTGCACACTTTTCATGTTTTGAGTTTTCCCTGATTCTACACCGTTTGGGCTGTAGATTTAAATTTCAGTAGCAGTTTTTATATGATTAAAACGTATTGGAGGTCTAAATTGATTTATGTGTCGGGATAAACTCGTGTTCGTTATTGTGATATAACGTGAAATTTCGTTGAGATGTAAGCATTCTCATCTAATATTTGGGTTTCATAAATTGGTGAATGTGAGACCATCCATGTGAAGATTTTTTTTTAGACATTAATATTAGAAAATCCTTTAGTGTGTTCACCACTGCTCCTTATGAGTTTAGGCGGCGACTTCGTGGATGACCCGTCTTGTGTGATTAGACGGCGACTACGTGGATGACCCGTCTCTTCATTTTAAGCCTTATGCCCGGCTTGTTGGTCTATTTCATGTATATTTAGACATTGTTTATTGACGTCAAAAACGTAAGTACTAGCCTTTCGGTGTAGACTCAAATCCCAGTGATACCCCATGGGAGTTGGGACCGGAGTGGGAGTTAGTATTACGTTAGGAGACACATGGGATATATGTGTAGGCTGAACCATGGATGGGTGGCCGAAGTGGTGAACATAAGGTTTAATTAACTAAAACACATGTGGTGCGTAAATTGCTGCTATCCGTTGTGTTGTAGTCATTATATTTTGTTGTAGTCGAATCCATGTCATATCAAATAACTTATGTGGGTATCCGTTAGTTTAAATGTAGTATTGTATGTGTACCGTAAAATATTTGGGCACATTGTGAACTAATAATAAATAGGATCAGATTAGTATATTAAATAATTTGGTCACTTAACTTCACAATTGAGGGTCGTTTCGCGTAACCTGAAGTAAAACGACAATCCGAGCGACTTTCGTGTTTTACATTTTTCCTAAAAACGTCATCTTGACACTGTTTTGATTTAATTTCAGAATCTGCTGAATATCGCGTGTTTATGAGCTGAAATTTAATAATTAATTTCTGACTTACGTGTTTAGAATTAATGAACGGGGACGCGTCACTTCCCTTGAAAATTTAATTCTGAACATCTTTCATGTTTTAAGTTTTGTCCAATTCCAACTCCTTCTTGAAGATATATTCATTTTTTTTAAATACCATTTAAAGAAGGATTTTTGATTTTTTTTACTAACATCTATTTATGCAGGATGGTAGGCCCACTAATGTGTTTGCAGGTATTGGCCTACCATAGCTAAGAAGGGTAAGCATTTATTCAGTCTAGTTCGGGTAGGAACTATATTGTCGTCACATAAAAGGGAAACTACCCCTTGTCCCGTTATGTGAGCGGAACTACTTTCCTACCCGATCTTTTATTTATTATTGTTGTGTTGGTGAAAGGGATTATGAGCGATCCCTAAGATTGTGTGTAATTAGTTTTATTTAACTCGTACCAAGGCCTTTTGGGTAGTGACCCAAGAACAAATCCGTGCGGGCTTGGGCCCAAAGCGGACAATATCTTACTGAGCGAGACTTGGGTCGTGACAGAATGGTATCAGAGCTAGACCCAGCCGGAAGTGTGCCAACGTGGACGTTGGGCCCTAAGGGGGGTGGAATATAACGACCCTGGTGTTGTGGGCGGGCTGCTGTAGGTGCCTTTGTGGCTGCAGTAGGTGCTGGCAGGCTACACACTATGGAAAGTTCGTCCCACATCGCCTGGGTGTGGAAAAGTAATGTGCTATATATGTGTGGTTTCAAGTCTCCCTAGTAAGAGGCCTTTTGGGTAGTGACCCAAGAACAAATCCGTGCGGGCTTGGGCCCAAAGCGGACAATATCTTACTGAGCGAGACTTGGGTCGTGACATTGCATTTGCATTACATTGTCATGCATGATAATGTGATGTGACGTGTCTTATGACACTTGGTTGAGTGAGTTTTAACTCACGAGTTGATTTGGGTGTCTGTATTAGAGAACCCTTTGAAACTATTGTGATTGAGGATTTATTGTTTGTGAAGTCTCTCCGAGTATGAGACGGTCACTGTGGAATACTTTAAATGTTTATCTGAAAATAAATGTTTACCTGTGTATTTCAATATCCGTATTATTTTCTGTTTTAGAATTTATTTCTGTTGTTAGATTTAGTATCCTGGTGAGAACGAATTAACACGTTATTAATTTGGTAGGCTAATTAGCAACTTCGGAAACGTCATATAGAAATTCGCGTTTTAGCGACCAAACGAAACTTAGTCGAAAACTTTTATAATTTTGAGGTTTCACTCGTAAAGCTATAAATAAGCTGTATAGAAAGTTTCAGAGACTGATTAGGAGTTTGGAAAACTCGTGTGGAGGTAAGCGTAATTCTCCAAGAATGTTGCCTATATATAGATAGAGATGAACTTAGATTTTTTTTCATAAGTTAACCTAAAGTTCAAGAGGAGGCCAAAAATGGGGCTAGAGGGAGATTTGATTGCTTAGAGCTTTGCGACGCCAAACGACGACCTTCTGTCAGTCTGTTTTCTCCCAGATTTCGTATTCGAGCTCCTCGAGGTAAGAGCTTCGTTTTGATACCTATTAGGGCCTGTTTGGCTAAGTTTTCCGAAAAGTCTTTTTCTAGAATTTTTCATAAAATTTGATAAATGGAATTCTGATCCATAGGAATTTTACTAGACGGACTTCTGCACGTTCTTTGTGCACGGGTTTTCTTCAGATTGAATTATAGGAGCGTAAATCGGAGGTGAGTGATTCAACTATGTTTTTGGAATGATTTCTTGACATGTATTCATGTTTTGTATGAATAGCATGTGTTAATCTTTAGATATATATTGTGTAGTTCATATTGGGCATTTATATTGATAAGTAGGCTCAATAGCACGGTGATATGTTTTGATTATCGCGAGTATGGTGATATGTATTTGAGTATGTTAAGTTGCTTATTTGGGTCAGAAGGAGCACGTGGTCACCGTGCCATTTTGTGGAGCCGATATAGGCATTAAGGTCGCACGATTGAAGAGAAGAATCGTGGGTCTTACCCTTTCGCGTGGACTTATTGGCGAGGAGTCGCGGATTGGGAATATGGACGGGCACGTGAGTCTCCGACGACTAGTATGAAATGTTTAGATGTGAATGCGGACATGTTTATCATTCATGTGCATATGTTGTTTTATTCACTAAGCTTTAGCTTAAACAAATCGAAATATGTGTGGTTATTCAAATAACCATTGCAGGTGTAAATGCTGGCGAGGAATCGCAGAAGTGAGTACGAGAGTTGGGAGTTCGCTTGGGAGGCAACTTAAATGTTAATCTTGTAGTTTTGGGATAATAGGAATGTTGTAATAAGAATTGGGTTGTTTTAAACCATGTTTAAATTGGTATGTTAGAATGGATTTTAAACCGTTGTAATAGTTAGTGATATGTTGTAATCCTACTTTAGAAATGTTTTAATATAGCTAGAATTACTTTGGGTTAAGTTTGGATTGAATGGTTGATCTTTGGTGAAAGTTAGAAAGCTTTTAAACTTGAATTTCTGCAGTTTTGGCTGCTGTCAGAGGAGCAGTCGACGGGGTAGTTGTAACGACCCTGGTGTTGTGGGCGGGCTGCTGTAGGTGCCTTTGTGACTGCAGTAGGTGCTGGCAGGCTACACACTATGGGAAGTTCGTCCCACATCGCTTGGGTGTGGAAAAGTAATGTGCTATATATGTGTGGTTTCAAGTCTCCCTGGGAGAGGCCTTTTGGGTAGTGACCCAAGAACAAATCCGTGCGGGCTTGGGCCCAAAGCGGACAATATCTTACTGAGCGAGACTTGGGTCGTGACATGCAATAACACAAATGTGGGTATTATAAGAGTGCAGCTGAAGAGAGAGAATGGGAGCTGCTACTTGCTACAACGTTTTAGAGAGAGGGGGGAGAGAGAGAGGGGGGGTTGCTTTTTGGTAGAGGCGTATATGAGAGGGGGTTTAGGGTTTCATTTATTTATGTAGTGGGCGGGTTGGTCGCAGGCCAGAAACGGGTTAACTTTGGGCCCGCTCATGAAATCTGTTTAAAGATATGAGCCCGCTACATGCCCGGCCATTAAAATTGCAATTGCCCAATTCCAATTTATATCGGGCTTTAGCGGGTTGGTTGGTGTTTTGGGCTTCACTTTGCCAGGCCTAATCGATAGTATCATATTACTGTCTCATGTTACTGTTTTTACTGACATCAATTTTTTTTTTTAAAAAGAATTTTATAGCCACAATGGATTTTATTTGATAAATCTTGTTTTGTAAATTACGAATATATAATTTTTATGAAAAAATAAAATTTGTAGTTTAGAAGTTATGACAATTTAAAGTTTGGAATTAACAAATAATAACTAACTTCCTTAAATTATGAGCTGTGGCATATGTGTAGCATAATTGTTGAACATAAGGAAAGTGGGCCTTTTTGTCCACTGAAAATTACAGGGACCTTTGGCACAAAAAAAAAACGTAAGGATCTATCCCCTATTATGTTCCAACATGGGGACCTCTATAATTTATTGATAAAAAACATAACTAAATAATGTTTGGGCATTAGTTTAAAAAGGGATTATGTGGTTCAGTGGTTTGTTTATCATAAAAGTTTCCTAGAGATGCAGTGTTCTATTCTTTTGGCATGCAATTCTATTGTAGCATTATGCTCAAGGGAGGGTTGGTTTGGATTGGGCTGGACTAGCGCTAACGCTTTGATGGGCTGGGCAATAGAAGACTAGTAACATTTTTATCTCAGAGGAATGCACTTGCACTGGGTTACAGCCCAACTGAGCCCAGTACCAGGTCCGCCATTGGCACACATTTCCACATATATGGTTTATATGGGTAAGCACGAATAACTAAACTAAAGAGCTATGAAAATAGAATAAAGGGGTAACATAAATTTTAGGAAAAATTACATTTACACCCCCTTTACATAAGGTTATTTTCATTGTGAAGTGTCACCCTTAGTGAATCTGTTAAGTATACCAGAACACAAATTTTTGTAGTTATTTAGTCTTGAGTTAATTATATTTACACCCTATATGGTGAACACGTTTTTTAGATACACACCCTACAATAGGGGTGGGCGTTAGGATAACAGGTTCGTGCATTAAAAAAAAAATCGGGTAGCTCGATTCGGGTTGGTATGATCTATACCGCGTTCCTAATTGAAATATAATTAAGAAATTCAGTTAAGCTAATTCGAGCGATATTTCGATTCAAGTTAGGGTTAAATATTTCAGGTTCTCTTTTTTAGGCTACATTTCGGGTTCGGGTTGACAACAGTATCCTATGCGATAACCGAACTGAAATAAATTTTATGTAATTCGATTCAATTCGACTAGTTGGGTGATATTTTGGTTCGGACTAGCATGAAATTCGATTTTGGTTTGAAAAGTTGAGTTTCGGGTTTGGGGCCCACTCCTACCCTATACATGATACACACTATGTTTCATTAGATTTAACATTTTATTAAAGGTTGCACATTTGTCCAAAACATCAGGGGTATTAATGAACCATTTGAAATTTCAGGGGTTCAAAATGGTCTTAAATGTAGTGGGTATAAGTATAATTTCTTCTAAACTTCTGTACTGTCCCTTGGACTATTCTAAATCTTTGTCAATAAAGGTCATCCAATCACATTATCCTTTTGGCCGCCTAAAGCTGAAGCCAATAAACATGCACAAGATTAGATTAGCATTTACTACTTAGTATTGTGCTCTGTTGTCAGTTGAACACATTCTTGAAATACCAAAGTCAAAAAGACTGCACTCAACAATTTTATCTCCAAATTCGAGCAAATGGACATGTCTGAATTAGTTGCTTAATGACAACAAAAAGGTGGCATTACTTGGTTATCATGGAGATGGTCAGCCATAAATGGCATCTTTACGTGGCTTAACAAGCCAATCATCCTATAACACAAGAAATTATCAATATATAATATGAAATATGTATATATATATATATATAAGCACCATTTTTTGTTGGGTCCTTTTAATCTTGATAAGATGTTCTTAGTAGGGCAAAATTCTGCTTTTTAGGGTGTTGGTGTTTTCTGAACGTGGCTTAAGACTAACCGTGTTATGTGCATCAAAGTCAATGAGTATAAAAAAATTAACCAACAACAACTCCTTATATATATATATATATATATATATATATATCTATATAAATATGCTTCATATTTTCACTGGGCATCTCCTGAAAATGCATTGAGGTCAATTTGATGAGGGTATTTTTATTAGCCACGTATGTTTTGACTTGCATTATTCAAGATGATAATTGCTTTCCAAAATGCACCATTTAAAAGGTTCTGATGTTAATGTGACCTTTTTGTCTGACTAATAGGAAATTTAAACCTCATTTCGACTAATGATGGTATTTGGTGAACTTTTTCCAAAATATTAATTTGTTGTCACGTGTATATATATTGTTTAAAGATTTCTTCTTTACTATGCCTAATGGCATTGCTTTGACTCAATAATGAGGATTTTGTGTGGGTCATCGTCGTTGATAATGTTTGTGCGCTGAACAGGCTAATTAATAGTGTCTGTTTAGCATATAATATTATTGAAAGATTAACTTTTTCAGGAATAATCACCGGCCAAAGATATGGAAGACTTCCGCAAGTTTAATTGCCTCAAATTAATTCAGAAGCATCGACAAAGAATTATAAAATAATAATAATAATAATAATAATAATAATAATAATAAAAATAAAAAATAAAAATAAAAAACCAACAACAACAACAACAACAAAAGGTTTCAAAGATCAAAGATGGTATGTGAATAAATTGAAATCCCCAACAACAAAGTAGACCAAAGCTATAGGCTGAAGACTTGTTGTAATCAAGTTACAAAATGGGTGTATTAGGACTGCAGAATGGGTATTTTACCATCCATTTTTGGTGAAACCAAAATCAAATTTTTTTTATTTAACTAGAATTGAGAGTGTTTTTTTTTTTTTTATTGAACATAAACGTCTGTGTAAATGGAAGTATTTACCAAATACTTAAATGATTAAAAGTGGTTCACTTGTACACTATTAAAAAGGTTCTATATCTTTCTAAACATCACTTTAGCAGTATAGGAAATGAACCTGATTCTTCTTTTCCTCTTTTCTTAATTTCTTTCTGTTTTTTTTCCTAAGAAATACACAAAAGTTGTCACAAAGAAAACGAAAGGGACATCAAGAGCGAGTTGAGGAGCATTGGCGGATGATTACCTCAAAAACACAAATTTGATGCGGTCGCAAGTTGACTATTACAATTTTTCTCTGCATAGCTATATATATCACTAACCATATTCATGTTTTTTCATACTACACATTTTAGTACTATTCTTCAATCGTGAGGGGTACGGGCATAAATGAGATGAGCCGCTCAATAAGGGTTTAAAGTTCGGCTCGATAAATGCTAGGCTTAGCTCGCTCATTTGAGCTTGTGAACACGATCGATTAAGACTCATGAAAAAACTCATTTATAGATTTGATAAAGTGCTTGTATAGTGACTTTTATAAATATATTTATTATAAAACTATATAATTTTAGCGAAAATATGACACATTTCATAAATATGCTTGATAAAAGATTGTTTCATTATTAAACTATATAGTTTAAAAGGTCATGCGAAAAAGCTCATTAAAAAACTCGCAAACACTTGAAATTTTGGCTCGTTTGAGCTCGCGAGCTCGTAAGAAAACTCGCGAGCAGGCCATGGGCGGACCCAAGTGGAGGCCAAAGGGGGCTATGGCCCCCCCAAAATTTTTGAAACTTTGTGGGATATATATGTAGTTTTAACATTTGTAGAATATTTTAGAAATTGGCACTCTCAAATTTTTAACATTTACATTATAAATTATCCAGTCCATTTGAAATCAAAAGCCCCAATGCCATAGTTTATTTTGCAGGACTAATCTAAGGACGAAAAAGTCTGGACTAATAATCATTTTGAATATAATAGTTCGTTATTTGGTAGGCCAAATAGGACTACAAGCTTAATTGTCAATATCAACTTAATAGTTCCCATATAAAAGACTATTTACTCAAGGGTGTGGCATTTACTGTCCCCCATAATAGAGAATGAGAAGAATAATACTCAACTACCTAGCTCATGAGACAAAAATGACCTAACTCTAATAGACCAAACTACTCTTTTGACTCTCATTCTCTCACCAAAAAATGTATAAATAGACCAAAAAATTTCACCTCTGGAGCGCTGCCCCCGAACCCCCACATAGAACTTGTTTACCAGAGAACCCAATCCCATTTATTTGGTCCCCCCTAACATAAAATTCTGGGTCCGCCACTGAAACATGCTCGACTCAATTTGGCTCGTATACACCCTTAGTAAGGGGTAATATAATTAAGGTGTGTTTTATGGATGTACTCCAATAGAGACAAGTAATATTTACTACGTATAATTTTTTTTTTTTGGGTGGATGGGTGGGTGGGTGGGTGGGGGAGGACGTAGCAATTATATACTCCGTAATTAAGGTGTGTTTCTTGGCATGTCATTTACATGTTTAATAGAACCTTTAAAATATTATTGGTTTAAATGTATGAGTGTATCTAAATGACATGTAAGCACTGAAGTATCATACGAGTAACATTTAGGTTGTAATGGATTAATTTTAGGTCGGTTTATTTCGGTTAATAATATTATGTAAGTGTATATATGTGGTACGAAGTTATAGGATGGTATAGTTTAAGTGGTAATTATTGGACATATATAAGTTTTCTTCAATGCATAAATTTAGTCGTTCAAAGTTTGAATCTCATCATTCTCTCTCTCTATATATATGTGTGTGTGTGTGTGTGTGTGTTTTTGTGTGTGTGGCACGAAGTAAAAAAAATTAAAGCACGACAAAAAAGTACTTCCTCCATCTTATATTTTGAGTCTTTCTTTGGGAATTCAACTTATTAAGGGGACGAAAAGAATCTACACTTATTTTTCATAATTGTCCCTAATTATTACAACAACTTTTTTAATTTAATCTTAGTATAAATTTCAAAATAAGTACCAAATTAAAAAAATAAATATTAATTTTAAGACATTCTAAAATAAAATACAAACACTTAAAAGAGAGTAGCACATTTCACATAACGTGTTGGAGTGTTGTCCTAGACAGAAGTCTCCATGGTGGGGCCAGTCGCTATTGGAGCTTAAAAGCATAAAATACTCTGTGTCTAAGACCATTCATGGAAGCATTTCCAAATGGGAAATGCTAGATGTACAAAAAATATGCACAACCAAATGCACAACCTGCTTAAAATGGTTGGACTTCGTGCTGAAAAGTCTGTACACACAAAAAGACAAAAAAAGGGCTGTACAGTTTTGTCAGCACGATGTCCAACAATTTTAAGCTGATTGTGCATTTAGTTGTGCATTTTTGTTGTGCATCTAGCATTACTCTTTCCAAATAGGGGGGCCGTATCAGTATGAATGTCTATATAAAGTTCCAAACCCAAAGGAGGGGGCCGTATACACTCCCCCCTCTCTCTCTCTCTGTCTCTCTCTCTCTCTCTGATCAATATGAAGTCATACATTCGGTGTTTTGACACGATTACATAATAATATGCCTGAATATACAACTCCATGCTATGGTCCTATTCTATGTCAAGATGATCGAGCTCAGTTGAAGTTTAAACTTGCAAGAAATACCTGTCACTGGTCAGCCCAAAGCCATTCTGGTACGTAACTGTACAAATATGCATGCATCTTCTTTTTTTTTTCTTTGCAGTATATGTGTATCTAGTACTCCGTAGTTTGTATATTGATTATTATACAAGTGTATGGTGTCTCAGCATGATGTTAATGTTTGTATTAACCAACCAAAACATGGTCCTAGCTAGCAGCTAGAGTGAGAGACTTTCTAGGAAAACAAACAACCAATTATGTGTTTGGTAACTGTCGATTTCTTGTATAGAAATCTGTGTCTAATTTAATAATATTAGTAAGGGTTTTGTTAATATGTGTCTTAGTACACATGCTAGGGTTCTAAAAGTGAAAACAAGTAAGGATACAGTGTGAGTTTCAGTGTCTAGTGTGGGGTTCAATGTTTGTCTCCCTTCTCTATTTCCACTTTTGGAACCTTAATATATACCCTTAGGTAACTATCGATTACTCTTATATATGCACTTTTGGAATGCCTATTAGTAATTCAACAACCAATTATGTTTGGTAACTATCGATTTCTTGTATAGGAATATGTGTCTAATTTAATAATATTAGTAATTCTCTAAAATTAGTTATTTGTCAAATAAAAATTACATATTTTTTCAGAAAAAACTAGAGGAAAAAATGAGTAAGACCTAGACTAAACATGATTTGCTTTAAAAATTTTAAGTGGACCCTAAGATATAGCATATACGGTCCATGCATAATGACATAATTCTTTATGTTAGAGGTTTCACAATTACCTTCGTGTCACACCTCAATTTTTGGATAACTAATTAAATATTTCGTCACAAACCATATATCTGGACAGATATTCGACTGCCAAAACCCCTGGAGTGATATTTTTGGACGTTGAATATCTGTCTGGATATGGTCTATGACGAGGTATTTGACTGTCTAAAAATCGGATGTGACAAGCTCATAACAATATTTACACATATTGGCATTATGCATAGGGGTCTAAGTTGTTTTTTTCCTTATTCTTTTGTGTATAATCGATGAAATACGAACACAACACGACACAGACACATCAATACGATAAAATCTTAAAATATTTCACGTTAACACTCCAGAAAAAAAAAAAAAAAAAAAAACAACCAAGTTCCTTGTGGCCGAGTGGTAAGCTTCTTGGGTATACTACCCAAGAGGTTTAGTGTTCGAGTCATGGGGAGCGTGGCCACTAGAGTATTCACTCGGCGCCTCCAGAAATGGGGGGATTAGTCGAGGTGCGCGCAAGCTGGTCCGGACACCCCCGATTACCAAAAAAAAAACTCCAGAAAAAATGTCCATAAAATGTCATATCCGTGTGTCGGACGCAATATATATGACACGCGATATATTACCTTCTTATAAGTATCGATGCTGAATTCCTAATATATAATACATTCACTAAAATCTTAAGCTTTTAGAGTAAAATGTCCGGTAACGTTTTCAATTGTAAGTTTCACACTTTCACCCCAATCTTGGATGTCATATGGTTTTGAGTGCGTATGTATGACTGATTTCTTCTAAGGGGAGATCAGGGTTCGATTCCTTTAAGAGTCACTCCTTTTATAGAGTTGCGTTTTAAAACTTGTAAAATTGTGGATCTGTGACCCCGCATGTGTGTGCGTAGCAACTGAAGGTGTTATGCCATCTATAAAAAAAAAAATTGATTCGTGGTGGGAACTAGCTGGTTCAGCGATTTTACCACCAAGGGGAGTTAAGTGTACTCGTGGGATGTAACTTTACCCCCCCAAGATCCCAACCCATTGCTCAACGCGGGAAAGTGTGAGTTGAGTACTTCGAGACATAGCCAACGGCCATGATTAATTTAAAATAGACATCAAAAGTTTTTCTTTTATTTTTTTCGTTCTTTATCAATTTATGGCACAATTGGACACTTTTTTTTTTTCTTTTTTTTCCAGCTTTCCTCTTGAGTGATTCAAATCAATCAATCAATCTATCAAATCGAAATACTATAGTTACAGTAACTTACACAGTCCAAAAGGCAACGACAAACGAGCAGTTCAAGTTAAATGGACACCCAACCTTCACCCTGATCTCTAGTTTTATCCTACGGCTGCTAATAAACCAAGACCCAATTCTCACCCAACCTTTTTATTGTTTAAACACACTTTCATGTTTAGTGGACACTGGACATATAATGTCTCTGGGTATGTAAAATGTGTATGACAAAATAAACACGGTCGGTATGCTGCGGTTCCAAATTGGCATTTCACATTTACTCCCTCCGTCTCATTTTATGTGTCCCTTTTTGGGAATCCAACTATTTAAGGGGACAAAAGAAATCTACACCTACTTTCCACAATTGCCCATAATCATTGCTCTTTCTTTTTTGTTTTGTTTTGGTATTGGTTGTAAGGAAAGGCAATTTGGGAAACTAAGTAAAATATATATACTAATTTAGAAAAGTGGACAACAATTTTGGGACATACCAAAATAGAAAGGGGGACACATAAAATAGAACAGAGGGAGTAGTTTTCAAAATGATTCAATAGTTGTACAATGCTGCGGTTCCAAATTGGCATTTCACATTTGTTGTACCATCGATTTCTATAACAGTATATGGGTATAATTGTTAAAATATTATAAAACAAATTTAGGAGAAATCTTTGGATAATCATTTCATAATTACTCGGATACACTCTTATGGCATATTTTGATCAATTTACCCCATCTCGAACATATCACTGACACCTATGGTGTGGTGCAATCGCCAATAAATCCTTAAATTCGATGGGACATATCCTACATGGTGGGTGTCTGCAAAATACGCTAACCACAAATGGTATATCTGTAACTAATTCAATAATACAATAATTATGCGGACTTCTATTTATTTTGATCAATTCATTTACTAATAGTTGCACATTAATCTAAATGTCTATAGGGATTATTGGTGAAACGTTTAAAACTATAGCAACAAAACATGACTCCTTAAAGTCCATAATAATTTTGAATTCCAGGACACGTGTAGTTTTAATAATTACTCTTAGTAAGTAAAGAAAAATTAATTTCTAATCCTGCTAGTCCGTATTAAACAAATGTAGTCTTACAGTGGCAATTAGAGTGCACTATACAAAAGATTCAATTTAACGACTTTACTTTGGATTGATTCCAAATGAAAATTCTAATACTCGCTCTATTTCATATATTTTACATGTTCTTCTTTTTATTTTTGGCCGTCCTATAATTATTGTCTACTTAGATTATTGAACCATCAATTTTTAGTTACTTTTTAAAACTATCATTTAAGCATACATGGCCGATAAACAGTCCATACACTAGTGCGTGAAAAATACTTACTTATTAGCAACGCACAATAACGTGGCTGATAATCATATAGCTTATTAGCGATAGAAATAAGCGTTGCTAATAATCCATTTTTTACGCAGTCATTTTTACTAACTAAGAATTTTATTAGCGACGAGCTTTGTGATTATTAGCCACGCGGAAGTGCGTCACAAATAATTCTTTTATTAGCGACGCGTAGGGGTACATGAGCTGAGCAGCTCAAGAAGTGCTCGCAGCTCGGCTCAATAACAGCTCGGCTCGGCTTTTATTGTATAATAAACAAGCCAAGCTCGAGCTTGAATACAAAGATCGTTTAATAAACAAGTAAAGCTTGAACACACATGAGCTTGGCACGATAAGGCCCGCGAACAGATCGATTAAGGCTCGTATAGTAGGCTCGTGAAAAATCGCTTAGGTTTGATAAGGGCTTGTTTAATTTTATATATATATATATATATGATAATTTAAAAAATGTAATATTGTCACGATTCATCCCACTACGCGTGGAAATAGGACACGTGGCACGCCACCAAGGCTCATCCAAACATCATTATAATTATACGCAGCGGAAAGATTCTTAAAAACAACCCTGAGTATTTAAAACTTTAGGAACATTACCCTTTAAGTTGAAATATCCATTAAAAAAAATCAGAGTTATAAAAAGTTTTGGCCAAGAGAAAACACATTTCAAAGAATCAATTCAGAAAACAGAGGTTCAGTCGACTGCCCAGTCGACTGGACTAGGGTCCAGTCGACTGTGCCTGGCAGAAACTAAAACATTAAATCCTTAACAGAGGTCCAGTCGACTGATCAGAGGACTCAGCCGACTGTGTTGTGCAGAACCAAAATGCATCAGTTTTTAAAAGAGGTCCAGTCGACTGATCTGAGGACGCACTCGACTGCTTTTCCCTTATTAGAAGCAGTAGCCAAAAATCTACAGTGTTCAGTCGACTGTCCAAGGGGCCAGTCGACTGCTTCCCTTACTATCCATTTTCAGTGTCTCAAATACACGGAATCCAGTCGACTGGTCCTGAGTCCAGTCGACTGCTCCCCTGCTGTGCAGCCTGTGTTGAAAATTAACAACTCATGCTTCTCAATACCAATAACAATCACAACCATAACTGATTTTCAACATATTAAAACACAATTACAGACGTTCAATTCCAAGATTTCAATACTATGAAACTAATCTATGGTTCTATTACAACATATTACAAATTTCCAAATCCATATACTAGTTTAGGATTTAAAACAAAACATATACAAGTGTGATTTCCCCGGCGTTCATCGGCCTCACTCATCGCGCTTCTTCTTGTCTTTCTTCTTACCTGCAATGGAGTACATCTCCACTGCTCAACTATATGCTGAGCGTACAATTCTAAATGTATGCTTATATGACAGTTCATGGTTTAAGCATCTAAAACACATAAAAATAGTCTCTAGGGTGAGTGGTACGCATTCATCCGGTAGCGGCAAGTCCAAGCCTTAAACCGCGATGTCAATGGCAAGTCCAAGCCTACAAACCATTACATCCCCACAAGTGTCATGGCAAGTCCAAGCCTACAACCATGCACAGTAGCCGTCGCTACTAAAATTCTCAAACAACGAGAAGCCTACTCCGGCATGAATTTGCACCAAACTCTCTTTTGACCCAAGTAGACACATAACATGCTCACATAAACAGTTATACGTGTTTTTCATATAATTTCACGTGCATAATTAACGGGCCTAATTAATACATGAATTTCGCCCGGATCCAAGAATATTAAAGTTGATGTTCAAAACATGAAAATCCATATATTTCATAGATCCAGAGTTCATACCTCGTGCGATTCTCTTCAAACTTTGAAGGATCGTCTAGGGGGCCGATTAATCTTCGGATTTCAAATTTCAGACGATTCCTACAAGTTTTACTGGATTTTCCCCAAATTCTAAAAATTAGATTTTTCGGAAAAGTTTGCCAAACGTGGCCTAATTAGTATCAAAACGTAGATCTTACCTCCACGAGTTCAAATATGAAATCTGGAGAAAATCTGGCGGACGGAAGGTCGTCTAACGGCGTCGCAAGCCCGTGGCCACCAATCTCCCTTCTCTCTCCTCTCTCTAGATATTTGAAATGTTTGGATGAGAATGAATCTCATCCACCACTATTTATAGGCAAACATTGCAGATATTACGTTTACCTCCCCACAAATTTCTCAAACTTCTAATTAACCCACGAAACTTCGCACACGTTCATTTTATGCCTTTACGAGTGAAAACTATAAATTTCAAAAGTTTCCGACTAAGTTTCGTTTGGGTCCAAAATAGCGTCTGAAACTAAATTCTGTGGAGTCTTTACACAACCTACCTTTTTATTTAACGTGTCACTCACGTTCTCACCACAGTTCTCAAAACGATATATAACAATATCAAAATTACCAGAATTTACTCTACTCAGGTAAATTCACTATTCACAGGAATACCAGATAAAGTCAAATAACATTTAAATCATATAAATGCCATTTACTCATGTTCATGCAATATGAACTGCCATGTTCCCGTGTCCTCACTGACACTTTACCGTTGACTCACAGTCAATCTCATCTCAAATTATTAATAACATTAATAATTCAAAATCTCAATGATGCATTTTCAAAATTATAAATTTCTGGAACGGGTGTGACAAATATATATAATGCAAAGTATTTAAAATTGAAAAAATATTGGCATATTATATTATGCATAGTCCTAAATTCACGTGCCAAGTAATTGTTTTAAGTATATATATATATGTCAACAGTCAAGCATTGAGCTTGGTCCGTAGTTTTGACTAGTAAATTAAACTTGCTACTAGGGGTGTACACGAGTTGAGCTGCTCAACAAAGGCTCGCGGCTCGGCTCGATAATAAATGAGCCAAACTCAAGCTTGAGCAGGATGCCAACTCTTAAAGCTCTGCTCGAGTTCGAAAAGTTCGGCTCGAGTACAACCCTAGCGACGCGTTAACTACTTCGCAACTTTTTACCTGCCACACGATTATCCGCCACCGCATTAGCGACGCGCGGATGCTTCGCTAATACTATCTGCGACGCTCGTCGTGATTATTAGCGACGCGGGACGGTGTCGCAAAACACCAAACTAATTTTCTAAGCAAGTAAGGACCTTTTTAGAAGAAAAAGAAACCCTTTATTTTATGCCCATGTGAATTGCAATCATGATATTTCTTTTAAAATTTTGAATTTCTCAAGAGGAACACATAAAATAGGACGAACGAAGCATTTTATTTTTTTTTTCCTTCTTTTCAATTCAAAATTCTAATTAGTAGTATTAGTTCAATCCAAATTTTGTTCACCCAAATATTTCATTGGGTGAGTAAGTGAGATCCACCACTTTGCAAAAAGGTGATATGTCTCATTTGCTTGTCCAATGAAGTGCTTAAGTAGCAACGAGTGAGAGCAAATCGGTTCTCAGTTTTTTTTAAAAATAGTTATTAGCAATTAGAATAAATTTATTTGTACTCCTCTGTTTTGTTGCCAATTCTTTCTATATAAAATTGTAGTACTGCAGTTGAAGTGTGTTTTCATCTAAGAGTCCAAAAAAAAAAAAAAAAGAAGTATTTCTACTTTTCACAACTTTCTTAAATTTAAAGTTCTAAAATTTTGAAACTCCCAGTTCCCTCCTCACTTTTTACACATTTTGTATTTCTCCCATCTTTCTCTATGCATCAATCATCCTCTCTCGGCACCCACTTTCTCTCCATCATAGAAATATGATTAATTCCTATCGCATTTTAAGATAGAAAAATTTGCATATATTGAGAATAGTGTAGAGAAAAATTAACTTGGAGCAATTCTCCGTGTTAACACAAATAATTGGATTTATAAAAAAAAAAAAAAAAAGCAAATACTCGTTACTATCCTAAGTCGACTTTGATAATATATAATATATTCTCTAATTAACATTTTTAAAAGTGCAAAGCTAAATAACAATAAAAATCAAGAACAAAAATTAAGTTCTCAATATATTATTCCAAGCTCCAACACCACCATTTCATACGATTAAAAAATTTCCTTTTCATGAGCTCATAAGAATTTCATAGGGCTCAAAATAAATCGAAATTTTATTGGTATCAACAATCTCTCACATCCTAACTTGGCTCAACGACTAGACAATGTTCAAAGGAAAAGGCGCAAGTAATTTTCTTTTAAATACTTTTTATAATATTTTGAGCAGGGGTGGCCATGAATCGGGTGAGTCGGGTGTGACCCCTCACTCGGCTATCCATCCGAATCTCATCGGTTGATAAGTGTAACACCCGTCATCCAACCGTAAAGTCGGGTGAACAGATCCGTCGGTTTCGGGTGGAGTCGGGTTGGTTTCAGGTGAAATCTGACAAAGAACATACAACATGCTGAAACAATTTTTATAACCTGTTTGTACAACCTATTTTTCAGTTTTTTGTAAACTTTTTACAATAATAATAACATAATAGCTATTTTATTGTAATCCTATATCAAGCAACCATACAAATTACAATAACAATATTTCATAAAGGACTTGATAAAAACAAAACAAAAAAACAAAATAAAAACAAAAAGCAAAATAACAATAGTAATACTAGAAGTCTAGCATAAGTCTTAAAAAAGAGTATTTATACTAGGGGATGTATATACCGAGTCGGATTGGGTGGGGTCAGGTCAATTAACACATAAAACCGACATCCGACTCGAAGTTGGTCGAGTCTAACAATTGGAACCCGTGACTCCACCCGCAACCTATAAAAACCGACTCGAAAGGCTCGAGTTGGTTGAGTCAGGTCGGGTTTCACGGATCATTGGCTTTTTTTGGCCAGCACCTAATTTTGAAGTAATTTTTTGTTGGAAAAAACTTTAGTAAAGTTTCTTCGGTGTGTGGTTCCTCTCACATGAACAGTAAAAACAGTGTGGACAAAATTATAATTTTATACTATTTTTATTGTTCATGTGAGAAGAACAGTACGAATCGCATCAAAACAACTTGACCGAAGTGTTCCCCATTTTTGTTAATGTGTACAATTGTGTGAATATGATATATATATATATATATATATATATGTGACGCATATAAATGGACCAATAATATTTCAAAATCAGATAAAAAATGAATGAAAAAGTAAGCAAAAGTGTTGCCAATGTTGAAAACTTGAAATTACATGACAATGATGACAGGCAGGAGAAATAATTAGGATCCTAAGACAAATACTTGCTAGATTTGCATCCATCTAGCTGGTTAAAGTTTAAAGTTCATAGTACACACAATAAAAACCAAGTATGTGTTGTTGGGCAGAAAATCAGGGCCTCAATTTTTAAAGGGCGTGGTTAAATCACCACATTTTTTTACTAATTACAGCACCCTTTATTATATTGACATGTTTTGAGGTTTGATGTAATAATAACTAGTCTCATTAATTTGGCAAAAAGTTAAGGATCTCTTTTGAGATTTACTCACTTTATAACAACTAGCAGATATTTATTATATTAGTTAAATTTTTTTTTTTAATAATAGAAATGCCATTTTTTATGACTTAAATTAATATCAAGAAAACCTTACTAGTCTAGGTTCAACTCATGCTCCGTTTATTTTGACATAAAATATTATAAATCGAAAAATATTTTTTCAAAACATAAAATATTATAAATCGAAAAATGTTTTTTTTCTTATGTTTCCTGGTGTAAAAAGCTAAAATCCCCCCCCCCCCCCCCCCCCCCCCCCCCCCATATTTGTGTATGTGTGTGTGTGTGTGTATGTGTGTTTTGTCTTATGTTTGCATACCGTGTCTCAAAACACATCCAAATCCCCACGATTAAGCCCACAATTATCACCTTATCTCTCTATCTTTTTCTATACGAGTACATATTTATTCAAGCCTCCATGACATCAGCAAGACAAAATCACAAACCAACAAAAAGATTTTATCACAAATGTTGTCTCTCATAGTCCTCCAAAATATCATACCATCACAGACCTACGTAGAGCTTTTAGGCTGTAAATCATTTTCATTGAAACAGTGTAAATATTTTTGGGTACAATATTTTACTTCATTATTAGTGCAACCAAACATCGAAAAATGCGAAAATATTTTCCAAAAAAATATTTTTGTTTAGACATGTATGGCTATGAGTGTTACTGTGAGCACTTTCACTCTTACCAACTCAGACACACCAAAGCCTCTGGCTTTCCATAAGTGAGCTCCAGGGGGCCAGTTCTGAGTATAATTAGCCATCCAAGCAATCGCTTTGGGCCCCCACTCAAAATAATAGGCTATTATCTATAGTCCATCTATATGGAATTACTAAAATTTGTTCAAACATTTATATGGCTATGAGTGTGCCTGTGAGAACTTTCACTCTTACCAACTTGGAAACACCAGAGCCTCTGGTTTCCTTTAGTGAGCTCTAGGGGGTCAGTCCCGAGTATAATTAGTCATCCAAGCAATCACTTTGGGCGCCCCACTCAAAATAATATATAGGCTATTATATATATAGTCCATGTATGGTGATTTCGCAATTAAAAATACAAGCATGCAAATTGAAGTAATAATTTATCAATGTAATTTAGTTTACTTGTCAGTATGAGTAATTTCTTTGTGCAATTAAATTTTGTGTTGGTACTTGTCAATTAAAAAATATTGCAAAGATTTATTGAGGGCTTCGATTTTCTAGGTTCGCTTAGAGCCCGCAAAATGTTAGGGCCGGCATTGGCGAGGTCAGGAGTTCAAAATTTCTAGGGGTAGAACTAAGTTTGAAGGACAGACCTAGACCTTGTCACGCCCCAGTGTAGCAAAATAAGGAAAAAAAAATTTCATTTCCGTTTTGGACCCGTAGATCATGACAGGTGATGGATCGCTTGTCCTGTACTTAGCTTAACATATACCAGAAAATAAAGTATACAAAGAAACAGGGAAGATAATATTAAACATTATTACAACTTCAAATAATATAATATTGTTCTTAAATAAAATATCCTTATGGCACAACCGCCTTATTCAAATTAAAAACATTATCTATATCCTTATTACAACTTTATTAAATTATAAAAGTAACGCTGCAGACTTCTTTAGCTGGTATAATCATATTGTCCTGCATAACCATTTCCTGAACATTTTGGATGTCTAATACAAAATTAAATCATCAGCTAATCAAAGCCGAGTGAGTATAATGAACATACAAACAATATATATAAAAGTACATTAGCAGTTATGATTATTGTTCAGTACCTTAGAGTACAGTTAATCCATTAATCCAGTCATCGCATAATAACAATTAGTAACAATTTGAGTAATGAATAATTAAGACCGTGCATATGTCTGCCGTATTTTAGGTGGTCTGGACATAGCTAGACATTCAAGGTTAATAACCTGCTGAACACCCTTATTAGTCTATCGCATTCGAATTGGCCTGGACTAAGTCTGAAATATCCAACGATCAGTCTACCATATCCGAGTCAGCCTAGACGCGATTAGATTGGACTACTGTATCTGAGTCGACCTAAAATAATTAAGGCTATCATAAGAACTCTGACTGGCCTACCGTATCTGAGTCGGGGTAGGCTCAATCTTTCCTAATTAACCTATCGATCCTGAGTCGGCCTGGAATAATTAAGGTTACCTGTCCTAAGACATTCTTCATTTACTCACTTCTTACAACATATATGCTAACCAAACGACCCCTTTCAAACATGCCAACTCGACTATGCAGATGTGAACCTTATTCTCATTCTTTTTATATAAAGGTATCAGATCGGCATACGACTTGTCCTTTCTTTACATATTTTCTTATAAAGGTATCGGGGCGGTATCTACTTTTCCTTAATATGGTATTAGAGCTATTTGTATTTTGAATACTACAAATGTTATTTAGAGCGACGGATTCCTATTCTCGTATAAAGGTATCACAACTAATTAGAAATAGGATTATTATGAATTAAAACAACTTAGTTTATAAAAGTCAACCGTTGACCCAGAATGGCCAAAACGGCTAAGTATTGTCAAAAATAAGAATTTTGATTTAAGAGTTTAAAAGTCTCGCGAATAGTTCATCTAGATCCTTATATATTAAATATGATTTTTAAGAATTTTTAAAAGGAATGGAACCTAGTAAAAATAATGTCCCAATATCATACACTGTGCAAAAATTGATAATTTTGCCTTCAGAGGGAAAGTTGACAATTTATCTATAAGGAATTGATTTTTAAAAGTATTTTTATTGAATCTAAATGGGGGGTATTTCATTAATTAGATTAATGACTTAAGTAAAATAATAAATGGAAGGAATAAATGATTTACTTAAATGGCATGAATGGAATTAACATGCAGTGAAGGAACTATTCACGGGACCGGTCATGGTCGCGACCGGTCCTGATAGTTATGCGAGACCGATCATGGTCGAGACTGGTCTTGGTCATGTTTCACGACGGGTCCTGGTCGTCTTCAACCTCAAGACTGTACAGTTACAAAGCGTATACGATTTAATCTTAACAATACAACAAGTAAAAATACCATTTTCTTCGTTTTTCCGCGTAGATTACGAATATATAAGTCTAAAGTCTTAATTTCTAATGTAGCTCTACTTATTGATGAAAATCCGAGTGTCGCTGAAACTACGGTTTTGTCGTACGTCGCAACTATTACAAATTAAGGTCTAATATTTGAAACAGAGCTTACTGGGGTTGTAATCTTTCATTCCCAATTTACAGAAATCATTTTGGTTGAGTTTGGTGAGACCACCATTTTGTACCTTCAAAACTATATATATGAATCTATGCGTATATACCCATATTTGGTACTCCCAGCTTATGCGCAATGATTAATATTACATTATAAATGAGTTTGAGAGACTCACCGAGCATTAGTTTGTTCTGTGTTACTTGCCAAAGAAATTTCAAAAACCGTAATATAAGAAATCCAAGCTTCTTTGGTTCTGGGTTCCTCTTTGATTTACTGTGATGTTATATTTTGCACTACTTCCATTACTCCCAGAATACATATGGTCACAATCCTCGAAGGGGGTCCCCGACCCCCTTCGAGGATCACAACCCATATGAACTATTGTATGTGATTTTGAGAGAGAGGAAGATCAAAGAAGTTTGTATGTGTGTGTGTATTGTATATTGCCGAGAGAGAGAGAGAGAGAGAGAGAGAGAGATAGAGAGAGAGAGAGAGAGCAAATGGAGAAGGAAGCTTGAGAGTGGTAAGAGTTTATTGAGAGTAATTCTATATGCACAGAGTAATGCTTGCAAATTTGTGTCTGATGAATTATGTTTGTGTTGTGAAATTATATAGGCGAAGTGTTTGGTTTGTGTAAGTGTGAACACAAGAAATCAAAACAATTTTGGTTTGCAAGTTGATAAAACATTGAGTGTCAGGATAACATACAACAGTGTGAGGATTTAACTGTAAGATCAAATCGTATCAATAATACAACTTAGTTTGGTTAAGTTCAGTTAGATTAGTTAGTTCAGTTAGGTTGGTCCGGGTAGTCTAGGAAAATACCCCAAATAAATATTAGGGACCAAAAATGTAATCGACGTGATTAATATTTTATTACTAGTTTTAATCCCAAATTATAGGACAACTTAGGGGCACAGTCTATATCAATATTATTAGAATTAAAATTACTAGGGGTCATATAATTAACGTCATTGCATTAGCAAATAAATCAACACATGTATTAATTATTTATGGAAATAATGCTACTACTAAAATAATATAAAGTAGTAAAATAAGATGGCATTGTATGTAAATATAACAACATAGTTATTGTTTATTAATTAGAATATTACCACAACTAAAATTATTACATAGTAAATAAATATAAACAAACATTTATTTATTATTAGGGGCGCGAAAATATAGATTGCTACAAACCTAAAGTAGCTAGACAAACGATATCTAGAGTTTGGTAAATCCTACTGCTAGGGGTGTATATGAGCCGATTTTGAGCTTTTTCATGAGTTTTTTAAGGTATCGTGAGCTTTTTAACCTGCCCTTTAAAACTGTATAGTTCAAGAAAATAAATATGTAGAGAAGGCAGTATGCAAGCCCATTATCAAGCATGTAATTACGAGGTTTTTATTATCTCTCTAAACTTATACTCCCTCCGTCCCATAATAAGTGTTCACTTCCTTTTTGCACAATGTTTAAGAAAGTTGCATTATATTAATTAATTTTGTTCATTAAAGAGTCTCTTTCCAATTTTACCCTTAGATGTGATGGGTGTTTGACTTTTTGCTTGTTTTGGGACCACAAATAAATGCTTCTTTGTCTTTATTATAAGGGTAGTTTTGGAAAGTAAGCAAAATATATATGCCAATTTAGGAAAGTGGACACTTATTGTGGGACATCCAAAAAAGAAAATGTGGACACTTATTATGGGACGGAGGGAGTATAGTTTTATTATAGGGAGACTTGGTGTAAGGCCCCTAAGGTTGGGTTAAGTTGAACTAAAGGACAAGTCATAATCAAACACCCATACAAGGACACATTCTAAAAAACTTTCCCTCCTAAAGTCTTTTAAAATTTAAACTATCTCTCTTAGTCCTATAAAATTTTAAATTTCATTCTAAATGACAAAATTGCCCATGGAATCCTAAGAGACCACCACCACCATCTCTCTTCTCTCTCTAACTTTCTCTCTCCTTCATAGCCACCACCACCAACATCTCTCTCTCCTCCCTCTCCATAGCCTCCACCACCAACATCTCTCTCTCCACCATCTCCATAGCCACCACCATCACAACCACCACCACCATAGCCACCATCTTCTCTCCTCCTCCCTCCACCATCTTCTCTCTCCTGCCCCACCATAGCCACCACCACCACCTTCTCTCCTCCTCCCTCCATAGCCACCACCATCACAACCACCACCACCGGAGCTGTTGCCGGAGCTGGAGCCGTCGCCGTCCCCGTCGCCGTCACCACTACCATCAACTCTCTTCTCTCTCTAACTTTCTCTCTCCTCACCCTCCATAACCACCACCACCACCACCTCTCTTCTCTTTCTAACTTTTTCTCCTCCTCCCTCCATAGCCACCACCACCAGAGCCACTATCGGAGCAGTCCTCGTCGTCGCCGGAGCCGGAGCTGTCGCCGAAGCCATCGCCACTACCCCAACTCTCTTCTCTCTCTAACTTTCTCTCTCCTCCCCCTCCATAGCCACCACCACCACCATCTCTCTCTCTTCCCCCTCCATTGCCACCACCACCGCCGACCACCACCACCGCCGGTCACACAAAAATCATGGCCAAACTGATCTCAGTCATCCTAAGAGAAATTTCTCTTACGATGACTGATCTCAGTCCACCTCCACCACCGACACTTCCACCTCCACCACCACCACTACCAGTCTCTACCGCCACCATCCCTAATCCACCACCACCACCAGTCTCCACCGCCACCACCACCATCACCACCGTCCCATTTGAATAGAGAAATTTCTAAGACAAATATCACTTAGGATATATCCTAAGACAAATTTCACTTAGGATATATCCTAAGTCAAATTTCACTTACTGAGTGGTCGTTGGAGATTGAGAGGGTGGTGGTCGCCGGAGATGGCGAGGGTGGTGGCTGGAGGTCAATCGAGTGGTAGGGAGTGGTCACTAGTGGTTAGGAGTGGCGTTGTGGTGGTCAAAAGGTGCAATGGAGGTGGTCGCCGGAGATGAGGGTGGTGGTCGCCGGAGATGGCGAGGGTGGTGGCCGGACGTGGCAGGGGTGGCGGTCGGAGGTGGTGTGGAGTAGGGGTAATGGTGGCTAGGGTTTGTTTAGGGTTAGAGGTTGAAGGTGAGGGTATTTTTGTCTATGGACATTGGGAGGACTCATACCCAATGTGTATTTTAAGTTGTCCTTGATCCCAATAAAGGACCACTTAATGACCTTTTAGCCAATTTTCCCTTTATTATATATATGTATATATAAGTCAGTATATAAGCTCTTTATCGAGCCTCATGAGCCTACAAGCGAGCCTCAATCAATCATGCTCACGAGCTCTGTTGAGCCGAGCTTAGCTTTGCCTTTATCAAATGTCGTATTCACAAGCCCTTGGTGAGCGTTCACTTACCTCCGTGACATATCTAATGCATATGCATTGTGGGGTAGGTGCACGTGTCCGAGGTTAACCCTCTGTCCTATTCTAATAAAACACTATCGGTAACTCCATCTGTAAAATGACGGTAAAATCTGTGCCGTATAGGACAGGTGGAAGGATTTGTCCTTGTCTCTCCTCCCCCCCCCCCCCCCCCCCCCCAAAAAAAAAAAAAAAAAAAAAAAAGAACTTTTACTTTCTTTTAGAATTAGGTCATTTCTATTTTACAAATATAGATAAAAATAGAAAATGAGAGATTTATAAAATAAAGGGTAAATTTTGAAAATGTATACGAAAAATTCATAGACTTTTTATAGAGAACTACTAAAAATGAACATCTAAAAATAGAATAAAGGACTCTTAATTTAAGATTAGAGGAACTAATTCGGGTTTGAGTATGCTCAAATATAGGTACTAATTATTCATTTCTAACAAAATAATCTCACATAAGGGCCATTATTTTATCCAGTGGCGGAGCCACCATAGGACAAGGGGGCACAGGGACCTCAACTTTTGGAATTTAGAATTTTACCCTATGTATTTAGTATTATATGGATTTTTATCCCCTCTAAAAATTTTAATTTACCCTTTTAAAAAAAATAAATGTCACTTTAATCCTTAAATTGTTCTAACTTTCACCCAAAATTGACATCTTATTTACTCAACTAGCTTCAAATATTTAAGCCCTTAAAGATATCCCTTTGAATATTAAGGATTTGTTTTATAAGTTAAACAAGTAAAAATAACAAAAAAAAATAATAATAATAATAATAAAGCATATGAACACATTTTTTTCCCTTTTGTTGAAAGAGTCATGTAGAGATTAATTTATCTTTGTCTATTACTCTACAACCCACTATATGTGAAATCTGTGAACAATCACAAAATTTTTAAAACTTTGAAAAATTCAAAATTATAATATCATACCAAAAAAATCAGATCGGGGCACTATCCTGAACCCCCTATATATACTTGTGCCCCCTTAAGAAAAAATCCTGGCTCTGCCCTTGATTTTATCCAGTGATGTGGTATTATTAAACCATTATATGGGCTAGTAATAGTGAAGGGATGTTTAGTCCTATTGCACAATAGTTTATTTTGAAATTTAGTAAAAAAATCCTTTATTTTAGACTTATTAATTAAGTTTAAAGGACAATCTGTTTTTTATTTTGGTCAAAACTCCATAACTAGTAAAAAATAATCGGATCAAATCCTTATTTTTAAAAATTATATGAAATTTTATATAATATTTATGTAAAATTTCACATAACAAGTTCAATTTTTATAAAATTATGTGAAATTTTTATAACTCATAGACTTTTCACTAAAATAAAAAGGCGGATTTGACCAAGTACTAAAAAAGTCTAGTTTAAATGAATTCTAACTAAAATTCCCTAGTTTATTTTTTATACTATATATGGTTGCGTGAGGGATTACGGACTCAAATCACACATTTAAAAAGTAATCATGTGTAAACTAAAAGGATTTAGTAATGGGTGTGTTAATTGTCCAAGCAGTGTGACCCATAAGCCAACCAGAATCGTGTCGGCCATCGTTAAAAGGTTAAAGGAGATAGGTTAATCCACTGTACCCCGCCATCATTCGAATCTTCAACCTGGAAACTTATATGCACATGTAATATATATACATGATACGTATGCATTTGTAAACAACTTTCATTCTATTTGCTTTAGTAGTACGTAGAAAGAAAATTTAAAACAAAATTTTCTTTTTATTTTTTTATTCGGAAATGTGACATACTTAGAGATATATTTTTATTTTTAAAGAATGTTTTATTCTATTTTCTCTTCTTTCCTCTCCCGAATTTTCCAGATTTGGAGATAAGCAAATTGAGATTTTTTTTCCTTAGAAATTTTTTTTTTTTAAAATATTCACCTTTTATTCTCTGCCTATTTAACGAATAAAGTGAAAAATGGAGAAAAAATGACCTTTATTTTCTCAACCTTTTCAAAATTTCTCTCCTTTTAAATGGAGCCTAAATAAATAGAGAATACTTCATATCATAAAAAGAAAAAGGGCAATAGTTGGGATATAAAAGGGTCACAAAGAGATGCTCATAAAAAGATATTGCATCTTATGTGGCACACATGTGACAATAAGACTCACTACACTTAACTCTTCCTATGAAAAGCCACATAAGATGTCACATCATTTTGTACACATATATTTGTGACCATTTCGTATTACCTAATATCACCCAAAGAGAAAAAGAGCATCCAGATAGTTCACTATAGTCAATTTGGGCCTACTAACAACCCATTCTCGGAGGCATAATGCCAAGCCAAGTTGGATCAATCCTTGCACTCTTAGGTCATATTTGGTGTGCCGGATAAGATGGTCAGATAGGATAAAACTTATATTAAGTTATCTTATCCGGTGTTTGGTGCGCCATCGGATAGGAGAAAAAACAATCTCAAAGAGCTTTTTATCCCATTCAGTTTGGGATAAGTCAATCACATAGAGGGGGAGGTGGTATTAGGGTGGATTAGTTTGAATGTGATAAAAAAACAAAGAAGTCTGGATCTGGAGAAGAAAAGACGTATCAGAGAGAGAGACAAAGAAACCCAATCTCGCCTATGCCGCCGAACCCCCCTCCGATCTTCTCGTCCGACTGGCCATTTTATTTTTATTATTTTTTCTTTCTTTTTTTTTTTTGCTTAGATCTGATGATGTTTTGAACATCCAGGTCAGACACGACTTTAGATCATTTTTTGGTTCCCGTGATTCTTGCTAATTGGAGTATGGATTTATACAGGGTCGGTCTTGAGAATTTGGAGACCTGGAACGAACTACTAAAAGGAAGGCCCTTACACAGGGGTTCAGGGGCAGTGCTCCCGAGGTGATTTTTTTTTTTTGGGTCTACTTTTACATAATTGACGATTTTTTTGCAGTTTACTTATAATATGAGTTTGTTTGTGAAACTTAAAACATTGTATGGTGTCTTTCAAAATTCTAAAAAAAGAGCCTATTTTTAAAACTCAAAAAATTGTTACAATTTTCAAAATTGTAAGGGCCTTTGTTTTTTAGTTTTATATACATCTATATCAATATATATGTAGTTGATGACACTAAGTTGGGCCATAGAAGAGGCCTAGATGTAAAATACTAAAAAATTTCAAAATAAAAAAGTAATTATAAAAATTTCATAATGACCCCTCAAAATTTTTAGAACTTTAGTGGCCCGGGACAGTTGCCCTTTTGCCCCTCTTTGGGCTGCGCATGGATTCATGCCATGCGTTTGATGAATGTTGAGTTTGGGGGATATCGTTTTGATCACTAGCCAATATATTGGTATTTGCCTACTTGAATAATCCATCTATCATTTAGGGTACTCCCTCCGTATCATATTTTGAGTCTTTTATTTTATTTTGGGATGTCTTAAAATTAGTGTCTATCCTAAATTAGTATACAATTTTGACTTGCTTTCCAAAACTATCATTCCTTAAAATCTACACCAAGACAAAATTTAAAAAGTTGTTGTAATGATTAGGGACAATTGTGGAAAGTATGTGTCAATTATTTTTGTTCCCTTAATAAGTTGAGTTCCCAAAGATGAACTCAAAAAATGAGACGGAAGGAGTATTTTTTTTTTTAGAAATTCTAACTTTTAAAGGAGTTTTCTAGATTGTGGTGAAATTTTCTTTAGTACTTTCTATTATTGTGTTTTTTGAATTTCAAAATTACATTGTCACATCAAATAAAAAGTGTAGTATAAAGTGGGATAACACTTCGGTCAAGTTGCTTCAGTGTGGTTGGTCAGGTTCCCCTCACATGAACAGTAAAAACAGTGTAAAATTACAATTTTGTCTACACTGTTTTTACTGTTCATGTGAGAGGAACCTGACCAACCACATTGAAGCAACTTGACTGAAGTTTTTTCCGATAGAGTGTATAATAGCGGATAAACTTAGAAAGTGTAGTTAAAGTATATTGACTTTTCAACACATGAATCTTAAAATCAAGGGTAAATTACACAAACCTCCCCTGAGGTTTGCCTTAATTACACGGACCTCCCCCCTAGTTGCAGAAATTACACGGACCTCCCTCGAGGTTTGTAATTAGGTAACAAAACACCCCCTCCCCTAATGGTCCGTTAGTTTTTTTTACATTAACCTCCCCTGAAAATTACAATTAGCCCCCTAATATTATAAAATTGTCATACTAAGCCTCATTTCTCTTATATTTTTGTGCTAATTATAAAATTCCTCCTCCCTCATATGTTTTTGGATTAATTTTTTTAGCATTAATTTATATTATCTGCACAAAATACATATAAATAGGTCCAAAATTTTTTTTCCCCGAACAAACCTCTGTCAACCCCCCTCTATTAATTTTCTAGATCCGCCCCAGCCCCTATGCTTCAAGAGTGACGAAAATTGATGAAAATTCTAAAATTGGTTAAAAATATAAACACTTAACCCCTTTTCTGATGTTAATTTTGGGATTAACGCTCTTTGAGTGAAATCATAACAGTTCTATTTTAGTCCACAATCACAGGGGGTTAAGTGTCTACTTTTGAAGCATAGGAGTAGGGGCGGATCTAGAAAAGTAATACAGGGGGGCTTGATAGAGGTTTGTTCGGGGAATTTTTTTTTTTTTGGACCTCTTTATATGTATTTTGTGTATATTTTGTGTAGATAATATAAATTAATGCTAAAAAAATTAATCCAAAAATATAAGAGATGAGAGATTTTATAATTAGCACAAAAATATAAGAGAAAGAGGGCTTAGTATGACAATTTTATAATATTATGGGGGCTAAGTGTAATTTTCAGGGGAGGCTAATGTAAAAAAACTAACGAGCCGTTAAGGGAGGGGGCATTTTGTTACCTAATTACAAACCTCGAGGGAGGTCGGTGTAATTTCTGCAACTAGGGAGGAGGTCCGTGTAATTAAGAAAAACCTCAGAAGAGATTTGTATAATTTACCCTAAAATCAATCATGCCAAAATAGAGTAAATGACTCTTAATTTAGGAAGTAAGGAGTAATGTTTTTTGCATATCAAGTGACTACAATACATCCCCATTATTATAGTCATTCTCTTAATTTAATTATATTATTTCGGCGCACCTCAACCATAAATACACTCTAAATATTACTTACTTTGATGGCAATCCAATAGTTTAGTACGGAGTACATTCTTTTCAATTTTGTGTAGCCTTGTCTTTTTCTTTCAACGTTGGACGTCAATCATATGAGGGAGGGGAGAAGTTGTGCAAAGTCAGGACGAGCGAGGCTCATACTGCTTCGGCAAAAAATCTCATTTATTAATTAAACATGCTTGCAACTAGCAGATTTAAGATCTAATAGATCAGGCTCCACAATTCCAACATAATCTTTGTTCCATGCACTTGAATATGCAAGGGCATTAGGCTATTTTATTTTTGACGTATTATTTTTCAGTTAAAATACGTGAAAAGCAAAGGAAGAAAAATAATTAATTAATGAAACAATGGGCCTCTCAAATTCAGCCTCAGCTTCTCCTTCTTGTCTATTCGAAGAGCATTTATGTTCACTCATAAATGGTCATTCATTATTTATTTATGTTTTTATTAGGTGATATGTGTTTTATTTTAGTAATTATTTTAATAATATATGAATAAAATAAAAATGAAAAGAATACATATCCCCCAATAAAGATCAATAAATGGTCATTTTCAGATGAGCAAAAATACTCTAAAATAATCACCAGTCTTCCACCCCAACACCACTTCCCACTTCCATCTCTTGCCACTCCCATTCCAACAAAATACAAAACTTCCCACTAAAAAAAATTCTACTCCATATGTGTATATTATATATATGTCAGGCTAGTTACCAGACTTATCTCTAGTTCATATATATATATATATATATATATATTGTAAAATTTCATCTTACGCGACTCTGATTTAATTTGTTTCTTTTCAAAGTTTTAACTAATGGATGAAATGTATGGTCTCTATTCACTATCTGATTACGCGGACAAGTGCCTGATGTCGCCGGAGAATCTGACGATACCGGCGGAGTACTACTGCGAGAGCTGGCTCCCTTCTGGAGGCGATCACTGTCGGACTCCGATGTTCGGATCGGACGAGTTGATATCGGCGGCGGCTTCGACGATATCGGAAGTGGCCTCAACAACGCCGCCTCAGTTTCAACGGGGACGAGTCGATGAGGACGATGATATGTCGAGTCATGTGATCAAGGCCAAAATCGCTTCTCATCCTTGTTATACAAAATTGATTGAAGCGTACATCGATTGCCAGAAGGTTAAGAACTCTACAATCGATTGTATCAGAATTTAAATCGAAAAAAGTTTGTTGGTTGCTTTCACTTTTGCGTTGAAATAGTCAGTCGGTCTTCACGAGTGCACGAGCTAGAACTAGAAGAATGAGAATTAATGGCTCTACTTGTTGTGTATTAATTGTTCAACTGTTCTCTAGCTAGTTTTATTCTTCCAACCTAATCAAACTTTACGTTAATTATCTTCTGGTTTTTGTGTGATTTATTTCTCAGATTTTACTCGACAGATTCATACTTCGTTCTGCGTACTCTTTTTGCTTGTTAATTTTCTAAAGACCTATGTGTAGACACACACACACACATACACATGTAATTTTGAACGGTGAAGTGCTTATTCGGCTTTGAAATTCTAGTGACGATAACTTTAAAATATAGTGTGAGAGACTTCCGATTTCTTAATTTATTTTGTGATCGAGTTTATGATTTTTCTGGAAAATTGTTGTTTTCTCCATTTGAGCCGTGTCTATATTATTTGTGATTCAAGTACTTCTTTTTTTCTTTTCTTTTTTTTTTTCAGGTGGGAGCGCCACCGGAGATCGCGCGTTTGTTGGACGAAATCCGAACAGAAAACGACGTCTGTAAGCGAGACGCTGTTTCCACATGCTTAGGATCCGATCCTGAGCTCGACGAGTTCATGGTCTCTCTCTCTCTCTCTCTCTCTCTCTCTCTCCGTGTGACTAATTTCTTCAGATTGTATTTCGAGTTCCTGATTTTGTTTATGTACGGTTTGATTTTAATGAGTATATATATATATATATATATCTGACTATATTTTCCTTTCTGATGATCTATAGGAAAACTACTGCGATATGTTGGTGAAATTCAAATCGGATCTGTCAAGGCCTTTTGATGAAGCAACCACCTTCTTTAACACACTTGAATTGCAACTCGGCAATCTCTGCAAAGGTGCGTGCTATACAAATCACCTTCTTTGTCAGTCTCTCACGACAAGACGGTGCCAATTTTAGTATTTTATAATATATATATACACACACACATAAATCTCCTTTTAGTTATATATATATATATATATACATATATGTTTTTTTTTCACTATGATCCATTGAGTATTCCGCCATGTGATTTTAACCAACTATTTTCTCTCTCTAAAACTGGATTATAATCGCCATTTTCACGAATTAAGCAACTCGGTCCATAAACCGGCCATCACATCAACTAACCAAAACAGGCATTTTTTGAGGCTGTTGTTGGCGCACGATAGCATAACTGTTTGGCTCACGTTAGCATAACAAACTCACATAGAGAAACAACTATCCCAGTCGTAGCTTTGGTCGACTAGTCATTCTGCAAAGAAAGGCACTTATTCTGAACACCTAAGTTTTGGATGAGTCATTTATAAGCATAAAAAATTGAATAATACAACCATGTAATTTTAATTGTATCATATATCCATTTGTTATATATGCCCGTAGGAATAGTAACAATGTGTCATTGTGTTGTAATTTTTTGTACTAGTTCATAGTAATTTTTATAGGGTTTCATTTGGTCTTAACTAGGTGTCATTTGGTAGAAACATTTCTCTGTTGCAATTTTGATAGTAACAATGTTGTGTACATTGAATGGTAACTAAATGGCATGGCCTCGTGTAGTAGCTTTTAGTGTATGTATGAGACAATCAAATTACTTGGTTGTGTTAGATAAAAATCTCGAAGAGTAATAATTACTACAAAAAAACAAAAAACCCTATTGCTCATTGGGGCTCATGGTCTCCGATTAGTGTCTGTTTCTTCTCATATTGGTCTTGACCTTTGCACGTAAATCTGAAGATTATGTATTTGCATTTTGCTGGGATGGTTGTACTTCTTCCCGCTATCTTTCTTCCTTGTTTGTACTAGATGTCCATAAATTGTGAAACAAAAAAATTTTAGGGGGTGTAGGTCGACTTGCAATATTTATAAATCTTATTCCTTTTCAATTCAGTGATTGTTATATGGGGCTAGGTTTACTATATTTCCCCACTCTTGTTTGTAGTGGTTATTTGCTCACGTTTTCTCGTTTCTATCTTACCTTCATTTTGTGCTCTTGGAAATTTTTTTTTTTTGAAACTCGGAACTGAACCTTCTAATATCCTAGGTGCCGTGATTTTGACATGTCAATGTTCAGATGACATGATTAATTATAGCTCGAATGTTTGCAATGCAGTCGCATGGTAGTAAATTAGGAGTACTTTCTTTCCTGAAAGCTACCTATGATTGAGAAATCATACTGAAACTTATATGTGGTCCTTATTTTGAAATTCCCATCCAAACCCTTTACGTACTTGAAAACAAATTGAAATGGTCCATCTACAGAGATTATTTTCCATTAACAGGTGATAACAATCATTGTAGAGCTTGCCTAATGAACAACGGGTTCCCCTAACATATCAGGAGATTATTTTCCATTTGACAAGTTTTTTTATTTTTGTCTCTAGTGTATCTAATATCAAGAGGACTAAGAAAAGAACATGGTATGGGAAATAGGTATCTTACAAAACTAGTATACATAATTCATACTCGAAGTTTATTAAGATTTTCTCCCCCATCCCCTCCCCCCAAATAAAACATAAAAATTGTGAATACTACATTGCCCCCCAAAATATATTGATTTGCCTCCAAATACAAATTGATTTGCCTCCAAATACAAATTTATGTGAAATATGTTGGCCTAATTGTAGTCTAACCCACCAAACAATTTATACAAGAATCATTAATTATATATGCGCAATATTTATTTCCTTTGACAAGTTTTTTGATTTTTGTCTCAAGTTTTTTGACTAAGAAAATTAAGAACATGGTATGGGAGATAGGTGACGAAACTAGTACATACATAATTCATACTCAAAAGTTTATTAAGATTTCAAAACACACCCCCCCACCCACACCTCCCCCCCCCCCCCCCCCCCCCCCCTCCCCCCCCCCCCCCCCCACAAAAAAAAAAAAAGGGAATAAATAAATAAATAAATAATTTGTGAACACTACATTGTCCCCTCAAAATGTATTGTTTGCCTCCAAATACAAATTTATGTGAAATATGTTGGCCTAATTATAATCTAACCCACCAAAAAATTTATACAAGAATCATTATATATTTGCAATATTTTGGCTCAATTGTAATCCAGAACATCTTAAATATTTGGCACAATCACATTTTGGCTCAATTGTAATCCAGAACATCTTAAATATTTGGCATAATCTCAATTTTCTTTTCACTTATTACTAGTTTAGCCATATCCAAATTGCTTCACTGTCATTCCAAACTTTACAAATTTCAGTTTGTTATCAGTCCTAATTATAAAAAATAGCAATAGTGTGCACACAAGGGCATTTCAAATCGACCAAAAAAATTTCGCCTCTGTGTCATTGCCTTTGAACCCCCGTCCCCCATTCATTCTAAGCCCCTTGTGCATGCGCCCCCCCTAGCGATAAATATTGGGTATCTTCATTAGATCATCTCAATGAATGCATGACATATATTCACACCATATGGTACCATCTTTCAGAATCAGCTTTAGCATTTTCATAGAGGGGGCTCATTAAATGATATGAACAGCCTTTGGGAAAAAACTATATGAATGTAATTGGTTTTTTCCTACGCATGTCATTGGTACTTGCTGGACATTTGTCATTGGTATTTGCAAGAGTGGGATTTTATCTGAAGTGCTAAATGATTCTGCATGTGGAAACTTTTAAATGCTGTAGAAGAGTTTCAAGTTCCAATATAGAATAGGATGTGTTAGTGCATAGTTGCAGTGGGAGTTGAGAAACAGACATTGGGAAATGTCTAAAGGCCTGTACTGCAATTAAGGCTATATTAACAATAAATCTCAAATAATTCGAGTTAAATTTATACTTGGAATAGGTATGCAAAGTATATTAATCCTCAACATAATAGATTTGCAAGAATCTTACTCCTCAGTCATTTGACTTCTAGATTTAATGAAAAGGGCTTCTCTGGAAGGAATTTAAGTTGGGATCTGATGGATGCTACTGCTAGCTAGTATTTGCTTATTTGACACCCTTTTCTCTCTTTTTGATGAGTTCTCATAGTCTCCTTTAAGGCTGTCCATAACTGTAGTATTATGTATAAACTAAGTGTAATTGGAATTCTTTTTTAACTCCTATTACTTTATACCATCTTTATTTGGTGTACACCGCATATACATTAACAATTTAGTATAAAGTTGTGCCATTTTAAGCATCTTTATCTGAAAAAAGCTGCTGTTGTCTCCATCTCCATTAGAGTGGAGGTCATGGAATTGGCATTCCTATATCAGTGTTAGATATTCAAAGGTTATCATAAATAACTAAGTTTAATAATTTAGTTTAAGTAGAGATTAAAGTTTAAAAGGTTGTTGATCACGGTAATTGATCAGGTGGGTTAGGGTTGGCAACTATTATTGTTTTTTGTTTGGAAGTACAAATTAACTTTTCAGCAGTGATGTTGCTTCTTCTTTTTTTATAGTTGGGCCTCGTGCTACCCTTTCATTATTCTCTATCTCGTGCTTCAAATGATTCTTCCAATTCTCCTTTGAGAATTTAAATAGTTTAGTCACAAATGCATGTGCCCACTTAGACATTCTGTTGGCATACTTACATGTTCATACATTGTGTTTACCTGGATGTTTGATTCACTTTGATCATGATCTTTTAATTTTGTGTGTGTATTTTTTTTTAAAACTCTAGTTGTGCATGTCTGGCCCGATTATTTACATATATGAACCTATTGTTTTTGCACATTCTGTGTATTTTGTTTTCGATCCCTTTGTTCTCCACTTCCAGATTAATCGATTATGGATTTTGCTAGCTATCTGTGGTAGAAAAAAGTATTTACCATACAATATTAATAGTTTCATAATATGTGTTGTAAAACCATTGTCTTCTTAGGTTTTGGTTCATATAGGAGGTAAATATTTGCCTCAGATATTATAAATTCATATGGAATATTGTGGAAAACATATGTTGTAGAGATCTTGCCCCTGGAATATTTTATTGTCGTATAGATTTGATGTAGTCATACTTGCATTTCCTGCTTTTGATTACTACTTCGAAGTCTTATCCTTGATATCTAGAATGTTTTTCATTGCCAGATGTGGAAAAGTATCTATAACATGGATCTAGTATCGTTCGATTATTGCTTAGAAGTCTTAACCTTCAATTCTACGTACAATGTTGTTCATAGCCACGTGTGGAAAAAACTATACTATATAACATGGATCTAGTATTGTCACACATTAATTTTAAGTCTTAAATGCTTGTATTTATGTTGGAAGTTTTCTGACAATAAGTTGTTTCTATATTAGTACTGCCACGTTATTTGTTTAAAAGTCTGAGATGGATGCAAACCATTTGTTGGTTGTTCCGCTTAGAATGAAGATATTTTTCCCAAGTTTGACCTCATCAAATGATGGAAACACAACTATCACATATTTTTCCCAAGTTTGACCTCATCAAATGACGGAAACACAACTATCTCATTTAGGTTCATTTTCTTGACTACATTTATTACTGTTTTGAAATGTGATTGGAATACCTGGCACTATGTTATGCACGCCAGTAGCACTTTTAATATCAAGATCGACTAAAGTACCTAAGAGCATCTCCACCTGAGCCTTAAAAAAGACGTCGTGGCATCTCTAGTAACTAGTTTTAGCATTACAATTCTCTCCAAAAACCGTGTCAAATGTTGAGCTGTCATTTGGCATGTTGATGGGTATGTCAAAAATAACATGTGAAAAAGGATATGCCATTTGTATTTTTCTTAAGAAAAGGCATATGCATGATTTTATATATCGGGGTGGAGCTTTGAAATGTCAACTCTGCATATACTAAATTTGCGACATAAGCCTTCAAATATATTTAACATAAGCACTTGGGTTAGAGATGCTCTAATGAAATATGTACTTAAAATGTCAATCCGTTTTCATTGGCTTGTTTCAGAACCTTCTGGGCTTCTAGCTACTACCGCATCATTAATGTGAAAACCAAATTTGGAGTCGAAATTTCTAGGTAGAAAAAAAATCTCATGCTAGGATGTGGATCTTTACACATCATAATATATACGTCATTGCATTTCTAGCTTTACTTTGAATGGCAAATCTCTTGTGGCGTATGCTTGCCACCTCTTATGTCCTACTATTAGCTCATGCATATTCGATTTTTTTTTTTCCCTCTCTCTAGTTGCATGATGTAATGTGGTGCCAATAAGATATCTGAATCCAGATGTGTACGAGGGTTTTATCCAAAAAAAAGAAAAAGGGAGAGAAAATGGTTGCAAGGTAGTGGGTGTTTACGCACAATATATAATGTTTTACTTGTGATAGGAATTGAGTGGCTGTGATATTGGTTACTGGTTAGAATATCGTAGGAGAAGCCTGGGTCATGGATTGATAAAGGTTGAACCTAGTTGACGGACTTCTCAGAGAGAGAGAGAGAGAGAGAGAGAGAGAGAGAGAGAGAGAAAATGGTGGAATGTGTGATGAGGGCATTGTGGGGGCACTCAACGGCAAAAGTTTCAGAAGTGAAACTTTTTTTTTTCCTCGAAAAATCCCGGGTAGAGCGGGTGGTCGGTGTTCACATGGACTCCCGCGGTTTACGCTGCGGGGCAGCTTTTTGAAGCATTTAACACCTCTCTCTCTCTTCGCACTCTCGAGTCTGGCAGCTGCGTAGTGCTTGTCGTGTCCACGGACATTTTTTTTTTTCGATCTTGGTCTTCGTGGCGGATGATGTGGATAAGACGTATCTGCTTTCTAGCATAGGGTGTGGGGCCCCGTGGGTCCTACATCACAGTCCCCTTAAGTGGTTTGTTTTTTTGGGGATGTATTCCATTCCTCCTATTTTTTTGGTCTTATCTTTGTGAAGTCAACTTATTAAGTGAATCTTCTAGTTCATTGGTCGTTTTGGTGGGGTTATAGTGACGGACTCGTCTACACAGATAGTCATTTTGGCTCAAATTGGACATTTCACATCGGAAAGGGGTTCCTATGGTCACGCCCAGAAGGGTTGCTACGCTGATTGTCCCCTTCTCTCCTTTTTTCAAGCAAAAAAAAAAGAAAAAAATTATTAAGGGAATAAAAAAAATTTATATCTACTTTCACAATTACCCTTGATTATTGCAGTAATTTTTTAAATTTTATCTTGGTGTAAATTTCAAAGAAAGATAGTTTTGGAAAGTAAGTAAATATTGTATACTAATTTTAGAAAGTAGACACTAATTTTGAGACATTTCAAAATAGAATATAGAATTTAAAATATGAGACGGATGGAGTATTACTTTTTTTGACGGCCTCAAAATATTGAATATTTTATGATAAATTTTTAGTTAAATTTTAGAATTACTCTTGTTGATTTTTAAATTATTCAACAGGAAGTGTAAGGAAAGAAAAAACAAGCAAGAGTATTTTGACACTTTTGTATAAATTTTAATTCATGGAAATGGTAATTATTTTGTCCTCTTAACCTTAAAACTCTCAAAGGTGCATACATAAATGATAAGTAAAAGAAATACGACGGAGATAATAATATTTAGGACCACTTTTATGCCAATTTTTTGTTATTTATTGTCAAATTATGGAGTATTACTTTTAAAGCCACTCAACTTTTGAAAAAATCAATTATTTTTTAAAAAAAATATTATTTTGTAAATGATAAAATATTTTATCATTCAACAATTCAAGTTCAATACTTTAATATGAAACCGCTAGATAAAATATTCAAATAGAATTAATTTTCTGTTTTTAATTTTTGTACAACATTCGGACACTACTTTGGCGGACAATTGCTTTTAACTTGATTAAAGCTTATACTCCATTATTTAAAAGCTACTCTTTTTATAAAAAATACTCCCTCGTCCCATATTTTGAGTTCTATATTCTATTTTGGAATGTTTTAAAATTAGTGTTCACTTTTCTAAGTTAATATATAATTTTTACTTATTTTTTCCAAACTATCATTTCTTGAAATCTACGGTAAGACAAAATTTAAAAAGTTGTAATGATTAAGGGCAATTGTGAAAAATATTTGTCGATTTTTTTTGCCTCATTAATAAGTTGAGTTCTCTAAGATTTTGATGATATATATTTTTTCCCTAAAAAAAAAGAAAAAAAAAATAGTAACGAACTAGTATATTTATTCTAAATAAACGGAATGCATCATAGGATTTTTTGATGTATACATGCATTTAACTTTTTTTTTTAGTCGAGGAAAATAACATGCATTTAACTTTATTTAGGAAGGCATGGTGGACCATAAGGGACAATGCGGCCAATTGCTGTATGGGGGTGTTTGGTTGGGGACCTGGGGTCTGTTCGAAAGTAGGGGCATGCTGGTCTGTTCGAAAGTAGGGGCATGCTGTATGAGTTATTTCTCTCTGTACGCCTTTGATTTGATTTGATGGCCCTACTCTGTCTGGTCAGGGACTGAGAAACTACTGACGGAAAACTCTAACTAGTCTTTATTTCCACCAGCTAAAAAAAAAAGTTACGCACCCTCCTCACACCAACCCTTCCTTTGTCATTCCCTCGTCTAAGTGGCTATTGCTCCCAGTCCAACTGAACTGAACAGCCATTCTTTATTCCTTCCGTCCCATATTAAGAGTTTTTTTAGGAATTCTAACTTATTAAGGGGACAATATTGATTTTGGTGAGATTTTCAACTTTCTAATATTGTCCATTTTTAAATTCAAAATTATAGTGTCACATCAAAAAAAAAAAAAAAGAGGGAAGAGTGGGATATAATAAAGGGCAAATAAATTTTTTTTTTTTGGTAATCGGGGGTGTCCGGGCCAGGTTGCGCGCACCTCGACTAATCCCCCAAGGCCTGGAGGCGCCGGGTGAATACTCCAGTGGCCACGCTCCCCATGACTCGAACACTAAACCACTTGGGTGGTACACCCAAGAAGCTTACCACTCGACCACAAGGGACTTGGTTAATAAAGGGCAAATATGAAGAGAGTGTATTAAAGTATTTTGACTTTTCAAAGAGGACTCTTAAAATGGGACATCAAAAAATGGTACTCCCTCCGTCCCATATTAAGAGTCTTTTTTGGGAAATTCAACTTATTAAGGGGACAATCTTGATTTTGGTGAGATTTTCAACTTCCCAATATTGCCCTTTTTGAAATTCGAAATTTGAAATTATTATGTCACATCAAAAAAAAAAAAAAAAAGAGGGAAGAGTTGGATATAATAAAGGGCAAATTTGGAAAGTGTATATTAAAGTACTTTGACTTTTCAAAGAGGACTCTTAAAATGGGACATCAAAAAATGGCATCAAGGCCTCTTAATATGAGACAGAGGGAGTATCAAGGACTTTTAATATGAGGCGGATGGAGTAATAAAATTTCGAATAGATGATATATAATAGAGTAATACTTCATTGATATTCACACAACTTTTCATCCACAATCCACAAAAGTGTGTCTAGTTATCTCTTTCCTGTGTTATTGTGATGTCAATGGATTTCATAATGACACAGGAAAGAGACACATTTTTGTGGGTTGTTGATGAAAAGTTGTGAGTGAAATTTTACTCATAAATAAGTAACCTGCGATTTTCTCGTCTAAAAACAAAAAAAAGGGTAATACTTGGGGGTAATTTTTGGACACGACTTTCATACAACTTTCACACAACCTTCTAAAAGATGTGTCTATCTCTCTTCTGTGTCACTGTGAGGTCCAGTGACATCACAAGAGAGAGATAGACACAGCTTTTAAGAAGGTTGTGTGAAAGTTGTATGAAAATTGTGTCCCAAGAATTACTCATACTTGGGACACACCCAAAGACACAACTCAAGAGATGTGTCTATCTCTCTCCTGTATCACTGTGGGGTCCAGTGACATCACAGGAGAGATATAAACGCATCTTTTGGGTTGTGCTCCAAAAATTGTGTCTTTGGGTGTGTCCCAATCTTTACTCAACAAAAAAATGTAACCTCGAGTTTTTTACTTGTTAATGTGAAAATTTTATCTAGTTAACCAAAAAAATGCACTATTTGTTATCGAATTTTTGACCCAACCCATCAAATGGGCAGTCTTATTTCCCACACCTATCAACTTTTTCAATTTATTTCTAAAACCTATCAACTTTTTTAAGTCGTCATTTCAACTTCCGACTTCTTTCAAAAGATTTTTCGATGAAGGCGTCAGTTGAACTTGCGAATTCTTGAAAAGTTTAAAAGATGACTATCAAAAAAATTCTTTTGGTAGAAGTCAAGTTGAAATGACGACTTGTAATGAAAAATCTTTTGGAAGAAGTCGTAATTTGAAATGACGACTTTGATGAAAGTTATGGGCTTAGGAAATAAGTAGAAAATTTTATAATTTGGGAAATAAGGCCGCCCAATCGATGGGTTGTGTCAAAAATTCATTTGTTATCAATACCTAGTCCAATTAATTAGTGAGAGATGGTTAAAAGTGCAAGTTGAAGTATGCTAGCCCAATATCTTGAAGCCTCTTAATATGGTTAAAAGGTTGAAGTCCAAGTTAGCAGTGTCTTTCTTTAGTCAACCAAACCATTGCTTCTAATCGATGTGGGATATAACAATCTCCCCCACTACGATATGCAATGTAATGGCCTCTTGATGGCAAATGTGCATGGGATGCACTTTCTCCCTTCAATGTCTGCTCTGTTACCATTCAGTCCATTCGTATCGTCCTAACATGCATAGTTACCTTTAAGAATTGGTCTAATAACATTGACCAAACTAGGGCATAGTTACCTTAAGAATTGGTCTAATAACATTGACCAAACTATTTCAAGTCCAAACTACCAATAGCAAGTTTGTAGTGCCTATATTATAATGCCCAAACTGGCCTTATAATCTAAAGAATTGGTCCTAATAGCATTGCCCAAATTATTTTAAATCCAAATTACATGTGTGTGTGTATATATATCACTCTATCTCTCTCTCAGCTCCAGAAACGTGTGTATATGTGAGACATATGTATAGGATTGGTGAGTGACTGAGAACTACACGAAGTAAATTTGGTGACCAAGTTCAGTTCCGTCCTATCGATTGGATGAGGTTCAATCGATTGGGCAAAGGCGGTTAAAGTTCAATCGATTGATTCATGTCGATCAGAGTTCAATCGATTGGGTGGGAAACCTTGGCAACCGATTGGGTGAGGTCCGATCGATTGGGAAAGGCTGTACAAGTAAGATAAATGGAAGCAACTGTATCTTTATTTATATATAAAGGCATATAAAAGTACAGAGAAAAAGTGTGTTATAATTTGGAACTGTATATATGTATATATATTTTTTTGGATTTGCAATTTGTTTGGTGTTAAAAAGCAATAACTTACTTATTATCTGGAACTTATATCCGGGCACGTTCCAAACACGAGTTATTCTGCATCATGTAGTCCCACACATCGTAACATGTACCACCTTTATTTATGTAGTTGAAGAGATGTTTTTTTTGGTGATCTTCCTTAGTGGGGTATTTTGCTTTCTTCTGTACCGGTAGGGTGACGCTCACTATGCGAGTGCAAGTAGGAGAGAGAGAGAGAGAGAGAGAGAGAGAGGGAAATGTGGGGGTATATCGTAAGTTCAAGCTGGAACTAGGTGGTTAGTTCATTACTTTTATTACCCTTGTAATGATATTTTGTCAGAAATTTTTTATGGTATAATTGTGAATTAGAGTGACAAACCAGAGTTTTTAGTAACCTTCCTTTGCTTGTCAATTAGTATAGATTTTTCCTTAAATGCAAAACTTTACACAGAATAATATGTTGGTCAAATATATAAACTTAAATTTTAATATTTGAGTTTCTTTTATTTTATTGGTAAAATAAACACGCTTTAGGACTAAGAGTATCTTAGTTTGGAACTCATAATTTATGTCATTATAAGCATGTTGGTTGTCATATGTTTGGTAGTGGTTTTGTGCAAGTGCCACATTTGTAAGTATTGGTGTGGAGTTTTCATAAGACGTGTCCTATAAATTTCCACGTCTATGTAGTGTTTATTTAAAATCAGGTTGAGTAATAAATAATAAGCATTATTTCTCCAATATGTATTTATGTATATCAACTTCTTTTTGCGTGTGAGTGTGTTAGCCCATCGCATATTTTCCAACATAATAGTAATAGCGTGGTCTTTTGGTTTGTTGGTATAAAAAAGCACCTGAAGATTAACTTTGGACTAGTATGGATTTTCTGAATTGAAGTTTGCAACTTTTTCTTGTAATCTACTACTTTTGACATGGGCAGATGAAGGTGCTATATCATCAGAAGAGGAATACAGCGGAGAAATAGAAGGACAAGAGGCACAAACAAGGAGCGAGGATCGAGAACTTAAAGACAGGCTTCTGCGTACATTTGGTAACCAGATTACTAGTCTGAAGCTGGAATTTTCAAAGAAGAAGAAGAAAGGAAAGCTTCCGAAAGAGGCAAGGCAAACATTACTTGAGTGGTGGAATGGGCACTACAAATGGCCTTACCCAACGGTGAGTATGCATAAACCATACATACATTGCCTTGCGAAAATGATAAGCTTAAAACTTTCTCGTTGATCATGAGTGTTGTTTGGCTATAGGGCAATGAATATCTGGTTCAAGTCCAACATCCCCAAAAATTAGATGGTTACTTATTTTTCTCGGACTCATACCGGTTAAAAAAAAATGCTTCTGCTTATAGCCTTGGCAGGCAAATTATGGATACCTCTGATCGATTATGTTTTATGATTAAATTAAAGCTGGTGAAATAAGTATGTTGTCATGTGCTATAAGATTTGTAGAATTAACATGCCTGAGCTTAGTGTAGTAGCTGATGCATGTGATAGGACTAGGGGTGGGACTAATAATAAATTTAGGGCTTTATGCCATAAATGGTAACCCATCTTGGAGTGTTTGATGGTGGTATTATTTGTTTACTAGATCGATGCGTTCATTTCGTTAGTTATATATTTATGTACATATGTATGTGCGTGTCGTATATTATCTCTAAGGTTGAAGTGCCTAACATTTCATATCTGTTTATTTATTGCGAATAAGAATATTGATCATAATCTTTTATGATATAGGAAGGTGATAAAATCTCACTGGCTGAATCAACGGGCCTAGACCAGAAGCAAATTAACAACTGGTTTATAAACCAACGGAAGCGACACTGGACACCATCGGAGAACATGCAATTAGCTGTTATGGATAATATTTCTGGACAATTCTTTGCAAATGATTGACTGAACTGCATGTGTATATTACCAAGAATTTGATGCCTATGTTTGTTTCATGTATATCCCGAACTGTTGCCTTTACTCACCTAATTATATAGGGTGCTTATATATTTATGAAATAAGTAAAGAAAATGCATTGCTTCATGTATATTCTCATTGTACTGACTGAGAAATTCTTGTGTACGTGGTTTGGATGACAAATCTTTGGACATTTGATATATAATGGGGATGTGTTATTGTCTATGCATTTTTGTAAGACTAAAATTGCGTGTAATTTCTAAAATATTGGGTGTCTAGTCCGTTTTGCATATTAGCAATTGCTTAGTCTTTAAACAAGTAAATTATCATGACTCTCTCTCTCTAGGGAGAATTTTTTTTGGCATAACTTGGGAAAATAAAGTTTTGCATGTTTTATAATTCGCCACTATTCAAAACATGTTGGAAGAATGATTATAATATTTTTCACGGTAAATAATTTTCAAAAATAATGGACCCACCTTCATTTTCTTTCTTTATTTTTTTTGGATATATGATGTCTTATATTTAATAAAAATTTTCATGTGACCACCATCACATGAAAATCTCATGGTTTTGTGATTAATCATTACTGTGGGTTTACACAATGTTCAAGTTGTTGAAATTTTTAGGGAAGCTTTTAATACCGTGCATCTTAGATTTTGGGATGCTATGATTTTACCACACTTAGAGTTAGTGGTCAATATTGATCATAAAACATTGCTTTGGAGATGAACTCCAAATGGTGTACAGAGCTCCGGGACTTGTCTTGGGACTTATCATTTCTTTCAAATTTTTTTCAATTACTTCAACTTCGAAAGCTTAACAATAAAGGTTTGGTCCTTTACATAGTTACACAGAGAATATTCTAGATACATAATTAACTCACCTAAGAATACTAGACAATCATATACTTAAACTATTAACCACCATCTACATAATTATTACTTCACCAACATTGTTGTAGAATATTTTAAATATTCCCAATTATATTTCCAACACAAAGTCACTGTTACTGTCATATGCCATCTCGTTCCTTTTGTTTTGTTTTGTTTTTTTTTTTCTTTTTATTTGTTTTTTTTATCATCTCCTTCCTTTTGCATCAACTATTGTTCATAAAATTAGGTAATTTAAAATTTTTCAAATTTAAAATTTGAATGTGGTGAATATTTAAATGCATATATGTGATATAAATACATATATGGAATAGTGAAAAGTAAAAAAAAGTTGGCGACTAAATCCTCATGCATTTTTATTGTGCAATATATTATGGGTGGGGCTAAATACATCCATGTTTTTACTATGTACACCCACATTTCATTGTTTAATATTTTTCCGTGAAAGAAGTGAGAAGTTTTTGAATATTCAGGGTACCACTGTAGTCAATAGGAATAGCTCAGTTGGGTGTGACTCACATTCTCAACATGTGAGTCCCACCTAAATAAGTCAATCATATTGACTGCAGGGTACGACACAAGCGTGCCATGTGGTACTCTGAAAGTGTTCAAAAATTTCTCCAAGAGAAGAAGAGATGAAACGGGGTTGAACTCTTGGTCCATTAGTCATTGGACATGACTCAATTCAGACTCAGTACTTACTTTTGGGCTTAAAAAAGTATAGAATCTGGGCTACAGCCCAAGTTATCTGGGCCTACATATCGACGTGATATGGGAATAATAGATATGAATACAATGCGATATATCAAGAGGAGTATAAGATAATGGCTACAATTCGCATCTCTCTTCGCCCATTATCCGCACAACGTCGGCCTACATTCCGGTCTACGCGCCGGCGACCTGTTCAATGTTCTAGTGAACGCCAGGCGCTCTTTAGCCGCATCGCTCCTGTCTATGATAACGTACACCCTTTTCCCACCTCTTAATTACCACCACTTTTATCTTAATTTCACTCTCAAAAATTTTATGAAATGTTTGTGTTACTTTTAATATTTGCAGTTGAATGATTTTTTGAGTTTGGGGCAGCATCGAATATGGAAACGAATGGCTGTTTCATGGAGTGGGTAAATTAATTTAACCTCTTTATCTTTTTTTTTTTTTTAGAACAATTTTAAGCTCTTTATCTTACTTTACTCGTCAATGGGTGTTGAGTAAATATATATATATATATATATATATATATATATATGTAACCTACCGCACGGCGCTCTTTAAGTGACGAAAAAAAAGCTAGTTGCTAAAAGTTTGGGTTTTTAGCGACGAAATATTTGGTCGCTAAAAACGTTTTTTTTTTGTCACTGTACACGCTGAACAATGTGTTGTATGGTAGTTGCCCCCTATATATATTTGTATATCTATGAGAATGGGTATATATACAGAACCTTCTCATGAGCGAGTCGTCACTTTGTTAAAGTGAAGACTTGTTTACAATTGCCGGATCCAGTTTCAGTCTGTGACTTTATTTCAGTACCCGTAATGAAAACTGAATCCAACGACTGTATATTTACGGATCTCAGGAGCGGGCGTTTGTTTATGGACTAGCCCTTTAGTGACGAAAATTTTGACTTTTTTTGTCGCTAAAGGGTTGGTCCTAAACGGATGCCCACTTCTGAGGTGGCCTGTTATATATATGGGGTGATTAGGGTCAGGCTCTCTAGTGCACTTACCAATTTTGACTTTTTTTGTCGTTAAAGGGCTGGTCCTAAACGGTCGCCCACCCCTGAGGTCGCCTATTATATATATATGGTGATTAGGGTCAGGCTCTCTAGTGCACTGGGTAAGTGCATTGCACTGAGCGAGTGCATTGGGCTTTTAAGCCTAAAAAATTCGCAGGTCAGTACGGCGGCCCACGGTATTTTTAGGCTTCAAAGTCCAGTGCACTCGCCCAGTGCACAAGAGAGCATTTCCTTATATATAGACAATTCGGATCTTAAGCGGACCTTAAAAAACGGACCTAAAAGACGGGCTGTGTAAAAAGTGAGAATTTCTCACATTTTCAAATTTCTCACTTCTGAATTTTCTCACAAAAAAGTGAGAAATTCCGACTTTTTACACCGTCCGTCTTTTAAGTCCGTGTTTTAAGATTCGCTTAAGATCCGGACTGTATATATATATATGTACACACATACATAATATTATTATTTGGGTATCTCTTATTATTGGAGTTTGACAGTTTGTATTTGCATTTTGTGCAGAGCGGAAGAGGGAGACAATGTGTTGGATTTATGTTGTGGAAGTGGGGATTTGGCTTTTCTATTGTCTGAGAAAGTGGGACCCTATGGAAAGGTTTGCTCTTCCTCTCCCCCCGGTTCCTTTTATTGTCGGATTTATGTATTTCATGATTTTCATTCACTTCCTTTTTCCACTTCTATGTATTTTGTTTATCCTTCTTTTGAATGCTTATATGGTTGTATAGAATTCTTGGAAAATCTGTTGGAATAAGTTTTATCATTTTATGTGCTTGTGTGAATTAAGGGATTATTTGTAACAAAGAGCTTGTCTTGCTAGGTAATAAGAATTGAAGTCCAAGTTTAGGAGGCTTGAGTGTAATCATAGTTATCGAAAAAAGTTTTTTAAGTTAAGTGTAGTGTAGTGGAGTGTTTTATTCTATTGATTGTGGACTGGGTACGTGACGTACGTCTATCTATTTAGTTGAGTTTTTGGAGTGATGGCTATTTGTATAAACATTCAAACTATTTGTTGTTTGCGTATTCTGTCCTTCAGTTATGGATAAGATACTGGAATAGAGATTTTTTTAGCCGGATCAATTTGCTCAATCCTGTTCTTTGTTGATTTCGTGGCTGACATTGGTAGTTGATATCTTGAGGATGTCAATACCCTCCTCTGCCCTTCCTCCAACTGATAATCAATCTTTCCTGGCAAGGAAAGATTAGGGCTACCATAGAACTGAGCCACACTAGGGTTTGTGCTATTTGAGCTCAACTTGCTCAACTTGGTTGTCGTTGAGTTTGTAATCTCCTAAGATACTATAATCTTCTTGGAAGTTTTGTGTGAAGTAATTCTTTGACCTGATCTTTTTGTTGTTTGAATACATTTTTGCTCACCCCAAAATTGCTCACCCAACTCTCTCATTGGTTAATGCAATGGGACCCAGGACTAAATAAGGATTAATTAATGGTAAAATGTCATGGGTCCCACTACATTAGCCAATGGTAGAGTTGGGTGAGCAATTTTAGGGTGAGCAAAACTGCATTCTTGTTGTTTATGTCGCTCAAAGCCATAGGAAAGAACTCATAAAAAAGTATTTTTTGAATTGATACTAAATACTGTAACGAATAGCTTGAGAAGAAAATCAAGAGACAACAAGAACCTATGGAGTTCAAGAGTAGAATGAGCATTGCTACCTTTCTCGCACCGAAGAAGTCTTTAAAATGGAATCTATCAATCCTCCACTCAACCTTTGGTATTGGTGAGCCAGCTTATCTGCACACGGTTAATGTTCAAAGAACCCTAAAAAGTTGCCCAATTGTGCTTGTTTATTGCTGAAACTGTTCTCCATTTTAGTCGCCCTCTAAATTCAACAACTCATATCTTACTATCCTTAAGAATGTGTTGGGTTTTTGAGATGCGTTTTTTAGTGTTATCGAAGTTTTCTTTTTGAAAACAATAAGATCAAACGCTGTAGTTCTAATTTTTATGGAAATTGACATTTGTATCTAAGAATCCATCATGACATGATATGAAATGTGTTTTAGAGCCCTCTAAAATCTTTATTTTGTATCCTGAAAATATACACGGGGCATTATTTCTTTGGTTCACAACTTTACAGGTGATAGGTCTTGATTTCTCGAAGGAGCAGTTATCGATTGCCTCAACTCGATAGTATTTACGCTCGAGGGACTGTCACCAGAACATTAAGTGAGCATTGGTAAATCTAGCAGTTACCTGATTGGATTACAAACTAAAAATGAGTAGTCCTCTCATACCCACAAATCACTGTAACTTCATCCAGTTTTTAACAGTACTATCCCACAGGGCTACAGTTATAAGTCAGTGTGTATTACCTGTTGGAATAAATAATTGAGAGTGTCTATTTAGAGCCCATTTGGAACTCTTTGGAAATTCGAGATTTTCTATTTAGAGATTTAAAAAAGAAAAAACTGTTTAGCGTTTGATTTTGCTTTGGAATTAGGGATATTTTTTGGAGAAGAGTTTGTGACAATCTAGTTGGAAAAAGTGATTTTCTATATAACATGACCAAGAAGGACATTTGAAACATAATTCCAAATTACTAGATATGAAATCTAGACAATTTTGAATTGTGATAGGGACAATTTTGTGAAGTAACAATTTCACTGTTGAGCAAACAAGGTGAGAGTTGAACAGATTGAACAAACATGTGCAGTCGAAGTGGTCCATATTCCCAGAAGCGCCAACCCTACGGCAGATTCTTTTGCAAAAGAGGGAGCACATAGAGATCAAGAAATGGCAGCTTGGATTATGGAAGGGGAGTAGATTTTCATTTTTGGTTTGTATAGGAAATGTAGATGTGCACAGCATCTCACACATACACCCTTAGATTGTCTTTCAAAAGAGCAATTTCACTGGTTAAACTTATTTGAAAAAGCTTCTATTTGCTGCTATTAAATTAACCTCTTTTTTCAGCTTTTTTGAAAAATCCGATCTTTGAAAAAGCTGTAAAAAGTTGGTAGCCAAACAGACTCAACTTTATCATACTATTGAATATTTAATCTCAAATAATGGGTTTACCAAATTTTCTCTTAGTTCGCATCTAGAAATGTTGAATATTTTTTTTATGCTACACTTCTGATAAAGTTCATTTTAGTTGCTAACCAATTGTGCCAGGGCATTGATATTCTGTGATATATCGTAGGTGGCTCGAAGGCAATGCACTTGATTTACCTTTTCCGGACAGTTACTTTGATGCCATTACCATTGGCTATGGGTTACGGAATGTGGTGGATATACGTAAAGTTATGGAAGAGATGTATCGATCTATAAAGCCAGGTTCAAAAGTGTCCGTGCTTGACTTCAATAAAAGCACTAATCCATTTAGTGCCTCAATTCAGGTATTGGTACAAGATTGATAGTTTCCCGTTTATTGTAAGTTCAAGTACTATTCATAATGAAATTCTATGATGACCTGATAATATTGCTACTGTTTCCTAATATAACTCATACCTTTTTGCCTTGACATCTGCTCTACATACCAGCATGTAAGAAAAGAATGCTATTTTCCCATTGAAGTCTATGTCTTGTGTAATCTTACTTGTATGGGTTGTTGGATTTTTTTTTTCTTATAAATCCTTCAGGTCTTTGTTTTTCTTAGATATATCATTGTAACTTTTTGCAAATGACAGAAATAAAGTCTCTGAGTACTGTTTTGCAAGGAATGGGTGATTAACAATGTAGTTGTTCCGGTGGCTACTGGTTATGGCCTTGCCAAGGAATATAAGTATTTGAAAAGCTCAATTGATGAATTTTTAACAGGTTGGTTATACTCATTAACTTGTAGTATACACTACTCTAGTAGGTAGATGAGTTGCAAGGAAGTTACTATTACTTCATCTTTTAATGTCTGTTAGCTTGATTTGGAGTCTGTTTCAATACAGGGAATGAGTTAGAGAAGCTCGCTTTGGAAGCCGGATTTTCTAATGCCAAAATTTATGAGATTGGTGGAGGACTCATGGGAAATTTGGTAGCCACAAGATAGTAGGCTACACACCTAGTTGTCTATTTGGTAGTTTCTGAACAAGTACATTGTAGAGTACGTTAATGATTTGCCTTCAAAAATTTTAATATTTTTTGGCAAGGGGTGGGACTCAATGTTGTTGTAGTACTGAAACTAATGAAGTTACATTTGCCTTCCTCTTTGGCACTCTCCTTCGTTTTGAATTCTACTTTTCTGGTTCTCTTCCCCCACCTTGGGGATCACCCCAAAGGAAATAATAAATAAAAGAATATCTCTGTGTTTATGTAATGTGTAAAACAATGGTAACTGGAAGTCCCTAACATTTGAAAACAAGGAGAACATTCTGCGAACTGATTGGACGAACTTATGTTCGTAGATACAAGGGAAGTTTATGACTTTTGTCTTACAATACAGTTTTTAAGTCCCATACTTTCTCCAATCTTATGTATATTAGGAGGCGATTTTCTTCACCAACCTGCACCCTTGTATTTACTCCTTTCTTTGCTGTGGTTTTTTTTTTTTTTTTTTTATATCAACTCCTTTTAATTGCACTACCCAAAGATCAATCCATCCATTTCTTTTTCTGCTTGTCAAGTTCCCGTTTGATGTCTGAGTCAATGGTTTGTGAGAACATGTTACATGGAATTTTGATAATTTTCGATCTCTCAACTGTCACCTGGGGTAGAATGAACTATGAGAAATACTGGCAATGGAAGCGGAACTCTGAGTTTTATCATTGAGCTCCATCGTATTTTCGTCTATAAAGGGGGGATTGGTGGGTGTAGGGAGTGGTTCGTCATTTTTTGTCAGCATCACTAGTACGCTAGACATCGATGGTCGCAAGGACGGAGCCTCTTGGGTGCACAGAAGTCCTATATGCACCACTCGTACAACCTCATATTTGACAGTACTGTTGTATAAGTTATTCAACATCAGGTTTGGGTCAAAAAGTTCCTTAACTGCCCCTTCTTGGAAATGCTTCCATGCTTGTTTCATAACATGTTAAATCAAAATTGGTCCATGCTCTGCAAATCGCGAAAGATAAAGTAACTGAAGTGTGTTGAACTTACTATACTGATTAGGCTGTCTGAGAGTTCTGAGGTTTTGCTCCTGTTGTTTTGCCTTCCACTTACAATTTCTAACAAAAGCACACCAAAGCTATACACATCTACCTTCTCTGTTAACTGGCCATGAGCTAGGTACTCTGGAGCCATATATCCTCTGTGGATTGAAGTAAATTTTAAGAGTCATGTTCATGGATTGTTGAAATTTGATTTTCCATTCCTACACAAAATATAAGTGATAAATGGGATACTTACAGAGTTCCTGCAATGGCGGTGCTTATGTGACACTTTTCTTCTTCGAAAGACCTGGCCAAACCAAAATCCACAATTTTTGCCAGGAGCCTTGAATCCAACAAGATGTTACTTGCTTTAATATCTCTATGACTGATCCGATTCTTGGGGTTCTCGTGAATTCCGATGATTATGTCATATCTCCTCTCCCAGTTCAGGGCTATCCCTCTATTCGAATCTGTCAAGTATAGTGAACATAAACACTAATTCATCTACTTTTTTGGTTCAAAAATTAAAACCCACATGTAATATCAGAATTCAGTTTGATGGGCAATTTGAGTGTTCACCGAAGATGAAGCGATCAAGACTCTTATTTGGCAGGAACTCGTAGACAAGAAGGCTTTCGGGCCCTGAACAACTACAACCCAACAGCCTGACCAGATATTTGTGCTCCACGCTGCTAATAATGTTCACTTCATTGTAGAAATCTGCTGCTCTGTGTTTGTTGTTGAAGAAAAGCCTCTTGACAGCAATCTCTCTTCCATCTGCCAGAACTCCCTGCGATATAGTTGATTTGTGAAGCTTAGGCTTAATCAGAGATGAATTTAGTTTTAAAAGAGGACTACAATGATGTGTTTAATTTTGTGTAGCGGACAAAACTACCTTACAAACTGTTCCAAATCCTCCTTGTCCAAGCTTATTGGCATCGGCAAAAGACTCTGTGGCTTTCTCAAGTGTAGAGTACTTGAAGTTCAAACTACTGTCATTAAGGGTCTTCACCAGTTTTATCGCATCATCCGAACCTGGCGAGTTAAAAATGTTACAACACGAAACAAACAAAGAACCAAGCCAGAGCTTTTTTCTTTTAAAACACTGCCAAACATTGTCTAAGAACCCATGAGAGTATGGAAAATTTCTATTAACGGACTAGATATTCAAATAAGATTGCCATATAACCTGGTTGAATGTACTCTTCGCTATTTGTTCAAATATTTTAGACATTCTAACAATCTATGCATCTTTGATCTGCCAAGGTTGTAAATTTATATGCAAGAAGGCTTGTACCTTTTCTCTTCTTCTGTATCCTTTTGTTCCTCCGTATGTAAATTCCGAGAATTGTCACAGCCACCAACACAACCACAGAACTCACAGTTGCAACTACTATCGCTATTATAGCCACTGCAAAAGTAATGAAATATATAATCAGTCCAATCCAAAACAAACCTGAATTTTCTTTCTTCTCTTTTAATTCCAATAGTCCGACAAGTAACATTTGCTCCACAATATTGGGAAGAAGAAACACAATAACTGTCTTACCTAGTGATCTTTGGTTTCTCAGTTCGGGATTCAGAAAATTCGAATCCGAATATCTCATGAAGCACCCGGTGTTCAAAGCCCGCCCCTCTGACCAAGGCAAGCATGCCAATATCGAACTAGACGCATTTTCTAAACATGTTCGGCACAAGCTAGCGTTTAAGGACCTCCAACAATCTGCTATCACATAAGACGATTCATTCATTACACCCGAAACTTCCACCTGAGCTTGTGCGTAGCCATTGTTGTTCGTTGCATCTGAAACTGCTTCAAAAATAGCCCTCCTTGCCGACTCTTGAAATATTGAACTTTTTCTTGTTGTATTGCCACAGATGGTCCTGTCTTCAGGACCCGTAAACTCCTCAAAAAAGCTGTAATTCTCGCCTCTCATGAAGCAACCACCAAGGAAAACTCAACCACCGTTGTAAGGAAAACACTGAGGAATAAGAGTTCTTGCCTCGGCATAGCACAATACACAGTCGAGTAGAGAGAGATCGCCGTAGCATTGGGCGAGGCCATAGTTAGTGTCGGGTCCAGAACCTCTTAACGTTACTCCAAAACCGGAGGTTTGCACCTATTCGCTTATGTTCTCCATCACACCCACAAAAGTTTGGAACATAGGCTGTGGAGTTGTGCTCAAGTTGTTTCGTGCACGTAATTTGGATAGTCCGAGTTCTGGGATCTCCCACTGATACATCCAGTAGTAGCAGCAGAGTTGTGCTAAAGATGAAGAGAGTAGAGGGTCTTGGCGCTGATGGGATTGGTCTCTTCATTTTTGGTATGAACTTGTGTAGTCTTCCTAGCTCTGGTTTTGATTGTGTAGCCAAAAAAACAAAAGATGAATCTCTAATGTTGAAACAACATTGGAGACAAAAATAAGGACCATTTGACCTAGCTTGTATTTATTCTACATTTTGTGGGTTAGTGAATTTCAAGATAAGATTATGTTGTTGAACTAAGGGTCAGTTTGAGAGTGCATAAGTTTGGATAAAGGTTTAGTCCCTTACTTATTTTTTATTTTATTTTATATTTTATTTGGGTCTTTTTTTATTAATATTATTTATCATTATTAATTTTGAAGTATTTTGTTTAAGTGAAAAACTGCCATCGTTTTACTTTGACAAAGAAGGTGGTTTAAGCGTCATTTTAAACCTGACACGAATTCGCTCACAACAAAAAAAAACATCTCTCAAATGCTTAAATATAAAGAACATGTTTACTAATGAACCACAAAGCCTTTTTATCCTGAGTAATAATTGGGACACAACCTTCATACAACTTTCATACAACCTCCCCAAAAGATGTGTCTATCTCTCTCCTGTGATGTCACTGGACCCCACAGTAACACAGGAAAGAGATAGACACATCTTTTGGAAAAATTGCATGAAAGTTGTATGAAGGTTGTGTCCCAATCCCAAACAGTCCAAGGGAGTGAAAGCAATCAGTTGAACATAGGCACCGTCTATGCACAGATGTACCTTCAATTTTTTTTTTTGGGCTAAAAGATGGACCTTCATAAATACCAACCAAAATAAAGACAGGTCAAGCAAAAGCACGGTCCAAAAGTGAGTATTCTCCTCCCAGGTGGTCAACTAGCAGTTTTCAAAATTGTTTTCACATTCAGGTAGTGGACCCTAGAAAGCAGGCAGATAGATTTTGTTGATTAATCAACATCATCTTTAACCAGGTCAATAGCCGAGTTGGTCAGGCCCTTTTTTTTAATAGGGTGGTTATGGGTTCGAACTTCTTTATGGGAGAAGTAAAGGAGACAATTTCTTTAAAGTGGGGTATGGCCTCTCTTAATTGTGCGTGTATTACTAACACTTAACTACTAACTCCACTCATATCACAAAGATGTTTGTTTCTGAGACACTAGTAAAAAAAAAAAAACAATCATCATCATCTTTGACTCATATTTAATACAGATTACAGAGTACCCTATAAAATGTGGAACAAAAGACTATTGATTAAATAAATTGAATAATCAGGGGAAATTATTCCTTGTAAGCATCATATGAGGCAAGTGATTTCACAATTTTTGTATGTGTATCTTTCACAGATAATGAAATTTAATTCCATGTTTCGTAGAATGAAGTAATGAACCGTCAAACCAGACTTTAGAAGAAGATTAGGTGATGCATTTCAATTTTATAGTCATTCCAAGTGTCCTTTTGGCAGTAATCAAATGAAATGCAAATATTCGAGTTTTGATAAATGATCAGTAATAAACAACAATTTGTAGATTCCGAAAGAGAATAAAATGCTAAAAAAAAATTAAAGAAATCAGTGATAAATAACTTGGAGATTCGAATTTTTGCCTTTTCAATATTCCTAAGTTTGGTCCGTGTCTCATTTTAGTCCATGTAATTTCAATTGCATCAATTTGGACCCTAAAGCTTTAAATACAAGCAGTATAGTCCAAATGTCCCCCATTCTGTTAGAAAAATTGACAGAATACACCAACTACTATGTACAATTACGCTAATAAGCAGGTGGGAGATTGGTGATATTCCATTTTTGCCCCGAAAAAGTGTGGCAGTGCGTAGCTGTGGACATGCAAAATTTCACCTCTTGTTGTTTTTGGAATTGATTTAGATCAAAGAAAGAAAATGGTCTATTGAAATCAGATACAGAGTCGCCACTTGGTCTTTAAGGAACCAAGAAACCTAATTTTGACTCACCCAAATATATAAAGGGCACCGGCCCTTCATAACCAAAGAACTTGGTTCGGGATTTTGGTACGAGAGAGGAAGGAGCCTTTGTCGCGACTAAAACACCCTCAACTCGCCCCGTCTTTCGACGGGCCACAATTAGCATCCAAATAATCATCTTGTACTATGTATGGTTCGACAATTAATACTATGATAGTATATTACATCACATAAGAATTTTGAAATGGAAGATCAAAAGATAAGATATCATTCATAAGATCTAAGCCAAATATCATACAATGTAAAGTAAAAAAGATCACACGAATAAACCTAGAAAAAATCGTCTAATCATATATCAAATAATCAAGACTTCCTAATCTAAGGGGACATGAATTGTTCTTGAAACAAATAAATCAAATAAATCAAGGATGCTTAGCAAGCTAGAATGATGCATGTTAATCTTTGAGAAAAGAAGACCTCTCAATCCCCGGGACGGATGAGAAAGGAGAATTAGATCGAGGGGAAGCATGAACGTGTGATCATGATCATTCCTTATAATATTCTTAGATTAGGAGTCACAAAAGCCCCAAATCTTTGCATGGATGCAATGTATGTATCTAGAATGTGCCAAGGTTGTAGTGTGCTTTGTGTTCATGGATTCCTAGAATGATTTAGAAGTCTAGAATGTGTATGAATGAGTGAATGAAATCATCATGGAATATGTACAAATGTAGTATGAACTACTTCCTAAGACATTAGCTAATTTGGAATGCATGTAAGCATCAAATCAAAGAATGAAAGTTAAAATGTGCTTGCTGTGAATAGTGGACAGAATAGTAACATGATCTTTTGGAAATTGAAAAGAGGGGTTAAGAATGTTTTCAATACATGATTTTTTTATGGAGATCTTCCTTATTGTGTCTAGAACACAACCCAAAAATTCAATCTTTAATAACTATTACAGATTGAGAGAAATCATATGAAAAATGGAGTTACCCAGAAACAGAGTTTGTACTGTCGACTGAAATGTCAAAAAATATTAGAAAATGAAAACAAATGATCTAGAGGCGCATTCATACAGAAAGTTCCCTAAGACATTGAAGTTAAAGGGAAAAATAATTTAGGACTACTCATTTTGGAAAAGTTTTCTGTAAAACAAGTTGAAAGTAGACCAAGCTGCTGTGACAGCAAAAACAGAATATCTAGAGAGAATGTTTGGGTCCAAATGGACCATTTTCAAGTATTTTCAAGTCAAACGAAAAATCATGGGTATTATATAATGAGTTATGAAGACTTTCCAAGTGGTCTTGCATCCATACATTGAGTATTGAGTTCTAGAGAAATCTTTGAACTCGGATCACTCACTGTTTTGACTCACTGTTTTGAAGATTTTGGGAAAAGCTAGAGTTTTTCTTTCTTGAGATCAAAATGAGGGGGTTGAAGAGGGGTTTGAAATAGTGATTTTGAAAGTAAATTTTCAACATCAAATAGAGATTATGACCTCTTGGAATATCAACATCAAACTCATCATCAAGAACCCCCAATATTATTGGAGAGATTCATTTTTATTTTGAATATAACTTCAAGGATACCTTGGAGGTATTGAAGTTATAATCATCATCTATTAAACATGTTTTTGAGGTCAAGAGCTACTATCCATAAGGATTCACTCACCTCAAACTTCATGTCATCATTTAGATGATGATGAACTATAAGTAAAACAAAGAAATAAAAAAAAAATGAGGTAAGAGGAGATGAACATTGTATATAAGCAAGAAAATAAACAATCAATAGATGATATTCAATGGTGGAACCACAAGCTTTCAACCTCTCATATATGTGTGTATGTTGGTGTAGATTGCTCTCTAACTCATTGGAAACTCAAAGAAGATTAAGAAAATGAATTGAAATCTTGTAAATACTAGTTTAGTTTTGAGAAAACTAAATAAAAAAAACTTACATTTGGCTTGGATTTGAAGAAGAAGATCTTGATTTCTCTCTCTATTTCTTCCTAACTTTCTGTATCTCTCTCTAATGGCTTCCAAGCTCTCCCCTAAATTGAAGTAAATGGGTCTCCTTTATAGGCCAACTTGGGGAGGTATTTTTGGTTTTAAAAAGTCTCTAATTGGTCTAAAATCCCGGAATAATCAAAACTATGTCGTTTTATTTGTTGAAAATTTGAATTAAAACCCAAAAATAAACCAAAAATTACTAAAAAAAATGAAAAATCACTCAGAGTGCCGCCGCGGCACTTGGCCACTGCCGTCGCGGCAGTGGGCCAGTGCTGTCGCAGCAGTCAACTCCCCCGTTGACCAAAAATTGTATTTTGGCCCCCAGAACTCCCGAAATTCGCGAAACGGCCCTATTTCGTCCGAAATTCACAGAAAATTCATAAAAAATCCAAATTGAGATTGTGATATACCGTTGGAAAGGTATTGAGGTCTACTTTCCATAAAAAAAATAGTTTGGAGTTGGGTCACTTTGGAAAGTTTTGCGGTATTCGCGATAAAAGCCGAATTGATCGCATTTTTCACCTTCAGAAATTCATAACAAATTCTTTTAGATCCAGAAATTATGTGCGATATACTGTTGGAAAGCTATTGACCTCTACTATTTGATAAAAATATTTCAATGTCGAAAAGAAGACTTTGATTTTTGGTCAAACTTGCAGTCAAGTCAGCAAACAGTGCACTTCCAAGAAATTCCGGAAAGTTCTGGGAGCCTCCAAAGACTGACGTTTTCGTCCGATTTTCTTTTAAAACATATTTTAAGACTTTTCACATGATCTAGAATGATCTTGGAACTTTCGGGTTAATTTGGATGATTTTGGTCAAACCTTGGTCAAACTTGGTCAAACCGGTCAACGGAGACTTTCCGGGAACTTCCGGGGGTCTCTGGGAGCTTATGATTTCAAATATTCATCTTTTAAAATGCCTTTTTTTTTGTTTTGAACAACATCGAATGATTTTTGAGATTCTGGGCCAATTTGGAAAGTTTTGGGCTTTTAGGGGCATTTTAGTCATTTCTGCAAATTCTTTGACTTCTTGAGAGTTAGAAGCAATCTCTGAAAATCCGATCTTTCTAATCATCGATGTTTGACATGTTTGTGGCCTCCTAAATCTGTTAGCCGAACTACTAAAAGGAAGTTTTTTACTTGTTAATGTGAAAATTTTATCTAGTTGCATACAGTACTCAGTTTTTTAAACCAAAAAAATACACTATTTGTTATCGAATTTTTGACCCAACCCATCAAATGGGCAGTCTTATTTCCCACACCTATCAACTTTTCAATTTATTTCTAAAACCTATCAACTTTTTTAAGTCGTCATTTCAACTTCCGACTTCTTTCAAAAGATTTTTCGATGAAGGCGTCAGTTGAACTTGCGAATTCTTGAAAAGTTTAAAAGATGACTATCAAAAAAATTCTTTTGGTAGAAGTCAAGTTGAAATGACGACTTGTAATGAAAAATCTTTTGGAAGAAGTCGTAATTTGAAATGACGACTTTGATGAAAGTTATGGGCTTAGGAAATAAGTAGAAAATTTTATAATTTGGGAAATAAGGCCGCCCAATCGATGGGTTGTGTCAAAAATTCATTTGTTATCAATACCTAGTCCAATTAATTAGTGAGAGATGGTTAAAAGTGCAAGTTGAAGTATGCTAGCCCAATATCTTGAAGCCTCTTAATATGGTTAAAAGGTTGAAGTCCAAGTTAGCAGTGTCTTTCTTTAGTCAACCAAACCATTGCTTCTAATCGATGTGGGATATAACAATCTCCCCCACTACGATATGCAATGTAATGGCCTCTTGATGGCAAATGTGCATGGGATGCACTTTCTCCCTTCAATGTCTGCTCTGTTACCATTCAGTCCATTCGTATCGTCCTAACATGCATAGTTACCTTTAAGAATTGGTCTAATAACATTGACCAAACTAGGGCATAGTTACCTTAAGAATTGGTCTAATAACATTGACCAAACTATTTCAAGTCCAAACTACCAATAGCAAGTTTGTAGTGCCTATATTATAATGCCCAAACTGGCCTTATAATCTAAAGAATTGGTCCTAATAGCATTGCCCAAATTATTTTAAATCCAAATTACATGTGTGTGTGTATATATATCACTCTATCTCTCTCTCAGCTCCAGAAACGTGTGTATATGTGAGACATATGTATAGGATTGGTGAGTGACTGAGAACTACACGAAGTAAATTTGGTGACCAAGTTCAGTTCCGTCCTATCGATTGGATGAGGTTCAATCGATTGGGCAAAGGCGGTTAAAGTTCAATCGATTGATTCATGTCGATCAGAGTTCAATCGATTGGGTGGGAAACCTTGGCAACCGATTGGGTGAGGTCCGATCGATTGGGAAAGGCTGTACAAGTAAGATAAATGGAAGCAACTGTATCTTTATTTATATATAAAGGCATATAAAAGTACAGAGAAAAAGTGTGTTATAATTTGGAACTGTATATATGTATATATATTTTTTTGGATTTGCAATTTGTTTGGTGTTAAAAAGCAATAACTTACTTATTATCTGGAACTTATATCCGGGCACGTTCCAAACACGAGTTATTCTGCATCATGTAGTCCCACACATCGTAACATGTACCACCTTTATTTATGTAGTTGAAGAGATGTTTTTTTTGGTGATCTTCCTTAGTGGGGTATTTTGCTTTCTTCTGTACCGGTAGGGTGACGCTCACTATGCGAGTGCAAGTAGGAGAGAGAGAGAGAGAGAGAGAGAGAGAGGGAAATGTGGGGGTATATCGTAAGTTCAAGCTGGAACTAGGTGGTTAGTTCATTACTTTTATTACCCTTGTAATGATATTTTGTCAGAAATTTTTTATGGTATAATTGTGAATTAGAGTGACAAACCAGAGTTTTTAGTAACCTTCCTTTGCTTGTCAATTAGTATAGATTTTTCCTTAAATGCAAAACTTTACACAGAATAATATGTTGGTCAAATATATAAACTTAAATTTTAATATTTGAGTTTCTTTTATTTTATTGGTAAAATAAACACGCTTTAGGACTAAGAGTATCTTAGTTTGGAACTCATAATTTATGTCATTATAAGCATGTTGGTTGTCATATGTTTGGTAGTGGTTTTGTGCAAGTGCCACATTTGTAAGTATTGGTGTGGAGTTTTCATAAGACGTGTCCTATAAATTTCCACGTCTATGTAGTGTTTATTTAAAATCAGGTTGAGTAATAAATAATAAGCATTATTTCTCCAATATATATTTATGTATATCAACTTCTTTTTGCGTGTGAGTGTGTTAGCACTACACCAAAAAGGCCAAACTGGCATGTTTCGCGTTTTTTCATTTGGCAGTGCTTAAAACCGTGCCAAAATCTGGAACGATTTTGGGCCATTCTGGCTCAGTTAGAAACCGTGCCAAATTTGCCACGGTTTCAAGCAGTGCCAAGTTTGAAAAAAAAGTTTTAAAATCGTGCCAAATAAAAAAAAAGGAGTTGACTGCATTTTTTTTAAGGGTGCTGGTAAGGGCAAGTTCAATTTTTAATTTGGGCACATTTTTTAAGTAAAAAAAAAAAAATTTACTGCTTCTTTTAAGGGCACCTCCCACAAATTATATATTTAAGAATGTTAGGTTTTATTTATTTTTACTTTCTAAGCAAGGGTTCTCTCTTTCTTATTCCTCCCTAACTTTTGATCATCTTCTTCTTGATTTTTTATTCTATGTGAATTTATAACTATCCACTATTTTAGGGTTTATTATAAACAAGAGAAAACATATGTCTAGAAACCCTCGTTAATCTGCAAATTCGACTCTCTGAAATTTTGATTTGTGATTAATTTAGTTTGTACATATAACTTAGAACAAAATATACTACACGAGAAATAGACTAACCCAACTGTTCGAATATGTGTTTACGTGAAACTGTCAAAGAACCATTGCAGTCACGTTTTGTTTTTATTGTTTTATAGTTTTTTTAGTGTCATAATTTCAATGAATTCATGAACATGGAGTCTGCTAGCATCTGATCACCTTTTGTTTGTGTTAGAATTAGAGTTGTTCTCTTCTCGTTTTGGTTCTGGACATGTAATCTTTCATATTTGATTCTGTTGAAATTAAGAATAGAAGATGTTGAAAATTATTTGATACATTTACCAAATATAATGGAAAACCGTGTAGATATCGATGTAACACTATATTTTTCCATTGATAAGGTGGATATTTTGCCATTTTTAATACATTAGTAATTAAATTTAAATTATTCTTGCATTGTCTTTTTTTAATAAATATGTAGGTATTTGACTCGCAATCAGAGCTTATCTATTGGGCTCAAGATGTTGGTATTAGATTAAATATGGTTGTCGTAATTACAAACTATGATGTAGAGCTTATGTTAAAGAAGCCAAAGTTGAAACTTGAAACGATTAATTTCATATAGAAATAGTTTCAACTGAGGTGGTCTAAGTTTATTTTGCACTGATTTTTGTCAATTGGGATGATTTAAGATTATTTGTAAGGGTTAAATACATTTTACACCCTTGTAGTTTGTTACCTGTGTCAGTTTGGTCGCTGTAATTTAGAAAGTGTTACTTTACTCCCTGTAGTTTCATAAGTGTGACAAATAAGTCCAAAAAGTCCTTTAATGACAAATAATTTTGTCATTGAAAGTAAAAAAAATTATCACAAAAAGTGTTTTGAGTGACTAATGACACAAGAACGAAATTACGGGGACTAAATAAAAATTTCTAAATTACAGGGACCAAATTAATACAAAGGACAAACTAAGAGGGTGTAAAATATAATTAAGCCTTATTTATAAAATATAATATGTAGTACAATAATTGAGGTGACCTTACTAATTATAATAAAATGTAAAAATTTAATTTTTTAACTTAAAATTAGGTGTCCTAATTAAAAATTAAATGAAACCTTACCAGCTACCTTTTGTAAGGATAAAGGAAGAAGTACTGTTAGGTTTACATCACAAAAGAGAAAAAAACAAAAACAAAAGAACGTAGAGAAAAAAAGAGGCGAAGCTGCCGCAGGCTTCTCACCACCATCGCCGCCGCTCACCGGATTTGAGGTACAATCTCTCTCTCTCTCTCTCTCTCTCTCTCTGCACTCCCCTCTCGCTCATCACTCAACCCATGGAGGCTCTGCAAGTATTTCGAACCGTCTCAAACTTATCATCGCCTTTCCCTCACCTTTACGGGTGCCGGTTGCCGGCTCAGTCCCTCACCCTCACGGTGTCGGAATCACCTAATCTGTAATTGATTTTATCTACACAAAGAGTTGGTTTAGAGTGAGAGAAATGAGAGATTGAAATGGGGCAAAAGGCTGAATTCTGGAGGGTGTGTTGAAGGAGTTGTTGATTTGGTAATGGATCTGAGTGTGGTTTTTTGCTTTTTGTTAAGTGTTTTGGAGTGAACATTTTTGGTTGGTTTGATTTTGGTTTGATTGACTTGAACTACGTGAAATGCAGGAAAACATACCACTTGGGGAGTGTTTGAGAATCTAAGATGTGGCAAAGAGATTAGAGCTTTTTGGGCACAATAAGTTTGAGGATTAGAAGGTAACCTTTCTTCTCTACATTCTATGATTTCCAGTTTTATTTTTTTTGGAGTATAATCAGATTTCAGTTTTAATAGTTCGCAAACTGTTTATCTCATCACTCTTTATTCCCACTTTTTTTTTTTTTTTTTTTTTCAGAATGTTATCATCTAGCCTTGTAAGTATTTTAACTTAAAGAATCAATTGCAGGTTACTGGAGATGTTCATAGGATTCGACAAATACTTACTAACTTGATCAGGTAATTATTTCCCATAGACCAAAACATGTTGGAAGAATGATTATAATATTTTTCACGGTAAATAATTTTCAAAAATAATGGACCCACCTTCATTTTCTTTCTTTATTTTTTTTGGATATATGATGTCTTATATTTAATAAAAATTTTCATGTGACCACCATCACATGAAAATCTCATGGTTTTGTGATTAATCATTACTGTGGGTTTACACAATGTTCAAGTTGTTGAAATTTTTAGGGAAGCTTTTAATACCGTGCATCTTAGATTTTGGGATGCTATGATTTTACCACACTTAGAGTTAGTGGTCAATATTGATCATAAAACATTGCTTTGGAGATGAACTCCAAATGGTGTACAGAGCTCCGGGACTTGTCTTGGGACTTATCATTTCTTTCAAATTTTTTTCAATTACTTCAACTTCGAAAGCTTAACAATAAAGGTTTGGTCCTTTACATAGTTACACAGAGAATATTCTAGATACATAATTAACTCACCTAGGAATACTAGACAATCATATACTTAAACTATTAACCACCATCTACATAATTATTACTTCACCAACATTGTTGTAGAATATTTTAAATATTCCCAATTATATTTCCAACACAAAGTCACTGTTACTGTCATATGCCATCTCGTTCCTTTTGTTTTTTTTTCTTTTTATTTGTTTATTTTTATCATCTCCTTCCTTTTGCATCAACTATTGTTCATAAAATTAAGTAATTTAAAATTTTTCAAATTTAAAATTTGAATGTGGTGAATATTTAAATGCATATATGTGATATAAATACATATATGGAATAGTGAAAAGTAAAAAAAAGTTGGCGACTAAATCCTCATGCATTTTTATTATGCAATATATTATGGGTGGGGCTAAATACATCCATGTTTTTACTATGTACACCCACATTTCATTGTTTAATATTTTTCCGTGAAAGAAGTGAGAAGTTTTTGAATATTCAGGGTACCACTGTAGTCAATAGGAATAGCTCAGTTGGGTGTGACTCACATTCTCAACATGTGAGTCCCACCTAAATAAGTCAATCCTATTGACTGCAGGGTACGACACAAGCGTGCCATGTGGTACTCTGAAAGTGTTCAAAAATTTCTCCAAGAGAAGAAGAGATGAAACGGGGTTGAACTCTTGGTCCATTAGTCATTGGACATGACTCAATTCAGACTCAGTACTTACTTTTGGGCTTAAAAAAGTATAGAATCTAGGCTACATCCCAAGTTATCTGGGCCTATATATCGACGTGATATGGGAATAATAGATATGAATACAGTGCGATATATCAAGAGGAGTATAAGATAATGGCTACAATTCGCATCTCTCTTCGCCCATTATCCGCGCAACGTCGGCCTACATTCCGGTCTACGCGCCGGCGACCTGTTCAATGTTCTAGTGAACGCCAGGCGCTCTTTAGCCGCATCGCTCCTGTCTATGATAACGTACACCCTCTTCCCACCTCTTAATTACCACCACTTTTATCTTAATTTCACTCTAAAAATTTTTATGAAATGTTTGTGTTACTTTTAATATTTGCAGTTGAATGATTTTTTGAGTTTGGGGCAGCATCGAATATGGAAACGAATGGCTGTTTCATGGAGTGGGTAAATTAATTTAACCTCTTTATCTTTTTTTTTTTTGGAGAACAATTTTAAGCTCTTTATCTTACTTTACTCGCCAATGGGTGTTGAGTAAATATATATATATATATATATGTAACCTACCGCACGGCGCTCTTTAAGTGAAGAAAAAAAAGCTAATTGCTAAAAGTTGGGGTTTTTAGCGACGAAATATTTGGTCGCTAAAAGCGTTTTTTTTTTTTTGGTCACTGTACACGCTGAACAATGTGTTGTATGGTAGTTGCCCCCTATATATATATATTTGTATATCTATGAGAATGGGTATATATACAGAACCCTTCTCATGAGCGAGTCGTCACTTTGTTAAAGTGAAGACTTGTTTACAATTGCCGGATTCAGTTTCAGTTTGTGACTTTATTTCAGTATCCTTAATGAAAACTGAATCCAACGACTGTATATTTACGGATCTCAGGAGCGGGCGTTTGTTTATGGACTAGCCCTTTAGTGACGAAAATTTTGACCTTTTTTGTCGCTAAAGGGCTGGTCCTAAACGGATGCCCACTCCTGAGGCGGCCTGTTATATATATGGGGTGATTAGGGTCAGGCTCTCTAGTGCACTTACCAATTTTGACTTTTTTTGTCGTTAAAGGGCTGGTCCTAAACGGTCGCCCACCCCTGAGGTCGCCTATTATATATATAGGGTGATTAGGGTCAGGCTCTCTAGTGCACTGGGTAAGTGCATTGCACTGAGCGAGTGCATTGGGCTTTTAAGCCTAAAAAATTCGCAGGTCAGTGCGGCGGCCCACGGGATTTTTAGTGCGGCGGCCCACGGGATTTTTAGGCTTCAAAGTCCAGTGCACTAGAGAGCCTTTCCTTATATATATACAGTCCGGATCTTAAGCAGACCTTAAAAAACGGACCTAAAAGACGGACTGTGTAAAAAGTGAGAATTTCTCACATTTTCAAATTTCTCACTTCTGAATTTTCTCACAAAAAGGTGAGAAATTCCGACTTTTTACACAGTACGTCTTTTAAGTCCGTGTTTTAAGATTCGCTTAAGATCCGGACTGTATATATATATATATGTACACACATACATAATATTATTATTTGGGTATGTCTTATTATTGGAGTTTGACAGTTTGTATTTGCATTTTGTGCAGAGCGGAAGAGGGAGACAATGTGTTGGATTTATGTTGTGGAAGTGGGGATTTGGCTTTTCTATTGTCTGAGAAAGTGGGACCCTATGGAAAGGTTTGCTCTTCCTCTCCCCCCGGTTCCTTTTATTATCGGATTTATGTATTTCATGATTTTCATTCACTTCCTTTTTCCACTTCTATGTATTTTGTTTTTCCTTCTTTTGAATGCTTATATGGTTGTATAGAATTCTTGGAAAATCTGTTGGAGTAAGTTTTATCATTTTGTGTGCTTGTGTGAATTGAGGGATTATTTGTAACAAAGAGCTTGTCTTGCTAGCTTCAATAAGGGGAGTAATATATTGACATTATCTGCCTAGGTAATAAGAATTGAAGTCCAAGTTTAGGAGGCTTGAGTGTAATCATAGTTATCGAAAAAAGTTTTTTAAGTGTAGTGTAGTGGAGTGTTTTATTCTATTGATTGTGGACTGGGTACGTGACGTACGTCTATCTATTTAGTTGAGTTTTTGGAGTGATGCCTATTTGTAGAAACATTCAAACTATTTGTTGTTTGCGTATTCTGTCCTTCAGTTATGGATAAGATACTGGAATAGAGATTTTTTTAGCCGGATCAATTTGCTCAATCCTGTTCTTTGTTGATTTCGTGGCTGACATTGGTAGTTGATATCTTGAGGATGTCAATACCCTCCTCTGCCCTTCCTCCAACTGATAATCAATCTTTCTTGGCAAGGAAAGATTAGGGCTACCATAGAACTGAGCCACACTAGGGTTTGTGCTATTTGAGCTCAACTTGCTCAACTTGGTTGTGGTTGAGTTTGTAATCTCCTAAGATACTATAATCTTCTTGGAAGTTTTGTGTGAAGTAATTCTTTGACCTGATCTTTTTGTTCTTTGAAACTTTGAATACATTTTTGCTCACCCCAAAATTGCTCACCCAACTCTCTCATTGGTTAATGCAATGGGACCCAGGACTAAATAAGGATTAATTAATGGTAAAAAGTCATGGGTCCCACTACATTAGCCAATGGTACAGTTGGGTGAGCAATTTTAGGGTGAGCAAAACTGCATTCTTGTTGTTCATGTCGCTCAAAGCCATAGGAAAGAACTCATAAAAAAGTATTTTTTGAATTGATACTAAATACTGGAACGAATAGCTTAAGAAGAGAATCAAGAGATAACAAGAACCTATGGAGTTCAAGAGTAGAATGAGCATTGCTACCTTTCTCGCACCGAAGAAGTCTTAAAAATGGAATCTATCAATCCTCCACTCAACCTTTGGTATTGGTGAGCCAGCTTATCTGCACACGGTTAATGTTCAAAGAAACCTAAAAAGTTGCCCACTTGTGCTTGTTTATTGCTGAAACTGTTCTCCATTTTAGTCACCCTCTAAAATTCAACAACTCATATCTTACTATCCTTAAGAATGTGTTGGGTTTTTGAGATGCGTTTTTTAGCGTTATCGAAGTTTTCTTTTTGAAAACAATAAGAGCAAACATTGTAGTTCTAATTCTTATGGAAATTGACATTTGTATCTAAGAATCCATCATGACATGATATGAAATGTGTTTTAGAGCCCTCTAAAATATTTATTTTGTATCCTGAAAATCTACATGGGGCATTATTTCCTTGGTTCACAACATTGCAGGTGATAGGTCTTGATTTCTCGAAGGAGCAATTATCGATTGCCTCAACTCGACAGTATTTATGCTCGAGGGACTGTCACCAGAACATTAAGTGAGCATTGGTAAATCTAGCAGTTACCTGATTGGATTACAAACTAAAAATGAGTAGTCCTCTCATACCCACAAATCACTGTAACTTCATCCAGTTTTTAACAGTACTATCCCACAGGGCCACAGTTATAAGTCAGTGTGTATTACCTGTTGGAATAAATAATTGAGAGTGTCTATTTAGAGCCCGTTTGGAACTCTTTGGAAATTCGAGATTTTCTATTTAGAGATTATTACTATAGAGATTTAAAAAAGAAAAAATTGTTTAGCGTTTGATTTTGCTTTGGAATAGGGATATTTTTTGGAGAAGAGTTTGTGACAATCTAGTTGGAAAAAGTGATGTTCTATATAACATGACCAAGAAGGACATTTGAAACATAAGTTCCAAATTACTAGATATGAAATCTAGACAATTTTGAATTGTGATAGGGACAATTTTGTGAAGTAACAATTTCACTGTTGAACAAACAAGGTGAGAGTTGAACAGATTGAACAAACATATGCAGTCGAAGTGGTCCATATTCCCAGAAGCGCCAACCCTACAGCAGATTCTTTTGCAAAAGAGGGAGTACATAGAGATCAAGAAATGGCAGCTTGGATTATGGAGGGGGGTAGATTTTCATTTTTGGTTTGTATAGGAAATGTAGATGTGCACAGCATCTCACACATACACCCTTAGATTGTCTTTCAAAAGAACAATTTCACTGGTTAAACTTATTTGAAAAAGCTTCTATTTGCTGCTATTAAATTAACCTCTTCTTTTTTTTCAGCTTTTTGAAAAATCCGATCTTTGAAAAAGCTGTAAAAAAAGTTGGTAGCCAAACAGACTCAACTTTATCATACTATTGAATATTTAATCTCAAATAATGGGTTTACCAAATTTCTCTTAGTTCGCATCTAGAAATGTTGAATATTTTTTTTATGCTACACTTCTGATAAAGTTCATTTTAGTTGCTAACCAATTGTGGCAGGGCATTGATATTCTGTGATATATCGTAGGTGGCTCGAAGGCAATGCACTTGATTTACCTTTTCCGGACTGTTACTTTGATGCCATTACCATTGGCTATGGGTTACGGAATGTGGTGGATATACGTAAAGTTATGGAAGAGATGTATCGATCTATAAAGCCAGGTTCAAAAGTGTCCGTGCTTGACTTCAATAAAAGCACTAATCCATTAAGTGCCTCAATTCAGGTATTGGTACAAGATTGATGGTTTCCCGTTTATTGTAAATTCAAGTGCTATTCATAATGAAATTCTATGATGACCTGATAATATTGCTACTGTTTCCTAATATAACTCATACCTTTTTGCCTTGACATCTGCTCTACATACCAGTATGTAAGAAAAGAATGCTATTTTCCCATTGAAGTCTATGTCTTGTGTAATCTTACTTGTATGGGTTGTTGGATTTTTTTCTTATAAATCCTTGAGGTCTTTGTTTTTCTTAGATATACCATTGTAACTTTTTGCAAATGACAGAAATAAAGTCTTTGAGTACTGTTTTGCAAGGAATGGGTGATTAACAATGTAGTTGTTCCGGTGGCTACTGGTTATGGCCTTGCCAAGGAATATAAGTATTTGAAAAGCTCAATTGATGAATTTTTAACAGGTTGGTTATACTCATTAACTTGTAGTATACACTACTCTTGTAGGTAGATGAGTTGCAAGGAAGTAACTATTACTTCATCTTTTAATGTCTGTTGGCTTGATTTGGTGTCTGTTTCAATACAGGGAATGAGTTAGAGAAGCTCGCTTTGGAAGCCGGATTTTCTAATGCCAAATTTTATGAGATTGGTGGAGGACTCATGGGAAACTTGGTAGCCACAAGGTAGTAGGCTACACACCTAGTTGTCTATTTGGTAGTTTCTGAACAAGTACATTGTAGAGTACGTTAATGATTTGCCTTCAAAATTTTTAATATTTTTTGGCAAGGGGTGGGACTCAATGTTGTTGTAGTACTGAAACTTATGAAGTTACATTTGCCTTCCTCTTTGGCACTCTCCTTCGTTTTGAATTCTACTTTTCTGGTTCTCTTCCCCCACCTTGCGGATCACCCCAAAGAAAATAATAAATAAAAGAATATCTCTGTGTTTATGTAATGTGTAAAACAATGGTAACTAGAAGTCCCTAACATTTGAAAACAAGGAGAACATTCTGCGAACTGATTGGACGAACTTATGTTCGTAGATACAGGGGAAGTTTATGACTCTTGTCTTACAATACAGTTTTTAAGTCACATACTTTCTCCAATCTTATGGTATATTAGGAGGCGATTTTCTTCACCAACCTGCACCCTTGTATTTACTCCTTTCTTTGCTGTGGTTTTTTTTTTTTATATCAACTCCTTTTAATTGCACTACCCAAAGATCAATCCATCCGTTTCTTTTTCTGCTTGTCAAGTTCCCGTTTGATGTCTGAGTCAATGGTTTGTGAGAACATGTTACATGGAATTTTGATAATTTTCCATCTCTCTCAACTGTCACCTGGGGTAGAATGAACTATGAGAAATACTGGCAATGGAAGTGGAACTCTGAGTTTTATCATTGAGCTCCATCGTATTTTCGTCTATAAAGGGGGGATTGGTGGGTGTAGGGAGTGGTTCGTCATTTTTTGTCAGCATCACTAGTACGCTAGACATCGATGGTCGCAAGGACGGAGCCTCTTGGGTGCACAGAAGTCCTATATGCACCACTCGAACAACCTCATATTTGACAGTACTGTTGTATAAGTTATTCAACATCAGGTTTGGGTCAAAAAGTTCCTTAACTGCCCCTTCTTGGAAATGCTTCCATGCCTGTTTCATAACACGTTAAATCGAAATTAGTCCATGCTCTGCAAATCGCGAAAGATAAAGTAACTGAAGTGTGTTGAACTTACAATACTGATTAGGCTGTCTGAGAGTTCTGAGGTTTTGCTCCTGTTGTTTTGCCTTCCACTTACAATTTCTAACAAAAGCACACCAAAGCTATACACATCTACATTCTCTGTTAACTGGCCATGAGCTAGGTACTCTGGAGCCATATATCCTCTGTGGATTGAAGTAAATTTTAAGAGTCATGTTCATGGATTGTTGAAATTTGATTTTCCATTCCTACACAAAATATAAGTGATAAATGGGATACTTACAGAGTTCCTGCAATGGCGGTGCTTATGTGACTCTTTTCTTCTTCGAAAGACCTGGCCAAACCAAAATCCGCAATTTTTGCCCGGAGCCTTGAATCCAACAAGATGTTACTTGCTTTAATATCTCTGTGAATGATCCGGTTCTTGGGGTTCTCGTGAAGGTAGACCAAACCTTCCACTGTTCCGATGATTATGTCATATCTCCTCTCCCAGTTCAGGGCTATCCCTCTATTCGAATCTGTCAAGTATAGTGAACATAAACACTAATTCATCTACTTTTTTGGTTCAAAAATTAAAACCCTCATGTAATATCAGAATTCAGTTTGATGGGCAATTTGAGTGTTCACCGAAGATGAAGCGATCAAGACTCTTATTTGGCAGGAACTCGTAGACAAGAAGGCTTTCGGGCCCTGAACAACTACAACCCAACAGCCTGACCAGATTTTTGTGCTCCACACTGCTAATAATGTTCACTTCATTGTAGAAATCTGCTGCTCTGTGTTTGTTGTTGAAGAAAAGCCTCTTGACAGCAATCTCTCTTCCATCTGCCAGAACTCCCTGCGATATAGTTGATTTGTGAAGCTTAGGCTTAATCAGAGATGAATTTTGTTTTAAAAGAGGACTACAATGATGTGTTTAATTTTGTTTAGTGGACAAAACTACCTTATAAACTGTTCCAAATCCTCCTTGTCCAAGCTTATTGGCATCAGCAAAAGACTCTGTGGCTTTCTCAAGTGTAGAGTACTTGAAGTTCAAACTACTCTCATTAAGGGTCTTCACCAGTTTTATCGCATCATCCGAACCTGGCGAGTTAAAAATGTTACAACACGAAACAAACAAAGAACCAAGCTAGAGCACTTTTCTTTTAAAACACTGCCAAACATTGTCTAAGAACCCATGAGAGTATGGAAAATATCTCTTCACGGACTAGATATTCAAATAAGATTGCCATATAACCTGGTTGAATGTACTCTTCGCTATTTGTTCAAATATTTTAGACATTCTAACAATCTATGCATCTTTGATCTGCCATGGTTGTAAATTTATATGCAAGAAGTCTTGTACCTTTTCTCTTCTTCTGTATTCTTTTGTTCCTCCGTATGTAAATTCCGAGAATTGTCACAGCCACCAACACAACCACAGAACTCACAGTTGCAACTACTATCGCTATTATAGCCACTGCAAAGTAATGAAATATATAATCAGTCCAACCCAAAACAAACCTGAATTTTCTTTCTTCTCTTTTAATTCCAATAGTCCTACAAGTAACATTTGCTCCAGAATATTGGGAAGAAGAAACACAATAACTGTCTTACCTTGTGATCTTTGGTTTCTCGGTTCGGGATTCAGAAAATTCGAATCCGAATATCTCATGAAGCACCCGGTGTTCAAAGCCCGCCCCTCTGACCAAGGCAAGCATGCCAATATCGAACTAGACGCATTTTCTAAACATGTTCGGCACAAGCTAGCGTTTAAGGACCTCCAACAATCCGCTATCACATAAGCCGATTCATTCATTGCACCCGAAACTTCCACCTGAGCTCGTGCGTAGCCATTGTTGTTCGTTGCATCTGAAACTGCTTCAAAAATAGCCCTCCTTGCCGACTCCTGAAATATTAAACTTTTTCTTGTTGTATTGCCACAGATGGTCCTGTCTTCAGGACCCATAAACTCCTCAAAAAAGCTGTAATTCTCGCCTCTCATGAAGCAACCATCAAGGAAAACTCGACCACCGTTGTAAGGAAAACACTGAGGAATAAGAGTTCTTGCCTCGGCATAGCACAATACACAGTCGAGTAGAGAGAGATCGCCATAGCATTGGGCGAGGCCATAGTTAGTGTCGGGTCCAGAACCTCTTAACGCTACTCCAAAACCAGAGGTTCGCACTTGTTCGCTTATGTTCTCCATCACACCCACAAAGTTTGGAACATAGGCTGTGGAGTTGTGCTCAAGTTGTTTCGTGCACGTAATTTGGATAGTCCGAGTTCTGGGATCTCCCACTGATACATCCAGTAGTAGCAGCAGAGTTGTGCTAAAGATGAAGAGAGTAGAGGGTCTTGGCGCTAATGGGATTGGTCTCTTCATTTTTGGTATGAACTTGTGTAGTCTTCCTAGCTCTGGTTTTGATTGTGTAGCCAAAAAAAAAAAAGATGAATCTCTAATGTTGAAACAACATAACTGGAGACAAAAATAAGGACCATTTGGCCTAGCGTGTATTTATTCTACATTTTGTAGGTTAGTGAATTTCAAGATAAGATTATGTTGTTGAACTAAGGGTCAGTTTGAGAATGCATAAGTTTGGATAAAGGTTTAGTCCCGTACTTATTTTTTATATTATTTTATACTTTTTTTGGGTCTTCTTTTATTAATATTATTTATCATTATTAATTTTGAAGTATTTTTTTTAAGTGAAAAACTGCTATCGTTTTACTTTGACAAAAAAGGTAGTTTAAGCGTCATTTTAAACCTGACACGAATTAGCTCACAAAAAAAAAAAATCTCTCAAACGCTTAAATATAAAGAACATGTTTACTAATGAACCACACAGCCTTTTTATCCTTCCCAAACAGTCCAGGGGAGTGAAAGCAATCAGTTGAACATAGGCACCGCCTATGCACAGATGTACCTTCATTTTTTTTATTTTTTTTTTTGGGCTAAAAGATGGACCTTCATAAATACCAACCAAAATAAAGACAGGTCAAGCAAAAGCACGGTCCAAAAGTGAGTATTCTCATCCCAGCTGGTCAACTAGCAGTTTTCAAAATTGTTTTCACATTCAGGTAGTGGACCCTAGAGAGCAGGCAGATAGATTTTGTTGATTAATCAAACATCATCTTTAACCAAGTCACTAGCCGAGTTGGTCAGGCTCCTTTTTTTTAATGAGGTGGTTGTGGGTTCGAACCTCCCTATAGGAGAAGTAAGGGAGACAATTTCTTTAAAGTGGGGTATGACCTCCCTTGATTGTGCGTGTGTCACTAACACTTAACTATTAACCCCACTCATATCACAAAGATGTTTGTTTCTGAGACACTAGTCCAAAAAAACACAAAACAATCATCATCATCTTTGACTCATATTTAATACAGATTACAGAGTACCTTATAAAATGTGGAACAAAAGACTATTGATTAAATAAATTGAATAATCAGGGGAAATTATTCCTTGTAAGCATCATATGAGGCAAGTGATTTCACAATTTTTGTATGTGTATCTTTCACAGATACTGAAATTTAATTCCATGTTTCGTAGAATGAAGTAATGAACCGTCAAACCAGACTTTAGAAGAAGATTAGGTGATGCATTTCAATTTTATTGTCATTCCAAGTGTCCTTTTGGCAGCAATCAAATGAAATGCAAATATTCGAGTTTTGATAAATGATCAGTAATAAACAACAATTTGTAGATTCCGAAAGAGAATAAAATGCTAAAAAAATTTAAAGAAATCAGTGATAAATAACTTGGAGATTCGAATTTTTACCTTTTCAATATTCTTAAGTTTGGTCCGTGTCTCATTTTAGTCTATGTAATTTCAATTGTATTAATTTGGTCCCTAAAGCTTTAAATAGAAGCAATATAGTCCAAATGTCCCCCATTTTGTTAGAAAAATTGACAGAATTCACCAACCACTATGCACAGTTACGCTAATAAGCAGGTGGGAGATTGGTGATATTCCATTTTTGCCCCTAAAAAGTGTGACAGTGCGTAGCATGTGACTAAATTTCATCAACTTTTCTCACAGAATTGGACATTTAGACCATATTACTTCTATTTAAAAACAACATGGACCAAATTAATATAATTGAAGAATGAGACAAAGACCATACTACAAGGGTAAATTTTATAAGGGTAACTTAATATATAATCCTAATATATATATCTAACTAGAAATATGCCCCTTTTTAAAATGAATCTAGAAATAAGTCCCTATAGCATTTTAAGGACAAAATTGCCCCCGTATATATATATATATATATATATATATATATATATCCACATAAAATCTGAGTTTCAAATTCAAATCAGGGAATTTCTCACTTTTAACACGCTTTCCACTTTTTTGTGAGAAATTCTCACTTTTTTACACGGTCCATTTTTTAAGGTAACTTAAGAGCCGGACTGTCTCTCTCTCTCTCTATATATATATATATATATATAGAGAGAGAGAGAGAGAGAGAGAGAGAGAGAGAGAGAGAGAGAGAAAATCTGCTAGAGAGAGAAAGATGAAGACATAGAAAGGAAAGAAGAGAGAGAGGGTCGCAGCCCCTCCACCACCATCGGCGACCACCCACCACCTTCCTCCTCCTCCCCTTTCTACCTCCCTTCACCTAAATCAATCATGCACCGCCATCTCCGGCCACCTCTCTCTGCCGGTGACCACTATGTGGACAAATTACTCACTAGTTCGTGAGAAAAAAAAATCAAAATATCTCACAGAAATTGAATCGTTTTAGGCGTGAAAATTGGATTTCATCTTTGTTCTCATAAATGTGAGTGAAAAGCAAGGTTTCAAATTTTCAACCCATCATCAACAAAATCAACCAATCGCGAGACGATACAGAAGACGATCACTCCGAAATGGCTCATGGATTTGATGCATTCATCGATGGTTGTGCCATAGATTTACTCACTTCTATGAATTTGTATACACAGTCTGAACTGTGTAAAAAGTGAAAAATTCTCACAAAAATGTGTGAATTTATCATATTTTGAAATTTCTCACTTTTGAAATTTCTTTAGGTCCCGTTTTTAAGGTCCGCTTAAGATCCGGACCGTTTGTATACATACATATAGTATTGATGAGGATCTCCTTATTGTATAGGCTGTAAGAAATTCCTCACTTGTTATGTACATGAAGTTAGTGAGAAATTTATCACTTTTATAGGTTGCACTAAATTGCTCATTTGTTATGTAGTGAAATTAGTGAGAAATTTCTCACTTATATAGGCTATAAGAAATTACTTCCTCATTGTATGTAGATTAAATTAGTGAGAATTTTTTCACTTGTATAGACTGTAATCAATAGATAATGTGTTATGTAAATGAAATTAGTGAGAAATTTCTCACAAAAAAATGAGAAATTCCCACATCACTTTGTTAAACCGAAAATCCCTTGATTATAGGGATATTAATTCCCTTATCCATGATCTCCTAAAAATACGTTTCCCAAAACGGCATATAACACAATTTTGGAAGTTTTTTGAATATACAAAACAATATAAAAGAGAGAGAGAGAGAGAGAGAGAGAGAGAGAGAGAGAGAGAGAGAGAGAGAGAGAGAGAGAGAGAAATTATCACATTACTCTGTTAAATCCGAAATCCTTTGATTTTAGGGATATTAATTCAGTGAGAAATTGCTCAAAAGCATATTGAAAATCAATAAAAACTAGTGAAAAGTTTCTTGCAGTTTGATTTATGCTTCTTGTATTTTGTCATAGAAAATTTGATTTACTACGATTATGCTTTTCCACATCGTATGTAGATTAAATTACTGAGAAATTTCTCACTTGCATAGACTGGAATCATCATATGTTATGTAAATGAAGTTAGTGAGAAATTTTGCACAAAAAAGTGAGAAATTCTCACATCATTCTGTTAAATCGAAAATCCCTTAATTTTAGGGATATTAATTCCTTATACATGATCTCCTAAAAATTCGTTTCCCAAAACTGCATATAACAAAATTTTGGAAGTTTTCAGAATATACAAAAAAAAAAAAAAAAAAAAAAAAGGTGAGAAATTCTCACATTACACTGTTAATAACCGAAATCCCTTGATTTTTGGGATTTTAATTCCCTTATCCATTATTTCTTAAAAACATGTTTCCCATAACTGTATATATATATATAACTGTATATATATGTATGTCAAGGGTATAATGGTTCGGATTTATACTAGTAACCATTTAGGAATAGGGACTAATTATTGATTTTCATTGCAACTTAAGGATTAATTTCTATGCACCAAATCAAGTCAGGATCAATTGCTATTAATGGCCATATTTAGGGACCAAATTGTATATTTCTAATTTTATAATTAAGCCTAATTTCTCAGTTGAAAGAGACATTTGAAATAGAAAATAGGGTAAATTCTATTTACTTCCCTTCAGAAATCTTATAGTTATAGGTGTATACCTTGTATTTTATAAAATTACACTAATGCTCTTTTCTTTTCTTTTTTTGTTCCATCTTATTTATGTAATAGATTTTGCATTTCTGTTACTAACACCCCTAGAGGCCCTGGCCCCATCCAACTTGGGTTGGGCACTGGCCGAACTCGGGTTGGTACGTCTATCTAGCACCCCTAGTTGTTATTAACCTGTTAGACATTTGATCAAACCAAACGTATAAGGGAGTTTTAAAATGCATCCACCAAATTCTCTTTACAGCCTCATGTTTAACATGGATATACTTGTACTTCTTTTCAGGGGCAGAACCAGAAATGTGAAAATGGGGGGCCGAGTTTATTGGTTTGGCTCCACCGGAAAATGCCTGAGGAATTTTTTTTGGATCTAATTATGCAAATTTTTGGGTAGGATTTTCTTTTTTCTTTTCTTTTTTTTTTTTTAATAGAAAAAATACAGTTTTGCTTCGAGATTTTCTGGCCGTTTTGAGAGTTGAGAGGTTTGATGCCTAAATCCTCATTACGTACAGTGAATTGTGATCTTCTTCATTCAAATCTATGACTTTGCTGATGGTTTTGGCCCTTAGGGTGGTTTGAATTACAATTGGTGTTATATATATGGACCTTTTTGTAAGACTTAAATACTTAGAGAGGCCAACACTTAATTTCAAAACATTCAAAGGGAAAAATTGCAATTTTCATGGCCCCCCTGGTCTCTCTTATGTTCCACTTCCACCCCTTCTTCTCTTTACTACTTCATTCAGGGTTGAGCCACGTCTAAGTGGGTAGGGTCAATTGAACCCCACTAAATTTTGGGAATAAATGTTTTTAGCTACAGCATTTTATGAAATTTGAAGATTTTTCTAATAAATGATCCCTCTCAAAGTTCTGGAAATCAAAAGTTATGAAAAGTAAGAATTTTTTATTGTGTAAATTAAAAGAAATAATGCTATTGTTCTCATGTTTGTATCAGAAATTTGATTCTCAACACCGGGATAGAACAATTACATTCCTTGTAGTGAAACTACCTAAATTTTCATTAAAAGTCATTTTAAGCGGTCTTATTGCTAGTTCAGTTGTTTTAGGTGGGCTTCACATCTGCTCTACAATACCAGCATGTAAATGATTAGAAAAGAATGCTATTTTTGCCTTGAATGCTGTGTCTTGTATTATCTGTACTCGTATGGATTGTTGGATTTCATTATGATAAATACTTAAGGTCTTGTATTTTTTGATAGGGATCAAAGGGAGATTTTCATAATAATTGTATTTGATCCGGGAGGATATTGCATTTTATTTGTTTATTTAGGTTTAGAAAGTTTTTATTTAAAGAATAAATATCAATTAGGAATAAATATCTTGTAAGGATATTATCAATTAGGTAATTCTATATTAGGGTATAAATATCTCTATGAGATTTTATCTATTCGGAAGTTTTAGATTTCAGGAATCTTTATTTCTCTATAAAAAAAGGCCATGCTTATTGTATTAAAACAACTTATGATTATGAATAAAAAAATACTGAGTTTTTTTTTCCTTGGGAGCTTTCAAGGCATTGGTGACTCCAATAGATCTTGGTGAATTCCAAGAGTTCTTCTCTTTTTCTTGGTGGACTCCAAGAATCTTTCTTTTTCTTCTGTTTCTTCAATTGTTCATCAAAATTCCAATTTCTCGATATGTCCTGCCTCAAATTATTATTATTATTATTATTATTATTATTATTATTATTATTATTAATATTATTATTATTATTTATTAAAATTTTTTTTTTTTCTGATTTATTATTGAAAATTTTGCAAATGACAAGTAAATGTCTTTGAATGCATATTTGCAAGGATTGGATGATTGACAAATCTAGTTGTTCCTTTGCTTCCCCTAGCTACTGGTTAATACTGTTTTTCTTTGATAAATCATTGAAAATTTTGCAAATAACAGGTAAAAGACTTTGAATGCTGTTTTGCAAGGGTTGGTTGATTGACAATCTAGTTGTTCCTTAGCTTCCTTTGGCAACTGGTTATGGCCTTTGCCAAGGAATACAGATATACCTATTCTCTTTTTTTTTTTTTTTTGAAAAGCTGTGAGACTCAATTTTGTTGTAGTATAGAAACTCATGAAGTTGTAATAGTCTTTCTTTTTGGCACTCACCTTTTGAATTCTACTTTTCTCTTTTTCTTCCCCCCACTCCCGCAGATCACCCCTGAAGAAAATAAATGAATATTTTGTGCTCACATAATGCGTAGAACAATAGTGACTAGGAGCCCCTAAACATTAGAAAAACAAGGAAAAATATTATGAGAACTGATTGTACAAACTTATATTTGTGAAAATAGGGGAAGTTTATGAGTGTAGAATTAGATTACAACTTTCAGCGTCACCTACTTTCTCTGATCTTATGGAATATTAGGAAGAGATCTTCTTCAGCTTCCTGAACTCTTGTATTTAACTCCTATATCAACTCTATTTAATTTACACTACCCAAAGATCAACCCATCCTTTTCCTTTTGTCCACATCAAGCACCCGATTGATGTCCATGAGTCAATGGGTTGTGATAACTTGTTATGGAAATTTTCAAAATTTTCATCTCTCTTAGCTATCACCTAGGGTAGAAGGAACTGTGAGATATATTGGTAATGGAAGCAGAACTGGAGGTATTCTGGGGATAAGACGGGTTCAGGGTTGTATCATTGAGCTCCATTGTGTCTTCGTCAATAAAGGGGGGATTGGAGGGTATAGGGAGTGGTTCGTCATTTTTTGCCAGCATCACTAGTACCTTAGCCATCGGCGGTCGCAAAGACGGAGCCTCTTGGGTGCACAAAAGTCCTATATGTACCACTCTTAAAACATCATCTGTTATGGTGCTGTTGTACAAGTTATGCAACATTAGGTTTGGGTCAAAAAGTTCTTTCACCGTTCCTTCCTGGAAATGCTTCCATACCTGTTTCATAACGTTAAAACTGAAATTAGTCCATGCACTGCAAATTGAGAAAGATAGTGCAGCTTAAAATTTTTTTTAACTTACAATACTGATTAGGTAGTCTGAGAGTTCTGAGGTTTTGCTTCTGTTGTTTTGCCTTCCCGTTACAATTTCTAACAAAAGCACACCAAAGCTGTACACATCTACCTTCTCCGTTAACTGGCCATGAGCTAGGTACTCAGGAGCCATATATCCTCTGTCGATTTAAATAAATTGGTAAGGGTCATGATCATAGGTTGGTAAACTTTGATTTTTCTATTACTATGCAAAATATAAGACTAAAATGGGATACTTACAGAGTTCCTGCAATGGCGGTGCTTATGTGACTCTTATCTTCGTCGAAAGACCTGGCCAACCCAAAATCAGCAATTTTTGCGCGGAGCCTTGAATCCAACAAGATGTTACTTGCTTTAATATCTCTGTGAATGATTCGGTTCTTCGGGTTCTCGTGAAGGTAGACCAAACCTTCGACCGTTCCAATGATTATGTCATATCTCTTCGGCCAGTTCAGGGCTTTACCTCTATTCGAGCCTGTCAAGTAAATTAGACAATAATCCTGAATTTATCAACTTCATGGTTCAAAAAAATGAAAACCCAGATTGTGAAGCCATCTATGTAATATTAAAAATCAGATTTTGATGGATAATTCGAGTGCTCACTGAAGATGAAGCGATCAAGACTCTTGTTTGGCAGGAACTCGTAGACAAGAAGGCTTTCGGGTCCAGAACAACTGCATCCCAGTAACCTGACCAGATTTTTATGCTCCACACTGCTAATAATATTAACTTCATTGTAGAAATCTGCTGCTCTGTGTTTGTTGTTGAAGAAAAGCCTCTTGACAGCAATCTCTCTTCCGTCTGCAAGAACTCCCTGTGATTGCGTGGATTGGTAAAGCTTAGGCTTAATGTGGTATAACGGTTACAATTATATAGTACATGTCTTATTAGAGATGAATTTAGTTTTACAAGAGGACATGAATGATATGGTTGATTTGGTTTGCCAGACAAAATTACCTTATAAACTGTTCCAAATCCTCCTTGCCCAAGCTTATTGGCATCGGCAAAAGACCCCGTGGCTTTCTCAAGTGTAGAGTATTTGAAGTTCAAACTACTGTCATTAAGGGTCTTCGCCAGTTTTACCACATCATTTGAACCTGGAAAATTAAAATGGTTCTTAAAACAGGAAACAAGCAAGCATCAAGACAGAGTTCTTTTTTTTTTTTTTCGTTTCAAAACACTACCAAACATTCTCTTAGAACAGAATATGGACTAGATATTGAAATAATGTTGCCGAAAACTTGGTTGAATCTTCATTTTTGTTATTTACTCACAATATTTGTTGCTTTCATCTGCCAAGGTTGCAAGAAAAAAAAAATGCAAGAAGCCTCGTACCTTTTCTCTTCTTCTGTATCTTTTTGTTCCTCCAAATATAAAGTCCAATAATTGCCACAACAATCAACACAAACACAGAACTCACAGCTGCAACTACTATTGCTATTACGATCACTGCAGAAGTAATGAAATATAAAATCAATCAGCCCAATCTAAACAAACATGAATTGTCTTTCTTCTCTTTTAATTCCAATAGTCCTACAAATAACATTTACTCCAGGGTATTAGGAACAAGAAACATAAAAACTGTCTTACCTCGTGATCTTCTGTTTCTCAGTTCAGGATTCAGAAAATTCGTATCCGAATATCTCATGAAGCACCCGGTGTTCAAAGCCCGTCCCTCCGACCAAGGCAAGCATCCCAATATCGAACTAGACGCATTTTCTAAACATGATCGGCACGAGCTCGCATTTAAGGACCTCCAACAATCCGCCAACACATAAGCCGAATCATTCATTGCACCTGAAACTTCTACCTGAGCTCGCGCGTACCCATTATTGTTTGTTGCATCTGTAACTGCTTCTAAAACAGCCCTCCTTGCCGACTCTTGAAATATTGAATTTTTTCTTCTTGTATTATTGCACACAGTCCTATCTTCTGGACCTGTAAACTCCTCAAAAAAGCTGTAATTCTGGCTTCTCATGAAGCAACCGTCAAGGAAAACTCGACCACCATTGTTAGGATAACACTGAGGACCAAGAGTTCTTGTCTCGGCATAGCACAATATACAGTCGGATAAAGAGAGATCGCCATAGCATTGGGCGAGGCCATAGCTAGTGTCGGGTCCAGAACCTCTTTGTGCTACTCCAAAACCGGAGGTTCGTATCTGTGCACTTACGTTTTCCATCATAGCCACAAAGTTTGGAACAAAGACTGTGCAGTTGTTCTCAAGTTGGTTTCCACACATAATTTGGATTGTCTGAACTCTGGGATCTCCCACTGATATATCCACCAGTAGTAGTAGTAGTAGTATTAGTAGCAGAGTTGTGCTAAAGATGAAGAGAATAGAGGGTCTTGGTGCTGATGGGATTAGTTTCTTCATCTTTGGTATGAACTTGTGTAGTCTTCCTAGCTCTGATTTTGATTGTGCAGCAAAAACACAATGAGATGGATTTCTAATGCTGAAACACAACATAACTGAATACAAATAAGGACATTCATGGGCTAAACTATCTTTGACCCTTTTTCCAAACAAATATTCTGTGGGGACACAATTTCAAGATAAGAACAATTCGATTAGAGATCCACTGTGCAAAGCCCAGTTAGAACTAGGCCTGTTTGGGAATGCATGTTTAGTCACTTCTTATTTTCTAACTGTTGTTTCTTAAGTTGATATCATTTTAATTTGACAAAGAACATATTTTCACAGTAATTGTAGACCCGAAAAAGGTTCCTACAAAAGAAGGGCATCCACCAAACAATTAAATATAAGAACTAGTGCACTCATGAACCACACAATCAGCTCTGAGCCTTACCCATCAGCCTCTAAAGGTGTGATAGTAATATAAACATTTGAATCTAGGCTCCATCTTCGAACAGATCGATCTTACATATATATTAACTAAAAAGATAGGTCCAACATAAGGGCACGTTTGCAAGTTGTACTTGTGGGTTTGGAGGCAACGGCTTCAAGGCAAGTGTTTTTTTTTGGTATATATATATATATATATAAATATATTATAGTCTATTTGTGCATATTGTCACTTATTTCCATACTAAAGTTCTGATTGCAAATTGCAATTTGTAAAGCTTGGACTGATGTTAAATCGATATAGTTAGGCAAAGGCGGAGCCAAGATTTTTATCTAGGGGATAGTTGGACTAGATGGACGTGTATATACAATGATGAACATATACCGGGGTTCGGTGGTAGTGCCCTCGACCGAAATTTTTGGGCTTGTTTATCCCTATTTATAGGTTGAATTTTCTCTCTCTCTCTCTCTCTCTCTCTCTCTCTCTCTCTCTCTCTCTCTCTCTATTAATAAAAATTCTACAATAAGTGTTGATCGCTTCTCGTAATTTGTAAAGTTTGAGTGATGCCTAAATTGAGAAGTACTAAGTAATATTGATGGGATAAATATTTTATGTAGGTTGATTTATAATTGGGCCAATATACAATACCAATTTTTTTGAAAAAAATTGAGAGGGGTTGAACTAAGAAAAGGGGTTGGGTCAAATATTTGGGGTGGGCTATATAACAATCCAACTAATGTAATGTGTTTTGTTTGTATAGAACAATATTGTGTTGTGTTAAAAAGAATAGTAGGAAGGACAAGACATTTTGTCAAATATTACAGTGGGCTAAACTACAATTACACTAAAATATTACATATAAGTAATTTTTTCCTCAGAAATTGGGGGTGCTACAGCCCGGCTGAGTCCACTAATAGCTCCGCCCTTGCATGGCCGGCCCAACCGCCCCGGGCCACTAAAGTTCACAAAATTTGGAGGGCCCCCATGAATTTTCATAATTATATTTTTACTTTGAGATTTTTAGTATTTTACATTTAGGCCTCTCCCAAGGCCCAATTTAGTGTCATCGACTACATATATATATATATATATATATTGATATTCATGTATATAAAACTCAAAAGTAAAGGCCCTAGAATTTTGAAAATTACATTTTTAGTGTAAATTTTTTTGAGTTTTAGAAATAAGCCCTCTAGAATTTTAAAAGATACCATACAATATTTAAGTTTCACAAATAGACTCATATTATAAGTAGACCAAAAAAAAAATCGCCAATTATGTATAAGTAAACCCTAAAAAAATTGTCAATTATGTATAAGTAGACCCCAAAAAATTGTCTCGGGGTGCTACCCTGAACCCCCGTATAAGGGCCTCCCTTTAATAGTTCGTCCCGGGCCTCCAAATACTCAGGACCGCCCCTGCGCCCTTGTAGTTAGGTTAAACTGAGAATTGACATGAAAATATGTTAGACCAAATATTGAACGTGATTTGGATCATAATTGAGCCAATATTAGTTCACCTGCTCTTTATTTCTCCATGACTTGACTAATAGTTTAGGGTGAATTGGATTACAATTAATGTTACAATATGCTAATTGGTTCAGCTGCTTTTTAGTGGCCAACATGCAAGTTAAATTCAAAACTTTACAAGAAATATAAATTTTCAATTTATTCCAAAATTTTGTAGACGCCAAATACGTGTTATATATAAAATTTTTAAAAATTTACTGGTAAATTCAAAAAGTTCGTAAATATTTGGAGATGGCACACCCTAGTCCCTACTATGCTCCGCCTCTGCGCGTTCGGCAGAACTTTTGCTTGTGCAATTTAATCGCAATATATATATATATTGTTTTGGCCAAAAGCTGCCCAAGGTAGTTTTTGGTGAATTACAAATTTTGGCGATTGAATCATACCACACAATCTTGTTTGCCAAAAAATTTCTTTTTAGCTTTTGTAGTTCCATAAACATTTAACAAACTCCAAAAGGTACTTGGCAAAGTGAGCTAACTGGGTTAAGCACAGGATAAAAGTGATTGCTCTCCAGTCCCAACTTAGTAGTTCACACTTGGCTTGTATCTGGACCAGATCCACACAAATCAGATCTAGATCTATTAACAATTCTACTAACCAGATCCGGTCCATTTATCCGTCGGATCTGCCTTATTTAATCCATATCCAGATTTGATCGGATTTGGATATTCGGATCCATTAGTTGGATCTAAAACAGCAACTTAGCTGCTTATATGTATTTTAGTATTACCATAGAAACTATTAATTTTATTATTTTTCTCTATGCATATACAAAATCAATCAACGTTCAATCCATCAATACACTTGATTATGTAGAAAAATCCTATGTTCAAATCAAAATGATAACCACTGAAAGTAAATATGTATAATCTCGTTTATACTATATACGTTGTTCAATTTTATATGTAATAGTAATCTTATTTCGTGTATTATATGTATATTCTTTGTGCATATTTATTCTGATTCAGATCCAGATCTTAGGCGGATCGGATGCAACAAAACCATATCCGATCCTTCAACCTAACATTCTAAACGGATCCGGACATGGATATGGATCTAAAGAAATGCTCAGATCCATAAAAAGTGCTGGATTCAGACCAAGATCCGATCCATTGACAGGCCTAGTTCACACAACTAAGACGAAGATTGTTTTGCACATTCAGGTGGACCCCAGAATCCAGATGGCACACAAATTTTGTTCCTTCATTTAATGAACATCAGATGGTTGAATGTAGGGTTGTACTCGAGCCGAGCTTTAAGAGTTGGCATCCTGCACAAGCTTGAGCTTGGCTCGTTTATTATTGAGCCAAGTCGAGCCTAGCTGTTATCGAGCCGAGCCGCGAGCCCTTCTCGAGCGGCTCAACTCGTGTACACCCCTAGTAGCAAGTTAAAGTTGCCAACCAAAACTTACGGACCAAGCTCAATGCTTGACAGTTGACATATATATATACATATATATATATACCTAAAACAATTGCTTGGCACATGAGTTTAGGACTATGCACATCATAATATGCCAAAATTATTTCAATTTTAAATACTTTGCATTATACATATATTATATTTTTATAATGAGTTAATTAGTAATAAATATCCAATCTACTCTAAGATTGTTGTAATCGACCCAACCCATACAACATTTTAATGATAGGTCCATATTTTTATTTGGTGACCAAACTACCCCTATGACTCATCAAAAGAATCATTTCCATTTAAACCCACCCACCCACCCAAAATCAAGGGTTTTTAAATTTTAAACACTATATATACATAATATATATATATCATCTTCTCCAACGTTTCATACACTCTCTCTCTAGAAAAATATACTACATATAAGTTAATTGTCGACCTCCTTCCAAGAACATATAGGGTACGGCTCCGACGAGTAACGACAATGAGGAGAAAATGTGAGATTTTTTTTTCAGTCGTTTGAAATTTTGGTACTACATGTTGATGTATGAATTTGATGGATCATTCATTGTGGAATTGAAGACAAGATTTGGGGAAAAATTAGTTTTGCGTCTGACTGCAGTTTGAAATTTAGCACTCACTATTGCATGTTTGGAAAATTTGTAAAATTCCACAAGAACTTTCGGTGGTGTGAAAATTCCCCAACAATAATTGACTTTGATGGATCGTTCATTCTGTAGTGCAAAATTTAACATTGCAAACGTATTAAATTCACACTATTGCTCTTTCGCAGCATGGTTTTGATGAAGACCAAAAAAAAAGCAGCTATCTTGGTGAAGATCACCAACACAGATTTGTCAGCTTTTTTCGGCAGAGCCTGTTTTTACTTTTCTCTATTGGAAGTGCTGGAGGCTTTCACAACCTTCTTAGGGATGTGATAGCTTCATAGTGGTGCTTTTGAAATGGAGTTATCTGCTGCAGTTTCATTGTGCGATTGATGGTTTTTTTCTTTTCTTTAAATTTGTTTGCCTTTGTATTGGTCTTGTTTTTTAATGTGGTTGGGGTGGATTAGCATGGTCGTGTTGGATGCATGCAAGGTGTTCTATCGAATAGTTTCTCTTGTGCTCTTGACTGAGATTTGAGAGTGGCTCTTGGGTTAATTTGTTCTTAATCTTTCTGTTTTGGAGAAATAAATTGGATTTGTGGCAGTATGTAAAACATTTTTTTATCCTAATAGGGTTTCGTAGTATCAGTTTGAAATTTCATACTACTCGCAGTGAAAAATTTAACCTGAACATTATTCCGCAATGTGAAATTTCACACTACTCGCTGTGAAAAATTCATTCATTTATTCCAATTAATTTGATATCTTCTCTTCGATCTATTGTTATCTCCTTCAATATTAAAACTCTCACGAATGCAGTATAATACATATTGTCATGAATGATTATTGGTAGAACAGAAAACCCATGAATGACATTAGCAAGATGTGACAAACCCATAATGTAGATACGTAAAATTCTGGGATTTTATTTTCATTTATTAGATATCCAAAAATAAAGGGATAGGTGATCAGATTTTTCAACAATTTTTTTTTTTCAAAACCTAATGTGATTTATGGCACAAACACAAAAAACGGAAAGCACTATAATTATGGGATATAATTCAAAATGAGATATTGGCAAGTCAAAATGCTATCATAACTACCAGAATTAATGTGTATATATGACAAGTCAAAATCAGATTTAATGAATATCTATGTAAAATTTCACACTAATGAACCAGTTGCAGTATAAAATTTCACTAATGAACCAGTTGCAGTGAAATTTTGCAGTGTAAAATTTCATTAATAAATCACTTGCAGTATAAAAATGAACTAGTTGCAGTGTAAAATTCAATACCCGCAGAATCTTCAATTCAAAACGTAACAGTGAGCCCAGACTCGTTTATGATGTGATATCTAGATTGAATATGCAATACAATGTGAATTAGAAACGGTGAAACTCATTTGTAACGGTTTGGTAAAGTAATATCCTAAAATATTGGGATATAATTTCTATATGTATTGTAACCAATATCAATTAGGATTTGATAAGATTTGGCCAGATTTGGTAACTGATTCAATCACTAAATCTGAATTAAATATATGTATATATATACAGTTCTATATAGGGGAAATTGGTGAAAAGGTCATTAAGAGGAGTTTTATTGGAATTAAGGACAACTTAAAATACACAGTGTGAATAAGTCCTACCAATGTCCATAGACCAAAATACCCTCATCTTCAACCTCTAACCCTAACCAAACCCTAGCCACCACCATTATTCCACAACACCTCCGACCACCACCCCTGCCACCTCCGACCTCCACCCTCGCCATCTCCGGCGACCACCACAATGCTTGACTCTCACGTGTTTAAGCATAAACTTATGGCAAAACTCTATGATAAAGGTAATAATTCATAGAAAAAAGGTTTAAATCATGATTGTCCAAGGCATGGCAGATCAAGCTCAAGGAGATACATACAAAGGAAATTTGACTTAAGACATCAGAAATCGACATCAGAAATCCTAAGTGAAATTTGACTAAGGATTTCAGACATTGAAAGCAAAATTTCACTTAGGATATATTATTTTGTTTCTTACAAAAACACTTATGAACTCCTATATTTAATTGAAAGTGATGAAATGTGTTCAAATCAAAGTGAGTGAAATTTCACTTCGGATCTTCACTTAAAAACTAAAAAAATGCAATTCAAAATATAGTAAGAGAAATTTTACTTACTGTAACTTTTCAAAAAAACTGCACAAAAGAATGAAGACAAAAACAGAGACTCTAGATCTGAGATCTAGAAGATGACCACGAGCTCGTTTTGACATTGAAGATGGAGATCGAGACTCCAAATCCGAGATCGGAAGTTGACGACGACGGACGACGGCAGTGCTTACTCACGGTGGTGGTGGTTGCTTGTAGTGGCGCCGGAAGGTGGTGGTGATGGCTCGATGATACTGGTGGTCACAGCAACTCGTGGTGAATGGTGGTTGCAGCGGCAGAGGGCAGCGGATTTGTGGTGGTGGTGGTGGCGGCGACGACGGCGGTTCGATGGTGGTGGCGACAGTGGATCGGTGGTGGTTGTGGGAGGAGAGAGAGATCTTAGAGAGAGAGAGAGATATTGTAGAGAGAGAATGTAGATATGTGAGAGAGAGAGAGAGAGAGAGAGAGAATGTAGATATGTGAGAGAGTCTGTTTTTTTTTTTTGGTGGGGAAGATGAAGTGGGGGGTGATTTAGTCACTTGAAAATTTTGAAATGGACTTGAGGAGTGAATTGCTGGTGGCGTGGGCTGGAGTAAAAAAATGGACTTAGGCTTTTGTCCTTGTAGGGGTTTTTGATTATGACTTGGCCTTTAGTCCAACTTAGGCCAACCTTAGGGGCCTTACACCAAGTCTCCCTTCTATATATATAGGTTAGGGGTAGAACAATCATCTACTAATTCTATAATAGGATATTTTGGACTAATCTCAAACAACAATTATAATTATAGGGCCTATTATTATGAAAAAACTAAATTGTGGGCCTATTATAAAAAAATTGGTAAAATAGGACTTTTGACCATATTTTTCTTTTATAATTATTATATATATATATATAATATTCTTTCAATTTTAAATACTTTACATTATACATATATTATATTTTTATAATTATCACATATATACATATAATTAAACAAACCCTTATCAAACCTATTACAGATATTTTTTACGAGTTTACTATACGAGCCTTAATCGAACTATTCGTGAGCCTTATCGAGTCGAGCTCATGTGTGCTCAAGCTTGACTTGTTTATTAAACGAGCTTTGTATTCAAGCTCGAACTTGACTCATTTATTATACGAGTTGAACCGAGCTGAGCTGTTATCGAGCCGAGCCGAGCCGCGATGGTGGTTCAGGAAAGTGTACACCCTTAGCATATATATATATATATTTGCAGATTACACAGTACGAACATGTGGAACGAAAGACTATTATTGATTAAATGAATTTAAATTATTTAATGATCAAAGTGGAAATTATTCGCTTGTAAGCATCATATGACTGAGGCTTGTGATTGTATCGGCGACAAACACTCAAAAATAAATAAATTAATTAATTAATTAAATAAATTAAATAGTCAAATATAAAAAATCACCATAATTAAAAAGAAATTGATACTTAATAATTGTGCGTTAACTTGTTAAGAAGAATATCATGATTTATAGGATGAACCTTCAAATCAAACAAGACTTCAGAAGAAGATCAAATCAAGTGATGCATCAGTACTTCAATTAATAATCAATTCTTCCAAGAGTAAAATCCTTTTGGCAGCAATCAAAAGAAGAAAGAGAAGAAGAAGAAGAAGAATCTACTAATGTCTTATAGTATTATATAGATAATAATAATAATCAGTTATAAACAACAATTTGTAGGGTCTGAAAGAGAATAAAGGGCTCGAAAATTTACAGAAATCAGTGATAAATAACTCGGAGATCGGAAATCTAACCTTTTTTGCCATTCAAATGCCAAAACCAGAGTTGCGCGTAAAATCTACCTTCCGCTAGCTTCTTATAATATTGCTTTGTGTGTATGTATGCGAGTGAGTATGTGTAGAGAGAGAGAGAAGAGACGTGCAAGTGGGTGCAGAAGGAGATGAAAAAAAAACACGGAGGGAATGGTTTGTACTTTGTTGATCCGTTAGTTCAACGCTTTGAGATGAGATTGAGACCTTTCCAATTCTTTCTAGAAATCTTACAATTATAGTACCATCCCTCGTATTTTATACAATTACACTAATGTCTCTTCTTTCTTTTTTCTTCTTTCTTCTTTCTTTTTCTTTTTCTTTTTCTTTTTCTTTTTTCTCCCCTTCGTTTTTATGTGGTAGATTTTGCCTCCTCCGCTACTTAAGGGTGTACACAGTTCTGATTGGTTGGTGTGTTTTTTTTTTTTTTTTTTTTTTTTTTTTGGGTTTTTTATGTTTACAACTCGATCGACTACGATGGTTCAGTCGATTTTTTAGGTTGTGTGATTTTTAAAAAACTCACCGAAGTGGTCGGTTCGATCCACCAAGTTTTATGTACACCCCCACTGCTAATCACCTGTTGAACTTTTATTAAAGAGAAAATATTAAGGAGCTTGTTAAATGTATCCACTAAATTTCTCTTTATACATATATATATACACACATTAAATGTACAACGTCCTATATTTAATGTACCATTTTTTACTGCATCATGTAGTGGCAGAGCCATGTCTAAATGGAGTAAATATTGAATAAAAAGGGATACTATATCATTATATATCATCTCTCACATAATTTGAAATTGTGCTGATATGAATGAATGATCCCTATAAAAATAGAGGGCCAAATGAATAAATAATAGGATTCTACTAATTAGTTATACTACGTCTCTAAATGCAACCGTTGCATTAAATATTTAGCCGTCTAAGTGAGTGGAGTAAATTCACACACACACACACACACACACCCCCACTAAATTTTGTGGAAAATGTTTTTTTTTTAAAATTATTTTTTGATAATCACGAAAAATATGCTTTTAACTATAGCACTGACCTATCTTAATTTATTACAATCCAGGATTTTGCGTCGAATGTGATTATGAAAAGTGATTTTATTGCGTAAACTAAAAGAAACAAAGGGTTAACAATGTTATAATTAAAAATGGGACAATACAATTATATCCACTTGTAGCGAAACCATCTAAATTTTAACTTTTATTGCCAAGTTAATCATTTGAGAATCAAATTTGAGAAAATATCATTACTCAATAAAATGCTATAATGATAATTACCACGTGGTTGTCCCCGCTTAGGGTTGGGACTCAGAGAGCAATAATGATAGGGATACAATAATGATAGCGTGATTTCATTTTGGTCTCTATAGTTTCAATTTGGTTCTTATAGTTTCGTTTTAGGTTCAATTTAGTCCATTTATGAAAATTTCCTAAAGTATTTGGTATATTTAGGATTAGTATAGGTCTGTAAAATGTAATTTCTCTAAGTAAATTTATCATTATGCCCATAATGATACCCCATGTGTGCATCACATAACCTATTTCTATCAAAAAATTAAATTAAACCTAAACTGAAACTATAAGAACTAAATTACCAAAATTAAAATTACAAAAATTAAAATAACATCACATCCAAATTTCAATAATGCAAAGTACTATAGTTTACCCATAATTAATATAGAAATCAAGAGAGGCAGTGGTCCTTAATTGCCCCCAGAGAAATTGGGTGCAGGCATTTCTGCCCCACGTTTGTGATCCCTAGCATGTTCCCCCTCCCCTTAGTGTAGTATAGTTCCCCTAGGTACCTAAAAAGTACTTAAATAATTACGGAGTAAATAATAAATAAAAATCAAGTGAAGTCTTGGTAATAGACAAATGGCGAAAACGCGGTTAAGATAGGAACCTTCTTTACAAAAAGATGGTTCGTCTTTTGGACGGTAAGCGGAAAATGAATTCAATTGTCTTTTTTCAATCAATTATTATTTCATCCTTTAGACGGAGAGGCACGCACGGAGCCCTAGTCAACGTTCATCACCTTCTAGTTCCAAATAATTGTGACTCGCACCTCCCACTTGGCGTTTCAGTGGGTGTCTGTGGGTAAGGTAAATCATGACTGTTGGACCTTCAACTTTATTTTCTGGGGTCAGGTTGTGATACGCCCTGTTGTTTTTGGCCGCACGCATAGGGTCGTGGTTGACTATGATTGATAACTGTATAAGATCAAATAGTTAGAATGATTTGGACCATTTATTAAAAAGTCAAGTGGTTTAACAAATACCACTAATGAAACCTCCTATATCTGGTTGCCATTTACCATACCTGTCAAAATAAACTTTCTAACTATTCAACATCTTTTGTTTGTTAGGTAACTATTCAACCTTTTAACTAATTATTTTAAATTATGTATCATTAATAATATTAATCTTATGTTATTTATATTTTGTAATTATCAATTTATTCCTAATTTAAATATAATCTTAAAAGTATTAAGTGTTAAAAAATAAAATAATATTATGCTTTCCAAATTTTGAATCCCAGATGTTTCCCATATACATGTGGCAGTGGACTCTCTTGATTTTGATTGGATAATGTTAGGGTGATCGCACCATTATTGAAGGTGGTCCCACAGTCATATGTATTTGGGAAGCATTCGAGATTCAAAATTTAGGAAGCATAGCCATACTTTATAAATGGAAAGTGTGACAATAATTTTGAAACGGAGGGATTAATATTTTATATTTATAAAGTATGGTAATTATTAGAAACAATGAAAGGGGACTAAACGTATTAAAAATATTAAATTTACTAAACAATGTGTAAAAACCTCCAGCCTTATCTTATTATTGTTTAATTATATTTTATTTTCTTTCGTAAAAATAAAAACAATATTTTTTCAAATTATCACTTTAAAATCAAAAGGCTAACTTATTACATATCTAAAGTTTGTGTTTTATTTTTTGGACAAATAAAATCTCTTTTACCTCATTAAAACAAGGACAATAAAATCATTTTATAAAAGAGGCGAAATAAATTAATTTAGCGACCTCATTGCAAAATTACTTGAGAGTAATCATTTTAAATAAAGTGGCAAGGACTTTTCTTGTCCACTCAGTCAATCGACTATATTCTATGACTACATAGTGTAGTCATTTATCAACTACCAGATTATCTTGACGACGATGTTGATGTTGGTTTTCATCATTAACTTTCTGGGTGTCTTACGAGAAATGGAAAGCCTTTCTGTTGTGATGAATATCATGGCGATCTATCATATTTGTTTCGTGATTAGTTTGCTTATTACCATGCAGTATGGTACATACTATGTTGACTCAGTATTTGAACCCTTCTTTCTCCATAGGATGAGAGGAGGGAGAGATGGAGGAAGAGGGAAAAAGGGCTAGTAATGGGCCTACTTACGGATGTATTTCAAATATATTGCTCTTACACAGATCCTATTGGACAAACTTGGTATGACGTAAGACGTCCTTTTGTCAATAAACTCTCTCTCCTTCATGTTCATCTCCGTTTAAGGAAAGCAATTCTCTAGAAACAGCCCATTGAATGTGATCCAGGGCATTCTCCCTGCCGCATCCTCTCCTACAGTCGCCTTTTCCAATTCCCACCAATCGACAGCTGCATAGGTCAACTGGAATGTCGACAGTCGACACTTCTTTATCTCGTTACATCCTAAGGTATCAAAGATTGCTTCCATATCTTGAAGCCACTGTTCTACTTGCCATGGCTCCGTATTCCTATCAAATTTCTCCGAACAAAAATGACGGAAACGTTCCACTATTCAATCCTCAACTGGCCTCAGAGGTGATCCATGGTTATTATCATTGTTCACGTTAGGATTGTTGATCTGTTCCATTTAATGCACAAAGGCTACGAATAGTCCAGTTGGATCAACAACCTAGGGTACTGGGGATGCATCCTCAATCTGTACGGGACGGTTTCGGGCAGGTGGTCTCCCTGCCATCGATGTAGTATAGTTAGGTATCTATACAGACATCTATTGGTTAGTCGTCAATCCAAACATAATTGCAGGAAGTAATTCGCAAGCTAAACATAGTTGTTATAACTATTATCATATTAATAGCAAGAAAACTCCATCCGAATATTTCAACAATACTTACTTAGAGTCAACCCCTATCTTAAGGAATCTTAAGGTTCAAGCTTAAGAAAGGTTGGACAATTTGGTAAACGCGACAAGCAAACCTGTCTCTAATACCAAATATCCTGTCATGTCCCGCAGTAGCAAAAAATAGATAAAATAAATTCCTTTTTGGATCCGTAGGCCATGACAGTTGAAAGTCACTACATTGTCCACGAATAAAATCTAATCATCAGAGTAATGATTCAAACGTCGCATTGAGATGTCTATGTTTAAAATATATAAAGTTCAATACTAACTATTACAACCCTCATGTATTTGCAAAAGTATAAATAAAGTATTACGGTAGCATTTGCCGATTACAAACTTAACTATTACAATAGTCTCTAAAACATAAACATTAACCAAGTACGGCTAAGCTCCAGGTCTTCAACTCGCGTAGTAGTCATCTCCAGCATAGCCTCTACCATAGTAGGCTTCCTCATTATAGTCCCTAGCCATGTACTCATCCCCTGCATACTCATAACCCTGGCCACCTGGACGTAGAATATCCAAAGGCATAAAACGCCGTCAGCCATGGAAGTTGAGTGAATGCAAATACTAACAGAGTATCTATAGATATGCAGTATATAAGACGACATCATTAAAGAAAATCCTTTCGTTGTTCACTTCCATTAATATGCCAACTCAATATATAACCACGGACGTCATCCTCACCAATCCAAGCATGACATGGACTCTTGGGTCCACATTCAACGCTTAGCTTTACCATTCCACATTTCTTACCTCATTTATTGAACAATCCCTTTCTACCCTGGCACGTAGCCCAATATTTCTCAACTTATCCAACTTGACACGAAGTCCCAATTCTTTTATATATAAACCAGACCCGTAGTCCCATACCACACAATCTCTTACCTCAACACGAAATCCCAATTCTCTGGCCAAACTGCCTCGATATACTCTGGCCAATACGCCCCTGATACGTCTTGGCCAACACGCCCCAATACATTTTGGCCAACACGCCCGATACATTCCGGCCAACACCCATGATTCATTCCGGTCAACACGCCCTGATTCGTTCCGGTCAACACGCTCCCTGATACATTCTAGCCAACACACCCCGATGTCCTCTGGCCACCACGCCCTAACATATACTGGCCAACACACCCCAATACATACTAGTCATTTCGCCCCGCTGTATTAACCTTGACACGAAGTCCCATATCACACAACCTTCCCAATTTTGATACGCAATCCAACTCTATCACACGTAAGCCTACACGTAGTCCCAGCTTTTCCACATATATAACCATCGTAACTCATTAGAACCCCGTACCCAACATCGTACGATCCCCGCGATCGCATTAACACGCATCATCACAAATTGTATCGACCTCTGCAGTCGACAGGTTCGATTGCTCTTTTTTTTTTTTGCTGTCAAATGGAAAGATAGGCCCACTACTATGTACGTCAGCTTCTCAATTTGATCTATAGTATTATGTCATTTTTATTCCATGGTTCCACTGATAATGCATTAAGTCCATTATTCAATGTGTGTATTATTCCAATATAACTATCACAAATCAACGCATGATATAACATAGCTTAACAGGTTATCAGGCATAAACAAACTTAACATTTGACCTTCTGACATGTTCAATCGATTGAAGACATTTCAATCGATTAAAGTAAAGCTAAGTTCGATCGATTGAAGTGGTTTCAATTGCTTGACAAAACTAAGGTTTGATTGGTTGAAAAAAGTTCAATCGAGTGAAATTTGTCTGTGTTCAATCTATCGAAACCAATTCGATCGTTTGAGAAGTGGTTTTCTTTCCAAACTGAACTGGACCATCCTCGCACGTTCGGTGTCCGTTCTTTCTTGTCGAATCACATATATACAACCGTATTTATTCTACTAAGTGAGTAAGACACTCACCGTTAAATTTGGTGACGCGGGCTAACTCAGGGTAGCCGCGGGTTGTGCTTGGGGTGGTGTTCTCTCTCTCTTCTTCCTTCTCTTCTTCTAGCCCGAGAGGGTATGTGTGTATATAGATACGGGTGAATAATGTATATATATATATATGAGTGTGTATATATATTATGGTGTATCTCTCTCTCTAGCTTTCTCCCAGAAATTCAGCGAGTATATATACATATATGGGGAGGGGTATATATATATAGGGGAAGAGATTGAATGAGAGCTATGAGAAATAAACTTGAAGTTCAGGTTCTGTCACTTTCGATCGATTGAAGTGGGGTCGATCGATTGAAAGTGAGTCCACGTCATGATTCAGGTCGGCAGCTTTTCAAGCGATCGAAGTGGGTTCGATCGATTGAGGAAACACAAGTTTGATCGCTTGAAGTAGGTTCGATCGATTGAAAAGAGAATTGCTCAATCGCTTGAGTGCACTTCAATCGATTGAAAAAGAGTTTTAAAGGAAATGTAAAGACAAGCATACTGAATCTTCTTTTTTAAATTTAGAGTAATGTTATGCTTCTCAAATTTGATTTTCAAATGCTTTAACAGTTGTACTACATGTAGTGATTTATTGTGCCACCAGCATTGTCATAGCATGTGATGTAATGTGATACAACAATAAAGCATAAGGGTCAAATTTGATTACGATGTTTAACTATCTTTCATGTTTAAATTCGTCTGCTACAAATTTTGTCTAAATAATTTTCTACATTTTTAACGTCACTCAACTTTTTTTTTTTGATACCATCTTAATAATTTTCATTCGTGCATCGCACGGATTTAAAAGCCAGTATATGATACAAATTAAAGTAATTAATTAGAATAATATAATTATATTATATATATATATATATTAATAATACCTTTAACAAATTTATATACATAAAATTTACTCAGAAAAACAATACATATATTAAATTTAGAAACATTTCTTGATCCCTGCACTGGTATTAATTCTAATTACAAATAAAGTAGAAATAGAGCTGCAAACACCTTGCTATATTCCTCATTCATCTAACCCGATGATTAAAAAATGATTTACAAGATCGATTTCTTGACTTATTGTTCTCCCAAAGACCTGGTATGTGCTGTCACAGATTCCCCATAATTGCTAAAGCCCAACTGACACATTTTAATGCCATTATTCCCTCCTCTAATAATACAATTCATTGCTTGATAAGGTGAAAAAAGAACCTTACAAGTTACAACCTTACAGAAAGTAAGAGTAAACGATCTGTGTTTTTTTTTTTCCTTTTCCAAAGATACTTTTTCCGAAATCCTTTCACACTATTCGAATAAGGCGAAAGCATCTTCTAGAAAATATTTTACAATAAAACAAACGGAGCGTAACTAAAAGCACAAATTTTTTTAGCCAAATTGCAAAACCCCTGATCCAAAGATGAATTACTATGGCGCGATTTAATACCGAGTGGTTGAGGGACGAAGCTATTGGAGAGACCCACAAAAGAGATTGCAATAAAACTCTCCAGATCTACTGGAGACAATGTCGGATCTGACAAAAGAACGCAATGGAGATAATGTCGGATCTATATGAGTAGATCACCAGATCTCAAAAAAAAAAAAAGAAAAAAAGAAAAAAAAAAGATTAATCGAAACTGTCCGCAAAAAGAAGATCGCAAGGAAATCGTAAGTGAAAACCAGACCCCAAAAACACACAAACACAAACACCCAAAAAAAGGATAAATATCATCTAGACTCCCTGAGGTTTGCTCTAATCATACTTAGACTCCCTCACGTTTCAATAATATCATCTAGACCCCCATATCACCTAGACTTCATCTGTCAATTCACCTTTAAAATGAACAAATACAAAAAAAATACCCCTGAAAGTTTGGTCCTTGTGTCATTTTAGTCCCTGTAGTTTCAATTGGGTCAATATTGTCCCTGAAGTTTTAAATTGAAACAATTTAATCCAAATGACCCATTCTATGAGAAAATATGACGGAACTTATCCATTGTTATGCATAATTACGCTAATAAGCGGTTGAGAGATTGGTGTTGTTTCATTTTTGCCCTTAAAAAGTGTGAAAAAGCATAGAATTTATCACATTTTGTCAAATTTTCTGTCAAGTTTTCTCACAAGTCATTTAGATCAAATTACTTCAATTTAAAACTTCATGGACCAAATTGACCCAATTAAAATTACATGAACTAAAATGACACAAGGACCAAATTTTTAGGGGTATTTTTGTATTTATTTATGTCAGTCCGTCACTTTTTTAACGGCAAACTGATGGAAGGAGTCTAGGTGATACTCGCCTCAAACCTCAAGATGTCTAGGTGATACTACTGTAACGTGCATGAAAGAGTTTAAATATAATTAGAGCTAACCTCAGAGGGTTTAAGTGAAATTTATCAAAAAAAAAATCCTCACAGAGAGTGTAAACAAGAGACCCGAGAGCCAGTTATTGGTTCATATATAATTAAATATGTGTATAAGGTCGTGATATAGTTATAATAGGTCAATTATGTACTCAATTTTTTGTAAAAATTTCTAAATAATCTTTCACTTTTCAAAGTGTAATGAAGTGTTACCTAGCTGGATTCCAAGTCAGGCCATTGAAAAATATCTTGAAGATTACCAACAATTAAAGCAGTGCATGAAAACAGCAAAGTTGCTTGAGCATGTGGATTATCAGTTAATCCCGATTAAGGGTGTAAATGGCTCGATTCGGTGTATTTTTTTGGTGAAACCGATTAGTTTGATTTAGTTCGATTTGGTTCGGAGTGTGCAATTTTTTTGTTCGGTTTTGATTTTGGTTCGGTTTTCAATTCAATACCTTGTGCTGTTTGAATTTTTCACATTTTTTTGTGCACCACTCACATAACATTAAGTACATGCATTTAAAGCTATGTGTCAAAAAAATATGTAAAAAAATGTGTAAATGTAATAGTGCTCTTTAATTAAAGTTGAAGTCAAAGTCAAAGTCAAGTGTTATTTAAAGACTGGCTGATTATGGGATTATTATATGTACTCAGTGTTCTACTTTTTCAACTTTAGCTATTGCATGAAGGTGGCTTTGTATTCACATCGATTGGCTTTTACTACTCATGAAAGGCCATGTGCGAAGGTCCGAAAGATTATCAAAACTAATAGAGTCAAATACACTTTGCCTATCCTATTATTTTTTCAGAATTTTTACTTTTTTATATGGGTTTTCAGAATTTTTACTTGGAATCCAATATGAATTGTTCCAAGTGCAACAATTCCTTAATTTAAAAACCATACTAATTGAAGACAATTATTTTGTGGCCTATGAAGTTTCAATTGCAACAATAATACCCCTAATTTTTGCTATATACAAAAATAATAATAATAATAATAATAATAATAATAATAATAATAATACCCCTAATTTTTTAGTATTCTACAAGCACCTTTAATGATTGTCCTTAATTGTTTATTTTTAAATCATCAATGGTTAGTGAATGTTTCAATTAAGAGCATCGAGTACAAAGTGTTTAAGAAACAGAGTTTACAGAAGTGCAGATAACCCAAATTAATATCTTGCTTCACTTATGAAATGAAACAAATCATGATATCGAGCAGTATTTAAAGTCATCAATATTATTAAGAAGTGAGAATTCTTTTTATTAGAATACCTTTTAATTTCATATACACTTTGTATTTCAGAAAAGAACATGTTTTAAGTTATTCGGTGTTAATTGTGTAGTTGATTTTTTTTTTTTTTTGCTATATAGAAGTTCGTGCTAGATTCAAACGTACCCTAAGATCAGTGGCTCTTTATCACACCAACTTATATCTGGTTTTTTGTGAACAAATATAAGTTGATTTGATAAAGAAACCAGCTCTTGAACTATTTTAAAGTCAGATACCAATTCTTATGTAACTAGTATTTTAAGAAGTGAGTATTCTTTTTATTAGAAGTCCTTTTAATTTTATATACTAAGAGGCTATCGTGGTAACATAACAATTAGTTTTATATTTCAGAAAAGAACATGTTCTAAGTTATTTGGTGTTTGTGTAGTTAATTTTTTTTTTTCTTTTCTATATAGAAGTTCGTGCTCGACTCAAACGTACCCTAAGATCAGTGGCTCATTATCACACCAACTTATATCTAGTTTTTTGTGAACAAATATAAGTTGATTTGATAAAGAAACCAATTCTTGAACTATTTTAAAGTCAGATACCAATTCTTATGTAATCAGAAAACAGCTACACAAATACTAAAGTAGCTAAAACTGGTTCTTTTTTGAAAAACACCCTCCAAGATTTCACAATCACAGGCTCACATCTTGGGATTCACTGGGATGCAAATGCACTTAGCGAGTTGGTAGCCGACCGACAAGGACCCAACTTGGAAGTCAATGGTGTGCGGCAGGCCGGAAGACAACCTTCGGTTTCTTCGTATCAGCCAACCTAAACGTTTTTTTTTATTTTTTTCGGAAAAGCCAACCTAAACTTGTTATTCAAGTTCTGATCAAAACAAAATTTGTCTGGAAGCTAGTGAAGTCAATTCCACACTCCATCACCTTTAATCTACAGAGCAAGGCATTGGAACATTATATCGATATCTACATTTCAGTCAATTTTTTTTTATATAAAATTTAGAAGTCAGTCTATTATTTTTTTAAATTAAAAAACAATCAACAAAATTTAAAAAACAAATGCATTAACTTTTAAATAGTTATTTTGTGTTTTAGTCTACTTTATGTTTTCAGCATTGTGAACTTAGACCAAATGTTATGACGATTGCTCTCAACGTTGGGAAGAGTTCCACCTGACTTTAAAACGAGTTGATCTCTGCGTTCCGAAAAGTTGCTAGCTTGTAACGTTTAGAAGAGTTGCTCCAAAACGTCATTTAAAATATGATGACTTTTAAATTTTACAAAAAAAAAAATTGATATTTTTTCATTTTTTTTTTTAAAATAATAGACTGATTATTAAATTCTATACAAAAATAGACTAAAACTTAATTATCCCAACAATCCAATACTAGTATAAAGAATGGTATATATAGATGTTTATGAGTCAAATAAGTAGGCAACGTACCCAATTTTAATTCCATAAATTCAATTATTCTGCCAGGCATTTTCTTCAATTGTCTCCATTTATGTAGAGGCTTGGTTTGAATGTAGAACGATAAAAGAACTTTTTTTTTTCTTTTTTTTTTTTCGGAATCTTCTGGCCAGTCAAATAAAGGATTAACAAAGAAAAAAAAAGAATAATTATAAGAACAATACACAGTGCAGAGGAAGGGAAGTCACAATTGGGGAAACATTTTCTTCAAATTCATGATGGTGTAGTTAAGGCACTACCAAAAACGGTTTATTTTAAACTCAAGGGCGACGACCACAAAATGTTGATGAAATCATAAGTGTGATAGACTGTATCATCGTAGACTAAGGTTTAGTTTGGCCTTCATATGGCTTTTAAAAGTAGCTTATGAAATTTATTATTAAGTTGTTTGATAATTTTGTACAAGTGACACATTACTCTTCAAAAAAAATATTATAAAACCAAAAAGCAACTTAGAACTTTTAAAGCTCCCCCCAAAAAGCCCCAAGTTCAATTTTTGCAAAGCTCATAAATTAATTATCAAATGAACTAACATGAAATTGTGCTATAAAAAAAAGAGAAGCACCAAAATGGGGGCCAAACTAAGCCTAAGGCACTAGCCAAAAGGTTTATCACTCTTAAAGTACTCAAGCGCGACAACCACACAATGTTGATGAAATCATAAGTGTGATATGTTAGAATATAATTGTCCAGATACATTATGTCTAGATACAATATGTCCTGATACATAATGTATCTGGATCGATAATCTTATTAGGTTATTATCTCCTTTATTAGGATTATCTCACAGCCTCTATAAAGACTTAATATCGTAATGGTTTACATACAACTCGATACATCTTGGTACTATTCTCTCAATTCTCTCTCTCTAATATTTTAACATGGTATGAGAGGCACCGGTCCTTCTGTGGTAATCTCTCAATCATATTCCGCTTAGCCGGCGGGTGGCAACATTGTCACTCGCCGAACCTCTGTCATTACCATCATCTCGCCTCAAGCAACATCACTATGTCCGAAACAATAATCTCACCGACAGTCACCACCGTCTAGCCACTCCCTCTGCCACAATTCGACTGCACCACCGCCTCTGCTCTGTCCAACCTGACGCTATCACGTCGGTGTTTCCCAGTTCGATTCCAGCCAACGTTTCCATTCGTTGGTTCTCTCAGCCCAACTCGACGCTATCATGCTGGTGTTTTCCGGTCAGGTTCTGTTCAGCGCCCTCATCGTTGATTCTTCTGCTCCAACTCGGCGCTTCGACGCTATCATGTCGGTGTTTCTCGGTCCAGTTTCAGTCAGCGTTTCTATTGATGGTTCTCTTAGTCTAACTCGATGTTATCATGCTGGTGTTTCCCGATCTGGTGCCAGTCAGCGTATTCATTGTTGTATCACTCAGGCTCTACTTCCACTATCCCTCATCAGCATTGCTCGCCCAACCCGCCAACTGTTTCAGAATTTGGTTTCCAAACTCAAGTTGGTCTCATTCTCACCATCTTGAGTTTAAGGGGGGCTGTTAGAATATAATAGTCCAAATACATTATATTTAGATACAGTATGTCCAAATACGTATGTCTAAGTACAGTGTACTTATTTAATTTATCCCTAATTGTCTTATTTTTCTTATTAGGTTATTCTCTACTTTATTAAGATCATCTCACAACCTATATAAAGACTTCATATTGTAATGGTTTACATACAACTCAATAATACATATTGGTATTTGTGACGCCCCGCAAAAATAAATCGTATTTCCATTGAAAAGTAAAATGAATTACACTTTGATTCTTTAAAATAAAAGTACAATATTTCTTTAAAACTCCCAACATGCCCATATTCTCCACGAATCTCCTATATCATCCTTAGCCTTATCTTCCTTCCAGACTTCGGTTACCGACACTACCTGCATCTAAAAACTACACCGGAAAGTATACAATATGACAGGAATATCAAAAGCTCAAAAGGTACAACAAAATCAAATAAAAAGACCAATCACACAAACCAACCGCTCACACAAAGAGCATCATACCAGGTTCCTCTTGGTCACATAGCAAAGAGTCACCTCACCTCACCTCACCTCACCTCACCTCACCTGATCACCTCACCCGTCTCCAGTACGTCGGTCTCTGAGGCCTGTTGGACTGTTGGTAGGTGCTCCTTGCTCATGACCATTTAGTCCCATAGCACTTAGCAATAAACACATACTTATTGATTCCAAATGAAAGCACAATATAACTGCAAAAAGAGTACAAGTAGAGATAACAAAGAAATACTCCGGAGAATTAGAAAGCATATTGTACACAACCCGGTACCTATAAATGATGTTGAGCAATCCAAACACTTCTATTCTTCTTCTTTCTCTAACTTTCTCTTAGAAATTCTCTTTGATCTCTATGAAATTTGGTGTAAAAGTAATGAAGCATAGCATCCATATTATAGGCTAAGCTTCTGGTGGCCAAAATGAATTGGATGGCCTGGATTAGGTAGCTTAGGTTAGGTAGTCTATTTGGTGGTCAAGATCACTTAGGTTAGGTAGTCTATTTGATGGTCAAGATCATTTAGGTTAGGTAGCAACTAATTATTTTGATTGGTCCCCAAGTCGGTTGGATTTGAACTAGGTTAGTTATGATTCAACTAAATGTGATAAGTACTGAAACCGATATATCTTTTAAACGGAGATCGAAAAATCTTAGGAAAAAAATTATATTTTCAGTTCATGACTAACAAAATTGGAAAAATTACCAAAATACCCCTTTGACCAATTGTCTCTAAAATCGCACACGAAATCTAAATTGTCAATTTAAACATAAAAATACGGGTTACTACAGTATTATTCTTTCAACTCTCTCTCTCTCTCTCTCTCTCTCTCTCTATAATATTTTAACATGATAAACAGTATCTTTGTAGATTAATTGCTCGGAAATTCTAAGCAGTATTGGAGGCCTGAATGGTGGGCAAAAATGAAATCCATAATTCACTAAATTCAATTTTCACTTTCATTGCCAAATAATATTAGGAAAAATTGGTGAATAGGGCATTAAAACAAGTTGTATTGGAATTAAGGACACTTAATAAAACACATTGGTCTAAGGTCTTTAGAACATTTTTTTTGACAAAAGTACCCTCATCTTCTTAATCTAACATTTCTACCAAACCCTAGCCACCATTACCACCATTCCTACCTGACCTCCAGCCACCACCACTACCAGCTCCGACAACCACCATGACCAGCTCCGGCGACACCACGACGAGCTTCGGCAACCACCTCGACAACCTCTGGTGACCACCACTCATCATCCCACCTATGATTCGCGACTCTTGAAAAAACGACTGAAATCATCAAACAAAATGATAAAAATCCACCACAAAATCACTGAAAACTGACTATGAAACAAGTTTTGAAGAAAATCAGACGAGTTTGAAGCAATAATTCATCTCCTCTTTTCGTCTTGTCAAGCTTGAAGCTCTAGTTTCATCATATGAGTTGAGATTTCTTTGAACAACTCTAAAAAAAAAACTCAGTTTCTCACATCTATTCATCATTCTCAATCATTATTTCCTTCGAACAACTCGTTGTTCTCTAAGAAAATGAAGTGAAATTTTACTAAACTGATTTGGCTATAATAAGAGAAATATCACTTAAGATCACCTATTTTCGTCTTATAAAGCTTGAAACCCTAGTTTCATCATAGGAGTGGAGATTTCTTTGAACAACTATAAAAAAAACGCAGTCTCTTATATCGATTCACCATTCTCAATCCCTATTTCCTTCGAACAACTCGTTGATCTTTAAGAAAACAAAGTAAATTTTCACTTAACTGCTTTGACTATAATAAGAGAAATTTCTCTTACGATCACCTCTTTTCGTCTTCTCAACAGTGAAGCCCTAGTTTCATCATAGAATGGGAGATTTCTTTGAACAACTCTAAAAAAAAAAAAAATAATCTCTCACATCTATTCAATCCCTATTTTCTTCGAACAACTCGTTGTACACAAAAAAACGAAGTGAAATTTCACTTAACTGATTTGACTATAATAAGATAAATTTCTCCTAAGATAAATCTTAAGAGAAATTTCACTTAAGAGTTTGACATCCTACCAAGCTTATGGCCTACAAGGCCAATCACCGAAAAAAGGAAAAAATAACTTGCTTGGAAGGTGGTGGTGGTGGTGCACAAGTGTGGTGGTCAAATATAATTTCTATGTTTTTGAATATCAAAGTCAAAACAACACAAAATAATGAATTGTGTTGTCAACAAAATCAGGTCTAGATTTGTTTTTTGCCGTGGTGGTGGTGGAAATGGTGTTGGTGGTGGCCGGCGATGGTAGTGGCGATGGTGTTAGTCGCCGATGGTAGTCGCCGGAGTTGGTGGGCGGAGGCCAGGTAGGGGTGGTGGTAATGGTGGCCATGGGAGGATGAGAGAGAGAGCTCACTGTTTTTTTTTTTTTTGATAAGAAAGATGAAATGGGGTAATTTGCTAAGATAAAAATATTAAAATAGACTTAAAGAGTGAAATGTTGATGTTATGGACTAGGACTAAAAATTGGCTTGGACTTTTGTCTTTGTAGAGATTATTATTAATGGGCTATCCTTTAAATCAATGTTGCCCAACCTTAGGAGCCTTACAGACAAAGCAAAAACTAACAGTTAAATATGGCTCACTTTCATTCCGGTGGCAAATCCACAAGGGTTGCCGAAGATCGTTACTATACCAAAGAGAGTTACTAAACCAAAGAGTCACTCGCTATTTTGAGAATATACATGTATATACTCGTGTCAAAAGCACAAACAAATATCTAGGACAATCGGACAAGATCGATCAAGCCACGTGAACAAAGTTTAGGATCGGTAAATTTTTGTTTTTCACGCAAAAAATTGCTTATCTTGGCTCAACTACACTCTCAGTAATGTCATTCCCGGTAGACTGAGTATTAGAATCGGGCTGAAAATTATAAGTTCCGCGCTGACTAAATGGACTGATTTCCATGCTATTGGAATTCAGAAATGGTGGCTGAGTTGGCTTTGGAATTTCACATGGACTTGTAAGCATTTTCACAACCGTAGTCATAGATGGGCGCGATTCGGCTGAGGCTTGCACACAAAGTAGACCCAACTGAAGTAATCTATCTGCCTCTTCTTCGTTAAATTTACCTTCCAAGGACGGATCAACGGCTTCACATAATCTTCCAAGTCCATAAAGGTTCCAAACCTGTGAACTCAAAATTGATTGATTAGACAAAGATGTCTTTTAAAAGCTGAAGGAGAATTATTTTTCTCAAGAAAATAGAGGTACCGTTTGTAGGATGGAAAATGAACTTTGAGAAAAAGCGTTGTTCCTCTTCCCACAGACAACTTCGATTACAACCACCCCGAAACTGTAAATATCTGCCTTTTCTGTCAATTTACCACGAACTACATACTCTGGAGCCATATAACCTCTACGTAAACAGATTTTGTTAGTTTTCTTTGTTTTTGACGATATGCGAATTGGAGATAAGACAATGCATTCAAATATTTCACAGGTGTGAGATTGAAAGTGAAATTATGAACAACGTTAAGAAGTTGTTAACTACACATTTTGCCACTAATCTTCATTGCTTCATTTTTATTTGGTTAAGGCTCTGTTTGGTTCATGGATTTAGTGAAAGGAAGGGAAAACAAAAGAGTAATGAAAATAATTTTTGTTATTTGATTAATAAGGAAATAGGGTGAAAAACAAATACAAAATTTTGAATTATGCGAGTCAGGTCCTTTTCTCTTTTCTTGAGTCCTTATTCTGTTATAAAAAGATTAATCTCTAGTGTTGTTGAAGCATGAACAAAAAACACAAGGAAAAATAGTTTGCTTTCTTGTTTTCCTTTTCCTTCTCTAAACCGCAAAACAAATGCAGCCTAAAGGAAGAGGTAAATGGGGAAAAAAACACATACGCAAGGTTGAACAAACGAGGCAATAGACTTACAGTGTGCCAGCAACGCCAGTGCTGATATGAGTTTTATCTTCGGGAAATAATCTAGCAAGCCCAAAATCAGCAATCTTTGGCGTGAAGTCGTCCTCAAGGAGTATATTGCTTAACTTTATGTCTCTGTGTATGATCCTAACCTCTGATTCCTCGTGAAGATAAGCCAACCCTTCAGCTGTACCCAATATAATCTTATATCTCACCTCCCAATTTAGCGGCTGAAGATTGTCTTTAACTGAATCAAAGAAATACCATCATTACTAAACAAAATTTGAAACTGAAGAGGGGGAAAAAAATACAAAACAATAGGAGAACATGGATGAGAGAATAACCAAAGAGGGACTCGTGAAGGCTTTGATTCGGTACATATTCATACACAAGAATGCTTTCGGGGCCTGTAATGCTGCATCCCAATAGCTTTACAAGGTTTTTGTGATTAATGCCGCTGATCAAATTGACTTCATTAAAGAAGTGATCCACCCATTGTGTCGTATTGAAGAAAAGCCTCTTTATTGCAACCGCCTGTCCATCTGGCATAATCCCCTGTTTGGAAGAAATAATTTGATCTAATTACCCTCATAGCCAAGGATATTACTGCGTTTTGTACGGAAGTTACTTTCTTCGAGGAAGATATATCAATATGAATATTCTTTGCATCTATACAGGCAGAGAAAAAGTGAAATACGGGTGCAGGTAGAGATAGAAACATGATAAAGCCTGAATTAATTGATATTCAAGTTGAGGAGCATGGGGTTTCATCAACCCTCGACATATGTCCCTCATATTCAAAACACCACTTGAACTTAAAAGCGGAAGCAAGTGATAATTTTATAATATTAAATAAGCAAAATTTGCATTAAAATGCATCTTTAAAATAAGTTGAAAATGAAGACCATAAGGGGGTTATAATTGGTGAGAATGCATTCCGATAATGTCATTCCAAACAGTCAAACACACCCTATGCCTCTCTGCGAAGAACTAAACGGGTGACGCAGGAAATTACCTTGTACACTGAACCAGAACCTCCTTGACCCAATTTATTGGAGCTGTGAAAGTAGTTTGTGGCCCTTTCAAGAGTTTCATACGAAAAATTGAGTTTGGACTTATTAACAGTAGCCAACAAAGCTCCTAGCTGCTTTCTCTCTACAAATAATATCACATCAAAATAAGTCAATCTTATGCTGATATTAGCACAAAACTAGGAGCTTGAAATTTCAGAAATTAGGTACCTCGCCTCCTCTTCAAAACTTTCTTTTTTGTGAAGAAAAAAACCGCAGCGACTATTAGCACAAAAGCTAGAGCAGCAGAAGTTGCAGCCAGAATTGTACTTAATCTGCGGCCTCCTAATAAATTGATATGTGGATACGAGAACTTAAGAGTGAATTTCAAGCATTTAGTGGAAAAAATAGAATAAATAAATAAATAAAATACATGCCTATCATTGGTTTAGGCTAGTGTGAAACAAAAATCACAAAATGAGTTCTAGAAAATTATGATTTTCCTATAGAGAAACTTAGCAATCATGAAAATTCACACCATCTTTTTTTTTTTTTTTCCCCTAATGGTTCCTCAATCCAATTTACATCCTAGAAAGTAATTGAATTCATTCAGTCATATTTGGAGTAATGTTAGCAAATTAGTCAACTAAAGTGCTAATTAGAAAACTTTATTCGTAAACTAAACATAACGTTGCATAACATGACAACACAGATTTCTGAAGTCTATGCCAAATTGAACCATATCATTTATAATAAAAATTCATTAGCAAAAATCAATTATCTTGAATTCCAAACCTCAATGAAAATGACAGTACAAAAAAAAAGAAAAAGAAAAAAAGAACCCAAGTCAATTAACTACATATCAAATTATCATTAGGGTATTATCACTTCAAAGATAAAATTCCATTCTTTTCTTTTTAGGAACACCAACAATTCCAAGTAAAAACAAAGGTTCATTTTGCACAATTGGGGGGTCAAGAATAACAAAACAAACAATTCTTTGAAACCAAACACCAACCTTGAAATAAGAACCCTATCAATTTAACCTCAAATCAATCTCACATCTCAATTATGAGAAAAAAGAAAAGAAAAGAAAACACACCTCCATTTCCTCCAGCTGCACCACTATCTGAGTTGTTATAAAACCTGTGTGTTGCATATCTAAGATAACAACCAGCATTCAAAACCCTTCCTTCATCCTTTGGAAGGCATGAACCAACCCTAGTTACAGAATTTGCCAAACAGTCCTCACAAGCCTTCCCTCTCACATATTCCCAACACTGAGCCAACCCATAAACTGATATATTACCTCTACTCACAGACCCAACAAAGAACCCATCATTCTTAGGACCTTCCAAACTCAAATTCCTAACCAAATCAACAACACTAGCTCCAAAAACACTCTGATTCCCACGAAAATCATTAGCCCCACAGACAGCTCTATCAACAGCACTCAAACTCTCATTAAAGAACATATAATCATCGTACCTTAAATAACACCCATCAAAGAAGAGTCTACCACCACGAGTCAATAGCTGAAAAGGAAGACATCTGAGAATCTGGGTTTTGCATTGGGCAAAGCAAAGATTACAATCGGATTGAGACAGATCTTTCATGCACTCACCGAAGGTGTAGACTGTTGTGTTACCACTACCATTAACAACATCTGCGTATTGCTGGGAGGCTATTAATGGGGTCACTCTGTCTAAGGTTGCTAAGAAGGTTGCTACAAAGATTTGTCGATCAGAGGGTGAAGCAGTTCTGTTGGTGCATATTAGAGCTGCCTCTGTAGCTCTTGGATCTGAGATTGACTGATTTACAAAGAAAATTATGTGTATAATGAGCACAAATAGTGTCTGAAAAGCCATGGGTATGAACACAAAGAAAAAAAAAAATCAGAGGATTTTGGAGAGAGATGGGTCTGCTCTGCCTGGTTTTTTGGAGGGGAGAGAATTTATTGAAATTAAATTTATGTAGGGAACAAAGTCCAACTAACTCCATACCTTGCAGAGCATTTTTCCAAAAAACACTGTTTGTTTGTTTTTTTAACTGAATATTTATTATGTAAATTATGAGAGGCACATCTTACACATTATTGAGCTAATTGTACCGAAGTGTGTTTCTTTACATATATTTAAATTATAGACTTAATCAAAAATTATACCCTTGAAATTCAGTTCTTGTCTTATTTTAGTCACTATAATTTCAATTTGGTCTTAATTATTTTAAATAAAGCATTATAATCCAAATGTGTCATTCTGTAAGAAAAATTGACTTAAGTCATTCATATATTACGCCTGATCACGCTTTTAGGAGGAAATGGAATGCCGTCAATCCACCACCACTGTTCAACATAATTAGTAGCATATGGTATGGATGATTTTTATTAATTTTCTCACAAAAGAGATATTTGGATTACATTGATTCTTTTGAAAATTTAGGGAACAAAATTGATATACAGGGTCTAAAATAAGATAGAGACTAAACTTTAAGGGCACTTTTTATAATTAAGTCATAATTAAATATATCTATATATGTGTGTATATATACACACACTCCTATCTAATCTAATCTAATCTTATCTTATATATATATATATATATATATGAAAACAAAGGAGTTTTTTGCCATCTCAGCATCACGTGTAATTTTCTTCTAAAATATCATTTTTTTTTACTCAATATTTGAAATTGAATAAATAGAAATTAATACTAATGAAATATAATCCTAATTAATTAATTGTCCTAATCTCTCTCCACCAATCATAATTTCCATTTATTGAGGAGAGAGTCTTCTCATCCTATATATTTGGGAACAGATTCAAAATTTGCGAACCATGCATTATTCTAGGCCTTATATATGTATATATTACATCCATACTCTGGAATACCTCTCATTTGTTAAGGTTGACCATATAACATCCGTATGCTTGTTGTTACATTTCATTATATTGCCATGCATGATAATGTGGTGTGATGTGCATTGGTGGCACATGTGTGAGTGAGTTGTGACTTATGAGTTGATTTGGGTGTCTGTGTAAGAGAACCCTTTGAGATTGTGTAGAATGAGTGTTTTGATGATGTGACATCTCTTCAAGATTGAGACGGTCATTGTGGAATACCCTAAATGTTTGTCTGAAAATAAATGTTTACCTGTTTATTTCACTATCTGTATTATTTTCTGGTTTAAAATTTATTTCTATTGTTAATTTTAGTATCCTGGTGAGGACGAATTAACATGTTGTATAATTGGTAGGCTAATTAGTAATTTCATAAAATCATATGGGACTGCGTTTTAGCAACCAAACGGAACTTCGACGAAAACTTTTATAACTTTTAGTTTTCACTCGTGAGGCAATGAATTAGGCGTGTAAAGAATTTCGGAGAACAGTTAGAAGTTTTGAGAACTCATGGGGAGGTAAACACGATTTTCTGAGAGTTGTGCCTATATATAGAAAGATGTGAGATATTTTCATAAGTATAACCTAAAGTTAGAAATCAAGAGAGAGAGAGAGAGAGAGGAGATTTGGAGATTTCTTGGCTTAGAGCTTCAAGACACAAATCGACAGACTTCTGCCCGTTTGTTTTTCTCCAGATTTCATATTCGAACTCCTAGAGATAAAAGCTTTGTTTTGATATGCAGTATGGCTTGTTTAGCTAAGTTTTCCGAAAACTCATTTTCTAGACTTTTCATAAAAAGTAAAATAATTAGACTTTTGATTGATAGGGATTATACTAGACAGACTTCTGCACGATCTTTGTGCTTGGTTTTTCTTTAAATCAAATTCTTAGAGCGTTATTCGGAGGTGAGTGATTCAACTATGTGTTTTGGAATGGTTTCTTGACATGTATCCATATTTTGTATGAAAAACATGTATTAGTCCATAGATATATATTGTTTAGTTCATATTAGACAACTGTATTGATAAGTAGGCCCAATTGTATATATGGTGGAATGCTTTGATTTTGTCGAAAGCACGGTAAAATGTATTTAAGCATGTTTAGTTGCTATTTGGTCAAAGGAACACGTGGTACCAAGCCATTTTGTGAACCTGTTATAGGCATAAGGTCGCACATTTAAAGAAAAGAAACGTGGGTCTTACCTAGTCGCGTGGACTTATTGGCGAGGAGTCGCGGACTAGGAGTGTAGAACGTACACGTGAGACTCCAGAGACTATTATGAAATGTATAGGATGTGAATGCGAGCATGTTTATCATTATGTGCATTGTTGTTTTATTCACTAAGCGTTATCTTAAACAAATCGAATGTGTGGTTATTCAAATAACCATTGCAGGTATTAATGACGGCGAGAAATCGAAAAAGTGATCGCGTGATATTGGGAGTTCACTTATAAGGCAACTCCACATGTTCTTTTCGTAGTTTTGGTAATAGAAATGTGGTAATAGAGGCTTTATGACTTTTAACCATGTTCAACTTGGGATCTTAGAACGGATTCTTGGTATTGTAATAGTTAGTAATATTTTGTAATTATGTTTTGGTAATGTTATAATTCAGTTAAGATCACTTTGGAATGAGTTTGGTGTATGTTTGGCCCCTAGATAATTTCAGAAAACTGTTAATTTGGAAAATTCTGCAGATTGTGCTGCTGCAATAAAACCAGTCGACTGGTTTATGAAAACAGTCGACTGGAGACTTTTGTGAGCAATTCACTACATCATTTTATGAAAAACAGTCGACCGGATCCCCCGACACAGTCGACTGGATTGTGTTTCAGAATCAGATATTTTTTTGCTAGGACTAGAGTTTAGTCGACCGGACAGTACAGTCGACTAATAATTTTTTACCCTAGTCGATTGGATTGCTGATTTTAAAAAAATGGTTTGTTTAATTTTCCGCTGTGTGTTTTTTTTTTAAACTAAATTTTTTGGAAACGTTAATGAATTGGTTTAGTTTCGGTAGCGTGCCACGGGCTTCGATTATACTATTGTGGGGACCGAACTGTGATAGACCCATGTAGAGCTACATTTGATTGGGTCTCTACAAAAAATAATAATAATAATCTTTAACTATTACATATGATTGGAACTAATTTTTATGATTTAGACACAATTCGGGTACGTTGATTTGAATATGATCTGGGCATATCTACTTTTGTGACTTCACGTTTTTTAAATTCTAAGAGTGATTATTTCCTTATATATTTTTTCAGTATTTATTTAATACAGAGAGATTCTATATACTTCATTTGACTATACTTGAAATCCAACCTTCGACCGATCGAAGTCTTTCGAGCGATCGAACATTTCTAAAGTTTAAGCGATCGAACCTTGTTCAATCGATCGAAATCCTGCTGACATAAATTTATGACATGGTCCCCACTTCAATTGATCAAACCTCTTTTCAATTGATCAAACCTGATCGATCTGCTCTCGAGCGATCGAACACGCTTCGATCAATCGAACTTGTAATCATCAGAATTCCAGGTTTCACGCAAACACAGCCACCTGCACCCCCATCCATTCATATATACCTTGTTCTCATGTGTGTGTGAGGTTTGCTGAACCTAAGAGAGTTTGAGAGAGTGGTGCTTGTGTTTGGTATATATACTATACACGCACATATATATACACACATCTATACATATATATATTCTGTTTAAGAGAGAGAAGTAGATGAGAAGAAGAAGAGAAGAGAGACAGAGAAAAAGATAAGGCAGAGAGATAGAAAAGAAGAAGAAGAAGAGTCGTCATTAAGCTCGGGAGCTCAAGCTTTGCCAAACGCGTCCTTAATGACGTTCAGTGAGTTCTAAATTCATTTGGTACCTTAAATATGATGCTTTTATGAGTTTTTGACATGAATTATTGAATCCAAACATGCCCCAATGCCTTGGACGTTCACTGTTCAGAACTGTCTGGAGAAGACGATTCTCGAGCGATTGAACTGAGTTCAATCAATCGAAGGTTCAATCGATCGAATATATTTCGATCGGTCGAACAATATTTTTCCTTAATCGATCAAAATGGTTTCAATCGATCGAGATTTGCAGAACATGGATTATTTCTTTGGTTTATTATATACGAGGTTCGATTGTTCAATTTTCGATATGAACTTCTATTATGCGAATTATGGGGGTTTATCAGGGATAACGTGACAACACAGATAAGTATGCTTAAGAATAATGGATTAACGTGATAACGTTAGATACTATGTGGTTCATGTATGAGTTCGATATCCATTCGTTTCAATCAGAGTAGTCATGCCACAGGGGAATTGTTATGTGTCAATAGTAGTACTGAGCTTAAATAGGTTTGATAAGTTCTGAAAATGGTACGTGGGTGGACGTCTGGTCATGATATGCTTTTACATGCGGCGGATGATTTACATCCTTAACGAGCAGTGGGCATGACCATGTAGTCCTAAGATAGCCAGATGATCTATATTATATCCTTAACGAGCGGTGGATGGTTTATATCCTTAACTAGCGGTGGATGGGGATCACTGGTATACAACGATAAGTCGTGGCAATAGATTTGATATGCTGTTGTTTAAAACGTCATAGCCCTGACATGCAGTGGATGTGTTATATCCTTAACAAGCGGGGGATGGACTAACGTAGTGTCCATGACATAGGTGGATGGTATATATCCTTAACGAGTGATGGACAGAATGATGGTATGTCTATACATGTTAAACGATTGCGTCTGTTCTTTCTAGGCAGAATATGTTGTTTATTGGTAATAAGATGATAATGGTTGAGTAACGACATTGGAATACAGAGAAAATATTATTTAGTAGAACTATATCTTATGACTTCAATAACTTGTTATATGTTAAATCATTGATACCCTGTGAGTTTCTATTCACTCAGCTCTCAGTAAGCTGACGACATTTATTGCCTCAACATTCATCGTCCAGACTACACTGTTCTTAATAATGCAGGTGATGAAACCTACGATGGTGGTTACTACCCGGAAGGGGATTATGCAGAAGGTGACCCACTGATGCCGGTTATGCCGGAGAGGAGTACTCTGCTGACGACTACCCTTACGCCAACTAGAGATAGAGATTGTTATCTAGTTTATACTTCTGCTGTTACTGTTGTACTTTATTAGTTAGTTTAACGGGTACTTGGGTATATGTGTCTCCAGACCTGTTGTGATTTTGAGGACCTCTCTGATGTTTGTAATCGATACACTGTTATTTTATCCAGTTGTTTAATGTTCCTGTTTACCTTGTGAACTAGTACTATGTGGTATGGATAATTAGTGACTTTCACCTGTCACTCCCTATGGACCCAAAAAGGAAATTAATTTTTCTCTATTTTTGCTGCTTCAGGGCGTGACACCTTATTTTTGCTGAACAAGAAATTTCAGTCATGGTTTATTCGAGCCGTCATTAAATTTCAGCTGCTTTTTATTTAGCTCTTTACCATTATTTTTCTATACTTTTCAAATTCTAATCCCAAATTTGCATCCCAAATAATGAGACAGTGATATGGCAGTGGGACCACCTTCAATAATAACGGGATCATTTCAACGTCCTCTAATCAAAATCTAGCATAAACACATCATTTGGGATGTGTATTTAAAATTAGAATTTGTAAAGTATAGCATTTCTCGTATTTTCTTCTTTACTTTTTAGAAACCAACACAATCTCAGTTAGTGTTTGTCATGCTGTTTTTCATAAAAACGATTTTTCTTATCAAAAGTGTTTTGCTGTTTTCATTTCCTTCCCTTGTTTTCTTTTTCCAATTTTTTTTCCTAGAACAAGTATATTTTACACATATTCTATTTTTGTTCTTAATAACTGAACACAAGCTTCTTATAAAAAAAATTGAAAAATGTTATCAAATGCCACATTAGCTCTTTGAAAGTTTTTAAATGTAGGAAATTATAAAATTCTTTTTTTTTTCGTTTAGGTTTTTGAAAGAAAGTAAAACGAAAATAAAAAAGGAAATGCTCTACAGGCTTTTCCCAAAAACAATTTTGTGGTGCATATTGTCATATTGACTTTTTTTATTTTTCATACTTCTGAATGAAAAAAGAAAAGAAAAAATAAATATAATTAGGTGATTCCTTTAAAAATCATATTATTTTAAATGTTTTTAAACTTTTTAGTTAGACAAATATCTTTCTTTTATGAGACATTTACACATATCATCAAAAAATATACTCCCTCCGTCCTATTTTATGTGTCCATCTTTTCTTTTTCGGATATCCTAAAATTGTTGTCCACTTTCCTAAATTAGTACATAAATTTTACTTAGTTTCTCCAACTACCCTTCCTTGCAATCAATACCAAAACAAAATACGTAGTAAAAAAAAGAAAGTGCAATGATTATGGGCAATTGTGAAAAGTATGTGTAGATTCTTTTTGTCCCCTTAAATAGTTGGATTCTCAAAGACGGACACATAAAATAGGACGGAGGTAGTATAATTTTTTTAAAATTATTTTAAATCTATTGTAATATTTTTTTTTATTTTTTAATTTAAAACTATTTTCTGACACAGAAATACTTTACAACACAGACTGACTGCATTGTTTTTACAGCACAGAAGTGCTGTCCTTTATCTTGTTAACCCGCCCGTGCAGTGCGCACACGGGGTTATTATGCTTTTCCAACTTGGAGACCGAGTGGACAAATGGTGGGGTCCATTCCATTGGGCGTCAGAGATGCTATCATCAGTTCTTCTAATGACAAGGCCACCAATTATTAATTTCGAAGTGTACGGCGGATAGACAATGAACGGAGTGAGATCTGGTACGTGCTGGCCTATGATAAGTTGGTGTTCTGTAGGATAATGGGATTTTATTTTGGGTAGTGTAAATATACAAAAATGTTACACTCATATAAAATTTTATAGTTAATATATCGTTTTTATAGATCTTACTAGGGTTCCGACACGTGCGATGCACGTGCCAATCCCCTCTTATGCATTTGAGTATAAGATATGAATTTGGTCTGAGATTTGAGTATAAATGAAATTTGGTATATTAAGGACCAATTCCTAAATACGGAGTATATAAATTTTAGAGAAGAAGTTGACCAAAATGCAAATATTAGTGACCGATTCGTAAATAGCAATTAAAATAGTCACTTTTGCTGCCTTTTTTGAAGTGAATAATAAATATCCCAAAACTTGCTCACCCAAATGCGCGCAATTACACATATTACAATATATGAATACTAAATTTGAGAGAAGAAGTTGACCAAATTGTAAATATTAGTGATTAATTCGTAAATAGTCGCCAAAATAACCGCATTGTTTGACTTTTTTTGAAGTTAATAATAAATATTCCAGAAATTGCTGACTTATATGTAATTAGACATAATATTATTGATTGAATACTAAATTTGAGAGAAGAAGTTGACAAAATTGTAAATATTAGTGACAAATTCGTAAATAGTCGCCAAAATAGCCGCATTGTTTGACTTTTTTTGAAGTTAATAATAAATATTTTTAAAATTGCTGACCTATATGTAATTAGGCATAATATTATTGATTAAATCCTCATTATTATATTAAATAAAATTTTAAAAGCTGACCTGAATGTAATAATAATCTGGAATGACATAATTACCCTTACACAAATCAATATATCATTAGATGAGTATCACGATATACGCGTAATTAAGGTATAGTGAAGGGGTATTATGGTCTTGAGAAGATGCGAAAGGGCAGTATGGTAATTGACTAAGTCAGGTTTCAGCTGCTGCATTCTTATATTTATAAGGTTTGATATAAAAATTATGTAAAACCCACATAGAACCTCTTGAAAAAACTAAAATTATTAACAGTACACATACATATGCGATGTGTCACATGTATGTTGTAATCTGGGTGATGACTAGTCATCATGTAACTGTTGTTTTGTTGTTTGAATTGCAGGTTTACAGCTTTGTACGACTAGCAGAGTTGTACTATGCTGGAAGCCATGGCATGGACATTAAAGGACCATCAAAAGGTTCCAAATACAAGAAGGTCACTAAAGTTGGCTGTATTAATTTGAACTCTTTTTTATGTTTTCCTTTTCACTTTTTAATCCTATTAATGTACAAAATATGGTTAATTACATTTTACCTGATTTGGTCCATTTTCAATTTATCTTTCTGTGATTTGAAAGTGGATATTCAACTCTTTTATAGTTTTGGGCTAAAGTGAAACAACCAAAATTTATCTCTAAAATAGTCTCACATGGGGATTGTTAAAATTAGTCACATATAGGAGAGTTTAAATATCAAAATTAGTCTTACATAATCATTTAACACCAAAAATAAGAAGAATACAGCAGCTCAAAACTGGACTTAGTCAAATACCATTTTGCCCCTCTCCAAAACTTATATACATACTCCTCATAAGAATATATTGGTTTGTGTGAGGGCAATTTTGTCATTTCAACCCACCAAGTATCTTTAGGAAAACTTGTAATTACAAGTGCACCCTTTTAGTATACATAATGACTCATACATCTCGATACTCATCATAATGATATATTGGTTTGTGTGAGGGTAATTATGTCATTTCAAATGAATAATTACATTCAGGTCAACTTTTAAAATTTTATTTAATATAATAATGAGGATTCAATCAATAATATTATGCCTAATTACATATAGGTCAGCAATTTTTGGAATATTTATTATCCACTTCAAAAAAAGTCAAAAATTGCGGCTATTTTGGCGACTATTTACGAATTGGTCACTAATATTTACAATTTGGTCAACTTCTTCTCTCAAATTTAGTATTCATATATTGTAATATGTGTTATTGCATTTGAGTGAGCAAGTTTTGGGATATTTATTATTTACTTCAAAAAAAGTCAACAAAAGTGGCTATTTTAATGCCTATTTACGAATGGGTCACTAATATTTACATTACGATCAACTTCTTCTCTAAAATTTAGATATTTAGGAATTGGTCATTAATATACCAAAATTCACTTATACTCAAATCTCATACCAAATTCATATCTTATACTCAAATGCATAAGAGGGGATTGGCACGTGCATCGCACGTGCCGGGACCCTACTAGATCTTATATAAAAATTATGTAAAACCCACATAGAACCTCTTGAAAAAACTAAAATTATTAACAGTAAAATTTGATATGAGTGTTAAAATACTCGTAAATAAAGTCAAAGTTGTTTAAGAAGTTTCTTATTGCGTACGGAACTAAGGTGGGATGTTTCAAACGTCGGCGGTCAATGACATTGACATTTTTAGCAATTTAGCACATAATTGTTCATGTGATTTGTTCGAATGTTTGTCCAACCCAAGGGATTAGATTTTGAGTAGGGGTGATTTGTGGTCGGTTTTTTTTAATGGTTTTTACTATCGATTATTTAATTTTGGTAGGTCAGTTTTAGGCGGTATATATTGGTCAAAAATAATTTGTGCATTACTTTGATAAATCGATCCATCGGTGTTTGGTCAGTTTTGTTTTGATCGATTTTTTGATTTTCTTAAACACCCTACTTTTGAGTGCAAGGAAGATTCGTAATTAGTACTTTCATGCAAGGTTTCTAAGTAAATTTTATGCAGACACTATCCTCGTATCTAGGAGTGTTTGCGGTCAGTTTGGTAGATTTTTTAGTGATTTAAATCATTTTTTCAATTTTTGTCGGTTTAACCTTGCGTAGCGTTTAAAAATCGACCAATTAGTTTCGACCGATTTATGACTTTTGTTGAACACACCTACTTAGATCTACCTAAGTTCTTGTAAAGAGTCATCTTATATGAACTCCAATGTTTAGTCAAGTGAGGAGCATAAAAATATTGTTGATAACCACAAGAAGGGGTGAATTATGGATACCAAAAGGTTGTTAGAGCATTTCCAATGGTGTATAGTGTAGGGTAAGTTAAGTTAATTTTCACCAAAAATCAACTCCAATGATGTAATTTGTATAGGAACTTACATAGTTGTATGGTAGATGAACTTAAGTTTACCCTTCTGCTAATTTTTTTCCCTATAGACAAGCCGGCTGAGGGTCTGCCGCATATCCTAGCCGGCATTCCCTTAGACATTTGATCTTTTTTTATTAATTTTATTTTATAAATGGATATCATGACCTAGTCGGCTAGGGGTGTGAGCAGTCGGTTTCGGTAAGTTTTTTCATTAAAACATAATAATAATAATAATAATAATAATAATAATAATAATAATAATAATAATAAAAAATAGTGGCGGTCGGTCAGTTTTTTTCGAATGATTTTGGCTTTAGCGTACATTTAAAAAACCGATCAATTGATTTTTTGGTCGATCAATTTTTTTTTTTTTTTTTAACTTACACTTCTACAGTCGTCAAAGCCTTTTTTTTGTTTGTTTGTTTGTTTGTTTGTGAAGCCATTGATTAAAATACTTTTTTTTTTTTTTTTAATTTTTTAGATAGACCAAACAACATTCCCTTAGCCGACTTTATTATACACCGCTGTAAAATTTCTCTTTTCTGTAAAGAAACTTAAGTTCTTTTTACCCTAGGGATGATTACACACCACTATAAATAATCTTATATATATTGCCACTGGCAGCAACTTGATTGGATTGACTTAAATATGTCCGGCTGAGTTACCCAAGTTATAGCCCTACCTATATCTACTATCGTATAAAAACGAAGAAACAAGCACGTTAAAAAATATGAACTTCCTCTTTTGCACTTCACTACACCATAATTACTCATATATCTATTTATACATCGTAAGGATATATTGCTTTGTGTGAGGGTAAATCTATCATTTTTGACAAATAATTACATTCAAGTCAGCTTCTTCAATTTGATTTAATATAATAATGAGGTTTTAATCAACAATCTTGTGTCTAATTACATTTGGGTCAACACTTTTTTGGATATTTATTATTGACTTAAAAAAAAATCAACAAAAGTGGCTATTTTGGTGGCTATTTAGGAATTGGTCACTAATATTTACAATTTGGTCAACTTCTTCTCTCAAATGAGGTTTCAATCAACAATTTGTGTCTAATTACATTTGGGTCAATAATTTTTGGGATATTTATTATTCACTTCATAAAAAGTCAAAAAAATTGGCTATTTTAGTGGTTATTTTGGAATTGGTCACTAATATTTACAATTTGCTCAACTTCTTCTCTCAAAGTTAGGATTCATATATTGTAATATGTGTAATTGTATTAGGTCAACAAGTTTTGGGATATTTATTATTCGCTTTAAACAAGTTTTAAAAAGTGGCTATTTTAGTGACTATTTAGGAATTGGTCACTAATTTCATATTTTGGTCAACTTCTTCTCTCAAATTTAAGCTCTGGTATATTTAAATTGTCAATTTAAGTGGCTATTTTAGTAGCTATTATTAATTGGCCACTAATATTTACATTTTGGTCAACTTCTTTCCTCAAATTCAGGATTTATAGATTGTATTTGAATATCAATTAAGGCCTACAAACACATTCATGCCATTTTTTAGAGGAAATACCCTACTTGTGTCATATATTTTTAGTGGCGCTTTATTAGGTACCTTTACTACTCATTTGTAAGATAGTCAGAATTATCAACTTCTTTCGTAAGAAGAGTTTTAGATTAAATAGTTACATTTACAATTTCCTATTTAACTGTTTTAACATCTTATGTTGATTTTTAAAAGTGGACCTTCTTTTGAAATATCAAAAAAAAAAAAAAAAAAGGAAACGTGACACTTATTTTAAAAATATCCAAAAAAATGAAACGTTGGCACTTATTTTAAAACGGAATGAGTAATTATACCTCTCCGAAACCTCTAATGTCAAGATTAATACACAATATATCTAGGAATACAACTATCCGACGGGCACGTGCCTTGCACGTGCACCCTCACTAGTATATATATAAAAGAATGCCAAATTGGCTCGAAGTTATAGTTCAACCCAGGATGGGGTTCTAAATCTGAGGGAAAATTATCTAGTAGAGTCTTTGGACATAAACAAATTTTACAAACTCAATCTTCAAACATCACAATGTGTCTATCTCTCTTCTCTATGGATTCCACAAGGAGAGAGATAGACATTGTAGTGTTTGTGAATTGTATTTGTGAGATTTGTTTGTACCCAAAGATTGACTCAAAATTATATGTATTGTGTTGTTCCAATAAATGACCTCACTTTTTAGAAAAAATAGTTATGTATAGTAGATTGGCTCAACTGTATTACAACATGCCCTAAATATTTTTCCCAACTCATTTCATACCATTTTAGTTTTTTGGACTCCAATGTGTTACCCACATTAATTAAGAAAATGAATTGATAAAGCTCATGGTAAAATAATCAGGCTCAGTATGTTTCGTTGTAAAATATTTTTCAAAAAATGTATTCATTTGGAAAACATTTTACATCCAAATAAACGAAGCGTCAACATTGTTTGGTTGTAAACATATGGTCGGCCCTGACCCAAAATAAGTGAAACGTTCGCTTTGGACCCCTAATTTTATAGGCCCCCAATAATAAAACGTATTTGTGTATATATATACACTAGTAATTCAACATGTGCGTTGCACGTGGTTTATGCTCATATTGTTAAAATAGTCACCAAATACAAAGTTTTATTTTTTGGAATTACAACTACTATGAGTAAAAATGAATAAAAATAAAAAGCATTGTCATAACTCATAAGTAAATTGATTGAAATAGTGTTATGAACCCAAAATTACAGCAACTGCAATTCGAAGAAGGAGAAATAAAAAGTACAATTTATAAAATATAGAACCATGATAATGATTTGTAATGAGATTACCACAATGTGGCAAATTTAAAATCTTAGTTGTCATTACTCATAATTATACTCAATTGATGAATAATCTAGTGTGATCAAGAAGGGAAAAATATAATATCCTCATAGAAGAAAGCAATAAAAAACTTGTTTATTGTGCCTTAAAACCACTGAGAAATACAAAACAAGCCCTAGAAAAAACAAAGGAAACACTCTGACACACAAAAAACCACAGAAACAATGGAAGAAAATAGAGCAACACAAACAATCAATCTCAAACTCAAACCGCAATCTTGACAATGAATCACAAAAATTATTTATAAAAAAAACGTCTAGAGGGCTCTATCCCTGAAACCCTGTATATATAACTTCGCCATTGTATGCACACCCTTCCAATCCCCATCCCCCTAATAAAAAATCATGGCTCCGCCCTTGAACGTGAGCCAATTTTATTCTTATAAGGGCCACTCACCATGTAGCAATTGTGAAGGAATTTTTTTTTAATGTTGTTATTAAGTAGTTGTACTATTGTGGACGGAACACATAAAAGCATATCAAACTTATAAAAACTCTTACAAAAATCACTAAGCAAAAAAGACCACCGATTGATAAAAATTCAAAATACTTACAAGAAGATGAAAAGTGATGGACTCCACATGTTCACCCAATGAGATGCTTGGATAAACAAATTTTGGGTATGCAAAAATGCTCTAAAAAACAAAGTCACAAAACAAGGAAAAAAAATCTTAGAGTAGCCGAAGCGAATAATTGAGAGTTTTTAATTTGCAGCTAATAAAACAACTAGAAATTGATTTTTATCAGGAGTCCTAGAAATTGTAAGAAGCGCCATTGTAATTAAGACCTTATAAAAGAAGAGTCCTTCACAATTTGTAAGAAGAGCCAATGTAATTGAGACCTTATAAAAGGAGAGTCCTTCACAATTATGAAACAATAAAAATAGAAGTTGTTTTTCAGTAGGATATATGATGGTCGTGGAATGAAATGGGTGACGTAATTAAGCCCTGTATATTAAAGTACGATTTTAGTTGGTATGAACCAAAATTAAAAAAAAAAAAAAAAAAAAAAAAAAAAAAAACCTGAACTTCTAGTCCTTTAGTAAAAGAACTATTAGAGTTCAATAAGTATGAGGATGTATTGCAAATTATGATTTTTGACGGTTGACCATGTGGCAATTGCGAAGAGAAATTTTTTTTAATGTTGTTATTAAATTGTATAATTGTAGGGTTCTTATGGACGGACCAAAAACAAAAATAGCATACTAAATTTAATAAAATTCTAAAAAAAAAAAAAAAAAAATTACTTATGCAAAACTGCATCGATTGATAAAAGTTCAAAACACTCAAGGTCATCGCTACACTTATATATATATATATATACACACATATATTATAGGTATAGATATGGATAGATATGTACATAGCCTATGTAGCTTAAGACAAATGCCCAGTCTATTTTAAAAGTCAGGGGCACATTGGTTGTAAAACTAGGACCAAATACAACGATTTGTCAATAAAAGTTTGCAGTGTTCTATGGTGGGCATGGGTGTGGGCCCAATTAGGGGTGGAATTAGAATTTTTGGTTAAGAGTCTAAGTTTTATGAGAGGTCGGAAATAGCGTCCCCGAAGAGATTTTTTTAGGTCTACATATATATAATTATGTGTAGAATTGTTTTTTTTTGATCACATGTGTAGAATTGGTTTAATGTGCAGAATCATGTGTAGAATTATAAACCAAGCCCTATTTATACATATGGACTATTTCTTTAATTTAGGTCCACTTAACGTAATTATACGTAAAATTTGTTTTATATGTAGAATGATATGTGAGAATTAGAAACCAAACTCTTTCTATAATTATATTTTGGAGGATGTTTTTTGGTGTACTTATACATAGGGATGGCAACGGGGCGGGTATGGGACGGGGCCCCCATACCCCGTCCCCGCCCCGCTTCAGTAAACCCTCCCCCCGCCCCCGCCCCGCCCCGCATAATGCCTCCCCCGCCCCGCCCCGCCCCGATTACGATTTTTTTTTTTTTTTTTGGGTACACAAATTGAAAAATCAATTTTTTTAATGCATTTTTTTTTCTAATAGTGCAGTTTTTTTTTAACTTACCCAATTAGTTTCCTAATAGTGTTGTTTTTTTTTTTTTAATGGTAATACACATAACTATTGAGGGGTAAAAATATAAATACAAGTATATTCGGGGCGGGTTCGGGTTTTTTGACCTTACCCCGCCCCCGACCCTAACCCGACTCGGGTTTTGAAAACCTCCCCCATACCCGCCCCTAACCCTATTAAGCCCCCCCCATACCCTACCTATTAGGGGCGGGGCGGGGCGGGGAACCCGGAAAACCCGCCCCATTGCCATCCCTACTTATACATAATAATTATATTTAGAATTGATTTTTTGTTTTAATATGTTCCCTAATTAACGTATCTTTGTTTAGGGGCTTAAAAAAATATTAAAAATTCTTAAACTAAATTTTTAATTCCCTAAATTTCAAGGGATCTGGGCCCACCCTGGCCTACCTTCCCACCTCCCCTGGGCACAATCGTTTAGAAATTAGACCTCGATTGGTTGATTGTGAGTTTCCAATGTCGACTCAAATGGAGATCAACTCCCATCTTTTTCAACATAGACTCATATATACGGTAAATCTAATTGACCTTCTGGACCAGCCATCACCTTGTTCTCACAGACCTTGACTTTGAAGTTTGATCTTCCTAGGTGCTGCCGGTATTTCTCTCCCCTAATTTGTGGTGGCTTTGTTTTCCTTTTCAAGTTCAATTTGTTGGAGGACTTTTTTTTTACACGTATTTGAAAGTGGCAATGCTATATTTATTCATAGGATCTTCTATGATCCTGACTGGTCATACATTTCAAGTTACAACTTAAAACACTCCAGCACGCAAATTGTAACACCCATTGCTTTAAATAAAAAAAAACACACAATTATATTTATTTTAAAAGACGTGATTTTTGTAATTATGTAGGTATATATATATATTTTATATGTACTCGTATTTAAATTTTGGGACGAAACTTTTTTAAGTAGGGTAGAATGTAACAACTTTAAAAGTTCTAAGTGTATAAATAATTATTTTAATTATTACTTTCAACTAACAATATTAGATGGGTGTGTCTAGGCAAGACACGTGTTTAAATTTTAAGTTTGGAGGACCCATAAATTAAATCGTTAGTGCGTTTACTTTGAGTGTTATATCTCATTAATTTATATTTATTAAAGAAATTAAAGAGTTGATGTGTATTTTTTTTATTGTGTTTGTAAGCCCACGAATGTGTCAAATAGTATATCTGGTATTAAAATTAAGAGTCTGGGTCATGAGTACCCATTGGGCTATTGCTTTAAGCATAATGTAGTGCAGCTTGGGGTCATATTGTTAGAATTTAATTGATAAAACTATCATGCAGAAAATAACTTTAACTGCCATGATCTTGAATATAACACACCTTAAGAAATCAAATATAATTTTACACATTGTTAATCGCCATTGAAATTGGTAGAGACGGAATTGGAACCCCTTGGGTAATACTTGGGGCACAACCTTCATACAACTTTCATACAACCTCCCCAAAAGATGTGTCTATCTCTTTCCTGTGTCACTGTGGGGTCCAGTGACATCACAGGAGAGAGATAGACACATCTTTTGGGGAGGTTGTATGAAAGTTGTATGAAGGTTGTGTCCCAAATATTACTCTTTCTGTAATTAATTGAGGTTAACTTTCAAGGATAGGGTGTACCTTTTATGGAGGAGAGAAGATGACCTATTAATGACTGTCATAATGACGGTATTGGAATACGTAATGACTTTCATGATTACTAAATATGAAAAGTCTTTTATTTAATAACTGTTGAAAGATGAACCGTTCAATCATTGGTTCTCTCAACAATTAATAACGTGTATATGATATATATATACATATATATTAATTGAGACAATTTTCTATTGGCTAAATAGTTAGTGGAGTCCAACTAACATAGAAGGCTAGTGGGCCACATTTTATAAGACTTCTAAAAGTCACATAGAAATTTACATTCTCCCACTTGGTCCACTAGGCCAATTATGATATTTGATTTAGTTGGATTCCTCATATTAAACTTTAATACGTGATCACAAATTTTCAAAATTAGCCAATACACCCAAACTTGTAGTTACTGTCATACTAAGATTAGCATAGACTATCAATGTGAGTCATAGCGGTTGTATAACATTTTTGTCGTATTCCCTTCTATGCACCACATCATTAATAACCTGTACTAACATTAGTCTATTATTCTGTAATGCCCATGTATTGTGTCTTGTTAAGACATTTCTTGTTTATCAAACAATAAAACATAAATTGTGCACACATAATTGAAAATAGGAAATAACAGAAACAAACTTTAATTGTGCATAAGTGTCAATTACACTACAACTGAAATATTCATCATTTACATCATTGATTACTTAAAAGACTCATCCTTACAACATGTTCCTTATATGTCTTTGGAGGTAATCCCTTAGTCAATGGATCCATAATCATAAGAATAGTGCTCAAATTTTCAATTGACACTTGCTGTTTCTGGACTCTTTCTCTAATAAACAAGTACTTCAGTTCCATGTGCTTGGAACTGTTAGAATACTTTCCATTCTTAGAGAAGAAAACTGCTGCGGTATTGTCACAATAAATTTTCAGCGGCTTGGCAATAGAGTTAACAACACCAAGTCCTGAAATGAAATTCCGCAACAATAAAGCATGACTCGTGGCCTCAAAACATGCTACAAACTCAGCCTCCATCGTGGATGAAGCAATAATGGACTGCTTCACACTTTTCTACGAGATTGCTCCACCACCTAGTAGAAACACAAAGCCTGATGTGGACTTTCTGCTATCTAAGCAACCACCAAAATCCGAGTCTGAGTATCCGATCACTTCTAACTGATCTGATCTCCTATATATGAGCATATAATCCTTCGTCCCTTGAAGATATTGCATAACCTTCTTTGTTGCTTTCCAGTGTTCCATTCCTAGATTACTTTGATAGCTACCTAACATTTCAACTGCAAAGCTAATATCCGGTCTAGTACAAGCCTGAGCATACATCAAGCTCCCCACAGCTGATGCATATGGAACTTTCTTATTTTGTTCCTTTTCTAAGTCATTCCTAAGGCACTGACTTTCATTTAACTTGTCACCTTTCATGATAGGTGCATCACTGATTGAACACAACTGCATATTAAATCTTTCCAAGACTCGATTGATATAAACTTTCTGAGACAGTCCTAGCAATCCTCGAGATCGATCCATAAAGATCTCTATGCCAATGACATAGGATGCCTCACCCATATCAACCATCTTAAAGCACTTATAAAGATATTCCTTGGTTTCGTGCAACAAACCAAGATCACTACTGGCTAACAAAATATCATCCATATACTGGACTAAATAGATAAACTTGCCCCCACTGATCTTTAGATATATACACTGATCAACAGTGTTTTCCTTAAATCCAAAAACAGTAATGGTATCATTAAACCTTATATACCATTGCCTGGAAGCTTGTTTAAGACCGTAAATGGATTTCTTTAATTTGCAAGCCAAATATTCTTTTCCTTTCTTTATGAACCCTTCAGGTTGTTCCATGTAGATATCCTCATCCAAATTTCCATTTAAAAAGGCGGTTTTCACATCCATCTGATGTAACTCTAGATCATAATGAGCTACAAGTGCCATGATAATTCTAAGTGAGTCCTTCTTAGATACCGGAGAGAAGGTCTCTCTATAATCAATGCCCTCTTTCTGAGTGAAACCTTTAGCCACAAGTCTGGCCTTATATCTCTCGATATTGCCTTTAGCGTCGCGCTTGGTCTTAAAGATCCATTTATAACCGACTTTCTTACAATTATTAGGCAATTCAACGAGATCCCAGACATCATTCTGGTCCATCGATTTCAACTCTTCATTCATAGTATCGATCCATTTACTAGAATTATCACTTTCCATGGCTTGTGAAAATGAAACCGGATCCTTATTAATCCCAATATCAAAATCAGATTCTTGTAGATACACCATATAATCATTTGAAATGGAAGGTCTCCTTTCCCTCTGAGATCTCCTCAGAACTGCCGGTTATGGTGGTACTACATTATTTTCAATGGCAACATCTTCATGAAGTGGTGAATCATTTCTATTATGTTGTTCATTTCCCTCAACTGATTGAATAGCTTGAGGAATAATAATTTCTCGAGGAGGAAATGGTGGTGGGATATCCACTCTTAATTCCTCAAGATTAACCTTTCTTGATTCATCACTCTCACTAACTTCGCCATTCTCTAAGAATCTGGCATTACCGGTTTATACGATCCTCGTACTATGGTCAGGACAATAAAATTTGTACCCTTTGGGCTTATCCAGATAACCAATGAAATATCCAGATATGGTCCTTGAATCTAACTTTTTCTCATGTGGGTTGAAAATCCTTGCTTCTGTTGGACAAGCCCAAAAATGTAAATGTCTCAAACTAGGCTTCCTACAGTCCACAACTTAAAAGGAGTTGTTGGGACAACCCTACTAGGAACCCTGTTCAAGATATACATTGTAGTCTTTAATGCTTCACCCCATAATGAATCAGGTACAGTTGAAAAATAATTCATACTTCTAACCATATCCAAAACTGTACGATTACTCCTTTCAGCAACTTCATTCTGCTGTGGCATACCTGACATTGTGTATTGAGCACAAATACCATGCTTTTCAAGAAATTTGGCAAATGGGCCAGGATTTTGACCTGTTAATTCGTGTCTGATATTGCATTGTTAACTTCATGATTTTACTCCTATTGGACACGAATTATTACTTAAACCGGAGATTTAATAGATAAATTGTGCTTTTGATTGTTCTTGTTGTTACTCTCTTTGAGCTAATAAAGATCTCTTTCTTGTAGGTTATGTAAGCTTGGGTGAATTGAAACCCAATCTTTGTAGCATTCATGAAGTAAAAAAGGGCAAAGAAGAGATTTTAGGAAAGACGGATCGATCCCCGACGGATCGATCCGCCGCTTAGAGAGGATCGATCCGCGTGTTTTTTTTAAGAAGTTACTATCGGTTCTAAAAGAGGCGGATTGATCTGCACTTTAGAGGGGATCGATCCGTGATTCCTTAGTAACATTTTACGACAGAACTCCCGAAATGGATCGATTCGCCAATATGAGGGGATCGATCCGTCATTTCTCGATAAGGTACCAACATGCCAGATGAAAGGCGGATCGATCCGCCATTACGAAGGGATCGATCCGCAGCCTCTGATGTTTTCTTCTCCTTTTTATTACAAGATTGCTATTATATGTATATAGTATAAATAGTTAGAGATAAATTTTTGTTAGGGTTAGCTTTATTTTTACTTGTATTTTTAGGTTGTCAACTCTCATTCTCTAATCCCTTCATCTCTCTCCCCCATTACTCCACATCTACCCTCATTTACTTCCATTTAGTGTTAGAGAGAGAAGGGTGTGTATGTATTGAATACTTGGGAGCTTTTGGTTGAAGTATTTATTGAAGATTTTCTTGGATTGTCTATGGCATTTATTGTGGATTTCTCTAGTTAGTATAATTTCTCTTTCCCTCTCTTTAATATTAATGTCATTGCAGCTATGAGTAGCTAAATCATGTAGGTTGGAGATCATAAACCCACCATTGGACCCATGTGTGCTTTAATGTAGGATTCTCATGTGTTGTAGCATTTATAGAGTTCATGTGTGCAAGGTTTGATTTTCTAGAACCTCACTTACAATGTCAAGCATTATAAGTTGTTAAATCATTGGATTCAAACCTAGCCTCATGTATTTCATTGAAACCTCTATTTAGCATGTAGGTTGACTACCACATGTTTGATGATTTGTCTCAATGGAATTTTCTACTCTAGAAGATGTTACAACCATGGAATACATGTGTTGTTTAGTCCAAGGTGGGGGAATGTTCCCCAACCTCAATTTTTCTATTTGCAAAATCCACAATTTTTCATTAAACTTAGCTTTGTTCAAAGTTACTTCCCATTTTCTAAATAGTCATTGTAGTATAATTTAACACAAATTGAATCAAACCCAAAGTCGAAAAGACTCAATTTTATTTCTTAGTTTATTAATTACTCCTAGTATTATAATTGGTCATTAAGCACCCACCAAGCATTATTGCATTCTAATCCCTGTGGACTCGACACCCTATTTCCATTGTACTATGTTTTAGTAGGGTTAAATAAGAACTTGATTTTGACACCATCACCCGTCTCATCATATCTACCATAGAACTCACCACCTCGATTAGATCTCACTATTTTAACCTTTCTATCTAACTGCCTCTCGACCTCAGTAATGAACACCTCAAGGATGTCGACGGCCTGAGATTTTTCATGTATTAGATATACATAACCATAGCGAGAAAAATCATCTATAAAGGTGATAAAGTACTTTTCTCCAACAAAACATAGAATGGAGAGTGGTCCACAGATATCTGTATGAATTATCTCAAGAAGCTTAGTACTTCTTATGGCACCTTTCTTAGTGTGTTTGGTTTGCTTTCCCTTAATGCATTCCACACACACTTGAAAATCAGTGAAGTCTAGGTGATCCAAAATCCCAGTCTTCACCAATCTCTCAATTCTATCCCTGGAGATATGCCCCAGTCGTTTATGCCACAAGATTGAAGAGTTTTCATTAATTAGACCTCGTTTTGAACCAACATTCGAATGCAGGGCTATTAAAAATTGTGCAAACTCATGATTCAAGGAAATTTTATACAAACCATCATATAAAATACCATAACCAACCATAATGGAGTTAAACATTAAACTCAGTTTTGCACAACCAAATAAAACAAACTATCCAGCAACATCTAATATGGATAAAAAAAACTAGATTCCTAGAAATCGAAGGTACATAAAAAGTGTCCATAAGATCCATCTGATGACCCGTTTCCAAGAGTAGGCGGTAGGTTCCAATAGCTACCACTTTCTCTTTGAGACGGTTCCCCATATAGATGAATCGTTCACTTTTCTTCGGGTTCTGGGTTGTAAGGAATCCCTGCATTGAATTTGTTATATGAGTTGAGGCCCCAGAGTCAATCCACCAAGTATTAGAAGGAACTTTAGCAAGATTTGATTCATAACATACAAAAGAAAGATTGATACCTCTCTTTTCGAACCAAGCTTTACGCTTGCTGCAGTCCTTCTTCACATGACCTTTCTTGCCACAAAAATAACATGTGACAATAAACTTTCCATGGCCCTGGCTACTTTTCCCAGGTCTATCTCCTTTCTTTGGTAGAATTCTCTTTCTTTTCATAAACTTTACTTTCCTTTTAGCTTCATGAGTCACAACTAGCACAGAGTGGGGTCCTCTTGCCTTTATCTCACTTCCTCTTGAATACACATACTAGTCAGCTCATTCAAATTCCATTTGTCTTTATGAGTATTATAGTGAATTTTGAATGGGCCGAACTGAGAAGGGAGTGAGTTGAGAATAAACTGTACTAAGAAGGATTCATCCACTTGCATTCCTAGTGCTCCTAATTTTGCAGCTTTGTCAGTCATATAGAGAATATGTTCCTGAACTCCTTTATTACCATCATATTTGAAAATAGTTAATTCTACCATAAGTGTGCTTGCTAGTGACTTATCTGCGGATATAAACGTTCTTTAACATCAGTCAAGAGTTCCAATGCACTATTAGTTTGAGGAAGAGAAGTCTTAATGTTATTAGCTATGATCATCCTCATAAACATAAGATTAAGCCTATTCGATCTCTCCTAGGCTTTCATAATGTCAACCTGTACTGCAGTACTATCAGTAGTAATTTCCTCAGGTTTGTCAACCAAAAGTTCCATATCAAGATCTAACACACCTATTATGAATTGGACATGTTCATACCATTCCGAAAAGTTTGACCCATTAAGAGTTGGAATGCTAGATGCATGAGAGTGCAACGAAGTGGGAACGATCACTGAAATAGGGCAATGCTCACGTTAAGGCCTTGAGTCGATCTTTAATATAGAATCATAAATTCTAAATAGATGAACTATTGACATCACTATGGTTTCTCCTTTGGGCAAAACTGTAGCATATCTAGTATCTACTCTATAGGTGCAAAATATTATCACCTATATAGGTATAATGTAATTTATGTCACCTAATAGTTAGTCATGTTATCTTTGGGTATCCAATTCTAAACTACTAAGTAATACAAATTTCATTACCCTACCCAGTTCATAGTTAGTTGAAAGTGACTCTCCTTTGGCTAGTCCCAATCTCCCAAATATGACTGTCATTGAGAATATTATTGTCTTTTATGTCACCCTTATATGACTAATCTTTAATGTAGTTTGATATTCATAAGGCTCACTAAAGGTCACTTTGGCAACTACCAAGTTAATAAACCATATGAAAATAAAACTAACCAATAATATTCTCTAATCTTTTATTAGAGTTTTTGATTTAATTGCTAAAGTCATAATTTACTAATTCAATTACTAATTTGATGAAAATAATAGTAATTTCTTATTTTATTTCTTTTATGTAATTGAATTTTCTGTTCAATAACAACTTTGAGCAATAACTCTAAAATTACATATTCTTTATCACTGTTATGAGAGTTATTATTTAATTGCTAAATTTGTCATTTATTTACTTAATCACTTTCACAATAAAATATTAAATATTAAATTTTCTTTTATGTGATTAAAAAACTTTCAATGACAAAGAATTAGCAATAACTCTCTCTACATATATTTTATTCACAAGTAAAACAAATCAAATCATGTGAAACTATAATTCTCAGCTAGTATATAAGGCATAACATACTACTGTAAATTTGCTAAACAAATAAAATTTTGATAGTCAACTTAATTAGCAATATACCAACCAACACTACAAGAAAAATAGGCTTTTTGTGACAAAAGTTTTTGTGACGGATCAAAATCTGTCACAAAAAGTTTTTCCGTGACGGATTTTGTGACGGAATTGTATCCGACACAAAAAATATTTATTCGTGACGGAAATGTACTCATCCGACACAAATACATTTTTAATCGTGACGGAAATATACTATCCGACACAAAAAAAAATTTACTTGTGACGGATTAATTGACATTCGACACAAATATGCTATGGCAATTTTGTAAATAAACGGTACATGAAAATTTCCTCTAAATTTTCCCTCTTAACAATTCCCTATTCTATACACTGTTAACATTTCCCCAAGATTTAGAGCCCTAAAACATTTCCCCCCTATACACAGTCGCGATGTCCATGGCCCCAAAACCCAGGCGCGATCTCCACGGCCACCATTATCATCTGCTTCCTTTCTCTACAGGTTTGTCTCTCTCTCTCTCTCTCTCTCTCTCTCTCAAGAACTTAATCTGCATGTTCTTATTGTCCTCCTTCAAGGCTTCAATCCTTTTTTTTCTTAGGGTTTCAAACCACCAGTTCCGTCTCTCTCTCTCTCTCTCTCTCTCTCTCTCTCTCTCGATCGATCGATCGATCGATTCTGAATTATTTTTAGGGTTTCGAATCTCCGCAGAACCAACAACACAACGATTCTATATGCTCATCTTTCTTTGACGTCTACGATCCATAAGTACTCTCTCTTTCTCCCTCCTACATCTGTAACTATATATGAGTGTGTTTATATATGTATATATATATATATATGTATAAATGTACACATCTGTGTGCTTTTATTGTTATGATTTTTCTGTAATTTTGGTGCTTTGAATGTAATTTGTTGTGATATTCACTGGCAAAAAGTGTGCTTAGTCTTGACACTGAATGTTCTTTCACTGGTTAAATTTTTGATCTCCAAATCTTATCAGTATCATATATGTATATATGTATGTGTGTGTGTGGACTATGTGGAGGTGCTCAATAACTTATTTAGTGATTTGTAAATGCAAAATTTCTCTTTGGTATAGGAAAATCCATTCGAAAATACAAGAATAATTTCTCCTTATTGAGTGTTGTTTTGATCATTTAGTTCTAACATATACAATTGCCATTAGTGATGGTAAATAGTTTTTAATTTGATTTTTGAGATAGCTGATGAAAAGGGAAGAAGAGGACTACTGAAATTGATGATTTGTTCATTGTGGTCTTTGAAAAGAGTAAGAGTAAAAAGACCCCCTTAATTAGATAAGCTAGCCTGAAAAGAATATCTCAAAAATCTATAAGTCCATTATGGCTTTCCATGGGTTTTTTCAAGAGTTAATAAGAAGTGACAAAAAAATCCCCTTAATTAAATAAACTGTTCGTTGACTCTGTTGATTTATGTTGATTGAGTTTCTTTGCTTGGACAATGAAAATAGGTTGAAAAGATGCATTGTTCTAGATTTAGCAGTTTGACAAGGAAAAATGTCATCGACCAAATCCACTTATTGCTTTTCAGAAAGTTATAGTCAACTTTTCATGCCATTTCTCATACAAATCCATGTTTTGTATTTCCATGTTCTTATTGTTCAATTAATCAATTATTATTCATTTGAGTTTTATTAATGATCTTGGTAACAAAATAATTGTTTTTTTTTATATTTATTTCGCAGCTACCAACTGGAGCTCTGTGACTTAAAGCCTGGTACCGAGCTATTGGCACAAAGGTATTGATAAGGGAATGGAGGTGAGATGTCCTTGTAGTACCATATGTTACTTCATTCATTTTTTAACATTGTGTGTATACTTCATAATTTTTTGCTAGAAAAAATTAATTGAGTAATATGCATGTGCTTCACTCATAAGGACCTCAAGCGATAGGGACGATATACAGAGTTGAGGCTTAGAAACTTTTTGAAATCTAGAAACCAATAAGCAACAATATTAGTCCATCAAATAAACAAAATAAACCATAACTTAATATAATATTCTGAAATCTTTGGACTCTTTTTTGGTATTGCAGAATCATAAGAAGAATCAATGGAAGGAGCAGGGGCTCTTCAAATTTTTGGGTCCTTTTCTATTTCAGGTAATTGTACTCACTTTGTCTCCTCTCTCTCCCCCCCCCTCTCTCTCTCTCTCTCTCTCTCTCTCTCTCTCCCCTTTTCATTTCAGTATATGTTTGATGAAGAATCAATGGTGAGTTTCTTTGTTTCTTTTTTTTTTTTTTTTTTAAATTGCTTTGCTTTGCCCTTTCCATAGCAAACCAAGTATACTAGAAACTTGAATGTCTTAATTCTTGGACCCTTTTCAAGTAACAAATGCTTTATTGTATTCTCTTATTTTCCCTATATGTCATTTTCATGAAAATTGATTAGATGAACTCACAGATGAGACCGTAGAAACAAACCTATTCGAATCAAGTAAGAGAAAATTGATTAGATTGTTTAATATATGGAATGGAAACCAACGATTTCACCGCTAAGGAAAAGTGATTGTTTTCACACGACGGGTAATGCTGGGGCATTTACATATTTTGCAACTCTCACAAAATATAGTAGTGATGCTTCAACTTGGCTGGCAAGGCCAGTCACTGCCCAAAGATAGTTCCAACTGCTTTATAAAAAGCCTTTTCAGAATAAAGTGGTGTCTTGACTTGGCCTAGTGGGTAGTAGTGATGAGTTGGAGCTAGTAGCTTATACAACTTGTAAACGTTAAGCTTTTCTTCTCACTTTTATACTTGGTGCATTCTACAAGTATCGTGAACAATGTTTTGATCTTGGTTTTCCAAAATTCCTTTGGTCAAGTTGACTGATCTAGCAAAAGCATTGTCCCTTGTTGATCGAGTCTCGAATTTTTCTTCGAGTCCTTGGAATTATCGGTCCACCAGTCCTAACCAGTCAATTGATCATTCGTAGAATAAGATTTTTAAAGCATTAAAATCATTTGAATTTGTTTTGAGGCCTTGGTGGCCAGTCATTACTGCGTATAGATCATGGGTTTGAGATGTGGCAAAGAGGTTTCAACCTTAAAACTACTTAAAACCTGATGAGACAAATAAGAAGAAGAAGTTCAGTGATACTTTCTTCCCAAATTATATATATATATTCACATATTGTGCTGACGTTTATACTTGTACACTTGGATATGTATCTGTTTATAATGACAAGATTGTGTCTTTTCTCATTTTTCGAAGAAATAAATTTAAAACCAATGGGTGAAAAGCAGTTTGAGAATCCTAAATTAACTTAGAATTTATAAAAGCATTTTCTCTTTTTCCATTGGCTAGTTGTTGTTAAACATGGGTATAGATTAAGTTCTTGTTTAACAATCCTGTTTCATAGAACGGTTTAAAATTTATCTCTCCTCTCTTTTGGGTTTGTTTAGCCAGTGATTTGTATTGCAGGAATGCTATTGAATCCTCTTTGTTCAAGTAGTGGCTTAAGAGCTTACAAACTGAAACTGGGATTCTTACTATTGGATCAATGTCTTTAAAACAAGTACTTATCCAGGTATCATATATTTTTTATTGCCGTCAAAAGGTATTCATAAATTGTAAAGCATTTTGGGCTAGAAGTTTTGAATCTTGAATGGGTCCTTTTGAAAAAATGTAGCTATGTGAGAAATTATTCCTAAAACCGTCCGATTAGATCGTCTTAGGAAAAACTAAGAATGACCACTTAAAAGGAAACATGGTGAAGCTTCCTATTTTTATGAATGAAATAATCCAAGATAATGAATTTCTACATAAACTCTTTACAAATTGTTGATGGAATCATTTAAATCCATAGGACGCCGAAACAAGCCAACTATCTGGAAGTGAGGATGGGCACAGTTCTTTGTTTATCATTCCTAATATTGCATTTCTTTTGTTGACGGATGAATGTCACATGTGTTGTACAATTTTGCAGATTGTCATTAATTGTTATTGTAGATAATTTGATTAAGTTTAGGAATGTATAACAAGGACAATCATGTTGCGCACAAAACACGTCTGCCTCCGCTGCTAGTATTTAGAATCTGAATTATTTATGATATAGGTGGAACTTTGGATATATAGATCTATGTTCAGAAATGTTTTGCTTTACTATTGTCACATTTAGTACTCACTTGTGGTAATCCTAGATAGCTTTTTAACTTCGTATGCAAAATTGTAGCATAAGTACTTTGGTTTTGGCGATAACATTTCTCTATGAAGTTGCATTTATAGAAAATAAACCATTTATTCTTTTTCAACAAACGCTACTGATTTATTAGCTTCTTACAACTACTTTCTTAACGCAGGAAAAGCTTAGGAGCTTAGCATATCAGCAAGTGGAAGAGGGAGTTATTCCTATGACTGGGATGACAGATTTGTGCAGGTTCTGGGACCAGAGCTATCAGGACAAAAACATGGTCGTGGGGCTGGTCCAAAGACTGCATCTGTGCAAGTGAACAAAATGACCGTGCCCATGTAGAGGAGGGGAATGAAGAGTTTGGGAGGCAAGCTGAGACAAACAGAGTGTTTGGAGTTATTGTAGAAGCAATCTAGACATTGAGACATGTGCCTCCTCCTGACATGGTAAGAACTCTTTATCTGTGTAATTGAGTTGAAAGTTGTAGATTATGTCATGACACGACGTTAGAAATTTGTGGCTTACTTCTTGATCAATTCAAAATTATTGAACATGAGGCAATTATTAGACCCCAATTTTGTCATGTGAGAGAAACCATTCTGACTATATGACCTGCTATAATTTAGATTAAAGGACAATGAAGCGTTGGATGACTTGACTAGGGTAGCGTATGAAAACATGCCCAACATACCCAGGCAAATTTTTGGTTGTTGAAGTTGGCTGAATATTGCTCTGCTGCTTGCTATTTTCCTTAGGTTAATTGGTTATGCATATATACTATAGTTAGACTTATTTTGCAATATATACTATACTATAATGAAGAGAATATATTTTGCAATTTGATTGATAAATGGAGCAAAAGTTAGGCCCTTAAGGAAGAGATGAGATTTATGTTTGATTTCAAATGCTGAGGGCCTCCTAGTGATGAGGATAATTAGTATACTTTGAACTCATTGTTAATAGCTATGAAATTATAATGGGACTACCAAAACTAGAGATAAATATGATCTTTTGAGATTAAAGATAATTCGGCATCTTAGAACTATATGTTATATGCTTTTAAATCACTAGTGATCATAACTATTTAGGCTCTGTTTGGTAATTTGCTAGTTCTTTTTCATGTGCTATGTTACTTATATTGGTAACTTCAAATTTACTTCTTTTGAGATTAAAATATAATGAAATGCAATAAAAAGAGAATTATATTTCTGACATACCATGTGCTAATTCTTTTTCATGTGCTATTCTTTATTGGTATAATTCACATGTGAATATGTTAGTTAAATTTCTTGGCCAATTAAACTACGTGTCTGCATTTAGTTGGCTGCTGTTAACCAAATAGTTCAATGTTCTCTTTTAATTACTGAAGACAACTGCTTGCTTGTACCTGTAAAATTACATGCTATTGTGTTTTGCGTCCGATAACTCCTTTGGTTCTTCAATGGCAAAAACAGTGGAAATTTTGCCGATTTTTTTTAGGAATCGTTGCCGGTTTTTTCTTTTCCCTTGTGGTGCTAGTTTGGATAGTTTTTTATTTGTATTTTCGGTCTTATTTTGCTCTTTGGGTTGCTAGGTGGCTACATTATTATATTTTTAATTGAACTTGCATTTTCTGTTTCAGGTTGTGGCGAGAGATTAGAGGATTTAGATTATGATGAGAATCAATTATTAGCGTAAAGACTTTATTTATATTATTATTATTTATTTTTATTTCTACTAATGTCAGCTGTAAAACAATTATGTATGAACATATACTTTATTGTATGTTATTTTATCTTTAATTAATATGTTTTTTAAAATTTATGTGATTCTTGTTGTTAAAAATGAGTATGTCATAATTTGTTGTGATGGAGAAATAATTATTTTTGGTGACAATATATAAATTTCCGTCACAAATATTGTTTGTGGCGGTTTTGGTAATAATTGTGGTCACAATATTTAAAATTCCGTCACAAATACTATTTGTGACTGTTTTTGACAAATAGTGTTTGTGACGGTTTTGGATTGACACAAATAAAGTACACTAATCCGACACAAATAGTATTTGTGACGATTTTGGGTTGATACAAATAAAGAGCCTCAAATCAATTGTGACACTATTATTTGTGTTGCACACTAATCCGTCACAAATACTATTTGTGATGGTCTGGGTCGACACAAATAAACCGTCACAAATTATAGGTATATGTGATACTATTTTTTGTGTCACACATAAATCCGACACAAAATCCGTCACAAATACTTTTTTGTGACGGAATTTGACCGACACAAACTTTTTGTGACGCATTTAACTTGTGTCGGGCACAAATCCGTCACGAAAGGTGCAATTCCGTCACAAAAAGTATTTGTGACGGAATTGCACCTTTTTTGTGACGGATTTTTTCCGTCACAAAAGACATGTTTTTTTGTAGTGTTTAATTCTCCAAAATGAATTGAACAGAAACACTTATATCAATCTTTCAATTTAGTCATTCCAAGTCAACCAAAGTGGAATAAACATATATAATTCACAAGTCTTGTTTATGAATGAAAAATCATTGCCCACTGCCTAGTTCCATTATTGCACTTCAAGTGGGTATCTAAAACCCAATCTAACCATGTGACAGATGTTGTTTGCCACAACAAATAAAATAAAAATCACGTATCACAGATAGATCATTGGTAATGTAAAAACGAAAATAATGAACAAACCATCATATGTCAAATGGGCAGCCCTTAACATGAAAAACAACACAAATATATGCGTAGACACCCTAATTTTGACCGAACTATTAAATTTAGGAGGATTTACCTCTAGAGATCAATGATGAATATGTCTCGTCGGAATCAAGACTCTTACAAGCAATCTAATTCTCTTCCAAGAAGAATCTCGGTCCAAAATTGCCCTTTTCAGCCAAAAAAACCAAAATTCTCATTTACACGTCACCTTGTAGACCATGAGTTTTGAACACGTGTAGAAACACGGCATTGTTCTTGGAGCATCTTAAAACCATTTTCAAAAGGAGAGAAATTCAGCATGAATTCCGAAAAGGTCATCAAAAGTCAACAGTTGATCCAGTGAAAAGTCAACGGGTCAAAAGGAGGTCAATCGTAAAATTTTTGAATTTCAAGATGAAAAGTCCCGATAATTGTTCATTGGGTCTCCCTCATGCTAGAAACAATTTTTAAGAATTTTAAATGAAAGAGAGAATTGAGAAATCGAAAGGTCTTTAAGAAGAATTGTGTTGGAAATTAGAAATTTTGCCTTCGGAGGGAGAGTTGACTTTTTTCCTTAAGGATTTTGATTTTTTAGATATTTTTATTAAATCCAAATGGGGGGTATTTTCAAAAGTACATTTAACTAAATTAAACGACATTTACTTAAATGACATGAAATGACATTAAGGTGCTGAATTGCTGTGAATAGTGCTGAACTGCTGTGCAGCGGCACTCAAAGTGCCCGAACGGTAGTCAGTGAATGTCGCTGCGGCACTCACTGAGTGCCGCGCAGCACTCAGCGAGTGCCGTGCGACACTCATCGAGTGCCATTTCATCTTCATTGAGTGCCGGCCTGGGCTAATTTGCATTTTATGTCAAAATTCTTTTTCAATCTTTAATCAAATGAATGCACCAAACGATGCCGTTTTTTGTGTACGTGTTTACTATAGGTCATGCAAACCATGTTCCCACCATCCCTAATTGACCTATCTACCCTTATCTTAACCCCTGAGATAATGAAAGTCTATAAAAAAAAACCCCATTTTCTCTCATTTTGAGAGGTTGGAGACTTGAATCTTGAGAGAGAGACTTGAACCTTGAATATGAGACTTGAATCTTAGGAAGAGAGGCTGAATTTTGAAGATGAAGTTTGTTCTTAGAGAAATATAGAGAGAGAAACCCAAAACCCCATAGAAATCCTACCCAATTCACCCAATTCCTCAAATCTCCATTGAAGAACCTTGAAGCTTCAGGGAAGAAGAAGAAGAGTATTGCTTGTAAGGCTTGGATCTCTCCAAATCAATCAAATCCTGAGAAGATCTAGAGGTTAAATCCTTATTCCTATACTTGTTCTACATAATTCAATCACAAATTCATAGATCTAGAATTTTTACACATTTTCAAAATCTCTCTTCTTGCCTCATTTCATCACACACCACATAGAATTTGTGATTAAATGATCATGTGTTATTTCAATGATTTGGGTCTAAATGGAGCTTTGGATTTAAGATTAAAAGAGTTTTTGACTTGAATTTTTCAAATAACCTTTGATTTCATTTCTTTTGTTTATATTCTTCTCATAGGATCTATGAAATCTTCAATATCTCATTAGATCTCTTTAAGTTTGATCCTCTAGTCCCTTATGATCCTATGATTTATATGGGTAATGGGGATTAAGATTGGTCAAAGTCATATCCACCCATGTTTACTTGGGTTCAAGTTTTAGTCTATGATTTGGATCCTCCTACTAAAAATCTCATGGAATCCACTCTATATTCCATAGAGGCTCATGTGGATTTTGTCTTGTTTAGTCTCCAAGGACCATTAATTTAAGAGGAGAATAGGATATAATAAGTTAACATCCCTCAAGGATCATCAACTATGAGAGAGGGATTTGACTTGATAATTTCTTATGAATATCAAGTCAATATTGGTGTTGTGAATCCACTAACGAACTGTGATCAAAGATTTTTTATTAAATCATGGTCCATTAGAATTGGATGAGACGAATTGGAGGATGTTCATAACTCATATGTGCATCACTAGAACTTTTGTTTTGATGAAATCTTATACTTAGGATGGTTTGGCCTTATGATTTGTGAGTAGGTTGCTTTCTGTCCAAAATTTCAGAACAGTAAGTTCATTTTAAAATGAGTTAATCAGAGCCGTAATCAAGTTTTTTTTACCTCAAATAAAGTTTTCTAGGTAATTCAATGTGTTAGGAAAATACCCTAAAAAGATCAAAGTATTTCTGATTTTTTTTTTACTATTTTTAGAAAATCATACAAAAACTCTGGACAGAGAGTTGCAGATTCCTGAGTGATGTCTAGTGTTTTCCTTATTTCCAGAGATCTAACCGTTAGATCTTCGATTTTCTATTTGGGTTAGAAACTAGACTCACAGAGGCTTAACATACTCAAAAATCATTAAGATTTAACCATTGGAAGTATTTTATTTCGATTTTTGAAAGTCTGGTCTGCTCTCTGTAATTTCTGAAAAACTGTCACTATTTTGCCTAAATCTTATCAACTTTAATTTAAATGGTCTCCTATGACCTAAGACTCAAACCGTGTTTTGAATAAAGATAATTAACATTAAATCCAGAGGCTAGATGATCCAAATTAATGAATAAGTTCATAGCTCATTCTTCTCCATGTCCATGCATTCATTCATGTATGTTGATGCTTATGATTAGTACTAGTTCTTGGATAAAGTTGGATTTAGTTGAACATAATTGAATATAACCATGGGTTCCTTATGATCATGTTGGGATTATAACATATCTATATGGACATTACATTGGCTCCTAGTTGAGACTTGTATATCTATAGAGGTGCTATGTTTCCAATTAGTTAAGAGGAATTCATTGTTATGTCAATTCTTTTTCTACTTGATAGATTTAAGCTAGACATTTTTAGGAATGATTATTTGATATTATATATTGTCTAAAGCATGTGGACTAACCCTTGTTTTGTAGCGCTTTGGAGGTATATGACTTCTCATCTCTTCTCTAGTTTATATCACTTTTTGATTTTATTGATTTTTGATTTCATGCGTGACACCTTAGAATTAGGTCTTGCCTTATGTGTATATATGTGCTAGAGACCTTTTCTTAGGATTTCTATTTTGTGTGCATTACACGTTTAATAATCGTGGCGGGATCTCGGGTAAGTTTTCTAGTTCCCTATTTGCACATCATCTTGCTTGCTACTTGAATTATGTGATTTTTGAATGTAATTTATCATTAGCAATCTTACACCATCTTCAATATGCTTTTGTAATGTATATGTATATATGTATTAGTTGAGGGTATGCTTAGATTAATAATTCGATTAAAAATGATGTTGAGTAGAGGCCTACCACGAGATAGGATGAAAGGGGGTGTTTTAGTCCGCCGGGCTCCTACCCCTTTCATTCCATAATCCCCAGACCCAGTTTATCTTTAGTTTCGCAAAAGATCGACTTGTTTTTAAAATGGTTTCTTAATTTTCCTTTTAAAAATTAAGTGGCAACTCTTTGTATTTGAATTTGAATTTAAAAATTGTTTTTAAATTAAAAGTTGGCCCAAATGACGGTATCCACAATATGCTACCAATTGAATGGCATGGGATATAATTCGACACACAAAGCTTTTAATCTAAGATGTGTATATTCAAAACATGTGCTTTGATACTAACTTTTAGAATTTAATTGGTAAAACTATCATGCCGAATATAACTTTAACTGTCAGGATCTTGAATATAACACACCTTAAGAATTCAAATATAATTTTACATACCATTATTCGCCATTGAAATTGGTAGAGACAGAATTGGAACTCCTTAGATTGACTTTATTCTAGGCTTCTCCTTCTTCTCTCTATCTGTCAATTATGTACACCCTTATTTTCTGTAATTGATTGAGATTAATTTTCAAGGGTAGGGTGTACCTTTTATAGAGGAGAAAAGAGGGCCTATTAATGACTGTCATAATGACGGTCTTGGAATACGTAATGACTTTCATAATTACTAAATATGAAAAGTCTCTTATTTAATAACTGTTGAAAGATGAACTATTCAATCATTGGTTCTCTCAACAATTAATAACGTACATCTTATATATATATATATAGCTACATATATATATATATATATTAATTGGGACAATTTTCTATTGGCTAAATAGTTAGTGAAGTCCAACTAACATAGAAGGCTAGTGGGCCACATTTAATAGGACTTCTAAAAGTCACATAGGAATTAACACATATGAGTGATTTTTGTGAGCCCACAATCCCAAAAATAGAATTTTTGTTATTTAGGGGCTAGTGGCTTTATTAAACTTAGTTAGGATATTAGGAAACTATATATATATATATCCTTGACCCTAGCCACCACACAAATTAAATAGAACAAGGGAGGGAGAGAAAGAGCAATCACCTAGAAGAGAAGAGAAGGGTTAGAGGGGAGGAAGAGAAAGGATGGTCGTCGTTCGCTTCGTTGGTTGAAATCGTTTGGATTGGTAAGTTAACTTGTTATTTTCTTTCAATCTCGTTTGATTGATATTTAAATGGATAGAATATTGAATTAGTATGGTTATGAATTATGAGATTTAGGTTTTTTTTACAAAGATTGAAGTTGTGATTTGAGATTTATAGATGAGCATTGAATATACATTTGAGCAATTATTCAATTTTCGTATTTGGGGTTTTTATGGATCAGATCTGAGTAGAAAAATCATACGTTATTGTTTTAGTGATTCTGTCCGTGTAAGCCTGTAGGAAACGCAATTCTGCACGTGTTTTGTCTAATGATGTTTTTCCCGATTCTGCACCGGTCGGGCAGAAAATTCATATTACAGTAGCAGTTTTATGAAGGTTAAAATAAGCGTATTTGCTACATCATATTTTTGTGTGATTTCGTGCTCGTTAATATGAAAAATTTGTTAGTAATTAGAAAGATATGAGTTCTCATGTATAGTTGAGTTTTGTGAAATCGTGACAGTGATTTTGTATGGGTAATGAATCTGTATGAAAATGTAGCTGTTAATATGTTAACAGAAATTTGATCTGAGATATATGAATCTCTTTTAAAGTTGAGTTTTGTGGAAAATGTGGATGTATGAACGTTAGAAAAATCCTTAGAGTTCACCACTACTCCTTATGATTTTAGGCGGCGACTTTGTGGATGACCCATCCTTGTGTGATTAGACGGAGACTACGTGGATGACCCGTCTCTTCATTATTTTAAGCCTTATGCCCAGCTTGTTGGTCTATTTCATGTGTATCTAGACATTGTTTTATTGACGTCAAGAACGTAAGGACTAACCTTTCGGTGTATACTCAAATCCCAGTGATACCCCATGGGAGTTGGGACCGAAGTGGGAGTTAGTATTACATTAGGAGACACATGGGATATATGTGTAGGCTGAACCATGGATGGGTGGCCGAGGTGGTGAATATAATGTGTAATTCGATAAAGTACTTGTGGTGTTTTATTCATTCTTTTAGAAGTTTGAATTGTGTTTAATCACCTCTTGTTGTGGTAAAATCATAGAAAGTTGTGGATGCTTAGAAATCAACTTTTCTACTAATTTTCGTGTTGTAATCGGTGTGCGTGAGTTTGAATGTGATAATCATAGACTGTGTGTCTTAAGTTTTGAATTCTGTTTGGAGAATTTTGATGCAGTGATTTTATGAATTTATACTGTTGTTAAACTATGAGGTTGGATGGTACTTTGATTGGCTCTTGGATTGTTATGAACTTTAATTTAGAAAGTAGTGATGGGAATATTAGAACTGTGATAACTATGCTTTGCAAGATAGTAGGCCCACTAACTTTTACGCAGAGCTGGCTCATCATAGATTTCCAATAGGTAAGTATTCAATTGGTATTATTCGGGTTTGGAACCACTACCACCACATTAAAGGAAACTACGCATCTGTCCTGAAATGTGTGTGGAACTACTATTCTAACCCGACAGGGATTCTGTGTAATAACGTTGTTTATTTTCTGTGTGACGATAATGTACGATGTGATGTGGTTATATTTTCTTTGTGAGTATTTTTTGCAGTCTATGGGGCACTGTTGCTCCCTAAGACTCATTTTATATTTTTTTTTTGTTAACTCATACCAGTATTTTATATACTGACCCGGGTGCGTAATGCATTCAGGGCATTTCTATGTGAAACATAGTCGAATGTATGTACAGGTTTAGTATTTGGAGATTTTCTTTGGAGCTTCTGTTTAGGTGAAAAGATTATCGCGGTGTTGTTTATGATTAGAGTTGTACTTATTTTTTTGTTGTACTTTATTTTATTTCTGGCAGTGTGAGCCACATGTGTATAATTGTAATAAGGATTATATATTGGGTATTGGGAATGTTGTAGTTGCTTCGACCAATGGATGTATAGATTTCATGCTTATTTATTTTCTTTCCACTGAACTCTGTAAAGAGGGTTTTCTTGAATGAAAATAATATTTCTTTTGTAAATCGAAAGGATATAATATGTGTAATGGAGTTTAATTTCTTTTACAATGAAAATGAATATTTGGGAATACACGTTTAATAATTGTGAGTTTTATTTAAAACAAGATCATGTACTTTTATTTAATGGGTATTAAATTTTGTTTTCAATATAATCATTTGTTATCCTGTGTGAGGATGTCACCCTTGGGGTTTTGGTAATTGAATATTAGTCCGGACATACGCTCAAAATTGAATATTTAGTTGTCCAGAATTCGGGGTGTGACACAAATGGTAGTACAAACTTTTAGCAAAAAAAAATCACGAGAAATTATCTCGTATGATGGTCACACACGTGTAACTTTAGTTGTGATTTGAGAATATTTGGAGTCCTACAATAATGAAAGGATCACAGTATGGAACTATTTCTCCAAAATTGCTAAGATGTATATATATCTAAACTAGGGTATCGTTATTCCTTATTCACATTGTACCAATACTAAGTGTAACCCATGTCTAAAGGCATTATTAAGTAATTCTAACTATGCGTGAACCAGCCCTAGAGCCAAAAATTAAGTTTCACCAAATAAATTAAAATAAATTAGGGTTTGTTATATTGGGGTTGGTTAGGGTTAGGAGTTTGGGGATGTTCGGGTTAGGGTTGGATTTTGCGGCTGTTTGGGTTAGTGTTGGGCTAAGAGGTTGTTTTACGATAGTTTGGGTTTAGGGCTGTTTGGAGCAACACAAAATGAACTCTTCAACAAAAAATTCCAAAAATAAGTTTCCCAAAATTGAAGTTGCCTAAACAAGGTTTGCCAAAAACATTTTTTTTCCTTCTGGGTTGAAAATTCAAAATTGAGAATTTGGGGAAAGTTTGGTGCAGTAGACATACTGAAATTAGGAATAAAGTAAAGACTTTCCTAGTTAAGATATTTATAAATAATACATTGAATATTTATTTTTGTAATTGGAATTCTTCTTTAATATTTTCCTTCCAAATAAAATGGTAGAGAAAGAGGATTGAACACCGTGTGACGGTCACTATGATCTCTTCATAATTGTAGGACTCACACGGGACCACAAGACAATCAAATTATATTGAAGGTATTATGAATGTGATGACCACTAAGAGAATTTTCCACAGATAGGGACTTTTGGTGGAGAAAAAAGAGAGGAGAAAAATGGGAGAATCCTAAAAATAAGGAAATCCTACCTATTTATTAAAATCTATAATTAGTTCTAGCCATCCATCTTTATTACTCACAAACAAAAATGATTTATGAATTGGGAAGTTCTATCTACACCCACCTACTTTACTTACACTAATCTTCTGCATTAAATAATTGTACAAGAGGTCGATGTAATGCATCAGGCGGAAATCAGAGACTTTTAAAAATCAAGAAATCGTACCCATTCATTTACGTCTACAATTAATCCTAGCCGCCAATCTTTATTACTATCATGCCCTGATGTTGCATAAATAGGGAAAGCATTTAATTTTCTTTGTAAACCCGTAAGTCGCGACAGTTTGAATGATTGATTCCGTCCCAAACATCAAAGAGTATAATAACTTATATCAAAGTAAGAGTAATCAAGACTTATAAAATTTTTCAAACATAATAATTATTACATCACGAAGGAATCTTAAGGCACAACCCGCTTTGCACAAACATTAATATATATTACATCAGTCCTTATAATAAGTGCAGTTCATAATTAAAAGCAGAATTTAAAACATTTCTTTCCACGAGTAGTTGTTCTCAATTGGCATAGTCATATTGTCCATCTTGATCATAGACTAAAATGCCTAGACATAAATGTCCAAGGCGCATCAACACCGTCAACATCGAAAAGCTAGTGAGTATTAAAAATATATACTTGTAATGTAAAACATATGTTTTCTTACCATTTTCGATTCACATGTTTATTATTTAACATGTTAGAAATACATGAGTGAATTCGTATTTAAACAGAAACAAAAGGACAACATAATAACAATTCAATTAATATAATATGTGACCGTGCATGAAATAATGCAGCTCACTCATCTCACTAACTCTTTTACCTCAACTACAAAACCCAACACAAACGGTTCCCCTGAACTATCGGCCCACGACCGTTAGGTTTAGAATGTCTGTCGATATGTTTACCGTATCCGAATCGGCCTGGACATACCTAGACATTCAAGGTTATAATAACATGATCGGTCTACCGTATCCGAGTCGGCCTGGCCTATCGTATCTGAGTCGACCTGGGCTCAATCCTTCTTAATTAACCTGTCATATCCGAATCGACCTGGGATAATTAAGGCTATAACATATCGCTGATTGCCCTGCCGTATCCGAGTCGACCTAGGTTCAATCCTTCATGTTGGCCCAAAATGGAAACCTTAGAGAGGGGGAGGGATGAATAAGGTTTTAGCGGAAAATCAACCTTTTTAAAACTTAATTGCAAATTAAACACAATCACAAACAATAATGTAAAGAGAGAAGGGAAGAGACACTTGCAAACTGAGTTTTCAAGTGGTTCGGCTAGAGGTGTACAAGAAAAACCAAAACTGAAATCGACCGACCAAATCGAGGGCATTTCGTCGGTTTTTAAACTTATAGTTCAAGAAGAAAATTGAACCGAAATCGAACCGACAGACCAAAACACCCCAAAACCCCAACCGAACCGAGGCTATTGGTCGGTTTTTTATTTTTTTATTTTATTTTATTTTATTTATTTTTTATGTGGAAAAACTGAGAAAAATCGACCGAAATCGACCGTGAACACCCCTAGGTTCGGCAATCCCACACCGCAACCTACGTCTACCCCTCAACAACACCTCTTAAGGATTCCTTTAATTTGACCTACTTATGGGTGTAGATCAAACCGTTACAAGAGTTTTCAATTCTCCCAAAGAAAAACACCTCTTCTTTGCACACAAGGGTTACTAACCCTCACTCTTTACAAATAAATAATTTGGGTACAAATGATAACTCTCTCTCTAGAGTGGATGGATACAATTGTAGCTCACACAACAACTCCTTAGTGAATGGATAATATAAATGAAAGCTTACTACAATTTGCTCTCTCAAGATTTACAATTGAAATATAGAGCAAATTGATTTTTTTACTCAAACTAGGGTTCAAATAGAAATGATGATTAACCAAGTTGTTTGAATGATTTTGTTAATGTTTCTTCTTCTTTATAACCCTTAAAAACATCCCTATATATAGCTTTTGAAAGATTATAGCCATTGGGAGTGAATGGAGGTGTAAAAGCAAGTTTTGGAGAGTTTACAAACTAGCCGTTATACAGTTCTGCGCGATCCAGTCGACTGTATCAAAGGTTCAGTGAACCAGAAAGTTTATACCAGAGAATAGACATTCTGTGTGAAATCCAATCGACTAAATAGTACCTCTGGTCGACTGAACAATACCTCCGGTGGACTGGACATAAAATTTTTTAGTCGACTGGATTTCCTATTTTTCCGCAGACTGACACCTCTTTACTAAAACGGCCATAACTCCCTCTACAAAACTCATTTTTGCGATCCGTTTGAAGCTTTGAAAACTAGATTCAAATACATTTCCAACCATATAAAACTCAATATCTAGTTCCTTACCAATTAGATCAGGGTTGCCTTTAAATCAGACCCATCTACAGAGGGTACTTGATTTTGACTTAGCCACTTGAAAACTTTTGTGAAATGAATTTAATTGAGTGGTCTAAGTATATTTAGTTCCTTGAAAGTATTTTGAAGTATGAGAGCAAGGATCCTAAAGTCCAGTAAAAGTTACTTGAGCCCATATGAGTGATTGATCAAAATGCTTACAAGTAAAGCCTAGTGTTCAACCAAGGGTAAAAAATCTTCAAGTATTCAAGCTTGATCCTTGTTGAGCTCCATCACTCTTGGACTTCACCATATGCTATCTCATGATCTCAAACAAAGTTAGAACATTTAAATACATAAATCAATAGATTAGCACAATGAAAATGACTTGATAATAGTTTAGAATAGAACAATTAAAAACACGCTATTATCAACTTATTTGTCATCATCAAAACAAATATAAATAATGCCTTAAAGAAATTCAAGGCTAACACTTCCCAATTAACCTGTTGTATCCGAATCGACCAGGATAATTTGAGTCGCAACTCACATAACACATTTTCTCGACTCTTCTCAACTCATCAAAGACACGAATAAAATATTGTGCGCTTTTGTGTGCAACACCCAAGTGTAGGTGATCGTGCAAGTAATATAGTACTGGAAGTTCAGGTCGATCCCACGAGGAAGGAATAGATCATTACGACGTTTTTATCTAGATTACTTTTTAAAGAATAGAAAAGATGATTGATTTTGGAGGATTATTAAACTAATTAATATATTGAAATTTAAACTATATTGATTGAGTAAACTAAACTAGAAAATTTACTAAGATTAATTAAAGCAGCGAATTAACTAAAACTAAGTAAAATATGAACTAACGGGTTAGGATTACACGAATTCATACTAGATTCACCAATTATCATGCCTAAGGAAGGATATGGCCGACTACTATAATTCAATAGGTGCCTTTTGATGTTTGTGTCTTGCTTGAGTTGAGTCAATACCAAATATTTATTAATCGGCATAAAACAATGCCAAACGAGCCTATGAATTAATTACGGGCAGATTTGAAACAATTACTCTTTCCATTCAATACAAGCTAACAAGTCCAAATATTAATTATTTGAAGTGAGAAATTGATTTGAGTGTCTCAGTTCATGAAACGAATCGAAATTAGATTAGAATGTAAGACCAATGTTTAATATAGTTAGAAAACATTCGGACAATAATTCTAAACTATATTCCATGAAGAAGTTGAATTATGAAGGTTGCCCTTTGAGAACATGCATGAAAATCGACTTTTCTAGTGCTTCATCGCTTAAACATAACACTAGGTTTAGCTTACCATTAGTAAAATAAATCTAACAATCATAGATAGCATAAACATAATGAAAATCATGATTAAACAATGATTAATGGACTGAAAATATAAATAATAGAGAGCAATATAATCTGGAACGAAGAAAAACTACTTTATTGACTTGAAATCTTGAAATAACATCCAAACATGGCCTTATAGATCCTAAACTAGGGTTTTGGAGAGCTCTAATAGCCTCTCTAACATCTACTATATGTAAAATATGATAAAAATTGAGTATAATACGTTTACAAGTCATATATATATATATCAGTATAGGAGTCTTAGACCTAAAAAGAAGCTGCTGGGGCGAATCTGCTATATGGGACCGGTCCCACTACACTACTAGGACTGGTCATGGCCAGGACCGGTCCCGCATATGTTTTGGGATCGGTCATGCTCTTCTGCAGTTGACAACTTTGCGCACCGATGGGAGAATTACAATATCTCTTTCCTCGGACCTCGGATTGACGTACGGTTTATGGCCACATGACCGTAACTTGACGAACTACAACTTTTATCTCTGAAGAAAATTCACAATTCCAAAGTATTCAATGTCAAAATTTCCCTTTTCTCAGCTGTTGCTGTCATTCTCTTCGACCGGAATCACCTTTTAAGCAACGAATGCTTTCTTTGACCTACAAAACACTCACAAATCTCGTGTAAATGGTATAAATGAAATATCTAAGGGTTGTGTGACAAAAAGTGAGGCATTCATTACCAAGCTTCAAGATTTACTTTATCTAAATGCGCTCAATAGCTTATAAAATAATGCACATGTTTTTATCATTAATCACCATGAAAGCGCTATGTTATTGAAATACGTGTAACTCTAAGGACTTGGGGATAAAAGTATGCATAAAAGACCATATAACATGTTATGAATATGCACTTTCTACATTTAATCACACCCCCAACTAGCTCATTGCTAGTCCCTAGCAATGTAGTGAACTAATGCAAGGTTTATTTAAATTCTAACAACAAAAACAAAAACAAAAGAAACAAAAATCCTAACTCACTTTCGCAGGAATCATGATTGCATTTAGCGTATGCAACAAGCCTTTAAACCACTAGGTTCCCCCTAATGGATGAGTGTTGTCTCGTGAGGGTTTGCAGTGAATCTACCCACAAAATTCATATTTATGGTTCGAATTTAAAAATCTTTCAAGAAAGCTCTCTCTCCTATATCAATGCAATTATGCTCAACAACTATGAAATTCTCTAGTATGCTTTAGCCTTGCAACACACACATTACAGTTAATCTACTATTAAAGTCATTAGAATGTTCTATACCTATTAATCTTCAAGTGCGTGTGTGAATGGAAAACCAAAATACAAAACTTTAATTTCAAAGCTCGCATAATCTTAGACACGATCAAGACGTTCATTTTGACTCAACTCTCACCTGGATTATACTCACAAGACGAAATCACTCCGAATTAGGTGTATTTATTATCTCTCATGATATGGAAGCTATAAAGAGTAAATGGAATGGAATCTAATGCTTCTCATATCTAAATTGAAAAAAGAAAATTGTAGGTGCATAAGTCTCATGAAAGTATACCTCACACTAAAAGAGCGAAATACCGCGGAGAACTCTCTCATTACCTTAACTTCGAATCCAATTTACTTAGAATCATTAGGAATTTGAAATGCATTCATGTAAGGGAAAGAAAGGTAGAAATTTTCAATATTGTCTTAGCATGTGATTGGAGTATTTCCTTACTTTGAATACAAGAGTTTGCAATTTTTCTACAACTTTTCATCTTCTCCAATCTATATGAATCATCCCTCTTTCTTTCTGTATTTCTTTTTAATTACATCTCTTTTCTGTTTTTTCACTTCTTCTTTTTTCACCCCTCTACTCTGTCCTTTTTTTTTATTGGCTACTCACCATATATTATTTTATTCATTTTGCAATCTTCTCACTCACACTTCACTGATTTCATCATAGATACATCACACTCCCAATCACATGTCAAGCTGTATATAAGCAATAAGTATGTGACATGTACTCCTTACTTAAGGCGTAGGTGTTCGAGAAGCAATGGCATTTAGGCTCAAAGTTTTGGTTTATGGTAGAAACATATCTAGAAGGGTAATATATAAGAAAATATACATGATTAGGCTCAGGGCTACAATATCAGTGTATAATCGTGTAAAAGAAGGCCTAAATCATTTCCCAGGTACATTAGTTTATTCATTTCAGTAATTTGAGAATTCTAAGTTCTTGGTAAATCTAGAACGTTCTTTTCTTGTGATCAACCAAATAGAAAGAATAATGAGACTTTCAACGAATTCAACACTTTTCAAAAAGTAAGAGTAAAAATTTAAAACCCTCTAAACTAAAAGAATGACTCAATATGCTCACTTGGGTTATTAGTCTCCACTACGTGCCTCTTAAGATATCTAAGCTATGCTGACTAATTCATTTTAGTAAATACATGGTTGTAACTCATGCTCAAGGTGTTTGAAGATTAAAAAGTATAAAACATACTATAACTAAGATAGTGAACAAACTACAATTATGTGCATCACTGTAGACACCCCAATTTTGACCAAACGTCAAATCCAGGGATTGGTTACCTCTCAAAGACCGATGATGACGATGACCGTGATGTTCGAATATTTTCCAAGAAATTCAAAATCTTCAAGATGTTCTTCAAGATTAAATTTTCAAAATTAAAAAATAAAAAGAGAGAGGATTTGGGTATTCGGGAGAGACCCGAACATTGAAGAACACATGAAGAAATCAGTCTGAGAATTTGCTCAATATACATATAAAAAGGTTTTTTTTAAAGAAGTATAAAATAAAATGATAAAAAAAAAGAAGAAGAAAGAGTTTTAAATAAAGAAAAATTGTCTCTTAAAAAAATAATAATGAATAATAAGAAAAGCGTAGTATATTGAAGAATATACCATGCACATGGGTGCATACCACCCACATGGGTGCATTTTAGCACAAATGTATATAAATATATAAAGATAAATCACAAAATTAAGTTTTGATTAATATTCCTTTCGAAAATTTAAAAAGGAGCAAATTCAGTTAACCCCGGCCCCGGCACTCACGGGTTGCCGCCTAGCATTCCGTGAATGCTGCCCGGCACTCAGTGAATGCCGCTGGCACCCGTCGAGTGCTGCTGGCTGTAACAGACTCCTTTTCTCACATGTTCTAGAAGAAAACTTTACACATGGGTCTCCACCCGAATTTACCCATTTATCCTTGAGATAATGAGGTCTATATAAAGAGACCTTCATCTTCATTTGAAAAAAAGAGCTTTTGAATCATTTTATATATATACAAGATATATACTTGAGTTTTGGGAGAGAGAGAAGAATCATATAGAAAAGTTAGAAGAAGAGAAGAATTTCTTGAAGAATTGGAAGAACTTGAAGAACTTTGAAGAGAATTTGAAGATCTTGAAAGAGCTTCATAAGAAATTGAAGAATTCTTTGAGGTCATAGAGGTAACCTCTTAATCCTTGGTAGAGTTAGGCTAATTCAATCACAAGTTCTTAGATCTAGGAACTTTTTCACATTTTCAAAACCTCTCCTCTTATCCCATTTCATCACACACCACTTAGAACTTGTGATTGAATCTCATAACACTTCATTAATTTGGATCCAATTGATGCCTTGGGTTTGAGATAAGTTTAATTTTGAAGAATTTTTGTTCCTAATTTTCTAAATAAACTTTCATTTCTTATTCCTAATTTTCTCATAAGATTCATGAGATTTTACATATCTTAATGAGTCTCTTTGAGTTTGATTCCTTAGTTTCCTATGATCATATGATCCATATGGAGATTAAAATGAATCATGGCCATAATCTACACATAGTTGGTGAGATACTAATATCAACTCATGACTAGGATCTCTTTACTATGAATCTTATGGAATTCATACTATATTCCATGGAGATTAGAGTAGATTTGTTTTTTTTTTAGTCTCCAATGACCATCAAATGGTAGGAGAAGTAGTTTAGTTTAAGTCCACCTTTATGGCTTAGACTAATCTCTTCCTTGGGTTTTGAGAAGTTCTCTATACTTCATCCAAAACCTACATGTATGTGTGTCTTTAGCCTCCAATGACCACCAAGTGGTAGGAGTAATGTTTTGAACTCAAGTTTTGGTCCATGAGTTTGAGTTCATTGTTTTGGATTTTGTGAAGTTCATTTCATACTTCATCAAAAAAATCCATAAGTCTAAAGGTGTCCTTAGTCTTCAATGACCATTAAATGGTAGAAGAGGTGATTTGATTTAAGCCCAACATTATGATTTAATAGTTGAGGTCAACCAACAAAGTTGAACTAGCAAAACGAAAACAGTGGTTTCACAAACTGTTTTCGATCCAAGATTTTTAGTTCGAAATCAGACCGTTGAAATCAAGTGAAACCAACGGGAAAGTGTCAATAACACAATATTCTACCACTGTAATTTTTGTTTTAAGGAAATTTCATGTTTACAATGATTTGGTCATGAGTTTTAGGAAGTAGTGATAATCTGCCCAGAGTTTCAGCACTGCAACACTCTTTTGAAACTAATAAATCAGAATTTTAACAGAGTTTTCGGGGTCCCTAATAATTTTTTCTTGGTACCTTAATGTGTTAGGAAGATCCCCTAAAAAGATCCAAGTATTTCTCATTCATTTACTATTTTTAGAAAATCGTGCAAGATCTCTGGACAGAGAGTTGCAAATCCCTAAGTGATGTCTAGTGTTTTTCATATTCCCGGAGATCCAACCGTTCAAACCTTGATTTTCTTTTAGGGATATAAACTAGACTCACAGAGGCATATCATATCCAAAAATCATTAAGATCCAACCGTTGGAAGTATGGTTTTTCTTTTCTTTTAGATCTGGTTTGTTCTCTGTAATTCACAAAAACTGCTACTGTTTTTTTTATCTAATCTTATTTATTTCAATTTAGATGGTCTCCTATTGTCTTCGTACCCAAATCATGTTTTGAATAATGATAATTTAGATTAAACCCAGAGGCTTAGGGATCCAAATTAGTGAATAAATTCATATCTCATTCTTGTTCATATTCATGCATTCATTCATACATGTTAATATTCATAAGTAGGACTTATCTCTTGTCTAAGTTGTATCTAATTGAACATGACTTAGGATTAATTATTTTTGATATTATACCTTGTCTAAGGAATGTGTACTAACCTTTGTTTTGTAGCGCATTTGAGGTACAATTTCTCAACTCTTCTCTAGTTTAATTCTATTATTTGATTTATATTGATTTTCGACTCCATGTGCGACACCTTAGCCTAGGTTTTGCCTTATGTGTATATATGTGTTAGAGACCTTTTCTTAGATTTATTTTGTTCTTGCATGCATTGCACGTTTAATATTCGCGGCCGGATCCCGGGTATGTTTTCTAGTTCTCTATTGCATATCATGTTGCTTGCTACTTGAATTACGTGGCTTATGAATGATATTTTGTCGTTAGCAATTTTACACCATTTTCAACATGCTTGTGTAATGTATATGTATATATGTATTAATTGAGGGCACATTTAAATTAATAATTCGATTAAAAGGATGTTGAGTAGAGGCCTATCGCAAGATAGGATGAGAGAGGGTGTTTTAGTCCGACGGGCTCCTTCCTCTCTCATTCCATAATCCCCGGACCTAGTTAATCTTTGGTTTCGCAAACGATCAGTTTTCTTTCAAAATGGTTTCTTAATTTTTCCTTTTAAAAATTAAGTGGCGACTCTTTAAAGAAATTTTTTTTGGAAAAGAATTTAAAAGAAAAGCTGTGGGTAGTTAAACTGCGATATCCACAATCTGGCGACTCTGCTGGGGATCGAACCCAGAATCTCTGGTTTCGCAGACCAGAATTTCTTATTTTGGGTTCACTCGAGGATTAGACTTGAAAGCATCATTTAATTGAATTAGTTAATTTTTTGTGTGCCCGTTGCATTGCACTTGCATGTCTCGCCAGTCGATTGCACGGAGCTATGACCTTGGAGGCTCGGGGCAACCCGGTCTGTCAAGCCATCATGGGGCTGTGTGATCACCCTTGATCTCGTACCATATGTTGGTATATGAAGCATCCTATCGGGTGTGTGTCAATGGTCCCTTATTTGACCAAAACCCGGCCTTTGCATAGTAGTTTCCATAGAACCTTTCAAAATTAGGAATTCTATTCTTGATTAGGGTTATGTGCTAGGGAGTTTTGTATGCCCGAAAGGGATTACTTGAGATGATGACGATGCTTACTTGATAAAAGATGTGTAACCTCTTAATCACTTTTGAGCAATTTCTCTTCATGTCCTATGACATTTGAGAATAAGCCGAATCTTGATTATAAGATTACATCTCTTGTATCATGTTTAGCTAAAGCATCATTGACCTTGTATGTATCTGAATTCATGAAAAGTGCGATGATTATCTAATCGTATGATACTCCTACCCAAGAATCCAAAGTTCATTGTTTATGAATTTTTTTTTATTGATCACTATCTTTAAATCCAAAAAATATGTTTTGAAAAATAATCCTTTCAAAGAAAAAGGTCCAAGGTTCATTTCCTTTAATCAAATAAAACCCAATCATCTCTTATTAAGAATAACTTTCATGTCCCCACTTTCAAAGAGGAAATCCAAAAATCTTGGGAATCGTTTTGATAAATGCTTTTCAAATGAATTTCAAAGCAAAGTTTCAAACCAACAAATTTGTTAAAGAATGTTTTACATCCCCATTTTCAAGGAACTCTCAAGAAAGCTTTCACATAAGAAATACTTTCCAAATAAATTTCAAAATTTTAATACTTAAAAGGGGTAATGAGGATCACAATGAAAGGAGGAATCGGCATACTTGACATGGATGAGGATTTTATGTGCTTATGTGTTTATATGCTAGGGCCAGAATCTTCTTTTTGGCATATAGAAATAGGCACACACACACACACACATGCATTGCATCCGTATGACATGTGAACCATCCATGAACATTGCACTAAGCATTTTTCAAAAATGAATAAAGTTGTTTAAGAATTGATTAAAAATAAAAATGGTTGTAGGTAAGATAGCATTGAACTCCGGGACAGTTTGGGTCAGAGATTCTACGCAAGGTTAGTAAGAAGAGACATGGCACAAGAAGCAAATGCAAGGGAAATAGCAGAGTTGAGAGCTGTAATGGAACAACAGGCGGGCTAAATGACTAGAATGATGACCATGATAGAAGCACTAGCACGACAGCCACCGATCAATGATCCTCCTCACAGGGATGAAGATTGGTTTGATGAAACAGAAGGGGTTGAAGCACCGAGAGCAGAAAAGGAGAAACCAGAAAAGGAAAGGGCTGAGAAAGATAAGATGATGGTTGAGAAAATGGAGAAATTAGAAAGGGTGGTCCGAAAGGCCCATGGAGTTGATACCTACTTGTTGGAATTGGAAGGATTATATAAAGGGGTCTGTGAAGTATTACCTGCAGAGTTCAAAATGCCTGTGTTCGATAAATTTGATGGAACGGGGAACCCTCGTAGCCACATCAGAATGTGTATAGGGGCATTTCAGCCGAGTGGCTTGAGCACAACCATGATGACAGTCTTATTTCAGCAGACGTTAACTGGGGCTGCTTTATCTTGGTACCTCACTCTGGAGCAGAAGAAAACCAGAAATTGGGAAGAAGTGGTCAAAGCATTCGTAGCCCAATATGAATACAATCAGGATTTGGATGTTTTTATCAGGGATTTAGAGACTACCTGACAGGGGAATAAAGAATCTTTTGCCGAATTTCTGAGCCGATGGAGGGGAAAGGCTGCTAAGATGGTACAGAGGCCGACTGAAAAGGAGCAAATCCGAATGCTGATGAAGAACCTCCAACCCATCTATCAGGAAAAGATGAGGTTCCAATCCCTCAACACCTTTGCCGAAGTGTTTGATGTAGGGACCAGAATCGAAGACGCGATACAGGAAGGGTTAATCAAAATAGAGGAGCCAACAAACAGGTACAGACGTCCGAATTATGGAGTAGGAGGAGGGCATTCAGGAGGCCATTCAGGACCTACAGATGTGAACGCACTGAGCGAACCCGAGAAGAAGTTCGATGTAGCCAGAAGTTACCCAAAGAGGGGAGGGGATAAGCCTTTAAGGAGGTTTTCAAAATTGGGAGTATCATTATCCACAGCTCTTGATAGATTATTGGCAAAAGGACACCTTCGCTTGCTGGAGCCGCGACCAAGACCGAATCCACCACCTCTAAATTTCAAATCTGATCTATATTGCAAATTCCATCAGGAACAGGGGCACTCAACTGATCGGTGTTTAAGATTAAGACATGAGATCCAAGACTTGATTGATAAGAAAGTAATATCTGAACCACCCACCAACCCGCCAAATGTTACCAGAAATCCGCTACCAGATCATCATGCCGTACCACCACCCAGAATTTATTACTTGGGAAATGAGGGGAGCTCTTTTGATCCATCAACATTGATCACTAAGTTGGGAAGTCCGAGAAAAGCTTATCAGATGTTGGAGGGTTCGCAAATCTGCACTTTAAAAGAGCTGGTAGATGAAAGCAAAGGGGAAGAAATGGAAGGGGCCATTGACGCAGACTGGTGGGCACCTGAAGCTGACATTTCACTTTGGTACAAAGGAGACAATATCTAGGATCACAATAAAGTTAAGGAGGACCTTTGGTACGAAAGTGAGGATGAAGGTTTGAAAGTTGTTGAAGCACAGGATGGACTTTGGGTCAACGAAGAAATTAGTCACCTCACACGATCCGGAAGGCATTTTAAACCACACGAACTTGGGGAAGATCACCCAGGGCAGGAAATGAATAAAAGGAAAGGGAAACTGAATGAGGAAGAAGAAGAGGACAGAGTTTTAAGACAGATAAAGAAGACACAGGCAAATATCACTATTTGGGGGTTGCTAATCGCTTCCAAGCGTCATAGACAAGCAGTCCTCGATGCTCTCAATCAATCGGACGTCTCCATCGATGTTACTCCAGAAGATCTTGTCGGCATGATCAACAGGAGTCCAACTCTCTCTATATCTTTCTCCGAAGCTGACTTACCTCCTGGGGGACCTGTTTACAATAAGCCATTGCACGTTACCGTGGAGTGTCTAGGAAATTCTCTACCCGCTTGCCTCGTTGACAATGGGTCTGCATTGAATGTATGCCCTTTTCGAACAGCCAAAAGGATGGGGCTCGATGAATCCACATTTATACCATCGGAACAAAAAGTGAGGGCCTATGACAATACTCTATGGACAGTTATGGGGATCATCTTTCTAAATCTCTCTATTGGGACCGGTGAAAGGGAAACAGAATTCCAAATCATTGACATTCCTGCATCGTTTAACCTGCTTCTGGGAAGGCCGTGGCTTGATAGTTTGGGCGCCATCCCGTCAACCATCCATCAGAAAGTTAAGTATATTTGGAAAAATAAGGTTTGCGATATTTTGGGGGATAGCTGGATGAATGTGTCTGAGGCCTCGTCAAGTGCTCCAATTTTAGAAGTACAGATACAAGAAGATGAAGCGAGCTTGGGTGGATTTGAGTTCATTAATGTTAAAGAAGAGGGGAAGCCGAAGGAGTTTTTATCATTGTATTTCGATCAGTACGCCAGTCCATTAGTGGCTGGGATCATGAGAAAAATGGGGTTCTTCCCAGGGATGGGTTTAGGAAAGAAGCACCAAGGATTGTCAGAATTCCCAAATATCTTTACACAAACCCACACTCACAGGCTAGGATACTCGCCAACCAAGGAAGAATTGAATAAGAAGAAGAAAGCAACCGATGCACCGCTGGAACCATACTTGAAAACTCTTAATGGGTATTTCGTCAAGCAAGGGGAAGATTTTCTGTTTTGCGGTTTTCCAGAGCCGTGGTTGGATAAAGCGGAGAAGCGTATGAAGTCGGGATTCGAGATATTCTTTGCACATGACTTCTCTGATTATGAGGACCCTTATCTTCAACAGCCTGCAAAGTCTACCATTGTTCAGGACTGGGTATGTACTCTGGATGGCTTGGCAATGAAGGACCTGCTAGAAGAAGGGTGCGAGGGGACCGAAAAGGGGAGCTCTGCAGAGATTAAGGATGAAGATAGGAAAAGCCGAGATAAAGAAGAAAGCAAGGGGAATAAAGAAAGGGAGAAACCAGAGTATGAAGGAAAACCAGAAGAAGTGGAAATAGAAGAGATCACTCAGGAAAGGAACAGGAAGATCACTTCATCACCGATATGGGAGGGGAAAGCAAGAAAGAGTGGGTCTTTGAGTCTAGTAATAAGTATCCCCCTCACCCAGAGTCTGTATTGGCCCAAATGAGGCGTCTTTCCATTTCTATGTCTGTTATGATTACTCCGAAAAAAGTTAATGAGAATGTGACTAATTCTGCTTACTTGACTGTGCATAATAATAACTGTGATGCATGTGATGAATATGATGAAATACCTCATGAATTACAAAAATTGATTGAAAAAGAAAATGAACCTGCATGCAAAATCATGGAAGGCACTTTAACCATTAATCTGGGAAATGAAGATAATCCACAAAATGTTTCTATTGGCTCCACACTTAATAATGAGGAAAGCAAAGAATTAATCAATCTATTAAAAGAATTCAAAGATGTCTTTGCATGGTCTTATGATGATATGCCAGGAATTGATCCAGAAATTGTCCAACACCATATCCCCCTTTTCCCAAACTCAAAACCCGTAAAACAAAAATTGAGGCGAATGAGGCCTGAATGGGCGCTTAAAGTGAAAGAGGATGTTGAAAAGCAACTAAGGGCTGGATTCTTGATTGTCACCGAGTATCCTGAATGGGTTACAAATATTGTACCGGTTCCTAAAAAGGATGGTCGTGTTAGGGTTTGTGTAGATTTCTGAGATTTGAACAAAGCTAGCCCTAAAGACGATTTCCCTTTACCCCACATCGACGTATTAGTAGATAATACCGCAGGGCATGAACTTCTGTCTTTCATGGATGGGTTTTCAGGGTATAACCAGATCTTGATGGCGCCAAAGGATAGAGAGAAAACAACTTTTATCACACCTTGGGGGACTTACTGTTATAGAGTTATGCCGTTTGGGCTTAAGAATGCAGGTGCGACCTACCAGAGAGCTACCACTATGTTGCTGCATGATATGATTCATAAAGAAGTAGAAGTATATATGGATGAAATGATAGTAAAGTCTAAGGAAAGAGGAGGGCATTTGGAGGCGTTGAGAAATTTTTTCGAAAGGCTAAGAAAGTTCAGAATGAGGCTAAATCCGCAAAAAATGCACCTTCGGGGTCACCACTAGGAGATTGCTAGGATTTCTAATCACACAGAGAGGAATTGAGGTAGATCCCACCAAAATCCAAGCCATAACCGAAATGCCTTCACCGAAGAATGAAAAGGAGTTGAGAGGGTTCCTAGGAAGAATACAGTTCATCAGCCGCTTCATATCCAAACTCACCATGACCTGTGATCCATTATTTAAATTGTTGAGAAAAAGGGAAAAGTTCGAATGGGATGGCCAATGCCAAAAAGTCTTTGAAAGAATCAAAACCTATCTTCAAAACCCACCCGTCCTATCACCTCCTAAACCTGGGAAGCCCTTATTGCTATATCTATCTGTAACCGAGAACTCGATGGGATGCATGTTGGCCCAAGAAGAGGAAGAGGGGCGTGTGGAAAAAGCTATTTACTACCTAAGCAAGAGAATGACCGGATATGAGTTGAACTATTCACCTTTGGAGAAAGCTTGTTGGGCCTTGGTGTGGTGTACCCGTCGCCTTAGGCATTACATGTTAGCCTTCCCTGTCACCCTAATATCCCGAATGGACCCACTCAAATATCTCTTTGAAAAGCCTGCCCTAACCAGTAGAATATCCCGATGGACCATGATGCTAGCCGAATTCGATATCAGATATGTCACTTCCAAATCTGTTAAAGGGAGAGCCGTCGCCGAGTACTTAGCCGACCTTGCCATAGAATCCGAAGAAAGAGGAGAATTTAGGTTTCCAGACGAGGAAGTAATGGAAGTGAAGGAGAACCTGTGGAAAATGTACTTCGATGGAGCAGCCAATCAGATAGGGTACGGGGTTGGGATTATCCTCATATCGCCTAGCGGGCCCCCACCCCATTGGCCGTTAAGCTTAAGTATAATTCAACCAATAACACGGCAGAATGTGAAGCTTGTATAATTGGGATGGAAGCAGCCTTGGCTTTGAGAGTGGAAAAAATCGATGTTTTCGGGGACTCTAATCTAATAATATCACAAGTGAGGGGCGACTGGAGAATAAAGCATGAGAAGTTGAGACCTTACCATGAATACCTGGAGAGCCTGAAGGTGCAATTCAGAAAAATTTCGTTCTACTACCTTTCCCGTGAGGAAAACCAATTGGCAGATTCCTTAGCAACCCTAGCCTCAATGATCCAAATTCCTATGGGAGTCTCCATGATCCCTTTATCTATAGAAGAGAGAACCCGGCCTTCATTTGAAACAATCGCCGCCATTGAAGAAAAGGAGGAGGTTGAGATACCATGGCATGCTGATGTCTGGAACTTTATCGAAGAAAGAAAATATCCTGAGGGAGCTTCAGAAAAGGATAAGAAAGCAATTAGAAGATTTTCAGCTCAATTCGTGATCTACGCCGGAAAGTTGTGGAAGAAGTCTTACACTGGCTATAACTTAGAGTGTCTGTATGGAAGGGAAGCGTGAAAGATGATGGAAGAAATACATGAAGGAGTCTGTGGGCCCCACATGAACGGACACATGTTGGCCAAAAAGATAATCCGGCAGGGATACTATTGGACGACTTTAGATAAGGATTGCTGTAAGTATTGTGAGGAGATGCCATAAATGTCAGGTTCATGCGAACTTAATGCATACCCCACCTTCCCAGCTCTATAGCATGACTGCCCCTTGGCCATTCTCTGTATGGGGTATCGATATCATCGGGGAAGTCGTTCCGAAAGCTTCAAACGGGCACCGGTACATAATTGTGGCAATAGACTATTTTACCAAATGGGTAGAAGCGGCATCATATGCAACTCTGAAGGAAAAAGATGTGGCTAGTTTTATCCAGAAGAATATAATCTGCAGATACGGGGTGCCAAATGAGCTTATTTCTGACCATGGGAGTCATTTTCAGGGAGAGGTTATTCCGTTCCTAGAGAAGTATAGGATTACCTGCACCAGTCCTCACCATACATACCACAAACAAATAGAGCAGTAGAGGCCGCAAACAAAAATATAAAGGCAATCCTGGGGAAGATGACGGATACATACAGGATTGGCATGAAAAACTACCTTTCGCTTTGTGGGGATATCAAACTTTCGTGAGAACCTCAACCGGGGCTACGCCATACTCATTGGTCTACGGGATGGAGGCTGTTTTGCCAGTGGAAGTCGAAATACCATCTTTAAGAGTTTTGGCAGAGTGCAAGATAACCGAACTGGAATGGTTGCAAGGGAGATATGAGGAATTGATGTTATTCGATGAAAAGAGGTTGGTTGCTGTAAACCATACTCGGGGATATTAGAAAAGGATAGCTCGTGCTTTCAACAAAAAGGTTCGCCCAAGGAAGCTTGTTGAGGGCGACCTGGTCCTCAAAGAACTTAAAGCGCCTGTTTATGACCCACGAGGGAAATTCAAACCTAACTGGGTCGGACCATACATTATCAAGACACTTCTCTCCGGAGGAGCCGCTTATCTCATGGACCTGGATGGGGTTGAGTTTAAACAACCAATCAACCTCGATCGCCTCAAAAAATATTTTGCTTGAAATCTTGCCTTTCAAAACCTCTAGAGTCGATAAACTATGCTCGACCTGATTCCCGTTAGGGGATACGTAGGCAACCCGCTCGGTTCGGTCACAAAATAACAAAAAAATGTGTGTGTTCTTTCTAGCCTTAGCTGAACTACTGAGGACCTGATACCCATTAGGGGATAAGTAGGCGGGCTCACAAGACCCTCGGTCCAAATAAAGCCCAAACAAAGTTAAATGTCCTGAGTTTCGCCATGCCAAACTAGGGGCAAACTTGCGTTTGTCCAAGAACCACATCTAAGTCCCGAAACCAGGGGCAAACTTCGTTTGCTAGAACCGATGAACCCAGACAAAGCCTAAACCCATTTCTGGATCTACTAGCTATCAAGATATGCATCATGTGGAAACAGGCAAGAATTCATTATATAGAGGGATTAAAACTAAGCAAGACTCATGAAAGAGTAATAAAAACTGAAAGAGACATTGAGAGGAAAATTGTTCATAACCCAAAGAAATTAAAGGAGTGCTAACTTTGATTCAATATGATTAGGGCATTTTTTCGGAATACAAATAAAAAAAAAAAGAAGAGCTTTCAAAAAGAAGGAAGAGAAAAAAAAAGAAAAAGAAAAAGGAAAATGCATCACAGAAAATGAAACACAGCAAAAGTTAAGCAGAATTTGTCGAAAATTTTAAAGTCTTGTTTTTTTCCCTTTTCATTTTGTCTATCTAGAAGCTATTCCCTGACCAGGGTCTGGATCTCAAGCAAATACTCTACGGTCGGGACAACTGAAGCTGGAGTCCTCTGAAAGGGAGCCGATACCCTATCATGCCAAGCCTCAGCGAATATCCTCACGGTAGAAGGGCGTAGGGCGGAACTCCTCGAGAAATCAGCGGTAATAGCATCAGGGACGTCCTGGAACAAGCCAAACTGGCGGACTACCCGGCTGGGGATGTAAAAGGTGGTGGCTCGCAGACCAGGCAACCAAACCCTTGGGCGCCCAGGAAGTCGTACCGCAACGGAGCAATAAGACCATCGGGGGCATATCCAGCAGATGTCCTCGTAGCTCAAGCCTCAAAACCAAGCAAGCCAGCTAGTAACTGTACGGGAAGGGTAACGGACACCCATGCGATCATAGGAAAGCAGTCTCCCGAGGGGAGGGCGAGCGAAGAAGCCTAAGTGCTCGAAGAGCCAAATCTGCAAAACGTGAGGTGACCACAAAAGCAGCATCGATCCCGCGGTATGTGCGTAATCCAAGCCCAGCAAGGTCTCCCCCAGAACGAGCATAACAGCACTCTACATCTCTCGAAGGCCACATACGACCGGAATCAGGATGTCAGTGGAAGACTGAAATAAGAAGTGGGAAAGCATCGCCAAGGAGAGGGCATTCCGCCTGATAACCTGATATCTCCCATCGTCAGGATCACCAACAGGTGCATAAGTGGAGGAAAGGCGGTCAAAAATCGATGTGTTGATCCCGAACGAAGGAACTGGCAGCACCCCGGGAAATACCAAGAAGGGCCGATAAATCCTGGATATATCCCGCCTGAACCTGTGGAATGATCAAGTCGGCATAGGGATCAGTGTGGAGGATGGCACTAAACTCCTCAAAAAGAGGACAAACCTCCTCGTGACCAAACCGAAAGACGTGCAGAGAAGGATCCCAACACATGATAGCTGCTCGAAGTAAGCCCTCGTCTAGAGCCATATGGTGAAATGCGAAAAGATATCTGTGAGACTCAAAGTTGAGTCGGTCGATGCCGGAAAGAGAATCCATCCATGGGTATAGAATGTCGGAACTAATGGGGGCAATGAAGAAAGGAGGAGGATATAGAAGAAAAAGTTTGAATGCAAAGAAGGCAAAGGGCTCTGGAAATCTCGAATGAACCTAAAAATGGTCAAATGACAGCTTATAAAGAAAAGGGCCCGGACCGGCACTCAATGTAAAGTAGCGGCATCCACTGAGTGCCGGCCGGCATCCACTAAGTGCCGCACGGCATTCAGTGAATGAAGCATGCTTTGAAAGCCGGCCGGGAAGAGGATGCCGGCCAGTTTCACTGAGTGCCGGCCAGGGTTTAGAAGGCACATGGGTCTTTTTGTAACTTTAATCAGCCCAAACCTGCATAGAATTTGAACAAAAAAATGTCACCAATCATCATCCCAGCACTAATTGTTTGCACCATTCATCAAAAATAAAGCCAAGAAAAGGGCATTCATATTCTAAATCAGCAAAGGGAATAAAGTTTTAAAACTAAGCCGGGGAAGCAATCAAGCATGAATATAAACAAGTTCAAAATAGGCACACAGGCCACCATGCATGAGTACTGCTAATTCGCCTAAATAAATTGAAAAGAGAGTTCGGAATTCTTTGTCCTCGCAGGAACATAACATAACATAATAAAATAAGGAGATAAGTTATCCTCGTCTACGACGAGGATTCCTTCTAGGTGCTTGCGGGGCTGTCTGACTTCCTCCAGCTCCTCCATCACCACCATCTCCGCCCTCTCCACCATCTCCATTACCTCCTTGATAGCCGCCGCCTTGGCCACTGCCGCCAGCACCCCCTTGATAGCCGCCGCCTTGGCTCAGTTGGAACTCCTGGATCTGCCTCCTCAGAGCAGCCATCTCAGCTTCCTGTAAGAAAGAATAAACGAATTAAGTAATGTAAAAAAAAAGAAGAAGAAGAAAGAGAAAAAGGAAGAATGTGATACCATAGCCCTGGCCTGAAGGTCAGCATTGGCCCTTGCTCCATCAGCCTGAGAAAAAGAGAAAAAGAGAATTAGAATGCAGTTTATAAGAATAAAAGGCGGTCATTTGAATTTTTTTGAAAAGAAATAAGAAAATCTCTTGAATTTTGAAAAGAATAAGGGTGATGATTCGAATTTCGAAAATAATAAGGGATTTGTTTCCAACAAGAGAGGAATTTACCCTCCATTCACGGCCATGAATCCAATGCTGGACAGTGTGCGCATACGATAAACTTTCCTCGGCATAGTCCCTGGGGACGGTATCATACTGTAGAGGGATGGATGGAACATTCTGAGTGTAAGGGGTCAACTGGTACATGGTCTCCTAACCCATATCGACCATGGAAACACTCCAATTCCACTGCGGGAGAGCTGGGGGTTCGGCAACCCCGGGAACAGGCTGCAAATAAGAATTTGAATATTAAATGACAGCATATTTTAAAAAATATAAAAGAGGGGTAGAGGCAGAAATAAAAAGTATAATAAAAGTTTTTTTACCCGAACGACATCCATGAGAGGAAAATTGTGCATGAGAGAGTTTAGTTTGAAGGTAGGATAACCATCTGGACCGTCCAGAAAATTTGCAATATTTTCCCCGTCTAGAGCGGGCACCAGGTCGTCGTGATCCAGGGTCTCCGTGCTCCTCATAGTAGCAAGAGGAGCTCTCGGCACATAGGAATTTGGGGCGGCAAGAGACTGCCTGGTCACCCTCTCGCCAAGGTACCACTCTCGACATGCTTCGCCCACCATCAGGATCCTCATTCTAGTAGGGGCCATCGCCGCTTGAATCGCTTCACTAGCCTCTGGGAGAGCCGCCGCCCACGGATTCCACTCCACATGAACCTCACGTAGGTTGACAAGGAGGTTCCTATAACCAACAAATTCATGGGCCCCGATCTTTTGGCTCGTTGCTTCCTTCCTCCATTTTAAGCCCTGGGGCATGATAGCGGCCTCGCTGTCCCGAGTACGAGGAGCCCTCATGTGGAGGTATTCATGAGACCATATCTGCAAAAGGAAAAGAAAAGAATGAATTCAGTTTCCAAAAAAATAAAATTAGAAAAGGTAAATAAAGAAAAAGGGGAAAGTTTTCTGAAAAATAATAAAGATGTACCTCCCAGGCTCTCCAATACCCGCCAGTAGAAGGGGAATTCCCCCTGGAGACCTCGCTCATATGATTATAGAGAGTAGCTAGCCCTGCCCCACCCCAGTTATACTGGGAGATGCAGTCGACGTCTGTGAGGGAAGCCAAGTACCCTAGATTGATCATATCCCCTTTTGTGCTCATCAGCGAGCAACCCAACACATACATAATGAAGGCCCTAGCCATCTGATCGTCAGTAAAGGCCTGACCCCGAAAAGTATCCAAGAACCACTTCGTCGGCGGGCCCCGAGTAAGTCAATAATCTCCTCATGACGAGTCTGGAGATCGTTGTAGCGAGCAATGGGAAGGCCACCAAACGGAACGCCAGTGATCACGGCGAAGTCCAAAGGGGTCATCGTCATCTCCCCAAAGGGCATGTGAAAGGTATTCGTTGTATCCCACCACCTCTCCGCTAGGGCCTGGATATGGGTCCTGTCATTCGTACTCTTCTCTAAAAGCAACGCGAAGAGCCCGAATCCAGCATTGTTGACCAAGGTTCTAACATCATCAGAGAGCTTCTCGTACCACCTCCGGCCGTGAGCCATGCTCCCATGACCCTTGAGGACAAACTCTGGAGTCTGCAAAAAAAAAAAAAGAGAACAAAAAAAAGAGAACCAAAAAAAAAAACAACAAATAAGGGAAAGGAAGAAGATAAAGTGATCAGGTTCTTTAGGTGATAAAAATAAGGAAAATTCTTGAGTCTAAGCGACTCATTTGATTTGAGAATAAGAATTAAGAAAAATTTTCTTTGTTTGAAAATAAAATATTCTTTCGAGTCTAAGCGACTCGTCTGATTTGAAAATAAGAAAAGATTTGGAGTCTAAGCGACTTCGTTTGGTTTGAGAATAAGAAGAAGATTCTTTTGAGTCCAAGCAACTCGTTTTTGATTTGAGAATAAGGAGAAGAAAATTTTCTTTGAGTCTAAGCAACTCGTTTTGAAAATAAAAAGATTCTTTTGAGTCCAAGCGACTCGTTTTTGATTTGAGAATAGGGAGAAGAAAATTTTCTTTGAGTCTAAGCAACTCGTTTTGAAAATAAAAAGATTCTTTTGAGTCCAAGCGACTCGTTTTTTTTAGAATAAGAAGAAGAAAATTTTCTTTGAGTCTAAGCAACTCGTTTTTGAAAATAAAGAAATTCTTTTTGAGTCTAAACGACTCGTTTGATTTGATAATAAGAATAAGAAAATTTTCTTTGAGTCTAAGCGACTCGTTTGATTTGAAAATAAGAAAAAAAATTCTTTTGGGTTTGAGCGACTTATTGATTCGAAAGTAAGAGAAAGTAAAGCTCTGGGTTATGCGACAATAGATTTTCAGGTTCATTAAAACATAGTTCATCCGAACGCCTCACGGGATTGATGTCCCCCATTAGAGTTGGACGAATAGAACATTGGAATTCATAAGCATGGAAAGTTAATGAACCCAAATAAAGGCAATAAGCGAAAGCACAATACCAAGAATGGAACCCCAATCATGACATTCTACCCAAGGAAACCAACTCGAAAAGGGAGGGGGATCGTAAAAAGAGGTTGAATACATCTAAGTGCACAAGAGCCATAAAAGCATTCATACATACATTGTGTATCATATACTACATGGCATCGCATCAGCATAAAGAGGGGAGGGGGGCATTCATGCACACATCGCTCATCATTCATAGCATTACATTGCATTATCTCATCATAAGCATAAAATGGGTTTAGAGTATACCAATCTATTGAAAGCCCGTGCCGAGAGGTGTGCCCCGGGGTCGGCGAGTAAGAATGAGAAGTTGTGGACCGGGTTGGGTTTGTACTTCTTCTTAGGGGGACCATAAGATCCTGAACCACTAGCCATTGAAAGATCTACAAGAAAAAAGAGGAGAAATCCATGTTTATATGAGAAAATTTTGGAGGAAGAAGATCAAATAACATGTAGAAACATGATTTCAAACACTAAATCAAGTAAAGATGTAATCTTGATGATTAAAGGAATGAACATACCTTGTTCTTAGGTCGAGGATCAAAAGGGAGAAGATTTTTTTTGAGAGAAAAGAGAGAAGAGAGAATGAAAAAGAAAGAGAAAACAATCAAGTTTTATACACTGCTAATCAGGCCGGCACTCGGCGAAAAGTTGCCGGCACTCGCGAAGTGCCGCGCGGCATTTGGTGATTGCCGGCCGGCACTCAGTGGGTGCCGGCTACCCTCACCGAGTGTCGCCGCGTGGTCAGGTTGCCCCTTTTCCTTCTAATTTTCATATTTATAATAAGACCCCCCGAATTTTGCTCCCGTGTCCTTTAAAATTTTCCCTCGTTTCAAAGGGACCCCCGAGATTTGAAAAATAAGTTATTAAGCCCTTTTGTAAATTGAGATTAGCCCTTACTTGTTGAAAATTCTGTCAAGAACACCCGCTTGCGGTAAATGAATAAGATGAGTCTAATCGACTCCGGGTTTCTTTGAAATTTGATTTGATTGGAGTCTAATTGACTCCAAGTTTTGGAAAACTGAATAATTGAGTCTAACCAACTGTGGATTTCTTTGAAATTTGAATTTTGATTGGAATCTAATTGACTCCGAATTTTGAGGAACTAATTTAATTAGAGTCTGTTTGAGTCAGGACTTTTGAAAATTAATTAACTCCGGAATTTTTTGAAAATTAATTTGATGCAAGCCTGATTGGCTCTGATTCTTTGAAAATTGATTTGATTTGAGCCCGATTGGCTCCGATTCTTTGAAAATAGATCTGACTTGATTGGTTTTAATTCTTTGAAAATTGATCTAATTTAAGCCTGATTGGCTCTGAAAATTGATTTGATTTGAGCCCGATTGGCTCCGATTCTTTGAAAATAGATCTGACTTGATTGGTTTCAATTATTTGAAAATTGATCTAATTTAAGCCTGATTGGCTTTGATTCTTTGAAAATTGATTTGATTTAAGCCCGATTGGCTCCGATTCTTTGAAAATAGATCTGATTTGAGCATAATTGGTTTCAATTCCTTGGAAATTGATTTGATTTGAGAGTCTTGTTTGACTCTGGAACTTTGAAAATTGATTTGGTGCGACTCCAGGTTAGGAGGAAATTAAGCCAACTTTAATATGACTGATCTTCGATTTCAGGAATTAAAAGCAAATACGAATCCAAATAGTTCCAGGTTTAGGAAAGGTAATTCGAAATTTAATCCCGAGAAAAAGTAGCTCCTAAAAAAATTAGAAATTATGAATTGAACCAAGTCAACTTTTGATCTCGCCTTATGAGAGGGTAAATTCGCATCCTCAGTCTTTGAATCTTCGCCAATCCCAGCGTGCTACCTAAGGCTTAGTCAATCAGATGATTCTTGGAAGACACCGGAGTATAAGGCGCGAAGCACATCTCAGTCTTTCAGCGTGCTACCTGATTCGACACCGGAGTATAAGGCGCGAAGCGCATCTCAGTCGATCAGATGATTCTTGGAAGACACCAGAGTATAAGGCGCGAAGCGCATCTCAATCTTTCAGCATGTTACCTGATTCGACACCGGAGTATAAGGCGCGAAACGCATCTCAGTCTTTCAGATGATTTTGGGAGATTATGGAGCGTAAGGCATGAAGCGGCTCAATCTCCCAGCGTGCTACCTGATTCGGCTTAGTCGATCAGATGATTTTGGGAGATTATGGAGCGTAAGGCATGAAGCGGCTCAATCTTTCAGCGTGCTACCTGATTCGGCTTAGTCGATCAGATGATTTTGGGAGATTATGGAGCGTAAGGCATGAAGCGGCTCAATCTCCCAGCGTGCTACCTGATCTGACTATGGAGCGTAAGGCATGAAGCGGCTCAGTCGATCAGACAATTCTCAAAACTCACATAGAGCATGCATATGTATCATTCATGATGTTCCCAGAATAGGACGATAGTATAATAGGAAAACTTGAAGTATAGGATGCATTTCTGATGATAGGAAGGAGCATGGTGTTAGGGATATATACTAAAAGCCATGCTTTATGTAGTTGATTTATTATTCATTTAATAAAATCAGTTAATCCATTTTTTTTTTGAGAATCTGTGTGGGCAATGTTTGTATTATATTTTAATATTATGCATGTGTGTCTCTCATTCTATATAGTAGGTGGTTTGGTGTGTAGAGTTCGGCTTACACACGGAAGATCAAGCCATCAGATATTATAGAATGTAAGATTTTGGTTTACAGTCTTAGATGGGATTGGACACACCATCGGTAGGACTGCAGCATGGTGTTGTAGTAGGTTTGTCTTGACTACGGAAAATGGTATAGTTTCAACTCACTATGCTGGTACACTTTGTGTATTAAACGGGACTGACTTGGGGTAATTATCTTTATACTGACTTATAAGATAATTAATACCTCATGGCTATTATGAGTGCTTATGCTCTAAATCCTAAGTTAATTTGTAGACACGTACATTTGATATTTATACTTTGATCCCTAAAAGGGTGAGATCATTAAATGGGTCAATATCTCATTGGATTGGGTGGCAATGTTAATTGTGTGGTGGATATTAATTAATGATGGAATCCATGTCTCAATTTTGGGATTGATGATATCCCCTTGAGAAAGCTTATAAGTTTTGATTATGTCAAACCCTGCAGGTGGATTTTGTATCTGACATATCAAATAAGTTAAGCAGAGGATCTCAAGGAATTTTAAGAAATTAATTAAATATGATTGTCAGTAATTATATTTAATTAATGGATATCTGTAATCTTAACATGGGGAGATAATAAGCATTTAATAACATGGAGCTCGAAATATATTTTTGAGATAAGGGTAGGAGTACAATTATAATTCTTTAGTGGTATGAATTATAATTTATGGAGATAGGAATCTGATTCAGTTCGAATTAGGGTTTCCTAATTCCATAAGGAAGCCTATTCCTTATTGACTTCTTATGGTCCCAATCGTAGCCTATATATATGCTGCTTTGGCTCTCTTCTCAGTTAGCGTCTTTCTATATAGAGAATTATAACTCGAAATAGAAAAGAGAGCAAAAAAGAGGGAGAGCAGAAAACAGAAAGGATTTCGAAAGAGCCCACACTCAGTTCGATATTCTGGCAGCAAAGGAATACGGTAGAAGATCGTGAGCTGTTATCGAGCCCGTGTTCTCGATTCGTCTACTACAACAATCCGTTTTAGCAGTTTAAGGTAACCCTAGTTCCGCCCTTGTAGGGTTATTGTAGTTTTCACATAATTTTTTTGCAGTACCAACTTATACGCGCTGTCAACGAATTCTGGGAACGCAGTTTCCTAACAGTGGTATCAGAGCAACGTTGATTCTGCGTATGGGTTGGACGCAACCATGTTGTCCAATAAAACAGATCTTATGCGTGTTTTGATGGATGGATAGAACGTAGAACTGTGCTAACCCTTGTTTTGCAGCGTTCTTATTCCACTATTATGGTCACTGATTTTGTGTGATTGGATCCCACGATGGTTTTATCCGTGGTTAATTTTTCTGTTTTGATATAGCATGTGAACTCCTTTATGGAGGCATAGGATTTGTATGTATTGGATCCCACGCTTGATTGATGCGTGGTTAATTTACTGCAAATATATAGCATGTGAACTCCTTCATGGAGGCATAGGATTTATGTAATATATCTCAAGTAAATCCGTGAAGACAATTCATGAAGACAGTTCGTGAAGACAATTTACAAGCAGTTTCAGAAACCAATCTGGAGGCAATTTCTGAAGGCTGTTTCAGAAAACAGTTCTGGAAGGCAGTTGCTGATGGTAAATCGCCGGGCAGCTCGACCCCCGTTGCGTAGTGGCGACATAGAGCTAATCGGGTTCAATGAAGATTTCTTCACAAGAGTTGCAGCTTGACCATAATAGTGGGATTCCTATTTTATTGTGGTTTCCTTATTTATGTGTGATTGAATGACTATTATTGTTTCATGCTTAATGAATAGGACAACATGGATAATTGTTCCTAGACCTATTTTAGATGTCTAGCTGCATTTTTAATTTATATTAATTTAAAATGATGGACAACTACATGTGTATTTAGAAATAAAACTAATTCCATAATTTGAAAGCATAAGTACTTATTTTCTAAAATCATGAGAATAGAATAATTTTATTATATACACATGTGGGTTTCACAAGTAAGGATGAATTAATCCTTGTCAAGTATTCCATCATTTTTTATTAATTAAATTAAAAGTTTTTTTAAAAAATTATAACCCTCAATTTTTTTTAAAAAATTCTAAGTGGGAGAGGGAATTTATCAAGTATATATCCCATGGTCTCCATCACTGGTTTGTAGATGATATGATTAATTTTGTGTGATGGCTCTAGTGTCATCCTCCCTATCGGATGTAGTTGATCATGGAATCATCAGTACAAACTTCTTTAAAAGAATGTTTTGGGTGATTGTTGGTGTGGGTCACCTCTCCATCAGAGGTGTTCCTCACAGAACTCTTGACCTAGAATTAAGTGATGGTATACACTTAGCTATAAATAATAATATCCTCTCCATCTGAGTCACTGTTATTATTTATAGGACCAAAGCAAGTCAGCAGTTTAATTTTATTAGGCAAAGTACATTGCCTGGATAGTAAAATTAAAAAGGCAATTGTCTATCTGAACAAATGATGGATAGTATATGGCTTCCCATCGAGTCATACTATTCGCGGTGTATCAGGTTGCTGGCGGATTCCTTTCAAATATGGTAGAGGGAACCAATATTTTCAACTCGAATCCATAGTAAATTTTGCCCAAACGTAATTATTTATGTTATGTGATTCTCAGGCTTTCAAATGGGTACTTTCAATCCACTTGTTGTTATACTTAAAGGAAACAAACTTACTGGACCAAACTATATAGACTGGAAAAGGAATTTGGATATTGTGTTAACTGCTGAAGAGTACAAGTTTGTGCTTACTCAAGAATGTCCTGAGCAACCTGGTGAGGGGGCAACCGCTGAGGAAACCCAGGCTCACAAGAAATGGGTTAAGGCTGATGAGATGGCGCGGTGTTACATTTTGGCATCCATGTCAAATGTTCTGCAATATCAGCATCAGTCAATGACCAGTGCCTATGACATGATGGAGAGCCTCCGAGAGATGTTCGGGGATCAAAGTCGTGCTGCTAGGCAGGTTGCTATGAAAGACTTGATGAACACAACCATGGCTGAGGGGACGCCTGTAAGGGATCATGTTCTTAAGATGATATCTCTTCTTAATGAACTAGAGATCCTTGGAGCTGAAATCGACGGGGAAACCCAGGTTGATATCGTACTCCAGTCACTACCAGAGTCTTTTAAGCAATTCCGCCTCAATTACAACATGAATAAATTTAAATATACCTTGGTGGAGCTGCTTAAAGAACTTCAGGCAGCTGAGGGTCTCAACAGAAAGTCAGGGAGTGCTCTTGTGTTTGAGAAAGGTTCTACTTCAAAGCCGAAAGGCAAGAAGAAAATGAAAAAGACTCAAAAGAAGGTCGCGGGTCCTCCGCCAATCCAAAGGCCACGAGGACAACCGGGAAAGCCTAAAGGCAAATGTTTTGTTTGCAAGCAGCCAGGACACTGGAAGAAGCAATGTCCAGTTTATCTCGCTAGATAGAACAATCAAGGTAAATCTCATTTACTAGTTGTTGAATCGTGTTTAGCGGTCCGATCTACCGGTACCTGGTGTGTAGATACGGGAGCCACTGATCATGTATGCAATTCTTTGCAGGGGTTCCAGGGAACCAGGCAGCTCAGTGATGGAGAGATTTATCTATATATGGGAAATGCTATGAGAGTAGCAGTAGTTGCAGTAGGAGATCTACATCTTAGTTTTGGTAGAGATAGGAATTTAATATTAAGAAATTGCTTTTATGTACCTTCTATTAGAAGGAATTTAGTTTCAGTTTCTAGTTTAGTAAAGAATGGATATTCAGTTCATTTTAATAAAGTAGTAGTTATTAAAAAAAATAAACGTTTTATTTGTTCTGGTCAATTGGTGGATGATCATTGATCTTTATATTATAAATCCTATCTCTCCTATACTGCAACTTAATGAATTGAATAACACAAATAGTTTGCCATTTAAGAGAAAAGAACCTTCGAGGATGAACCAAACGCATCTTTGGCACTTACGCCTTGGTCATATTAATTTGAAAAGGATTCAAAGACTGGTTCAAAATGGGCCATTAGGCTCATTGGAAGTGGAGGCACTTCCAGTTTGTGAATCCTGCTTGGAAGGTAAAATGACCAAGAGGTCATTCTCGGCCAAGGGCAATAGAGCAAAAGAGCCGTTGGAACTGGTTCACTCTGATTTGTGTGGTCCTATGACTGTCCAAGCAAGAGGGGGATTTGAGTACTTTATCACTTTCATCGATGATTACTCAAGGTATGGGTACATTTATTTGATGCGGCGTAAGTCTGAATGCTTTGAGAAATTCAAAGACTTCAAGGCTGAAACGGAGAAGCGTCTAGGTAAATGTATCAAGACACTACGATCTGATCGTGGGAGAGAGTACCTCTTGGGAGAGTTTAGGGAATACTTATTGGAGCAAGGGATATTACATTCCAATTGTCTGCACCCCGTATGCCTCAGCAGAACGGTGTGGCAGAAAGAAGGAATACGACTCTTATGGACATGGTAAGATCTATGATGAGTTATTCAGATTTACCAATTTCCTTTTGGGGACACGCATTAGAGACAGCCGCATACATTCTAAACTTGGTACCATCTAAGTCAGTACCTACTACTCCCACAGAATTGTGGACTGGGCGAAAGCCTAGTCTGCGGCATGTTCGGATCTGGGGTAGTCCAGCACATGTGCTGAAAGGGAACGCAGAAAAGTTGGAATCAAGAACAGAAGTATGTTTGTTTGTTGGGTATCCAAGAGGAACTAAAGGTGGTCTGTTTTATAGTCCTAAGGATCAGAAGGTTATTGTTAGCACCAATGCCACATTCTTAGAAGAGGACTATGTTATGGACCACAAGCCCAGAAGCCGTATTATTCTAGAGGAAATTAGAGGAAAGACACCGACATATACTTCTTCGATACCAACGGTACAAGAAGAAACACCACAAGAAAGAGTTATCGATATTCCATTACCACGTCGTAGTGGGAGGATTATCGAAACTCGTGTAGATCTCGAACCAACCATTAACACGCAGGTTCCTGAACCAGTACAACGTGTAGATAATGGTGTATTAGGGTCAGAATCTTCACAACGAAATATCAGTGATGCACAGACATGGATTGTGCCTTGTCGTAGTGGGAGGGTTATTATTCAACCTGACCGGTATATGTTCTTGGGAGAGTCTTATGACCGGGTCCCTGATGAACAAGGTACTGACCCCTGTAACTACAATGAAGCACTCCAAGATAAAGATGCAGATCTTTGGCAAAAGGCTATGAAGTCTGAAATGGAGTCCATGTACTCCAATCAAGTCTGAAATCTTGTAGAACCACCCAATGAAATAAAATCCATTGGATGTAAGTGAATCTATAAAAAGAAGAGAGGAGTAGACGGTAAAGTAGAAACCTTTAAAGCAAGGCTTGTTGCGAAAGGGTTCACTCAAAAAGAAGGAATTGATTATGAGGAAACCTTTTCGCCGGTGGCAATGCTGAAGTCTATCCGGATTCTCTTATCTATTGCTGCACATTTCGATTATGAAATTTGGCAAATGGATGTCAAGACAGCATTTCTAAATGGGAATCTTGACGAGTGCATCTATATGATGCAACCAGATGGGTTCATTGCGAAGGGCTAAGAACACATGTTGTGCAAGCTTAAGAAGTCTATTTATGGACTTAAGCAGGCATCTAGGTCTTGGAATATCCGCTTTGATCAAGCAATCAAGTCTTTTGGTTTTGATCAATGTGGGGATGAATCTTGTGTGTACAAGAAACATGATGGAAGAGTGGTGGTGTTCTTAGTACTATATGTGGATGATATCTTGCTAATCGGAAACGATGTGGGGGTATTATCTTCTGTAAGGGTATGGTTATCTAGTCAATTCGATATGAAGGACTTGGGAGAAGCCGGTTATATCCTAGAGATCAAGCTTATGCGAGATCGCAAGAATAGGATGTTGGGTTTGTCACAAGGCACTTATATTGACAATATTCTTGCAAGGTTTAGCATGCAAGATTCCAAGAAGGGATTCCTTCCCTTCAGACACGGAATTACTCTATCCAAGGATCAGTGTCCTAAGACACCTGATGAGATAGAGAAGATGAAGGCAGTTCCTTATGCCTCGGCAGTAGGAAGCCTAATGTATGCTATGCTATGTACTAGACCTGACATCTGCTTTGCTGTTGGCATGGTTAATAGATATCAGTCTAATCCAGGGCAAGAACATTGGACTGCAGTGAAAAATATTCTTAAGTACCTGAAAAGGACTCAAGACTATATGTTAGTTTACCAAGCAGATAGTCTTGTACCCATTGGGTACACAGATTCTGATTTTATGTCAGATAGGGATTCCAGAAAGTCTACCTCAGGATATGTGTTTACCCTAGGAGGTGGAGCCATTACTTGGAGGAGTATCAAGTAGTCATGTATTGCTGATTCTACCATGGAAGCCGAGTATGTGGCTGCTTCAGAAGCCGCTAAGGAGGCCATTTGGCTCAGAAACTTCCTTATGGATCTAAGAGTGGTACCTGCGGTACAATCAACTATTACCCTTTATTGCGATAATAGCGGAGCGGTTGCTAACTCAAAGGAACCAAGGGCCCATAAGAAGGGAAAACACATTGAGCGTAAGTATCACCTGATACGAGAGATCGTGCAAAGAGGTGATGTTGAAGTGACCAAGATAGCATCAGCAAATAACCTGGCAGATCCGTTCACCAAGAGCTTACCGGCCAAGACTTTTGACAGTCATGTAGAAGGGATAGGAGTGAGGTGTGTCGCATCATGGCTTTGAGTCTAAGTGGGAGATTGTTAGGGATATATACTAAAAGCCATGCTTTATGTAGTTGATTTATTATTCATTTAATAAAATCAGTTAATCCATTTTTTTTTTTGAGAATCTGTGTGGGCAATGTTTGTATTATATTTTAATATTATGCATGTGTGTCTCTCATTCTATATAGTAGGTGGTTTGGTGTGTAGAGTTCGGCTTACACACGGAAGATCAGGCCATCAGATATTATAGAATGTAAGATTTTGGTTTACAGTCTTAGATGGGATTGGACACACCATCGGTAGGACTGCAGCATGGTGTTGTAGTAGGTTTGTCTTGACTACGGAAAACGGTATAGTTTCAACTCACTATGCTGGTACACTTTGTGTATTAAACGGGACTGACTTGGGGTAATTATCTTTATACTGACTTATAAGATAATTAATACCTCATGGCTATTATGAGTGCTTATGCTCTAAATCCTAAGTTAATTTGTAGACACGTACATTTGATATTTATACTTTGATCCCTAAAAGGGTGAGATCCTTAAATGGGTCAATATCTCATTGGATTGGGTGGCAATGTTAATTGTGTGGTGGATATTAATTAATGATGGAATCCATGTCTCAATTTTGGGATTGATGATATCCCCTTGAGAAAGCTTATAAGTTTTGATTATGTCAAACCCTGCAGGTGGATTTTGTATCCGACATATCAGATAAGTTAAGCAGAGGATCTCAAGGAATTTTAAGAAATTAATTAAATATGATTGTCAGTAATTATATTTAATTAATGGATATCTGTAATCTTAACATGGGGAGATAATAAGCATTTAATAACATGGAGCTCGAAATATATTTTTGAGATAAGGGTAGGAGTGCAATTATAATTCTTTAGTGGTATGAATTATAATTTATGAAAATAGGAATCTGATTCAGTTCGAATTAGGGTTTCCTAATTCCATAAGGAAGCCTATTCCTTATTGACTTCTTATGGTCCCAATCGTAGCCTATATATATGCTGCTTTGGCTCTCTTCTCAGTTAGCGTCTTTCTATATAGATAATTATAACTCGAAATAGAAAAGAGAGCAAAAAAGAGGGAGAGCAGAAAACAGAAAGGATTTCGAAAGAGCCCACACTCAGTTCGATATTCTGGCAGCAAAGGAATACGGTAGAAGATCGTGAGCTGTTATCGAGCCCGTGTTCTCGATTCGTCTACTACACCAATCCGTTTTAGCAGTTTAAGGTAACCCTAGTTCCGCCCTTGTAGGGTTATTGTAGTTTTCACATAATTTTTTTGCAGTACCAACTTATACGCCGCTGTCAACGAATTCTGGGAACGCAGTTTGCTAACACATGGTTCTGTATCATCACATTCGGGAGCATGGGACACCAATTTGTTGAGCATATGCATCACGATAAGATAGGAGCATTCATCTGTGTGACTACCTGCGCTTGCGTATCGTCGTCCCTCGCCCGAACTACGTCTTGGTCTGATTCCCGATGGGATATGTAGGCAGCTCGCCCTTGAGCACGACTAGCATCTCGACTCTCCGCACGCCCGATTTTGCAACGCACTTTTGTTTTTACCTAGATTCGACTGTTTGGTCAAAGGCTTGTCTTTCACACAGGCTTTGACATTCATTTGTGATACGCGTTGCTTCACGAACTCTGTCAAAGAGGGGCAAACTCTAGACACCCCAATTTTGACCAAACGTCAAATCCAGGGATTGGTTACCTATCAAAGACCGATGATGACGATGACCGTGACGTTCGAAGATTTTCCAAGAAATTCAAAATCTTCAAGATGTTCTTCAAGATTAAATTTGCAAAATTAAAAAATAAAAAGAGAGAGGATTTGGGTATTCGGGAGAGACCCGAACATTGAAGAACACATGAAGAAATCAGTCTGAGAACTTGCTCAATATACATATAAAAAGGTTTTTTTTTAAAGAAGTATAAAATAAAAATGATTAAAAAAAAGAAGAAGAAAGAGTTTTAAATAAAGAAAAATTGTCTCTTAAAAAAAAAATAATGAATAATAAGAAAAGCATAGTAAATCGAAGAATATACCATGCACATGGGTGCATATCACCCACATGGGTGCATACCACCCACATGGGTGCATTTTAGCACAAATATATGTAAAGATATAAAGATAAATCACAAAATTAAGTTTTGATTAATATTCCTTTCAAAAATTTAAAAAGGAGCAAATTCAGTTAACCCCGGCACTCAGAAAACCCGTGAGTGCCGCGCCGGCACTCACGGGTTGCCGCTCGGCATTCCGTGAATGCCGCCCGGCACTCAGTGAATGCCGCCCGGCACTCAGTGAATGCCGCCGGCACCCGTCGAGTGCCGCTGGCTGTAACAGACTGCTTTTCTCATATGTTCTAGAAGAAAACTTTGCACATGGGTCTCCACCCGAATTTACCTATTTATCCTTGAGATAATGAGGTCTATATAAAGGGACCTTCATCTTCATTTGAAAAAAAGAGCTTTTGAATCATTTTATATATATATAAGATATATACTTGAGTTTTGGGAGAGAGAGAAGAATCATATAGAAAAGTGAGAAGAAGAGAAGAATTTCTTGAAGAATTGGAAGAACTTGAAGAACTTTGAGGAGAATTTGAAGATCTTGGAAGAGCTTCATAAGAAATTGAAGAATTCTTTGAGGTCATAGAGGTAACCTCTTAATCCTTGGTGGAGTTAGGCTAATTCAATCACAAGTTCTTAGATCTAAGGAACTTTTTCACATTTTCAAAACCTCTCCTCTTATCCCATTTCATCACACACCACTTAGAACTTGTGATTGAATCTCATAACACTTCATTAATTTGGATCCAATTGATGCCTTGGGTTTGAGATAAGTTTAATTTTGAAGAATTTTTGTTCCTAATTTTCTAAATAAACTTTGATTTCTTATTCCTAATTTTCTCATAAGATTCATGAGATTTTACATATCTTAATGAGTCTCTTTGAGTTTGATTCTTTAGTTTCCTATGATCTTATGATCCATATGGAGATTAAAATGAATCATGGCCATAATCTACACATAGTTGGTGAGATACTAATATCAACTCATGACTAGGATCTCTTTACTATGAATCTTATGGAATTCATACTATATTCCATGGAGATTAGAGTAGATTTGTTTTTTGTAGTCTCCAATGACCATCAAATGGTAGGAGAAGTAGTTTAGTTTAAGTCCACCTTTATGGCTTAGACTAATCTCTTCCTTGGGTTTTGAGAAGTTCTCTATACTTCATCCAAAACCTACATGTATGTGTGTCTTTAGCCTCCAATGACCACCAAGTGGTAGGAGTAATGTTTTGAACTCAAGTTTTGGTCCATGAGTTTGAGTTCATTGTTTTGGATTTTGTGAAGTTCATTTCATACTTCATCAAAAAAATCCATAAGTCTAAAGGTGTCCTTAGTCTTCAATGACCATTAAATGGTAGAAGAGGTGATTTGGTTTAAGCCCAACATTATGATTTAATAGTTGAGGTCAACCAACAAAGTTGAACTAGCAAAACGAAAACAGTGGTTTCACAAACTGTTTTCGATCCAAGATTTTTAGTTCGAAATCAGACCGTTGAAATCAAGTGAAACCAACGGGAAAGTGTCAATAACACAATATTCTACCACTGTAATTTTTGTTTTAAGGAAATTTCATGTTTACAATGGTTTGGTCATGAGTTTTAGGAAGTAGTGATAATCTACCCAGAGTTTCAGCACTGCAACACTCTTTTGAAACTAATAAATCATAATTTTAACAGAGTTTCCGAGGTCCCTAATAATTTTTTCTAGGTACCTTAATGTGTTAGCAAGATCCCCTAAAAAGATCCAAGTATTTCTCATTCATTTACTAATTTTAGAAAATCGTGCAAGATCTCTGGACAGAGAGTTGCAAATCCCTGAGTGATGTCTAGTGTTTTTCATATTCCCAGAGATCCAACCGTTCAAACCTTGATTTTCTTTTTGGGATATAAACTAGACTCACAGAGGCATATCATATCCAAAAATCATTAAGATCCAACCGTTGGAAGTATGGTTTTTCTTTTCTTTTAGATATGGTTTGTTCTCTGTAATTCACAAAAACTGCTACTATTTTTTTTGTCTAATCTTATTTATTTCAATTTAGATGGTCTCCTAATGTCTTCGGACCCAAATCATGTTTTGAATAATGATAATTTAGATTAAACCCAGAGGCTTAGGGATCCAAATTAGTGAATAAATTCATATCTCATTCTTGTTCATATTCATGCATTCATTCATACATGTTAATATTCATAAGTAGGACTTATCTCTTGTCTAAGTTGTATCTAATTGAACATGACTTAGGATTAATTATTTTTGATATTATACCTTGTCTAAGGCATGTGTACTAACCTTTGTTTTGTAGCGCATTTGAGGTACAATTTCTCAACTCTTCTCTAGTTTAATTATATTATTTGATTTATATTGATTTTCGACTCCATGTGCGACACCTTAGCCTAGGTTTTTCCTTATGTGTATATATGTGTTAGAGACCTTTTCTTAGATTTATTTTGTTCTTGCATGCATTGCACATTTAATATTCGCGGCCGGATCCCGGGTATGTTTTCTAGTTCTCTATTGCATATCATGTTGCTTGCTACTTGAATTACGTGGCTTATGAATGATATTTTGTCGTTAGCAATTTTACACCATTTCCAACATGCTTGTGTAATGTATATGTACATATGTATTAATTGAGGGCACATTTAAATTAATAATTCGATTAAAAGGATGTTGAGTAGAGGCCTATCGCAAGATAGGATGAGAGAGGGTGTTTTAGTCCGACGGGCTCCTTCCTCTCTCATTCCATAATCCCCGGACCTAGTTAATCTTTGGTTTCGCAAACGATCAGTTTCCTTTCAAAATGGTTTCTTAATTTTTCCTTTTAAAAATTAAGTGGCGACTCTTTAAAGAAATTTTTTTTTGGAAAAGAATTTAAAAGAAAAGTTGTGGGTAGTTAAACTGCGATATCCACAATCACATACTAATGATATACAAAAAATGACATAAATGCATCATAACTAACTACATTAACTAAAAAAAAATACAAGAACCCTTTTAGTTTATTCAAAAAAAAAAAAAATTATGGTAAAAATTTACTTTATTTTATTGAGTTCATGTTGCTATGCATATGTATAGCACAAAAAAAAAAGAACAAAATAAAACGAGGCATGCAATGACTCACCCCCCCCCCCCCCAAACTAAACCTAAACATGGTCCTCAATGTTCTAAACTAAGCACATGAACATTTGTAGTAAAGTGAGAGAAGGAAGGATGTTATCTCAAGAGTTAAAGTCCAAAGGATTTTTAAGTTACTTGCAAAATATATTAGCAACCAGGTGAGATAGAAAATATAATACATCTACTCAGTAAACAAAGTAAGCAGTTAGTCAGGATAATCATTGTAAAATAGTAGCCAAAATTTCTGCAAATTATCCCAATGAAATAATTTCACAGCGAAAAGAAATTGGGATCCTCATAGCATCTCCCCCCACTGTTGGCATTTCTACTATCATTAATTACTCAAAACGAGTGTCGTATACCAACAATCAAAATTTTAAATGGTTTTTGCGATTAAATAGATAAGCAATTAAGAGTTCAAGAAAACCTTTGAAATGTTGGAATTCCACCAACTAACTTTCAACACAGGGTTGGAAGATTTAGCAGATATGTCTTTACCACTTTTTTGATTTACAAAATGAGTTTTAATTATTGGATTAAAAAACGAATAGAGTAAAAGTATACCAGACTTAGGAGTATGTGGTATAACCATTTCCACATGATATAAAATGATAGATTCAGGATTACACACTCATATTGAATTGACAGTAGCACTCCAAGGTAGATCACTAGCACATTTGGAAAGAGAAATCGAGTCGGTATTTAGAAACTGATCTAACTGAATTTCCCATTCATCCAGCTCCATATTTACTGAAAAATTAACCCACTCTTTGGTCTTTTGACAATCGCCCTCCAAGTAGCTTACATCAACACAATCTAAAAATTCATCGAACTCACTATCTATATTATTTTCAGGTTCCCATGGGATGGAATGGTGTACATATTCTACTAGCTCATAAGATTGTGCAGAGTAAATACAATGAACTTCATCATCATTTTCCTCTTCGTCTGGATGATGGGGATTCGAGAAGATCTTAACATTCAAAGTCATATTCCCAAACACCATATTCATGAGGCCATTTCTAACGCGAATAGTTACGTCGATTGTTGCTAAGAATGGCCTACCAAATATAACAGGGATCTGTGTATTGCTAGTGGTTACCGACTCTGTATCTAAGACAATAAAATCCACGGGGTAAACAAAATTATCGATTTGAACTAAGATATCTTCTAACATGTCCCGTGGTACTTTAATGGATCTATCAACGAGTTGTAATGTTATCTGGGTGGGTTTTATCTCGCCTAAGCCTAATTGTTGGTAAACAAAATATGGGAGCAAATTAACACTTACTCCTAAATCTAGGAGTGCATTTTGGATCCTTTGATTCCCCAAGGTGCAAGAAATGGTTGGGGTCCCGGGATCTTTAAACTTTGGAGGTAAGTTTTGTTTTATGATTGAGCTCACTTGTTTTGTTAAATACACTTTGTTTTTAACACTTTGCTTACGTTTGATAGTGCACAGATCTTTTAGGCATTTAGCATAAGCAGGTACTTGTCGAACAACATCCAATAGAGGGAGATTAATGTGAACTTGCTTAAAAAGTTCAAAAAACTCCTGACTCTTGGTTTCATGTTGAGGTTTCAATCTTTGAGGATAGGGAGCGGGAAAGGGACATTCAATGTTTTCTATTTCGATTTTATTATTTCCACTTAGTTTCAAATTTTTGATTTTCTCTCTATGCTCTCTTTTTAATTTCTCGATTTCTTGTTTAAATTACAATTTTAACTTTTCAATTTCAGAAGGAGGTTCTTCCTCAACATGAGATTCTTCCAAATCCTCTTCATTTGTTCTTCATCAACTTCTTTTTCCTTCTCCACTACTTTTCCACTTTGTAACGTTATAATGGCTTTGGCCTGTTCTGGATTATTAAAATCGGGGACTACTTGCCCTTGGCCTCTTTGATTCAATTGTGGTTGAGGAAGGAGGTTATCTCTAGGATTTGCTTGTGGTTGAGCTGGAAAAACTCCATTTTTTTATAGTCAAGTTGATTATTCATTTTTTCCATCGTTGTTGTAGTTTTCCCATTACTTCAACCATTTGTTGCATCATTTGTTGGTTTAGGTCTTCCTGCGCCTTCTTGTGAGGAGACACATAGACATTAGAGTTATGATGTGCATTACCTTGATAGTTTTGTTGTTGTGGGGATTGATATTGTTGATTATGTTGGAAGTATTGATTTTGTTGAGGTTGTTGATTAAAATTATTTGGTGCTTGATTTACCTCAGTTCTCCAATTATTCAAATTAGGATGATTCCCCCAACTATACTCACTGTCAGAATTTGTAGGACCCTTATAGTTATTCATCGCATTCATATCTTGTAATGTTTTAGAATTTTAATAAGGGTAATTGGGTAATTTCGTATGTTCTATATAGACTGGTATTTTAATATACTGTATTTAAAATTTTTCAGAGCATGATTAAATTATTTTATTTTGTCTTTCATATGCTTTAGAAATTAATTTCTGTACCCGTGGATGTGTTCATTTAATTTTGGGGTTACACGTTGGGTCAGACTGTCCGTTTGGGTATCAAAACATTCAGTATTGACCAAATAAGTGATGTGGGTCCCACCCCACACCACTATAGCTGGCCACCCCTCATCCCCATTTCATTTTAACGTTAGTTGTAGGATTAGAAGCATTCATCTTCATCTCTTCTTCTCTATACACTTCAAGAGCCATGAAAATTCAAAGTTCTTCTTCTTCCTTGGGGTTCCTTCTACAAGATTTCAAGAGAAGCTCAAGATGACCATTATCTAGCATCTCTAACCATCCTAGAGCTTGGAAGCATCATTTGGTAAGCTTTCTAGAAAACCCCCAAATTCTAGGGTTTCACTAAATTTCAAAATTTTGGGATTTGATTGAAGTTCTCTTTTCTTGTATAGCTTCCTTGGAGTATATAGAGTATCTCTTTCACATCCTAACCATTTCTATGGAGGATTTCTAGTGTGGGTAAGTTTTCCCAATCTCTAGCAACCTAGGGTTTACTAGCTTTATGTTTCTATCCTAACCTTGGGTTGTTATTGCTTAGTGTAGTCTTCTTGAAGCATCCTTCAAAATTTGGCAAGCTTTGGAGCTACTTGGGTTTTTCTTTTCTAGCTCTCTTGAAAATTTCCTTGTTTGGAAACAAAGCTTTGAGGTAGATTTACATTGTGCAATTATATATGTTATACTTGCCTAAGGTGTTTTGAGTTCATATATATGTGCTAGGAGATAATTTAGACACATGCAATGGGTATTTCCCAAAGTTGTAATGTAAGTGTTGTATGCCAAATTGTGGAATTATATGCCTTGGTTGTACTAGTTGAAAGTTTGGGGTGTTAAATGTAATTAAAATGAAGTTATGAGAATAATTTAGACGCATGCATTAGGTTTTCCCCAAAGTTGTAAATTTAGGGTTATATGCCTAATTGTGAATTTATATGTTTTGGTTGTCCTATAATTGATTATGTGATGCTAGACGTGCCTAGGATGCTCCCTTTATGTGTAAAAGCATGCTAGGACGTTAGTTTAGAAATCCTTGTTAGGAGTGCTATATTATGAATTTTAATTTAACTCTTGATGTCTTTAATACATGTTCAACATGCAAGAATTATTGTGTTCATTATTTTGTGGGAGCATCTATGTTGTCATTTTAAACATTTCATGCATTGAGGCCAAATCGGCAAACATTCAAATATCACGATATAAAGGTTTTATTTGAAAAAAAAAAAGAGAAAAACCCCATGTGTGGGAATTTTGGTTTAAGAAATCCGGACGTGGGTTGTGATGTGAGACAGGGAGAATGACCCTTAGAAACATTCAAACTCCAAACTATATTCGGGTAGCTCCCGGAAGTTGGTATGCTACACTCCATGCGTGGGTGGCTCATGGTCCGGTAACGAGAGAGATGTGCATTTGTCATGCATAGCCTTGCGGCTTTAAACATTTCATGGTAGCCATGGTGGCGATTCATTGCACCTCATTTCATTTTAGTCATGGATAGCATATAGATTTGTTACAATGTTGTCTACGATCCGTCGTTCTCATAAAAATGACAAAACATTTTTTAGGTGAACTTGATAATGGAAAAAGGGCACATGTGACCCGACGCGTAGACGTTGATGCATTTTGTTCTATTTTGAAGACTCATGCTTAGATATGTACATGGATAGCTCCCATGTTAATTTAGCCTTTTGGCAAGAATGTAATAGTCTAGTGCACTAAAGAAAATTGTTTTATATTATTCTTGTTCGAAACTTCTTGGGCATAGACCTCCATATTTTGTCATCGGGAAGCCGTGTTGTAATTTTGATGGACAAGTATTAGTCCTCATTTTTTTTATATACTTGTTCAACTTAATTATGGTATGTAATTATGTTTCCGAGACCGTAGTTTTCCTTCTAAGGTTTTATGTTTGTGTGTTAAGTTGAATCCTTGTCGGATTTGGTTGTGTTTGGTTTGTCCTTGCCGGACTCAATGTTCTTTTATTTTGAATCCTTGCCGGATTCGGTTATGTTTATTTTTTTTCCTTGCCGGACTCTTCGCATTTCAATGGAATCCTTGCCGGATTTACACTTTGCTTTCAAATGAAATGTTCAAAAATCTCTCCCATTCTCTTTCTCTCCTCTCCCCTCTTTGATCTCTTTCTCTTTCTCAAATATCCTCTCATTTTACTTATGTTGGAATTATGGAAATATATACTTTAAAAATGTTTCCGAATGTGAAAATACACATGTGTGTGTGTTTAGAATACATTCCCTCTATATCTCTCCCTATCTCTCCCTATATCTCTCTCCCAATCTCTCTCCCTCCCATTCTTCCTCTCCTTATCTCTTTCACTTCTCGTTTTCAATAAATTTCGAGTACATGAAGTTCCGTTTGGTCTAGGAACGTGTTATATGTCATTTAGGACTTGTTTAGTCATGTATTGAGGTTTAAAATCGAGAATTTAGCAAAGTTGGGAAGGTTTCGAAAAGCTGTCACAATGCTGTCAAAAGCTGCTGTCAAAAAAAACTGCTACTGTTTTTTTTGTTTTCTGCCCAAACGGTGAAGATTTGGAAAAAATGTCATTAGACGAAAGTTGTGCAGAATCGAATTTTACATGGACTACCGCGGACAGAATGTAAAAATTTTAAAGACATAGTCACTTACAGATGTTTTAAAATTCAGCAATTATCCAAAAATGGTCCTTTATCAATTTTTTTGTATTCCTTGAACTAGTGCTTGTTCGGATAGCCTTTTTATTAATATTTCAAATGCTTTTACCTTTATTTGACTCGTTGATATGTAAGTCCATTTTGGCTTATGTGTTTGTAAGTCATCCTTGTAGGAATCCCCGTGGGATCTTAATGTCGCTTCCGCATTTTGTGATTGTATTTTAATTCTTTTCTCTCTATCTTTTCTCTTTCCTCGCGCTTCGGTTTCCGGGGCGTGACATATCTACAGGCTGTGTTTCTTGATAAATAGGTATATTAGGACAGATATGTGCCTGATGTCTTATCGTATTACAATTACCACACACCTCTCCTTGGTACACTAGCTTAGGTTGCTCTACCATTCCTTTCGTTAGCGCTTCTACTTGGTTAGCCAATTCTTCATATTTCTTAGACAACTCATCTTCAGCCCTAAGAAATAACATGCTCTTTTGTTTTCTCCTATCAGTTTTACTAGGAGGTGCGCGTGTTATTTCACGTGGTTCCCATTGAGGTGAGCTTTCAGCAAGCCAACCAAAATATGTTTCGGCTTCATTCACGCTTTTATGCATGAATGATCCTTGACACATTGTTTGCACCAACTTTTTAGACTTTGGGGTTAATCCTTCGAAAAAGAACTCATGAGACGCCATTTTTCAAAACCATGGTGTGGACAAGCTAAAAGTAAGTCTTTAAAATGTTCCCACACTTTAGAAAATGTTTCATTATCATTTTGGGTAAAAAGTTTTATTTGTCGCATGAGGTCATGTGTTAAATGTTTTGGAAAGAATTTTTTTCAAAAATTCATCATACATGGCAGACCATATACTAATTGAACTCGGTCTAAGAGTTAAAAGAGTTAAAAGCCAAGCTTTTGCTTTATCTTTTAATGAAAAAAGGAAACAACTTTAATCGAGTAATTTCTTGTGGGCATGTTTGATCAGTAAACGTCTCACATACCTATTCAAAATATTTTAAATGCACGTACGCACATTCAGTATCCATCCCATAAAAGGTGGGTAGGAGTTGTAACATGCCATTCTTAAAGTGAAAAGCACCATGATGTGGAATAGCTATGCAAGATGGAATTGTGCTCTTGTTGGGAGCTAACAACTCTCGCAAGGGGCGTGAGTTATCATCTATCCTCTCTCTAGGGTTAAAATCATGTTAACTTTCAACATCATCATTTAAGCCTAGGTAATTATCTTCCCTGTTATTCCCATTATTAATTCCATTATTATTATTATTGGATGGTAAAATTCCATCCATAATATCGGAATGTGAAGGTGTAGCTATTGGATTAACAGAGTTATTGGAAGAATTATTAAAAAATTGTAGTTCTTGAATTATAGCTTCTGTTGAATTATTTGACTTGAAACGGTATAGAGCTTATGTGTGGTGGTATGTGAAGCAATAAAAAGTAAAAAGTAAAAAGTAATATAATATAAATAATTAAAAAGAGAATAAATAAACTAGATAATACAAACTAAACTAAGTGTCTTTCCCGGCAACGGCGCCAAAAACTTGACACGAATAAAATATTGTGCGCTCTTGTGTGCAACACCCAAGTGTAGGTGATCGTGCAAGTAATATAGTACTGGAAGTTCAGGTCGATCCCACAAGAAAGGAATAGATTGTTACGACGTTTTTATCTAGATTACTTTTTAAAGAATAGAAAAGATGATTGATTTTGGAGGATTATTAAACTAATTAATATATTGAAATTTAAACTATATTGATTGAGTAAACTAAACTAGAGAATTTACTAAGACTAATCAAAACAGCGAATTAACTTAAACTAAGTAAAAGATGAATTAACGGGTTAGGATTACACGAATTCACGCTAGATTCACCAATTATCATGCCTAATGAAGGATATGGTCACCTACTATAATTCAACGAGTGCCTTTTGATGTTTGTGTCTTGCTTGAGTTGAGTCAATACCAAATATTTATTAATCGACATAAAACAACGCCAAACGAGCCTATGAATTAATTACAGTCAGATTTGAAACAATTCCTCTTTCCATTCAAAATAAGCTAACAAGTCCAAATACTAATTATTTGACGTGAGAAATTGATTTGAGTGTCTAAGTTCATGAAACGAATCAAAATTAGATTAGAATGTAAGACCAATGTTTAATATAGTTAAAAAAATATTCCGACAACAATTCTAAACTATATTCCATGAAAAAGTTGAATTATGAAGGTTGCCCTTTGAGAACATGCATGAAAATCGGCTTTTCTAGTGCTTCATCGTATAAACCTAACACTAGGTTTAGCCTACCATTAGTAAAATAAATCTAACAATCATAGATAGCATAAACATATCATGATTAAATAGTGATTAATGGACTGAAAACATAAATAATAGAGAGCAATATAACCTGGAACGAAGAAAAAATACTTTATTGACTTTGAATAGCATCCAAACATGGCCTTATAGATCCTAAACTAGGGTTTTGGAGAGCTCTAATAGCCTCTCTAACACCTACTATATGTAAAATATAATAAAAATTGAGTATAATACGTTTACAAGTCATATATATATCAGTATAGGAGTCCTAGACCTAAAAAGAAGCTGCTAGGGTGAATCTGCTGAGTGGGACCGGTCCCACTACACTACTAGGATCGGTCCCGTATATGTTTTGGGATCGGTCCTGCTCTTCTGTAGTTGACAACTCTGCGCACCGATGAAAGAATTGCAATATCCCTTTCCTCGGACCGTGGATTGACGTACGGTTTGTGGCCACGCGACCGTAACTCGATGAACTACAACTTTTATCTGTGGAGAAAATTCACAATTCCAAAGTATTCAATGTCAAAATTTCCCTTTTCTCAGCTATTGATGTCATTCTCTTCCACCGGAATCACATATTAAGCAACGAATGCTTTTTTTGACCTACAAAACACTCACAAACCTCGTGTAAATAGCATAAATGAAATATATAAGGATTGTGTGACAAAAAGTGAGGTATTCATTTCCAAGATTTAAGATTCACTTTATCTAAATGCACCCAATAGCTTATAAAACAATACCAATACACATGTTTTAACATTAATCACCATGAAAGCGCTATGTTATTGAAATGCGTGTAGCTCTAGGGACTTGGGGGATAAAAGTATGCATAAAAGACCATATAACATGTTATAAATATGCATTTTCTACGTCTAATCAACCAACACATACCATGCATGTTAACTCGACTCTAACATGTGTATCACATGACTTATGCAAGCAATACATAATTACCATAATGTAACAACAAACGAGCGTACAAGAAATCAAGTCTGCTTAAAAACAAAGTCTGAACTAACATATTTCCCAAATAGTGCCTTAAAAACCTTTAAAACTTCTTCCAAACAGTTCCTTATAAAAAAATGGTCAGAATTGGAAAAATACCCAGTCGCGCGAGCGGGTCACTCGTGCGGGCCACGCGCGCGATACGTGTATTTTTTATTTTTTTTAAAAAAACTTCCAGAACTGTCAGAATTACACAGGACGCGCGTGAAAAAGTGCATAAGCTTTATCTTCTTTGTTTTTCTCCCCTGTTTTAATTTTAAGCCTTGTTTTTTTTTTACCCATTTTGAAATTCGAATGTAAACATGTCATATAATATTTGATTCTCATCATTTTTTCGCAAGGATTACGAATCTACGATCGGATTAAACTAATTCAAACCGTAGCTCTCGGATTTTACAAAAAATACAAAAAATCGAGATGTGACAAAATTTCATTTCTAATACACTTTCTAGTATGAATGAATTAAGCTCTAATATAGTAAACATGACATCTATGAACTGCAATCTTTCATAATTATCTATCAAAACTCATTTTGGTTAAGTTTGGAAAACCAACAATTTCAAGCTTCAAGTTCTGGGGTGAAATCAACAATAGTGGTTCATAACTTAAGCTATACAAACAGTAAATAAGCCTGAGATTACATTAGGAGTGAGTTAATAATACTCACTGTGATTGAAGGTAGTGTGTTTTGTTGAGAAAGAATCCAAAATAAGAAAACCCACTTCAAGCTCTAGCTATGGTGGAGAGAAGCTTTCTCTCTCTATAAATTTTTTGTAAACTTCTTCTCTGCTTCTCTCTGGTTTATACTCAGTTTGCAATGTGCAGAGAATGAGTGTGTGTGGTGTGTTGTATATATATAAAACATCAATTAGAACTACTTGGAGGCCAAGCATTTTCTTTCTCACTCAACAAATTCAATTATACACATAAATACATAATATACATAACACACATATACGTATATAGTTATATACATAGATTATAGAGGACATATAGCTAAGCTAGGGGTCGCATTAGGTTGTTTGGCAAAATAGCTTTAGGCACAACATTAACACACACACTAATGGTATGGCCAAACAAGGCACAAGCAAGTTCTCTAGGAATTTCTTAGAGTGTTTGGGAAAATAGCTTATGGCACAAAGTTAACACACACACACACATACACACGTTACATTCCCAAACAAACCTAACAAATGATTGCTTACATTAAATGTTTTTAAAGCAAATGTCACATCCTGATTGATGTAGATTCCTAATCTGTGGGAGTTCAACGTGGCGCGAACTATTTTCATAAATAAACTGGTATTTTCGCGGCGCGGTGATCACCACAAAATACAGAAAATTTATATTAATGTAGAAAATTATTTTCCGATTGTAAAAAAATACAGTTTGAATCAAAAGTAAATAATTTCACCGTCTTGAAAATACATTTTCCAAAACTATCACAGGTATTACTCAATTTATAAAAAATTACAGTTTGACTCCAAATAAAGAATTTCTATTAAATCGAACAAGTAATAGGAATACAAAATTGAAATTACATTTAGTAAATAAAGGAAAATACAGGTTGTTACAATTACTCATAAACAAAAATGAGTTATGAATAGGGAAACTCTATTTACACCACCTTTTTTTACTCTACACCCAATGTAATGCATCTGGTGGGTGTAGACAGGGGCGGAACTAGGAATTGGAGTCCAGGGTGCCGTCTTAATCTATAGGAAAACAAGGCTTCATCAGGGGTTCGGGGAAGCGTCCCCGAGCCATTTTAAAAAAAAAAATCTATCCATATTTTTGGGTATAATTTTTTGTATTAGACTAAATTATCAAACCAAGTCGTGCCCCAATTAATTGGGGTAGGCTATATGAATAATTTTTAGTGTTTAAAGGTTTTGATGCTTGTAATTCTCATTATATATACTATATGGTGAATTTATGGTGAATTTTGATATTCTTTATTCAAATCCAAGGGACATGAGTGCAATGTTTGCAAGTTCAAGCGTTCTATTTATGACCTTAAGCAATCATCTAGGCAATGGTATCTAAGATTCCATCAATCCATTATTTTTAATGGGTTTACGATGATCGAGGATGTAACACCCGGTAATTTTTTTCCATTAATAAGTGAGTATTTCATTTTATTTCTATTGTAAATATTTATTTGGGGTCAAACCGTAATTTCCATAAATATTGAAAATACTTTCTATGGATTTGAAAACCATAACTATACTTTTGTACAACCGGGAATTTAATTCCTACGTTAATATTATTTTCTGTATTTTTTTTATTTCAACCGGTTAATACTAGTTTTTATTTTTAACCTGCGATTATACTGCGATTTAGGTGTGGGAGCATGTGAGCTCAACCACACCGGGTGAAATCCCTCCATTGCTTGGAGCCCAAATTTGGGCAAACTATATTTATATCACTGTCTTTCTCTCAAACTCTCACAGTCTCTCAAACTCTCTCAAATCCTCTCAATTTCTCTATTACTCTCTCTAGATATAAACATACATATTATAGATTTATGATATTCATACCCATAAATACATACAGTTATATATATCAAGATCAAGAGAGAAGACTAGTTGAAAATTTATCGACGGAAATTGCGGCGGAATTCTCGGTCTATAATTTTCTGTCCAAATCTCTCAGTGAGTAAATCAAACTCACTCCCAATGTGTAAATATGAATATTTCTGTGTATATAGAGGTGTATATACATATATATATGTAATTACCATGAAAGCTTTGAAATTGGAGTTTTATAAATCGTAACCAAAATCAATTCCGTGAATTGGAAATGAAAGATCTTTTATATCCCAATAAGCTACGGTTCGAATACTACGGCTTAATTTTTCCATATCGCGACGTACTGTTGAATTGAAGTTTTGACATCTTTACTTTAATCGCAAAATATCTAGAAATACAATTCACATTGGTTTAAATCGTTTTCATATTTTTAATATACGCGAAAAAATGCAGAAATCCATATATTACATGTCTTGTTTGTAACAAAAATCAGAAATGGGACTATATTGGTTTTGAAAATCAAAAACAGGGGAAAAACGAAGAAGATGAAGCTTCTGCTTCAACTCGCGCGCACGCGACCTGAGCAGTTTTGGGCAGAAAAGGATTTTTAAAAGATTTTACAAAAATGGCCTGATCGCGCGCGTGGCCCGCTCGCGCAACCCTCTTGCGCGACCCCTCGCTCGGGTGGCCCGCTCGCGCGATAGGGTGTTTTTGGCAGTTTGTGTATTTTTGTATAAGGGACTGTTTGGAAAATGTTTTGGAAGTTTTAAGAAACTGTTTTGAAAGATATACTATTTTAAAGGTCTATGTTTAAGAACATGATCAATAAGGGCGATTAAGACTGAGATTTATGTTCGTGCGATTATTCAGATTTGTGTTTTAATACATGATGTTACAATTCACAACATTGACATGCATGGTAGGGTCGAGTTTGAGTCAACATGCATAGTACATGAGAAAGTGTGAAAAGACACTACACCAAAACAGCAAATTTGTCACCCATATTTTCGCTAATTTTGTCACTGCCTTCAGCAGTGACAAAATTGTCACTGTCCTGGACAGTGACAAACAGTGACAAGTTGAAATTAGTGAGAAAATTAATACATTGTCACTGCTTATAGCAGTGACAATACTCATGGTACAATTGTCACTGCCATAGACAGTGACAAATATGACCTAAACAATTTAGAAAACGCGCTGAAACAACCCCTCCCACCTCCTCCCAATATTTCATTTCCCCCTACCATTTCTTTTCCCTCACTTTACCAAAACCCTTACCAGAGAGAGAGAGAGAGAGAGAGAGAGAGCCCAATCCCTCCAATATTTCTTTTACTCCCGACCATTTCTTTACCCTCGCTTTGCTGGTTCACGTTTGCTCCAAGAACATACTTATCTAAACTCCCAATCTCAGGTAACAAAACAAATCACAGTTATCTCTCTCTCTAGTATGTATATGTAAGCTACGAGCCAAGCCGTCCGAACCACCTCCGGCCTCGCCATGGTGGCCGTGATGTCAAAGCCTCATCCGTGCCCCCACATCGCCACCACCTCACCGCTGCCGCCGTCTCCAGCACCTTTTTCGGCGTCGTTGTCTCTTTCTTTATCTTGTTCGATAATATATTTTTTGCTATAAACTCACAAATCTGCGCAAACCCAGATCTACAAAGATCTACACACATAACTGCATGTGAGTGGATCTATGTGTAGATGCACACACAGATCTAATTTGTAAGGGTTTTACATAAGGGTTTTTTTTTATTTGGGAAATTTTTCATTGAAGAACATCTGGGTACAGCTCAGTTCTGCTTAGAATTGCAGAATTTGGGTTTTTTACGCTTCAATTGGAAGACTATTGATTGCATAGTAGTAAATACTAGGCGCTGCATTTATGGGTTTATTTCTTTTTCTTTTTAACCATTTGGATATGGTTTGTTTCTGCTTTATATTGCTGGTGGTGCGTCTTTCATGTGAGATAAAGATTGTTCTGGGTCACATGCCCAATATCTACTAATAAGATACCATGTTTTATATATTTTTGGTCTGTCCTTGGGGTAAGAGACTTTGAAATGTGGGGGATGGTCAGTTCTGATTTCAACATTTACTTGACCTTGGTCACAAAACTCATGATAAAATTAGAGACATAGTTTGTGAACTTTGGTTGTAGATTTTATCTTTGTTTCATTTTCTGAAGTGTTTGGGTGTGAGTTAGTTTTGATTTATTTTGTCATATTTAAGATTTACAGTGGTATTTTACAAAGCTATTACTTGGGGTAGATGATTGTTTCCCTCACAATTGTTTTACTAATTTTATTCAGTAATGGTTGGGGCATACCCTTGCACATCCAAAAGACATCCACACCCTGAGGTGGACCAATGAGAAAAAAGAGAGACTGCAGGGTCCACAGACATCCAAATCCATGGATTTGAATAAGGTTGATACAAATACAGCAGTAAGTATTATTTGGTTTGTGAATCTATATGGATTGTGCTTATTATGCTTTTTTTTTTTGCATGAAACCAGGTGTGTATTCAATGTGTGATGCCTCTGCTCTCTCACATGTCCATATATATATATATATATTTCAGGGTAGGAGCCATATAAAATTTCTGGTAGGCTAGATCAACTACTGCTAACTTGCATCCTTGAAGGAAAGGGCCATAAGGTTAGTTTTGTGTTTCTACTTAAAATTCAATTGAGCATGCTTGAAATGGTACACCAAGGTCTCAACAGTACCAAGGCATCTTGAGCTTTTGAAATCAATGTCCTAATGAACTTTGATGCACATGTTAGATTCTTTATGTAATGATCCCAATATGGCAATATGTAAAATTAGGATAAGCAGATGTGAAGTTGTAACAATTTGAGAGAATTTTGAATCATTTAATATCATTTTCTTATCTGCAAACTGAGTTCATGGTTGAATTTCCTACTTTAAAAGATTTATTAAACTTTTTTTTACCGAGCCCGCGGGCACGGGTTCGTACTAGTGCATTTATATGTGTGAAATTATCTGTCAGAGTACTAAGTAGGAGCAGAAAATTGTTTCAGCACTTTAGCAGAAAATTGGTACTAAATTTGATTCAGACTCGAGAGCTATATAGGAAAAAGGTGGAGACTCAACCCTATATGAATATACACGTTACTGCCATTTTTCTTTATTGAATCAAATGCCTCTTGCTGCCATTTTTCTGGTGAAATATTGTTTGAATGGTTTATCTAGCTATCTTACCATTATATTACGAAGTGTTCACCTGCTGGTTGGATTTGATTCTTTCTAGCTAATCAAAATACAAGAAATTTATCTCCAAAAACACTAGAAAACTACCATTAAAAGGGTATATTAGGCCCCACCTTCCTATCCAGATCGAACATGGTTCTCAAAGCATCATCACAAAATGGTCACACATATTAACACAAAGCTGTATCTAGGACTCGAGCTGTTTTACATTCCTGTATGTGATGTAGCGATGGCCACAAATTTAATTATTTGAGCAGTCTAGGTATTGTTTTTGGGTGCCAAAGACTCAGAAGATTGCATTAAAATAGTCGAGTGAACTTACCCAGTGAACATTGTCTTTTGCCTAAAAAGAACCTGCGGGTCAGCAGGGCAGCAGGATGACTTATTATTTCTAAATTTAAAAGTTCTTTCATTTTTAAAAGTCTCGATATTGAGTATGTAACTCTAGTTATTCTCAGTTTTTCATCAGTCCAATTATGATTCAAAATTCAACTAATTTCATTTTTAAAGATCTTGATCACTTTTATCTTCCAAAGATCGACATCCATTTTAAAATTTCTGCTAATGTCAACAATGCCAAATTGTAAGTGCTAATACTTTTGCTTCATTACGAAAGCTTATAATAAACTCCAATAAAGTGTAAAAAGGGAAAAAAAGAAACCGAAAAAATCTTAACGTGTACATAGTAAAGTGTAAGTGCTAAGACTTTTGCTTCCTTTTTCTTATTTATTTCTTTGTAGGTGAGGCTAGGAGGGCTAACAAAGTGTGCATGAACAAGCTACATGGTGGAGGTACTAAAATATTTTTTAGCCTAAACTAATAACCTAATGCATGTTGTTTTAAATAGGTATTGTTTAGTGTTAACAATGCTATTTTATTCTTAATTTATTTGTCTAACTAATTTATGGCACATTAGTGTTCATCCTGAATGGGAGTTGTTGACCATTAGTTTCATGCATAAATACTTTCCTATGCTGCTGATAAAATTAATTGAGTGGAAGTTGATATTTGATTGTTGGGATGAGGGATTAGCTAAGGGAGGATACTTTCCCTGAGAAAAATTCTCTGAAATTTCAAAAACTCTGAGGTAAATAGAATCATTCAACTAGATGTGAGTTTTTTTTAGAACTGTTGGAAACTCGTCTGGTTTATTGCCAATGCTCGTCTTAGCCGAATGGTAAACCCATCGGGACTCAGTAGGTAGCTCATGAGTCGAACCTTGAAATTATGTTGTAGTAGTCATTACTGCTTTGAGTTTTTAGAATTCTAACTTAATTCAAATAAGTTATAGCTTTTATTGTGACACGTTTTCTATTTTTCATTTTCACTTTTGCAGGAATTAGAGGAATTGTCGGAGGATGGGAGATGACTTTGGTTTATGAGTGAATTTTATGTTTAAAATTGTTGGATGTCATTTATTTCATAGTCTGAATGTACTCACTAAAGAAATGTTAGCTACTTTGTATCTATCACTTTGATTTTTCTATGTAAATAAATCTTTTGTAATGGCTATTACTGAAATTCCATTTTATTTGGTTGGGTGATTCGTGATTCTTTAATGATTTACCACAATAGTAGCAAAAAAATAATGGAACATTATGTCTAGTGATAAATTGGGTAATCTGAGTAACAATTTGTCACGGCTCTAGCGGTGATAATTTGTCACTGCTTTCATATTTTGTCACCACAATTGTCAATGTATAGGGAAGTGACAAATTTGTCACGGTTCAGTGTGGTGGCATATTTCATATTTTGTCACCACAATTGTCACGGTACACAGAAGTGACAAATTTGTCACGGTCCTGAACGGTGACAAATTTCATATTTTGTCACGGTTTGTAGCGGTGATGAATTTCATATTTGGCCACGGTCCAAACCCCTTTTAGGGGTACGAATTGTCACGGTCCAAATCACAATTGTCACTGAACTGAACGGTGACAAATTATTTTGTCACCCCCGAAATTGTCACGGTCAGGAGCAGTGACAAAGGGTCTTTGTCACCGCTAAGAGCAGTGACAAATCGGCCAATCTGGTGCAGTGAGAGTGAAGAGCAGAGGTCTGTTGTACGACTTAGATACTGAGCGGATATTATTCCTAGTATCTAAGGCGATGTTGTGCAACTCCAATACTGAGCGGATATTATTCCTGGCATTGGTGGTGATGGTGTTGTGATCTACCTAGATATTGAGCGGATATTATTCCTGGTATCTGAGGCGATAGTATGGTGTGTACGACTTAGATATCGATCGGATATTATTCTTGGTATCTAGGGCGCGCATTTCGAATACTGAGCGGATATTATTCCTGGTATTCGAAGCGATGGTTTGTTGTGATCGACCTAGATATCGAGCGAATATTATTCCTGGTATCTGAGCCGATAGCGTAGTGTACGACCTCAATACCGAGCGGATATTATTCCTGGTATTGGAGGTGACAGTGTAGTGTGCGACTCAGATATTGATCGGTTAATATTCCTGGTATCTGAGGTAATGGGATGATTGAATCGAGTTGGTTGAGAGAAAAGAGTCGGTATGATGATGTATTAAATTGTTCATGCACGGTCACATATTTGCTGCTTACTATATCCCCACATGACTTATGTTGAAGTTGGAACCTTGAATTTATTACTTTTAAAGTCTAAATTGTATCGTTTGTTTTCATGCGTGTATATACTTTGCGAGCACATGTTTATCTTGCTCACCAACTTGTATAAGCTGACGGTGTTGTTGCGTCCTGGACTCTGTGTCCAGATTTTCTAGGTCAGGAGCAACCAGGGTACTTTGACTATGCTAGTTAGAGACCAGAGGATGTCCAGAAGACTGATTTACCCTTACTTATGTTTTACTTTTCAGAGTTGTAATAAAATTGATATTAGTATTTGAATAAGGCAGTTTGTGCCTAAGACTTGACTGATGTCATACTTAGTAAGTTTTAATTTTGGAGCTTGCGTTATTAGTATCCTTTTCTTTAGACTGTTGTTTAAGTTATTTGTTACAGGGACATTTGGTCATTCTTACTTGTCATGACCTACGAGTCCATAAAGGAAATTAAATGCTTTCCTGAATTATGCTACGTCGGGGCGTGACAGAGGAAGACCATTGCATGTATGTTAAATGGTTCAAGAAAAGCTTTCTTATACTTTCTTTGTATGTTGACGACATTCTTCTTACATGGGTAAGGCAAATTTTATGCTCGAAATTAAGATATTAAGGGATCGCTCAAAAAGTTTTATTGGGTTAAGCCAAGGGACGTATGTTAAAAAAGTTCTTGAGAATTTTCGAATGCAGATTCCAAACCCATTGACACTCCAATCGAGAAGGACATACTTTGAGCTTTGATTTATGCGCTAAGACTACTCAGGAAAAGGAGATAATGGCTCGGGTTCCCTATGCAAGTACAGTCGGGAGTCTGATGTCATGCCCCGGAACCATCAAGGTAGTCTTAGGTCACGTGGCACACCATTAAGACTTACCAACAATGATTAAAGTTCCCAAAATGAACTTAAATAAAGTTTTGGCTCCAAGGAAACTAACTTCCAAAAAGTTTTCCAAAGGTTATATTAAACACGTGCACAAACACGCCTTAACGAGTTTTGTTTTCAAAAGTCACAGTTTCGTAGGTCAAAGGGTCCCCAAAGGTACCCCCATACCTAATTAGAGGTTGATTCGAACATTGGAAGAAGGAGTGTAAAAATTGTTGCAGGGGGTATTTTGACCGGTCGAATTGCCCCGCTCGACCGGTCGAATGGGGTCTGGGCAGAACCCAACCTCCAAAAGACCATATTCACAATTGTCGGTGCTTTTTCGCAGATGCCGTTAATTACCAGCGCTTCTCTAATAAACGTTGTTAATTCCCGGTGCTTCCGCACAAACGCCGCTAATAAAATAATACTCATTTTACTAAAAGAACCAAACCAAACAAAACCATTTCAAACCAAAACCATTTCAAAAGCTTTGATAACCAGTATAATAACTTGTAAAACCACACAAACCATTTATACAATAAGCCATAGACCCCCGGATTACAAGAATCAAAAGTACAAGCTTCACACGTCTAGGCAAACAAGGTCTTAAAGTGAACCAAGTGCCGTACTCACATATATAATAAGTCTTATTACAAGTTGCACGGTTAAACAACCAGCATGAGTTAAACATATATTATAAACATGCTACAAGTTCTATAAACATAAGGAACTCCTAGTCCTTTCTTGCCTCATTACCCACGATTCTCTCCTCTAGTTCTTGCTCCTGAATGGTTATTTATATAACCACAGATATATGGATTTGTTTAAGCTAACGCTTAGTGAATAATATAAATCAAGTATACGGATGACAATTATGTTCCAATCCATCATAACACATAACTATTCGGTCTCTAAGGAATAAGTGCACATTCACCGATCCAAAGTCTTAAGACTCGTAGACTCAACTACGACCCATTCCCCTTCGACATGTCACGTTAATGCCTTTCTCGACAAGTGGCCGTCGTCACTACTAATCCTCCCCCTTTGAGAGGACGTCTCACGGTGAATTAGCACAAATTCCCCTTTAACCCACATAGGCACATAAACATGCTCATATATCACATATCAACATGCTTTTCATTCCAACATACTTTGGGCCTACTTTACACATGAGTTTTGCCCAATATGAACTACTCATGGTATCTATATAAAGTCCCTAGCATATCAAATGCATTAAACCATAGAACCATCCAAAAAGCAAGATTAATATCACTCACCTCCAATTTACGCTCTTAAATGCCGATCCAAGAAAAACCCAAGCACAAAGAACGTGCAGCACTTCTTCTAATACAATTTCTAATGATCAAAAATCCGATTATCAACTTTTTATGAAAAATCTAGAAAATGAGTTTTCGAAAAAAAAAAAAAAAAAACTTAACCAAACAAGGCCTAATAGGTATCAAAACAACGGCCTTACCTCGAAGAGTTCAAATACGAAATTTGGTAAGAAACCAGCGGACGAATGGTCGTCATTTGGCGTTGAGAAGCCCGAAGCAATCAAATCCCCCTTTGGCTTCTTTCTTGAAACTTAGGTTAAATTTTTACAAAATTATGAAAATCTTCACTATCTATATATAGGTAATACTTTCAAAAATTGTGTTTACCTCCCCACAAGTTTTCAAAACTCTTAATCACTCTCTGAAACTTTCTACATAGCTAATGCATAGCTAAACGAGTGAAAGCTCAAAATTATATAAGTTATCGACTAAGTTCCGTTTGGTTGCTAAAACGCAAGTTTCTACATGATTTTACGAAATTGCTAATTAGCTTACCAAATTATGTAACGTGTTCAATTTTGTCTTCACCAGGTATCTAATGACCCCAAAGAGTCGCTATCAACAATATAATAATCAATCATATTCACATATGCCTAAATAAACATTTAAGCACATAATTATCAGTTATTATTCATTTTTTCAACCGTCGGGAATTTTCACATGTCCAACTTCTGGACTGCTTTCAAAGCCAAATATCGGGTTCTCAAAAGACACCCGAACAACTAGTGAGTCATCACTCACATACGTGTTAATTAACACAACTGTGAGCATACCATGCATGCTTAAGTAATATAGTTAAATGTCGCGGGAGCGGGTATGACATCTGATGTATGGCATGTTGTGTACTCGACCTGACATTTGTTTCGCAGTAAGCTTAGTAAGTCGGTTTCAGAGCAACCCTATACTTGATCATTGGAAAGCTGTGAAGAGGATACTTCGATACATGCGAGGCACCGCTGATTACATGCTTTGCTATCACGGGAGACCTACGCTTATGAGGATATAGTGTTGCAAATTGGGGTGGTGTTCTGGATGAATGCAAATCCACTTCGGGATATACATTCTTGCTTTCTGGAGGAGCTATTTCTTAGTTGTAGACACCCAAAAAGTGTAAAGTCTAGATTAGCATGATGAGAGGCCAATCGTCATGCTGCCTTTTTCATCGTGTTACCTTACCCATTGTGCTGGCAATCATTCTGCTACCTTCTTCATCGTGTTGCCTTTTTCATCGTACTGCCTTACCCATTGTGCTGCCTTCTTCATCGTGCTGCCTTACCCATCGTGCTGCCTGGTTGGACCAATTTCTCTTCTATGGTGTGGTGAGAACTTCCTCAAGAAGTTTTGCAAAAAGTTCTGAGAAACAACGGATATCTCCAGAGGATAAATGAGATCTCCAAAGGTGCCAGAGCCCATAATGAAAACTCAAGTGGGAAGAGTAGATGAAGTGAAGCTCTAACCAATGAGAAAGTTTAGAAGTTCTAAGAAACACTAACGTGGCTGAAGATCATTGGACGATGCTCCCCAAGATTGTTCGGCCCAACCGCCAGAAGTAGGGGCTCCTCCTCTATAAATACAAGACATGGTCCAAGAGGAAAAGAACCCTGCGTCTCAAAACAAAAACCCCAAAAAGCATACTAAATACACTGTTCCCTATAAAGCATTCCTTTGTCATTTATCATCTTTGTAACTTTAGTTCAACTCATAGTCTGCTCTTAAGTTCTTATTTTTATATTAGTCCAAGTTTTTGATCAACAAGATGTCTTTTCTTTTCAAGGTAGTCGCATCGCCCTTCAAAGCTTGTTGATTTATTTTGGTAGCTTATCATTTCTTTATAAGATAATTTGACTTGTGTGCTTTAATACTGACAAAGAACCTTAACTAGGGTACTTTTATACTAGTTTTTTAACAATCACCATTATGAGAGAAATCAGATCGTGCACCACTCACACAAAGTATTAGGAGAAATCACGTTTGCCTTCACACACATACACACACGCACACAATTGAGCTTTAAACAGCTCTGGCATTCTCGAAGCAAAATAATCAGAGCAATCAATTTTGGCACACCTGGTGGGACCACTTGTGTCTAAAGCCATAGTTTGAAACCATGCCCCCTAAAAGAAATGGAAAAGGAATAGATGTGATAGGGGAAAAAACTGGCCATGAAAGTGAGTTGTCTGGAGAAGCTGATGACGAAACTTTTGGCCATCGTCACCTTCGATGAAGGAATACTTTCTCAATGCTTAGAGCATTCTTTTGCTCCTTTACTTCACACTCTGGCTCCCCTAGTATCACAAGGGAGAGAAGCCATTGATGTTGCTAGGGAAACACGAGAAAACAACTTGGAATTGCTAAGGTCTATAATGAATTTAACAAAAACGATGGAGGTCGTCCTCTCGGCCATGTCTTCCTCTCCTAGCTCTGAGGCTAAGGACGAGGCCGTCTCTCCCCTAAGTACGTGCTGCCTGCCGTTCATAGGGAAGAGAGAATGGATCTTCGGAAGCATACATCCACCTCGTCAAGAAACCTTGAATCTGGCAAGGAAACATCTACTTCATCTAGAAATATATTACCCCCCAAGAAGGTAGCCGAGGGATAATTTGCGCCTGCGGCAGCCTTGGGCACATTGGCCTTAAAGGGCCAACAAATAATGGTTTAGGTCATTATGACCGAGCCCAAACGCAACTGTAACAACTCCTAAACCTAGGTTGGCCTCTTCTAGAGCCTATTTTTGAGCAACCAAGAAACACGTTGGGGGCAGGAAGGGCCGAACAAGAGTTCTGGCCACATATGGACTAGGAGAATAGGACGTGTTGCCGCTGTGGTAAACCGGCCAGCCCTAGGATGAACATTGACAGGAATCAACTGGTTGAGGCCATTCATGAGGAGTATAGTCCCTTTATGAGGATAATCGGTTAGACGATGTACCATCGGCCCTACCCAGCCTACATTGACCAGGTGGAATTCTCTATGAACTATAAGATACCAAGCTTTTCTCTCTTTTCTAGAGAAAGGAAGTAGTCTAACCTAGAACACATTGGCCGGTTCATGGTGTAATATGGTCACGTAGGGGGCAGCGAACCTTTGAAGATGAGGTTGTTCCCTAATTCTTTAACAAGAATAGCCTTCACTTGGTATGTCAATGTGCCTAACAATTTGATATTCAATTGGTAATAGATGGAAGAGCTATTTCATGGCCAGTTCTACCAGACAGAGCCTGACACATCCATGGCCGACTTATCCAAAATGCATCAATTATCAGAAAAATCGGCTGAAACATACACTGGCCGATTCAAAAAAGCTAAGTATCGATGCAGGATCACTCTCCCCGAGAGTGGATTCGTAAAACTAGCCACTGGAGGCTTGAACTTTGAACTCCGTAAAAGGTTTAACGGAATGGAGTTAAGAGATTTGTTTGAATTAGCCTCCATGTCAGCTCGATACGAGAGCATTTTGATGGATGAACAAGAAATGAAAAATTCATCGAAAAAGATCCAAATAATGAAGTCCATATCACTGAATGTGCCTTCGATTTAGGGGAAGTAGATATGGCCGAAGTAATAGTCAAACTGCCAGTAATTTGCTCTGCACTGAGTAAGCCCATTAACAATAATGCGGCTGTAAGGAAGCAAAGCTTTAAGGCTGGAAAAGTCTATACCTTTGATCTAACAATGGCAAACTTAATCTTCAATGCCTTATTAGCCAAAAAGGCCATAAAATTTACTGATGGACATCGGATCCCTAAGGCCAATGACATAAAAGGGAAAGAATACTGCAAGTGGCATAACTCTTGGAGACATGCCACCAATAACTATGTTGTTTTTCAAAAAGTCATACAGGAAAACGTAGAGAAAGAAATCTTTAAGTTCTCTGATAAGGCAATGAGGGTGGACTTAGACCTGTTTTTGAAAGTGGCAACCACCAGCATGACCACACCTTACATGTCAAAACTTTCCAGGCCGTGAATGAAGGCAGATCTTACTGAATCAGCTAATCGAAACCCTTCTCAAAGGGATGGCAAGTAGCCAATGATAGAGCCAACGAGTCAGAAGATGGATTGGTTAAAAACCATAATTCAAGATTTACAGGCGACTTATGAGCAATGAAGGATCTCGCAAAAGGATAAGGAGGCTGAAGAGACTAATTTGGCCTCAAGAGGAACGGAATAGTTGTTGTCAGAACTAAGACATTAGCTGAGACTGGTGGAGGAAGGGCTATATCCAAAGTGTAAGACTGAAGTACAACTAGAATGTCCCAGTTTTGCCAAGAGATGAAGATAGCCAAATGTTGAAGAATTGCATAAACCGGTTCAAAAACGAGTTGTGCTTCCAAAAAAAGAGAAGAGGAGGTCAGTTCATGACCGAATCATATTCCCAGGGCAGATGGGAGGCAAGGCTCTGAGAAATAGGACCTAGCCTCTACAGGATGATCACCAATCAAGGTGATACAGCCCTGTCCTTACGTTCAGACAATGGCATCCTACCAGCTTTCTGTTTTCGAGGGACCATCCTAGGATGGTCGTACCACCAAAAGTGGAGCCTATAAGATGGCATTAGGTCGAGCATCCCAAGTTTCCCAAGCCCTACTCTCAGTCTCAAAAAAATAAGGCACTAGAGGCACAGGTGGGCATCAAGAAAGTAGGCACTAAGGCATTTGGAGACCTAGGAGGAAAACAAGGTCATCCAGGTCTTGAAAAGGGTCGATGCTCTTCAAACATCCACTAGCCAAACGAGCCCTGACAGAAGTAAGGTAGGGGTTACCAGAACCTGAAATACCAAATCTGATGATAAAAGATGATGGTGATTCTGAAGATTGACTGAATACGTTTGACTTTAGAATAGGAATTATCCAGTTCGGAACCATCTTAACGGCTTTTTCATCCGACATGGTTTCACCTTCCCAATGGAGTTCATGGCCAAGTAAGACCAACCAACGGCCACAAATGGGGATATATATGAGCAAGATGGGGATATACCTGTACTTAATCTCTTCAAAGAACTCAGAAAGGTGGTTAATTGAAGGCCAATACCCAAAGATTCCTTACCACATAACAGACATATGTAAATAACTGATCAATAATAAGATCGGTTCAAAATTACCCTATAAATGCACAAGGTTGGCCAAGATAACGAGGCCGAAGAGTGTAAGCCGATAAAGGTAGTCTTTGAAATGCCAACCTATAAAATGGCCGAGCACTTAAAACTCCTTTATATCAAAGGCCACGTAAAAGGGGTTTCAGTAAATAGAATTTTGATGGATGGAGGATCAACCATCAACATTATGCCTCAGACTATGCTAAAAAATCTACAAAATTTTGAGGCTGACTTGATCCCAACGGAGATGAATGTTCAAAGCTTTACAGGCTTAATATCAAGGACTAAAGGGATATTGCCTATAGAGTTAACAATAGGCAACAGGACTACGATGGCTGCCTTTTTTTATAGTAGAAACCTCGGCTTCATACAATGTCTTCTTAGGCCAAGACTGGATTCACCTAAATTACTGCATTCCTTCGACTCTCCACCAACTCTTGATCTTTTGGAATGGGGATGATGTGGAGGTGGTCGGGGCAGACACAATGCCATTTTAGGCCAAGGTACATTCATCTGACGCACTCCTCTACGAGGAACATATTGGGCCGGCTAAACTTCTCAGTCAAACCAAAGAAGGTAAAACAAACTCAGCCATATGCCTCAAGGAGTTTACCTGGGATATCAACACATACTATGAGAACTCTAGTCGGACAAGAAAAATCATGTCGATGGAGCGTATCCAACAAGAAGTGGTTGATGAATCAACAAATATATGAACTTCAGAGGCAGCTGGCTAGGGCCTTTGTGACCCACCAAAGAATACAGGTTAGTCTAGAGGACAATTTTACTAACCTAGCAGATTGTGTATTTGAAGAAGAAACCATAAAAGAAGAAATGATTCAGTTAGAGGAGTTAGAAATGACTTTGTCCAAATTGGATGATTTAAAAGCTGACATCCAAGACCCATTCTTGGAGATTAATTTGGGTTCAAAAGGAGAGCATAAACCTATTTATGTTAGCTAATTATTAGAATCCGAATTCCAGACCAAATTGATTGCTGTGCTGAGAGAATACAAGGATTATTTTGCTTGGGATTATGACGAGATGCCAGGCCTAGCAAGGGAATTGGTAGAACACCGTCTGCCCATTCGAGAGGGGTATAGGCCATTCAAGCAATCACCCAGAAAAATGTCTCCCGAAGTTACCTGCAAAATAAAATAGGAGATCAAAAGGCTCCTTAAAGCAGGATTTATCAGAACCACCACATACGTTGAATGGCTATCTAACGTGGTCCCTGTGGTAAAAAAGAATGGACAACTCATAATTTGTATTAACTTTAGGAATATAAATCTTGCAAGACCAAAGGATGAATATTCTGTTCCTATGGTCGATCAACTGATTGATTTGGCCTCAAAGCACCAAATCATATCCTTTATGGATGGGCATTTAGGATATAACAAAATTTTTATCGCTAAGGAGGATGTTTCAATTATAGCCTTTAGATGTCCTGGGGCAATTGGAACCTTTGAGTGGGTTGTCATGCCCTTCGGACTCAAGAATGCTAGGGCAACCTACTAGAGAGCTATAAACTCAATCTTTCACAATATGATCGGTCACAACATGGAGCTTTACATAGACGATGTTGTAGTTAAATTCAAAAAATAGACCGACCACTTGTTAGATCTCAAAAGAGTATTCGACAGAATGAGGAAGCACAAACTGAAGATGAACCCCCTCAAGTGTGCTTTCGGGGTATCAGCGGGCAATTTTCTTGGTTTCTTGGTTCATCAAAGTGGAATTGAGGTGGGTAAAAACAAAGCATGAGCAATCCGACTGGCCGAGCCCCCTACTAATAAGAAGGAGTTACAGCGACTCCTGGGATAAATCAACTTTTTGAGAAGGTTCATTTCCAATTGCACAGGAAAGACTCAGGTATGGTCACCCTTGTTAAAAATCAAGACCGATGATGATTTTTACTGGGAGGAGTGCCATTACCAGAGAGCTATGAACTCAATCTTTCACGATATGATCAGTCACAACATGGAGCTTTACATCGACGATGTTGTAGTTAAATTCAAAAAATAGACCGACCACCTGTTAGATCTCAAAAGAGTATTCGACAGAATGAGGAAGCACAAACTGAAGATGAACCCCTTCAAGTGTGCTTTCGGGGTATCAACGGGCAATTTTCTTGGTCTCTTGGTTCATCAAAGAGGAATTGAGGTGGGTAAAAACAAAGCACAAGCAATCCGAAAGGCCGAGCCCCCTACTAATAAGAAGTAGTTACAGCGACTCCTGGGACAGATCAACTTTTTAAGAAGGTTCATTTCCAATTGCGCAGGGAAGACTCATGTATGGTCACCCTTGTTAAAATCAAGACTGATGATGATTTTTGCTGGGAGGAGCACCATTACTTGGCATTTGAGGAAATAAAGCATTATCAGTCCACACCACCAGTCATGATGCCTCCAAAGAAAGGGAGGAACTTAAAATTGTATATTTTGGCCTCTAAGCATTCCATAGGGAGCATGTAATTGGCTCAAGATAATAAGTTAGGCATGGAGAACTCCAATCGAGCAACGTTAGACGCCGATTGAGAGGTTGTGTTTGGATTTGTACTTTTCTTCCCAGAAATTAAGAGCATATATGTTGTCTGTTTCAACTTATATCATTTGTTAAACTGATGTAATCAAATATATGATGTCCAGGCCTATTATAAGTGGCTAGGGTTGGGAAGTGGGTATTAGCTCTGATGGTGTTTTTACTCCAATACTGATCTTAGAGATCGGTTAAAGGTCAGGCTATAGCCAACTTCTTAACTGATCATCCATCAGACCTAAAATTAGAAGATTTAGCACTAGTAGTCTCTTTAGTGCCAAATATGGCTCTTGTCCCTTGGACTTTGATATTCGATGGTGCAAAAAAGTCATTTTCTCATTACTTTGGGTCTCTCATTTTCCATTTTTATTGGCATTACTATAGTGGGATTTCAAAAAAAGGGGCTTCATTTTTTAAGCTTCTCATTACCCGTAGGAGTCCCACTGCCATTAGCACCTTTTTTAGTACTCCTTGAGCTAATCCCACATTGTTTTCGCGCATTAAGCTCAGGAATACGTTTATTTGCTAATATGATGGCCGGTCATAGTTCAGTAAAGATTTTAAGTGGGTCCGCTTGGACTATGCTATGTATGAATGATCTTTTATATTTCATAGGAGATCCTGGTCCTTTATTTATAGTTCTTGCATTAACCGGTCTGGAATTAGGTGTAGCTATATCACAGCGCAGATGGGTCAAGGGTTGCATCGTGATCATATCCCCTAAAAACAAGAGACTAAAAATGACTTTTAATTTAGGTTTCAGATGCACGAATAGTCAGGCCGAATACGAAGCAATGATCATCGGACTAGAGATACTCCAAGAAATGGGGACGTCTTCAGTCCATATTAACTGTGATTCATAGCTAGTCATCGGATAAATATCAGGTGATTTTCGTGTTAAAAGCTAGGAATTATGTCCATTCCACTCTATGGCCACCCAACTGATCAACGATTTTGATGACGTCACAGTTGGTCATATCCTAATATTGACTAATTGGGACATCGATAGGCTTGCAAAAGCAGGTTCAGGTTCAATACAAGAGGTTGAGGAGAAAATTATTACTATCCTTCAACGCTTACTGCCTTCAGTGGCTAACAGGGACTGGTTTATGAAAGTCCTTCTCGATCCTACTTGAACAGAACGATTGGAGGATTCCAATCAAGGAATATCTTAATCACCCCGATGTGAGGGCAGATCGACGGACTAGGATGTTTGCGGTCCGATTCGTGCTATTGGACGGAGAACTTCTCAAAAAGGCCATCAGAGATGACATTATCCTGAATTATTTGGGCAAAAATAAGGCCATAAGAGTAATGTCTGAAGTCCATGGAGGGATTTGTGGGGCCTATCAGGTAGGTACCAAGATGAAATGGCTGCTAAGAAGATATAATTTCTATTGGCCAGCTATTGATTATGCTAAAGGATGCCAGGAATGTCTGAATCATTCCTTTGTCATTTATCATCTTTGTAACTTTAGTACAACTTATAGTCTGCTCTTAAGTTCTTATTTTTATATTAGTCTAAGTTTTTTTTATCAACAAAATGTCTTTTCTTTTCAAGGTAGTCTAATCGCCCTTCAAAGCTTGTTGATTTATTTTGGTTGCTTATCATATCTTTACAACATAATTTGACTTGTGCGCTTCAATACTATCAAAGAACCTTAACTAGGGTACTTTCATACTAGTTTTTAACAATCAGCATTACGATAGAAGTTAGATCGTGCACCACTCATACAAACTATTAGGAGAAATCATGGTTGCTTTCATATATACAATCAAACTTTAAACAACTCTGGCATGCCTGAAGCAAAATAATAAGAGCAAACACTGGTGTAGCAAGAAACATACCTGCATTGCACTATCCATAATAAAGTCGAAGTATATAGCATGTTCTTCGGCAGTCTAAGAGGCTGTTTGGTTGCTGAGATTCTTGCGACATTTTCATACAGAGGATCGATTGAGTGAGCCTGTTACTTTGTATTCTGATAGTACTCTTGCTCTCACTTATGTCAAGGATCCTAAGTACCATGGCAAATTCAAACACATTGATATGGTTGCGCATGTAGAGGTGGTCCTGAAACATATATCTATGACTAGTATGGTCGCTGATCCCTTGACTAAGGCTACAGCTAGGGATGCTTTCCAAACTCATGTTAGGGGTCTAGGACTTCGTAGGTTTTAATATTTTTATGTTTCTTTGTGAACATCTTTAAGACATTTGATTATTGTCTCATGCACTAGTTTATATATTGGATTATTGTTTGTTACCATGTGGCGTGATTGATAGTTTTGTACATATACATTTATGTTTATGTATCACAAGGCATAAGGGTTGACTATCTCACACAGCAACCCGCCTCGGCACTAGTTGGCGAGCTAGATGAGACAAGTAAGTATGTTGGTAATTGAAGATTACTTTGAGGTACTTATTCTTAAGTGAATGTCGCCTTGGCTAGGCTGTTGAGGTTATTTGAGGTCGAACACATGATATTTTTTACTTTTATGTGTAGCCTTTGTTGGAGCCAGATGTGAGGTCCGAATTAGGCGCAAGTACATGCGGCAAATTTGAGAGTCTCACGTTAGGCGCTTGTATAACGACTGAACTTATATATGTACGGTGCTTTCTTTTGGACTGATACGATCTTTATAGATAACTCCACCATAGTATGTGAATCATATCACTTGTGCTGATGACGACCACGCTTAGAGAAGTGATAGAGTGGATCCCTGTCCTATCACTGTGTGAGCTCTAGAGATCATTGATTTGATCATTCACTGCCCTTACTTGGCTAATTGACTTGAGACTATGCCATGAAGTAGAGGCTTTATGTTGCTACTCTAGCTTGACTACCTAAGATCACGGAGTGTCAGGATCCATAGGGCATGTTTGGGAAAGCAGCAAGGTCAAAGTAGATTGACATGAGGGATCATGGAAGACTTATTTGGCACCACATTCTTTAGATCATGAAGTTGATGTTGCTCAATGCCTACACATATGATTTTTTTTATCTATATATAATATAAATTATTAGCAAATATTTTAAATTGAGAGCACATCAATGCAAATGGGTTGAGCATGGCTCTGAGTTAGGACTCATGAGGGATTAGAGTTGCTCAAATCCAATGTGGCCAGATTAGTCTAGGGCAATGATGAGATTCATGAAGTGATGCACCGTGTTAGTTTGATGGAAGCTTAATATGGTGCTCCTAACTTGATTTAACTTCTCGTCGATCGTACACCCCATTTCTTATGTGAAGAGAGGGCAGTGAAGATTGATATGAGATGAGGAGTTGATAACCTAATGTGGATGAGTGTGAGATGTTAGTGTATATATATATCACATCCACATGGGTTAAATTGGTTAGGAGATAATTATGATTTGAATTAAATTTAATTCAAATTAAATATTCTCTATCCATGAGAAGCCTAGTCTAAGTGGGACTCCAAGGCTTATTTATATGAGATAAGTCTATATAAAATATACAGAAAAAAATACAGAACATAGTTAGTTTTCTGGATTGGCTTCTCCTCTACATCAATCTCTGTCTTCCCCATTCTCTAGGGTTTCCATCAAGAACCCTAGGTCTTGTGGTGTGGATACAAGATATAGGCTCTAGTAGTTTATTTTGTGCGACGTGAAGTTGTCCGTGATCGAGTATTCGTGTGATTACTTGTAAAGCGGGTCTCGGTTAGTTAATCTAGATTTATTCCGCTGCGTATTCGTAAATGTATGAATCATGTGTTTATTTTATTGCCTTTATGAACCCTAGCTTTTCCTTCAAGATACTTGAGTGAGTAAAGGGGATATAATATATATAGGATGATCAAATTTTGAATGAGCAAATGCTCTCTATATTTACTGTAACTTCTAGTATTTTTTTCAACTTGGAGGCCGAGTGGACAACTAGCGGGGTCCATTCCATTGGGTGAGAAGAGATGCTATCTGCTAGTACTTCTCTCTTTTTTCAAGGAAAAAAAAAAGGAGTTCCTAAGGAACTGTGTTGAAGTATTTTCAAAGCCTGGTGAAGGCACATTCATTTTTTAAGTAGGGCACTTAATTTTAAGTTAAAAAATCAGTTTTTTACCTTTTATTTTAATTAGTAAAGGCATCTCACTTATTTTACTACTCCCTCCATCCCATATTTTGAGTCCACCTTTGAAAACTCAACTTATTAAGGGGACAAAAAGATTTTACACCTATTTTCTACAATTGCTCTTAATCATTACAATAACTTTTTTAGTTTTGTTTTAGTGTAGATTTCAAGAAAGGGTAGTTTTGGAAAGTAAGTAAAACTTATATACCAATTTAGGAAAGTGAACACTAATTTTGGGATATCCCAAAATGGAATACAAGACTCAAAATATGGGACTGTAGACACCCCAATTTTGACCGAAATATTAAACTTAGGGGGGGTTTACCTCTAGAAACCAATGATGAATAATGTCCCGACGATTTTCTTCAAGTTCATCGCTTCGACTTCTTCAAGCTTCAAGCTCCCAAAACTTGCTTCTAATATCCCTAGATTTGGCCAATCACTGACCATCTGTCTCGAGCTCACTAGATCATGGGTTACTTTCTAAAAAAAAATAGAATAGATTAAATAATAATAATAATGATATTTTATAAAAATAACATTGTTTCTCATATTTTTAGATTCAAAAAGAAAAAAAAAAGAAAAAGATACTATTTGGTGACTCATATGATTAATTTAGATTTAAAATGAAAAATGTGTCTATACATATATATATATATATATATATATATATATATATAAGAAAAGGAAAATAATAAAAGAAAGTATCCCATGTGATTTGGAGAGTTAGAGATTCCTTGGCATATTCCTAATCCAAAGTAAATACCCAAAAAGCCCTTTGTTGGGCACTAATCTCCCATGTGCTTTGAAGATGCTCTAGAATGTTCCTTTATTCTAGCCAACTTAAATGCCCTTCAAGTTTCTTGGAATTACATAGAAGTGCCATGGAGAGTTAGAGATGCCATAGAATATTCCTAACCCAACCCAAATTGACCTATCTACCCTTATCTTAGCCCCTAAGATAATGAAAGTCTATAAAAAAAACCCATTTTCTCTCATTTTAGAGGGACACTTGAATTGTATAGAAAAATATTGGGAGAGCTTTAGAGGAAAGAAATATAGAGAGAGAAACTCTACCAATTATTTTACCCAAATCCCACCAAAACTCTACCCAACCATCAAATCACCATTGAAGGAGCTTGAAGCTTGAGGAAGAAGAAGAGGAAAAGCTTGAGGAATTCAACATCTCTACAAGTTTTGAGAAGATCTAGAGGTAAAGCCTTCAAATCTATATATATATAATAATAATAATTCAATCACAAGTTCATAGTTCTAGGAAATTTTACACATTTTCAAAATCTCTCTTCCTATCCCATTTCTTCACACACCACCAAGAACTTGTGATTGAATCTCATAACATTTCATTAATTTGGATCTAATTGATGCCTTGGGTTTAAAATAAATTCAATTTTGAACAATTTGTGTTCCTAGTTTCTCTAAATAAACTTTGATTTCTTATTTCTATTATTTCTCATAAGGCTCATGAGATTTTACATATCCTAGTGAGCTTCTTTGAGTTTTGATTCCTTAAATTTCCTATGATCTTATGATCCATATGGAGATTAAAATGAATCCTAGTCCTAATCTACACATAATTGGTGAGATTCAAGTCTCAACCCATGACTTGAACCTCCTCATTAAGAATCTCATGGAATTCTTACTATATTCCAATGAGGTTTGAATAGATTTTAATTTCATTTAGTCTCCAATGACCATCAAATGGTAGGAGAAGTATCTTTAGTTTGAGTCCATCTCCATGGCTTAGACTAATTTCTTCCTTGGGTTTTGAGAAGTTCTTCATACTATATCCAAAACTTACATGTATGTGTGTCTTTAGCCTCCAATGACCACCAAGTGGTAGGAGTAATGATTTGAACTCAAGTTTTGGTCCATAAGTTTGAGTTCATTGTTTGGGATTTTGTGAAGTCCATTTCATACTTCATTAAAAGTCCATAAGTCTAAAGTGGTCCTTAGTCTTCAATGACCATCAAATGGTAGAAGAAATGATTTGGTTTAAGCCCAACATTATGATCTAATAGTTGAGGCCAATCAACAAAGTTGAACTAGCAAAATGAAAACAGTGGGCTTACAAACTGTTTTCGATCAAAGATTTTTAGTTCGAAATCTAACCGTTGAAATCAAGTGAAACCAACGGGAAAGTGTCAATAATACATTGTTTTACCACTGTAATTTTTGTTTTGGTAAGATTTTATGCTTAGAATGGTTTGATCATGAGTTTTGTGAGATAACCACAATCTGTCCAGAATTTCATAATAGTTTCAGAACAGCAAATCGGTTTTAAAATTAATAGATCAGAGCACTAACCAAGTTTTCATGACCTCTAATAATTTTTTTATAAGAACCTTAATGTGTTAGGAAGGTTCCCTAAAAAGAATGAAGTAATTTGGATTTGTTTGCTATTTTTAAAAAATCATACAAGATCTCTGGACAGAGAGTTGCAAAATCCTGAGTGAGGTCTGGTATTTTCCATATTCCCGGAGATCTAACCATTGAAACCTTGATTTTCTTTTTGGGTTAGAAACTAGACTCACAGAGGCATAACATATCCAAAAATCATTAAGATCAAACCGTTGAAAGTATTTTATTTCTATTTTTGAAAACCTGGTCTGCTCTCTGTAATTCATAAAAAACTGCTCCTGTTTTTGTCTAATCTTATTTATTTAAACTCAAATGGTCTCCTAATGTCTTGGAATCCAAATCATGTTTTGAATAATGATAATTTAGCTTAAATCCAGAGGCTAAGTGATCCAAATTAGTGAATAAATTCATATCTCATTCTTATTCATATTCATGCATTCATTCATACATGTTAATATTCATAAGTAGGACTTATCTCTTGTCTAAATTGTATCTAATTGAACATGACTTAGGATTAATTATTTTTGATATTATATCTTGTCTAAGGCATGTGTACTAGCCTTTGTTTTGTAGCGCATTTGAGGTACAATTTCTCAACTTTTCTCTAGTTTAATTCTATTCTTTGATTTATATTGATTTTCGGCTCCATGTGCGACACCTTAGCCTAGGTTTTGCCTTATGTGTATATATGTGTTAGAGACCTTTTCTTAGATTTATTTGGTTCTTGCATGCATTGCACGTTTAATATTCGCGGCCGGATCCCAGGTATGTTTTCTAGTTCTCTATTGCATATCATGTTGCTTGCTACTTGAATTACGTGGCTTATGAATGATATTTTGTCGTTAGCAATTTTACACCATTTCCAACATGCTTGTGTAATGTATATGTATATATGTATTAGTTGAGGGCATGCTTAGATTAATAATTTGATTAAAAATGATGTTGAGTAGAGGCCTATCGCGAGATAGGATGAAAGGGGGTGTTTTAGTCCGCCGGGCTCCTTCCCCTTTCATTCCATAATCCCCGAACCCAGTTTATCTTTGGTTTCGCAAAAGATCAGTTTGCTTTAAAATGGTTTCTTAATTTTCCTTTTAAAAATTAAGTGGCGACTCTTTGAAATTTGAAAATTTGTTTTAAAAAAACAAAAGTGGGCCCAAATGCCGGTATCCACAGGGACGGAGGGAAGATATATTATCTCTCTGTGTCTCTCTCCTTGTTTATTTCTAAATCATTGGCTACTTCTGATTTCTTTTTTATCAACTCTTAATCTGTATCCAGCGTCTTCTTCGATTTGACTTCTTCTCTTGTAAGTTTTTTTTTTGTTTTCACTAATTGTGATTCTTCTCTCTTCTCGATTGGTGTCACATGATCTCCTCCTGAGCATAATTCATATAATAATATGAATTTGCCCATATCTGGTTTCGAGGTTGTTTCTTTGCATCATCAATTTATTACACTTTATGGTAAAATTACGTTTGCGTGTCTGTGTGTGTTTGGCATGGTTCGTGTTTATTCCAGATTTATACTTGTCGCAATTTAGCAGCCACATCGTTTTTCCTTTTGTATAATATAATGGTTTTATGATATCTAGATATCAAGTGACGAAGCCATAGAAACTGCAAAGTGTCTTGCATTGAAAGAGTGATTACTAGTAAGTTCAGCTGTTATAAAAACTCTATAATTGCAAGTAACACTGTTCGTTCTGAGTGATATAATAGAGTCGGTATCATATCCGGATTTATCTGTTGTGGACACTTTCAGTTCAGGGCCGACACCGAGTATTTGGAGACTCGGGATGAACTACTAAAAGGGAGACTCTTATATGGGGGTTCGGGGGTAGCGTACTCGAGATTATTTTTTTGGGGTCTACTTATTATCGATATTTTTTTTAGGGTTTATACTTGTCGCACCCCAACTCGTCCCCGCGGGATAGGACACGTGTAACAAAGCCAACAAACCAAATAATCATTTTTAACATTCCAAAAATAATATTTTTAAAGTGAAGTACCAGGGGTAAAATAGCTTTTAATCAAATAAAATAATAAAAAGAAATAAAATAAAGTTTTAAAACCATTGAATGGTACTTGGACATAGTTCCCCCTATTATAACACCATTTTCCCCTGTTAAACAAGAATTGAAATACCAGAATATTACCAAAACACTTAGAAAATATTTTTAAAACTTCAATCCACAATTCATATTACCAGGATTTAATAAAAACTAAAACATAAACTTATCTCCAAAAATCCAAACACTAGGAATATAAATACTCATCTAAACTCATTTACATATGAACATATTAAACATTAACTATTAATCTCAAGCTATCCCAGAATCCTCACAGTTCAACGCTTCTCACTGTGATGCCCGTCCGTACCTGCATGGTCATTAGCCATAAAAATTGATTAAGCTTTCGCTTAGTGAATACGTGGTACTAATCATGCAATTAGAATATTTAATGCATCATAAACACCAATTAAGCATTCACAATAATAAATGGTCGCCGGCGTGTCAAATAATCAATTACCATCGTATTGGACCCTTAATTCTGGGCCATTCTCACTTTGTCGTCGCTTTAAAAGCGATATCACACACTCTCTTGTGACAGTAATCAATTCGTTGTGGTCGTCACCACCGTCCCCTTTTCTCTGAAGACTTCATCATCATCCCCCTTTTTTCTGAGGAATGGGTGTCCCTTATATACGGGCTAAATAATTGTGATTATCAATTGACACCCTCTGACCCAAATAAACACATAAGCAATTCAACATGTCAATATGGCAATTTCAACATTTTAGACATGTTAAATAATAAATTATCACATGCTTTTCTACTTAATCACAATCAAGCATTTTAAAGCATTTAATAACAAATAAATAACATAAAATATCCAATTTTGGGATTAGGACACTCACCTCACGAATAAGTCTCAAATAAGCCTAGAAATCTCAACCTCTTTCGCAAAACTAGCTCTAGATACTCCCAATGATATTCCTACATATATATATATCACATATATGTATCACCCCTTAAAATGGGTCGCGGAAAAACATTACCAAAATTGAAAAAGAAAGATATAGAAATAACCCTCTCACCTTCACGAGTTCGAATATGGCTTCGGTTCGCGAAATAGAGGTCGTACGGCAAAGCTACAGCGACAAAATGGCGCGAAACCCTTATTCTTTTTCATTACTTATTCTTTTTTTTTTTTTTATGCATTACAAGATGACAAAAGGGCTTCAAGATGTATATCTCATACCCAATTTCCTTTATTCCCATTTACACCCCCACTACTTTCTAAAGTCTATTATGAAACCCCCTAAACTTTATATTAATTACCAAATGTTTAAGTGGGTATATGTTTATGTCACGTATGGGTCCCAAAAGTGGTCCCAAATATTTTATAAAGTTGCTAATTAACCTGTTAGTTATGAATCATATTCCAATTCGCCCTCACACGGGTGCCCAAACTGGCACCATAAAATGTCATAATTAGCAATAAAATATTCAAAACAATAAACAATTATTCATTTAACCACATAAATGCAACTAAATGCAATTTATATAATCTGGACCTCCCGTGGGTCCCATTTCACATTTATCCAACTGTGCCCTTCTCGAAGCATTTATCACCGGGTTAACTGGAGCTTACCCAAATATCACAAGCAATTAATTATACTAATTAATGCTTGAAAAATAAATATAACTTCCATTTTCTGGGTACGGATATTACAATACTTATACATAATTGGCGGATTTTTTGGGTCTACTTATAATACGAGTCTACTTGTGAAACTTAGAAATTGTATGGTGTCACTAAATTGGGCCTTGGGGAGGCCTAAATGTGAAATACTAAAAAGATCACAAGGTAAAAATGTAATTATGAAAATTTCATAAGGATCCTTAAAATTTTATGAACTTTGGTGGCCAAGGACGGTTGCCCCTTTTGCCCCCCTTTGGGCCCGACCATGTTTCCGTTTCTTCTTTCTCGTTTGACTGTTGGGTCCATTTGTTGTAGGTTGCGATAACATCTGGTGCGGCAGCTGCAACTGCAATTAAGAGCGGAAAGAGGGACTAAAATGACACACTTATGAAACTACGGGGATTAGAATGATACTTTCTAAACTATAGGGACCAAATTGACACAAAGAGCAAACTAAGAGGGTATAAAATATGGTTAAGCCTATAATATATAATAAAATAAGTGAGGTGCCCTTACTAATTAAAGTAAAATGTAAAAAAATGATTTTTTAACTAAAAATTAGGTGTCCTAATTAAAAGACAACAAATTCAATAATGCTAGGGGTACTAACAAATTCTACTAACACTCACATCCATATTCTCTCTCCCCTAATATACTAGGGGCTCGTTTGGTTGCCGGATTAATTGGGGGAATTGGACTATTTTAGTCCAATCTGGTACAATATTATGTTTGGTTGGACTTTTTCTGTATTATGTAACCCAAGTATTATTCTAGTGTGGTTAAATATAACACTCCTTGGCCACGTTTGTTTCGCTGGACAGGATTAGGGGGATTACTTCTCCCCTTCACTATTTGAGGGACTATTAATACCAGTCCCCCCATGGGATAAAATAGTGGCCCATTTGGGGGACTATTTAGTTAAAAAGGACTAATAGTCCGGTGCAAGGTGGCCGAACCAAACACCGGACTATTGAATTAAAATGGACTAATAGTCCTATCCTCCCCTATCCGGCCCTTAGTCCTGCGAAACAAACGAGGCCCTTAGGGGGATAAAATAATGTTAGGGGATGGTATAAAAACACACGGGGATAACAATTAATTGGATTGTTTTGCCAAAAGACGAATCTGCCCCTAGCATATATATCCATCAGACCCCCTTTTCTCATATTGAGAATCATTTGTTACGTTGGAAGAAGCTACCAGAGCAACAGAGGCGACCAAGGCGACGCAGAGCAACAGGAAAAAACCCACTCTCTGACCCGGCGCCGGCAACAACATCGCCGGTTTCTTTTTGTCTCACTCCACTCGCGTCACCGGTAAGGTTCTACCAGATTTTTCGTTTTTTATTTTATTTTTTATTCTTCTTCTTCTTCTCTGATTTGAAGTTTGGGTTGTGGAAATATATCCTAGACCTAGAAAGTTTCTATGGTCTCTTGCTTAGATCTGTAGTTTAATGAAGTTTTCTGAAAGTTAGCTTCATATCTAGGGTTTCATTATAATATCTAGAGCATTTTCTGAGATAGTTCATATCTAGGGTCATATAATCATATAAACTACTTTTCCTTGTTATATCTACTTTTCCTTGTTATCTTCTTTTTGTTATATCTACTTTTCATTATATATAGAGTTTCCTTGTTACTACAATCAAGTCAAGTGATGTGAAGAAGGGCAATACAACCTCGTGCATATAATTGCCACATACACCTCACCAGCTTTGGCCTCTTCGCCAGACTCCTCCAATCTCACAAACTCATCCTCATGCACATTTCTCCTTCTGAGTTGCACAGCGTCAAGTAGGTGTTCAGACCTCCATAGCACCAATCTAGACCCTCTAAAGCAGTCATCTGTTCCACCACTACAATGTTAACACAGAAATACGCAAGCTCGACACCATTCATCTCCAGGGAAGCACCTATCCATTCATCCCTAAGGATAGAGATGCTCAGGAAGTTGAGCCTTCCATTCATTAACCAAGCACTCGAATTGAGTACGTGTTTCGGGACACACCACTGCCTGCCAGTTTGAGAATGTGGTGGAACAGATGACTGCTTTAGAGGGTCTAGATTGGTGCTATGGAGGTCTGAACACCTACTTGACGCTGTGCAACTCAGAAGGAGAAATGTGCATGAGGATGAGTTTGTGAGATTGGAGGAGTCTGGCGAAGAGGCCAAAGCTGGTGAGGTGTATGTGGCAATTATATGCACGAGGTTGTATTGCCCTTCTTCACATCACTTGACTTGGGTACCAAGACTAGAGAGGCTGCTTTTGCTCCATTATTTCAGGTTGACTTTGGGACCTGATGCAAAGTCGGTTGTCCAAAGGTCTTAGGTTCAGTGACAAAGAAGTAGTGAAGAGATGAGTCCAGCACACCAGGAGTTTGAGGTGACTGAGCAAGCACAATAGTTTGGTTGCTGAGTTATAAAAGAGATGCCCAGACTGGTGCAAGTGAAGGCTTCGTGCATCTTTTAAACAAAGATGACATGGATGGAAGCGTCTTTTAAAAAGACGCCTTTAGGAAGTTATTAAGGCTGTCTTTTCATACGATGCTTGTAAAGCGTCTTTTAAAAGTCTATGGGTTTGGTAAATAAGTTTCTCAGTCCGTGGGTCAAGTATATTCAAAGTGAAACTATGCGGATAAAAAAAAAAAAAAAAATTCTTAGTGCCCCTTTTAACCTTTTTCCTTGTGGCAAAAAATGGGCTTGCCACCACTAGCCTATCTCTTTGAACTAAGTAGTCACTAATGGTGGGCCTGGTGGCTCCATTGTCCAGGCTTCCATATCTTAAGAATCCATAAGTAACTCAATTTCAAAATCCTCAATCTCCTTGTTCAAATTAATATGAAAAATTGATTGCTCATGTATTTTTCTTTTGGGAGAAATTAGCTGAAGAGATACTATTTCTTCTTGTACACGCAGGCTTGCTACGTTCATTATTGCCCAATCCTTTGCCTACCACATGACAAATCTATCTCTATACATCGTGCGTTTTCCATTTTGACCATCATCACCTCAATTAACCTACGTCCATGCTCAAGCCTGGTATACTTCCCTTTGGGTAGCGTAAATCCTTCCTCGACAAACATGGAGGCTCTACATGTTGTCAAAAATCTAGTCGAATCGTTAATTGTGAACCTGTAGATACGTAGTTAAAAGTAATGATACACAAATTTGAAAATGATATATGTTGGATACATGTTTGAAGGATCATATTAAAACAAAACAAGTGGCAAGATTGTGGCTACGTTGACATTTTCCGTGGCTGATGCCGCAAGAAACTCTTCCCTTCTTTATTGGGTAAATGTTTAGCCTTTAGTTGTTAAGAGCATGGTTATAAATGGGGAGGGGGAAAAGAAAGAGGAAGAGAGAGAAAAAAATCATTGAAAATGGAGAGCTAATAGCATTTGGGAGACTATCAACCACTTCACTTTATGACAGAAGGTGGACAAGCAAAGCGATTATATATTTGTGTTGGTTGTCGTAGTGAAGTACCATCTTCATCTTTCTTTCTTTTTAATAGGAATTACCTTCTTTATCACATATTAGTGGCATGTTAACTTTATGATACCATTTTATTACAGTATTGCAAATTGAGATCGGTAAGAGCCATTACTCATTAGCATTCTTTATATGTCTTCTTCCTTAGCCTATTATCTTTAGCTCATTGAATTGAGTACGTCTTTTTAGTCTCTTGTTTGAGTCAGAAACCTATTTCACATCTCATGGTTTTTAATCCCTTTAGTCTGTCTAATGCAAGTGCATAAGAAATTTGAGGGATATTTATCTGTATATTTTAAACTGGGGACTTGTTCACATAATGTGGACTGTGAAATTTGCTTATCCCTAGAGTAAATTGAACTGAGCTTGTGCATTGCTTAGTAGGCTAATTTATTAAATGAGCAAACTCTGAGCTAAGTTGTCTTAGACTTGGCCCAGTAACAATGCTTTCATGTCCTATAAGTTAGAGAAGTTGTCTAAATGTCTTTCGTCATCATTGACATATCAACTTGATTTGCAATGTTTTGTTTTGTCCAATGAGCAACTTTGTCCATTATCCTTATCCTTCATGACATATAGGGTTGGGGACTATTGAGTTGCAGAAATGCATTGGGAATTGGGATTTCAAATTATAGCAAGGATAGCTAGAGTAGGACCGAACAGAAGGCAGAGCACTCTTGAGTCGGAGGCTTGCATTAGGATTAGGGCCTAACCTTCCACTTTTCTATTCCAGCAACACCCCTCAGTCATTATATTTTTGTTCTTTGCTGCAAATGATATGCATTCTTTTCCTCCCCGTTCTTTTAACTTTTATGCTTTCTCTTGATGTGTAGATTTTCTTTCTAATCTGCTTTCATTTTTTCTGGTACGAAGTTTTGACTTATGACATGGATTGGGGGATTGTAATGGCTGGACATATTTTCCTCTTGTTTTATGTGTTTGTTTATACAATGTATGCATAGAGTAACTAGATTAGGGTTCACAAACCATGGATTTGTTTCATCTTTCGCTTATTATATTCGCAAACAAGCTCGCTCATGCCAGGCTGAACCCCATCTACAACAGCGCTACTGTGGCCATTTGTCTGTTTGCTATTGTTCATTGACTTCATTCATTCAACCTTTGGAGTGACTAGGGATGGCAATTTGACCCAACTATTAGAGGAAACCCTATGCCCTACCCCTGATGGGAGGGGTTTTTTTCTTGTGTGTGTGTGTCCCTATTTCGGCAGGGTGGGGGGTGTGTCTGTTTGTGTGTGCGTGTGCGCACTTGTGTTCAGGGTAGGGGTGGATTTGCAGGGTAAAACTCCAACTGGGCTACGAATCGATGATGGGGATGGGCACGCCACATGCTTGTTTATGTAGCAAAATCACATCACACCCTAGCTTTATATCTTATCCCTAGAATATCCGAAAGTATGATATTGGATTTAGGCTAATCAAGTCTACCAGTATGAACTTGGACACGCTCGACTATATTTCAGTTAACAGGTAATCTCTCACTCTCTCTCTTATTTTCCTAGAGTATTTTGCTCTGAGTAACTATATCTTAAGTGGGGCAGTGGGTGGGCATGATGGGTCTCGCACAGCAAATTTGTTGGGATGGGGCCATTCTAAGCACCAGCAAGCAAGGATGAATCCTCCCCTGAACCCGCTCTGTTACCATCCATAGGTGTGATAGAAGTTATGTTACAAAGTATGTTGGTTTGTTTTGTGTGTCAGCAGTTGCATTGATCACCCAATTATAAAGTATACTGGGTCTATTACATCCAGTACAGGTGCATGTAGATGTCCTTTAGGTCAGTGAGTTAGAGAAATACTTATCGAAATGAGTTTTATAAATTCTAGTGTTTAATACTAAACAATTGTAAAGCCCATTCAACTCTTTAAAACCCAGGTATTAAAGAGAGGGGAACTAAGGCTTATAACCCGCACAGGCAACAACACATCTACGCGACGTGGGACGACAACATGCCCCCGCACGTGTGGCAAAGACAGGTGGATTACGGTGATAGGGGACAAACAAGCTCTGATACCAAATTGTAAAGCCCAACCCATTTAACTCTTTAAAACCTAGGTATTAAGGAGAGGGGAACTAAGGCCCTTATAACCCGCACAGGCAACAACACATCTAATCGATGTGGGACGACAACATAAACTTCACTAATTCATCTACAGCCTACAGGGTCCTATGGATAAATTTCTGTTTTCAACCAGGGATCATATCTGGTACGAAACACCAAGTTCCCCAAGTCAGGAGCAGATTGTTTTTAAATTATTTTGTGTTATTTTAATAAAATTATCTTGCTAGGATTTTGTTTAGTCATTTGAGTCAGGATGATCATTATGTTAGAGAGTGATTATTCTGGTTTTTTTTTTCCCTCAATCTTTACCTCGATTTTAAACTGACTGTTCAAGCATGTTTAAGAGGCAGTAAACCTAAGAAATAAGTAGAATGGAGTTATAATATTCTTATGGATAATGGTGAGATGCCATTAGTTCAACTCTAGGTATGCGGATACCTGGACTGCCCTAGGTACGGGGATATCTAGGGTTTTTTTCTTCTTCTTTTGTAGGTATTGTACCTAGGATTCTTCTGCTTCCTTCTCAGTTCTGTTTTTCACCAATTTCTATAATTTCAGTATTGTTCTACATCAGCGTCTCTTAAATGAAGGGGTTTCTTGTACCCATTATTCGTGGCAATAAAGATGCACTGTAAGATGATCGCATATATGCATTGGGATAAAAGGGTTGACTGTGATAAAGGTGTTCATATTTGCAGTCTTAAATAATAAATCTTGTATAACTTTGCCTTCGCACATGTGGTTTTCCAGCGTTAGTCTCAAGCATATTAAAGAAATGTCCAAAGCAAATTGATTTAGGATATTTCTTTAGAAATTAGATAATTGCCTTGAGAAGAAAATTGTACTCTGTGCTGATGGGAGCAGTGGACCAAGTAGTATTAACAAATATATGCAATTTCGATTCTGTCTATTGTACGATATTACATTTTCTTACATTATTCTTACTCATTAAGAGGGGGGAAAAAAAGACTTGAGATGTCCCTACATCCATTTCGTGTTCATGATGTTTTCAGCATTGGATGCATGTGTTGCTTATGTTTTACATACATTAGAATGGGGTCGGTGCACATTCACCCAGTTGGTTACCACTTGCATTTCAGCTGCCACATTGTTGGCCAGAACTTGGCTATTCTTATATGAACTCTCTCTCTCTCTCTCTCTCTCTCTCTCTCTCTCTCTCTCTCTCTCTCTCTCTCTCTCGGTGTTGCTCGGGAGTATTGGGAAGTGTTGAGAGCTGGTGTTCGGGTGCCATTGAAGTATGTTTTGATCGTTATCCAGTTGAGAATTGTCATTTATTTGTACTTGCATTTTTACTGTGTTTTGTCATGAATCCAGTATATTTCGACTGTCAAAGCATTGCTGTTCAATTTACCAGATTTTCTGTTGTTTTGTCATGAGTCCAGTATATTTTGACTGTCAAATCATTGCTGTTCAATTTACCAGATTTTCTTTTGTTTACATGAATTGAAGTTCATAATATCCATTTCGTCATCATGCATTGGACTTGAATTTTTCAAAAGCTACATGTGGTATGTGTTATACCTTTTCAGGTTTCTTCTTCATTAGTATAGTCACTTTGAGCCTAGTTCTCTTCATATGGATCCAGAAGCTGCACGGACTGCCAGAGAATCTCTAGACCTGGCGTTTCACATGTCAAATGTACTTGACACGGGACTCGATCGTCACACTCTCTCTGTCCTAATTGCCCTCTGTGATATGGGCCTGAACCCCGAGGCACTTGCTGCTGTTGTCAAGGAGCTCCGAAGAGAACCTCCATCTTCCCCACTCCCAAAAGCTCCATCATCCATTAACTAGAGGGGTTTTTATCCGAAGCATCAAACAGAGAAGAAAGAAGAATTCGTTGACTACTGTTGAAGCCGTCTCGTTTTACATGCACGATGATTTTGTAATGCTTTTTTGTAGGTATGCGCAAGGTTCAGCGGCTTTTATATTGCCTGCACTATTTTATGATTGCTATATTCATATATGCACATGAATGCTTTGCTGATTTGCTGTCTCTTACTTCATGTTCTTTCACTTCTGTGAACGTTATTTTGTCTTGACTTGTTCGGTTCTTTTTCATTCTAGGGTGTGTTTGGGATGGAATTTTCGGAATGCATTCTCACCAATTGCAATAATGTAATTACATTTTCTTTTTCATTTTCATTATCTTAAAGATGCATTTTAAAACGGCTTTCTTTCTTAAAAATGCAGTCTGCATATGCATTTAAGTTGGAGGTGGTTGTAACCACATGCTCTTCAAGACTTCAACTTATGTAGCGAATAGCTATTACTCTATGATCTATCATATCATGTTTCTATAATTTCTCTCAGTCTCTACACTTTTTCCTTTTCTTTTCTCCTTCAATGTCTGAAGTACGGCAATATTGGTACGTGTACCATGACCCATGATAAGAGTTTTGAGTTCAAAAGTAAGGGATTTTTCCTATCTTTTCTATACAAGGAGATCAAGCATTGACTGATCTCAATCCCAACAATCACACCATCAGATGAAAGGGTAGTCGTTACGTTCAAATCATCTTATAAAATATCTCGTTCCCAGGTATGAAAGACACGGTGAGATACACACTCAAGAATTAAAATTTTTTCTCTCACATATACTAACTTAAGCATGGGAAGGACTTTGGCTTACGAACAAAAATCTTTGTGCAAGTTCACCACTAGCGTAGTACAAGGTGTGGTAAAGGTGAACTGTTTTAGACCCACGATGTCCACGAGAAGACCATAACACTAATATCACAAGGATTTAGTTTTCCCTAATCTAAAGGTGAATTGTTCTAATAGCATCCTAATAATCATCTAATACTAAATATGGTTCTACATATAATACTATGATAAGTATACTAAATTGCATAAATCTGGAATTGGAAGATTCAAAGTCAAGATATCATTCATAAGAAGCAATTCATGTATCATATAATGCAAAAGTGCAAACCCACACAAAATAAACCTAGGAAAAATCGTCAAATCAAGTATCACATAATCAAAGTTTTCCCTAATCAAAAGGAGGGCATAGATAGCTTTATACAAATAACTAAGAGATGAAAACGTGATTAACAATCTAAAATGGCATGTGTGAATGCAATGTTTATGTCAATTTTTGGAAGAGATGACATCTCAATCCCTGGGATGGACGAATAGGAAAGATTGGGTCTTGGGAAGACTCAAAATACGTCACATGAATACTTCCTATGTATGATCCTCTTGATGAAGGTCACAAAGACCTTCAAAGAATTGCATTAATGTGATGAAATGAGACTAAACAAGTAAATATGTGTGTGTTTGTGTACATGGGAATTCTAATATGACATAGAAATATGGTGTATGAGATGAAATAGCTTGATACAAAGTGTTAAAGTAGCTATTTGCACCCGAAACAACCCAAATACCGTTGGCATTCACCTCCAAAATTCCCAAGATGTCGAAATCAAGCATTCCAAAATTGAATGTGGTAAACTGAGCCTTCCAATTCCACACACAACCACCCCCCCCCCCCCCCCCCCCGCCAAAAAAAAAATCCTCTTTTATGTCGTGTATAAACAGTTTGGCATAAATAAATTTTCACCCCGTGGGCTTCATTATAATAGCTAAAACTGGTATGCTCAATTTATGTTCTAACATATAGCTGATACCTCTGTGTCAAAAGGCGATGCGTCTCAATAGGGTAAATTCTATTGATTTCCCTTGTGAAATCTTATAATTATAGGAACATACCTCGTATTTAATAAAATTACACTACTGTCTTTTTTTGTTTTCCTCTTATTTACGTAATGGATCTTGCCTAGCTGTTACTAAAACCTGTAGCTGGCCGGGTCAGGCTTGGCTTGGCCCATTCGCTTGCACGCCCTAGTTGTTAGTAACTTGTTTGATAAACAAAAAACATCAGGGAGTTGTTAAATGCACCTACCAAATTCTCTTTACAGCCGTATATACAATATGTGTGATGCTAGGGACACTAACAAATTCCACTAACACTCACACCCACACTCTCTCTCTCTCTCTTCTAGTGGCATTTTGGGTCCACTGCGGACCCCACAGTGCCACTTGGAGAGAGATAGAGTGTGGGTATGAGTGTTAGTGGAATTTGTTAGTGCCCCAAATATTACTCATACAATATTGGATGTTTCTTTTACTTATCTTTAGCATTTGCAGTGGTGTTATATTGGTATAGGAACTTAGGTTTTTTATCCTACAGAGTCACCCAATGGTGTTAGTGGTATAGGAACTTACGTGACTATATAGTATTGAAAGCCAAATGGCAGAGGCAAAGCCGTCCCACAGCGGTCGACAAAGTCGGTTTTTTAAACAAAAATGACCAAACGACATTGGCAATGCCAGCCTGCCATCGACTGGCAAAACCTTTGCCTATGGGTTTCCTCTCTCTCTCTCTCTCTCTCTCTCTCTCTCTCTCTCTCTCTCTCTCTCTGTGTGTGTGTGTGTGTGTCTATTTTAAAAAGTGAATTTGATTAAAAAAATAAAATAAAAAAGAACCGAATGGCAACCCTAGCCGGCTTGCTTTTACACCACTGTGAGACTTCTCCTTTCTGTATGGCAACTTAAATTTAAATTACCCTATACACCATCACACTCAAATGCTCTTAAAACTCAATATAGATTGGAGCCACGTCTAATGAGCGAGATCTATTGACCCCACCAAGAGTTTGGAAATAAATATTTTTTACCTAGGATATTTGAGAAAATTTGAAGGTTTTTCTAATAAATGACCCCTCTCAAATTTCTGAAAATTGAAGTTCTAATGAATGGGTATGGATTTTATTGTGTTATTTTAATGCATTTTTTTTTAAAAAAAAAAATGCCATTGTTCTCAAAGTTGTATACAAAATTTGGTTCTCAACACTGGGATAGTATGATTACGTTCACCTGCAGTGAAACCACCTGAATTTTTATTGAAAATTTTAGATCAATTATTTTTGGTCGATGAGTTCCAGGCATGTTACTCATGCTTTATCTTTTAATGTTTGATAACTTTGTTAGGATGATTTGTTACTATCTTTTTCAGTACAGGAAAGGAGTTAGAGAATCTAGCTTTGGAAGCCAGATTTTCTAAGAGTAATGCTATGCTTCCTAAATTTGAATCTCAAATTTAGCTTCCAAATATTTTGTCAATTGTACCACAACATTGATATGTATTATTACCAACCCTTGCCACAAGATGTGGTACAACAGTTATAGCATTTGAGAATTTTGAATGGGAAGTATAGCAATGCCAAATATTATGATATTAGTGGAGGACTCCGGGAATTTAGTAAAATTGTAGCCACAAGGTGAGAGGCTGTATACCTAGTTGTCTATGCGGCAATGTTTGAATAAGCCCCCCCTTGTGGAGTACGTTAATCATCTGCATTTAATTTTTTCTTTTAAGTTCCAAATTCTCATCTTTTTTTTTTTTATTCAAGGAGTGAGTCAATTTTGTGTAGTAATGAAACTCATGAAGTTATAGTCTTAGGGACTATAAAACTTTGTTGTTGAGCAAAAAACAAAAGAGGTTTTTTTTTTTCTTCGAAAAAGGTAAATTCAATCCAAAATAGGGGCCATACGCCAAGATGTTACAATAAGAACAAAAACATGCTTCGAATGCAAGGCACCAAGAATGGAAAAAGAAAATCAAATACCATCAAACGAATCTACCGTTAGCCAAAAGGCTACTAACCATGCTCAAATCATAGAAAACCTATTGTCGTCAACGACCCTTATGGTGGCCTCCTTTGAAATTCGCCTTAGCAGCTTAGCTGCTTTCTTCTTCTGTTTGGAAGACATGGAGCTTTCCTGATTGAAAGACGCATTCTCATAATTTGTATTAAACTACTCCTCTACCTCATCCTCGTCCACTTCATGGAAGTAATTTCCAACCTCCCCAACTGGTTCATGCACAACAGACGTGTGACTAGAAGAACTAGCCTCAGAACATGCAATCTTTGCAGAATGGGGGATTGCCACTTCATTCTTCTCTAACCTATGAACAACCTCTTCAGGTTCTTGGGACAGAACTGAGAACCTATTTCCTATCTCCTTGGGCGTTGCCTGAGGGACATTAACTTGGGGATTATGAGAGAGCTCTACATTGATCCGTTCCCCCTTTCCTGAATTAGTGACCACTTTCCATACCCCCACCTTAGCTTTTGTCTTATTTCTGTTGTGTGTCTGGCTGAAGTTACTATGATATGGCTTTGAAATGGAGTGTTTATGAACAAAAGCCAGTTTCACAATTTTAGAGCAATCATGTCCAAATTTGGAGCACTTGGAACATCTTATCGGTGTCCAATGGTATTCCACTCTGATTTTAGTCAGAATTGAAACCCCATTATCATCTTTAGTTTCAATATCAAACTCATTAATAAAGTCACGCTCAGGGCTAACTTCAACACACACCCTTGCATAAGAGATGTGGCTTCTACTGGCAGTCATTCTATCCACATTAAGGGGTTTGCCAAGGAAGTTAGAGATGAAACTAATGCCTTTAGGCTTCCAATACTCTAGTGGTATACCATAGAGGTTAACCCAAGTTATGGTCTTAATTTTAATTTTTGGCCCCAACAACCACACTCACACACAGCGCACCCCCCCCCCCCCGGGATTACCCTAAAGAAAATAACAAACTCAGAGTAGTTTTGTGCCTACATAATGTGTAAAAACAATGGTCACTAGAAGTCGAGTCCCGTAGAAAACAAGGAGAATATTATGTGAACCGAATGGACAAGATATAAGTGTAAATATAGGAGAAGTTTATGACTGTAGAATTATCTGTGTCAGGCTTCCCTGCCCCCGATGTCCTGAGTACAGTTTTCAGTGTCACCCACTTTCTCTGATCTTCTGGTGTATTAGGAAGAGAGTTTCTTCACCTTCTTGACCTCTTGTATTTAACTCTCTGTACTTTCGTCTACTATATCAACTCTTTTAAACTTCCACTTTGCTAAGATCAACCCCTCCTTTTCCTTTTCTGCATATCTAGCACCCGTTTGATGTCTACGATTCAATGGGTTGTGGGAACTTGTTAGATGAAAATTTTCACTCTCTTAGCTGTCACCTGGGGTAGAAGGAACTACGAGACATACTGGCAATGAAAGTAGAATTGGGGGTATTCTTTGGATAAGATTGGTTCTGGGGTGTTTCATTGAGCTCCACTGCATTTTCGTCCATAAAGGGGGGATTGGTGGGTATAGGGAGTGGTTCGCCATTTTTTTCCAGCATCACTAGTACTTTAGACATCGATGGTCTCAAAGCCGGAGCCCCTTGGGTGCACAGAAGTCCTATATGCACCACTCTTAAAACCTCATGTTTAATGGTGCTGTTGTTGAAGCTATACAACATTAGGTTTGGGTCAAAAAGTTCCTTCACTGTCCCTGCCTGGAAATGCTTCCATGCCTGTTTCATAAGGTTATAGTATAATTAGTCCATGCCCAGCAAATTGAGCAAGATAGTGCAGCTGAAGTTTGTTGAACTTACAATACATATTAGGTTGTCTGAGAATTGTGAAGTTTTGCTCCTGTTGTTTTGCCTTCCACTTACAATTTCTAACAAGAGCACACCAAAGCTGTACACATCTGCCTTGTCTGTTAGCTGGCCATGAATGAGGTACTCGGGAGCCATATATCCTCTGTATTGAAGTAAATTTTATTGCTCATTTTCTTGGATTGGTGAACTTTGAAATTTCTGTTACAATGCAGAATATAAGGGGAAAAATGGGATACTTACAGAGTTCCTGCAATGGTGGCGCTTATGTGACTCTTATCTTCTTCGAAAGTCCTTGCCAACCCAAAATCAGCAATTTTTGCTTGGAGCATTGAATCCAACAAAATGTTACTTGCCTTTATATCTCTGTGTATGATCCGGTTCTTGGGGTTCTCGTGAAGGTGGACTAAACCTTCAACTGTTCCAATGATTGTATCATATCTCCTCTCCCAGTTCAGGGCTTTACCTCTATTCGAATCTGTGAAGGTAAATGCCAATAATCCTGAATTCATAAACTTCATGGTTCAAAAATGAAAACACATATGGAGAAGTCTGAGTGCTTTACCGAAGATGAAGCCATCAAGACTCTTGTTTGGCAGGTAATCATAGACAAGAAGGTTTTCGGGTCCTGAACAACTGAATACCAAAAACCTGACCAGATTTTTGTGCTCCACACTGCTAATAATGTTAACTTCATTGTAGAAATCTGTTGCTCTGTGTTTGCTGTTGAAGAAAAGTCTCTTCACAGCAATCTCTCTTCCATCTGCCAGAACTCCCTGCGATAATGTTGATTTGTAAAGCTTAGGCTTAATGTGGTAAAATGGTTACAATTATTTAGTACATAGTCTTATTATAGATGAATTTATTTAGTTTTTAAAAGAGAACTGGAATATTATCGTTGATTTGGTTTGCCAGCTAAAATTACCTTATAAACTGTTCCAAATCCTCCTTGCCCAAGCTTATTGGCATCGGCAAAAGACTCTGTGGCTTTCTCAAGAGTAGAGTATTTGAAGTTCAAACTACTGTCATTAAGGGTTTTCACCAATTTTTCAGCATCATTTGAACCTGGGAAGTTAAAAATGTTGTAACGGGAAACAAAAAAGACACAACTCATTATTATTATTATTATTATTATTATTATTATTATTATTTTTTAAAACACTGCCAAACATTCTCTTAAAACAGAGTACAGAGAATTGCTCCATTTAAGGCTTCGATATTCAAATAATATTGCCAGATAACTTGGTTGAAATTTCTTTTTTGTTATTTGTTCACAATATTTATGGACCAACTCTGTATCTTTGATCCGCCAAAAATAGGGTAAATATCACCTAGACCCCCTGAGGTTTGTCCCGATCACAGACGCCACCCCTCACGTTTCAGTAATATCACCTACACCCCCTGAGGTTTGAAGCGCGTATCACCTAGACCCCTTTCGTCAATTTACCGTTAAAAAAGTGACGGACTAACATAAATAAATACAAAACATACTCCTAAAAGTTTGGCCCCTGTGTCATTTTAGTCCCTGTAATTTCAATTGAGTCAATTTGGTCCCGACAGTTTAAATTGGATCAATTTGATCCAAATGCCCCATTATATGAGAAAAAAATTGACAAAATTTACCCACTGTTATGCACAATTACGCTAATAAGCAGGTTGGGAGATTGGTGGTGTTCCATATTTGCCATTAAAAAGTGTGACAATGCATAGTATCTGAGTAATTCTACCAATTTTTCTCTCAGAATTGAAATTACCATTTTTTCTCTCAGAATTGATCATTTAGATCAAATTGGTTCAATTTAAAACTTCAGGGCCCAAATTGACCTAATTGAAACTACGGAGACTAAAATGACACATGAACCAAACTTTTAGGGGTATATTTTGTATTTATCTATGTTAGTCCGTCACTTTTTTAACTGTAAATTGACGGAGGGGGTCTAGGTGATACGTGCTTCAAACCTCAAGGGTGTAGGTGATATTACTGAAACGTGAGGAATGGTGTCTGTTATCGGGGCAAACCTCAGGGTCTAGGTGATATTTACCCGCCAAAAATATAAAAATAAAAAGGAAATTGCAAGAAGCCGTACCTTTTCTCTTTTTCTGTATCTTTTTTTTCTTTAGAAATTTAGTAGTAAGTCCCTACCTACCATGGCTGTGCATCAATAGGGACTATCCCTTTCTTAATTTAACAATATATCCCAACGTCTGTAGTAATAGGTCCCTATCCCCATGTAATTACCATTTTTAATGACAATTTTAGCCTTGCATATATAAAGATATTATATATATATATACGTCTATATATAATGCATACATTTATGCCTTTTAAATGGTCAAAGTTTGTTATAGAAGGTGAATCAAATCAGCATTTAAGTATGTTTAAATCAGATACCGAAACATGTGAAATTTCACTTCCGTAACATGTAAAATTTCATGACAGCAAGTTTTTTTTTTGTGAATTTTCCTTTTTATTGTGTGTTTTGAAGATTGTGAAATTTCATAACAGTAAGCTATTTTTTGAAATTTCATAACAGTAAGTTATTCGTTGAAATTTCATAATAAAAAGGTTTTTTTTTTGTGAATTTTCAATTGAAATTCCATAACAGTAAGTCTGATTGTGAAATTTCACATCACCAACACGTGAAATTTCACATCTTCATAACAGCGTTATTTTTGTGGAATTTCATTAGTTTGGTTTTTGAAGATTTAAATTTCATGAGAGATTTCCATTGCTTCGTTGATGCAATTAAATTCGCAGGGTACCAGTTTTCTGTAACAAAACTGCTTCAATGGAGGTCTACTCTTAGGAAGAAGAAAGATGTATGGAGTTTGTGTATTTGAAATATGGAGATATGCTTTGATTTTGCTTGAATGAAATTGAGATATAGCTGGAAATTATTTGAATTTCAAATATGATTTTGCAAATCAATTACAAGGTATAATTGAATCCCAAGATTTTAGGAGAACAATAAGGCTAGTTTATATATATATATATATATATATATATGTATATATATATATAAGCCATTTATTTGGCTGAATTTGTTATGGAATAAGGGCAAAATTGTCTAAATAAAATAGAAGGGACCTAATACTAAGAAGTTTATTAGACTGGACTAATTGCTAGAAGAGCCTAGTAGATTGGACTTTATACTAAATGACCCTTTTTTCTTCCAAATATAAAATCCAATAATTGCCACAATAATCAACACCACCACAGAACTCGCAATTGCAACTGCTATCACTTTTATTGTCACTGCAAAAATAATGAAATAATATATACTCAGCCCAATCCAAATAAACCTGAATTGTCTTTCTTCTCTTTTATTAATTCCATTAGTCGTCCTACAAGTAACATTTACTCCACGGTATTACGAACAAGAAACACAATAACTGTCTTATTACCTGATCGTGATCTTCTGTTTCTCAATTCAGGATTAAGAAAATTCATATCCGAATATCTCATGAAGCATCCAGTGTTAAAAGCCCACCCCTCCGACCAAGGCAAGCATCCCAATATCGAACTAAATGCACTGGCTAAACATGCTCGGCACGAGCTCGCGTTTAAGGACCTCCAACATTCCGCCAACACATAAACCGACTCATTCATTGCACCCAAAACTTCCACCTGAGCGCGCGCATACCCGGTATTGTTTGTTGCATTTGAAAGTGCTTCTAAAACAGCCCTCCTTGCCGATTCTTCATATATTGAACTTTTTCTTGTTGTATTGCTGCACACAGTCCTATCTTCTGGACCCGTAAACTCCTCAATCGCTTCTCATGAAGCAACCATCAAGGAAAATTCGACCGCCATTGAAAGGAAAACACTGAGGAAGAACAGTTCTTGCCTCGGCATAGCACGATAGACAGTCGAGTAGAGGGATATCGCCGTAGCATTGGGTGAGGCCATAGTTAATGTCGGGTCCAGAACCTATTTGCGCTGCTCCAAAACTGGAGGTTCCTATCTGTGCCCTTATGTTTTCCATCATAGCCACAAAGTTTGGAACATAGACTGTGGTGTTGTGTTCAAGTTGGTGGGAACAAACAATTTCAAGTGTCTGAGTTCTGGGATCTCCCATTGATACCAGTAGCAGTAGAAGTAGCAGTAGCAGATTTGTGCTAAAGATGAAGAGACTAGAAGGTCTTGGGGCTGATGGGATTGCTTTCTCCATTTTTGGAATAAGTTTGTGCTGCTTCCAGCTCTGGTTATGACTTGTGAATATTGTGCAGCAAAAACACAATGAGATGGATCTCTAAAGCTGATGATACAACATAATTGAAGACCAAAAAAAAAAGGGATACTTAATTATGGGCTAATCTATATTTGACTTTTTCCAAACAGTATTCCGTAGGGACACAATTTCAAGATAAGAACAATTCTGAGTACAGATCCATTGCGCAACGCCCAGTCAGAACTAGGCCTGTTTGGTCACATTCATTTTTTCTAACTGTTTTTTTTTTACTAGGTATCATTATAATTTGACAAAGAACATATTTTCACAATAATTGTAGACCTGAAACGGACTCCTACAAGAAAGGGCATCCGTCAAACACTCAAGTATAAGAACTAATTCACTCCTGAACTACATAACGAGTTCTTAGCCTTAACAGTCGGCCTCAATGATGTGAAAGCAACATAAACATTTGAATCTAGGCTCTGTTTGAACAGATATACCAACTAAAAAGAGAGGTCCATCATAAGTTACGGTCCCTTGGGCTGTTATTAGAATGGCGCACACAGGGTTGGGGGCAGTGCTCAGGCGAAATTCTTTTGGGTATATTTACACATTTTTTTAGTCTATTTGCAGTGCCGTACTCAAGATTTTATGTTAGCGGGGCCAAGTTAAATGGACTTGTGTCCGCTAGTAAACAAGTTTTATGCGGGGGTTCAGAAGCAGGCCACCAAAGCCAAAATTTTTAGTCTGATTATACATATTTTTGGTGCGTGATAGAGAGTTGAAAGAGTAGTTTGGTCGATTAAATTTAGATCATTTTTGTCTCACGAGCTAAGTAATTGAGTATTACTCTTCCCCTTTCACTATTATAAGGGACAGTTGATGTCACACCCATGGACTCATGGAGTAAATAGTCCTCCATATGAGAATTGTAAAGTTGATATTGACAATTAAACTTGCACTATTTGGCCTACCAAATAACGAACTATTAAATTAAAAATGATTGTTAGTCCAATTTCTTGTTTACTTAGATTATTCTTGTCAAACAAACTGTGTGGCCTTGGGACTTTTGATTTTTAAATTGACTTTTTATAGATGGTCTATATTGTCAATGTTAAAAATTTGGAAAGGCTAATTATTAAATTAATTTTCAAATGTCAAAAATTTATATATATATATATATATATGGGGAAAATACCTTTTACCCCCCTGTTGTTACACCCATTTTCTCATAACCCTCCTGTGGTTCATTTTGTAACACTTAACCCCCCTGTACTATGGACTAAAGTGAAACTGTTAATTTTTGTAATGGAGAAAAAGGAAATGACGTTAATACCCCCAAGCCCCTATACATACTTTTTAGGAAAAAATACCTTTTACACCCCTATGGTTACACCCATGTTCTCATAACCCCCCGTGGTTCATTTTTGTAATACTTAACCCCCCTGTACTAATGACTGATGTGGGACTGCCGTTAGAAAAGTTAACAGTCTAACTTCAGTCCGTAGTACAGGGGGGTTAAGTATTACAAAATGAACCACAAGGGGGTTATGAAAAAATGGGTGTAACCATAAGGGGGTAAAAGGTATTTTCCCCTATATATATATAGAACATTGCTATGTGCACAGAAAAGCTGCACAGAAAAATCCTGACCATAGGATCAATGGGTACCATTGCCAAAATCAGTGGGACCCACTGTATCCTGTGACCAGGATTTTTCTGTGCAGTTTTTCTGTCAACATATCATTTCTCATATATATATATATCAAAGATTCTCTAAAGAGGGCCAGCTCTCTTTATTAAAGGGAGGACCTTTGTTTTGACCGTCAGATTGTGTTTAAAAACTGTGAAATGACAAAACTGCCATTAATGAAAACACAATCCGACGGCTAAAACAGAAGTCCTCTCTTTATTAAAAAGAGGGCGCCCTCTTTAGAGCCTGACTGATATATATATATATATATTATCCCACAAATTTTTCCAGGAAACCACCCACCCCCTCCCTCTTTTGGTCTTTCACTTGGTTTTAACTTGTATATATTGACACTTTTTTCCAAATACTAAAGTGTGATTGCAGATTGTAATTTTAATAGTTTGGACTGATGTTAAATAAATTAATGCTGAACACAGAAGTGAGAGCAAAATGCGTTGAAACAAATATATACGGTGAGTTACCAAACACACCATTTATTGGTTGCAAAAGTAGGACCCAAAACAACGATTGGTCAATAAAAGTTTACCGTGTTGTATGGGCATGGGTGTGAGGCTGTGAGCACAATTGTTCAGACCTTGACCGGTGGTTTGTGAGTTTCCAATTATAGCCTCTATATTTTTTGACTGATATTGTGGAAACTGTAATGTTGACTCGAATGGAGAACTCCTATCATTTTCAACAGACTTTTTTTTTTTTGCTCACCATTTTCAACATAGACTAATAGTATGGAAAATCCACCCATCGAACATGTTCTCAGTTCTCACAGACCTTGACTTATCCCTAGGTGTTGGCAGTATTTCTCTCCCCTAAATTATTGTTGGTTTTAATTAATTTCCATATCAAGTTTAATTGGGTAGGTATACTTACTTGCATTTGAAAATGATAATGCAAAATCAATTCATCTGGATAAAAATACATCTTCCTGGCTAAAGATGTATCATATATCCAAAGCTGCAACTCACAACATTTTGGCAGGAAAACAGTACAAACTTTTACCCCTAAAATCACTAAGATGGTAGTATACATCATAAACTACTAGGGTGTATCATACCTTATTGTTTGGTTGAAAAATTCTTCCTAGGGATATGCGTGGAATTATATGAATGTGAGCGTGTCAGACAAGCAAACTGCTAATGTATGTGATGTAATAAGTATCCAAGCTGTGCCTCACCAGAGAGATTGTGGTGATGTTCGATGTCTTAACAAGGACTTCAAACGTATAAAGATATGACTAATTAAATAACTTCGAACTAAATAATGTATAACTACTCCTATGAAAGAACAATAAATGAAAATAGTAAAGTAACAGATTATTTTATTAAACAAAATAGACTACAATCTAACCTTGAAGATAACTTCGAAGGTGTTCTAATTCGAATTCTAAGGGTATTGATAAAAGTACAATAAAAGTATTGAAGTGTATTGATTGGTGTTGATCGAGAGATCACTATTGATCACAGACTTCCTCTATTTATAATTATCAAAGCCTCACAGTCTTTCTTTCAACTGATAACTGTTCAACCACGTGGCACTGCCTTGGATTGACACATGTCTTCAGTTATTCTTCAATGATCAACACGTTTCCCTTGGCGGTTTGCATTTCAAACAGAGTGAATGGCAAAAACTGCTCGTAACTGCTCCTGCGTCACTTCTCAATCAGTTAATTACTTTGCCACGTCACATTCTTCGTAGCACCTTTTCATTGGCTGGATAAATTCATCACAAGCATTACCCCCCGCGCCATTTTCCTTTCGATTCGAAAAAGATAATGGCGATCGTGTCAAGATTATGCTAGGCAGTTGAGATTTTCATGCAACCTTCTGAATCATGATTTAAATTGAGGGTTCAAACCTGCATTTATCTTCACATTGGCTGCTATTATCATACCATTTTCGTTTAATCTTTGCATCTACAACTTCACTTGTCACTTCGAATCTATTCTATTAAACATGTCTTCTCCTCAATCTTTGTTCGATTCTGGTGATCACTTTCCTTTAGATCTTCCTAAAGGAGTAATTTTGGCAACAAAATGTCCTAAAATTCCTCATCAAACCAATTAGGATCCTCCTGAACCATTCACATACTCGAAGTGGGAAATATGACATAAAATGTTAAACCAACCAAGTACATCTTCATCAGAACAAATTTCATCTTCGAGAAGTCAAGTTACAATTCTCAAACATTCCCTCCTGCTTGGGAACAACCCATTTTCCCATGGTGAAGGTGTAGGATATTGCAAAGGCATGAAACTTGAAACACCAACCATAGCACCTTCAGTTATTCACCCGGACTTTGAATATCCTGCAACTGAAGGAATCATTCGAAGTAGAATAATAAAACCATATTATCCATTTTTGAATCACCTTTCTCGAGAACAAAACTTGCTGAATGCCTGGCTAATCTCTTCTACGAGTCCTCCTGGTGAAAGACTTCAAAGAGGTAATGTTTTAACTCCCCAAGGCAGACCTCCTATTCACACATTTGTAAGGGCATCTCATGAAAAATTTTCCACCGAGCACTACTCCTCAGCTTTCCTTTCCAAATGTAAACTTTTTGAAAAAGATTACAAGGAAAGAATGCTTCTTCTTGATTACTCAATACTGGGTTTTCCTGACACAAAGGTACAAGTGGTTGACCCATTTGAGGATATGAGTGATCCTTTCTTAAAATTAGACCAATTGTGCTGGAGTGGTTCTATATTTGAACATATCCCTCCTGTTTTGTCACCTTCCCCATGCTTAATTATTCAAGCACAAAGGCTTCTAGTAGCCTTCTCACATCTCCCATTCTCCATATTACAAGAACCAAAAGCTCGAATCAATTTTGAATGGAGTTGCCATATATTATGTCTTGAATGGAACATTTCAACACTTGTTTGAACCCAAATTGATTTCACCCTTCGAACCTTACCTACACATGTAAGGTGGTATTCCCATCATCAAGAAAGTGTTAATCACCTAAACTACTTGATGGATCTATATGAAAGTTTCAAGGAAGATCCAATTGTGCTTCTTGATGAAGTATCATAATTTAAAGATAGATACATCTATGGGTGTGGAAGCTCTGACGAAGAGAGTAATGATTCCTATTTCTCAAACCTGACATCGAAGGTCAAATTGCGTATCTCAAAGATGAAGCCAAAGCTGCTGGCATATCTCTTTGAGGTAAAACTCCATTAGCCAAAGAACTTCGAAGTTTTCACAAAGCCTTAGCCAAGATCAACTCTTAGTTAAATCCAAGGTTATGAAACCCAGCCCGGACCGGACGGTTCAACTGGTCGGACCGTCGACCGGTCCTAGAAACGGGCCGGTCCAAATTGGGAACCGCCCTTAGAATAAAAACCGGCCTAAAAATGGGAAATCGTCCAACCCGTCTGGTCGAACCGGAAATCCTAAAAACCATCGCCGGTTCAACTGACCCGGACCGTTCGTATTTAGTATTAAAAAAAAAACTAACCGTTTCTCTCTCTCTCTCTCTCTCTCTCTCTCTCTCTCTCCCTTTAGCAAATGGGGTCATCATACCTAGCCTAGGTAATTAATTTTTTTATGGTAGTCTGACCAAGTAGTTAATGCTTTCCACTTTTCTAGATGCCAACTCATGAAATGATATGTTAAGACATGTCAACTGTCAAGTTGGCTGTTCAAATTTCAAAAGAAGCATTAGTAGATTAACAAAATCTTGATTATAGTATTATATGAAACTGAAAGGAAATTTTCTTAAATGAGAGAATAAAATTTAAGAATTTTTTGTTCTTATATTAAAGTGTGAAATAGTGAAAATCAAAGTTAGAATTTTGAGTTTTATTTTTTATAGTTTTAACATTTCACATATTTTTATTAATATTTGTGAATAAGTATCTTTATTATGTAATTATGACATCACGGTTCAATTCCGGTTCACCCGACGGTTGAACCAGTAACCCGTGACCCGGACATTTTTCCGGTTCGATGAACGGTCTGGATTTCAAAACATTGGTTAAATCAGTATGAAGAAAACTCAAGGATGCTTATTTCACCATTCGAAATGAAGACAGGTTGGCATTGCAAGCCAGGAACTTAAGTCTCGAGATAGAAGTAGAAGCAGAATATTTTGCTTATTATTGGGATATGTTTCACAATCTCGTGACTTATGGGTTTTCACACTTTTATCAATTATGTCTGTAATTTGTATTTGTATTTCCCTTTAAATTTAATGAATTATAAAAATTCATGTATGTGTTGATCAAACTGAAATGGCTTATTCCAAACCAGCATGCATTCTTATTTAAAATAACGGCTATTTAAGTAACCAATTCCAACGGCTACTTTATTGATAAATGTGTTTCTTCCCAAACGACACCAAAGGCTATAAATAGATAAGTGATAGAAAAACCTTTTAACTTTCACAAACTCATCTTCTCCGTTCTATCTCTTTGACACCCTAATATCGTTGCAATCACTCTCATCTTTCTTCTAAAGAATGACCACATCAACAAAAAACACCCAACTCCAAAAGGTTTGCGATGATTTCAAGAGGATCATTCAGGATGAACAGACCAATTATTCAAATGGAAAGGAGAGCTCATTGATCAATGAAATCCTAGTCCCTGTCACCTTTCCCACTCAGGAATCTTCAATTGCTATTGGTCCTTGCTTGAGTACCCCCAATCTCAAACTTCATGTATATTACCCTAGACTAGGAAAACAACATTTAGCATATCAGCAGGAAATTCCTATTCCAAGGAATGAATTAAAGTTTCGACATTGGCCTAAGCCTGGAAAAGATTGGCCAGAATGGGCAGAAATAATTTTGGACAAAAAGAGAGAGGCTTTGACTTCAACGGGAATCTACTACGTTGTCAACCTCTCGAAATATCCCATTGAAGCCAGTCCTAACCTGCTTGCCGGGGCTTTATGTTTCTGGAACCCTACCTTCAATCATTTCCAATTTCCTTTGGTCCAATATATCTAATTGTTTTAGATATTTGTCATTTTCTAGGGTTTTTGTCTTATGGGGAAGATGCTCACCCATACATGGTGGAATCTGATAGTCCCCTAATTCGATCTGATCCTAAGTCTTTAGGATATACCAATTTTATATCTTCTCGCAAAAGTCTTCGAGAGAGATATCAGATACAGAGTACTATTGTTTTCTTCTCTATAGGCTTTCAAAGCATTTATTATGTACTTCTTCTCAGAGAATTGTTCTCGAATTTTCTAATATTGCCAAAGCTCTAGCTGCTGGTCGAAGATTTGCTTTGGCTTCTTTTGTGTTAGGATCTCTGTACAGATCCTTTTCTGACTTATGTTATGACTCTTTTCTCCCAAATCAAGGTGGTCCCTTCTAGATTCTGCAATTATGGCTTTATGCCTACTTTCCAGAAATCCACAATTTAGGATTTAGAGAAAATCTTATCCCTCATGGACTTTTCTTTGCTTTATTACCAATTGTTGATCAAAAATCTTTCAAGGAATCACTTTCTTTCTTTTTCACTCTCTCCTCAGTAAGGTCGAATGACCTATTTCAACCTTTCTATGTCTTGTACAATCCTGTTGACAACACTCCTCTTTCCCCTGTATGGCTGTGTTAAATCTTAGATAGAACAGCAAATGCAGTCGAACTGAAAGCTGCATGGGGAAGTTTTTTGATCAGCAGAGATTTATTTTTTGGGAATAGTCTCAGTGTCAAATCCTATGGTGAGCTTTATCTTCCAAACCAATTTTTAAGACAATTTGGGCTCACTCAGTCAATTCCTTTCCCAATGAAAAGTCAAGCCAATACCTTTATGGCTTATAAGACAACTTCGAGGATACCAGAATCAGTGGTAACTGCTACATTAGTAGCTTATCAGAACAAGGTTCGAACCCTTGAGTTCACATCCCTACCAGTGTATACCACATGCACACTTGCCTTCTTAAGCTGGTGGGAGAATTTGATGTCAGTCTCAATGGATAAATGCCATCTCTTGAGACATCTTGATTCGAAGACAAAAGGTAAATAGTTTACCAATTTAATCTCTTTCCTTTTGAATAATGAAAAGAATTTCTAATTAATGTTGTTTAAACTTTGCAACATAGGGAAAGCAATTGGTGAAAGCTCTTCCTCAATACCCAAAACTTCGAAGGCTGCACCTCCTATCCCAATTTCCTCCAAGGTCTCAACTTCTGCTCTTCCACCTTCCAGACCTAAAAGAAGACTCATTCTTCCAGAAGATAGTTTTCCCCCAACAAATGGAATCAAGGAGTTTGATGAAGAGGAAGATTCAAGCCCTACCATACAGCTCGTTCGAAGGAAGAGGGCCAAGATAACTACTGAACCATCTAGTAGTTCGAAAGACACTGGAGAAACTCCCATTCCAGCAATCCCTATCTCGAAGGTGGAACTTGAACCTGACTCTGCTCAATTAATTCCACAACCAGAACCTCATAGTCCTAAAGTTTCAAAGATTCAGGAATCCCCTTTATAAGACATTCAGCCTTTGTTTCTCGAATATCAACCACTGGTAAGTAATTCAAACTCTCCTAGTATCCTTTATGTTTCTGTCTTTCCTCATAAGCAAGTTCTAAATAATTGTTTATCGTTTGACTAGATTGTACCTGTTACTGGAGTTGAAACTGGTACTTTGAAGGTAAGCACAAGTTCTGATCCCGAAACTGCTACAAAATAGGATCCATTTGCATCTCTTGCTGCTTCAATTCCTTCAGGCTCTGGGGTGTTTCAAATGTCTCTTCCTCCCAATCTTACTTCTGAAGAAGTAACATATTTCAAAGATGGTTTGAAATATGTTTTGAAGATGAAAAACACTGCTTCGTCAAGAATTTTTCCAACAAATGATGGGCTAAAGTAAGCCAAAGGTGCCTTCGATGGATCTAGTAGTAGCAATTGCAACATTGAGGCTTTTCAGTAAAATTCCATTTGAAGTTTTTGAAGATAAAGAAGTGCAAAAGGCTTTAAAAATTTTGTGTCAATTCATGTTGGACAGTTCTAAAATTTCTGTCACAGACAAAGAAGCAATTTTAGAACTCGTGTCAACCTTCGATTTCAATTGTTTTCTTCTTGAAAAAGTTGTCGAAGAAAGGAAAAGATTGGAGATTGACATGGAGTATACAACAGAGAAGACTCTTGATATGAACTAGATGTTAAAAGAATTTAATGAGAGCAACACTACTATTGATAAACTTTCTACAAAAAGAGACAGTCTTTTGAAAGAGCTTGAACTTATGGAAACTGAGTTGAATACTCTGAAGACCAATCGAGAAGATGTTTGAGCAAAGCTTCTGGTTTTGAAGACAGAGTTTGAATCCAAGCCTTTGAAGAACCAAGAATCTAACTCAAGGCAAAAGTTCATTCTTAGTCAATCAAAATTGTATACCAGGTCTTGGGATAATTTTAGACGAAAGGCTCAGTTTATAGGGAGATTGGTATAAAGGATTATACTATAGAATTTTGTAACTTACCAAAAGTCTAGTTTGTAATTACTTCGAATGTGAATATATGGTATTATTTAAATGACACATCTTCATTCTAGATTTCTTGCTTCCCAAACAGTTGAATAATATTGTTTGAGAAATCTACCATTGATCTTTCTTATATGCATGTATATAACCACTTTAAACTTTCAAATGGTAAAATCCACCTTTAAAAACTTTGTGGATTTGGAATGGACCTCTCCATTTAGGGGACCTTTTCCCATACTTTAGATCTTTAGATCCTATAGGCAATATTGTTTTCCAAACCAAATCACCTTCATCAAAGGTTCTAGGTTGAACCTTTTTATTATACCCTCTTGCTATTATTTTCTTTTGTATCAGGATATTGTTAAGAGACTTGATTCTTTCTTCATCAATGTCTTCTAATTCAATAGCCATTGATGTTTGATAATCATCCAAGGATAATAGATTCTACTTTATAATTTTGAGGGAATTAACTTTTATCTCAATTGGTAAAACTGCCTCATGACCAAAAGTTAAAGCATAAGGAGACACCCCTGTACTTGTTCGCTTCGAAGTTCTATACACCCATGATACTTCTAGCAAAATCTCATGACACATCCTTAGATTATTATTTTTATGACTTTATCCATATTTTCCTTTATGATTTTATTAGTTACTTCAGCTTGACCATTAGATTGGGCATAATATGGGGTTGATTTTGACATTGTAATCTCCAATTTATTTGCAAAAGCAACCACATCCGGCCCCCTTCGAATATAGAGGCATTGTCAGATACAATGGTTTGAGGGATACCATATCTATAAACTATATTTTCTAAAAAATTAATAACTGTCGTTTGAGTCACAGTTTGCATGGGCTTCTACCCATTTAGTGAAATAATCTATGGCTACAATAATGAATCTATGACCTTTCGAAGAAGGAGGACTAATTTTTCTTATCACATCAATGGCCCAGCCTCTAAAAGGCCAAGGTTTCACCACATATTGAAGATCAATAGTTGGTAAATGTTTCAAAGGACCATGCTTTTGACATTCTTGTCATCCTTTGGCAAATTCTATACAATCTTTTAAAATTGTTGGCCAATAAATGCTATACCTTCGAAGTAACCATCTCATTTTGATTCCAGATTGATGAGCACCACATAGTCCTTCATGGATTTGGGCTATAGCCTCAATTCCTTCAAGATTACTTAAACATTCAAGCAGTAATCCGTCACTTCCTCTTTTGAACAATCTTCCACTATACATGCTATAATTGACAGATTTCAATCTTATACTTCAACTAGGCTTTTCATCCAACCCTGAAAGATAATCTATGATTGGTTTCTTCAATCATCATGAATCTCAACATTTGAGATGTTAACAAAAGGTAATCTATCTACCAATATAAGCAACAAATTCATGTACATAACTTGTTCCATCTCAAAATCTTTGACACTAGTTCTAAATTCAGATGCTTTTTGAGCTATATCATTGGCTTTTTCATTAAATCTTCTTGGAATATGTAAGAGGTTTACACTATCAAATTTAGATAATAAATCCATTATAGTGTTATAATATATCTTTAAAGTGCTACTCATACATTTATATTCCCCATTCAAATGGTTTATAACTAATTGGGAATCTCCAAAAATCTCTACAAATGAAGCTTGAAGCTCTAAAAGGGTTTCGAGACCCATAATCAGAGCTTCATATTCAACTTGATTATTAGTACATTGAGTTGAATCAAGTTTAAAACCATATTTGGTTTTAATTTTCTCAGGTGATTCAATAATGAACCCAATACTTGCAGCAAATTTTGTTTTTGATCCATCGAATCATAATTTCCATGGACTAATAGTTATATATCCAATTTCATAAGTTCCCTCTGTTTCGAGGCAATTTGGGTGATCAACCAAAAAATCTACTAAGGTCTGCCCTTTGTGGTACATAAAATAAACATAATTTTGATAAAGTCAAAACTCATTTACCAATTTGATTCCTTAAAATAAGTCGAGTCAACATATACTTAATTAAATCAAACTTAGCAATAACATAGACCTCAGTAGGAAGAAGATAATATCTTAATTTCATTACTGCAAAATATAAAGATAAACATAGTTTTTCCATAAAGGAATGTTTGCATTCAACAGAATTTAAGAACCTACTAAGATAATAAACAACCTGCTCTTTTTTATTATTATTATCTTGGGCTAATAAGACCCCAATTGATGCTTCTGCTGCTGAGATATACAACGAAATGACCATCGAGCCGAAAATAGTTTTTTTCAAACTTAAAATCGAGGACCTACCAAACAGAGACTACAACGACCAAAATCGGTTTAACTGGTCGGTTTTGGCCGGTCACTTCGGTCCTTCGGTTATTTTGTACAACCCTAGGGTTAGGGTTGAATTTAGAGGTTGTTTTGCTATAGTTGGGGTTATGGATTATTTGGAGTAGCACAAAATAAACTCTTCAAAAAGAAAAAAATATAAGTATTCCAAAATTGAAGTTGCTTAGAAAAAGTTGGTCAAGTTTTTTCTAGGTGAAAAATTCAAAGTTGGGAATCTAGGGAACTTTGGGTGCATTGATTTTATTTTATTTTATTAGTACAAGAGGAAGGGGTCGAGGTCGACCACGCAACCTATGTAATTAAGGGGCCTAAAACCAGCTCAACAACAAACTGACATATTTAGTTTGCTGATGCATTGAAATACACTCCTAATATTTGGAACAAAATAAGGACCTACCCAATTCAGATGTCAGTAGATAATTACATGCTTATTTTTGTAATTGGATTTCTTATTTTGTCTATCTTCTAAATAAGAAGTGGCCACTATGGTCTCTTTATTAACGTAGAACCCATATGAGACCTACAGAATACTTCAATCACAATAGAACAAGTGTGACGATCACACAAAATAAATTTTCTAGAGAAACAGAATGAAGAAAGAGAAGGGCCTTTAGTGAGAAAGAAGAGGAGAAAATGGGAAAAGATTAAAAACCATTAAAAATCCTACCCAGAAGTTAAAGTTTACAATTAATCCTACTCTAAAAATAGGCTCCACACCAAAGCAGTTTATTATTGGGAGACTTGGTCTAACATCTCTAGAAATAAAATGATAACCAACAAGGTCCATAAGGTTTTTACAAATCTGCTAAAGTCCCTGGAATATTTTTAGACACAAACACCCACTCAAACGCGCATCAACATTGAAATGTCCATTCTATGCGTGCATCAGCATGACGCTGATGTTATGTAACACCCGCTCCCGCGATTAATTGTTAATCATAATTTAGGCATGCATTAGCATAACTAATTGGTGTTTATTAACACGTGTTTAAGTGAGTTTTAACTCACTAGTTGATTGTGGGTGTCCAAATTGGGAACCCAATGTTGGCCAATGTTGTAGTCCCAAATTGGGACATGAGTTGAGAAAGTTCCATTGTGATGGGACAAAGATGGTGGAATCACCCTTATGTGCTTAAATGTTTATTAAGGCATATATGAGATATTTATATGTTGTTTAGAATATATTATTTATTGTTAGGGACCAATTATGTGGTCATTTGGAGTACCTTGGTGAGGACGAAATGAACACGCTATTTAACTAGTAGGCTAATTAGTAACTTCACAAAATTATGTGGGATCACCTATGGGACCCACGCGAGACATAGACAAATACCCACTTAAAGTTGGAGGACAAAATGGTTAGTCATAAAAATAGTCGGGGGTGTAATTACAAATAATTAGAAATTGGGAGGGTTTCATAATAAAATTAGAAAATGACATATAGGAGATGTAGATACAAGAAGAGATCATATCTCTTCTTCTTCAATTTTGGGTTGGTTAAAGAGGAAATAGACGAGGGTTTCGTCGGAGCTTCTCGGCAACGATTGACGGCGCGTTCGACTACCAATTTCAATTCCGAGACCGGATTTGGACTCGTAGAGGTGAGTTCTACGTTTTGGTACTGATTTTATTGAGTATAATCGTCGTAATTTTTGAGACCCAATTCGGAGCAGTATTCGTAGAGTTGGTTGAATTCATGTAGGATTTTAACCAGGAGTAGATTTGGGCTTCAATTTCACAACTAAGAACGAATTGCTAAGAGGTGAGTGGTTTCAATCTTGTTTTGGGATGAGAATCATGGTTATGTTCTTTGAATGTTGATAACATGCCTATTTGGCTTAATTACATATGCTTAGCTATGATTTTGTGAAAAGCATGGTGATATGTTTATGTGAGCATGTTTAGTTGCCTATTTGGGTCAAAGGAAAGCTCGTATGAATCCGTCATGAGATTGTTCCGTGGTGACGACCACTTGTTGCCGACAACGGCATTAGACCGCACGTGGGTGGCGTGGGTCATTGGCTTGTGCCGTGGACTGTTGGGGGAGTCGTGGACTTACGGGTAGTGGCGGAGGAAATACTTGCTTATCCGGAGATCAATTTATTTTTTTAGTTGAATATAAACATGATATGTCATCCGTGTGCTTGATTGATATCTCTCACTAAGCATATAGCTTATATATTGTAGTGGTTATTGAATAACCATTGTAGGTGAGCACGACGGCGAGAATCCGGGGAGATGAGCTTGAGGTTCATGAAGTCAAGGAAGCTTGAAAATGTTGTAGTTTCATGTATATAGTTGTTTTTGAGCTAAACTTATAGTTTTGGTGCAAAACTTGTGGTTTGTAATAGTTAACTTGAGTTTATGTTAAAACTTGGAGAGATATGTTAGTTTTGGTTTAATCGCTCCAAGACTTGTGTAAATTTGGTAATTGAAGTTTAGAATGTTGTTGGTATCTTCCATGCCTTGATAATGTAGTTTTGGGCATGTTTGAATGAAAATTTGGTTTAAAAATATGTTTTGGTTGATCATAGTAGCATTGGGAGTATTTGGGAGAGATTTGAGAGAGATTTGGGGAGTATGTGGGAGAGATTGCATTTCATATCTTGTTTATTGTATATGAACTTGTTAGAGTCCCTTGGGAATGTTTTGAAATGGTTTAGAAATGATTTTGAAATATTTTTGTAAGTTTTCAAGCAGTTTGTTTGAGGTTGGTGATGTTTGGGCATGTTTAGCAGAGTTTTTGACAGCAAAATTGACTTCTGCAGAGCCCGGATCGATCCGTGTTAAAGAAGGGATCGATCCGGCCTTTTTCGGGGGCATTATGATTGAGAAATCCTTAAATGGATCGATCCGGCTTTTGGAGCGGATCGATCCGCTCACATTTTGGCAGCACGTCGACTTTAACGGTAACGTGCATAACTTCTTCTAGAAAATTCGGTTTCGTGCACCGTTTTTTGCGTTGGAACCGGGACTCAAAAACCTATCTTTTGGTATAAAATTTGCTATACCTTATTAATGACCATTTTTCCCTTGGTCTTGTTTTGTCTAACTTAAAGGTTGATTTGAGCGTGTTTTCATTCCTTTTCATTCCTAACTTGATGTTTGAAGGCCTTGGTGGCGTGCCACGTGTCTTGGGTTCACATGTGTGGATCCGGGGCGTGACGGAAGTATTATATAAGATTGAAAGCATAATACGGTCATGCTCTTAAGTGAACAGGGTTGAGTGAAAATACCCAATGAACATATTTTTTAGTCTAAAAGAATCCGTGAGTCAGCACTCACGGGTTCGTTTAGGCTAAAAAAGATGTTCACTGGACAAGTTCACTCAACCATGTTCACTTAAGAGCTTCACCGAACATAACATATATACACATTCACTCACGGGTTCTTTTAGACTAAAAAAAACATGTTCACTGGATATGTTCACTCAAACTCTGTTCACTTAAGAGCCTCACCGAACATAACATATACACATTTTTCATATACGTTTTGTCTTTGTCTACTCCATTTAACACTTTGCGCAAACAAAACCACAGTTGAATTAGAGTGTTTCTTGCTTATCCACCACTATCATGCATACCGTGTATTATTTCATTCCAATTTTATATGAAACATGAATGGGACACTGTCGCACCGCGACGGGAAAAATAGGTTTTTTAAATATATATAAGAGAGAGTGTTTTTTTTTTTAAAAAATGGAAAAAGAGGAATGTGGGAGAAGTATTTTTTTTTATTGAAAAATAGGCCAAGTAGATTTTTCAGAGTCGCCACCTAACTTTGTACGGGTGTTAGGATCCCGATAAAGATACGGAAATATATCTTTATATTTTTAAAGTTTGGGAAAGTGGGCCTATGTTTTTGACAAGTAAACCAGAGATTTAGAAAGGGGTTCGGGGACTCGGTTATGTCGAGGGAAGGTATTAAGCACCCTCGAACATCCATGACGAAGCATGGTTGCCAAATTGGCGATTTTCATGATAACGGGGCATAAAGATAAAAGAATGAGAAAAAAAGATAAAAAGATGAAAAGTTATGGCCGCACCCTTTTGGGGTTGCATACGTATCTCGGGTTGAGAATCAGGCCAAACGTAGCTCTAACTTGTTATTTATTTTTTTGAAATTTTTTTGGTCGCGTTTGACCGTGCTCGTGTGTTATAGTGTTTTTGAAAAGTCGGTGTAGCTAGGACGTCGATCACCGTAATCGAGTCCTAGACTTTAACCTTGATTATGTGCCGGAAGTAAGGGTCGGTGCCCATTTGAGTCTCGAACTTTCAAGTCGTCAACGTTATTGAACAACGTAACTAATCGAAATGTTCGGTTTTGAAAAGGTTGCCGGAAGTAAGGGTCGGTGCCCGTTTGAGTCTCGAACATTCAAATCGTTAACATTATTGAACAACGTAACTAATTGAAATGTTCGGTTTTAGAAAGGATTTGAATACCGGAAGTAAGGGTCGGTGCCCGTTTTGAATTTGAACATTCATATTATCGGCGTTATTGAACAACGGGATAACTTGAAGTGTTCATTTTGAAAGAAAGGTTTTTGAAAGTTACCGGAAGTAAGGGTCGGCGCCCGTTTTGAATTAGGATTTTACAATGATTTATGTAAGTGTTAAGTGAGCAAGAAAAAATTGAGAGAGGAGAAGTTATGAATGTACAAGAGTTAAAAATATCCGGCCTACCGGAAAGATCAAGTGAACTAGGATCTAGCCAGTTCACAATGGTGAGGGTCAAGTATTAGACGGCGAGGCCGGTCGTTATTTCAAGTATTCGACGGCGAGGCCAGTCGTTATTTTCAAGTATTCGACGGCGAGGCCGGTCGTTATTTTCAAGTATTCGACGGCGAGGCCGATCGTTATTTTCAAGTATTCGACGGCGAGGCCGATCGTTATTTTCAAGTATTCGACGGCGAGGCCGATCGTTATTTCAAGTATTCGACGGCGAGGCCGGTCGTAGAAAAGAAGGAAAGAAAGTAAAAAGGAATAAAATAAAAAAGAGTCTTTCTTCGTCCTTTACTTATTTATTACATTTACATTGGATTCGGTGTCAAGAAAATAAGAGAAAACGGCCCTTTACCTTGAGAAAACGGCTCGGAAATAGCTAAACGGGGCCCAAGTTGAATTTCGGCTTGAAACGAGCCCAAACGGAGGTCACCGGTGAGTCTGGAACGGCCGAAAACCCCGAAAGTGGTATAAACCGGAGCAAAATCGGTTCGGGCAGATTTCGGGCGGGACCGGCCGGCGCCAAACTGGCCGGTTTGAGCAGAAATGAGCTTGAAAATGGAGAAACTGCTTCAAATGATGGAATTTTGCAATTCTGAGCACACGGGTGCGTCCGGAACGGCCAAATTAGCTAGGAATGAGTGTCGGAACGTCGAAAATCGGGTCCGGATGGCCAAAAAATGGCGAAAACCAAAATGGGGCCCACCTGCCACGTCAGCAGCCACGTGGCGGCTGAGTCAGCGCCGCGTGGAGTCAGCGGACACGTGTCGCTCTGTGAGTGGACGGTCAGCGCTCCGTCAGAGCTGAGTCAGCGCGCTGACTGGCGCTGCGCGTGGGCGGCGTCATCGTGCCAGTGCGGCGCGTGACGGCGCGTGCGGCCTTTTCCTGCGTCCTTTGGCGGCGACTCCGGTGGGGTTAGCTGCGTCTGGTCCAGACGCACCAGATGGTGGTGGTCCCGGTGGCCGGAGGTGGCTGAGGAAGGCGGCGGAGTGGCCGGAAGCTAGCGGCGGCGCGTGGCGGATTTGGGCGGCGCGTGTGGCTTCTCTGGACCTCCTTTGGTGGTTCTGAAAACACAGGTCGATGGATTTTTTCGATACGAAGCCAATGGTATGGGTGGTGAGACACAGAAATGCAGTTTAAGGCTCCGTTTGGGTGTTTTTCAGAATCTGCAATTCTGGTGACTGGTTGGGTTGTTTGGGGTTGATTTTTGGTGTTTTGGGGGCTCCTTAGGATCTGAAACTTTGGGTATTTGTGGATAAATGATTTACAGAGGTGGTGGTGGTCTTAGTTTTAGGCTTGGAGTGGTGGTGGAGATGGTGGTGGTGTTTGGAGGTTTTTTAGAGCTTTGGGGAAGATAACAATGGTGGAGAGAGAGAGAGAGAGCTTCCTTCTTTTCCTCTTCTTTTTTTTTTTGAGTGCAGCACCCAAGGGTCCTATTTATAGAGGATTTTGGGTTGGGGAGGATCCGGTGTGAACGGGACGCATTTCGGATCCTTACAACCCCCGATCTTGGCCGTTCGGTCTTCCGAAGCTTGTTTTTCCCATCCGGCCGTCCGATTTGAGCGATTCGAAAATATTTAGTCTTCATTTAGCTTTACCGACAAATCCCCACGGTTGGATCGGCGATTTCTACTCCCGGGTTCAAAATTGACCGTTTTGCCCCTCCCTATGCTGATCCTGGACTGCAAAATTAGGGTTGCCGATATCTCTTGATCCGACCGTCGGATCTGACCGATTCGAAGTTCTTTATGCTTGTATCGATATTCTCTTCAAATCTGTACGGTTGGATCAGTGATTTCTGCATCCGGGCTCAAAATCGACCGTTTCGCCCTTCTCTACACTGATCCCCGAATCTTGGTCGCTGATATCTCGTGATCCGACCGTCGGATCTGACCGATTCAAAGTCCTTTGCGTTTGTATTGACATTCTTTTCAAATCCGTGCGGTTGGATTAGTGATACCTGCGCCTGAGATCAAAATGACCATTTTGCCCTCTCCTATGCCGATTCTGGACTGTAAAAACCAACAGGCCACCGCTTCTTCCTCTGATTGCCCGTCTGGACCCATTTTCCTTTCCCAGAAGTCATTTCCATGCTTTCTTTGACTTACGGCCGCTTTGACCTGCCTTCGGTTGCCCCGGTCTTGATTCTGACTCATTTTCTGACCTCCCGGTTAGCCGATTCGGGACCCGCGCTGAGCGACGACCGCCGTTTTGAACTTCCGTATGATTGATGACTCTGAATGACCTAGAATGGCCATTAAAACCCTTGTTGGCATCCCCGATGGATTTTTCGTCTTTTCCTCAATTTGCGTGCCCGGTGGGCCCCCTGCACGAGTCAGTTCTCTTTTTCTTTTTATTTTTTATTTTCTTCTTTTTTTGTATATATTTTTTTTTAAAGGACGGTAAAAATGGGGTGTCTACAGCTGCCCCTCTTTGTCAAGTTTTGCGGAGCAAATCAGGACAAAGATTTCGAGAGACGACCCATTTTTGCCGAATCCTTTTGAAAACATGAGAAAATATGTACAATGGTGTGACCGATCTCGAAAAGTGCTTAAGATGCCTACGTATCCTCCGTTAGGAAGAATCAGTTCGGACGTAGTTCGAGTGCAAGTGCCGTAGGGCAAGAAGAGAACGTACCTTGGTGGACAAAAAATGATCGGATGGTGTGGTCGGGCTTCGTAAAAGCTGCCTACGTATCTCCTGTTGGGAGAATCAGACCGGGCGTAGTTCGTAACGAACTTAGAATTTGAGTGTTTTGCCATTTTGAAGCAAAATGAGGGATGCCACGTTGGGCGAGAGAGGGGGAACACCACGTTCGGTGAACAAAAATTTGCTGTTTTTGAAGCAAATGTGAGAGATGCTACGTTGGGCGAGATAGGGAACACCACGTTCGGTGAACAAAAATTTGCCGTTTTGAAGCAAAGGAGAAAGTTGGTGTAATCAAGAAGTGCGAAGCCGCGTAATCTTGAATTCTAACCGAAAATTGAGAAGTGTATTTTAAAAGTGTCGATTCGAAGGCATGCTAGTGGATGCCACGTCGAGCCGAGTTTTGAAAAGAGTTGGTTCGAAGGCATGCCCGTGGATGCCACGTCGAGCCGAGAGTTGGTTCGAAGGCATGCCAGTGGATGCCACGTCGAGCCGAGTTTTGAAAAGAGTGCCGATTCGAAGGCATACTAGTGGATGCCACGTCGAGTCGGAGAGTGAGAAATGTACCTTTCTATCTGAGTTTTGGGATGAGGATGTGGTCCTCCCGACAGGAAGTTTTTGACTCTGAGAGATTTCTGATGATCCCGAGTCCTTGAAATGATGGATTTTCTTCTATCAAGAGCTCGTCCCTCCATCGCGTAGCTGGGACTTTCCTGTAAAAGGAGGATATCCGTATGCTCTATCGATGTGTTAGTGAATGACATGCTAGTTTACTGACCTTAGAGGGCTTCGAAAATTTTCGTGGAAATCTGGACAGAACCCATCGTGCCAACTGGATATCACATTCTTCGACTTTGTCTAGAGCTTCGCTCGTGTTCGAACGGACCCTTGATCGTAAGTGTAGAGATTCGAATGCTGAAACCTTCGACATGAGGTCCCCTGTTTTTTTTTTACTTTTATTTTTATTTTTTATTTATTTATTTATTTTTTTGAAGCGCGTTTTTACCCTTAGCGCCCTTTCAGGTTTTCGCCAAGTCCGGCTCTGTCATTGTTGCACGTCGGCGCCTTTTCAGGTTTTCACCGCGTCGACAGTTTTGTTTCTTGCCATAGCCTACGTTTTTACTCACGGCGCCCTCGCGGGTTTTCACCATGCCCTTCGGTCTATGCTCCTTTATTTTTGGTCTTTAAGTGCGAAGCTCTTTTGTGGAGATGGCAGACGTTGCCTTCCAGAGTTTTGAAGGCTGATCGGTACTTTGATTTCGGCTTTTAGTCAACCGAGTGTGCTTAATATTTGATCAATCCGAGAGGACTTTGTCGGGTTGTAATGAGGGCCAAGGGTGATGGCTGAGAAGAAAAGATGGCATGAAGGCTCAAATTTGGATTCTTCTTTCTTTTCCTTGGGTTTTGGCTGTTACGACCGTCTGATTTTTTTGTTTTTCCTTGGGGATTATTTTTCTCTTCTTTTTGTTTTTGAATTCCATGCACTTTGACTCACTCTTTTGTCTTCTTTTTTCCTTATCTGGATTCGAGTGAGTTTCCCTTGTCGGGATTTTGTTGCATGTTCATCAACTTGTTTTTTCCTTGCCCCAGTATTGAGATACAGTCGTTTTGAAAGTATTTGAAATGAACAAAAGGCTCAAAATGGCTGACAAATGGATTTTATTAATTTGTACAGATAGCAGAATTGAAGGCCTCTCTTCATTTTGATCAAAAATCAAGTACACTGGTTTGACATTAAGCATAGAATCTCTTGACCGAGTCAGAATTGATGGGCTCCGGAAACACATCGCCGTCCATTTCAGTCAACATCAGAGCTCCTCCAGACAGTGCTTTCTTGACGATGTACGGGCCCTCCCAGTTGGGGGCGAATTTTCCTTGTGCTTCTTCTTGGAAGGGAAAGATTTTCTTTAGGACCAGGTCGCCCTCCTTGAAATGCCGAGGTCGGACTTTCTTGTTGTAGGTGTTGGAAAAACCGGTTTAAATTGAAAGTTTAAACGCGCAGCGGAAAAAACAAGTTATAAAACTTTATTGGCATGCCCGGATCTACTACCCGTCAACTCCATAGAAGCGTACAAGGGGGTGCAAGATTTATACCTTAGTGTCTTGAACCCAATTCTGAATTTCAATTTCCAGCAGCCTCCACTAGATGATCTTCACACTTATGACTCCTGCGGATGCCTGCCGGAAAGACTAGGGTTGGTGGGAACCCTAATAGAGAGGATAGAGAGGGTTTTGGGGCTCCAAAACAGTTTCCGCAGCTTCTGACGTTCAAAACGACGAACAACTTTTTCCAGAACGCAGCTGCCCTATTTATAGATTCCCAGAACCGACCTAACCTTCGATCGATCGAAGGACTTCGATCGATCGAACATTCGATCGATCGAACCTTTCTCGATCGATCGAACCTGATGCCTTCGATCGATCGAACTATCTTCAATCGATCGAACCTGTCAGGACAGTTTCCTCAAACGTCTTTCCAAGCATCCTAGCGGAGCTAAGAGTGGGACCTCCTAGGCTCTTTATTGTTGGCTCAGACCAGTTTATTAATTACCATGACCAAACTCTTTGATCAGCAAACTAACCAACTGGTCAGTTAACGTTTACTCCACTATAAAACGATAACTGAACTCCAACGCAAAAGAACATATCCGAAGCGATAACTAGACTTGTATGTTGTACTAATGTCCCTCTACCGTCAGCATTCGTAATCATATTCAGGTAGTCGGATAACTGTTACTGTCAACCTTAATCATGATTACTTCTTGTATTCCTTGAGTCCCATTCACTACTCATGATTACCAAACATGTTGATAACTCTTATCAACAAGACTGCAGTACTCAGTAATCAACTTGGTGACATTCTCAAGGGAATGCTTACTCTGAATCAGAGGGTAGATTCTATCTTGACAATATATGTTCACAACCCTATGGACATGACATACCCAAGATACCCAGGTGTTGATCTTCTATAGACCTCACTGATTGGTAAGTCAAAGCAGTCATATCCATAGTCTGTGTTCATAATCATCTCAAGATTGAGAACACGTACCTTATACAAGTTATGAGTTCCTATTGACTGTTGACAGCCTTAAGGGTCAATAGGAAAGCTCAGGTCCGTCAATGCACTATAAACACTAGCATATCAACTAAGAGCTACACTCTAGTGATTGAGATTAATCACTCCATCCAATGGTAGTTAATTATGCTACAGTGTAGACCTGATGAGGTATCCAGTCTCATCATCCACTGTGACATATTCTAAGTATCAAAGAATAGTAATTCGTATCTCACTTGTGTGTATCTCATACACACACGAATTGCTTACTATGATACTCAAGGACAAAAACAATCATCTCATGAAAGAAACATACACAATGAAATGTAAAGCTGATATCCATATATTATAATGCTAATGTCTCATACATAAAGTAATGGTTTGAGGGCACAAACCCAACAAACTCCCACTTGCACTCACAACCATTCAGAACTACATCTAAGACCTAGACTATCTAGATGACGATCAAAGACCTTCTGTGGTAAGGCCTTTGTAAACGGATCAGCAAGATTGTCAGCGGTGGCAATCTTGGTGACAGTCACATCTCCACGTTGAACTATATCTCGGATTAGGTGATATTTCCGCTCTACGTGCTTTCCCTTCCCGTGGTTCCTTGGCTCCTTGGACTGAGCCACTGCCCCACTATTATCGCAGTATAGCGTAATAGGTGACAACGACGCTGGTACCACCTCGAGTTCCATAAGGAACTTCTTGAGCCAAACAGCTTCCTTTGCGGCTTCACAAGCAGCCACATACTCAGCTTCTGTAGTTGAGTCTGCAATGCATTTCTGCTTAATGCTCCTCCAACTAACAGCACCACCTCCCAAGGTAAAGAGATGTCCGGATGTCGACTTTCTCGAATCTTTATCTGACATAAAGTCCGAGTCAGTGTATCCTACTGGAATTAACTCACTACCGCCGTACATAAGCATGTAATCTTTAGTTCTTCTCAAGTACTTAAGAATGTGCTTAACGGCTGTCCAGTGCTCTGGACCAGGATTCGATTGATACCTGCTAACCATGCCAACAGCAAAGCAGATATCTGGTCTAGTGCATAACATCGCATACATGAGACTTCCCACTGCCGAGGCATAGGGAATTCCTGCCATGCGATTCCTCTCCTCTTGTGTCTTTGGACACTGGTCCTTGGAGAACGCTAAACCATGCCTGAAAGGTAACAAACCTTTCTTTGAATTATCCATTGAAAACCTAGTTAGCACTTTCTCGATATAACCAGCTTGAGATAATCCCATTATCTTTCGCTTGCGATCCCGAAAGAGCTTTATCCCAAGAATATAGCTCGCCTCTCCTAGATCCTTCATATCGAAAGTATTAGCTAGCCAAACCTTGACCGTTGACAGCGCCGCTACATCATTTCCAATGAGTAGAATGTCGTCAACGTAAAGCACAAGAAAGGCCACCACTTTCCCTTCACATTTCTTGTATACACAAGGTTCATCCAGATTTTGTATGAAACCAAACGACTTGACCGCTTGGTCAAATCGGATGTTCCAACTTCTGGATGCCTGCTTAAGCCCATAAATGGACTTTTGCAACTTGCATACCAAGTTACCTTTCCGACCAGCTATGAACCCTTCTGGTTGTTGCATATAGATGTCCTCCTCAAGATTGCCATTCAAGAATGCAGTCTTGACGTCCATCTGCCAGATTTCATAATCTAGGCATGCAGCAATAGATAAGAGTATTCTGATGGACTTGAGCATGGCTACCGGCGAGAAGGTTTCCTCATAGTCAATGCCCTCCCTCTGAGTATAGCCTTTCGCCACAAGCCTTGCCTTAAAAGTCTCAACCTTTCCATCAGATCCTCTTTTCCTCTTGTAGACCCACTTGCAGCCAATGGGTTTAATATTGGCTGGAAGTTCTACAAGATCCCAGACCTGATTTGAATCCATAGATCCCAATTCAGCCTTCATAGCTTTAATCCAATGAGTCGAGTCTACATCAGCCATTGCCTCTTCGTATGTGGTAGGATCAGATTCAGATTCTATGGAGACAGCTTCAAAAACTTCTCCTAAGAACATGTATCTATCAGGCTGGCTGATAATCCTCCCACTACGACGAGGTACCGGTACGGAAATGGGTGAAGAAGTGGTATTTTCTTGATTTTCATCGTTATCAACTGCGGGTTGGACTGAGGGCCCTCCTTCTATCTCTCTAAGATCTATCCTTCCCTTAGGTTTATGGCTCATGATATAATCATCCTCTAAGAAAACAACATTTGTACTAACAAACACTTTCTGTTCCCTTGGATCATAAAAATACCATCCATAAGTACCCTTTGGATAACCCACAAAGTAACATACTTCCGATCTAGAATCCAATTTGCTCATCTTTCCTTTCAGCACATGTGCCGGACACCCCCATATCCGGAGATGTTGCAAAGAAGGCTTGCGCCCAATCCACATCTCTCGTGGTGTCCTTGGAACAGATTTACTTGGTACTAGATTTAGTATGTAAGCAGCGGTTTCCAAAGCATAACCCCAAAGGAATAATGGCAACTCAGAATAACTCATCATCGACCTAGTCATGTCTAAAAGAGTCCGATTCCTTCTCTCCGCTACACCGTTCTGCTGAGGCGTACCAGGTGCAGTCAACTGTGACAGAATCCCATTCTGTACGAGGTGATCAATAAACTCATTAGAGAGGTACTCGCCACCTCGATCAGATTGAATGGCCTTGATATGTGTGCCCAATTGCTTCTCCACTTCAGCCTTAAACTCTTTGAACTTTTCAAAGGCTTCAGACTTGTGCTGCATTAGGTACACATATCCATACCTAGAGTGGTCATCGGTAAATGTTATGAAATACTCATAACCACCCCTTGCTCTAATATTTATTGGTCCACACACATCAGTATGAACTAATTCCAACAATGCATTGGTCCTGTTGCCCTTTGCAGGAAAGGGCCTTTTGGTCATCTTACCCTCCAAACAAGACTCGCAGACTTCCATTGGTTCGAGAACCAAATCGCCTAAGACCCCTTCTTTGACTAGTCTGCCAATCCTATTCAGATTGATATGGCCAAGCCTCATATGCCAAAGCCTTGTTGGATTAGTGGAAGGTTCCTTTCTTTTAGATGGTACAGTAACCACTGAGTTATTAAGTTCCATGCAAGAGTCTTTAGAAATATTGGGAGTAATCACATACAAACCATTTGATTTAACACCAGAACATATAAAAGAACTATTTCTTTTAATCACAACTTCAGTTCCAAAATGAAAAGAATAACCATTATTCGATAAATTAGAAACTGAAATTAAATTACGTCTCATTGAAGGGACGTAAAGTACATCTGATAAAATCAAAATTTTATTGTCTAGAAATTCTAAAACTACGACTCCTATAGCAACCGCAGAAACAGTTGCGCTAGAACCTAGAGTAAGTACGATTTCCCCATCACTGCACCTCCTGGTTGATCTGAACCCCTGCAATGAATTACAGATATGGTTAGTCGCACCAGAATCAATGCACCAAGTGTTTGAAGTATCCGTTATAAAACTTACTTCAATCACATGTGATTCAATCATACCTTGAACTCTTGTAGCTAAGAATTCTGGACAGTTCCTCTTCCAGTGGCCCTTCTCACCGCATTGGAAACACTTTCCTTTGCCTTGGCCACCCACCTTCCCTTTGCCCTTACCTTTTCCCTTAGATTTTGCAATCTTAGGGACTGGTCCAACACTTGAACCACCAGTGCTAGCTTTCTTCTTCCCTTTCTTTCCTTTTGGCACAGATCGGGAAGAGGAAGCGCTTTTCTCAACGTTCAAAACGTTGACCCCAGGTTTGATCACCCCTTCCGCTGCCAAAAGAGAACTCATCAATTCGCTCATTGAAAAATTCATTTGATTCATATTATAGTTAAGTTTAAATTGAGCGAATGAAGGCGACAGCGAATTAAGGATCATATCAACTTGGGTCTGTGCATCGATGTTGGCACCTAGGGTCTCCAGCTCGTTTAAATAACCAATCATTTTTAAAACATGTTCCTTGACTGGAGTCCCTTCCGACATCTTCACACTCATTATCTTTTGCATGGCTACCTGTCTGGCAGGCCTGCCATGCTCCCCAAACATCTTTTTCAGGGATGTGATAATGTCACTGGCGAAATCGTTCGATTGGAATTGATGTTGCAACACACCAGCCATTGAGGCCAGAATGTAGCAACGAGCCATTCCATTCGACTTCTTCCATTTGTCAAACTCGCGTCTGGCAGCTGCCGAAGCATTTGCCGCGGGTTCTTCAGGGCTTGGGGTGGTGAGGACATATATGTGATCCTCCGCAGTTAATACGATGTCAAGGTTACGTTTCCATTCAGTGTAGTTATTTCCAGTTAACTTGTTTTGAGTGAGTATTGTGGCAAGTGGACTAAATGCAGATCCAGACATTGTGATTTACTGTAAAAATCAAAAGGCAAAATAAATATGGATATCAGATTTTGACAGTTTGAAATAAAAGAATCCTTTAAAAAACTCTTATTTTAAAACAAAGTCGTCGGAATATCGAAACGAAAGAATAAAGCCTCCGTGTGGTGGTCAATGTTCGATCTTTCGATTAATCATGACTTGTCCGCTATGCAACTCTTGCAAAACAAGTTATAACTCCCGAACCTATTTGATCTCTAAGTTTCTGAATAATGCCCCGTGTGGGATCCCTTATCCATAGCTTAGCTAGTGTATACCATTAACTAAGATCCAATCACAACCGTCTCAAGTAGCGCCTCCGTGTGGTGGTCACCCTCTAACACGTCTGATTGATCCTATCCATAGGAAGTTCACATCTAGTAACCAATGAGCAGTGTACCCTCCGTATGGAATGATCACCCCTGGCGAGGTGACACAGAATACACTACTCATCTTACAATGAACCGTTAATGGAAGATCGTGGGTGTTATTTGATAAGACCCTCTCCCACTAGATTTAGTAAATTAAGGATTTTGCTTTTGAAAAAATGTTTCCACACACTACCCATAAACATCCAATGTTTACTAATGTGTTGAAAACAGTTTTTGAATTTTATTTTAGAAAACTTGTTTTAAGTGCATGCAACAATGTATTATACGCCAATCACAAAACAAGCACATAAAACAAAAAACTAAAATGAAATATAGGCATTCAAACAATGCCTCTATCTCCCATGGCTCTATTTCCATAGAACCACCTTCTTGGTTTGGTCACCTCCGGCTCCATCTTTATGGACAACGGCTCCTTGTTCCATCTTCATGGAATTTCTAATTCTATTACATTGGACCTATGCTTCTTTTGAAGCTTACAATTTATCTAGAAAAAGGAAATAGCAAAAAAAGAAATAAAAGGCTAGGGAAACCGGTGCGACTTTCCTTTTCGTAGGATTGAAGCCGCAGCGCCCTTTACATACACCTTAAAACCAAACCATTAATAAATTATGACATGCACCAATCTCAAACAATTTAAATATAAATATTTAAACGACTAGGTGCCATGGGAGATAGCGACTAATTTTGCTGCAAAAGGGTTAGTCGTACACGCATCCACACATACATAACAAATATATGTAATTATTGGAACACTTAATTGATTCACACAGTATATAAACACTTTACACACTGAATTAGAACTTAAAACAGCATCTTACTTCTCTGTCACAGTTCGATCGATCGAAGACCGTTCGATCGCTCGAACCTTCGATCGATTGAACACTGTTCAATCGCTTGAACATTCTGTTTCACAGAATGATTTAAAAATTTTACAGAAATAATTTAAAATTAAAGTATAATTTAAAAAACCTTTACAACTGTGAACAGAACACCTGGACAGAGAATCTGTCTCGATCGATCGAACACTATTCGATCGATCGAACACCAGAAGGCTTCGATCGATCGAAACTAGTTCGATCGATTGAGAACAGAATGTTCGATCGATCGAAACAAGTTCGATCGATCGAACCCACCTTGCATCCTATGCAATCACAGTTTTGTATTCTGCTGCGATAACACTGCAGAAACAGATCTGTGACGATGCAGTTTCAAAAACAGTTCTAAAATCAACATGCAAATCAAAACTAGGGTTCCAAAAACGCATCTATAGATCCAAACGAGCGTGGCTCGGATACCAATTGTTGGAAAAACCGGTTTAAATTGAAAGTTTAAACGCGCAGCGGAAAAAACAAGTTATAAAACTTTATTGGCATGCCCGGATCTACTACCCGTCAACTCCATAGAAGCGTACAAGGGGGTGCAAGATTTATACCTTAGTGTCTTGAACCCAATTCTGAATTTCAATTTCCAGCAGCCTCCACTAGATGATCTTTACACTTATGACTCTTGCGGATGCCTGCCGGAAAGACTAGGGTTGGTGGGAACCCTAATAGAGAGGATAGAGAGGGTTTTGGGGCTCCAAAACAGTTTCCGCAGCTTCTGACGTTCAAAACGACGAACAACTTTTTCCAGAACGCAGCTGCCCTATTTATAGATTCCCAGAACCGACCTAACCTTCGATCGATCGAAGGACTTCGATCGATCGAACATTCGATCGATCGAACCTTTCTCGATCGATCGAACCTGATGCCTTCGATCGATCGAACTATCTTCAATCGATCGAACCTGTCAGGACAGTTTCCTCAAGCGTCTTTCCAAGCATCCTAGCGGAGCTAAGAGTGGGACCTCCTAGGCTCTTTATTGTTGGCTCAGACCAGTTTATTAATTACCATGACCAAACTCTTTGATCAGCAAACTAACCAACTGGTCAGTTAACGTTTACTCCACTATAAAACGATAACTGAACTCCAACGCAAAAGAACATATCCGAAGCGATAACTAGACTTGTATGTTGTACTAATGTCCCTCTACCGTCAGCATTCGTAATCATATTCAGGTAGTCGGATAACTGTTACTGTCAAACTGAATCATGATTACTTCTTGTATTCCTTGAGTCCCATTCACTACTCATGATTACCAAACATGTTGATAACTCTTATCAACAAGACTGCAGTACTCAGTAATCAACTTGGTGACATTCTCAAGGGAATGCTTACTCTGAATCAGAGGGTAGATTCTATCTTGACAATATATGTTCACAACCCTATGGACATGACATACCCAAGATACCCAGGTGTTGATCTTCTATAAACCTCACTGATTGGTAAGTCAAAGCAGTCATATCCATAGTCTGTGTTCATAATCATCTCAAGATTGAGAACACGTACCTTATACAAGTTATGAGTTCCTATTGACTGTTGACAGCCTTAAGCGTCAATAGGAAAGCTCAGGTCCGTCAATGCACTATAAGCACTAGCATATCAACTAAGAGCTACACTCTAGTGATTGAGATTAATCACTCCATCCAATGGTAGTTAATTATGCTACAGTGTAGACCTGATGAGGTATCTAGTCTCATCATCCACTGTGACATATTCTAAGTATCAAAGAATAGTAATTCGTATCTCACTTGTGTGTATCTCATACACACACGAATTGCTTACTATGATACTCAAGGACAAAAACAATCATCTCATGAAAGAAACATACACAATGAAATGTAAAGCTGATATCCATATATTATAATGCTAATGTCTCATACATAAAGTACTGGTTTGAGGGCACAAACCCAACAGTAGGCTCGGGCTATCCTCTTCTGGTAGCATTGACCATGACATAAAGCGGTTAGGCGCTTTTCGTCGATCAGACATAATTGCTCATACCTTTCGCGTACCCATTCAGCTTCTTCCAGCTCGGACTCCATGAGAATCCTTAGTGATGGGATCTCGACTTCAACTGGGATGACGGCCTCCATTCCGTAGACCAGAGAGTAGGGAGTTGCCCCTGTTGATGTTCGGATCGATGTTCGATAGGCCATGAGAGCCAATGGTAGCATTTCGTGCCATGTCTTGTAGTTATCGGACATCTTTCGCATGATCGTCTTGATATTTTTGTTGGCTGCCTCAACTGCCCCATTCATCTTTGGACGGTAAGGTGCGGAATGCCTGTGAGTGATCTGGAATTGCTGACAGAGTTCTTTCATCATGTCATTGTTAAGATTTCTGGCATTATCCGAGATGATGGACTCCGGGAGACCGAATCGGCATATCAGAATGTTCTTGACGAATCTCGTGACGACCTCTTTTGTAACCCGTGCATAAGATTCTGCCTCGACCCACTTTATGAAGTAATCGATAGCCACCAGTATGAAACGATGACCGTTGGACGATTTCGGAGTGATAGGACCGATGACGTCCATTCCCCACATGGAAAAGGGCCATGGAGTCGTCATAGGATGCAAGTCCCTTGGCGGTGCGTGGATCTGGTCGGCATGGATTTGACATTGACGACACTTCTTTACAAAATTAACGCAGTCGCGCTCTATGGTGAGCCAGAAGTGTCCTGTCCGCATTTCTTCTTGGCAAGCATGAGGCCGCTCATGTGTGGACCGCAAACTCCTCCGTGTACTTTCTCCATTAGGTGATCAGCGGTTGTGGCTGGCACGCATCTAAGTAAGCCCAGATGGTGGTTCCTCCTGTATAGAACGCCGCCGCTGAGGAAGAATTGTGAGGCGAGCTTTTGGAGAGTGCGGCGTTCCGCATTATTAGTATTTGGAGGGTACTCTTGCTTTTCCAGGAAGTTGACGATATCAAAATACCACGGCTTGTCGCTTGATCCTTCCCCAATTTGATAACAGTAAGCTGGCCTTGATCTTGCCTCGATGGTCAGAGGCGGAATTTCATCCGAGTTGGGGACTTTGATCATGGATGATAGAGTTGCAAGAGCGTCGCCGAAATCATTCTGATCTCGAGGAATATGGTTGAACTCGACGTAGTCGAATCCTTGACATAGATCGACTAAGCACCTCCTGTACGGGATGAGCTTGGTGTCTCGCGTGGCGTATTCTTCCGTAGATTGTTTGATGACAAGCTCAGAGTCTCCGAATACTGCCAACCTGTGAATATCCATGTCGAGGGCCAACCTCAAACCTAGGATGCATGCTTCGTATTCCGAGACATTGTTGGTCGCGTCGAAGTTCAGTTTACAACAGGCCGGAAAGTGCATTCCGTCTTTTGATATGATAACTGCCCCTGCCCCAGCTCCTTTACTGTTGGATGCTCCGTCGAAGTACATTCGCCATCCATCGAAGTCCTCGCCTTCATTTTCACCGGTAGCAAAAAGGACAGCCTCGTCTGGGAAAGTCGTGTTCATTGGCTCGTAGTTGTCTGCCGGTGATTCTGCAAGTTGATTGGCGATCGCCTGTCCCTTGATGGCCTTTTGAGTGACATAGACGATGTCAAACTCGGTTAGAAGCATCTGCCATTTAGATATCTTCCCAGTCAAGACGGGCCTTTCGAAGATGTACTTGAGTGGATCCATTCGAGCGATCAGATATACCGTATGGCTGAGCAGATAATGACGGAGTCTTGTGGCGGCCCAAGCGAGGGCGCAACAAGTCCGTTCCAGTAGTGAGTATCTGGATTCGCTTTCAGTGAACCTCTTGCTCAAGTAGTAGATAGCATGTTCCTTTCGTCCGGTTTCGTCGTGCTGCCCCAGTACACATCCCATCGAATTATCAAGTACTGACAAGTACAGCAAAAGAGGACGTCCTGGCTCTGGTGGAACGAGGACCGACGGATTCAGGAGATATTTCTTGATTGTTTCGAAAGCGCCCTGACAGTCCTCATTCTATTTTTTGTCGGAGCCTTTCCGGAGCAATTTGAAGATCGGCTCGCACTTGTCTGTGAGTTGTGAGATGAAACGGCTGATGAAATTGATCCGTCCTAGGAATCCCCGAATCTCCTTTTCCTTTGTGGGAGCAGGCATCTCGGTGATTGCTTTGATTTTTCCAGGGTCAATCTCGATGCCGTGTCGACTAACCATGAACCCTAGAAGCTTTCCTGAGGGGACGCCAAAGGCACACTTTGCTGGATTCAACTTGAGTTGGTACTTTCTGAGGCGATCGAAGAGTTTCTTGAGATCGGCCATGTGCTCAGAAGTTCTTTTAGACTTTATGATCATGTCATCGACGTAGACCTCAAGTTCTTGATGCATCATGTCATGGAAAAGCGCGGTTATGGCCCTCTGATAGGTTGCCCCAGCATTTTTAAGCCCGAACGGCATGACTCTATAGCAGAAAGTGCCCCAGGGAGTGATGAAGGCAGTCTTTTCCCTATCTTCCTCATCCAGCAGGATTTGGTTGTAGCCAGAAAATCCATCCATGAAGGAATAGATCTCGTGCCCGGCTGTGTTGTCAACCAATATGTGGATGTTGGGCAGAGGGAAATCGTCCTTTGGGCTTGCCTTGTTAAGATCCCTGTAGTCGACGCAGACCCGAATGCGACCGTCTTTCTTCGGCACGGGCACCACGTTTGCAAGCCATGTTGGATAGCTCACAACCATGATGAAGCCGGCTTCGAACTGCTTGATTACCTCTTCTTTGACTTTGAGGCTCCACTCTGGCTTTAGTTTCCGCAACTTCTGCTTGATCGGCGTGAATTCCGGCTTGACAGCGAGTTTGTGTGTGACGATGTCAGTGGCTAGGCCCGGCATGTCCTGGTATGACCAAGCAAACACATCCTGATATTCTTTCAAGAATTGAAAGAGTTCGTGCTTGTGCTCCGGTGTGAGTTGATGGCCGATTTTCAGTTCCCGAGGATTCTCGATTGTACCAACATTGATGGTGTCGGCCTCTTCTAAGTTAGGCTTTGGTTTGTCCTCAAGTTCTGATACCATTTTTTCAAGTTCAGAGGGGGTCTCGTCGTCGGAATCAGATTCCTCCTCCATACCCAAATGATTAAAGTCCATTTCCGTTTTCGAGTGATTCTTGACTTGTTCAATTTGTGTGATATCCAGGTGATTAATGAGTTTAGTCACAGATTCCCTGAAATCGATTTTGCAAGAAAAGAAAAAAAAAGATTCAGAAACAGAGCTTTAAAACAAGGTCAGTAAACTTGAATTTCATTCATTAAACAAAAAGATAGAAGCCTTTTACAAAGATTGTTATTTCTCACTCGGCCGGCTTAAGTCAGATATCCCTTTTTCTTTTTTTTTTGGATGTTGTGGATGGGATGCGACCATGTGGCGAGGGTTTTGAGACCTAATGCAGCCTTATTGTTTAAGCCAGGTTCCCGAACCTTCAAACCTCCAGTGCCGGAGCACCTTCTCAGGTTGGTGGTTCGAGCGGGAGAATTTCAGTGCTGGTACCGACGGTAACACCGCAACGGCCACGCCACCTACTCAACTCCCTACCTAATCTTAAGGGTGGTTCCTCGGAACCGGGTTATGAACATGCTCAATGTGTAGTGTGCGTGATAATGCTTGAGCAAAATAAAGTTGGCATTGGCCTTGCAATTTATTTTTTGGCATTGGCCGCAAATCCTGTGCAAGCAAAATACTTACAAGACTGAAAAAGAAAGAAAAAAAAAATTAGTAAAAGAAAATGCCCCGTTAGTATGAAGATCGCCAAAGTAATGGCTTGAGTCCTCTTAAGTTGATCCCCAGCAGAGTCGCCAGCTGTCGCACCGCGACGGGAAAAATAGGTTTTTTAAATATATATAAGAGAGAGTGTTTTTTTTTTTTAAAAATGGAAAAAGAGGAATGTGGGAGAAGTATTTTTTTTTATTGAAAAATAGGCCAAGTAGATTTTTCAGAGTCGCCACCTAACTTTGTACGGGTGTTAGGATCCCGATAAAGATACGGAAATATATCTTTATATTTTTAAAGTTTGGGAAAGTGGGCCTATGTTTTTGACAAGTAAACCAGAGATTTAGAAAGGGGTTCGGGGACTCGGTTATGTCGAGGGAAGGTATTAAGCACCCTCGAACATCCATGACGAAGCATGGTTGCCAAATTGGCGATTTTCATGATAACGGGGCATAAAGATAAAAGAATGAGAAAAAAAGATAAAAAGATGAAAAGTTATGGCCGCACCCTTTTGGGGTTGCATACGTATCTCGGGTTGAGAATCAGGCCAAACGTAGCTCTAACTTGTTATTTATTTTTTTGAAATTTTTTTGGTCGCGTTTGACCGTGCTCGTGTGTTATAGTGTTTTTGAAAAGTCGGTGTAGCTAGGACGTCGATCACCGTAATCGAGTCCTAGACTTTAACCTTGATTATGTGCCGGAAGTAAGGGTCGGTGCCCATTTGAGTCTCGAACTTTCAAGTCGTCAACGTTATTGAACAACGTAACTAATCGAAATGTTCGGTTTTGAAAAGGTTGCCGGAAGTAAGGGTCGGTGCCCGTTTGAGTCTCGAACATTCAAATCGTTAACATTATTGAACAACGTAACTAATTGAAATGTTCGGTTTTAGAAAGGATTTGAATACCGGAAGTAAGGGTCGGTGCCCGTTTTGAATTTGAACATTCATATTATCGGCGTTATTGAACAACGGGATAACTTGAAGTGTTCATTTTGAAAGAAAGGTTTTTGAAAGTTACCGGAAGTAAGGGTCGGCGCCCATTTTGAATTAGGATTTTACAATGATTTATGTAAGTGTTAAGTGAGCAAGAAAAAATTGAGAGAGGAGAAGTTATGAATGTACAAGAGTTAAAAATATCCGGCCTACCGGAAAGATCAAGTGAACTAGGATCTAGCCAGTTCACAATGGTGAGGGTCAAGTATTCGACGGCGAGGCCGGTCGTTATTTCAAGTATTCGACGGCGAGGCCAGTCGTTATTTTCAAGTATTCGACGGCGAGGCCGGTCGTTATTTTCAAGTATTCGACGGCGAGGCCGATCGTTATTTTCAAGTATTCGACGGCGAGGCCGATCGTTATTTTCAAGTATTCGACGGCGAGGCCGATCGTTATTTCAAGTATTCGACGGCGAGGCCGGTCGTAGAAAAGAAGGAAAGAAAGTAAAAAGGAATAAAATAAAAAAGAGTCTTTCTTCGTCCTTTACTTATTTATTACATTTACATTGGATTCGGTGTCAAGAAAATAAGAGAAAACGGCCCTTTACCTTGAGAAAACGGCTCGGAAATAGCTAAACGGGGCCCAAGTTGAATTTCGGCTTGAAACGAGCCCAAACGGAGGTCACCGGTGACTCTGGAACGGCCGAAAACCCCGAAAGTGGTATAAACCGGAGCAAAATCGGTTCGGGCAGATTTCGGGCGGGACCGGCCGGCGCCAAACTGGCCGGTTTGAGCAGAAATGAGCTTGAAAATGGAGAAACTGCTTCAAATGATGGAATTTTTCAATTCTGAGCACACGGGTGCGCCCGGAACGGCCAAATTAGCTAAGAATGAGTGTCGGAACGTCGAAAATCGGGTCCGGATGGCCAAAAAATGGCGAAAACCAAAATGGGGCCCACCTGCCACATCACCAGCCACGTGGCGGCTGAGTCAGCGCCGCGTGGAGTCAGCGGACATGTGTCGCTCTGTGAGTGGACGGTCAGCGCTCCGTCAGAGCTGAGTCAGCGCGCTGACTGGCGCTGCGCGTGGGCGGCGTCATCGTGCCAGTGCGGCGCGTGACGGCGCGTGCGGCCTTTTCCTGCGTCCTTTGGCGGCGACTCCGGTGGGGTTAGCTGCGTCTGGTCCAGACGCACCAGATGGTGGTGGTCCCGGTGGCCGGAGGTGGCTGAGGAAGGCGGCGGAGTGGCCGGAAGCTAGCGGCGGCGCGTGGCGGATTTGGGCGGCGCGTGTGGCTTCTCTGGACCTCCTTTGGTGGTTCTGAAAACACAGGTCGATGGATTTTTTCGATACGAAGCCAATGGTATGGGTGGTGAGACACAGAAATGCAGTTTAAGGCTCCGTTTGGGTGTTTTTCAGAATCTGCAATTCCGGTGACTGGTTGGGTTATTTGGGGCTGATTTTTGGTGTTTTGGGGGCTCCTTAGGATCTGAAACTTTGGGTATTTGTGGATAAATGATTTACAGAGGTGGTGGTGGTCTTAGTTTTAGGCTTGGAGTGGTGGTGGAGATGGTGGTGGTGTTTGGAGGTTTTTTAGAGCTTTGGGGAAGATAACAATGGTGGAGAGAGAGAGAGAGAGCTTCCTTCTTTTCCTCTTCTTTTTTTTTTTTGAGTGCAGCACCCAAGGGTCCTATTTATAGAGGATTTTGGGTTGGGGAGGATCCGGTGTGAACGGGACGCATTTCGGATCCTTACAACCCCCGATCTTGGCCGTTCGGTCTTCCGAAGCTTGTTTTTCCCATCCGGCCGTCCGATTTGAGCGATTCGAAAATATTTAGTCTTCATTTAGCTTTACCGACAAATCCCCACGGTTGGATCGGCGATTTCTACTCCCGGGTTCAAAATTGACCGTTTTGCCCCTCCCTATACTGATCCTGGACTGCAAAATTAGGGTTGCCGATATCTCTTGATCCGACCGTCGGATCTGACCGATTCGAAGTTCTTTATGCTTGTATCGATATTCTCTTCAAATCTGTACGGTTGGATCAGTGATTTCTGCATCCGGGCTCAAAATCGACCGTTTCGCCCTTCTCTACACTGATCCCCGAATCTTGGTCGCTGATATCTCGTGATCCGACCGTCGGATCTGACCGATTCAAAGTCCTTTGCGTTTGTATTGACATTCTTTTCAAATCCGTGCGGTTGGATTAGTGATACCTGCGCCTGAGATCAAAATGACCATTTTGCCCTCTCCTATGCCGATTCTGGACTGTAAAAACCAACAGGCCACCGCTTCTTCCTCTGATTGCCCGTCTGGACCCATTTTCCTTTCCCAGAAGTCATTTCCATGCTTTCTTTGACTTACGGCCGCTTTGACCTGCCTTCGGTTGCCCCGGTCTTGATTCTGACTCATTTTCTGACCTCCCGGTTAGCCGATTCGGGACCCGCGCTGAGCGACGACCGCCGTTTTGAACTTCCGTATGATTGATGACTCTGAATGACCTAGAATGGCCATTAAAACCCTTGTTGGCATCCCCGATGGATTTTTCGTCTTTTCCTCGATTTGCGTGCCCGGTGGGCCCCCTGCACGAGTCAGTTCTCTTTTTCTTTTTATTTTTTATTTTCTTCTTTTTTTGTATATATTTTTTTTTAAAGGACGGTAAAAATGGGGTGTCTACAGACACATCAAAGGGTAATGCTATGTGCACATAAAATGTGCACATAAAGATCTAGGCCATTCATTTTGGTGGAGTCCATCCCTGCACACATGGGACCTATCAAAATGAATGGCCTAAATCTTTATGTGCACACTTTATGTGCACATTTTATGTACACGAATCATTACTCCACATCAAAATAGTAGTGGTGAGTGAGCAAAAATTGACTCAGTTGAATAATGACACTTGTCTGGCATACGTTTTCCAAAAGCAGCCCATAAGCTGAGGCACTGGGCCAAACCCAAGCCTCCTAAACCCACAGAGTTTGAACCTTCTCAGTTCTCATCCCATTATTAGGGAGTAAACCGAAGTACTAAAGAGCTACAATTGCCGATAGTAGTCGGAACAGGGCCCAGGCGGCCCAGGCCCAATGTTCACATGTGTGTGTGTGTTTGGGAGAGAGAGCGAGAGAGAGGAAATTTAGCAGTGAAATAAATGGCGCCGACCTATCCCACATGCGAGCCCCACAGCGTACTAGAAAAGAGCACGTAATGGTGCCTCAACTTCATTCTTGATGCCCATACAGTCAGTTATAAAAAGAGTACCAAAATCAAAACACATACTCTCTCCCACACCACCGGAAAAATATTCATTACAACTGTTATAAAATTTTGCATGTTATCACAAGTTAATAGAGGGCTTGTATAAATTCATTTGGCCTCTTATTTTCAAGAGAATCCTCGTCCAACTCCGCAAAAAAAAATCTTCCAACTTAGCAAAAAATTAAAATATGCGAAAGAAAATACAATCCTACATGATATCACAGTGATACCGAATATTTGCTCCTCGGACACATTGACATGTGAACCACTTACCACCGAATATTTGGTCCTCACTTCACAACTAAAATAACTGCCACTTCTTTCTCAGTTGCCCAAGATGGTCCCTTTGTGCATTTGAGTATAGCATATGCTTTTTTTATTTTTATAATGGCCCATTAGAGTTGCTTCAAAAATACTTTTTGTTTTTTTTTTTTTTTTTTTCGGAAAATAGCTTCAAAAACACTTTCTCACATAAAACAAATATGTTTTTGGGGTGACTGCTTAATTGGCCAACTCTTCCTTGTCTGGAACTTAAAATCCTATAGGACCACCTACCCTACAAGTTTGCAAAGCTACATAAGCCATATAAATAAAGACATGTAGATGATTTTCCGGATTAATCCCTCGTATATAAAGTCATAATCCTGGTGTTAGTAAGGTCTGATAGGGGTATAATTGTCTTTTCATGAGAAGTACAGCCCATTCACCCTAATGTTGTAGAAGAGGGTGTGCTAATCATTGCAGCATTGGAACCTTTTGTGTAATACAAGTTTAGGTGTTAAGATTATTATCCAAAACCTAAATTAGAAATAACTTTCCTTTGTCTACCATTCATGCACTAGGATAAAAAAATGAATTGCCCCTATGAGCATGCAATTTCCCATTATGAGCTTACATAAACAATGTAGAATACCAACCAATTTTTTTTAAAATATGCACCTAAATCACTACTAGCTTGTTATAGCAGAATAGTTTGATGCATACAATGTAGATTTAGGTACAAGAAACACCAACTAGACCGTATGGATTACTGTGTTATTGGAGAGTGAGAGAAATGGTGAGAAGAGAAACTAATTAAACATCTTTCTTTCATGTTCACTTGTTTGTATGTTAAGCTGGGAGTTGTGGAGAAAAAGAGTTAAATTTTTGTTCCTCTCCAAATCGGAGAAATTCGGGATAAGGGAAGATTAGAAATAAATCATTCTTTTGAAGTACTAATATATCCCTGGTTACGTCAAGCTGTAAAATCTTTATATCCTTTTTTTTTACTCGGGAAATACATCACGCAGCAAAGTCAATAAGGATAAAAGAGTAGATTGAATGAAAACTATTCAAACGAGTTATAGTTATGTTTCTTTTCTCTTCTATTATCTTCTCTCTTGCCTATCCAAAATATGAGAAGATAGTGAGCTGATCACACCACGTCATCATGCTGACGTGTTGTGATCCTCTAATCACATGTGGCCATGCGGCCATTCAAGTTAGGAGGTTAGGACAAGTGGAGAAGTATGTGCCCCTAGAAATAGGGGGCCATGACTTATTGTCATGCCACTTCATTTTCATAGTCACGTGACCTTATATAATTGGAGTGTCACACAATACGTCAATATGTTGTGGTGGTGTGACGGACTTACAAAATAATTTCTCCTAGAGAACCTTAGGGTGCATTTGATAAAACTGAGAATTAAGTGCTGAATTTTAAGTACTGAAAATTTTAAGCGATTGAATTTACAGTACTGAAAACAGTTTTTCAAGTACTGAAATAGATTACATTCAATGATTATTTTCAATAGAAATTTTTCACTTAAAGTTTTTCAGTGATTTTTTGGCTGTTTTTTTCAATTAAGTGATACGTTATCAAACGCACTGAAATAAAATAAGTGCTAAAAATTTTCATTTTCACCACTTAATTAGGTTATCAAACACACCCTTACTTTCTCTTCCCTTCTCTTATTTTATCTTTTTATGAATAAGAATCTTTCTACTCTTCACTTCTCTTAATTCAACGAACTTCCCTCAGTTCAAAGAAGCAAATATACTTCACTACCCTTTATGTGCATCAACATGATGCATAGAAACTAACTTAGGTGGTGATGTCATATCTAAGAGAAAAATAGGGGCATTTTAATAATTTGATCAATCATTATTAATGGTAGGTGTTCTTGCAAATTTGAAGTGAATTAAGGCTATTTTGGTAACATTGAACTATAGAAACGGTTTGTAACTAACTCTTTCCCTGCTTAGAAACTGAGCAATACCTGAAGCTCTATATAAAGAGTTTAATGAAGTACTGTGTTTTCACAAAGGAGTTCCCAATAGTAGTAAAGAAAAAAGGTTAGAGAGAGATGAAGAGTAACAATAATTCATCTTTTCTATTTGTTATGTTTTTAATAGTCATTGTCTTCAACCTATTTTCGATTATTGCGATTGAGGGCCGGAAGAACCAGAGCAAGCAAAGCAGAGTTCATAAGCATCAGAAACAGAGGAATGGAGATAATGCCCCTGACAATGCAAATTATGGAAGCTATCCGACCCAGTCGAACATCTTCGATCTTTTATCATTTGGAGCTAAAGGTGACGGAGTTTCAGATGATTCCATGGTAACGCACAATGTTTTTCTCTCTCTGTGTGTGTGTGTGTGTGTGTGTGTCTATATATATAATGTAGTGAGTATAGTGACCCATTTGAATGTGAACCAAACAGGCACTACTAGCAGCATGGAAAGCTGCCTGCAAGGTACCAGGGGCAACTGTTGAAATTCCATCAGAATTCAAGTTTCTTATCAAACCCATAACACTTCAAGGCCCATGTATGCCACACCTTGTGTTGCAGGTTTGTTCCGCTCTCTCTTTTTCTTTGATTCAACTGACCTCTAAGGGGCTTTTTGGGGAAGTCTAAAACAGGGCTAGCTTTATAATTCTAGTGGGTATGTTGGTTTGAGAAAGAACCGGTTTTGAGAGAGTTATTAAACTTGATAACATAAACATCTATATGAGAAAATTGACACTCACCAAACACTTGAATCTATAGAACCGATTCGCTAATGAAGCACAAAACTTGTTCTTTGCTTTTCCAAAATAGCCTCTAATGGTTGATATATTTTTTTAAGTAACTCACAAGGAACCACGTGACATATTGACGTGGTACTTGCAACCAATGGAAGTCCAACCGCTTTGGACCCTAAGGTACCTAAAAAATTCATCTAAAGGGTACACTTAAAAAAAACAAAAAAAAAAATTGAGAAAGCAAAAAAAAAAAAAGGCATATTCTTTGTTATGCTGATTTCTCTTCTTTTACATAGAAGGCTAAAAATGTGAGTGAATGCAAACAGATAGATGGGACTCTCCTAGCTCCTCAAAAAGTAGGGGCATGGTCAAAATTCAGTTTGTTTCAATGGATAAACTACAAATGGCTTCACAATTTTACCATCCAAGGTAGTGGTACTATTGATGGGCAAGGCTCTAATTGGTGGAGTACTTCTTCTGGAACTAATTACTACATTCAGGTCAATCACTTAAACTTACAGATTTCTTTAAAATGAGCTCAACAGTCAATTTAAAAAAGAAGATAGCAGCTAACATTTTTCATGGTCTTTGTTTATCTTGCAGAAGAGATCAAACAACATTCCATATATGAAACCAACAGTAAGATTTCTTCCACCATGCAGTTCTTACTTGTGATCATGGTTTCTGCGATTTCAATTTTTTCACTCCACTTAGGGGCTGTTTAGGAAGGCTAAAAATCTGTTGTATGGTTCATTAGTGAACCTGTTGTTCTGTATTCAAATGTTTGGGAGATGCAGTGCTGGTCCTGAAAATGGGGCCTTAAAAACTTCATTTGGTGGATTTTTAGCTACAAAATCACCAATTACATACATGCATGAGGCATGAGCTTATATATAATCAAGGATAATTTTAGTTAGGGGCCCTATGGAATTGGGGGCCCCAAGAGACTTGTTTGTGTTGCTTGGGTCAGGACCGGTCCTGGGCAGATTTTTTTTTTTCTTGCATAAAATTCCATGTCTGATGTAAAATTTTCTTTATCAAACCACACTGGTCCTATGTTTCATTATATATATATATATATATATAAAAACTGGACTGAAAATGATAGTTAGGAGGGATGAGCCTGTGAAGAAGCAAGCTTATCCCTGCCCCGACGGGCGGCTACTGGGCCTCACCATCTCTCAACTGAATCAACGGTGTTTTGTGCATTCACAAAGGAATTAAAGGCCATTATATAAATTAGCCATCTCAGAATTTGAAAAAGTTGTTTCTGTGTTGGTTACAGGCTTTGAGATTCTATGGTAGCTATAATATCACAATTCGCGACATTTTAATCAAAAACAGTCCTCAGTGCCATCTAAAGTTCGACAACTCTGGAGGTGTGAAAGTGGACAACATTACAATTTCTGCACCAGAAAACAGCCCAAACACCGATGGCATTCACCTCCAAAATACCCAAGATGTCGAAATCATGCATTCCAACATCGGATGTGGTAATAATTGAGCAATCCATTTCTGGTGTTTTTTTTTTCCCCTTCCCCTCTAATAAGCTTTATAGTATCATATTTCGAACCCTTGTACCCTGTGATATAGCTGAAAATGGCATATGCACAATTCATATTCTAACTTATGGTTAATTGAATTTATCTGTTTCAACAGGAGATGACTGTGTCTCAATACAAACTGGTTGCTCAAATGTTCATATTCATCACATTAATTGTGGCCCTGGACATGGTATAAGGTAATTCAGAATATCAAAGACTAGTTAATTAGTGCATAAATACATAAAAGTATGGTGACTAACTTGTGTTATATGTTATATTTTGATATGTATATACAACAGTCTTGGAGGATTAGGGAAGTATAGAAGTGTTGCATGTGTCTCAGATATCGTTGTTGACAACGTACTTATGCAAAAGACTATGTATGGAGCTAGGATCAAGACTTGGCAGGTATAGAATCTTTATGTTACAATGTGAAAAATCAAATTGAATTTGAGTACAAAACTTGAGCCTATTCTTTCAAACTTTTTATTTTGACGTACAGGGTGGTATTGGGTCAGTGAAGAATGTATCATTTTCGAACATCCAAGTCTCCAATGTAAAGGTTCCAATAATGATCGATCAATATTATTGTGACAAGAATGTGTGCAAGAATCAAACAAAGGCGGTGGCAATATCGGGTGTTAAGTACGACCAAATAATTGGGAATTATTCGGTGAAACCGATACATCTAGCTTGTAGCAATGACAGTCCGTGCACGAACGTTGATCTGATTGATATTCAGTTGAAGCCAATGCCAGGATACCGAGGATTTCAACAGGCTTTGTGTTGGAATTCTTATGGGAAATCACAAGCCCCTCTGGTTCCTTCAAGCATTGATTATTGCTTGAGAAGGGGTAGTGGTGGTTCAGTCAAGAGATTGGGTAGATCACATGAACACATTTGTTAGTTCAATGAGTAGGTAAATATAAATCAAGACATGATTCGAATGAGAAGTCTTCATTTTTATTTTTATTTTTATTTGTAGGTAAATATTTACTCCTGTTGGTGGTGGGGCTTCCTTCCACAATAACAAAAAGATGTACGGTCAAAGAATGCAACAAGTCACTATATCTTAAGTTGCTTTTGCATATGGGATCCCAGACCCAACCTAGAAAGAATATTTGGAGGTCTTACTCTACTCTACCTTTTATCAAACTCAACTCCACATAGCACTCTTTGTTGGGGACCTATAAATTATATCACAGAACCATTCACAAACAATTAAAATCCCACATTGAATAAAGAGAATCATAAAGAGAGAATGACATTCATAGTTAGGCACATCCACTATTCATAACGTGGGATGTCATTCATCTCCCAATAGAATCCCAATATTGGTGAGTTCCAAGATATATACACATGCTTATCATTTGGACGAAGCCCTAAGATATTTAAAATTTTTTTTTAGGGTAAATTGCATTTTGTACTCTTAAACTATGCATAGTTTGCTACTTTGGTCTTTAAACTAAATTTTTTCTCAAAATGCTCCCTAAACAAACATTTTGTGGCAGTTTGCCCCCTCTGACACATTTAGTAAGGGGGAAAAAAAAGTTGCTTTTAGTAATGCTAAAAGTGATGGAAGGGAAAAAAATGCCACGAAAAGTTAGTCGAGGGAGCACTTTGAGAAAAAATTTCGTTTAAGAATCAAACTGTCAAACAGGGTATAATTTGATGGTGCAAAAATACATTTTACCCAATTCTTTATATTGTGGGCAGACAATCTAAAAACAGAATATATATTCATTCATGTGTAAATATAGTTTACTCAGCAAAGATGTAGCACAACGCAACCAAATCACGAAAGGGTGATTTGGACCTTCACTGGTGTCTTCTACATTGGCGCACTACCATTTAAGTTAGCTGGAAGAGGTCGTGCGTGCGCCGTCCAAACACACCTTTATTCTTTTCTCTTACTTATTTTAGAATTTCACTACGTGCGCATCACTGACCAATTGATCATGAGCTCAAGTTTAGCCAAAAATAAAATAAAAATTCATAACCTCAAAACTTATAGCCTTTTAGGCTTTACTTGGTTTTTGGATTGTGAGCAAACAAAAAGAGAACGTACAGGGAAAACATTCTCGTTTGTTTACTTAATTAGGAGTATGATGAGCAAAATAAGAAAGAAGGATAATAAGTTGCTAAATAAATTAAACCTTTTGAATGTCTTAAGTCATTTTTATTACTTTATTCATATATTACAATTATATTTTATAAATTTTAATGGTTTTTTTTTTTTTTTTTTTTTTTTTTTTTTTTTTTTTTGTAAATTTTTTTTTCTTATAGCAAGCACGAAAATTTCATTCATCACAAGTTCACAACAATGGCAAGTTTCAAAAGGAATAAATACAAACAGTAGAAAGAAAAAAAAAATACATGATTAAGCACAACAATCTTATAGCCTGTACTGCAATCTCCAAAACTATATAATATCTCGGACTGTGGCATAACTCAACACTGAGGCGTCAGAAGGAGAAAACTTACCAACAAGCACAGCAAAGACCAGAACTCCAAAGCCACCATGACTGTGAAAGAGTTCCATCAAACACTAGATCCGACCAAAAAATGCCAGATCTGGGAGTGACAAAGCCAGAACCAACCTTGGGAAAAGACAATGAAGAGATCTGGCTATAGTACCCAAACTCAAACCCAAACCCAAACCAAAAACAAAAACAAACCCTTTCATGTATGGACACAACCCTCCCGAATAGGGACAAACCCCACAGAGGGGACAATTACACTAAAACAAAGATAGAACAAGAACAAAAGCAAGATCCAAGGGCTCTCCCATGGTGGAAGAGCCTAGGGGAAGGGGAGGCCCTCTTTCGCCGAGAACAAAAAAGAAAGGGAGAAATTTTAGAGAGAGAAAGGGCTGTGTTTTCTACCTAACAAATTTGTAGACTTGATTCAAATATTATTTTTAATAGCATTTAAGCAAAAAGGAAATTAAACATGGTACATTTTAATGATTTTAGATGCATCATAAATTTTAGAGAGAGAAAGGGCTATGTCCTCTTTTCTGTCTCACAAGAAAATTTTTATGTTACATTTTAATGGTTTTAGATGCATCATAACTTTGTGCTACAATATGGTACTATTTGAAAATTAGTGATTTTTCATAAGCAAGGCACTGAAGTAGTTATCAAAATTACAATATTTCTGCATAAAGTGATGTCTCTGGCACATGAATATTTGAGGATTGTATTTATAGATACTCAAAAGAAACACTGTGTAACAAATGAGGCTATTTTTGTAATGTTACATCTACACAATGTGTTTGGAATAAACTATATATTTCCCATGTTTTGTTTCACAAAGTTGGTCTGAAACCTGGACTATGTTATTCAAATTAAGTTGCTGCCGAGCTTAAATTGCTATTGAAATTTTGGGTTTGTGTTTTGATCTTTCAAGTCGAATCTAATAAAGAAACCCTTAAGCCAAGACATGGATAATAATATTTTATTTTAATATATATTGGGGTTTATTAAGCGAATAACAAACAAAAAAAGCGGTGGAGACTCCTAGTAAGCAAACTGACCGAGCCGATTGGTACTATCCGCAGGTTTACAAAAAATTCATGCAGTGTAAAAATTGAACCAAAATTTTACACTCAATCGATCCGAACCGAACCAAACTAAAACCGATCAATTTGACTGAAAATTGGACCAAACTATTTGTGCTCCTAATGTAGACAAGGTCATCTACATTTGTGCTTAAAGAAACGGCTCATATGGATGTACTAATACACGGTTAAGAGAAAGAAGTAGAAATGGAAAACCAATAACGATAAGAGACTGAACAACAATACAAAAGGAATTGATGGGCTCAGGCAGCTCCAGATCAAAGTTGGCCTGTGATTTCTACTCCTTACCCATATGCCCAAGTCAGCTCTAAGTTCGAGTTGGGCTCTGGTTAGCCACCCCCAAGATGGAGCCTAAGAGCAACTCTAATGGGATTAGGCGAATGGGCTAGGCAAAATATCAATTTGGCTAGTTGAATAGAAAATGCCTAGTCAATATACCAAAGTCACTCCAACCACACTAGCTGAATGACTAGTTGTTTACTTTGTTTTGCCATATTTTCATTCAATCAATAACTTAAATTCTTTAATTAACCAGTAAATTGACATAAAAATGCTTAATACTTTTTAAAATTCATTTAAATTAGAATGGAAAATGAAATATTAAAAATGCACTTTTATTAATTACAATACATTTTTATTCACCCCAAAATTGCTCACCATTTGCTCATCCTCCTATCCCATTGGTGTAAAGTACTTGACCCATCTACATTAACCAATGAGAGAGGAGGATGAACAAATGATTTGCAATTTTGGGGTGAGCAAAATTGCACTATATTAATTTATATTGCAACTCAATTAATCAAACTCAACCCAAACTAAATAAACCCACGACTCAAACCCAAATTATCAAATGTAAAACACAAACACTCTTGGCACACAAATGACCAATGACCATGAATAGGGCGCGCCCTTTTTTATGCCTCACCTCAGAACCCTCGGCAATTTGGCTCGCAAATTGGGAACGAGCCATTTTGGCTCATGTGATGACTCTTTCCATTGGAGATCAAATTTTAGGTATTGGCTAGGCATTTTGGTAGTTGAGGGGTTTTGCCTAGTATGATGGGTCATCCCTTAGAGATGGCCTAACATCAATACACCAAGAAAGATCAAAATAGCATTTGACTTGAGCTGATAACAAACACTCAAAGAAAGGAGAAACTATTCCATGTGACCGTCACAAGGTGTGAAGGCCAGTGTGATCTCTTCATTGCTGTAAGACTCACATAAACCTCAAATCATACTAGAAGGTGTAATTAACATTTAATCCTTTTAACCACAACTAAACGACACAATAATTGAATATGACATATATATATTGTACAAGAACAACCCGCTAAAACATGAAATAAGCTCTTCAAGATCAAGAGTGCTTCAAAATCCAAATAGAGAGGGGCAAAAGAGGCAGAGAGGTCAGACATATACAGGTGGTGTCCCATAATTAGAGGGTGGTGTGGATGCTGATTCAACCTTTTGACCTCTTTCAGTTCTGCTATTATCAGCAAATTTCAAGCTTTTGTGGTGAAACCCTTTCTCTTTCTCAGCTGAACTCCATTCAGACATGTAGTAATCTTCTTCGGTCGTACCTTTCGACGATGGACCACAGAACATGCCACCCCATTGGGGGAAGTATATGAAGAGCAATGGAAGTGAGCAGCATATGATCATGACACCCATCAGAGTTATACCTGTCTCTGTTGTGTATCTTGATCCTCTGAAGAATATCACTTGTGTTAATACTGCACCTACATTTCCTCCACCTCCTGTCATCCCAGAGACTACTCCCAATGATCTGAATAAATTAAATTATGAGAGACATTAATGGTGGCGAATAATTTAGTATGATGAGGTCATTGAACGCTTAGAGATTTGAAAATTGTGTGCAAAAATATTCTACTTCTACTCCCAACAGATGAGTCCCAACTAGGGGTGAAAGAAAACTGAAGTAAATTGAACCACCGCACCCAACCGAACTGATCGGTTCGGTCGGTTTTCATAAGTGAGGTGCAGTGTACCGATCCGAGAATTAAGCTTAAAACTGAAAAAATCGAATCGAACCGAACCGTTCGATCGGTCGAAAAACCCTCCTAAAACCGATCGAACCGAACCGATTTCACCCCTAGTCCCAACAAATGCTATAGAGGAATTTGAAAATTGTGGGTTGTAAAAGCCCAACATGGACATTTTGGATACGAAATCCCAGGCCCATGAGTGTCCCAAAATTTTGGATCGGGCTTTGCATGGTGTATGGGCTCAGCCTGTCATGGGGTAGAGTCTGGGCTTATCTTCAATAAGTCAAGTCCAGTCCAGATCGAAGCCCACCCAATTATTTGATTTTCAGTTGTAAAAACATCCTTAATTTTATATCTGTTATTACATTTTCAATTCACTTGTTTGTACGGAAAAAAATTTAAGATCCTATACAATTGTAGAAAATAAAGTAAAATAAAATGCTTAGTTCATAGGGATGCGGGTAGAACTTGGGCCTTAGACCTCAAGCCTTGTCCAACCCAATCAAACCTCGCAAGCCCTCGGCTCAAGTCTGTCTAAAAACAGGCTGAGACATGCCATTAATGATATGCCTAGTCGATGGTTCTGAGTGGGGACAAAATCCTACGCGGTCAGTGTAAGCCGACCTATGTGAAAACGCTTTGAGAGCTCCTGAGTTTTACCATTTCAAGGCGCAAACTACTCGCTATTTTTTTATTATTATTATTTGTATACTTAATTGGATTCCAACTGGATACCTGTATATTCTAATCCCAACTCAACAACAAATCTCTACACTGACCTAGACTAAAGTCTATCAAGGGTCACTAATTTCGACTGGAGAATAACTAGGGACAAGCAACTAGAACCCGTGTGGGGGTTTGAACCCTCTCCCTCTCCACTGACGAGTAGGGGTGCAACTCGGGCGGTCCAACTCGTGGACAGCCCGGGCCTGACCGAAAATTATCGGGTTCGGACCTGCGTTACTTTCACCATGGGCGAGCTTGGACAAAAAAAGCAAGCCCGAAATCAATACGGGCCGGACTTGGGCAGAATTTTACTAACCCGGAGAGCCCGAGCCCGAATTCTAATTGTCTATGATTTTTGACATTAAATTATGGGTAATGCTACGTGCACATAAAGTGTGCACATAAAGATCTGAGCCATTAATTTTGGTGGCGTCCATCCCTGCACACATAGGACCCACCAAAATGAATGACCTAGATCTTTATGTGCACACTTTATGTGCACATTTTATGTGCACGAATCATTACTCTTAAATTATAATATTTTTTTAGTGACAAGAATATACTATTAAATATTATTCAATCACTAAATTAATAGGCGAATATTTTTTCCCAAATCTAAAAAAAAAAAAATAGATTTGATACTCTATATATTGTTATTTACATACTAAAAAACGGTTTGCAATAAATAAAAAAAATTTGCAATTCGGGCTCGAATTTTAATACTAAATCACAAACTGGACTCGGGTTGAAAAATTCGAATTTATGTCGGACTTGAACAGACTGCTTGAATTTAGACTCGGATCTGAGTAAAACTAAAACCTTTTAGTCCCGCCCGAGTGACATCTCGACTAAGGAGAGAGACTTTGTCAATTGGAGTGAACAAATAAAATTGATAGCCACATTGTTCAAAAAAAAAAAAAAAAACTACTCACTACAGTACACAAATAAATTGGCATCTGACAGAAGAATACATACCTTTGAGAGACAAAAGGGACAACCCCAAATGTAAGTCCACAGGCAGCTTGAACAAACACAGAGAAAATAATCATCACAACAATGGAAACACCTAAAGACCCTACTTGTCCCAAAGCAATGCAAAACAGTCCCCCCAATGTCTGCACTACCCACAATGTCCACAGCCTCCCTCTCATCCCAAACCTCTTCGCCATTATATCCGAAAGAAACCCACCACCAGGTCTCGAAAATATATTAGCCAATCCAAAGCTCGCCGCAATTATACCAGCTGTGTGAAGATTCACATTGAATCTATCATAAAAGTACTGCGCTATTATATTATCCACTGCCAATTCAACCCCAAAACAATACCCATATGTCAGAGCCAAAATCCAACCTCTGTAATTTGTTATTGCGTTATATATAACTTTTGGCAATTCATCTTTGTGCTTTTCGCCCGTTTTCTTCAAATTCGAGAAATTTCCGTCCGGCGTGTCCTGGCCGAAGAAGAAAATGCCAAACGCGGACAGCGTTTGGAACAGGGCCGGTATGTAAAACGCGATTCGCCAAGCTCTGAACTTGGCCGCGCCAATGTCACGTATGAGAGAGAAGACGAGGGGCATGATCAGCTGTGTGGCGCCGCCGCCGAGGTTTCCCCACCCGCCGGAGAAGCCGTTGGCGGTGCCGACGACCCGGGCGGAGAACATGGAGCTCATCCAGTACTGGGTGGAGACGAAGGTGGCGAGAGAGAAGCCGGTGAAGAAGCGGAGGAGGAGGAAGGAGGTGGATGAGCTGGCGATGGCGGTGCAGAAGACGGCCGGCGCGGTGAGGAGGATGAGGGAGGCGGAGGCGAGGCGTGGCCCGAACATGTCGCAGGCGGTGCCCATGGCCACCCTGGCAAAGACAGCTCCGGAGACGGCTGCGATTCCGGCGTTGCCGATGTCCGTGGCGGTGAGGTCGAGGTCGTCCCGTATAATCGGGAGGAGCGGCGGCGCAGCGAAGCTGGAGACAAAGCACGAAAAGAATGAGACCCACGCCAGATGAAAAGCTCGCATGTGAGGTTTGGCGGCAGAGTATATTCTGAATTCGGTCGCTTTGTGTTCGGAGTCCACCGGAAGAGCAAATTTTGGGCGCCCAGAACTTGTTTCAGTGGAAAAAGATTCCATTTTTGTTTGCATATTTGTATATAGATGTATCTATATATATATATGTATATGAGCACACACACTACTATATATGTGTTCTCTTTCTAATGTGTTATGTAAGGCTGGGCTTATATAGGAAAATTTCAAAATTAGTTCTCTTTTTTTGTTATGGGACTTGGAGGATTGGGAGTGAGGTTTGGTAGCTTTTGGGAGATTGAATCTCCACTCTATCGCCGAGTCTCGTTGGTTTATTGCAGTTTGGCATGTGCGTAAGAGCCTAATAAGAGCAGAGACACAAACTTTTCAATGGGAAAGAAGAGAAAGGGAGTAGTTGGAAGGAGGTGCTTGCTTTTCCAAGTTTGAATTTCAATTAATGCCAAGTGGGTATGTACTCTGTACTGCCTCCTCCTGAGAAATCATTCCATAAGTCCATCAAAATAGTGTGACTATTTTTGTAAACGGTTGATTTTGTTAATTTTATATGATTTCAATTTATAGTATAGTGATGGACGGTTCACAATAGACATGTCCGTGACGGACTCATAGAACAACTTCTCTCGTACAGCTTTCCGTGGTGAAGGAAAAATGTGTGTTAAATACTCAATAGCAATTTGCTTTCAAGATTTGACTTTGGAGTTTGGAGGGGAGCTAATCTAGTTCCCAAATTCCACGGCAATTGCATTTCTTTGACTTGGTATGAGATTCTCTTTTGACTCTTACTTGTTATGGTAAATTGACAATTCTACCCTCATAGCTCACTTTCTTACTGATTAATCTCTTCGACTTTATTTGAAGACGAGTAATACAATGCTTCTCAAAAAAAATTTTCTCAAAAATACATCTCAAATAATGTGACAGTAGAGTGTCACTTTGTTTTGTCCCAAAGGATAAATTAGACTCGTCACAATAGCCAATTGGATTGTTATTTTTATGTTTCTTCAAAGAGTAATGCTATGTTTCCCAATTTTTTTTTTCTCAAAAGTGCATCCCAAATAATGTGGTAGTGGGGCTAGGTAAACAACTTCCAATCAAAATTTAAATGGTCCCATTTAATAGACCTGACCCTACCGCTATATCATTTGTGATGCACTTTTAAAAAAAATTTGAAGCATAACATTATCTTTGAAAAACATGAAATAACAATCATATTGGCTATTGTGACATAGTATTATTTATTCTTTGGCACAAAACAACGTGGGCTAAGGATTGAATCCTTGTTGAAGTCATCTAGGTTGAGAAAATTCATATCGGTGTAAGGCATAGAATGCATTCATATCACCGAGAAGAGCATGATCTTGGATCTTCGCATCTACATAGTATGAAGCATGACATTGTATTGACAGTCGTTATTCCATGAGCATGTGCATCATGATAGGATAGGTGCATTCATCCGTGTGATTATTTGTGCTTAGAAGTTGTCCCTTGTCTGAACTACGCCCTGGTCTGATTCCCAATGGGATACGTAGGCAGCTCACTGTTGAGTACGACCAGCACCGACCTTCTTCGTAAATTACAAATTATCCACAGATCACATTACTATTAGTACTGTGATCAATAAATAATACTAATATTAGCACTTTCATCTTATCCTGTATTTGGTGCAGCAATCTATAGGAGTATTTTATCTCATTGAGTTTGGGATAATTTAATACCATAAGAAGGGGGGGTATTAGGGGGGATAAAGGAGTTTGGGATAAATTTTTTTTTTTTTTTAAGATTTGGTTTTTTTTCAAATCTATTTTTTAAAAAGTTTCTGATACGTTTTTTGTTTTTTTTTTTACCTTTCAAATCTCTCTGGTTTTTTTTTTTTTAGATTTGTTTTTTTTTTAAAGAAAATCTATCTTTTTTTTTTCTTTCAAGATTTTTTTTTTAGGTCAACTTTTTTTCTTTTTGATTTTCTTTTTTTTTTTTTAAATCAGATCTAATTTTTTTTTTTTGTTCAATTGTTAAAAAGCAGCAATTTAGTTATTATCCGGAAGTTATATCCATGCATGCCCAACTACAGGATTAGGATATTACAGATAATCCAACAGTTTTATCCATCACGTTCCAAACACAGGACAACATAATAGCTTATCCAACATGATTACTATCCTATTCAATCTTACTTTATGATATCTTATCCGACAGTTTTATCCGGCCTACCAAACGAAACCGTAGATGAGCTATTAATGATGTCCCCATCCTTGACCCTCAAGTGAATTTGATTCGTTTGTTTTCGTTAGTTTTCATGACTGTCTGGGATGCTGCTGCTTAGTGATCAAACTGACCCTTGATTAATTTGTTGCATACGCGAGCTAGTCAATATTATTATAAATCTTCAAGTCCTCTATTTGGATGTTAATTGCATTTTCTTTGGATGACGATCGATGGGTGGTTTGGTCATTTCACATTTCATGACCATTCAATGAATTAATGTATATTCTCATACATACTCCACTTGAAGAATATTCAATGTTGAAGAATCATTTGGTATCTTAAATTGTTTGTATTTTTAATTCGTGTTTCGTGTATCCCCAGTACTCTTCTCATTTTTTTTTTTTTGTGTGGCTAAAACAGTACTCTCTCTACAATCTACATGTGGGTGCGTACTTTGTTCTATATTCATGCATCCTTGGAAGTTGGAATGATGGAATTCTCTTTATATTTGTGCCAAGTGTGCCAAGTGGCCTTGTATAATTTGTCCACAGAAGTCAACAAAAACCGAACCTTACATATGTGAATCTGATTGTGTAGATCGAAAAGTCGACGCACACAATTGAACACACAACGCACCAAAAAAAAAATTTGAATAATGTTTGGGGTATCAAAAAAATACAAAGAACTTCCACAAAATGAGTGGAAAGTCTATGTGGCACATTGGAATCCACCAACAATTAATAGAAATAATGGTTAATTGCTGACAGATCCCAGTGTGCCACATAGACTTTCCACTCATTTTGTGGAAGTTTTTTGTGTCCTTTGGTACCCCAAGCATTATTGAAAAAAAATTATGGATCCCATTATATTTTTGCATCTCAACTCCTAATGCAACAAAACTCAAAATCACCAAATTCATCTCCCCCTTTCATGTTCCACATCTGGTGCCCTAGTCATCAAAATTCCCAAATCACGAACCCGACCCACCACCAGCAAGGATGGCGATGGCGACCAGCGATTTAGGCGGCGACCAAGCTCTCAACGACGACACCTTCCACAACAACACCTTCTCTCTCCTTGCGCCTCTCTGTTTCAAGAAAATGTTATTAATGAAGATTCGAAGAACGTTTTTGCAAGCTCGGAGACCTAATTTTTGAACACCACTCAATTCATCGTTACCCAGAAAAGATTGAGCACCACTTAGCTTAGTCTGGGATAAATAGATTGGAACATCCATTTTCTTTTCTGTTTTGCTAGGTCTTCTTCTTTTTCTTTTTTTTTTGGCATCTGGTCAGAGATGGGTTCGTGAGGATGCAAGAACAAAGCCAAGAGAGAGGGACGATTTTTGTTTGCGCTCGCAATATTTTTTGCAAAATCTGCTCTGTCCAAGAATACTTGCCTAAAATTAATCTTTAATGGGCTTGTATGTACAGAAATAGACACTTATATATACATACATGCAGTGGCGAACCCAATAATTTATGATTGGGGGGCCAAGTTTATTGGAGTTGGGACTGCTAGTAAATAAGTTCCATGCAGGCAAAAAATTTTGGGTCTATTTATACGTATTTTTGGTGAGAGACAAAGTTGAAAGAGTAGTTTATGTGTCAATTACATTTCACAAGTTTAGGTATGAGAGACTGTTAATGCCATACCCCTTGGAGTCAATAGTCCTCCATATTGGGCCTATTAAGTTGATATTGATAAATAATCCTGTAATATTTGGCGTATCCAAACAACATACTATTAAATTGAAATAGACAATTAGTTCGGTTTCTTGCATCCCTAAAGTTCATATTGACTTTATGTAGATAGTTTATATTGTAAGTATTACAAATTTAGGGGGCTAATTTCTAAATTTAAAGGCTTTTATGTTGTTAATGTAGAAATTTTGGAGGGCCAATTTCTAAATTAATTCCAAAATATTGAAATTATACATATATCCCAAACAATTTCAAAAAATTTGGGGTGGCCATGGCACCCTTTAGTTTCCATTAAGATTCGCCCCTGCATTCATGTATATATATATATGTGTGTGTGTGTGTGTGTGTGTGTGTGTGTGTGTGTATGCGCGCGCGCGATCATGTCTCAGAGGGTGCCCACCTGGGTCTCTTCTTGATTGATCCTCTGGTGTCTTTGCTTAGAGAGAAAATGTAGAGAGATGGGATTAGGTTGGGTGATATTGTGATAACTCATATTTTTATGCAGTTATTTATTATATTCGTGTCTGTGGAACCCAGTGTGACAAATATTCGTCCCCATGATTAAGCTAATCGCACATTCAATTATTTAATGGAGATTATTGATGTTAATTAACACTTAATTGGAGGTGAGTTTTGACTCACGGGTTGACTTTGGATGTCCAGGGGACACGGAATTTGTAAGTGATGTGAGTTCCAATGAAAGAACTTGTGATTATTGGATAATGATGAATGTGATTAATGTGTGGGACCACTTTATGTGACCTAAATGTTTATTTAAATATTATGTGGATTTATGTGGATTATTATTTAATTGTTTTAATTATTCATTATTAGATGTGGCCATTTTGTTGTTAATTTGGATACCATTGTGAGAGTGAATTGGACACACTATATAATTGGTAGGAAATAGTAACTTCACAGAATTATTTGGAACCACATTTTTGGGACCTAAACGTGACATAGGCAAACACTGATTTAAAATTGGGCAGTTAATATGGTAGATATTGGTGGGATCCACATGTGTGCCACCTAATCTGGAGATGACGTACATGTGGCAGCATAATATTGTTGTGGGTGGCGTTGTGAGTGACACGTGTGTATGGGTGCTGCCTACATATGTTTGTTGACTGTGTGCAGAGCAATGATATGTGCACAACGAATTGCACAAACGTGCAGCACATGGTTGGATCTTGAGCTGAAAAGCCTGCACACACAAATGCTTGGTGGAAAGGAAATAAAAACAAAAGAAAGGTTTGAAAATTATCTATTAGTATATGTTACATATATATATATACGCATATCAGCGATACAGAGAGGGAGGGGGATCATACTTAAAAAATGGGACAAGAGAAAAAAAGAGAAGAAAAAAAAAATTAAGCAGGGAGAGAGAAAGAGAGAAAAAGAATAAAAAGAAAATGAAAGGTATTGTTCAACTTTATTTTAGAGAGCTACTCTAACTAAGGATCATGAGTAAATTCTATTTTATTTATACGGGTTTGGGGTGTGAGGGAATTCTATGTTATTTAAAAGTGGAGAGTATGACAAATATCCATTTGGGTATCCTATGATAGTTTGAGAGAGAGAGAGAGAGAGAGAGAGAGAGAGAGAGAGAGAGGATGAGAAGAAAGGGCCCAAATTTCTCTTATTTGAGTGAGAAAGTCGAGAGAGAGGATGAGAAGAAAGGGAAGAGAGAAGGTTAATGCCATGTCTGTTCGACCGTCTTCCTCATTGGTGGTGGGTCGGGTTTGTGATTTTGGGATTTTGATGGTTAGGGCACCATATGTGGAACGTGAAAGGGGGAGATGAATTTGGGGATTTTGGGTTTTGTTGCATTAGGTGCTGAGATGTAAAATATGGTGAGACCCACAATTTCTTTTTTTTTTTTTTTTTAGCAAATAAGGGCTTTTTGTGGTTTGCGTTGCAATTGTGTTGTAGATATGTATACCTTCTATGTATATACTAATATCTTACTGTCAAATTGTCAATTCATCAACTTGCAGAGTACGTATATGGTGTAGGACCAACTTGTGTACCAGTTTGAAAGCGAATATTATATATATATATATATAGGTGTTCAAACCAGCCAAGGTGTGGACTTCATAGGTGTATATAACTACAAGTCTACAAAGAACATGTTCTTGACCCTTTGGTCTACTACTACAATTTAAGCCGTAGGCCAAATGCTTCTATACCAAGACTATCTGAGTAACTCATGAGTCCTTGGCGTTTCTTTTCAGTATATATCCTAGTGTGAAAAATATGCCTTCAAGTTCATGTAACATCACATCGTGTGATGCATGGTCATTGTCATCTCTTTATTATTGTAGTACTCGCATGGGATCTACAGAATACTCGAATAATAATAAAAGTCACTCGAATCATGTGACGCCCCGACCCTTTGTAGAGGCTGCTTCAAACTCAGAAAACATGGCCTCGTTGAAAACGATGACCACCACTATATCCACGGTTGCGCTCACGAACGTCAATCACGTGCCCTAGAATTTAACAGTGGCATCTCTCTCTCTCTCTCTCTCTCTCTCTCTCTCTCTCTCTCTCTCTCTCTCTCTCTCTCTCTCTCTCTCTCTCTCTGTGGTGGAGTTTCGACTCCACAGTAGCCCGCCACCGCCTTGCCGGTGTCCTTTCACCGCGCCAGGCGAGGGCGCCGCTGTGCCATTCGCCTCAACCTTCTCCGCTGATGTTATCTCTATCTCTATCTCTAACATCAGTCACTCTCTCTTAGGGGCATTTATGTCCATATATTAGTCAATGCAATTGGTTAAAGGATTTGAGTTGATTAATTTTTACCCATCATGGGCTTTTGACAAAAATTAATCTTGGGCTAGCCTTTAAACTCAAATAATCCGATATGAGGAATTTTTTTCTGCTAAATTTCTAAAACTTCAATGAGTAATGCTATGATTCTAAATTTGAGTAAATCAATGAGTAAATTCAGGGATTTTTACCCATTATATGTTTTATTTTTATCTTTTCTTAAATCATTGAGTAATGCTATGATTCTAAATTTGGATTGCTTATGGTACCACCTAATTAATATCATTGTCACAACATGTGGTAGTACTACTGTTATGTAAACCTGGCAATTTAGGCTCGAGCCTGTGAAACTGTCCGGAGAAGCCCGCAATTTACCTAATTCGGGCTTGAGGAAATATCAATAATGGGTTGTTAACGGGTTTGTTAACTAACAAGTGGGCTGTGGCGGGTCCACGTGGACCCCGCCATTCTTCTCTCTCTTCTGGCAACAATTTCAGACCTCTTTCTCTTTCTCTTCTCTTATCTCTTTCTCTCTCTTCCCCCTTTCACTTTCCCAACCAAGAGAGTGGATTTTCGTCTCTCTCTCTCTCTCTCTCTCTCTCTCTCTCTCTCTCTCTCTCTCTCTCTACCTATATATATATATATATACTATGAGTGTTATGATTTTTGTTTCTCTCTCTATATATATATACACATATTTATGTCGGTCAGGGGCGGACCCATAGAGGGACCGAAGAGGGCCATGGTCCCTGCAAAAAATTTGAAAATTTTGGGGGTCTATATAGATTTTTGAAGGTTTGAAAACATTTTACATAGTGGCCCCCCCAAATTTGTGAATTTACATGTAGACGTTCTTAACACATAGTGTCCACTTGACTTTCATTATGTTGAAATGGTAATGTGTTAGGAATCACATTTGGGAATTAAAAATTTTTGGGAAGAATAACATTGTAGGATTAATAACAATATCCACTAGTGTGACCGTGTAACATTAAAAGTCTCTATTAATAGTGTAGGAGAAAGGGTAATGTCCCTTTATTCAGCTCATGAGATAAACACTGCATAAATCTAATTTCCCACAACTACTCGTTCGACTCTCTGTCTCACTTAAAAATAAAAAAAAATATGTATAAATAACCCAAAAAAAATTTCTCGGAGGCCCCTTAACACAAAATCTTGAGTCCGCCACTGATATCGGTCTCCTTCTTTGCAACTAGAGTTCAAGTTGTGGATAAAAAATAGTGATGAATGGTAGAAGACAAAACTGATGGCAACATGCAAGAACAACACACCAGGTTGAATCTGTGTTTTGTCTTCAAGAAAAGCTTGGGAAATTAGTCTTCTTCCTCAGTGGATTTTCCCCCATAGTCATTTTTTCATCTTTTTGCCTCATCTTCATCACCAAACAAAGCCCTGGAAATTGAAGCAGTAAAATAAAAAATCGGGCCGACCAGTAAAAAATCAACCCAAACCTGGCCCAGCCCGCTTCACAGCGGGCTTAGGTCGAGTTCAGCCCGAGTTGGACCCGTCCCGATCTGGGCCCAACAGGAACTTGCCCGACCCGCCCATTTTTGCCAATTCTACTGTTATACGGAGTAGTATTGGAGAACTAAATTTAAAATTAAAATTTGAGAAACATAGCATTATTCTGAATCAATACCGTCATAGCAATCAATTAGCACAAATTTTTAAGCTTTTCATGGACTTGGTTAATTTTGTGTGTGTGCAAACTAGGATGTTTTGCTTTTTTTTTTTTGGTTGGTAAAAGTAAACTAGGATGTATGTTGGATGCTGCTATAGTGCTATTCGTCAACCACATATGACCAAAATCGCACCCATATATCTCTTCCACTTATCAATCAACCCGAACACAGCCAATCTGAAAGCAACATATATTTCGTTTATGGAATGAAAAATGGTTTACAAGACCTAATTATGGTACCCATAAGCTGCAAATATAAACATGTTGAATTAGTTTCAAAGTCAATGCCATTTCAATCATCTGGGAACCAGTTTAACATATAAAAGTGACATCTCGATCAATATTTTGTTTTTTTTTTTTTAATAACTAGCTTCAAATCCGTGCGATGCACGAGAGAATATTGTTAAATTTCAATATTCTACAAAGAAAATTCAAAGTATGAGTTACTATGATAGAGACATGAATCCACAATCTATTCTGGCATTCATTAGAGAAACAGTCACAAACAGATTTTATTTATATTAGTAATTCAAAGTATGAGTTACTATGATAGAGACATGAATCCAATGAGATGGCAATTTAATACACGATAATCCGTTTTACTAAGACAAACCGAATACGACACGACATGATACGATTAATTTAAAATAGTTTATATTATAGATGTATAGCACTGGAAACTAAAATCAAACTCAAAACACACAACCCGATTAATGACACGATTATAACACGAGAACTCGAATTGCCACCCCTAAATTCCACGATCTACTCTAGCATTCACTAGAGAAACAGTCACAAACAGATTTAATTTATAAAATATATTAGAGTAATGCTATGTTTCTCAAATTTTTCATTCCAAATATTTTCCAAATATATGTGACAGTGGGATCACTATGGGGTCACTTTGGCCTCCAATTAAAAATCAGTGGGTCCATTGCCACATGTATTTGGGAGAAATTATTCATTGAGTTTGTCACGCCACATCATCATGCTGACGTGGTGTGACCTTCGATCAAATCTAAACCATACATCCACCCCCTATTTCCATGGGTTCTTGACAAGTAGTTTATAGACTTTTGAATTTTGAAATTGCCAAATTAGTTGTCATAATCCCCATAATTGTGGGGTGCAATTGGATGATATAGAATGAAAGGTCACACCACGTCAGTAAAATGACGTGTCTTGACGAGCTCACTGAAAAACTTCTTCATATTTGGGAGCATTTGAAATGAAAATTTTGAAAAGCATACATATATTCACATAAATTTGCACATATATTTGTGTGTGTGTGTATATATATATACTTCCTAGAACGGACCTACATGGTCACCAGGGGTGGCACAGGTCCCCCAGGACTTTTGAAAATTACAGAATCATATATAATATTTTACAGATTTTACAAATAAGCCCTCCTAAAATTCACACAGGTCCCCCCAAGACTCTAAAAAATTCTAGATTGACATACAATATTTTATTGATTTTAGACACAGGCCCTCCTGGACTTTTGAAAATTTTAGATTTATATGTAATATATTACAAGTTTTAGAAATAGGCCCCCTAAAACTACACGATTTACCCCAAACTAGGGGTGTTAAACCAATTTTACAGTTTTACACATAATTGTGTATAAGTAAACCTATAAAAAAAAAAAAAAAAATTCGCCTCCGGGGCACTGCCCCTAAACCCCCGTATAGTTTAGGCCCCCAGACCAAAAATCTTGAATCCGCCCCGACCAAGAGCAATAGTCTTTTTAAAGTCGTTGTCATTAAAAAATGTGGGAAAATATCAAGTTTCACACTCCAATGACATTTTGCACAAAATGTTGAGAGACAAAAGAGAAACCTATCACATATGACATACCAATATCAACATATAATAAGTAGAGTAAATTAATGGTGCAAGAAAAATGAGTGTTAAAAAGAATACACAGAATTTGAACCGATCGACAAAAGAAGAAAAGGCAACCAATGAGAGGTGGAGAATATAAAGACGACCATTAGTGTATTTATGTGTATTCATATGCGTTGTCTAATGATAACCGTTCAAAAAAGAATAATTTATATGCATTAAAGACATAATATAACCATCCAATAAATAACTAATGCACTCTCAATGTTACCATTTCCATTACCATGTTTCAATTTTAGCCATGTGGCATAGAGAGTATTTTTACTCACTCAAAAAATAGTTCATTAATGCTTACGCAAGTATTTTATTGGCCAATACAGTAGGACTTAGGATTAAATAAATGGGGTCTCACTACATTGGCCAATGGATGCTTGGGTGAGTATTGATAAACTATTTTTTGGGTGAGCAAAAGTATTTTCTCTAGCATATGTGATTCCGTATTATAATAGTAGTATGAGCAAGGTTATAAAAAGTAGCTTCTTATATAAGAAAGCATTTCCTAGCCGTTAGATTTAAATGACCCTAAAGATCTGCAAAAGTTAAATTTTCGTTTACAGAAATGCTACATGCACTTCATTTTGTACACCGAAATGTACAACTGAGGGCTTCTAAGCAATTTCAAAAGTTTTTGTGGGACCCACTTGTAAAAACAAAACACAAACCTCTCTATTCCCCCAAATTCATTCAGACTTTGATTCCCCCCAAATTGAAACCCTAACTTTGGAGACCCACCACAAGCCCCCGATACTCTCTTAGTCGAGTCACCGACGATGACCTCGACCAGTCCAACTACCGACGATGACCTCGACCAGTCCAGCGAGGAGCTCCCCACCGGCGACGAGCTCAACTCTCTCTCTCTCTCTCTCTCTCTCTCTCTCTCTCTCTCTCTCCCCAGGTAGGGCTGTAAAAAAAATAAAAAAAAAATCCTTAGCCAAATAATTCCCGACCAATACAAGTAGGGTTGTACTCGAGCCGAGCTTTCCGAACTTGCGCTGAGCTTTAAGAGTTTGCATCTTGTTCAAGCTTGAGCTTGACTCGTTTATTATCGAGTCGAGCCAAGTCTAGCTGTTATTGAGCCGAGCCGCGAGCCCTAATTGAGCGGTTCAACTCGTGTACATGTACACCCCTAGTAGCAAGTTTAAGTTGCCAACCAAAACCCACGGACCAAGCTCAATGCTTGACAATTGCCATATATATATATATATATATATTTACCCAAATAATTACTTGGCACGTGACTTTATGACTTGCACATTATAAAATGTCAATATTATTTTAAGTTTTAATACTTTTCATTATACATATATTATATTTTTATTATTATATATTCTTTCAATTTTAAATTCTTTGCATTATACATATATGATTTTTTATAATTATCATATAAAAATACTTTGCATTATATTTTTATATTATATTTTAAAACTCTTTGAGTTATCATATATTATATTTTAATATATAATTAAACAAGCCTTTATCAAACATATTAAAGAGATTTTCCACGAGCCTACTATACGAGCATTAATCGAACTGTTCGCGAGCCTTATCAAGCCGAGCACTGTGTGCTCAAGCTTGACTCGCTTATTAAACGAACTTGGTATTCAAGCTCGAGCTTGGCTCGTTTATTATACGAGCCAAGTTGTTATCAAGCCGAGCCGCGAGCTCTTGTTGAGCGGCTCAGCTCGTGTACACCCCTAAATGCAGGGCTTTTCAATAGTTATCTGAGCACAAATATGAGAGCATGTTTTTTCACCAAAAAATTGTACGTTCACCCAAGCACCTTATTGGGTGAGTATATGAGACTCGTGACTTTCTAACTTTTATTTATTCCCATTTTGCCCCTGAAAATTAGTGGGTTTTACATTCTCACCCAATGAGGTGCTTAGATGAGCAACGGATGAGTAAATTTTGGATAAGCAAGAATGCTCTCCACAAATAACCTATGCAAATAAATTTTTTGTGGAAATTATATAACTATCTATACAGTCCGAGCTCTTCAAAATATTGGCCTTTTGCCCTACACTATGAAAATACATGCTATTAATCTGAAAATCCTTTAAGTATTAATATATATATACACACACATATATAAGTGGCTTATCTATTCTTATTATATAATATGAAAAACTTATACCACGTGTCAAACTATAAGCATTTTATCCATTTGAAGCTAAAAGTAAAGTGAGTATATGCAAACCCCACCATTTGTGCCAATAACCTTGCACAAATAAATACATTGGAGTATTACATTTATTTAAATTATATATGCATTGATTATTTGGCTTTAAATACTTATAATTTTTCACTCTTCATCTCCTCCCTCTATATGCGTTTATTGTAATAGCATAATTTATGCTCTCCTTCTCCCTCTCTCTTTGTACGTTTTTACAAAACGTAATTAATCATAATTGGAGTAATAATAATATGGAGGACTTTTAAGAAGAGCCATCTAAATCATCCATAATCTACAAAATCTTTCCCTCTGACTGCTCTCTCTACCTCTTCTCCATGCAAAAGAAATTTTTTTTTTTTTTTAAACTCTTGTATGTTAGATCCGACTCTCTGGATTTGGCGTAGAGGATGACCATTACAAATTTGACCTCTCTATTAGTAAGAATTGTGATTCACTTAAATCTATTTATTTAGAAAGTAAAAGGCTACTTTTTTTTTTAATCTAAATAATCCTACAATAAATTTGTTCATAAAGCTACATATGCGACCCTAGTTTGCAACAACTTATTATAAACAATTAATTATTCATTTTTTTTACCTTGTTGCTCTCGACCAAAGATATCTTCAGTAGATGTGAAACTCAGCATGTTGCACCTATTCTCCGTAATAGCATTGCCATCATTAAGATCAGAAGCTCGTTTCTGAATATTTGGGTGCCATCCAGTTTCTCCTGTTGCAAACAGTAGAGGATACTGCAAGGGATCATAACAACTGTAATAATGTTTCACTCTATGTCTGTGGCCTGAATGAGTATGGACTACAATACTTAATTCGAATTGTGGAGTTGAATTGTTGCCTTCTATCCATATTGCAGCAACTTGATTAGTTGTTGGTACGTTATAAACTCGTTGATCCAATCGAACATCCTTTTTAATACAAATTTGGAAATCTTCACATAGAAGACGATCTTTCAAACTTCGAAAGAATTGTGCATATGGATTTCCTTCAAGAACTTTGATAAGCTTTTTCACAATTTCCTTATTCAAATTTGCACCTTCCAATTTCTTCATTCTATTCTGGATTTCATTATTAGTATCATAAAAATATAACTGAAAATAGCAAGGGCCATTTTTTGTAGGAATCAAGGAAGGGATATCATGATAAATCTGTCCTTGTGCCCGAAAAGTATAAATTCCTCTTCTTGCTGATGCAAGCTCCTTATCCAGATTAACTCCAATGTAAAAGAGAAAATACTGTTATATGCACGAATATTTCTTCTAAACTCGTCAGCCTCTTCAGTGTGAGTTGTGAATAAACTGTACAACTCATTTGGAATATCTGTAGTGGCTAGTTTTACTTCTCCATTCTGGCAACAAAATGTTGGAGGCTCGTAATCAAATTTCTTTGCACCACAAAAGACACAGTTTGGTTCTGTCGATAGGTCATGGGCTTCTGAGCACATTGAATCACAAAAAATTTCTCATGAAGATGGCAAAATTGTAGAATTGTGATTACATGTTTAAAGCATAACGTAATTAGTTAAGGAGTTATATTACACAAACCTTTAAACTTGTATTACACTAATTGAGCTTTGAGTAACCAGCGGGGTTTTTGCCTTGTATCACTTGCAGGATAATTATTTTCCCCTTCTGCTAATAAACTGTTAGCCGATGCCCTTCTTTTTTTTTTTCTTGCATCTCTAGTATTCTGAATATATAGATCTCTTTGCTCATCACTCAATAAGGCATATCTATTTCTTTTATTACTCCGTGATTCCGTAGTCATGGAAGTTTTATGTTGAATTCACTGAATAAACAATAATGGTCTAAATAAGAATAGTATCACACGTTGTGACAGTGAACTATTTAGTTTAACCTTACAAAAGTAGGAATCATACCGATGGGCAAAAGTGTATTACTTTAGTATTTTTCTAAAAATTAAAGTAATTTAAAAAGTAATTAAGGTGTTGAAATAAGTAAGAGTGTATATCTTGAGACTTGATAAATGTTTATCAAAATATGAAAAAGTTGTAAAAAACAACTATTTATTCTTTTCGTAGATTTTAAAATTCTATTGTGATTTATGTATTGTTTTTTTTTTTGTGAGATTCTTATGTACCCCAAGAGTTATCCTAGTAATAGACAATAAAAGTTAACGCATTATATATGTTATTTTATAGAATATATCTCTTACTTTCTAATATTATTTTTATGGAATGTAAATAATTTTAGTTGTATCCGTTTCGTATGTATAACATTCTTTTGAAGCGCTTTACTCTTGATTAAAAATTGTTATTTCGACCATAAATATTACAAATTAACTATTTAATTTTATTTTAGGTTGATATATACACACTTGGAGATAACGAATAACCTTTTTCAAATTAAGTTGTAATTTGTGAACAAGTACTAAATACAAAAGAGAAAGTATTAGGTCAAATCCTAACATGGTAGATTCAAGTCATTAATATTCTAAATTTCTAACACAGAAATAACAATACATTTTACAACTTGGAGGGACCTTAAAATGTGCGACCAATTATCCTTCCAAAATACCATATAACCAAAAGAAATTATTCATAACCAAAATCTCAATAATGAAAACTCAGCTTCCAAAGCGTGAAAACATGAAAGTAAATGGTGTGCAAAAAGTTAAGTCAGGGCATGCATGAACAAAACCATCTAGTATACTATACAATATCAAACCATAGCATATGCACTACATTAAAAAAAATTGAAAATTAAAACTCAGGTCATTCTTGTAAGAGTAATGCTATGCTTTATAAATTTGAATGTCAAATTTGATTCCCAAATAATCTGTCATTTATATGAATTTTGAAAAACTAAAAGAATATTGCTAAGCTTTCCAAATTTATATCCCAAATGGCTTAGGAGTTATACATGCTGATACATTAATTGGGAGTGGAAACATAGCACTTCAACACAAAAAACAAAAATATTTTACAACTTGTAGGGACCTTAAAATATGCAACCAATTGTCATTAATACAAATGCCACCCAAACAAAGAAAATTATTCATACCCAATATCGATCTTAATTATGCAAAACTTTGCACGTACTCTAGTTTTAATGAGAATTGACTTTTTCATAAAAGTAAAAATTGAACAAGAACATCCTCAAAATAATGAAAATATATAGGAAGGAGACAATATAATTATAACTGACAAAAATCCAAACTAAAATGCCTGCTAAGGTAGCTAGGTTTGGTTCACGGTAAGGCTGAAGAAATGAATACTATGTTTTTCTTTGTTTGTTATCAAGGAAATTGAGAGAAAGAAAGACTACCATTATTGCTAAAGTAATAGTGGTTATTGCCAAAGCAAATTAGCTATGCATATAAGTCCTAGTTTTGCCCCATAACCAATTCGCTTTGGCAATAGCCAAAAGAAAAGCTATGAGTTAGTGAGGGTAAAGAAATGACTATGTTTTTCTTTGTTTGGTATCAAAGGAAAATAGTGAGAAAAAGAATGCTATGAGTTCTTCTTCGACTCAACATGACTATAATTTCAGTGTTATCAGATTAACATAGTTACTCGTGTGGTATGACTAATTTCCAAAAAACCAGTCAGTTTGTTTCAAGACACATTACTCCTTCTGCAAAAAATTTCTTCATTCAAACTGTTTGTCACTCTTTTTTCTGTTATTTATTAAAATGTTCCCATAATTTATTTCTCATAATTTATTTATTTTTGTCATTCTTACTCTTAAGTTGATGTTTCCTATGTTTGTTTATAAATTATAGTCTTAGTTTCAGGGTGAATCACGCGATTGGTTCTCTAATCGCATTTTCCAAATGGTTTGTGAAAAGAAAACAAAGAAAAAAAGAAGAATAAGGGGAAAAAAAATCAGGGCAATCAATTCACCATTCCATTAATCTCCCAAATGAGATGATACAATTTGTTTCAAATATAATAGAAATCTTTATTCTACTCTATGAGATGATAGGGACCATTAAACAAAAAAATTATCTAACAAATAGGTTAAGTTTACTACCATACAACGTAATTTATAATAATAATAATAAATTCCTTGAAAGTAATAAGAAAAGTGAAAACATACCTAGATTTTCCTCGATGAAGATTGAAGTTAAACGTGTACATAAATTGGAGAATATGGTTATGGAGTACATCTAAGTTAAAAAATAATAATAAACATGCTCAATTGAAGGTATGGAGATAAAGATGATGACACAAAGAAAACCGAATACAAAGATGATTAGTTTTTGAAGATAAGAATGGCCGGTCAATTGATTTCTAAAACGTAATTGAGTCCTTTTGTTAATATATGTAAAAGAGAAAGGGAAAAAAAATTGCATCAATAAATTAGCTAGTAAGCCAATAATAAAATTGAAAGACAACCGAAGAAAGTATCGAGGATTATTGCCAAATTTACAATCCAGGAACTCAACACTCTCCCATAAATCAATTATTGCCCAATTAAGGTTTCAATTTTTGCAACTTTACTTTATCATGGATGAAAAATAGAAAACAGAGGGATAAGAAAATCAATGAAACACTTACTTGAGTGAAATATGGAAGATTTCTACATTTCGCTAAAACCTTCCAATGATGGTCACATTATCCTTTCCTTTTACCTTACCATTTTGTAATACATAAGAACATTATAAAGCACAATTTTTAAAAGTGAATAGCAAAAGAATCCAACAATAGCATATTTTCCCCAACTCTCACTACAATTGTCCAAATGCAACGGTAAAGCACAACACAAAGCTACAGAGCTAAGATAAACTTGAAGAAAAAATAAGTATTCTTTCTATAGAGCGAAGCGATAATGAAGAAACAAACACAGACATTAGAGAGACAAACACCCCAAATAATGAAGAAATCTGCTATTTCACAGTACCAAAAGCAGTTTGGCTAAGAAATATGCTCTCTCTCTCTCTCTCTCTCTCTCTCTCTCTCTGTCCACTGCCTGTGTAACAAACATTACACATGGAAGCATGTATATTAGCCTTTCTTTAAAACTTCAACATGGGCAAGAAAGCCATAATACGGACTAAGATCTCGGGGTAGACCCTTTTTTATTTAGCAAAAAATATATATATTAAATTTACCAATGCTCTTGTACTCCAGTAGGTGGTGTACCATGCCATTTTGAATGAATGCAATCTGCAAAAATATAAAATAGTAAAAAAATTAAAAAGAGAAAAGAAACTATCAAAGAATATTTAGGAAACATTAATTTAGGAAATAAAAACTTGTAATTTCACCAGTTTTGGAATTTTAGGAGTTTTCCAGCATTTAGGAAACAATTATTACGGAAACAATAAGCACGCAATTTCCTTAATGAGGGAAGCAAATAATGGGCTATATATTGGAGTATAATGGGAACCCAAATATAATGGGAAAGATTATGGAAAAGCACAATCTCGGGAAATCAATTGGGAAAGCACAATCTCAGGAAAGCCATAAAGAAATCAAATTTCACTGCATTCGTGAGAGTTTTAACCTCGAACCCAGCTGAACTCGTTCATTTAGGACCTACTTATAGGAAATGAAATCAATTTCGAGTATGAGATTAGAAACTAAAATTTAGGGTAAAATCTTAGGAACTAAAATGTGAGATTGGAATGAATTAATTTCACATTTCACAAATATAAAATTAGAATAAATCAATTCAAATCATAATTTCAAATTTTACTTTCTAAAATTTCCTAGAAAGAAAAAAAAATAATCAAAGAAAAAGCTATGGATTCTCAAGAAAAGGCCTAAACTATCTATATACAATGAATCAAAGAAAAAGAATAGAAATTGAATTTTTATATTAAAAATCAATGTAAGATTTCTACATCAAAATGGTCTAGAAATTACTCTTAGGAAATTACCATCCATAAAGTATTTGAACTGTTAAAGCATAGAAATTATTTGATCTTACATGTATATAATGAATCAAAGAAAAACCATAGAAATTTACAATGAAATCAAATAATAATAACAACAATAATAATAAGGATGAATGAAACATGTTTACCCTCTGACGCCAGAGTATCTTCTGAATGGTTCTGATGGTTCTTGGTTTGATACTTGATGAACTATTCTTCAGGGTTTCAGTGATCTAATCTTCTCGATTTTGTAACTAAGCGAATTGATCTTCTAGGTTTCGCTGGTTTGATTCTACTGGGTTTCGTCAGAACTGAGTTTCGGCAGCTCCGAATTGATCTAGGTTTCGACAGCGATGGAAAATGTGTGTGTGTGTGTGTGAGAGAGAGAGAGAGAGAGAGAGTGAGAGAGAGAGAGAGAGACAGGAAGACAGACAGACAGAGAGACAGACAGAAAGAGAGAGGGAGAGGGGAGGGTGGCGGGAGAGAGAGGGAGAGGGGATGATGGCAGTAGTGTATGGCGGTGGTGCAATGAGAGTTGAGAGAAAGAGAGAGAGAGGTATGAAAAAGCGAGAAGAGAGAGAAACAAATGTGAGACAGTGAGGAATGGGAAAATATTTCCCACGCACGAGTAGTCTTCAGAATGGTCTAGTCATTTGGGCCCACGTATAGGGTTAAGTCAGCAAAAATCAGCCAATCACAGCAAGTTAATCATCTTAGTTATAAAACTCTATGTCCTAGTCATAAACCTTCAGTGACAAACTGAGCTAGAATATTATATAGATTGTTGACCAATTCCCAGGTACAAGTGAACAAATAAACAAGTAATCGAACTGGCCGATTTTGTTGGTTCTGAATCTTCTGTTTGATTTATTACAAGGGGCAATTGGTCAATCGAACAGTCCTAATCAAAGATATGTAAGGAAAATGCTAAATATACTATTTTTGTGTACCTAAACTATCTGCATGCTGATGTACTGTTGTAATAGTTTTAAAATTACTTTGAAGTTTATTTGGTAGCTAATGAATAATTTTGGAAATCCACGTTAGCCGATTTATTATTTAAATGTCCCGTTTATGTGTAATCTATATATAAAATAGTCATTAAAGATAAAAATATATTTAAAGAAATAGGTAGACAACTATAAAAATTAAAGGAAAAATTAGTGATTAGGGCATTAAGACAAGTTAAATTGGAATGAATGACACTTAATAAAACAACTTGGTTTTTACTCCTAATTGTTTTGAACCAAAATATCCTCATCTTCATTATCTAACCTTACTATCAAACCCTAGCCACCATTGCCACTATCCATGCCTAACCTCCGGCCCCCACCACTACCATCTCCGGCGACCACCACTAGCAACTCCGGTGACCATCCACCATTGCCACCACCCATGCCTAACCTCCGGCGCCCACCATCACTTCCACCTCCGTCAACCTTATACGACCTCCGACGACCGCCACTAGCACCTCCGGTGACCATCACCTATCAAGCACAACCAAATTGGACTTTCTTTATTTCAAAACTGTATAGGCAAATTGTAATTCATAGGTGGGTCTATTCGACTTTGATGTGACCGAAATAATGGTGTTAGCCTTGAATTCCTTTAAGGCATTATTGATATTTGTTTTGATGATGACAAATCTATTGATAATAGCATGTTTTGTAATTGTTCTATTCTAAGCAATTATCAAGTCATTTTCATTGTGCCAATCTCTTGATTTATACATTTTAATGATCTAACTTTGTTTGAGATCATGAGATAGCATATGGTAAAGTCCAAGAGTGTTTGAGCTCAACAAGGATCAAGCTTGAAGATTTGAAAATCCTTTATCCTTAGTTAAAGACTAGGTTTTCTTGTAAAAACATTTTGATTATCACTCATAAAGGGCTTAAAGGTTTAAAACATGGATAAACCTTTCAAAAACAAGAAAACTATTTTCAGAAGAAAAACAGTCGAACTTTTTACCAGTCGACTGGACGCTTCAATTTTTAGTCGACCGGACCCCTTTTAAGTCGACTGGTTTCTGCAAGAAAAACAGAGGTTCTGCTTTACCACATTCAGTCGATCGGACCACTTTTAGTCGACTGAAAAAGGTATCAGTCGACTGGGTTGCGGCATCAGTCGACTAGATTGTGCAATTTCTGCAGAAATGGCTAGTTTTCTTTCAAGGCCAAATATTTACCATTTTGCCACTAACGGCTATAATCTTTCTTATCCTATAAATACATGTTTTTCCAAACCTTTTGATGTTGATCAATCCATTGGAAAACATCTATTTGAATCACACAACTTGTTGATATTTAATCATTCACATTTGAGCCCTAGTTGTGTGAGTTTATCAATTTGTTCTAGTTCTTGATTTGTATTTCTTTGAGAGTGAATTGTAGTGAGCTATCATTGTATTATCCACTCTAGAGAGAGAGTTATCATTTGTACCCAATTTATTTGCAAAGAGTAAGGGTTAGTAACCCTTGTGTGCAAAGAAGAGATATTCTTGTTTGGAAGAGATTGAAGGCTCTTGTAACGGTTTGGTCTACACCCGTGAAGTAGATCGAGTAAAGGAATCCTCAAGAGGTGTTCTTGAGGGGTGGACGTAGGCCGCGGTGTGCGGATTGCTGAACCACTTGAAAACTCGGTTTGCAAGTGTCTCTTCCCTTCTCTCTTTACATTATTATTTGTGATTGTGTTTAATTATAAATTAAGTTTTAAAAAGGTTTATTTTCCGCTAAAACCTTATTCACCCCCCCCCCCCCCCCCCCCCCCTCTAAGGTTTCCATTTCAGGCCAACAAATGGTAACAAGCTTATTAGATAATCACTACTCCAAAATAAAATATACCAGTTAAGAGAGTACTGTCATCCTGTATATAATATTCATATTAATTATTCACAATGCTATATTAAAAAAACTCGTAGTGATCAGAACAATGATTATTTAGTCATATAATGGATCACAAAATTGCCTTGGGATAACTTCATATAAGCTAAATGTTCAATGATGCATCACAAAAATTGCCTTGGAATAACTTCATATAAGCTAAATGGTCAATGAATGTCAGACAATGCTATATGGCTCAGACAAGAACTCTATCAAAAAACAGTATTTCTACATTACTAAAGATAGATATGTGATCGGCGGCGAATAGTTGCCGTTTATAGTCCTAAAAATATGCTTTGTTAGCCCATTTCATGTAGTTATTAGTTATTTTTTAATAAGTATTCTATATTTTGTAGGTTTTGGAGCTTTAATATGAAAATGCACAAAAATCCAATGATTAGTGGCTTTGGAAGTCATTCTGGGCTCAAACGGTGATTCCGGTGAAAGCTGAATGCAGTAGCAGTCTTGAAAAATCGCATTTTTGACAAATAATACTTTGGATTTGAGAAATTTCTCCAGAGATATAAAATGTAGATCTTCGAGTTACGGACGCGTGGCTTCAAACGGCGAGTCAATCCGAGTTCCGAGCGAAAAGTTATCGCAATTCTACGAAAGTCGCGCAGTGCAGCGAAAAGGACCTCGCGCGAGCGGGTCGCGCGAGCGACCTTTGAAAAAACCAAAAACACGTATTTTATTAAATTAAAGTGCCCAGCGAAGGTGGTTCGTGCATATGACGTCCAGAAACGTAAATATAGCTGTTTTAGTGCGATTTGACTTAGGAAAGCTTCCTAAATCCTTCCAAACTCTATATAAATCCTATTCTAAATCAAATTGAAGGTTACAAATCATTACACATCATTATACACATCAATATACAGCCATATTATACATTATTTTTCAGCCATTGAAGAGAGAAAAGCAAGGAGAAGAAGAAGAAGACCAAGGATTCCCATGGCCTCCTCCATCAACCTCTTGCCGTTCATCAATTCTATGGACAACTAGACTCTAGATCTAGGGTTTCAATGAAACCCTAGCCAAGTAATAGGGTTTTATTTATGTTTTTATTTTAGTTTTATTATGTATGGATGATGATTACATGTTTAGAGGATTTTTATAAATAAATCGTACTTTTATTGATTAAATCATTACTTTCAAAGTTTATTCTTGTCTTAGATCTATTTTGACTGTGATGTGCTCAATGATCTATATTTGCTGTGCTTGTATGGATTGTTTACATGTAATGGTGCTTTATTGAATTGTGCTATCAAGTATCCGAATAGTCCATGCCTAGATTAGACGGATTATACCACAACCCTAGTTTAGTGTGGGATAATTCTTGCTAACCGAAGATGGATTATGTTGGTGCTTGAACCATAGTTATTTTCTTGAAGGAGGAATTGGGCTTGTAGCTACAATTCCCCATTATCATCCAACTTAATAAGCTAAAATAATTCATAAATACCCTTATTATGAAGCTAGTGGTGGATTTGCAATCCTAGGTTCCTTTAAACATATTTATAAAAACACTTTTAAATTGCTTTCATAATTTTAGATTTATTTTATTGTTCTTAGTTTAATTAAATTCAAAATTAAAATCTCGTTTTCATAATTAATTAGATTTAGGTTTTAAAATTAAGAGTTGTAGTATTTCAATCTCTGTGGGTTCGACCTTTACTTTCACTTCTACAAATCCTTAGAAAAGTAAAGTACACTTTTGATATCTTGATATTGACAACATCAATATGCACCACCTTCACACACACTGGCAGTAGATACAAAGTTTAACTAACACAATCATATACACAAATGTTGCCATCAAACACCATTTTAACATATATATAGTTCACTTGTAAGTACATATGAGTTTATATCTCACATTCACTCAATAGTTCTGACCAACTTAAAAGAAATTTCTCTTAAGATCAGTTGGCCGTGAATTTTGTGTTGGTGGTGGTGGCCAGCGGTGGTGGCGGCAATGGAGGGGGAGGAGAGAGAAAGTTAGAGAGAGAGAAGAGAGTTGGTGGTAGCAACGAAGGCTCCGGCTACGACGAGGATGGCTCTGGTAGTGGCTCTGGTGGTGGTGGTGGCTATGGAGGAAGGAGGACAGAAAGTTAGTGAGAGAAGAGAGATAGTGGTGGTGGTGGTGGTGGTGGAGGGGGAGGAGAGAGAAAGTTAGAGAGAGAAGAGAGTTGGTGGTAGTGGCTCTGACTCTGGCGACGGCGACGACGAGGATGGCTCCGGTGGTGGTGGTTGTGATGGTGGTGGCTATGGAGGGAGCTAGGAGGAGAGAAAAAGTTAGAGAGAGAAGAGAGATGGTGCAGGGTGGTGGTCTCTCAAGGTTCCATGGGCAATTTTGCCATTTAGAATAAAATTTAAAATTTTATAGGACTAAGAGGGAGAGTTAAAATTTTAGAAGACTTTGGGAGAGAAGGTTTTTTTAGAGTGTGTCCTTGTGTGAGTTTTTTTTATTATGGCTTGTCCTTTAGTCCAACTTAGCCCAACCTTAGGGGCCTTACACCAAGTCTCCCAAAATTAAATAGTTATTTTCGAACGAAGGACATTCAATGTAATTATGCAATTTAATTGATTGATCAACGTAAATCATGTACACAGTGAGATTTATTTAGGATTGAGGGGTTTGCAAAGCGGATGTAGAAGTTTGTGTGGTTTATTTAATTTTTTTCATACTTCTATTTGTTTGTACGGGTTCTTTTTTAGAATTTGTATTTATGAACGAAGTCTCGTATTTAAAAAAAAAGTCATGTACTTAGGTTTAGTTTGGTTCTCACGTGGCTTTTTAAAAGGAGCATATGAAATTTATTACTAAGTTGTTTGATAATTTTATGCAAGTGACACACTACTCTTTAAAAAGACATCATGAAACCAAAAGGCAACCTAACTTAATTGAGCTTTTAAAAGCTCCCTCAAAAAAATCCTAAGTTCAATTTTTGCAAACCTCATAAACTAATTAGCAAATGAATTAACATAAAATTATGCTTTAAAAAATGAGAAGCACCAAAAGGCAACCTAGCTTAATTGAGCTTTTAAAAGCTCCCCCAAAAAAATCCTAAGTTCAATTTTTGCAAACCTCATAAACTAATTACCAAATGAATTAACATAAAATTATGCTTTAAAAAATGAGAAGCACCAAAATAGGGGCCAAACTAAACCTTAACCTTAAAAAAAAATCCAAAGTAAATTTCTATAGACCTTCATTGTAAAATCACGTAACTGATGCTATCATTTTAATGAAATGATAAGAGCTTTTATTGTTCATTTTAAGTAAATGCAAGTCTCTTAAAAAGTAATTCTACATTGTGAGTATCACAATATGCAGCTAATAGCATTTTATTATCTCTTAAAAAAACTTAGACCAAGTCAAAATGACCTGGGAGAGGGTTCGAGAATGATTCTAGTTACTTGTCCTAGTTATTCTTTAGTCGAAATGAGTGAATTTGTGGGGTTATATATGTTGTGGACCAATGTGAGACTTTGGGATTGAGTTTGAGTTGAGATATGCGTGTGTGTATACACTATGTATATCCCCTCCGAATCCAGGTAAGTTTAAAAAAAAAAAAAAAAAAAATCTGTTAATGTTGTCCGTCCATCAGCACTCTCTCTCAACCGCTCCTTAATTAGTCCATTCATAGTGAGTCAAGGTGAACCTCACAAAAGAAAAATATAAACACCCATTTTTGAATCCGTTAGTACCCAATACAAGATCAAGTCTATATATATACCTATATATATATATATATATATATGCACACACATTCCTCCACAATGTCACCCCTTCCCTTCCCCATTCAAACCCCCGGTTTCAGAAAGTCCCTGAGACTGAGACAGAATATAAATTAAAAAAAAAAAAAGAAATCCAAATATGGATTCAAAAAATTACATCTCATTCTCACAGATCTTTCTGGTGACCCTCTGCTTGGTGGGGACCACCGAAGCCAGGTTCCGAGGCGTCAACACCTACTGCAGGACCTCCGACTACAAGCAACTGTGCACGCGCATGGTCCACGGGGCCACGACTCTGGACCAGGCCACAGAGTCCGCGATCCTGAGCACTCTCTACTTGGCAAAGAAGTGGACCCCACGTCTCAGCTCTCAGCTGGCTCCGGCTCTGATTCGGCTCCTTCCGATCAGCCAGAAGTCCATCCTGGAGACATGCAAAGAGAATTTCGAGAACGTGTTGGAGAATCTGGAGGAGGCTCTCCAGCACCTTAAAGCCGGCGACAAGAACTCCGTGAACACCAAGCTGTCGGCTTCTAGCTTCTCCGATTGCACCGACGCCTTCCAGGAGTCTGGCTTAAACAATACCCCACTCTCCACTGTTGCTCGTCTATTGGCTAGGCACGTCAGCAACTGCTTGGCCGTGTCCCAGCAAATCTGATCATCCTCATATATATATATATATATATATATATATATGTGTATGCTCGATTGGATCGATCCTAGTAATTCATATCACTAGACATATATATATATATATATATGCAGATGGCGCCTTGCATTTATAATTCACAATATCGATCTATACACATGCAATTATACATTTACATATACACGTAATCTCGCATGTGTATAGTGAAATTGTATTGTTACAAGATAGAGGGAAATTAAGACTTGGTTTTGATGGGGATATATATATATATATATATATATGCATGCATGCTCCTCTTAATTATATATGCCACAATATTATTATATTGATTATGCATGTATTACATTTCCACACCCAAGTAAAAATGTGAAAAAAGAAAAAAAAAAAATGTATATAACGTATATATATATTATTTGATGATCCCCAATTATTCGATGATCCCTGGGATAGTACTACCTCCGTCCTATTTTATGTGTCCATCTTGGAGAATCCAACTATTTACGGGGACAAAAAGAATCTACACCTACTGTCCACAATTGCCCATAATCATTGCACTTTCCTTTTTTATTTTGTTTTGGTGTTGATTGCAAGGAAGGGTAGTTGGGGAAACTAAGTAAAATTTATAAACTAATTTAGGAAAGTGGATAACAATTTTGGGACATCCCCAAAAGGAAAGATGGACACATAAAATGGGACGGAGGGAGTATATCTTTTTATGCAGCATATATTGTATGGAAAATTTTCTTAATTTTTGGTATAGCTAGTGAGTGTATGTCATTCTCGCTCCGATCAGGTCAGGCAGAATCACGCAACCCTCACTCAAATCGAGTGAGACGTACAGGTTGCTCAAGTATTAACGTTGAATGATAATCACAATATTTTTTTCTCTAATGTGCGAGAAAAATATTCATTATAATAGTAATACATGTGACTAATACACTTGGATGTGTAAGATTTTTATTGATTTGTTACACCAAATCATCAAAATAACTGTCATAATAAATATTTTCTCCTAATATGCAATGCCCTTGACGTCGCATGACCCACATGGTTTTAATTAACCATGTTGGCCTATATAGAATAAAATGCATATCAATCCATATTGGTGTCTCAAGGGTCTAACACTCGTGGGTAATTGGAGGATAGGGTACCATATTGTCAAAGCAAGGTTAGTCCTGATACATTTGTAATGACCCAAACTACATTCTGGCCCAATAACTTTAAAAGGGGTTAAAATTAACGCAGTCTAAAAATACTTGAAGCGACCGACAAAATAAATTACTCCTAGTTGCATTATCTAATTAAGGTTATACATAACGCAATTATAAGAGGGTGGATTTTGGCTCTGACTTATTATATGGGTATTTGTTTTGGGGTGGAATTGGTTATTGAAACGTGAGGCGTACGTGGCGGAGTGATATATGAGCATAGCATTGAGATGAGTGATATTTACCCAGAACTTGCAGCCGAACCTAGTAATTAATTACTTGAAGACGAACTTAATAATATATATATATATATATATATGTATATGTATGGTTCGAAATATTGTTTCATTACTTAGTGGTACATATTATAACTTATAAGCCAATCAACTTGGAATACTAATAAAAATTTACAAATCAAGCAAAAAAATTTCCAGATCTCAATTTTTCATCTGGAACTCAGGAATTCACGCTCAAAAGTACGTATATTGAAAATTTTATAGAAGGTGACTAAATTTATGACCACCACTTAACAATTGGTTTTCTTTGCTACATAGTATATACGTGTATGTGTGTGATGTCGGCTATCATTGCTCGGATATTAGTGGGAATGATAAGTTTGAATCATCATTGTAGTAATGCGCAGCTGTTTGCATTTTCTGAATCAGAGCAAAGTATAATGACAATTGTTTTATAAATCATATCATACCCATTTATTAATTAATTAAAAACCTAAGTTCCACCTTGCTTTTTTACTATTTCCTCAGTTTTCTTTCTTTCTTATTTTTTGGGTAAAACTTATTGAAGCCACTTTGTTGATTCCATGATTTGATAAATTTTTTCCCCCTGTGAAGAAACTATGTACAAATCAGAATAAATTGACTTTCACAAAGCCACTTTAAACTTTAATTAGTTACTCTATATGTTCTTTTCAGTCTCTAATGTCTAGTTCTTTTATATGTAATTGGGGTCTCCTACACAAACCTGATGCTGTTAGATTTGGAGTGTGAATGAGAGATTATGTAAGTTTAAGGGGATAATTAGGATCGCTATGTACCAACTCAATGCTCAAGAAAAGGTTTGGATGTTAAATTACAAGTTTCTGGCAGAGGGGTGTTCGACCAGTCAACCGGGTCAATGGTCATATGAAGTTTTTAAACATTTCTGGAAGAGGGGCATTCAACCGGTCGATCAGGCTCTTTAGACTGGTCGACCGGACCGATTTTATGAAGAGTTGCAACTTTTCATGTAGAAAATTTTAAATTTGTTTGAACTTCATCTGTTCTAATAGCTGATAAAATGTGTATATACTAATATATATGTAGTGTATAGGTGTTGGGATACAACCATTTGTGTAGAGAGACATCTCTTACTCAATAAACACCTCTATATATACAATGTAGTTATCTATTTTGGATATACTTTGATTTTCAGATTTTTATCTTCTTTTCTTCGTTTATTCTATAGTCAATTGAGAGTAAGTTATATACATATAATCTGCAGAACAATTGAAGTTGAGTTGTACTTCAATTGTTAGATCGTAGTATCCTCAAGAACAAGGTGTCGTAGTCCACAAAACAATAGTATGTCGGATGTAAACTTGTTTTTCGGACAACGTATTCATACGTGCTTCGATCTTAAGTTTAGTCCCTGTTCGATCATTAGTTTCATATCCATTATATCCAATAATCAAAAAACTAGTTTAATAGTTGGAATAATAGTCGGAGAAACTACATCTTCTACAACTATTATCAAGAATACTCATGCCGAGAAGCTGAAGAAATTCAAGGGAAAAGACTTCAAACAATGGCAAATGAAGATGCTTTTCTATCTTACAACCCTCAACCTTGCACACATCTTTCGACAAGAAAAGTTGGTGGTTCCTATCGAAAATCCGTCAAAGGAACAACTAGCCGCATTGGAAGCATGGAACCATTCCAATTTTTTATGCCGAAATTACATTCTAAATGAGCTGGAATATGTTCTCTACAACGTCTATTCGACTATTACTACCGCCAAAGAGTTATGAGAATCCTTGGAGAAAAAGTACAAGACCGAAGATGTCGGTACAAAGAAGTTCATTGTGGGTAGATTTATAGATTTTAAAATGGTAGATTCGATTTCGATGGTCAAACAATTGGAAGAGATTCAACTGATCATCAACCAAATCATCTTAAAGGGGATGGCAATTAGTGAGAAGTTGCCGCCTTTGTAGAAATAGTTCATCCGAATCGAGGCGTGGGGAAAGAAAGCGGTAATTGAAAAGAAATGAACTTTCGATGGAGGATTTGGTGGTCCATTTGAGAATCGAGGAAGATAATCATAAGGGAGACAAGAAGGGGCAGCAAGGTACTACGGAACTAAAAGTTAATCTTGTTGAAGGTGAGTCCTCAAAACCCTTTCTAAGTTTAAGAATAAGGGAGGAAAAAGGAAGTCTACATATAATGAGTCTAAGGACCGAGATCCTAAGAAAATAAAAGAGATTGTTGGGTATGTGGAATACTCGGACATCGTGCTAGCGAGTGTTGTCTTAAGAAAGGACCAAATGGGAACAAGAAGCCTGACCAAACTAAGATGATGGATATCGACAATCTTGCAGCGGTAATCATGGAGTCTTGTGTCGTAACCGACTCAAAAGGTTGGTGGATGGATACGGAGGCTCCTAAGCACATTTGTGGGGATAGAAACGTGTTTTCTACCTACAAAAAGTCGGATGGTTGTGAGAGGCTTTATATAGGAAATGTCGTTGTTGCGACCGTTGAAGGCAAAGGCAATGTAGTGATAAAGTTCACTTCCGAAAATGAAATGACTCTTCTAGATGTATTGCATGTTCCCGAAATTCATAAGAATTTGGTTTCGGGTCCTATGCTTAGTAAGAAAGGATTTAAGTTTATCTTCGAATCCGATAAGTTTGTAATAACTAAAGGAGAGATCTAAGTAGGAAAGGGTTACCCCAACGAAGGGCTTAATTTTCAAGATCAAATATTGTACTCCTAAAATTATTATTAATGAGAATGTTATAGCTTCTTCTTATATTGTTGAGTTGTAATCATTGTGGCATTCTAGATTAGGATATGTGAAATTCAAATACATGCATAAAATGATTAATCCTAGATTATTTCCTAAATTTGAAATTGACAAGTCACATAAATGTGAAACATGTGTAGAATCAAAATTTGCTAGAAAGCCATTTAAAATCATAGATTAAACAAGTGAATTACTAGATTTAATTCATACCAGCTTATGTGATTTAAAACTAACTCCAACAAGATGTGGAAGGAAATACTTTGTTACATTTATAGATGATAGTAGTAGATATTGTTATGTTTATTTGCTTAGTTCTAAAGGTGGAACAATGGACATGTTTAAGACATATAAAGCTAAAATTGAAAATCAATTATCTAGAACAATAAAATGAGTTAGATTAGATAGATGAGGTGAATATGATTCAACTCCACTAGCCGAGTATTGTGCTAATAATAGGGTTATTCATGAAATCACTTCGCCGTATACACCATAACAAAATGGTGTAGCCGAGAGCAAAAAAATAGAACCCTCAAGGAAATGGAAAATGATATGCTAAATAGCTCGGGTGCCATACAACTTATGGGGGGATGCTATTCTTACGGCGAATGTCATTCTTAATAGAATTCTACATAAGAAGACTAACAAGTCTCATTATGAAACTTGGAAAGGTACATTACCCTTGTATAAAAAGCTCAAAGTGTGGGGGTGTCTAGCTAAGGTACAAGTTTCGCTTCCTAAATGAACGAAACTAGGACCTAAGACCGTAGATTGTGTATTTATCGGCTATGCTAATAATAGTGCTACATATCGATTCCTTGTGGTTAAGTCTGAGAATGTAGACATTCATGTCAACACACTCATGGAATCAGTAGATGTTGAGTTCTTCGAAAACATCTTTCTTTTTGGGGAAAGAAGGCAAAATTTAGCACCTAAAAGAAGTATTGAAGAGATTTTTTTAAGTTATAAGAACGAAGAAGAAATCAAAGTTGCTCCTAGAAAGAGCAAAAGAGCTAAGAAAGTTACTTCTTTTGGACCAGATTTTGTGACACTAGTTACCATAGGTGAATCTCAAACCTTTAACGAGGCTATGAGTACACCCGAAGCGCCTTATTGGCAAGAAGCGGTAAATAGTGAGGTGGACCCCATTATGCAAGACCATACATGGGAGTTGATTGACTTACCTTTGGGCAGTAAACCAATTGGATGTAAGTGGATTTTTAAGAAGAAACTCAAAGCCGATGGAACCATCAATAAGTACAAAGCAAGGCTAGTTGTAAAAGACTATAGACAAAAAGAGGGAATATATTTCTTTGATACTTATTCCCCGGTTACTAGGACTACTTCTATTAGGATAGTGATCACTATAGCCATAGTCGATAACCAAGAGTTACATCAAATGGAAGTGAAGACTGCATTCCTCAATGGAGATCTAGATGAAGAGATCTATATGGAACAACTAGAAGGCTTTGTTGTGAAGGGACAAGAACATAAAGTGTGTCAGCTTGTTAAGTCTCTTTATGGTTTGAAATAAGCTCCAAAGCAACGACACGAGAAATTTGACCATACCATGATTGCAAATGGTTTCAAAATCAATTAATGCGATAAGTGTGTGTATGTCAAGGAGTTTGATGACTCATGTGTTGAGCTTGTATGTTTATGACTTGCTTATTACGGGAACGAATAAGAAAGTTATCAATGAAACCAAGAAAATGTTAGGCTCAAGCTCTAACACGAAGGACATGGGTAAAACTGATGTTATTCTTGGTATACAAGACAAACTTCTGAAGGATATCTTCTCACACAATCACACTATGTTGAGAAAATATTAAAGAAGTTTGGACAGTTGGATAGTAAATTGGTCGTAACTTCGTTTGACTCCAATTGTAAGTTGAGGAAGAATATGGCTAAAGGCATATCTCAACTTGAATATTTGCAAGTAATCAGGAGTTTGATCATGTATATCATGAATTGTACACGTCCGGACATTGCATATTCGGTAGGAAGGCTTGCTAGATAAACTAGCAACCCAAAAAGAGATCATTGGGATGCTCTTGTGAGAATGTTAAGCTATCTAAAGCATACCATGAGTTATGGATTGTACTACACACGTTACCCACCCGTGGTAGAGGGATATTCCAATGCGAATTGGATTTCGGATAGTCAAGAGACTAAGTCCACAAGTGGATATATATTCACTTTAGGTGGAGCTGCAATTTCTTGGAAATCAACTAAGTAAACATGTATAGCACGTTCGACGATGGAATCGGAGTTCATAGCCTTATACAAGGCAGGTAAGGAAGCATAATGGCTTTGGAACTTCCTAGAAGATAGTCCATTATGGCCGAAACTGGTAACAGCCTTAGTTGTGCATTATGACTGCAATGCGGCATCTTTTGTAGCTAAGAATACCGTCTGTAATGAAAAGTTAAGGCATATAATATGAAGACATAACACAATCAAGCAGTTGCTCTCTAGTGGTGTAATCACAATTGACTATGTCAAGTCAAAGGAAAACATTGCGGATCCTCTTACGAAAAGATTGCCTAGAGATCAAGTCCAATATACGATGAAATGAATGGGCCTAAAGCCCAATACTTTGAACAACCTGGCGGAAACCTAACTTAGTTGACTAGAGATCCCAAGATCTAGGTTCAATAGTTGGGAAAGTTCATGTTGTAAACACACATTTAATGTGGCTCTATTCATGTATATTGTTCAAAGTTTATAGTTAATTTGTTGAGGTTATGTTTACATTTAATGGTATTGATGAGTAAATGTTAGTACTCTAAATTGGTATCACCTATATGAGAATGGAAGTGGGGGTGTTGCTTCTATGAGAACTTCCAAGGCTTGGTTCTCTAAGAGTTCTCATGAATAAGGATCATGTTCAGGACCAAAATGAACACAACTGAATGAATTAATGTGTTTAAGGATAAATGGTGTGTGTTATCTAGTGTTGGTTTGCACCAAAAGGTTGAATAGTTCAATACTTAATGTACACTGCATCACTGAGTAAATCTAGTAGATATTCACTAAGTGAAACTTCAAGTCCAAAAGATACTCTCCTAACGCATCGCAAATCCGTGAATTGCTCTCATAGTTTTATTGTATTTCGTTTTTGTTTAGGCAGCCATACTCGTTCACATGTGGGGGATTGTTAGATTCGGGGTGTGAATGAGAGGTTATGTAAGCTTATGATTAGGATTGCTATAGACCAGGTCAATGCTCAGGAAAAGTCTTGGAACGTTAAGTTACAAGTTTTTGGTAGAAGGACCCGTTAGACTGGTCAACCGGACCCAGTTTGTGAAGAGTTGTAACTTTTTATGGAGAAACTTCGAATTTGTTTGAACTTCATCTGTTCTAATGGCCGATAAAATGTGTATATACTAATATATATGTAGTGTATAGGTGTTAGGACACAACCATTTGTGTAGAGAAGCATTTCTTACCTAATAGATACCTCTCTATATACAATGTAGTTATCTATTTGGATATACTATGATTTTTAGTTTTTTTACTTCTCTTCTTCATCTATTATATAGTCAATTGAGAGCAATTTATATACATATATTCTGCAGAACAATTGAAGTTGAGTTGCACTTCAATTGTTAGATCGTAGTATCCTCAAGAGCAAGGCATCGTAGAACACAAAACAACGGTGTGTGGGACGTAAACTTGTTTTTCGGACAACATATTCATGCGTGCTTCAATCTTAAGTTTATTCATTGTTCATTAGTTTCATATCCATTGTATACACTAGATGCTACCAGCCAAGATGGGTTAAGTCAATTTCTTGACGATGAAGACATTGTACTGATTCATAAATTGGAAATAAAGGTTTTCAATCAAAGCATTACTACACCCACACACTTTCCGACACCCATCTTTGAATGCATGTACCCTGTGATGTATAAGTAGTGCATAAATATTGTGAAAATTCAAACAACACAAGGTACATGCATTTAAAGCATAGTGTGTGGAAAAGTTTGTGGTCTAGCATTTTCCTTTCAATCATCTTGAGTTAGCTAAAGTACTAAAGTAATTTCACTAACTATTATTATTCTTTTTTTACACTTACCTGGATTTGAACTGGATACACACATACACCCCCCGACACACATGCACACCACAGTCCCAATCCAACCCGAAAGCCACACAGCAAAGCCCAACAAAGGCCGCTCATTCCGACTAAAGAATAACTGGGGGGGCAAGCATCTAGAATCCCTTATGGGAATTCGAACCCTCTCCCTCCCCACTGGGAAGACGCTATGCCAATTGGGCTACAAGCCTATAACCTGCTTGGCCACTAACTATTATTATTAATTACTTATTTGGTTGTTATTAAGGTTATTTTAGTGCTCTTATTTAAATGAAGATGATGAGATTATTGGATCCATTGAAACTTAATTCTCAATTTACAAAGGGGTATTTTACACATTTGACAAGATATCAATTAGGCATGGGCAATCGATTGGTTCAGGTTTAGACTGTGAAGTTCCGTTCCGTTCAGTTCAGTTTGGGTTAGCCAAAAGCGATACCGATATCCGAGCTGAACTAAACTTTGAAAATACAGTTCAGTTTCCGAACTAAATTTCGGGTTTGGATTGGAAGTTCGGGTTGAATCTCAACTAAACTTTTTAGTGTTCTCTTTCTTATTTTTTCATTAATTTAAATCAATGGCTATAATGTATGTATATATATATATATATCAGTGTATAGAACACCCAAAATCCCACCGATGCACTCACATACACCTAAAATCTCACCAATTCACAAACATACACACACACACACACACGCACACATACATACATACCTATGGAGAGAAAGAGAGAGAGGGTGCTATTTTGAGGTCAGAGGTGGAGGCATAGTGCGCAGAGAGAGAGAGAGAGAGAGAGAGAGAGAGAGCTGTGAGTATTTTCTCATTCTTCGTCGAGTTGTGGTCCTCGTGGACCCATCACCGTGTGAGAGAGAGTGTGTGTATGAGGTCACTGATTCGTATCCATTATTGCATTCTTAACTTCATGATTTTACCCTTATTGGATACGAATTATCACCTAAACCAAGAGATTTAATGGATGAATTGTGCTTTTGTTATTCTTGTTATTATTCACTTTTTGCTAATAAAAATATCTTTCTTGTTGATTTCGGAGCTTGGTTGATGTTGAAACTAAGTATTTTAGTTCTCACCTCATGAAAAGGGGAAGGAATCACCCTTCAGCAAGACCGGATCGATCCGGGTGCAAACACGGATCGATCCCATGCTTCCTCAGGATCTGGAGACGTTTTCTTACAAAGTCGGATCGATCCGCGATTTTGGACGGGGATTCTGCTTGCATTTTGGAATGTTGGATCGATCCGACCACAAATCGCGGATCGATCCGCCCCTGCTATGTTTTCCCCCTTTTTAATTATAAGTTTGCCATTGTGTGGGTTTTGTATAAATAGAAAGAGATGATTTTTGTTAGGGATCTTATCTTGAAATTTTATTTTCTTCTTCTTCTTCTCTTATTTTTGGGAACCCCCTTTGGGTTTCCTTCCATTTTTCCTCTCCATTGTTGTAAACTTGAAGAATTCTATTGAAGATTTAATGACTTGGTATATTTACTATCTCTTTTCCTTTGATGATATTGCTATGTCTTCCATTATTAGTTAGATTTACTTAGGTTGTGGATCATGAACTCTTGGATTAAATGTTGTAGCATTTCTAGGGTTCATTTGTGTATGATTCAAAACTAGGGGTTTCATCTTATTTGTATTGCATTTTTTATTGTCATAACTTAGGCTTTTAATCCTACCCTATGTATTTCATATGGAATATTATTTAACCTTGTGTTTTGCACTCCATGTGTTTGATAAATGTTGTGTGTGGGATTTATAACTTGGGGTCTTCATCTTTGATGTCAAGCATCTTTGATTGTTCAAACTCTTGGGTTTTAAATACATTCTTTTGAAGGCTTCACAGGTGATTTGCCCACCAAGTAGATTAGTTAGTGTAGGGTAGACAAATCATTCGGATTAGAAGTCATAGAGGCTTCATCTTGTATGTCATTCATCCTTGATAGTCAAACGTTAGCTCCAAATCCGTTTCTATGGAAATCTCAAAACTCTTTTTATCTATCACATAGATGCACTCCTTGTGTTTGATAATATTCCACAATGAAGTGTTATCTTAGAATATGCTTGAAACATTAGTCCATTTCATCTTGTTGTGACCCAAGATGGGGGGAATGATTCCAACCTATTGCTTTTTAGATTAGTATTTATTTACCCTTCTCTCCTCCAAAAATCAAACAAAAAGCTGTAAGACTCAAAGTCATATTTCTCCTTTTCTTTATCATCTTTTCTTATTTATTTCTTTTGAGCATTATAATTAGTTACTAAACTTCCCAAGCGTTGTTCTTGTATCAATCCCTGTGGACTCGACATCCTATTTCCATTGTACTCCGTTTTAATAGGGTTAAGAACTTGATTTTGACAACATCAAAATGGCGCTGTTGCCGGGGATTACAACAACGTTAAGTTGTTTAGTTTCTAATTATATAAGATTTTGCATTTGATCTTTTTGCTTTGTCTTTGTTTTGAAGGATTAGCTACTCGTCAAGAGCTCAACCTCCATCTAGAATGTTAATGACACATTGGTCTTTCATGGGGAGGGTAATAGTATCTCCTTTGGTTGTTGTTCTTTAAACTTTTGGCATATGTAATTGATTTCCGTGATTTCTTACATAGTTGTGTTTAATATACGTGGTATATTGTTGCACATGAGTATACTAAGATAAAGTGATTTGTCTACCATGTAGCTTAGTTAATGTAAGGTGGATGTGTCATTCTAATCAAAGGTGTTGCATAGTGTAGTAAGTTACCACTTTTTTGTTACTATGATAATTATGCTTTGTGTTAATATGCTTGACTCATACCAAAAGAATGTGATGTGTTCCACCATGTAGTTTAATTAACTTAGCTTAGTTAGTGTAATTTAGTTGTAAGGTGGGCAAATCATGTTAATTAAAGTAGAGCCATAGTATAGTAATGCAAAGTTTGATTATTTTGCCAAACTTTCTAGAACACCTTTTTTAAAGGAATATTATTTCTATTTTGCATGTTGGGCTAGTGGTAGATTCAACATTCGAACCTTCAAATTCATCTGCATCATCTCCTAATCATTCCATTTTCATCTCTTTTGTGTTTTGGTTTTTCTTTTTATTTTCTTCTTTTATTTGCTTGATGTGCTCGGTAGTGATTCATGTGTAGGAACATCATTTTTGTGCTCATCGGGGATCACTCCTTTTGTTGGTGATATCACTCTATCCCAACTCATTTTTATCCTTGTTTCGAATCATTTATATTAGGGACAATGCAATGTTCTAGTTAGGGGGTGTGGGATATTCACCCATCATATTGATGTTCCATTTTGCTTCTTGCAATTAATTCTCCAAGTATATTTTTTGTTAATAAAAGAAAAGATGATTAAAAAAAATTTATTAGTTTCTAATGATTTTAGTATAGTGGCCCCGTTCTAATGCCGAGCGATGACGCTTGTCTTGAGTTTTCGTTCGATATTGATATGCGTCACTTGTTGAATCCCATTAGTTCTATAACTATCTTGATTATAATAAATTTCATGAAGTTCAAATCTTGGATTATCGAGCAATTTGTATGACTTCTTGTGTTAAGATGATGTTTAATGCAATTATTACCCGAAAATCGGTTAAAGCATTTGTGGAGACTTTACCCTTGTGAGTTGTAGATCCTTTTCTTCATTGTTGAGTGATATACTTCAATTCTCTCTTCTTGAAAAACATACAAAAGTTGTAGATAATCTCGTCTTCTTGCTGTGATTGTTCATTAGAGGAATCCTTTTGTGGAATGCAAAACTCTTACTTGTTTGTCATTGTTGTGGGGAACAAAGAATCACATTATCCTAGGAAATGATTTTAGGTCCTTCTTTTCATCATTTCTCGCATCAACCACACATATCCTTCCTTCACTTAACCATACACCTTCTATATCCACGTTTGAATTACATTTTTGGGATGTCTTTGCATGAGATCGTGTTTGTAACGTTGTAAAAGAGATTGAATCATCTTGTTGTGAGAGTACAAAGAAAAGAAGTTCTATAAAGAAAAAATTATAAAAAAAAAAAGAAGAAAAGAAAAAACAAAAGAAAAAAAAGAAGATAAAGAGACTCATAATCAATTGTACTTCTCTTTTTGAGCTTCAAAGAAATATTTGTGAATGATTCATCTCTTGTGGTCATATGAATCCATGCATTCCAATAAATCCCAAGCTTGTGCCCAAACACTTCACTTACTTTCCCGTTGTCCTTCATCTCATAACACTTTTCCCACGTCACAACCCCCTCAAGGTCCTAATTGATCCTCAAGTTGTGTGATTCGGAGTTTGAAACGGATGTGACAAGTAGTTAGAGTTATTCCACATCCTCTAGTGAATAGTATCTTTCATGAATTTGTTTTTTTTTACTCGTTTTTCACACTTACGTTTTTCATCATTGGCATATGCATGGCTTTGGTATCTATTTCCATTACTCTTTTTGCCCGCATGCCCCAAGTGTATTGCCCATTTCGAGTGATTCATTTTTAAAGTGTAATACCGGTGAGAATTGAGTCAAAGCGCGTTTGAACGAGATTCGGATTATGAAAGCATTTCCATCGTCTTGATAGTTGTAGTTTTGCACTTCACACTACACACGCACCCAAGATTGAGCTTAATGAAGTTTTTCTAATATTCTTGATAGTTTGAGAACTTTTTGGATTTGCGTGTCATGTGCTAAAATCTTTTAAAAATTCTTAGGACTATGTTGAGTGTCAGCGTTAAATAGTGGGCAACTATCATGAGGAAACATAATGTTTGTGGGAATCATTCCAAGAACCCTCTGGAGACAAAACTCCGCCTCTGCAAGTAACCTAAAGGTTTAACGGCTTGTTGCATTCGCTCAATGCAATCGTGTTCCCTACGAAAACAGTTTATCTTTCATTTTAAATAAAGTATTGTGCAAGGTTATTCTTGAATCTCATGGTCGTTAGCTTTGTTGCTAAGAGACTAGCAACATGCTAGTTGGGGGGTAAGATTCGTATCCAATATTGCATTCTTAACTTCATGATTTTACCCTCATTGGATACGAATTATAACCTAAACCGGGAGATTTAATGGATAAATTGTGCTTTTGTTGTTCTTGTTATTGTTCACTTTTTGCTAAGAAAAATCTCTTTCTTGTTGGATTTGGCAGCTTGGTTGATGTTGGAACTAAGTATTTTAGTTCTCACCTCATGAAAAGGGGAACTAATCACCCTTCAGCAAGACCGGATCGATCCGGGCACAAAGGCGGATCGATCCGCTGCTTCCCCGAGATCTGGAGACGTTTTCTCACAAAGTCGGATCGATCCGGCTTTTACACGCGGTTCGATCTGCGATTTGGACGGAGATTCTGCTTGCATTTTGGAATGCCGGATCGATCTGGCCACAAGCCGCGGATCGATCTGCCCCTACTGTGTTTTCCCCCTTTTTAATTACAAGTTTGCCATTGTGTAGGTTTTGTATAAATAGAAAGAGATGATTTTTGTTAGGGATCTTATCTTGCATTTTTATTTTCTTCTTCTTCTTCTCTCATTTTTGGGAACCCCCATTGGGTTTCCTTCCATTTTTCCTCTCCATTGTTGTAAACTTGAAGAATTCTATTGAAGATTTAATGACTTGGTATATTTACTATCTCTTTTCCTTTGATGATATTGCTATGTCTTCCATTATTAGTTAGATTTACTTAGGTTGTGGATCATGAACTCTTGGATTAAATGTTGTAGCATTTCTAGGGTTCATTTGTGTAGGATTCAAAACTAGGGGCTTCATCTTATTTGTATTGTATTTTTTATTGTCATAACTTAGGCTTTGAATCCCACCCTATGTATTTCATATGGAATATTATTTAACCTTGTGTTTTGCACTCCATGTGTTTGATAAATGTTGTGTGTGGGATTTATAACTTGGGGTCTTCATCTTTGATGTCAAGCATCTTTGATTGTTCAAACTCTTGGGTTTTAAATACTATCTTTTGAAGGCTTCATAGGTGATTTGTCCACCAAGTAGATTAGTTAGTATAGGGTGGACAAATCATTCAGATTAGAAGCCATAGAGGCTTCATCTTGTATGTCATGCATCATTGATAGTCAAACGATAGCTCCTATGGAAATCTCAAAAAGCTCTTTTTATCTATCACATAGATGCACTCCTTGTGTTTGATAATATTCCACAATGAAGTGTTACCTTAGAATATGCTTGAAACATTAGTCCATTTCATCTTATTGTGACCCAAGATGGGGGGGATGATTCTAACCTATTGCTTTTTAGATTAATATTTATTTACCCTTCTCACCTCCAAAAACCAAACAAAAACCCGCAAGACGTAAAGTCATTTTTCTCATTTTCTTTATAATCTTTTTTTATTTATTTCTTTTGAGCATTATAATTAGTTACTAAACTTCCCAAACGTTGTTCTTGTATCAATCCTTGTGGACTCGACACCCTATTTTCATTGTACTACGTTTTAATAGGGTTAAATAAGAACTTGAGTTTGGCAATATCAGTCACCTGGTCGCCGTGGTCGCCATATGTGCTGCGTGGGGCCGTGGGCATCGTGGCTGCATAGCCGTCACTTACGTGAGTTGAGATGAGAGTGAGAGATTGAGATTTCATTTGAGAGTAAAGTTGTTTAATCTCTAATTCTGAAACACTATTTATATACTAAATGAAACTTTGATTTTTCGGTTTCGACCCGAACTAATTGCACATACTGAAAACCGAACCAAACTTACTAAATCAATTCGGTTTCGACTGAACGAATTTTAGTTCGATTTTTATCTAAACCGAATTTGTGCTAAAACTTTGGGTTTGGGTTGAAACTTCGGGTTCGGGCCGAAGTGTGCTCACCCCTAATATCAATCCAACATAAATATCTCCATAGATATGTTTTTTTTTATAAGCAAATGCAAACACACACTTATCCCAGTACGTGCACTGAATAGAGGGGACATGTTACAAGGGGGCCCCACTAACACACAATCCCCAGGCAATAATTAAGTGGGAGAAGAGGCATGGACTCATATATGTGCCTCACCCCATGCTGCATGGTTGATGTGGAGTAAATATTGGGTATCACAAGGATACCATGTGGGATTTTATCCCCACTCACAAGATTTTAAATTTGCTGAGTTGGATCAATTTTTTGCTGAGTTGGCCCATAGAAATAGGGGGCCAGATGAATTAATGCATACTCGGTTTGTGATACCACATATGATTATGCAACAGTTGCATTCAATATTCAACCATGGATGTGGGACGAGGTCGAACGACAAAGTCCCAAGCCCCCTCTATAAATATCTCAATAGATATGCATATCAGTCAGGGTCAGCCCTGAGATGACAAAAATTGTCTGAAGCCTCAATCGAACTTTAAAAGGAGCCTAAAAAATGAGGCCTCTATACTAAGTCTCATAGAAATTAGGAAGAAATTAGAAGAAATTATGCCTAAAAATGATAAGTTTCATTGAAATTAGGAAAAAAAATGAGAGGTTTCATAGAAATTAGGAAGAAATTAGAAGAAAATAGGCCTAAAATGGAGTAAATATTGGGTATCACAGGTATACCATGCGGAATTTTATCCCCTCTCACAAGATTTGAAATCTACTGAGTTGGATCAGTTCTTTGCTGAGTTGGATCATAGAAATATGGGGCCAGATGGATTAATGCACTCCTTATTGATTTGTGATACCATGTAGAATTATGCAACAGTTGCATTCAATATTTAGCCCTAAAAATGAGGCTCCATGTGGTCGCCTCGAGGCATGGCTTCAAGGCCGACCCTGATATCAGTATATGTATATATAGTAGTCTAAAATTATTTTATCTAAAAAAAAGTAGTCTATAGGGGTGTATACGAGCCGAGCCTGCTCGCAAGCTTTCTCATGAGCTCAAACGAGCCGAGCTTTCAAGTGTTCGCGAGCTTTTTAACGACCTTTTTCGCGCGCCCTTTTAAACTATATAGTTTAATGATAAAACAATCCTTTATCAAGCTTATGTACGAGATATGTCATATTTTCTCTACCATTATATAGTTTTATAATAAATATCTATATAAAAGTCACTACACAATTAGCTTTTTATCAAACCTATTAACGAGCTTTTTCACGAGCCTTAATCGATCGTGTTCACGAGCTCAAATGAGCAAGCTGAACCTAGCCTTTATTGAGCTGAGCTTCGAGCCCTTGTTGAGCGATTGTTTGCACCCAAAAATCGTCAATGGTTTTTGAGCCCGAGTTGTGTGGAACTGAATAGAGGGGAGGCCGGGCTAAGGAATGGATGACTCGTCGGACTTAACGAAGACGTGAGACCGATGATAGGTACAAGTCTGTTGGGTGTGGTAAGGAGAGCCCGATGGGTAAATTGAACATGTGTGAGGATTATCGGGCTTTGGAAAAATATAACCCAATGTGCTGATAGCCCGATGGTGGAATGAAGCAACACGAATCCCAATCGGACACCGTGTAATGAAAGATGGGAGTTACAGTCCGATTGGCCATGGGCGTTTGAGGAAAGGTAATCCGGTTGATGAGGAGAAGCATGACAATGGGTAGAGCCCGATTCATCCAAGAGAATAAGTGACGAGGCCGATGGGCATGAGGTGAAGGTGGTGCTATCCACAGCTGTCAGGATGACGTCATCTCAGAGTTTTGGAAACAAGAGTCCGTTCAGGAAAGGAATCTAATCATGTCCAGCTGGATTTAGGCGTTTGATCCCTAAATTAAAGGGATTGATTCAATCAGAATCCGAACAGGGAAGGAATTAGAGATAAGGAAGGTCTCCTCCACCATCAGCCAATCAGTCAAGCAGCTTGGGGCGCAAGCTAAGGAATTCTTGTCCAATTAGGAATCATCTAAGGCGGCTATAAATATTCAAGCATGCCAACCAAGCAGAGGACTCCGCGTCATCTCAAAACAGCATACACACTGCATTCGAAGCATTCAAAGCACTCTCTTAAGTCTTTATGTTTTCAGCCTTCATAGCAAATAGGTCTGTCCTTTTTGTTATTTTCTTTTTGTTCTTTTGGATAATCAGCCTGTTCTGGTTTGTTCTTTAGATATGTTTATTTTTTCCAAACACTTAATAAAATCTTCGTTTTATTAAACCGTTTGTGATTGTTTACCTGTTAAACTCGGCACTATTTAGCTTGTGCGCTTCAGTACTGCTAAAGAACTTACGGTGAGGGTACTTTCCTACTCACTATACACAATTACTCTATTTAGAAGTCAGATTCATCAAGCCTTGTGTATCACTCACACAAGCGGATAGGAAATTAGTTTGCACGCATACACACACACTGAACCACTATTGGTTCTGGCACTCCAGGGCAAATTACAAGCAAGCATTTTTGGCACGCCCGGTGGGACCCACAGTGTCAAGCCATGCCTCCGAAGAAAGACAAGCAGGCGACGAAGAACGGCCAAGACGATCCTCCCATGGACCCACCTGTGGAGGAAAGTACCAGCCATTCTCCACAAGATGGCAGTATCACGCTTGAGGCAATTTCAGAAGCCGTGAGAACAAACGTTGAGCCCATGTGGCAGGAATACAATGCGCTCATAGGATCAATGGGCAATCTCAAATCGGTCATCAACCAAACGGCCGATGTTCATAAAAGTTAAGCTGATCTGGTCTTAGAAACAAGGACCACCCACATAAAGTTGGACCGCCTGACGAAAACGATCGGAAGGCTGATAGAGACCTATAAGGCCGGAGGCAGCAAAGAGAAAGTCAACGGATCGGGCTCTGGCACATTGCTTGAGTCCGATAAGCCGAAAGACCCACCCTACATCTGTCCGAACCTTAGGAATGGTAATGGCTCAGGCAAGCAATCTGAGTCACAGATCGGAATGGCTAGCAGAGTGATAGTCACCGATCCCAACGGATCGGCGACACCAGCTTTTGGTAGGTCTACAGGCCATACTGAAAGTTCAGTCGGCCACACACAACCCCTAGGTCACGCAAATGGGGGGCAAAGGAACAACGGTGGATTTTGGCCCCATCAGGCCAATAACAATCAACAACAGGGACCGCCGCCGTTGGTACCCTCGTTGAGGAATGTTCAGCACGTAGCTCTACAACCCATCAATAGGGAGGAGTTGGTGGCGGCCATCAATAGGGAAGAGTATGGCCCGTTTATGAGAAGACTAGAGAGGCCGACGTACAGACGGCCGTATCCCCCTGAAATTGACCAAGTCATATTTCCTCAAGGGTACAAAGTACCAAATTTCACTTTGTTCTCTAGAGAGAGTGAATAGTCTTCAGTTGAGCATATTGGCTGTTTTATTGTTCAATGCGGCCATGTGGGTCACAGCGACCCATTAAAGTTAAGACTATTCCCAAACTCGCTAACGGGCATGGCGTTTTTGTGGTATGTTAATCTCCCCGCCAATTCGGTGTTAACTTGGCAAGGGATGGAAGAGCTATTTCACGAACAGTTCTATAGGACTGAGCCCAAAACATCGTTGGCAGATCTGTCCAGGATGATGAAATTAGTAGGAGAGACCGTAGAAACCTACATAACCCATTTCCGTAAGGCAAAGTATCGGTGCAAGACAGTTTTGCCCGAGGAAGAGTATGCTAAAATGGCCATGGGGGGCATGTCCTTTGAACTTCGCAAGAGGTTTGAGGGAACTGACTTTCGTGACTTATTCAAGCTTGCCACACGGGCCGGTCGTTATGAGCGTATCCTTTTGGACGAGCAGGAGAAGAAGAACTCCTCCAAAGGGACATATTATAAGGACCCTAATTACGAGGTCCACTTAGCAGAGTGTGACCTTGAAACAAAAAGCGATATGGCCGAGTTGATCTGCAAACGGCCAATCGTATGCAACACCTTGAATAAGCCTGTTAACAACAACGCCACTGTAAAGAAAATGGCGTTCGAGGCGGGAAAAAATTATACTTTTGATATAACCATGGCTGATCAAATATTCGATGCCTTGTTGGCCGATAAAGTGATCAAGCTGAGTGAAGGTCATCGGATCCCTAAGGCCGATGACCTAAAAAATAAAGAGTACTGTAAATGGCACAATTCCTGGAAGCACTCCACTAACAATTGCGTTGTTTTTCATAATTTTATACAGGAAAACGTGGAGAAAGGAGTTTTCAAATTCTCGGACAAGGCTATGGGGATTAATGCAAATCATTTCCCTCAAATTACCGGCACTAACATGGTTATGCCCGATTTAACCAAGCTTTCAAGGCCGAGACCGAAGATAGTCCTGACCGACAGAGAACTGGTGCCAAAACACAGGGAAGGGAAACAAATCGCTATTCCGGCCACTGATGGGCCGAAAGTGACGATACATGACCTCCAGAGGAGTTATCAAGAGCGTAAAGAGGAAGCCCACAAGGTCGAGGAAGAAGTGGCTAGATCCAGTACCGACAATTTGATAGCTGATCTACGACGACAGCTGGAGTTCATCGAACAAGGCCTTTGCCCGAGGTGCAAGGCCGATGTCAAAAAAGAACTCTCGAGCCCGAGTAAGAGACCGAGAAGCCATGAACATCGAGAGATTGTCACTACCATGGCAAAGTCAGGCCAAGCCCGAGTGGCGGGCAAAACATTCGTTGGTTCAAAAAATCGGCCAAGGCGAATCCGACCGATTGGGGGCAAGAAGTTCCCAGACAATTCTAAGGCCTCAGATGCAAGCATCAACCTCTAACAGGAGCCCAAGGATGGTGTTACCACCTTGGGTAGAAGATCAGAAGTGGCACAGAGCTGAACATTCTAAATTCCCAGCACGGCCACAATACAGCAAATCCCAAAAAAGGAGGTATCAGTGAATGAGACAGGCCGAGCGAGAATGCCAGTTATGGAAGAATCGGGCTAAAAACCCTCCTACACCCACAGAGCATAAGGTGTCCGATGACCAAAGACTCTCAACTAGGGCGATGCACATTGCCACTAAGTACCTAAAGGAAAGAGTCGGACAAGAAAAATCACAAGAGGGATGTAGAGTAACATCGGACAAGACGAGTGTGGAGTCCGATGGAGATCTGTCAGACTTAAGCACCTCGCCAATTCAATTCGGGAATATTCCGGTAGGCCTGTCATCTAACATGGTGTTTACATTACCTATGTCTTTCATGTCCAAGCCAGACCAGCCAGGAGCCATGGAAGGGGATATAGTAGAGGTCCTAGCCAAGGACTCGGCCGTGATAGAAGAAGTTTTTTGGAAAGGGGAAGAGACCGTTAAACCTAAAGTGGTGGAAGCCACGAGCAAAAATGTGGACGCCACCGACGGGCAGACCGATCGGCCTAAGATCACTATCTTGAGGCCGAAAGGACATCAGACTGAGGAAGGATTAAAGACCAGACCAGACAAAGTTGTGTTTGAAAAACCAACATACCAGATGTCCCAGCATCTGAAGCCCTTGTACGTGAAAGGACATAATGAGGGAGTCCCGATAAACAGAATCCTGGTTGATGGTGGGTCCACCATCAACATTATGCCTCAAATAATGTTAAGGATCCTTCAGAAGTCCGAGTCGGAGCTAATTCCGACCGAAATGAATGTCCAAAGCTTCACGGGGGTACCTTCAAGAACCAAGGGTATCCTACCCCTTGAATTGACCATTGGCAGTAAAACGGTCATGAATGCTTTTTTCATTGTGGAAACCTCGGCGGCTTATAATGCATTACTTGGCCGAGATTGGATACACCCAAATTACTGCATTCCCTCCACACTCCATCAGTTGCTAATTTTTTAGAGCGGTGATGTCACGCCCCGGATCCACACATGTGAACCCAAGACACGTGGCATGCCACCAAGGCCTTCAAATATCAAGTTAGGAATGAAAAGGAATGAAAACTCGTTCAAATCAACATTTAAGTTAGACAAAACAAGCCCAAGGGAAAAATGATCATTAATAAGGTATAGCGAATTTTATACCAAAAGATAGGTTTTTGAGTCCCGACTCCAACGCAAAAAACGGTGCATGAATCCGAGTTTTCTAGAGAGAGTTATGTCCGTTTCCGTAAAGGTCGACAGTGCAGCAAAAATTATGAGCGGATCGATCCGCTCTAAAATGCCGAATCGATCCATTTAAGGATTTTTCATGCAGAATGCCCCCGAAAAAGGCCGGATCGATCCCTTCTTTAACCCGGATAGATCCGGACTCTGCAGAAGTCAATTTTACTATCAAAACACTGCTCAAACATGCCCAAACATTACCATAACCAAACCAAACCTCATGGGGACTTCCAAAAACACTTCAAAAACATTTCTAAACCATTTCAAAACATTCCCAAGAGACTCAAGCATGATTATAAACATTAAACAAGTTGTTAAATGCAATCTCTCCCAAATACTTCCCAATTCTCTCCCAAATCTCTCCCAAATACTCCCAATGCTACTATGATCAACCAAAACATGTTTTTAAACCAAATTTTCATTCAAACATGCCCAAAACTACATTATCAAGGCATGGAGGATACCAACAACATTCTAAGCTTCAATTACACTATTTACACAAGTCTTGGAGCGATTAAACCAAAACGAACATATCTCTCCAAGTTTTAACATAAACTCAAGTAAACTATTACAAACCACAAATTTTGCACCAAAACTATAAGTTTAGCTCAAAACAACTATATACATGGAACTACAACATTTACACAAGCTTCCTCGACTCCACGAAGCCCAAGCTCATCTCCCCGGATTTTCGTCGTCGTGCTCACCTACAATGGTTATTCAATAACCACTACAATATATAAGCTATATGCTTAGTGAGAGATATCAATCAAGCACACGGATGACATATCATGTTTATATTCAACTCAACAAATAAATTGATCTCCGGATAAGCAAGTATTTCCTCCGCCACTACCCGCAAGTCCGTGACTCCCCCAACAGTCCACGACACAAGCCAATGACCCACGCCACCCATGTGCGGTCTAATGCCGTTGTCGGCAACAAGTGGTCGTCACCACGGAACAATCTCATGGTAGATTCATACGAGCTTTCCCTTGACCCAAATAGGCAACTAAACATGCTCACATAAACATATCACCATGCTTTTCACAAAATCATAGCTAAGCATATGTAATTAAGCTAAATAGGCATGTTATCAACATTCAAAGAACATAACCATGATTCTCATCCAAAAACAAGATTGAAACCACTCACCTCTAAGCAATTCGTTCCTAGTTGTAAAATTGAAGCCCAAATCTCCTCCGGGTTAAAATCCTACATGAATTCGGCAAACTACGGATTACCGCTCCGAATTGGGTCGCGAGAAATACGACGATTATACTCAATAAAATCAGTACCAAAATGTAGAACTCACCTCTACGAGTCCAAATCCGATCTCGGAATCGAATTTGGTCGAACGGCGTGTCGATTGATGTCGTGAGCGTCGTCGAATTTCCGTCGTCAATTCTCGTTCTTTTCCTCTCCTGTAAATCCTTGGTGTATTGCCTAAGGATGGAGATGACTCTAAGGTGATGAGTCATAGTACATGTGTCATCTCACATGTCTTCCAAGGTTTCTAGTTTTATTATGACTTCCCCCAAATTTTATTAGTTTTGCACTTATACCCCTATTGATTATGAACCTAGCTTATTAAAACTACCCCAAACTTAATTGGGTATTTGTTTATGCCACGCGTGGGTCCCATAAGTGGTTCCACATAATTTTATAAAGTTTCTAATTAGCCTACTAATTATGTAACGTGTTCATTTCGTCCTCACCAAGGTATTCCCAAATGACCACACAAATGGTCTCTAATACTAAACAATATATTCTAAACAACATATAAATATCTCATATATGTCTTAATAAACATTTAAGCACATAAGGGTGATTCCACCATCTTTGTCCCATCACAATGGAACTTTCTCAACTCATGTCCCAATTTGGGACTGCCACATTGGCCAACTTTGGGTTCCCAATTTGGACACCCACAATCAACTAGTGAGTTAAACCTCACTTAAATATGTGGTAATAAACACCAATTAATTATGCTAATGCATGCCTAAATCATGATTAACAATTAATCGCGGGAGCGGGTGTTACATCTCTCCCCTCCTTAAAAGAAGTTTGTCCCCAAACTTAAAGTACCTCACAATTCGAATAGGAATGGGTACTTGTCACGCATCTCATCCTCCCGTTCCCATGTAGCCTCTTCAATAGAGTGATTCCGCCACAAACCATAACCAATGGAATAGTCTTGGTACTCAGAACTTGAACTTTTGCATCGAGAATCCTCATTGATTGTTCTAGGTAAGTCAAGTCTTCCCTAATTTCTAACGGTTCTGGCGTAATGATATGACGTGAATCTGACACACAACGTCGTAACATTGATACGTGAAATACATTATACTTCCAAGTCCAAGCCTTAGGGTAAAGAAAAATGGAAGGGGCAGAAGTCCAAGATGAATGCAAAGGGCGGGATCAATAAAGGCAAGCCCGCAAATAATAAGGGTAAAGGAAAGTGTTTCTTCTGTGGCAAAGAAGAATATTGGAAGAGGAACTACAGAGAGTACCTTGCTTCCATAAAAGACAAACCTTTTGAAGGTATGTTTAAATTGCTTTTTATAGAAACTAACCTTTCGGTTAAATCTATTTCTTCTTGGGTATTAGATATCGGAGCTAGTTCTCATATTTACAATTCGTTGCAGGGGTTAAGGGGAAGCAGAACGCTGAGTAGAGGACAAGCTGCTCTTCAAGTGGGAAATGGAGCAAGTGTTGCTGCGTTAGCTATAGGGAGCTACTATTTAGCATTACCATCTAGCGTAGTTTTAGAATTAAAAGATTGTTTATTTATGCCAGATATTATTAGGAGTATTATTTTTGTTTCTGTTTTATTTAGAGATGGTTATAAATTTGTTTTCGAGAAAAAAAATGCTCATTTCAAAATGATGATTTAGTTGGTTCTGGCATATATTTGAATAGTCTTTATTTCTTAAACTTGGATAATGGTATTATCTATATTGACCAAGCGAAATATAAAACACCAGAGAGACCTAGAGATGAAGTTAATCCTACTTATATGTGGCATCTTAGATTAGGACATATTAGTGATTTGTGGTAGCTCTAACCGGTATGCTACTGGTCCAACTCTACCAATAATCTCAAATGGTCCAACGTACCTTGGATTCAGTTTTCCCCGTTTTCCAAACCTCACAATCCCTTTGGTCGGTGACACCTTTAGAAACACGTAATCACCCACTTCAACCTCTATTAGTCTCATTTTCAAATCCGCGTAGCTCTTGTAACGACTTTGAGCCGTTTGTAACCGTTGCTGTATCAACTTAACGTTCTCGGTAGTCTGCTGAACTATCTCAGGTCCCAACAATTTTCGTTCCCCTTCCTCAACCCAACAAATCGGCGAACGACATCTACGCCCATATAAAGCCTCAAAAGGTGCCATCCCAATGCTGGATTGAAAACTATTATTGTAAGTAAATTCCGCCAATGGTAAGTGTTGTTCCCAATCACCCTTGAAATCAAGACCACATAGTCTAAGCATATCTTCTACTATCTGAATTACCCGTTCTGATTGTCCGTCAGTCTGCGGATGGAAAGCTGTGCTAAAATTCAACTTTGTGCCCATAGCTCCTTGTAAACCCTTCCAAAATCTTGATGTAAATCTACTATCTCTATCAGAGATAATAGACACTGGAACTCCATGAAGCCTTACAATTTCCTGAACATATAACTCTGTCAACTTCATCGAATCATTCTTCTTAATCGCTAGGAAATGCGCAGACTTGGTTAATCGGTCAACGATTACCCAAATACTATCATTTGATTTTCTAGATTTTGGTAAACCTGCTACAAAATCCATCGTGATGTTTTCCCATTTCCATTCCGGTACTGGCAATGGTTGTAATAATCCTGCTGATCTTTGATGTTCCGCTTTTACCCGTTGACACACCAAACACTTTGCCACGTATTCGGCTATTTCTCGCTTCATTCCAAACCACCAATAGTTCTCTCGTAGATCACGATACATTTTAGTACTTCCTGGATGAATGGAATATTTGGTGTTGTGCGCCTCTTCTAGAATCGTCTCTTTAATCCCATTAATGTCGGGTAGACAAATTCGATTTCTATATTTCAATACACCATTCACATAGGTAAAATCCGATTGCTTACCCTCAGGTATTCCATCACATATCTTCCTCAAATTTGGATCTTGAAGTTGTTTCATTCTAATTTCATCCACAAGTGTCGGTTGTGCTATAATAGCCGCCATCAAAGCTCCCTTAGTTCTTGGAATTACCTCCAGTTTCAATAGCTCAATTTCACGAATCAACTTCTCTTGAGAAGTCAAAACATAAGCAAAATTACCGGTTGCCTTTCGACTCAATGCATCGGCCACCATGTTGGCCTTCCCTGGGTGATATTGGATCGACAAATCGTAATCTTTTATTAACTCCAACCACCGTCTCTGTCTCATATTCAAGTCTCTCTGAGTGAATATATACTTCAAGCTTTTGTGATCCGTGTAAATTTCACATCGTTCCCCGTATAGGTAATGTCTCCAAATCTTCAAGGCAAAAATCACCGCTGTCAATTCTAAGTCGTGTGTTGGGTAATTGGTTTCGTGTGGTCTCAGTTGCCATGAAGCATATGCAATTACTTTTCCATTCTGCATTAGAACACATCCTAAACCTCGATGCGAAGCATCGCTGAATACAACAAACCCTTCAGTCCCCGACGGAATAGTCAGTATCGGTGCTGTTATAAGTCTAGTCTTCAATTCCTTGAAACCTTCCTCACATTCAGAACTCCAACGAAAGGAACATCTTTTCTCATTAGCTGAGTCATAGGCATCATAATTCTTGAGAAGTTTTCTACAAACCTTCGGTAATACCCGGCCAAACCCAAGAAACTTCAAACTTCTGACACATTTTTCGGTGGATTCCAATTGGCTATTGCTTTAATTTTCTACGGGTCCACTGAAACACCTTCTTTAGAAATCATATGTCCCAAAAATGCTATCTCGGTCAGCCAAAACTCACATTTCTTCAATTTATCGTATAGCTTTTCTCGCGAAGCCGTTGTAATACCAGTCGTAAATGCTTCTCGTGATCCTCAACACTTGTAGAATAGACTAGAATATCATCAATGAAGACAATTACAAATTCATCTAAGTATTCCTTGAATACCCGGTTCATCAAATCCATAAAAGCTGCGGGTGCGTTGGTAACTCCGAATGGCATGACCATAAATTTATAATGTCCGTATCGAGTCCTGAACGCTGTCTTTTCCACATCCTCCTCCTTAACTTTCAGCTGATGGTAGCCCGATCTCAAATCGATCTTCGAGAAAACTTGTGCTCCTTGAAGCTGATCGAACAAATCATCAATCCTCGGTAATGGATACTTGTTTTTAATGGTCAACTTGTTCAGCTCCCGATAATCAATACACATACGCATGGTTCCGTCTTTCTTCTTGACGAATAAAACTGGTGCTCCCCATGGTGAAACACTAGGTCGAATTAATAAATCCTTTATCGAGCAACTCTTGCAACTGATTCTTCAGCTCTTTCAGTTCCACGGGTGACATTCTATATGGTGTCTTCGATACTGGTTGTGATCCAGGTGCTACTTCAATAGTAAACTCAATTTCTCGCTCAATAAGCACGTCTGGTAAATCCTCAGGAAATACATCCGGAAACTCCCGTACTATCGAAATATCCTCTACTCGAGTCCCTGTGACACGTGTATCAATTACACTATATAGGAATCCTTGACAACCCTTTTTCAACAACTTCCCAGCCTGAATTATTGATATGATATATGGTGGCGCTGCTACACCAACCCCTTGGAAGGTAAACTCTTTTTGCCCTGGTAATTGGAAATTAACCATTTTCTGTTCACAATCAATTGTAGCCTGATTTGTAGACAACCAATCCATGCCCAAGATTACGTTAAAGTAGTTGATGGTTAATGGAATCAGATCAACAGTCAATACCTTATCACCTACTCTGATTTTACATGCTTTGAACACTGAAGAGGTCACCAACGGTTTACTTAGGGGTAATGATACAGATAAATCATACCCTAAGGATTCTGACATGCTATCCAAATGTTTAACAAATTCATGTGAAACAAATGAGTGTGTTGACCCTGAATCTATCAAAATTCGTGCTGGATGTGAACAGATATGAAGTATACCTAACACCACGGAGTCGGTAGCTGACACATTTCCCAGTGCAAGTTGAAAAGATTTCCCTTGCCTTTGCTCCACGCCTTTCCCTTTATCACTAGGTGGTCCCGATCTTGCCCCGTTGGACGCCATAGAACTTGCCCCTTGTTGTCGCTTCTTTGGACAATCCTTCGAAAAATGTCCCGGCTGCCCACAATCAAAGCATTTACCCCCTCATATCTGGAATTGAGCTCACAGAGCTCAGTGGTCGTGATCTAGCTTGCGGACAATTCTTGGATATGTACCCCACTTGCTTATAAATGTTGTACGTGCTGAGCAAGTAGCAAACTCCCCCATGTCGTCGATTACACGTAGGACACAACGGTCGAGCCCCCTCAGAAAATGAACTTCCACTTTGACTACCTAAACCTAACCCAGGCCCTCTTGAAAATGGTTTCTTGAAGAAGCCTTGCCCCTTCCCTTTATCTTCACCTTGTCGCTTTCCTTGTTGCCCTTGCTTATATTTGTTAATATCTCGTTCGGCTATAAGAGCTGCATTCTGGACTTGAGCCACAGTTCCAAATTCATGAGTATCCACCCTACATTGGATGTTATCCCTCAACCCTTCTTCAAACTTTCGAGCTTTGTCTTCCTCAGTTATGACTGTATCCTTTGCAAATTGAAGCAATTCACTGTACTTGGAGATGTATTCGTTCATCGTCATATCTCCTTGTTGGAGATTCATGAATTCCCGACGCTTCTGTGCTTTAGCTGCTCGAGGGAAATATCGTTTATAGAATTCTTCGACAAACTTATCCCAAGTGGTCGACCTACCTTGCTCAAGTAAATTTACCCACCAATTCTGGGCACCTTCTTTTAGAGTATCAGTGGAAAATGTAATCTGTTGGTCTTCAGTGCATTCTATTGCACGGAATATTCGTTCCATATCCGATACCCAATGAATATCTGTCATCGGATCCGGACCCCCATCAAACGTAGTCGGTTTTCTCTTATAGAATTGCTCAATCGTAACACGGTCCACCCTTGGTTCAGGATTCGGATTCCCATACCTTTCATTTACTGGTGGCACTCGATCACCAACGGCACCAACGAAATTAGTTACCAAGTCCACTAAACGATCCATTCTTGCATCAAGTTCTCGATTTTGGTCCATTTTTCCCAAAGTCTTGCCTGCCAGTCAAATATGCATAAATACTATGCATGCTATGCCATATGATATAAATGATTAAACAATCATAACATAGCATCAATAATCATATGCATACATGTGGTGCATCTATATGCTCAAAATCTACACGTTACTCTCAAGTCGTCGTCTCTCGTCCCAAAGTTTCTAAGCTTATTGCTCTGATACCACTAAATGTCACGCCCCGGATCCACACATGTGAACCCAAGACACGTGGCACGCCACCAAGGCCTTCAAATATCAAGTTAGGAATGAAAAGGAATGAAAACTCGTTCAAATCAACCTTTAAGTTAGACAAAACAAGCCCAAGGGAAAAATGGTCATTACTAAGGTATGGTAAATTTTATACCAAAAGATAGGTTTTTGAGTCCTGGTTCCAACGCAAAAAATGGTGCACGAATCCGAGTTTTCTAGAGAGAGTTATGTCTGTTTTCGTAAAGGTCGACAGTGCAGCAAAAATTATGAGCGGATCAATCCGCTCTAAAATGCCGGATCGATCCATTTAAGGATTTTTCATGCAGAATGCCCCCGAAAAAGACCGGATCGATCCCTTCTTTAACCCGAATCGATCCGGGCTTTGCAGAAGTCAATTTTACTATCAAAACACTGCTCAAACATGCCCAAACATTACCATAACCAAACCAAACCTCATGGGGACTTCCAAAAACACTTCAAAAACATTTCTAAACCATTTCAAAACATTCCCAAGAGACTCAAGCATGATTATAAACATTAAACAAGTTGTGAAATGCAATCTCTCCCAAATACTTCCCAAATCTCTCCCAAATCTCTCCCAAATACTCCCAATGCTACTATGATCAACCAAAACATGTTTTTAAACCAAATTTTCATTCAAATATGCCCAAAACTACATTATCAAGGCATGGAGGATACCAACAACATTCTAAGCTTCAATTACACTATTTACACAAGTCTTGGAGCGATTAAACCAAAACGAACATATCTCTCCAAGTTTTAACATAAACTCAAGTAAACTATTACAAACCACAAATTTTGCACCAAAACTATAAGTTTAGCTCAAAACAACTATATACATGGAACTACAACATTTACACAAGCTTCCTCGACTCCACGAAGCCCAAGCTCATCTCCCCGGATTCTTGTCGTCGTGCTCACCTACAATGGTTATTCAATAACCACTACAATATATAACCTATATGTTTAGTGAGAGATATCAATCAAGCACACGGATGACATATCATGTTTATATTCAACTCAACAAATAAATTGATCTCCGGATAAGCAAGTATTTCCTCCGCCACTACCCGCAAGTCCGTGACTCCCCCAACAGTCCACGGCACAAGCCAATGACCCACGCCACCCATGTGCGGTCTAATGCCGTTGTCGGCAACAAGTGGTCGTCACCACGGAACAATCTCATGGTAGATTCATACGAGCTTTCCCTTGACCCAAATAGGCAACTAAACATGCTCACATAAATATATCACCATGCTTTTCACAAAATCATAGCTAAGCATATGTAATTAAGCTAAATAGGCATGTTAAAACATTCAAAGAACATAACCATGATTCTCATCCAAAAACAAGATTGAAACCACTCACCTCTTAGCAATTCGTTCCTAGTTGTGAAATTGAAGCCCAAATCTCCTCCGGGTTAAAATCCTACATGAATTCGGCAAACTACGGATTACCGCTCCGAATTGGGTCGCGAGAAATACGATGATTATACTCAATAAAATCAGTACCAAAATGTAGAACTCACCTCTACGAGTCCAAATCCGGCCTCGGAATCGAATTTGGTAGAACGGCGTGTCGATTGATGTCGTGAGCGTCGTCGAATTTCCGTCGTCAATTCTCGTTCTTTTCCTCTCGTGTAAATCCTTGGTGTATTGCCTAAGGATGGAGATGACTCTAAGGTGATGAGTCATAGTACATGTGTCATCTCACATGTCTTCCAAGGTTTCTAGTTTTATTATGACTTCCCCCAAATTTTATTAGTTTTGCACTTATACCCCTGTTGATTATGAACCTAGCTTATTAAAACTACCCCAAACTTAATTGGGTATTTGTCTATGCCACGTGTGGGTCCCATAAGTGGTTCCACATAATTTTATAAAGTTTCTAATTAGCCTACTAATTATGTAATGTGTTCATTTCGTCCTCACCAAGGTATTCCCAAATGACCACACAAATGGTCTCTAATACTAAACAATATATTCTAAACAACATATAAATATCTCACATATGCCTTAATAAACATTTAAGCACATAAGGGTGATTCCACCATCTTTGTCCCATCACAATGGAACTTTCTCAACTCATGTCCCAATTTGGGACTGCCACATTGGCCAACTTTGGGTTCCCAATTTGGACACCCACAATCAACTAGTGAGTTAAACCTCACTTAAACATGTGGTAATAAACACCAATTAATTATGCTAATGCATGCCTAAATCATGATTAACAATTAATCGCGGGAGCGGGTGTTACAGGTGATGAGGTAGAAGTGATTGGGGCAGATACGAAGCCATTTGTAGCCCGTGTGCAAACGGCCGATGCAGTCTTGTATGAATATGACATCGGGCCAGTCAAGTTGCTGGGGTGCAACAAAATGGGAAGACCGAATACAGCGACCTTCCTTAAAGGAAGTTCGTCGGACATTAAAGTGTATTACCATAATCTTAGTCGGACAGAAGAATCAAGGCCTATTGAGATCATCGAACAAGAAGATGTCCATGGAGACTCCGATAATTGAAGAGCAGAAGCTGCTGGCCCTCAAGGCCAGCATAGCTAGATGGTGTGTATACTTGGCCGATAGAAGATTGGAAATCGGCCCTGTTGACGGAATGATTAATCTGGCCGATTGTATCTATGAAGAGGAAACGCCAAGGGAGGAAGAGATTCAAATAGAGGAGTTGGAAACGACCACGGCGAAGCTTGATGATTTAAAGGCTGATGTCCAAGACCCTCTCCTGGAAGTCAACCTTGGCAAAGAAGGAGAGCACAAACCTACTTATGTAAGTCAGATGCTGGATCCGCGGTGTCAGGTCGAGTTGATTGCACTCCTGCACAGGTACAAAGATTGTTTTGCCTGGGAATATGACAAAATGCTAGGTTTATCTAGGGAACTGGTGGAACACCGATTGCCAATTAAATCGGGGTTCAGACCGTTCAACCAGCTACCTCGGCGCATGTCACCAGAGGTAACACTGAAGGTGAAAGAAGAAATTGAGAGACCACTGGATGCTGGCTTCATTCGGACAGCCCGATATGTTGAATGGGTCTCGAATGTGGTCCCAGTGGTGAAGAAGAATGGGAAGCTGAGGGTCTGCATTGACTTCAGAAACTTAAACTTAGCTACCCCAAAAGATGAGTATCCCATGCCCATGGTCGATCAGTTAATCGATTCGGCCGCTAAACATCAAATTTTGTCATTCATAGATGGGCACTCGGGATATAGCCAGATCTACATCGCCGAAGAGGATGTCTCAAAGACTGCTTTTCGGTGCTTGGGGGCAATAAGAACCTTTGAATGGGTTGTCATGCCTTTCGGGCTTAAGAACGCTGGAGCTACCTATCAACGGGCAATGAATTCAATCTTCCATGATATGATCGGACAATTCTTGGAGGTTTACATAGATGATGTGGTGGTGAAGTCAGGAGATAACTCCGATCATTTGAGGGATTTGGAAAAAGCATTTGAAAGAATGCGGGCTCACAGACTAAAGATGAACCCTCTCAAATGTGCATTCGGTGTAACAGCAGGGAATTTCCTGGGTTTCCTAGTACATCAAAGGGGGATAGAGATCGACAAAAATAAGGCTCGGGCTATCCAGGCAGAAAAGCCACCAGCTAATAAGAAAGAGCTTCAGAGGTTGCTCGGACATACCAATTTCCTAAGAAGATTTATATCGAATTGTGCAGGAAAGAACCAAGTATGGACCCCCACTATTGAAGATCAAGACCGATGGAGACTTCAAATGGGAAGACAGCCATCAACAAGCCTTTGAGGGAATTAAACAATATTTGTCAACCCCCCCCCCCAGTATTAATGCCACCCAAGAAGGGTAGGTACCTGAAATTATATATATATCGGCCTATGACTGCTCTATAGGAAGTATGTTAGCTCAAGATAATGAGCAAGGCAACGAGCTGGCCGTTTATTATTTAAGTACAATTTAAACTCCAATTGAGCAGCGCTATGCGCCGATTGAGAAGTTATGCTTGGCATTGTATTTTTCCTCACAAAAGTTAAGAACATATATGTTGCCCATTTCCACTTACATAATATGTCAAACTGATGTGATAAAATACATGTTGTCAAGACCAATCATGAGAGGCCGAATTGGAAAATGAACCCTGGCCTTGATGGAATTTTCCATCCAATACCGATCGCAGCAATCGGTGAAAGGCCAGGCCATAGCCAATTTCTTGGCCGATCACCCAGATCCTACTGATTTGGGGGAACTGCCTCCAACACCCAAAGTCCTGACCACATCCTTAGTCCTATGGACGTTAGTTTTTTACGGTTTCAAAAACGCAGAGGGTGCTGGGGCGGGGTGGTGATTGTATCACCCAAGTACAAGAAGACAAAAATGTCATTTCGGCTCAATTTCAAATGCACTAATAATCAGGCCGAATACGAAGCGCTTATCATCGGACTAGAGATACTCCTTGAAATGGGGGCATCGTCCGTGCACATAAAGGGAGACTCAGGGCTGGTGATCGGACAGATAGCCGAGGAATTTCAGATACGAAGTTGGGAGCTCTGCCTGTTCCACGCTGTGACCACTCAACTCATGGAGGCATTTGATGATATTAGCGTGAGTTACATTCCAAGAACCACAAAACACCGAGGCCGATAAGTTGGCAAAAACAGGATCAGCCTCATCTTTTCAGAAGAACTTAGAAGACCAACTCATCACTATTCATGTCCGATCATTACCGTCCGTTGCAAAGAGAGGTTGGTATGCTACTACCAATTCAGTCTTGATGGAGAATGACGATTGGAGAATCCCCATCATTGAATACCTGAATCACCCAAATGTCAGGGTAGACCGAAGAGTTAGACTGTTTGCTGTCCGATTCGTGGTGCTCGATGGTGAATTATTCAAGAAACCAATCGGTGACGATGTGATCTTGAGGTGTCTGGGGAAGAAGCAGGCCATGCAGGTTATGGCCGAGGTACACGAAGGGATTTGTGGGGAACATCATGCCGGCATAAAGATGAAGTGGTTGTTGAGAAGGTACAATTATTACTGGCCCGACATGTTGAAAGATTGTATCAGTTATGCTAAGGGATGTCAAGCTTGCCAGAAGCATGGTCCGATCCAGCATGTGCCAGCTAAAGAGCTGCAACCCATAATCAAACCATGGCCGTTTAGAGGATGGGCGATGGATTTAATTAGCAAAGTCCTACCGCCATCATCTGGCCAGCACTGTTTCATCATAGTGGCTACAGACTACTTTACTAAGTGGGCTGAGGCCATACCTTGTAGAACGGTGACACAGGCCACCGTCATAAAATTCATTGAAGAACACATTATCCATAGGTTCGGCCTTCCGGAAACAATTACGGCTGACCAAGGATCGGTGTTCACAGGGACGGAAACATCGGCCTTTGTAGAAAGTAGGGGGATCAAAATTCTCAATTCTACGCCCTATTATGCACAGGCTAACGGACAGGCCGAGTCCACTAACAAGATCCTCAAGGGGATTATTGAGAAGATGATTGTTGAAAATCCTAGGGAATGGGACAAGCTCTTGTCCGAAGCGTTATGGGCCTATCGGACATCTAAACGGTCAAGTACTGGGGTCACACCGTTCATGCTGCCGTATGGGCATGACGCTATGTTACCTATAGAAGTAACAGTCCGATCGGCCAGAAGAGCTTTACAGAATCACTAGAGCCTGCTGAGTACACAGAGGCTATGATAGCTGAATTAGAAGGGCTCGATGAAATGAGGCTCACAGCCTTAGATTCATTAAAAGTGCAAAAGCAACGGGCAGCCCGAGCTTATAACAAAAGGGTGAAGGAGAAGTCTTTTTGCACAGAGGATTTGGTATGGAAGGCCGTGCTACCCATTGGAGATAAGGATAACTGTTACGGTAAATGGTCGGTCAACTGGGAAGGCCCGTTCATCGTCCATCAAGTCAAGAGAGGTGGTGCCTACAGGTTACGTGATTTAGATGGAGCGGTTCATGTCCGATTAATCAATGGTCAGTATTTAAAGTCCTATTACCCTACGTTATGGGAGACCATTTATCTGGACTATAAACCAAATCCTGGGTTGGAATATGATCAATTGATCAATTATGCCTGAGCCTGAATGATTTAAAGAAAACATCATTTTGTATTAACAGGCTGAGCACAACTTACTTATAGAAATGATGGAAAAAGAATTTTTTTTTATACAGAATACAAGATAGGAGTCGGCCTCTAGGCCGACCCAAAATTCCTAAGTTTAGCCTTCAAGTCCTCCCAGATCTTGATAGCTCCAAACCGATCCCGCTTTGCTTTTTCCAATTTTTGAGCCCATGCTCGGGATATCGGGACACTGGCTTGCATTTGATCACTGCACTTTTGGGCATCGCCACCGAGTGAGGATAGTGCTTCATCAATTTTCCCAAGGGCGGCGTTGTTGGTGATGACCTCGGCCTCACATTGGGTGAGCTGAGCTTTTAGTACAGCAATACGGTTCTGCAGCCAGGAGTCCCTTGCTAGCACCTGAGCCCAAGAGGCCTTCCCCGCTTCAAACTTAACCTTGGCCACTTCCAAAAACTTCAATGCCTTCTGCCGTGAGCCCAAGTGAAGCTTTGCATCAGTCTGAATCTTCAAGGCCAATCGATCCACAAGACGGCAGCTGGGGAGTCTTTCTTGTATCTCGTGAAGTAAGGACAGCTGCCCGTCAGAAAGAGAAGGATCGGCCATGATTGTGTTCAAGGCTGCGTCGACGTCAGCAGCAGCAGGAAGGCTAGAGAGGTCTTGATCAGCAAGCCCGAAGAGTAGGTCCTGGGCTTGTTGGAGGCGTGAAGGTGAGATGGCTTCGGGCTCCAGAGGGCCAAGGTTAAAAGCTCCTAGGTCCAGGCCAGAGAAGAAGTTATTGAAGGGAATGTATGGCTCTGGACCCATGGGATCGGCCTGTTCAAGAGTAGCAGTCAGAAGTGGTCTCTAAAATTTTATGAATGAAGTAAAGTAGACAGACATACCTGGGCGTGAGAACCAAGTGAGACCGAGATCTATTCACGAACATCGGCCTCACTGGATTGAGAAGTTGTTGGTTGAGAAGAAGATTGAGCCAGCGTAGAAGAGGAAGAAGCGTGGCCGGTCTCTACCCCGGGACTGGTTGAGGCTGCCGTCGCTTGTAAAACTTCAGCCTCTGGGACTGAGCCCGAATCATCAGCACCGGTCTCGACCCGTAGAATTGCAGAATCCTCAGGAGGGTTAACTTTGGCCACAACCGGTTCCACTGTTACGGGAACGGAAGATCCAGTGGCTGCAGTAGGTTCCCCTTGCCCGGACGGAGCTCCAACTTCAGGAGGGACGGCTTGGTCCACTTCTTCTTCTCCAACGACTTCCGCAACAGCCCCAGCATCGGCCACACCCTCACTGTTGGAAGAGAGGACGACTTGCTCGGGAACATGGCCGGAGGGAATAATGTCTTCGTTGCCACTTGAAGGAGTTATCTGGGACACGATGTGAAGTGACATTACTCTCACGGCGACCCGTTCCAGGTAGGTCGCCGCAGATGCTGGAGATGCAGGAAGAGTTGGAGGAAGAATCTGAGTTGGAGTTGGGAGTGATGGGTCCTCTCCGGAGTCCTCATCAACAAGCTGCAAAACAGAATAAAAGGATTAGTACTGAACAACCAAAATCGGGCTTAACTGCTAAAAAATGTTGGAAATCTAACCTGAGTTGAGGCCGGTGTTGTTTTTTGTTTCTTTTGAGCAGGCCCCTTGCCCGGAGCTGGTTTGCGGGCCGGTCTCTTGGCTACCTGTTTGCGTCGAGTTGGAGCTGCTGCTGGGACAGGAGCATCGGCCTTTGAGGCCGATGGTAGAGTAAAAGGTACAAGGGCCTCGGCAGTAGTACCTTGGAATAGTTGGCTTGCCCAATCACCCCACCATTGGGTGAATTCTTCTGACACCACAGGCCGGGCAGAGAAGGGCGTGAAGTTAAATGCGGCCTTGAGCTTGTCCGACCGTTCTTTTATTTTCTTTACCTGTCCATCATTAACAATAAGGCCGCGTTCAACCCAGTCCACGTTGACAGTGATGCTAGGAGGAACGGGCACGAGTTGGGTAAGCCCGAATTGGCGGGCGTATAGGGGAGCAAAGTAATATTCTGCCCCGCACTTATTGTTGGCCGATGGAATGCTTGGGCTAAAAATTATGTTTCTAGCTACTAAGTAGCTAGAGAAGATTTCGTTATAGGTGGATTGGGTGCCCGAGCCCCAATTAGAAGGGTTGTTGGAGAGTTGAAGAAATGAAGAAAATTGAAGTGCGAAGAAAGGGGTGAAGAGGTTTATATCCCGAGGGGAGCAACCTTGATAGAAAAAAGTAAAACACTCCTCAAGGGAGTGTGAAGAAGGAGCTACGTCCATGAATTGGACGGCAGAGATAGGAACATCGGCCATTTGGCGGATGGTTGGTTGAAACTCTGAGAAGTAAGAGTATAACCACAATTGAAGTACCCATATCGGACTCCCACCAGCTCCAAAGCCCGAATGGACAAAATCTGTTATGCCTCGGACTAAGTGCGCCCAGACAAGGGTAGCCATGGCCAAGGGCTTCCCTGATGCAAGGGCCAAAGCCAAGGTGGTGTATTCTTTGGTGATGGCTTGGCTGGACAAACAGAAGAGGTACTTGTTGAGCCAATAGATGAGGAAGGCGGTATGTTCAGCATCGGACACCTCCGTCTCATCTGCACCGATGCAGGCAGTTAGAAAGCCTCCGTAGGCTGTGATCGGTCTGTGTGAAATGGCCCCATCCCTGATAATTTCTTGTTGAGGATAGGCAAAGATGGCCGTTCCAACGTCAAGCCCGGGAATAATTTCTTGCCCGTGGGGGTGAAGACCGAGCAAATAGCTGATGTCCTTGATGGTGGGAGCCATTAGTCTGCAGCGAAAGAGAAAGACGTTGCAGGATGAGGACCAAAATAATAAGGCAGAGAGAAGAAGAGGTCGGTCTATCTCTACTCTAGTATTCTGGGAATTGGCAACATTGACAGAAAGGGGAAGGGGTTTGATGAGAAATCAAAAGGAATATCGAAAATTCGAGTAAGAAAGTCAGATGCCTCTCCTGCAGGCCGAAACATTTCCTTTGAATAGTGGACACTAACGAATGAATCAATCCAAAGAAAGGCACACTAGGTCGAAAGCACTAGCTAGAAAGAAAGCCTTATGGAAAAAAAATGAGACTGAGCATTATGGCATCATAAATGCCCGTTTGTCTCCAGACACTGGCCTTAGAGGCCGATACTCTAGTCACCCACTTATCCTAGTCTGCAGCGAGGGTCGGCCAGCCTCGAATAGGCTGGGTAGCAGTCTGAACCTTATTCCAGTGGGCAGGGGCCTGCAGGAATGCTTCGTTTTCAACCGGTGGAAAAGGAGGAAGAAAAGCCGCCGGAGGATGGCCAAGAAACGTCGCTCCTAGGCCTGGTGCTACTGAAGAGCCATCAGAGGAGCTGTAGGGGGTCAGATAGTCAGTGGAGATCTCAGCGGCATGGGCTTTGGCTAGAGTCCTAACCTCCCTGCATCGGTTTTGCGGTGGTGGAGCGTCAACAAAGGTTTTCTTTCCTTTAGAAGAGGTCGGATCGGTCTTAGGAGCCATAACTGCAAGGGAAAATAGTTCGCCGAAAAAAATGGAGGTTTAAAGAGAGAGGCTCTGTTTCGCTTGAACTGTTTAGAGAGAGAGAGTAAGAGTGCAAATGGGTGTGGTAAGGGCTTTTTGAAAATCTTGCTGCTTAAATACCGCGATGTTGTAATCATAATGCATTAAATGTGGAGTGGCTGGTGGGATTCTCCATGATCTGGCATTCACTGAATGCTTGACGCGTGGCAATTTTAAAATTCAAAACGTCACATCAATCAAGGCGGGATGTTTGATATGACCTTTTTGGGGGCAATTGTTTGCACCCAAAAACCGTCAATGGTTTTTGAGCCCGAGTTGTGTGGAACTGAATAGAGGGGAGGTCGGGCTAAGGAATGGATGACTCGTCGGACTTAAACGAAGACGTGAGACCGATGACAGGTACAAGTCTGTTGGGTGTGGTAAGGAGAGCCCGATGGGAAAATTGAACATGTATGAGGATTATCGGGCTTTAGAAAAATATAACCCAATGCGCTGATAGCCCGATGGTGGAATGAAGCAACACGAAGCCCAATCGGACACCGTGTAATGAAAGATGGGAGTTACAGTCCGATTGGCCATGGGCGTTTGAGGAAAGGTAGTCCGGTTGATGAGGAGAAGCATGACAATGGGTAGAGCCCGATTCATCCAAGAGAATAAGTGACGAGGCCGATGGGCATGAGGAGAAGGCGGTGCTATCCACAGCTGTCAGGATGACGTCATCTCAGAGTTTTGAAAACAAGAGTCCGTTCAGGAAAGGAATCTAATCATGTCTAGCTGGATGTAGGCATTTGATCCCTAAATTAAAGGGATTGATTCAATCAGAATCCGGACAGGGAAGGAATTAGAGATACGGAAGGTCTCCTCCACCATCAGCCAATCAGTCAAGTAGCTTAGGGCGCAAGCTAAGGAATTCTTGTTCAATTAGGAATCATCTAAGGCGGCTATAAATATTCAAGCAGGCCAACCAAGCAAAGGACTCCGCGTCATCTCGAAACAGCATACACACTGCATTCGAAGCATTCAAAGCATTCAAAGCACTCTCTTAAGTCTTTATGTTTTCAGCCTTCATAGCAAATAGGTCTGTCCTTTTTGTTATTTTCTTTTTGTTCTTTTGGATAATCAGCCTGTTCTGGTTTGTTCTTTAGATCTGTTTATTTTTTCCAAACACTTAATAAAATCTTCGTTTTATTAAACCGTTTGTGATTGTTTACTTGTTAAACTCGGCACTATTTAGCTTGTGCGCTTCAGTACTGCTAAAGAACTTACGGTGATGGTACTTTCCTACTCACTATACATAATTACCCTGTTTAGAAGTCAGATTTATCAAGCCTTGTGTATCACTCACACAAGCGGATAGGAAATTAGTTTGCACGCATACACACACACACCAAACCACTGTTGGTTCTGGCACGCCCGCGCAAATTACAAGCAAACAACGACTTAGCTCGTTTACACCCCTAGTAGTCTACAATTACAATCCACGGTGTTTCTCTCTCTCTCTCTCTCTCTCTCTCTCTCTCTCTCTGCTAAAGATAGCACTTGTTTATAAAGTTACGTACACAACCCTTTTTAAGAAAACTAACTGAATAATGACAATTGTTTACAACCAGGGCGGGAGCTACAGCCAGAGCCAGCCTAGGGCACATGTCCCATCTCAATTTTTCAGGATTACTTTTTTTTTTAACCTTATGTTTTTACATTTTATGCATTTGTGCCACCACTAATTTTTTTTTAGCCCCCTTAAATTAAAAAATCTCAGTTTATAAATCCTTAAATCTTTCTAACTTTCGCACAAATAATATTCTATTTACCCAATAGATATCATTTTGAACATATAACAATTCGTTCTATAAGTGAAAATAATATAGAAATTATATATAACATAATTTTGTTTGAAAGAGTTATAGAGAGATTATGGTGCCTTTAAATAATAATGATGTATGTGTGAAGCCCACGAAAAAATCATAACTTTTTAAAATCCTAGACCAAAAATTATAGTATTTCTACTTTTTAAAAAAAAAAAATTCAGGCCGGGAGCACTGTCCCCAAAACCCCATGTAATTTTATGCCCCCACTAACTTCGAATATTGGCTTCGCCCTTTTTTGCAACAGTAATCATATTCGGACAACACTTCAGTACTTTAATTTTCTTATTAATGTCATATTTTAAAATTAATATTGTTGGTCTACTTGTGTGCCACATAAACATACTTGTACACATGTAAAAAAAGTAATTGTGTTTTTTCCTTCATATTTTGGTTAATTTTTTTTCTTCCCAAAGCACTGTGTGCAATAGAATAAGGTTTGTTAACATATGTCCTAAGGGCATATATTAAAGTTCTAAAAGTATAAATAAACAAGAGGTACAATGTCTGGTATGTGGTTCAGTATTTGTCTTCTTTATTTATTTTCACTTTTAAAACCTTAACATATACCCTAAGGCCGCATATAACAAAACCCATAGAATAAATTGCTTTCACTAAGCAACTTTAGGCATCTGTTTGTTCTTTTTAGACTCTATGTTCGTTCATGCACTAGTAATGACCCCGTGCAATGCACGGGAGAGTTAGCAAGATAAAGTATCACAGGACAAAAAAAAGATTTAAATTAAAAAATAGAAGAAAGATATTGCAATTGATTTAAAACAAAAAAAAATTTGTATATTTATTTATGACGTGTGTAAATGTCTCATAAAAGAGAGATATTTGTCCAACTAAAAAGTTTAAAATATTTAAATAATATGATTTTTTGTGAAGTCACCTAATTACATCTATTTTTCTTTTCTTTTTCCTTCAGAAGTATGAAAAAAAAAAAAAGAAGCCAATATGACTACATGCTCCACATTATTGTTTTTGGAAAAAGCAATAAAGCATTTCTTTATTCTTTTCATTTTACTTTCTTTTCGTTTTACTTTTTTTCAAAAGCCAATATTGATGACATGTGTATATTTATTAATGACGTCTTATCAAATATATATATATTGATGACGTGTGTAAATGTCTCATAAAATTAGATTAAATTTTACAAATCCATGCAATAAAAAAAAAAGCAAAAATAATAATAACGAACCCTTCTTCATAAACAATCTTCACCTGCTCTTGTAATCTTCTTCAAATTGATCTTCATAGCTCCTCCTTCAAAGAAAACTGAAAACTAATTAAAGTCAAATTTAAAAGATAAAAGGAAAGATAGTTATACTTGTGTACAAAATAATTTATTTTTGTATGATTTATATAGAGAGATAAGCTAAGCTTGAATCAATGCAAAATCTATTTGAAGTTTGAAAAGAGTAAATATATTATTTATTTCAAATTTTAAAAGTATCATCCATCTTTTAATGGATTTTATTAACAACCACATAAATTGCACCCCCAATATTCATAAGTCACAAACAAAAATTTGTTATGACATTCTTATAAAGAATGTTGTGACCGGTCTTATATACTCATCTAATATATATATATATGCATATATAAATCAAAGCTTTAGACCTTTTAAAAATTGAATTGTATACATTGTAATGCAAATACACGATTATTCCATAAACATAATATAAAAGTAAAAAAACTTGCCTTTTATGTTTGCACCTCTTGTCTCATTAAGCAGTTTGCTCTTGCTACCAAAAAGAAGAAGAAAAGAAAATAGTTCATCTTCCTGCCCCTGTAAATAGAAACACAAACACTATCAAACATGAATATATCAAGCCAAGTTTAAAAAAAAAAAAAAAAAACTATAGATATATGAGATGATAGGAGATAAAGAAAAAATAAAAACCTATCAAACATGAACATATCAAGCCAAGTGTGGAAATGAAATAGAACACAAAACTGTAAATATATAAGATGGTTAGAGATAATGGTTGGACATGGAGGAGGTTAAAGATGAGGATTGGAGATGAAGAATATATAAATCAATGATAAATATTGGTTCACATTAAAATCTTTAAGGATAAAAATATCTATGCTATTAAATATAAAAAATTTTGTTATGCGTATATCTAGTTTTACAAAGTATAACAATATTAGAAAGACTATATGTTATCATTAATTGTAAATTTCAAATATGAAACGGTTTCAAACCTTACCAAGATTAATAGGTACATTCAAGTAATTTTTTAATAAAATTCAAACACCATTTGATTAGTATTAAAATCAAAATTAAAAAAAACACCACTTGATTTTTGAATAAACTTAAGCATATGTTTTTTTTTTAAATAAGAAACTTAAACATATACTATATGTTATCCATTATTGTTTATCCAACTATTATATATGTATATATAATTAATTTGTATCTTATCTGATTAATATGTATATATATTTTGTATCTTATGTGATTAATATGCAAAAAGAAAATTATTCCTCGTAGATAGAGGTAATGGGTTTAGGGGTGAATTAAGTGAGTGAGTTATGGAGGGGGGTTATCATCCAATAAAATTTGAATTGGATAAATTTGACATATTTATTGAATATTAATAAGAAAATTCTAAAATATGAAAAGTTTATAGAATGTGCCACTTGACAAAAGTAAAATCCTTTGTTTTCATATATATATATATATATATATATATATTAGATGGCCTAAAAAGATACAAAGTCACAACCTTGGATCTTAGAAAAAGTAATAAGGATTGCTTCAACGGTTGGCAATTAATTGTCTTTTTTTTTTTTGGGTGTGATGCTTGTGTTATTGTCATATTACATATATATATATATATATATATATATGCTGTTGTCTTTAACGACTGTTGACAAGTGTGTGGGTTCACATTTATGTGTGATTTAGTTTAATGTCCACATCCTCGCGCTAATCTGAGATAACGATGGATGAGGTGTTTTCATGTTTTGTGGCTCGTCAGACGTTTTAATACCCCTTTCATAATCTTTTCCACTTACGTGTGTATCTATACGGTACTCTATGTGCTTCAAAATTAAAAGTGTTTTTTGTTTTTGGCAATTCAAACCATTTTAAGAATTACATTTTTATTTTTGATTACATAAAAGAGGGGAATGTTCGAATTTAGAATTTATGACCCGTGCTCACGGGAACGGACAATTACTAGTTGATACGCCCAGAAATATTCTGCTACAAATCAAACCTCCACGTCAATAGCAATGGACCCGGATTATCCGGAAAGTGAGCTAGTAGTCCAACGATCCCGAGGTCTTTCGAGGGCAACCGCTCGGTATGCTCGCACAGCCCGGGCATATTGCGGCGCAGCAGCTCTCCACAAGGTGCGGTTTGACAGTCCAGCAGCTCAGCAATTTCCTAAATCAGCCAGAAGACTAATGGAAAAGTGTAAATAGTTTGCTAAGCCATTTAGGAAACCTCTCATGATTTGTGATTATCAACTTGTAATTAGATGAGGCTTCTTTATCTAATCAGTTTCCTAATGCGGGTGGTCTCTTGCACCTATAAAAGATGTCACTTACCTCCATTAGAGGGGATCGCATTCTTAACCTAAAGAATAGTATATACACTCATATGATACGCATATACCCGGTCGGTATTACTAGTAGTGCCGCTCAACTGTTGGCTCACCAGGCCTGCCGGTGATCTGCTAGTGAAGCGCACTGACGCACCCGTAGACGTAGGTCAGCTTATTAACGAGGCCAAACCACATATAATTGATTGTCACCATATCTCTCTTACCAATTTTTGACATCATCACTAGTGAACTAATAGTCCTTGTCATTTTAAGAACCTCTTTGATTGTCAGGAATTCTTAACTTTTTGTTATTGGCACCTATGAAGCACCGACACTCTCTTTTTCCCCACGTATCAGTGTCGGATACGTATCCGACACCGACACTCTCCGATACTCTTTGGACACGTGTCGGATACTCAAAATTTTGTGTCGGAATTTTTTGTTAGTTTTTCTTGAGCCTACACTCTTTGGACACGTGTCGGATACTCAAGTAGGTCATGAGAATTTGCGGATGTTGATTTCATCCACCATTGGTGGGTAACCAACGGTCTATGGAGCACCGACACTCGTTTTGGCACTCGTATCAATATCAAAAGAGAAAATGACAACACAACCCTATATTTACTGATGATGGTGATGAGGCAATTGAAGAATGAGTGGATGAACATCTTTTTGGGACATATAGTACTACTAGTTACTATTTAGTAATTAGCCGGTATTTTTTGGAACTTAATTCATAATCACAAATATATTTTTTGGGCTATATACTAGTGGACACAAGTTAGCAAATATCTTTTGGTACTTGGTTTATGTAGATAGACATACTTGGGGGACAAGTGCATACATTACTTAGTAGTTAGCAAATGACAATGTGCTTTGACACTTGGTTGATGAATGTTATTAACATATTAATGAAGATGTTTTTGAATTTTATTCATTTGCTTTGTTGTTTTTGATAATTTCATAGTATTGTTGTGATTTATGTGCTTTTATGCCAATTTTGATAAGTCATGGTAAACATATATTTCAAAAAAATATATTTTAAAAATCGTGTCCCCAACGTATTGTATCCTGCTTTTTTTAGAAATGCCGTATCGACGTATCCGTATCGTGTCGTGTCCGTATCGCGTGTCCGTATCGGTGCTTCTTTGGTTATTGCTACTCTTTTAAAGTCAAAATTCAAGCGTAGCTCCAAATGACAAGTGTGATGGTTTATATAATAAATACTAATTTTTTTTTTCATAAAAAAAAAAGCGTAATTAAAGTGTAGGACATCCCAAAACGCAATAAAAGATCGACTTTTAATTGAAAGAGTAAAGGTATGTTTGATAACCCAATTAAGTGTTGAAAATGAAAAGATTCGGCACTTAGGCTTAGTTTGGCCCCCACGTGGTGCTTCTCCTTTTTTAAAACTCAATTTCATGTTAATTCATTTGGTAACTAGTTTATGAGCTTTGCAAAAATTGAACTTAGGGCTTTTTTGGAAGGAGCTTTTAAAAGCTCTAGAATGGAGCTTTTAAAAGCTCAAGGTTGCTTTTTGGTTTCATGATATCTTTTTGAAGAGTAGTATGTCACTTGTATAAAATTATCAAAGAACTTAGTAATAAATTTCATAAGCTCCTTTTAAAAAGCCACGTGGGGGCCAAACTAAGCTTTAGTCTTTTTCAGTGCGTTTGATAACGTACCATTTAATGGAAAAGCAGCAAAAAAATCACTGAAAACTTTAAGTGAAAAATTTCTACTGAAAATAATCACTGAATGAATTCTATTTCAGTAGTTGAAGCACTATTTTCAGTATTACAAATTCAATCACTTAAAATTTTCAGTATTTAAAATCCAGCACTTAAGTTTCAGCACTTAATTTTCAATTTTATCAAACGCACCCTAATACTTTTCTAAATTCTCCGCAATTTTTTTTCACAAATATAGGCCCCATATGATCAAATTGGAATTAAGTACCAAAAATTAAAACTACAAAATTTGTAGGACTAAAAATATTATTTCAAATATTGAAATAAATTACATTTAATGATTTTTTATTTAAAATTTTAGTAGATTCCTGAAAAGAACGTCCACCCCTTATTTCAGCACTTAATTTTATTCACACACACCCAAAAAGCTGAGAAATTTAGACCAAGCAAGCTCATCCCAAAATAGAAAATTTTGAGTATTCAAATCAGTGATATATATATATATATATATATATATATGTAATGAATGAAGAGAAGAAATAAGAGAATCTTGGATCTATCAATAAGTGACATTCAAAAGCTTCTGAACCTTCGCTACTGATTTCCACGTAATAAGAAGATGTCGGTCACATGTGGTACCCGCCAAAAGAGATGAGTTTACACAAATGACCATTTACGTAAGTGAAGGAATACAACAACGAAATAAAAATCGAGAGCACTTAGATCTGACACTAGCAAAATATGCTCCAATGCAAAATATGCTCTAATGTAAAAAGTTATTTTGCATCTTTCAAACTTATAATTAATTGGATCTGACATTTTGGATGACTTTTTTGCATTGGAGCATACTTCTCAAATTAATTTTTTCATGTATGTTGTCGAATGAAGTACATAAACTCCACAAAAATAGACTATAAACATTATTTTAGATTGACTTTACTGTTTAATAGAGATTTAAGGGTATTTATTTATTTAAAAAAAAACAACCTCTCTCAGCCGTTCCCTCCTCCAAGGGGAGCCCTAGTCCTCTTGTTTGTTGCCCCTCTTTATGAGAGTTTTGTCACTCTCTTTGAGGATTTTATTTCTTCTTTTTTTGGTGTGGGTTTTTTCTTCTCTAAATCTCATTTTTGCCCTCGTTCTACGGTTAAATCTTACTCCTCTTCGTGGATACATACTTTTTTTCTTTCTTTCAGATCTGGTAATTTACTCGTGTAGATTCGACACTGTCTCTAGTTTCGTCAGATCTGAGACTTTAGTGTGATTTTTTCGTAGTCACGATGAATTTTAGGGCGATCTCGGTTGTGGGATCTGCTCTCAAATAAAATGAAAAAAAAGCACATTTACATGAGGATATTATAGAAAACAGAAAAGGAAGGGGAAAAAAAAAAAAGAGAAAAGAAAAGAAAAAGAGCACTCTTCTGGTGTAACTGATGTAAATAGAGCCACACGTTTTGTTTCAAGTAAACAACAACAACAAAAAAATTGCAAAGAAAAAAATCGAGTAATATTTGGGGCACAACTTTCATACAACTTTCATACAACCTCCCCAAAAGATGTGTCTATCTCTCTCCTGTGATGTCACTGTACCCACAGTGACATCACAGGAGAGAGATAGACACATCTTTTGGGGAGGTTGTATGAAAGTTGTATGAAAGTTGTGCCCCAAATATTACCCAAAAAAATCATGCTGAAAAAAAATCTAGATAGCCAAAGTGGTCACTTTTGATAAAAACTCTCCAAATCTAGGGGCGTTTCAGTAGATGGTTAACTGGTCACGGACGCCACGCTTCCCATCTTTCTCTCTCCACCCATGATTCTCGCACATGACAAAGCTCACATTTTCCCAAAACTTCCATGAAACGCGTGGCCCCATAGAATCTAGACACGTGTCCTTTTGGTCTTGATAAAAAATCCCAATGTACGACGTCCCGTCTCCTATTTTTCAGTCTAAGAGATTCACCACTCACTCACTCACCATCGTCGTCGTCGTCTACAACACTACAAAAATTCACAGTTCAGACTTCTTTCACAGTCTCGGAGCTACTTTCTCACTCTACAAGTCGATTGCACTTTCTCTCTCTACTTAACTTCAGCCTAAATCAAGGTAATTTCATCATTCAATCGATCTTCTTCGTAATTTGGATAAATTCATTGTTCATCCGATCTCTCTCTCTCTCTCTCTCTCTCTCTCTCTCCCTTCAAATTTGTAGACTTATATTCGGATTTATGTTCAATTATTTAGGAGTCTTCATCTTTAATATATCTTATCTCAGAATCAGATACAGATATGTATGTATGTATATACGTATTGTTATGTGCTCTGTATATATATATATATATTTGATTCTTGTTGCAGATTCGAGTCGTGAAAGAGTAATATGAGCAATTCGATAGGGCATAATTTGCTTCACCCGAGTTTCCTATCACCGACGGTTCTAGAGTATCAAAGTAAAATAAATTCTTCTACTTGCATTGCCGGCAACACTTTATTGCAAGCTCAAGCAACTTCGCATATACGAAAGTCGCCTATATCAACCAAATTCAAGGGTAAGAGATTGAATGTACAGAAATCGAAATTGCCTATGGGGACGCATCACTTGGTTTCTGCTTTTCCTCAATCTGTATTAGCAACTGATCCGGCTTCTGAGGTATAATCTTAATTAATATCTTATTCACCACTGTCGGTCCATGCCAATTTATTTTATTTTATTTTATTGAGATTGATTAAACTATTTGTCAAATTTTTGAGGGTTTTATATATTTTATTTCAAAATTCTTCTTCTAGAATTCGGAGACCTTTACTGGGTAAGTAGCTAATTATCCCATATCCTTTTTGTCACTGCATTTCAGTCTATGTTTGTTGTTTAGTATTTTAGAAGTGTGGCCTTAGTTTCTTAGCTTGTCATCTTTGTAACTTTTGATGCCTTGACCTGCCTTGAATGGATTAGTAATGCATTTTACTACATTAGACAGTTCTGTCCAATTCATTGCCCAATTATCAGCATTCAATGAACTGCTTTTAATCATCATCAGAAATTATATATAGTTCTCTCAAAGAACATGGCCAAAAGTAACGTTGAGCTCCTATTTTGTTTGGGAAGTTATGGCCTTTGTAAGAAGTTAATTGACTTGGGCAATTCCTTTGGGGCACGATGTTGATTATCTTATGATAATTTGGACTGTATGGAAAAAATGGGAATAAAGAAGAAAGGAAAATATGGCTCTAAAATTCATTTTTCTTCTTTTGACATACTTAGTTTTAGTAATTGTCTATCTGTTCATGACTACTCTCTCTCTCTCTCTATATATATATATATATATGAATATCATTCAACAAACTTGTTGGACATGATGACAAATATCTTTCAGAGGTCTAGGGAACTTGATGCTGCACCACCTGCCTTTGGATAGAAGTAGATTCTGCAAAATAGAATGGTAGAGAATTTGCTTCCCCCCCCTCCTATTGGTTTAAACCTGTCTTAAAAGAGTTCAAGAAAAGTTTTACCAAAAAAAAAAAATGAGTTCGAGAAAATATAATGTGTTGCTATGGTGCTTGGAAAACCTAAAACCCTAGGGACATAGTTTTTTTTTTTTTCCCCTCAGTTTGAAGTAAAAAAATGTTATGATTCAATATACACTATATCGCAATACTTAGTTCAGCATCATCTCTCGATAGTTTGTAACTGATAACTGATCTTCCCAAACATACGTGCTCCTTCCTGCCCATTCTCAAACAAGTGGAAGCAAGGTTTCTTGTTAATCTCTCAATTGGGGAATAATGCCTGATATATATAGCAGATATTGGGTTATAACTCTTATGTACTTTGAGTTGATATTTTCTGCAACTGCTAATTTTTTTTGCGCTTTCATGTGTACTTTCATATGCTTTAGATATGTATTCAATGTAACTATTTATTGTCTTCCAGCAGCTTGCAGGAAAGTTCAACCTTGAGGGAAACACTGAACTGCAGGTACATATAACTTAGACGTTTATTGTTTGTAGTTTATACCGGATAATTGGGATAACGATTTCCTGTATTCAGATTCTCAGAATAATCGAGGTGTGTGTAATAAATTAACTTAAGCTTTTTCTCTGCAACTTAACAGGTTGATGTTAGTGCTCCTACTCCAGGTTCTGGATCACAAGTAAATTTTAAGGTCTCAAATACTAATGAGTCTTTTGTTCTGCACTGGGGTGGGTTAGAAAACAGAAAAGAGTAAGTTCACTCATAGTTCAAATGATTTCAACCTGTTCCAAAATTTTCACCTGTACCCTTATCAATATAATTTTCTCACTGCTATTATTTTCAGGAAGTGGGTACTTCCGGCTCGTCGTCCAAATGGAACTACAGAATATAAGAACAGAGCTCTTAGAACTCCTTTTGTGAAAGTAAGTTCTAAAAGAAATACAAACAACAATCCACGAGTCATGGGTGTATTTCATATTCAGTACTTAGTAGACGTCCTTTTCAGTAATCTCAATAGGCAATTAGATCTGAATATATTGATTCGTTTCCCCTTCTCTAGTCTGGCTCCAATTCCATCCTGAAAGTTGAGGTTGATGATCCTGCAATACAAGCTATAGAGTTCCTTATTTTTGATGAAGCCCAGAATAAATGGTAAACTTTCATACGTTAAAAGTTGATAGATTTGTAGCTTCAACATAATCCATAGGAGATAACTTTATCTAATCCATCTTTTGTTCCACTCTTCTATTGGTAGGTTCAAAAACAAAGGTGGTAACTTTCATGTTAAGTTACCACAGAAAGAGAAGCCAATGCCAAATGTTTCAGTTCCTGAAGATCTTGTACAGATTCAAGCATATTTGAGGTGGGAGAGGCAGGGTAAACAGATGTATACTCCTGAACAAGAGCAGGCAAGTTATAAATGGTTGTCTTTTAGTTGTGGATTAACTATAACTATTCTCAGTTGATCACAACATATTCAATTATGTTTCCCCTTAATAAACCTTGAACAGTCATGCTGCAAACTCAACTTGTCTTGCTTGTCATCACCTCTGCATCGAATGATACTCATCATCTCTGCATCGAACTATACTTTTGAATTAAGTGGTACATTGGTTTGGAAAATTTGGCCCTTGCTAGTGATTATGTAGGACCTGGAGTTACAAGATTATGTCTGCACCTGCTTTATTCTCTTTTACCTTGGGAACTACTTTGACATGTATGGAACTTTTGAGGAAAACTGGACATGTCAGTCCTCCTACAATGTAAAAAAGATTGGTTTTCTGTGATCTCTCTGTCTGCAACTATGATGTCTGGCAAAATTTTATTGTGTCACAGTGTAGGTTGTATAAATGACTTTACTGCAGAGTGATGCCAAATCATGCACCTTTCTTCTTCCCATCCTCTTGGAAATATGAGAAGGGTACGAGTAGTAAATTTTTTCCACTAAGTCAAGAAGAATTATTACCTAGTTGGAGTCTTTTTCCAGCAACAGAAACGGACAATAGTCTCCAACCCAAACTTTGAAGACAGGGAAGAGCCTGTTAATTTGTGTGCATGATAACTGGGAAAAGTATTTATGTTAATTTGTTCATCCTTAATGTAACTCTAGTTTGTAGTCTCTGGTTATTTTAATACTTTGTTTAGCTTTCTCTTCTTTATCTTTTGATTTATCTTCTTTTAAAGTATCAGAGATGTAGCAGAATAGGTGTTTTGTATCTGCTATGAAGCTCAACCTTTCTTGGAGGGGATTGTAGAGTCAAGCTAGATCGATTGATGATATTAGAATAGGTGTTTCATGTATGCAATTCTGCAATGAAGCTCAACATTTCTTGACTGAGCATCAAGCTTAGATAGTTTGATGAGAATCTTCTGGTGTCATCCACATGCACTATATCATGACTGATTCGTCAAGGAAGGTTCTATGCTTTGTAGACCATTTCTATGACTATTTTTTTTTCTAGTAAATATTCTTTATTATTATAGGAGGAATATGAAAAAGCTCGAGTTGAGCTATTGCAAGAAATAGCTGGGGGAATTTCCATACAGGATCTTCGAGCACGGCTAACAAATAAAAAAGAAATCAATGAAAATAACGAGCCAGTTCTTTCTGAATCAAGTAACAAAATACCTGACGATCTAGTACAAATTCAAGCTTATATACGATGGGAGAAGGCAGGAAAACCTAATTATTCCCCAGATCAGCAACTGGTAAGTCCCAAATCTCTCATTTATTTATGTAGTCAAACTCGCAAGGATGGAATACTATTTATTGTTTTGCTTCATTAAAATGGGTCCCATTATTGCTGGTATTCCATTCTCGCTGAAATGATGGTATATGAACAGAAAGAATTTGAAGAAGCAAGAAAAGAGTTGCAAATTGAAGTTGATAAGGGTGCTTCTCTAGATGACATACAGAGGAAGATTGTCAAAGGAGAGATAAAAACTAAGGTTGCAAAGCAACTGGAGAAAAAGAGGTATTTTTCCTTTGAAAGGATTCAACGCAAGAAGAGAGACTTAATGCAACTTGTCAATAAGTATTCTTCTGGAGAATCTGGACCTGTAGAGGAAAATATCTCAAATAAACCACAAACTTTATCCATAATTGAGCATTTTGCCAAGGTGAGGGAAGAAGATGGCGGTGATCCAATTCTAAGTAAGAAAACATACAGGCTTGCTGATAAGGAACTTCTGGTACGGTCTTCATGAGCTAGTGGAATTTCTCCTTAAGATATTATAGTTGTAAGGAAATTCTAACTGTGGCCTCTTTGTACATTTTCAAGGTACTTATAATGAAGCCTTCTGGTAAGACAAAGGTTCTTTTGGCTACAGATCTCAAAGAACCAGTAACATTGCACTGGGCTTTATCAAAAAATTCTGGAGAGTGGCTGGTAATCTATGGAAATTATTGTTATTTTCGGATAATTTGAATGGAAGTTAATGCCATAGAGGGAATTTTCTGCTTCTCTGTCAGTCATTTACAATGTCTATGGGTATGTTGCAGGTGCCACCTTCAAATGTATTGCCCCCTGGTTCAGTTTTGCTTGACAAGGCCAGTGAAACTCAATTTAAAAGTAGTTCTTCTAGTGATCAGCCAGATAAGGTTTGTCAAGAGAAATTTGATTTGATATGTAATTGAGAACTATGAAGCTGAACTGATAAATTCATGTTGGTACTTATCCATTATAAGATCTGTATTCAGCAGTCTCATATTGTTGATTCAAATTTCAGATACAGTCTTTGGAAATAGAAATCGAAGATGACAGCTTTGTGGGTATGCCTTTTGTCCTTTTGTCTGGTGGAAACTGGATAAAGAACAAAGGTTCAGACTTCTATGTTGAATTTGGTGTTGGAGCTAAGCAGGTCCAAAAGGTTGCTTTATGTTCTGTATCCTGAAAGCATTTCTATATAAGTTGTTATTTAAGTGTTCTTTTTTTGTAAGTTCCGGTCTTCTTCATTTTGCTTCACTTTTAACATCTACTCTTTTTCCCCTTTAAAGGATCCGGGTGATGGCAAAGGAACGGCAAAGGCTTTGTTGGATAAAATAGCAGGATTGGAAAGTGAAGCACAGAAGTCTTTCATGCACCGGTCTGCAAATTTTTTGGCCCCTTATCGTATTCGTCAAGTTTTATCCTTTATGCCACTTTTGATTTTATTCATACAATTTATTTTCAGTTTCTTCTTTTTCTATTGCACACATTTGGTAAATTTGGGCTGCCTCCAGGGTCCTTGGTAAACCTTATGCACTTCTTTGATTCCAGTGCAGCATAAGGCTTTAGTAATTGTGGCTATCGGCTTTTGATAGATTTGTAAATTTTACACCATGCCTTTTTACCCTTTTTTGGGAGGGGATGGTGTATATTCAGATCGTGAATGACTCTGCATTTCGTGGTTACTTCATCAAACATTGAAAATCTAGAGTTTTAAAGTCGCTTAATGCTAAAACTTTGTAATACGTTTTCCCATACAAGCGAAACATCAGGCTATTATTAGTGTTAGTTTGCAGTTCTTTAACTTATTTGGATGTATTCTTCATCTGGTATGATACACTACAGTATGTATTTCTTTCTAGTGGCATTTTAAACATGGATTTTTCCTGGGTCTATCCTGATTGGACCTTTCAATTTAATTCATGTTCAGTAAATACATTCTCTGCCATTGTACAACCTTTTTCTCGCACGTAGTAACGCTAATTTAGATACTATCTCAAGTTCTGGCTTTTGAACATTGAATGATTAGGTTTAGTATTGCAGTAGTTATAAGCCATTTTTTGCTTCTTCCCAGATTTAACATTGCAGCAGACTTGATAGATGAAGCCAAAGAGGCAGGCGAATTGGGACTTGCAGGAATTGTTGTGTGGATGAGGTTTATGGCTACAAGGCAGCTCATATGGAACAAAAACTACAACGTAAAGCCACGGTATAACTCTCTTGAGATACTTGCCTCCTGGCTTTGGGAGACTTGAGCTTTCTATTAGGCTCCTAGAACTTCCAATTCCCGTAGCGTAAATAAGTCACCATTAAATTTTCGAACAAATCTGTATTTTCCTTATAATATCCTCGCGTGAGCATCTTACTCCATTAGAGTGTATGTGATTAGTTTTCTCTTATGTTTTTGAACAAGTTGTAGACGTTATCTTGCTTAATCATCCTCCTAATGTGATGTAACTATGCATTATAATCCTCTAAATGTGGTTGTGTTTGTTGTGTCGTTGTTGGGACAGTGAGATAAGTAGAGCTCAGGATAGACTTACGGACTTGCTCCAAAATGTTTACCAAAGTCACCCAGAATATAGGGAGCTTTTGAGAATGATTATGTCTACTGTTGGTCGTGGAGGTGAAGGGGACGTGGGGCAGCGTATCCGGGATGAAATTCTGGTCCTTCAGGTTGATACCCAAGCTCATTATTTTATTTTTATTTGGATTGAATGGATGTTGCAGTTATAGGAATAATCATGTGTTGATTGCAGAGAAATAATGATTGCAAGGGTGCAATGATGGAGGAATGGCATCAGAAGCTACATAATAACACCAGTCCTGATGATGTTGTGATTTGTCAGGTATTGGAGTTGCAAAGCTGGTTAAACTTCTTTGGTTTACTTGAAGGTTAATTGATTTCTCTTACCGAGAATCTCTTGCAGGCACTAATTGATTACATCAAAAGTGACTTTGACATCAGTGTTTATTGGAAAACCCTGAATGAGAATGGAATAACAAAAGAACGGCTTCTAAGTTATGATCGTGCCATCCATAATGAACCAAATTTCAAGAGAGATCAGAAAGATGGTCTTTTGCGCGATCTAGGAAATTACATGAGAACACTGAAGGTTGGTTTCACAAAATTTCTATGTTCCAATGCTTTAAATGTTCATCTACTTTGCATAGATAGTTCAGCTGGCGCGAAACTACATAATGGTTGCATTTGAAATTGTACCAAAGACTTCAGTGTGTGTTGTACTAAAGTATCGAAAATATGCAAGGGTGACATCTTTTCTTCTTCTTGAAATTAAGGGTAGTGACTGAGTGCATGACACGATGACGGAACCTGCATCCAGAAACTGCGAATGTTGTGATGCAGCTCAAACAAAATAAAAATAATTAGACGAGCCGAACGTAAAGAAAACAAGAACAGGAATTGAATTATCATGGAAGATGGGTAAATTGGGTACAAGATGAAGTCGGGTCAACAGGGAATTCAGTCAACAAGGATTCGGACGCTGTTACCAACAAGAGGACAGCGTACTCAATGGGGCTTGTAATAGCTCCCAAAATGTAAAACAACTCTAACCTTCCTTCATCTTCCAAAAAACGTATATATGTAGATACATATATATATATATATATATAGGCAGAGGTAAGAGGAAATAAAAAAGAAACTTGATGTTGGATACTAGCCCAGAGAAGAGAGAAACGAAAAGTTCCTGGGTTGTGATTACACGCTGTGCTTTGTATGTTGGGAGGGGCTCATACTCGAGTGAGCTTGTTACACTAGGCTCTGGGTCAAATGGGAAGGCCCATGGCGGAGCGTAGCGTAGGCACAAAGCTGAACTACGTTAAATCTATCTGTGTTCTCTATCTTTGCTGTTCTTGTTATGGTTGCTTGTTTTCGATCCAACGTTGTACGACTTTCATCATGTTGAGAGTTCACATAACAGTAAATACGATTTTCATCTAATCCTGATTCGAAAAAAAAAAAAAGAGAAAAAAAACCACCAACAGAAATATTTTCTTTTTCTTTAATGTATATCTTGTATAAGATAGAACAGGAAAAAGATTTTGCAGAATGACCATTGAGATGTTAAAGATTTTGCAGAATGACTATTGAGATGTTATTCTGACATTCAGTGCATTTCCTTTTGGAACCACTGCTTCGCTTATAAACTTTGTGGGAAGTTCTCTCTGCACCCATCCACTTGACTTTCTATATCAACCACTCTACTTTAAATCAAAACAAATTACGCGCCACACCCACCCTTCATCTCCAAAATAACCCTAACCTTTAAAACTCTCATTTTAGTTAGAAGAGTTACTATCTATTGACTATACCAACTTTTATGTGCACACATATATAGATGTGCGTAGATGTAAATGGGCACGAAGGGCGGTTGGTGGAGGTCATTGGAGAAGAAAGGTGTATTGGCAAGGTTTTCAGAACTGGATCGAAAGGTTGTGGAGCAAAATTTTTTAACCATTCCTCTTCGGTGCTTTCAGATATGACAAATGCGAATTTGAAAGTGGAGAAGAATTGTACTGTTATTAGTGGTGCGTTTGGGTTGAGATGAGAAGATAAGTGGTCACAGTATGTGAGAAATCAACACATGATTAAATGAACTTTTGGTTCCCCTTATTCTTTATTGTAAAGCATCAGTTCTACAATTACAATACTTTGTTATATACCGAAACTAGGAAGAAAAAAAACTGATGAAGTAGTCAAAGAAGAATAGAAGTGAATTTTCTAACGCATGTTTGTGTAGCAGAGATGATGGTAAGTGAAACTCTAGAATTCTTAGCACGTTGTCAAGGTGTTGGATTTATGTATGCATATATTTACACATATATACAAGAGAGAAGAAGATTTTGAAGATATATATACACAGATATATGTATATGTTTTAATGTTATGTATAGGTAGGTGTAGAGAGTTATCTGTTGGAGCAATTTTTTTGCTTGTCCTTACATGTCATTTTGTAGAGGGATATAATTGTAATGAATTTTTATTTATGTGTTATTATTAAAAGCTGGGTGAGAGAGTAAAGTAGTTGGGTGTATATTGAATTTCCCAAACTTTGTCACTGTATGTGGAGGTTGACTACTTTCGTGCACTTGTAATTGACATGCAGGCAGTTCATTCAGGTGCAGATCTCGAGTCTGCAATTTCAAATTGCATGGGTTACAGATCTGAGGTAAAGTCAGTAATTGGGTGATGTTGCTCACCATGATTTATTTCCTTGGTCATTTAATAAAAGTTTTATTCTCACAGGGACAAGGGTTTATGGTTGGGGTAAAGATAAATCCTGTATCCGGCTTGCCATCTGGATTTCCGGTAATATTTCATGGTTACTATTCATAAGCATCCTTCATGGTGTCACCTGTGTGATAAATTTGGTGATCGCCTACCATGTATAACTTATGTATTGTTTTAACAGGAATTGCTTCAATTTGTTCTAAAACATGTTGAGGATAAGAATGTGGAGGCCCTTCTTGAGGTCTGTGAAATGTTGTTCTGGATTTCTGCTTTTATGTTTGCTTTTGTGCTCTAACCTTGCTCTCAAATCTACTTTTTGTTGGAAATTACTATTTTCAGGGATTGCTAGAGTCTCGTCAGGAACTCAGGCCATTACTTTTTAAATCAAATGATCGTCTGAAGGATCTTTTATTTTTAGACATTGCTCTTGATTCTACTGTTAGGACAGCCATTGAAAGGGGATATGAGGAGTTGAACAGCGCTGAACCAGAGGTATATTTTCTTGTCTGGTTTTCTGCATCTGTACTTTTTTTCTTTCTTCTGAACCATTGCAATTTCTGACTTTCTCATGACTGACTGGTGTCCTAGTTCTGTTGTTACTTTATGGTCCTTCTTTCACATAGTATTATTGATTCGGTTCATGAGTTTTGCAGAAAATTATGCACTTCATCACTCTTGTTCTCGAAAACCTCGCTCTATCATCGGATGATAATGAGGATCTCATCTATTGCTTCAAGGTAATTTATAACTCCATTCCTAATTTGACAACTTTTAACTTTAGAAGTTGGGAAACAAGGTACAGTGATTTGGTTTTACAATTTTTAGCGTATATATCAATGGTGCTCCTAAAAATCTATAGGCTTGTAGTTTGGCGTTTTACCTGGGAAATGCTACACTGAATACTTAAGTTGACTACAGAATAAATGAAATAAGCGCAGATCAGCTTGCAATCTTAAAAGAGAATTGAGGAAATAAAGAAAATGTAAATGCCTGCTCTTCACCTAACTTACATATTCAGAGCAAAGAATTGAAGTTTTTCTTCTTTTAACATCCGATTAGGTAACATGTTGTCCCCATTGTAATGGTTGAATTTTGCGTCTGATTAAAGGTTATACTCGGTTGTTTCTGCCTTATGGACCAACAAGTTTGCCCTTAGTTGGTTTAAATCATTAAATTTTAGTTCTAGTCTTTTCATCGTAGGTTATAATTTTCGATAATATGTGACTGCAAATTCAGTTGTTTGTTGAAACTGCAAATCAGAAGTCATTAGTCATCGCCACTCCATGTGAGAGAGAGGAAAAAAAAAGGGGAAAAAAAGTAGGAAAGGAAAGACTAGCGCTGCAAAGAATAGATGCTTTGTTTATCTTCATGTACACCTAATTGATCTGTGTCATGTTTTCTTTGTCTAGACGATGGAGAATTGCCATGTAGTCTAATATTTCTCTTGTTTCATATGAAGGGATGGAATCAAGCCCTTAGCATGTCAACGAGTGGAGATAATCACTGGGCGTTATATGCAAAATCAGTCCTCGACAGAACCCGACTTGCACTAGCGAGCAAGGCAGAGTGGTACCATCACCTTTTGCAACCATCCGCTGAATACCTCGGATCAAAGCTCGAAGTGGACCAATGGGCTGTATGTTAGCTTTGTTAAAATGTAGGGTTGACTTTTTGTTATGTATGTATATTACCTAATTCCACATCAAATCACTTCATGCAGGTGAACATATTCACTGAAGAAATCATTCGTGCTGGATCAGCTGCTTCGCTGTCCTCACTTCTCAACCGACTTGATCCTATTCTTCGCAGCACTGCAAATTTGGGAAGGTGGATCTAGTTGTCATTATACTTGCAAGCTCAATATGATCAGCTTTTGTTCCTGAAGATTCGACTTTGTAGTTTAATGTTATAATATTTTGCATCTTATAATCTAGTGTTATGTTACGAAGGTCAAGCATAGGTTTGTAAATTGTAACCTAGTACTTAAAACTAACCAACTTTTTTCCTGATACAGTTGGCAGGTTATAAGCCCTGTTGAGGCCGTTGGATATATAGTTGTCGTAGATGAGTTGCTTACTGTTCAAAATAAATCCTATGAACAGCCAACGATTCTAGTGGCAAAATCTGTCAAAGGAGAGGAGGAAATTCCTGATGGTACAGTTGCTGTGTTGACTCCAGACATGCCAGATGTCCTATCTCATGTATCCGTGCGAGCAAGAAATTCCAAGGTAATTGCGTATCATTCTGTAATCTTTTACCCCTATGTTTGATTGGTGTTTGTTTGATTTTTTCTCTTTTATTTTGTCACATCTGATGCTTGTTGAAATAAGTGAATGTACTGTGCAACAGTTGAAACCTTTGTTTCCTGTTGCCAGGTTTGCTTTGCTACATGCTTTGATCCCGATATTTTGGCTGACCTCCAAGCAAATGAAGGGAAGTTATTGCAACTAAAACCTACATCCGCAGATGTAGTTTACAGGTAACTGGATCCATTTATTTAGGGCTGGAGATGCTCATACTGTCCTATAATCTTATTGATGAGACGACATTTTGATGTCTATCCTGAGTGAAATTTATTGTTCCTCTAAAATTGCTTGCTCTACAAGAACTGAAAGTTCATTCTTTTTTTTTTTTTGTTCTGTTTTTAACCAGCGTGGTAGAGGAAGGTGATTTAATGCATCCTAGTTCGACAAAAGAAACTGGCCCTTTGCCATCGTTGACTTTAGTCAGAAAGCAGTTTGGTGGTAAATATGCCATATCATCTGAGGAGTTCTCCAATGAAATGGTTAGGCTTGCAATGTTTCAATTTTTTTATTTGATTCTCTCTTTTCCTTCTTGATTTTAGCATAGAACATAGACTTTAAAAATGGGAAAATGGTACTTCCGCAGCCCTAAAGACTGCAGCCACAACCCCTCTTCACCGTTGGGACCCACAATTTTGTGGGAGTGAGGGCTGCAGATTCAGTTTTTTATTATCGAGGAAGCAACGTTAATAGAATATATGAACTGTTCATATTAAGTCCAGGAAATTTTAAATTATATCCATTCAGTTTGCGTACATAACAGAATTGTGTTTTTCACAGGTTGGAGCTAAATCACGTAACATTGGATATCTAAAAGGAAAAGTGTCATCCTGGATTGGGATTCCAACCTCAGTTGCCTTACCATTTGGAGTTTTTGAGAAAGTTCTATCGGATGACTCAAACAAGGTTTTTCTTAGATAATTAGTTTATGTTTTCATGCATCCATCATTAGTTTTTCATGCATCCAGTGATGAGTTGTGAATACAGTTACCTAGTACCTGTTTATTCAGTAACTTCTGATGTGTAATTTTTGAACTCAGCTTAGTCTTCGTTATATATTGAGGTGTTAAGTTTGTAAGGAAATCAAAATTTGCTACTCTTAGTCCCAAATTGGTGCCATTGGTTACCAATGCAAGGGGTTTCAGATCAATACCTGAAAGAGTAGGTTAGCTTACTTGAGACTTCAAATAACTCGAACAAACCTATTCTGTGACATCCCATCATGATCTCTATTAGCCAGCGCCAATTTGAAGAAGAACAAAGGAAAGGACCATTAATAGGTTGCATCTTGATTGTTGCACAGTTTTTAGCTATTTCTGAGCTCAGGAATACATGGGGCAACTTTCTGATAAACAGGACGGACTTGTGTAACATTGCAACAGATAAGGAACTTTTTGGAGCGATGGCTCTTAATGTAATAATTATAAATCGCCATGTGCCTAAGCCGAAATTCTACAATCCATGAAATCAGTGTAAAACTGCCCTCTCTACCGTTTTTAAATGGAAACCCTGTCAACACTAAAAGACCTAGTAGGGAACTACCAAGTATCCAACAAATTTTTTTTTGGGGTCAAAATCTTGAGTTAACCTAGAAAGTTTGATTCTGCGGCTCAAATTGTTCAGCCAGTATGATGAATGATTTTTGTTTTTCTCATTGCACTCATCTTATTTGTTATTTTACTTCAACGCTTTTGTCTTTTATGGCCATGCATGTAATTGGCAGCAAGTGGCAGCAAAATTGCAGCTCCTGAAGAAAAAGTTGGGAGAAGGTGATTTCAGTACCCTTGGGGAAATCCGTAACACTGTTTTGGAGCTTACGGCTCCACCCCAGTTGGTATGCTCTTTATTCTCATGGAACTAAAGGCTTTTTCTATTTCCCCCATTTGGAACAAGCGTCCAATGTTTCGCGCGGGGTTCATTTGTGTCCTGCTAGACATGCAACATGATTCAGAAGTGATAATTTAGTAACAAATGATCTCTGTTGGATTCGCTTTCTAAATGCCCCCTCCAAAAATGAAAAACTGGATAAGAAGCCTTATGGTAACTTTAAACTTCAGCTGTGACCTTATGGCAAGAGTTATTTCAGGTGCAAGAGCTGAAAAACAAGATGCAAAGTACTGGCATGCCTTGGCCTGGCGATGAAGGTCAGCAGAGATGGGAACAAGCATGGAGGGCTATAAAGAAGGTGAGACCAAGTGTCATGCAGAGGATAAATACCCCGACTCACAATTTGTTGCCTTAAATATTTAGAGCGAGAGCAGACACTTGCTTTTCTCCAAACAGAATTCTTCCAAAACCGACATGGATGTTAATGAGGGTGAACTTGTATTCTGCATGTTTAAAGCATGGCCACAGTTGGCTGGGTTCTCAAAGAGATACCTATATTTTCTTCAGAGACGTCATGGGATATATAAATCAAACATGTCCAGTTTATATTGATCAATTTTAATTAAAATATTTTGCTACTCGTAGTACTAACCATGAATGAATTTAACATCAATTTGTTTCCCCAAAACAACTTACACTTATTGTCTTTATTCCATCTCATAAATTTAAAAATTTACGATTCTTGCCTATTGCCACTTTAATAAAGCCATGATATCATTTGTCTGTCATTTTCCAGGTTTGGGCTTCAAAGTGGAATGAGAGAGCGTACTTCAGCACAAGAAAAGTGAAATTAGATCATGATTGTCTTTGCATGGCTGTTCTCGTTCAGGAAATAATAAATGCTGATTACGCATTTGTCATCCACACAACCAATCCATCTTCTGGAGACTCATCTGAGATATATGCTGAGGTTCTTTGTTTTGTTTTCTTGAACTACGCTTAGTTTGGGGACCTCTGGTTCCTAGTTGCAGTTACTTTTTGTTCTGTTGAAAATTTTGTAGAGACGGGGTTGAAAAAGCATTAGATGTTTAGTCAATTCTTTCTTTCTCCACGACGAGTTGAAGAAGCAAAAGATTTTTTTTTTCTTTCTAATTCTTCCTCCTGTCACAGGTGGTGAAGGGACTTGGAGAAACTCTGGTTGGAGCTTATCCAGGTCGCGCTTTGAGTTTTATTTCCAGGAAAAATGATCTCAACACTCCACAGGTGAGTAACATCTTTTAGTCTCTCATTGAATAAAGTTATGTACATTAATGGTGATGGGATGTTAAAGGAATGTGCAACACTTGTGATAGTTATCAAAGATTCAAAGCTGCATATGAAAATCTTTGTTGTTACTTCCTATGTTACTACACTATTAATTTTCTTAATGTTATCAATTTACTGACGTTAAGAACTTCGATTGTTGCATTATGAGCCAACTTGGTGACAGTTTGACTCGAGACAAATACTGAATATCTGCATTTTTAGGTATTGGGTTACCCTAGCAAACCTATTGGCCTTTTTATAAGACGTTCTATTATCTTCCGATCCGATTCCAATGGAGAAGATCTAGAAGGGTATGCAGGTGCAGGCCTTTACGACAGGTGAAATTTTGTAAAGCTCTCCTAGAGTGATAATCCCCCATAGTTGTACTTGTACGGCAGCTGCAATATGGATTTGCTTATTCTGCTCCCAAATCAAAACTGACTTCTTTTGCTAAATTTGACAATTTCGGACAGAAATCAAATTTAGCAAATGATGTACTATTGTATTTCAATATTATACGCTCTTACGCTGATGCGTAACACCAATTGTTACAGTGTGCCGATGGATGAAGAAGACAAGGTTGTTCTAGATTACTCATCTGATCCATTGCTCATTGATGGCGATTTTCGCCAGAAAGTCCTCTCAAGCATTGCTTGTGCAGGAGATGAAATTGAGAAGCTGTACGGATCTCCTCAAGACATTGAAGGCGTAATCAAGGATGGGAAACTCTATGTTGTCCAAACAAGACCCCAGATGTAAATTAATCTCTTGATACTTTCTGTACTATATATTAACAGGGGATGATGTGGTCATGCATGGGAGTGTATTGTGTCCAAACAATGCCCCGTCATGATACTCATTCATTGTAATATTTTCGTAAAGAGAGTGTATGAGTTAAAGAGTGAATGATCAAGACGAAACAAGCAGGTATACAATAAAAATAGTACGGAGAGGAAGAGAAATAATAGTAAAGAGATAAATAAGTTATCATTTAATAGCAAACACAAAATATGACTTCATTGTAAATTTCTCTCAAGTGATTGCTTGTTACTGAATAGACATACGATCATTGATGTTTTTTAATATTTGCATTATAACAGTTTATCCAATTTGTATTTTCTTAGGTAAAGATTCATAATTTGAGCGCCCTAAGACATTTTCTCCGCAGATGTAGTTCCACGAAACTTTTATGTGAATGGATCATTTTGTTTGTTTTTTTTCTCTTAATTTTTGGCTAACTAGCCAAAAGGGCATTTTGGAGTGCTTGGTGCTTTCACAATCCTCCGTCAAGAAGTGTACTTCACTTGTCGTACTATGGACTTCTTGTCTCTCTCCCTGGGCCTGGGGCTTCGTATCATTTTGAATACTGTTTTTTTCTTTGGCTTTGCTGTAACAGTATCATACTAAATCAATACGTTAATCTAAATTAAGTGCTGACAAATTACGGAAAACTGGAACTGAGAAATTCAGAAGGTCTCAGCTTACCTGCAAGTAGTTCCTATCACATATAAGCCTATGAGTGAAGTTTATTACTTGAAAGATGACCCAACAGTGCTCTGCAAACCCAGAGGAGTCACAAAGTGGCTTCTTGTATGTACTAAAACCCAGATGAACACAAATTCGTATAGATACATGTGTGTGTGCGCGTGTGTGTTGGAGAAATACTAGAAAGACTGACTGAAATAGGGAGAGAGTAAATGAACCCAACATATGATAAGAGAAAAATCCTCAAATGCATGTGTGTTCTTTTTTTCAACCACAAAATACTCTTGTATTCTTGAAGCAGGCCAGTTGGTTCGATCTAACATCTACAGGCCTTCTTGATATCCAAAACTATTGATTCAAGGTTCACTGTATCTGGGTAACCTGTGTATCGGTTCTGTGATAAAAAAAAAAAAAAGAATCAATTTTAAATAGTTTGGTGTTTATGTAATTGTTTTTAGCTACATAAGAGCGTTTGCCTGACATAAATATACCTTAAGAAATGTTCTTTTGCAAACCAACTTATATAAAAACCAGTGCCCATCAACAACACAAAAAAAAAAAACAAAACAAAACAAAACAAAACAAACAAACACTTGTATAGAAACCAGTTGAAATTTGAGAATGGAGTTGAACTTGATCCTATTTCATGCATTTCCAAATAGTACTTATTTGTTTCGCTGACTAAGGTGGGATAGAGGAAGAATGGATTAATAGTCTCTTTTAATTGAATAGTCCGGCGTTTGGCGCGGCCAATCTATTCGGGACTATTTGTCCATTTTGAAAGATGAGTCCCCCACATGGGGGACTAATTATACTATGGGAGGGGTGAGTTTATTAGTCTCGGGAGTATCTATTGGGAAGGACTGTTTATCCAATCCCCTTCCTGTACCACATTTAGTTGGGACTAATCCAAAAGATAAGTGGCTGACCTTAAACTGCAGGACAGTCCAGGCCTCTCTACAGTTTTCCCCTTGACAGTTATTGCTCAAAGTGAAACCACTCATGTCCCTCTTAACAACATGTCCAAGTCAATTCCACCAGTCACCCCACTTGGACACCTCTCCAAGTCAATCCTAGTGCACACTCCACTCCATCAATTTGCCCAAAGTCAATTTTCATCAAATCTTTTCTCCTCTTCCTTTCCTTGCTCATTTTCAAATACTTCAAAGGGTAATACTTGGGGCACAACCTTCATACAACCTCCCCAAAAGATGTGTCTATCTCTTTCCTGTGTCACTGTGGGGTCCAGTGACATCACAGGAGAGAGATAGACACATCTTTTGGAGAGATTGTATGAAAGTTGTATGAAGGTTGTGTCCCAAATATTACTCTACTTCAAATTCTTGATATTTACTTATTTAATCTATCTAAAATGTGTTCCTCACCTTGCGTTGTTCATTGGATATTTTAAAATATTATTTGGCTAAGGTTTCCCATTAACACAAATATTTTGTGATAGTTTTGCTGATTTGGAGCGTGTTTTACGCAACTTTTGCTTCTGCATTCAATCACAAAAAAAAAAAAAAAAAAAACTGGATTTTGCCAAAACATATCCGACGGTTTTTGGCCAGTAGTAAATTTTTGCGATTGACTCACATTTTTTTGCAATTGAATCACAAAATCTGGTTTGTCAATCAGTTTCATTTTCCATGATCACTTTATGAATAGGTTTAAGAAATTGATGTTCTTATTATACATGATAATTTTAAGCGTCGAATTAATATTTAAGTGAAAAGAGATTCCTCTTCATCAATTAGAGTTTTCAATATGACCCAATTTACATGTTCACGTAGAGCATCAACCACAAATCATCATCATTTTGGATCACCATATCAAGACATGAACAGAGCAAAGCGCCCACATTGTGTATTTGGCATGAGGAACATCATGATGATGCACATGATGATGTAATGGGAATGGCCCATTGGCCCATGAGGATGATGCCCCTACCACCATGCCACTCCATGAGAGAGAGAGAGAGAGAGAGAGAGAGAGAGAGAGAGAGAGAGAGAGATTCTTTCCAACAATTCCCACCCCCGCATAGTACTCCTAAATCATGGTTCAGGAAAATCTCCACTTTGGACGTGTGTGGGTATGTGTGGTCAGAGACATGTTTAAATGGCTATGTCCCCTTTTGTAAAAAAATAAAAAATAAAAAATAAAACCTTTTGGGATTAAATTCAACTCCCATTTGGCTAAGAAAGCTGGCTTTTGCCTCTTTAGACACAATCATAGCTTAACATCACCATTCTATGGCCAGAACCCCTTTAAATCTATTCACTTTTTCTCTTTACAAGACACCCCCTACGTATTTTAGTATAAAACACACATACAGAGGAGGGGGTATATACATAAACCACACATGAAACAACCACTCAGACTCCATGTATATCTTCTAAATGTGTAAATTTATAGGGTATGTTTACCACACTGTAAGTAAATGTACAAAGTACAATTCAATTTTAATGGGACAACAAAAGTCTTCTATATTTTGTTGAAGTCTTCGATACTTTATTGAAACGAGGGTATTAATGTAATTTTAAATTGTTTACAGAATTAATTTAGGGTTCTCATTTTAATGCAGTGAGGTGAACTTTTTTGTCTTTTTACATGTGTGATTTTGGATACATACTAGGTTAGTACCTGAGAGAGAGAGAGTGTGTGTGTATGATCATGTTTTAAGATGTTATTGGTCCACATATGTGTTATATAGACTTACTTGTACACTAGACCAATTTCACTTCAAAATAATAAGAAAAAATGAATTGTTATTTGAACTTCATGAATGAACCAATGTACTTGTAACACCCCAAGAGGTCCACTAGCCCAACAACTTGATGAGCCTACCACATTGACTCTTAAGATGCTTAAGCCCAAGTTGTTTATAGTAGCCCTCTTGGTTCTTCATATACAAGATTAACTTTTTAAATTTATCCGACATGAGACGGGATCTCACAATCTCCTCCACTCAAAGATGCGACATAGATCATTAGTGACTACAGAGCAGCCCATTAGATTAAACAAGATATACTACCTCAGGTACCCCACTCCGGAGCCTTTACTCCTCTACCACACCGCCCACGGCGCCCTTACGGGACTAGGGTTGGCTCTGATACCATTTGTAATGCCCTAAATGATCCACTAGCCCAACAACTTAACGAGCCTACCACATTGTCCCTTGAAATGCTTAAGCCCAAGTTGTTAGTAGTAGCCCTCTTAGTTATACATATACCATACTAACTTTTTATATTTTTTTGATGTGGGACGGGATCTCACAGTACTCTACGAAATGCATTAACTGTATGGTACTGCATAGTATGTAGTTATACCATAAAATATATTAGTTCAATTTTGGAGTGGAAATAGAAATTCCCTATAAAAAAAAACCCAGAAAAGTACCAAAATCCATTCCAAGTAATAGGAACTATATTCATTTTGTGAATAGTTGCTTCAATAAAATTTGCCCCCATTGATTGAAACTCTCTTCCAAACCCAAAAGAATTACCACTCTTTCTCATGATTCTATTCTCTTCTTTTCATGTCGGTCAAAGTGGAATTCTCTTTCTTTTCTTTTTTTTCCCATGTAATTCCACTTTTTAACTATTACTACAAAGTTTAGATGCTTTGATGCTATTCTGACAAGAAATTCAATCCACATGCCAATTGATCCAAGAGGGGCTTTGTTCCTCTATTTTGTTTCTTACTTTATGCTCTTCTTGTTTGGCTGCGGAGAAGCCGAAAATTTTGAAAGAGTGTTTAGATACTAAAATTCAATTATGACTTGTCATGTTTCTTCTTAGGTACAAATCAAATCATGTGAAGCTTCTCAATTAAAGGTTATATATTCCTCTTGTATTTCACTTCTTTTAGGGAAATGGTCTTTATGTGGGATCGGATAATTATGCAAAGTTAGTGAAGAGTGTGCTTTGCACTTTGAATTCATGACAGTTGAGTCAATGAATTGCAACTGTCATAACAATTACACTATATATTTGTTGATTTTGGATCCCCGCAGCCCTTGTGACCAGCACTCACGTGGTCACTTGTAGGATCATAATTTTATTATTATTATTATTTTTTTTTGCTTGTATTTTTTCAAAATGCATATACATATATATATTTTTAATTTTTTATAGTCCTATAAGTGACCACGTAAATGCTGTCCACAATAACTACTGAGGATCTGGACTTATACTTATTCTCCTTGAGGGGCCTATGACCACTTAAATTGGTATTGAAGAGCCTATAGCTATTCCCGCTCATGTCACGTACATCCTTATATAATAGAACTCCCCCATGACTCATTTTCATACCTCATATAATTACTCTCTTCTAGTGCAAATTGTCAAAAATAATATTAGGGGGTGTAAATCAATAACCTCCCTTGAGGTGTATCATAGATCGATACATAGAGACCTTCTTCTTATGTTAAATATTACACCGAATAGATGGAACCTAACGGTGTTGATAGTGCATAGAAGAGTACCGATATACCATTTGACTAAAATCTAATTTTTTGATCATAATATTCATCACAACATTCTGTATGAAAAGACAAATTTACATTTTAAGATATTAATATATATGTATATATATATACTAGTCTTAAAACACGTGCTTTGCACGTGGTGATGCACGAAGGGTGGATAATAACAAATTGAAGGATTCAACTATCTAAACACTTGACTCGCACAAATAATTTTTTAAAATATTTTTGAAAAGTATTAAAAGCTAGGAGAATTCACATCAGACGCCTAATATTAAAGTATTTAGATGCTATAGTATATTACAAGTGGTGAAGTGATGCACTGAAACACTTCCTAATTATTCACTTTAATTTATGTCATAAGTTCTTGAAAATATTCTGACAATTTTTACTATGCTCCGTTATTGCTAATTATGTGATCATAAGGATGCAAGTTAGAGCTGAAATTGCAAAACCAATTCGGAAGACTACGATTATGGAATCATAAAATTAGCTATGAATTGCAATCATTGAAAATTTGAAAATTTGCACCCAAAATATATATATATATATATATATTCGAATCGAAATGGAGATGGAAATTTTAAAATTTTAATTTCCAAAATATTCTGGACAACTTCTACCCTGCAAAGAATTTTAGAATTGATTCAATGTATGCCTATATATTTTATTTTCAATACTTATAACATGAAAGGTTTTATTTTAAAATTCCAATAAAAAAAATCTGATTTCAAAATTTGTGAAATAAATTAAAATTCCAAAATTTTGGAATCTAATTGGAATTTTGAAATTTGGAAGTTTCGGAATCAGAATGAGCATCTCTGTATATTACGAAAATTATATGATTTTTTTTAATACATCAATTCTGATTTGATCCATTCGAAAATTAGCGCCATGTGTTCATATATGTTTCTTTTGTAGATTATGTTGAGGGGAACCCCTCCTTAGGCTCTAGAGATGAATAATTACGTGATTAATACTTTTTATGAGCATAATTTTAGTTGCGATAAGATGAAGAAGGGTTTTGTTAGTAACTTGTTTTTTCTCTTCTAAATTACAAACTAACACATCCTCATGTATCCATTTGAATAAATTTGTGGTGAAATATTGAATGCTAGTAGCTCGGGTCAAGAAAATTTTAGCAAAGAATAAAAGAAATAATCACGAACAAAATAAAGCAATCAAAATGAACTTTCAAAATGGTTGGCTTGTCAACAAAACAACTAAACGTAGAAATTAAGTCAAATTTGATTCCCAAATACAATTTTGAGAGACCTTAAAAATGCAACCAATTGACATTACAAATGCCACCCAAATAAAAGACAAAAATAGCTTCTGGACTGAAATGGATAGAAATCTGGAATAGTTGATTAACCCGGCTTGAAATGGGTATTATCTCAAGAATGGTTAATAATCCATGAAAAGAAGAAAAGCACACCAATTGTTGTCTTATCTTTTTCCAATCGAATTTCTGGATTCCCAATAAAGTTTGCATTCAAGGCCAATCCATAGGTCTTTCTCAACTTTCACAATGTTATTACATCAGTAGATATATATCATTCATTGATCATTTGATCCCCACAAAACACAGCAAAAAAAAATGAATTGACAAAGCCAGAAGCACAAAACCCGTGGATATAATGAAATTTTAGTCTTATGCTTCATATTGTTTTACCTTTTTTTTCCAACAAAGTTTTTGGATATAAAGTGTTAACGTTTTCTATGGTCTGAAATTAAATTTATTTCCTTTTTTTCTTATTATTTGTCGAAAGCATTTTGTAATTGCTTTGAAGAGTTAGGAGTTAACATGCACTAATCAAGTAAAAACATGATGAAATACACAACACTTAAAAAATTGAAGCAAAGGTAGTTCTTGACTAATTTATTTTTTATTCATTTATTATTATTTTTTTTAAAATATTTTTCAAAGATATACACTACACAAGGTAGTGCTCTCCTACCCCATCAACCCCTCAATCATTGAGACACGAACACTTTCTTGACTACTTCGTGCACCACCCAACTAATTAATTTATTATTTTTATTTAGAAAAATGCGAAAAATTAAAATTAAGTTAAAATAATTTACAAACTTTAAGCAAAATAGATTTTCAAAATATTGAAGTCTAATACAATAGGTTATAATCTATTATCATTATTGTTGGTGCTAGCTATTTATGGAATCAAAATCATGTTCAAAAATTAGGCGTAGCATTATCTTAGAAATTCTTAGGAAGACCAATGATGTTCGTTATTGTTTCCATGGTTTTGTGCTTCATAGGAAGGAGTAGGGATAAAAATATTAAATGTTTAACAAAAAAAGGGTCTATAAACACTCAAATATTAGTAGCCGTGTAACATATACAAAGCTTAGGGAGTCTTTGATAAAATTAAAAATTTAGCACTGAAAATTAAGTGCTGAATTTTAAGTAATGAAAATTTTAAGCGATTGAATTTACAAAACTGAAAACAGTGTTTTAAGTATTGAAATAAAATGCATTCAGTGAATAGTTTCAGCAGAAAATTTTCACTTAAAGTTTTCAGTGAATTTTTGGTTGCTTTTTCAATTAAGTGGTACATTATCAAACGCACTGAATAGAAATAAGTGCTGAAAATTTTCATTTTCACCACTTAATTGGGTTATTAAACACACTCTTAGTGAAAAAAAAAAAAAAAGATAAAAGAAAAGATAAAAGCATCTTAAAACATGTTCGTTGATCTTGCACCGAGAAGAAAAAAAGACATCAATGGCAATGTAAGGAAGGAAAAAGATGTACAAATGGCTATGTGATGTGAAAGGAGGAAGAAAAACCAGTGACGTGAAATTTAATAAATTAAGCTACTTTAATTAGCTTCCTAAAGCCAAAGGCTGTTAAATTTTATTAGGATTCTTAATCCATGTATCTCTACTTTTTTTCTGTCAAAGGTTTTTGACCTTAAATAGGATTCCTAAATGATTTTTCCAAAGAGAACAAATATGGCATGAATCTATGGATTTGCTCAAAATGTCTCACGATTCATGTCATCACAGTTATATGCCATTTTTTGTTTCTATTTAATTGTTATATACATACATATATATACTTTATTAAAGAAGATGTGGGTTAGCTTAAAATATGTGACGATTCATATAACCATATTAATAAAGATTATATCCAAAAATAAAAAAGTGTAGGACAATTATATGCCATTTTTTGTTTCTATTTAATTGTTAAATACATACATATATATACTTTATTAAAGAAGATGTGGGTTAGCTTAAAATATGTGACAGATTCATATAACCATATTAATAAATATTGTATCCAAAAATAAAAAAAAGAGTAGGACTCTTATGGACACACCAAAAAAAAAAAAAGTGGCATACTAAAGTTAATAAAACTCTAAGAGAATAACGTAAGTAAAAGTGCACCGATTGATAAAAGTGTAAAACACTTATGGGCATCCGTGCACTTATATATATTATAGATATATATATATATTTTTACTCTAACAAGGGTGAAGTGATATTTTAAAAAGATATTAACCCAACTGTGAAAGGGTGGTATAAGGGTTACACAACATAAAATTCGAGAGAGATTAATGTAATTTTTGAAACTACGAAGAAGTCAAGGTCATTGTAACTTACCCAACATAAATTACATAATTGCACAACCTTATAAACTTTCTCACCTTCTCCTTGTCCATCATTTTCTAGGAGTAATTGCTAGGGTCCACAAAAGCTCAACTTAATTTTTTTCGTTCTTGTGGGCCGCTCAAGTCTAAAGTCAATCCACGAGAAGGAATGGGTCTGAGTCATATCTGTATACGAGCCATTGGATTGAATAGTTTCCATCATCATTTAAGACCAATGACAATAATGTGTCTTTAGTCAATCGCACCTTAACCTTTTTCTTAGTGTGCAAATTAGTTTAGAAAATTCTATCTATACTCACCTGCTATATTAAATGCAATGAAGTATGTGGGTGTAGAGAGTCATTAAGTGGGTGCATTTAGAATTTCTCAGTTAGTTTTTCTAAATTGAATTCACATTAAATGTTCAAAAGGTATAGAAAAAATAATTTATTTATAGTTAGTGGCATATTGTTGGGCGTGGCTTATATTATAATGGGTATGTTATACTAGGCCCAAGAGTCAAGGAGAGGGTCATATGCCCATGGCAGTACGGTATGAGCATTTTGAGGAATTTGCCATATACCCATAGGAGATATATAAATTATAACCCTAATCGTTTTTGACATTGTGGAAACTTCTAGCTCTCCGGTGTAGACATAGGCACATTGTCAAATCACGTAGAAATCTCTGTGTCTCTTTTAACCTTTCTATTTTTCATATATTGTTTGTGTGTGATTGTTTCGATCCAACACATACAAAAAAGAGAAGTTCAAAACTTTTTTACAAGCTAACGTTGCTTCATTCATTTTTTAAAAATTAAACAGGGATGGGGTGGGTGTTGTCAACCTATGCAGTAGAGGTGCCTAAAACTCAACTCAAGGCCAAACATGCTATATTAGCTTTGCTTTGCTCTTGAATAAAAAATTAATGTGATATTTTTCTTTTGGGAAATTAAGTTAATGTGATATTTGTTGTTGAGATGCTACATCCATATCAAAAAAAAAAAAAAACATGAAACTGTATATGTGATAGTCATACCGTGTGACGAATACTGTGATCTCCTCATAACTGTAGGACCTACAAAATACTCAAATTACAGTGAAAGTCATATAGGTGTAACGATCACATGAGATAATTTCTCGAAAAAAAAGTTCTATGATAACATACATTAAGGCTACGTTTGGCCCCCACATGGCTTTTTAAAAGGAGCTTATGAAATTTATTACTAAGTTGTTTGATAATTTTATACAAATGACACACTACTCTTCAAAAAGACATCAAGAAATCAAAAAGCAACCTTGATCTTTTAAAAGCTCCATTATAGAGCTTTTAAAAGCTCCCCCTAAAAAAATCCTATGTTCAATTTTTGTAAAGCTCATAAACTAATTACTATATAAAATAACATAAAATTATACTTTAAAAAAAAAAAAAAAAAACACCAAAATAAGGGTCAAACTAAGCCTAAGTAGTTTAGCCAAAATTAGTTGAACCAGTACTAATCAATTTGAGGTGGTGTAAAAAAAAATCTTCCTTTGAAGTTTAAAGTGGCCGTACAGTTTATCCAACTCATACCTTCTGGACATATCGGAAAAGTGAAATTTTGGCTCCCACTCTCAAATGTCTAGAAACAATGTACATAGCTATTAGCAAAAGTAGCAATAGGGGCGTTGGTGGTACGGCCTTTCTCTAATACTTAAAACCTTCCTTTCAAAACTTTCAAATGGCTCAAACAGTCAAACTCATCTCATGCCCTCAACTTGGAGACACACTCATTATCTCTACGTTAGGGACCAATTTGAAATGGGTACTAGTATCTTATTGGTTTGAGGTAAAATCTTTTGTGTGTTACTACTTACTCGTACCCTAAACCAAATATTATAGGGTAGACATGAAATACTGTTTTAAGAGAAAATGGGTCTTATTCAATAGTGGTCTCACTTGGGTAAGAGGTAATGATAGAGGTCAGAGACAACTAACTTTCTAGTATTTTTTGCTCATTTGAGGCCTTTGTGGGAATAAGAAATTTTTTGTAAAAGAGATTTTTCTCTAAAGATTTTTTAAATACTGTCGTGGATAAGATTTTTCAGATTTTTCAAAAACTTCAATTTGCTGCTTAAATTAATCTATTTTCAGTTTTTTTGGAAAAATTAGTTTTTGAAAAAACTATAAAAAGTTGGCTACCAAACGGGTTCAACTTTTTTCAGTAATCCGAAATAAGTGGTTGCCAAATTCACCCTTTCTAGTCTCAAGCTTGAATCCTCTATCTGTTACTTGGGTGTGTCACAAGTCTTACCCCTTGAAGTTTTACCATTATATGTTGAATAATGGCCCCCTAAATAGGTAAAGAGACAACTTTTAATGGGTTTGTTTCGCAGACTGAGGGCAGGACTAAGTGGGGATTAGACTAATAGTTTATTTTAATTAGATAGTCTACTGTTTAGATACACTTAACCACATGGACTAATAATTTTAATTAATTAATTAATTAGTCCTCCAAATGAGGGAATATTTAATCCCATGAGAATTGTGGTATTATTAGTCCTAGGTATATATTATCCCTCAATCCCGTCCACGAAACGAACCTTGTTTTTAAAAAAGGTAAGTTAGGTAACCTTATTATTATTATTTTTTTTTTTTTGCTGAGAATGTTAGGTAACCTTAGTGCAAAGAGTAGGTTAATCGATTCTGTAAGGTGATCCTAGCTACCATGTACATTGAAGCACATTTGAGATTCTTGAAATAAGAACAATAATAAACAGGCCGGCCAGTATATAGATATACAGAAGTGTAAATTGGAGAAACTTCAAGCATTGAATGGTCCAAGTTAGACTTAATGCTAAGAATATTTGGTTAATCCGGCCACAAGGACTTGAAAGGAGGGGACCATGTTGAAGTGAGTCCAAAAACTGCAGAAATAATCCATTAAAGTGCTAAAAATGTCATGTTTGGGGAATCTGAGATTTCTGAGTACCAAAACACCCAAGACACACTCTTAATTCATCTTGTTTTCTTTATGTCATCTTTCTAGACATATTACAGTAAATTCATCAGCTTTTCCTCTCTCAAGTTGATGTAAAGGGAAACATTGAATGTGTTGTGAAGATAATATCTGATGGTTTGTCTCAGCCATTGCCACCCATCAAATTCAACATCTGAAAAGAGGCAATTTCATGTACTCATCTACCTCAATTTTATTTTTGTTTTCCATTTTATTTTATTTTATTTTATTTTTTTCAAAGTGATTAGCAGATAAAATATGAAATATAAAATAAAATTGTGATAGAACTTGAACCAATATGAACAAATGACATGTCACTCATATATATGCTCCCACTGTTGCAGCAAGGATTTGGATACAAATTTATTAATATTTTCATTTGATCATTTAGAGCGCTTTCATGAGCATTTCTTGTAAAAAGTACAAACTCAAATTGGTGGCCTTATATCAAATTTTTTTTTTTTTGCATAAATGACTGCCTAAAAAGGACTCCTAGTTAGCCTCTAAACAATCTTGTTAATTAGCAAATTTACGTCACTCACTTACTACATTACATTGTTCTAGCAATTAAACATTTTGCACAGATTAAAGAATTCTTTTGCATTCTTTCTTTTTCTTTCTTTTTTCTTTTTTTTTTTTTTTTTTGGGGGGGGGGGAGGGAGGGTGGGGTGGGGGTTGTACACTAATGAACAGTACAAGAGTGTCGAGAAACACGGACCACACGCATGGCCTACTCACTTGATGACTATAATTTTTATTTTTGTTTTCCTTTCTGATTTGTTTAATTTCAAATTAATCATGTGGTCTTCTAATTATATACAGCCCAACTTTGTCTTTTCAAATATTCATATGATGTACGTACCCCTTCAAAAAGCAACCATGTCTTTAGCAGCTTTTCTGCTATCAAATTTGGGAGGAAATTTACCTTAGTTTAATATGTTACTTCCATAATAGTTATTACACTAAACAAACCACTCTAGCTATGTGGTTACTTTAGTTTAAGGCTTAATTAATCAAACCCTCTTATATTTCACTTTCAGCTTGTGTTTATTATTTGATATTGTTTGCCTTCACCAAACATTTAATAAGTGCCCCGCATTGAACAAGTGTGAACCCAAAATTTGGCTGTTTAATTATGTTTTTCTTCTACACTAGACAGACTCGAGCCGTTGCAGTATATATAAACAACACAGCCTTACATAACCTTGCAATGCGGATAGGCTGCTTTCGAGTTTTGAACCTGTAACGCTTGATCAAGTCACAATTAATACTGCTTTGCCCTCGGCACCTCGCTAAGAGTGGGGCTAAAGTTGATTCTCTAAGGGAACAATTGCACAGGCGCCATATATATCTCGTTCCACTGAGATCGATCTCTCACTATAATTAAATTCTGTTTGCCTAAGGGGTATGTTTAATTTGAGAGTGACAGCACCTTGTGGGCCAAAAAATTCCAACATGCCTCTGTTATGTATTGGGTTAGAATGAGAGGTATATAAAGACTCATAAGCAATGGAAAAGAGTAAGTTTTAAAGTTGGAAGTAGAGTTGTGAACACAAATTAAAGGAGCTACTTGGTAGGATGTGGCAAGCATCATTGCCAGAGCCCTAAAAAGATAAGTAGGGAACACTATAGGTAACCCCCACAACTTTAGAGTGCTCTAATCAAATAACATAATATGTAAATTTACAAAATACATATAATCTAAATTGTGATATAATACTCTTACATGCAATTATAATAAATTTCTACAATGATGGTATAACCCCACCTTTATAAAACTAACTAAATTTCACATTTATAAACTTTTTGTTAGGGTAAAATGAAGCAAAGTAGGGATACAATTTTAATTTTAATTTTAATTTTAATTTTTATTTTGATAGAAGGCGCATTTCATTTCAACACAACAAAGACATATCCCAAAAGGACCAGTACAAACGAACAGAAAAAAGAAAAATATATGATAAAAAAAAAACACAACAATTGTTTGAACCGCACTGTTGCTATGAAGGTACACATGATAAGAAAGAAAAATACATGATAAGAAGGTATACAGTCTTAATTTATTTTGGGTTGGGACACAAAATGTTCACAAAGAGATGCTCACAAAAGGATGTGGTAATATCTCATGTGGCAGTAAGACCCACCACACTTAACTCAAGTCATGAGATGTCACATCCATTTGTGAGCATCTCTTTGTGACCCTTTTGTGTTTCTAACATTACCCATTTATTTAAGTTAAGTAGATATATATATATATATATATATATATATATAGTATCATGTAAATAACTAAATATTTATGGGAGGCTTGGTTTAAGGTCCCTAAGGTTGGGCATCTTTGATTTATAGAACAAGCCATAAACAAAAACTCCCATAAGGACACACCCTAAAAAACTTTCCCTCCTAATGTCCCTAAGATTTTGAATTTCATCCCTAAAGAAAACACTTGCATTTTATCTCCCAAATATACCCCCAAACCCTAGTCTCCCACATGTTCTCTATTTTCTCTCTCTCTCTCTCTCTCTGTCTAGGATCTCTCTCTCTCTCTCTCTCTCTCTCTCTCTCTCTCTCTAAGCCACCGCCAATCCACCACCAAGCCGCCACCGTCACCACCACCAACCACTGGCATAGTCGCCGCCACCACATTTGGAGATCCACCTCCACCACCTCTGTCTTCTATCTTCTCTCTCTCTCTACCTTTCTCTCTCCGCCATCAACCATGGTTGTCAAGCAGCCACCACCAACTTGGCCAGCCACCGTAAGGTGCCGCCACCACCATCGTGCAGCACATGGAGCAACCACCACCAACATCGCAAGCTGTGACTACCACTATCTCCGAGCTGCTGCCGTCGCCACCACGTTCGCCCAACAACACCACCACTACTACCATCACGAGCCACCACCACTAGTACCATTGTGCTACTCGTCACCATGGTCATTGGCATCACTTTTTTTTAATCAGGGTTTCGGTAGTAGAATGTTATTGGTGGTTTGAATATGATGATCAATGGGAGAAATACAGTTGGAAGAAATTGAAGGTGGTGATGAAGTAATCCTTGTTGTTGCCATGTTGTACAGGAATGAGACGAAGAAGAAAAAGGACTAAAATCAAATCCTAAGTGAAAATTTTCTTAAGATGTCATATCCTAAGTGAAATTTTACTTAAGATATCAAATCCTAAGTAAAAATCTTTCTTCCTCCCTCCATAACCATCTCTCGATCTTTTCTCTCTCTAACTTTCTCTTTTCCTCACTCCATAGCCGCCACCACAATCTCTCTTCTCTCTAAGTTTCATAATTCTCATGTTGGGCCGATCTGGAACTACAGAATTGCTAAGTTCAGTTCCTCGAACCATATTCAGATATCCTAAGTCAAATTTTGCTTAGGATATATATAGCATAATTCAAATGTTTGTTGCACAAATTTACAGATCTGATTATAAGAAAAGAAAAGAAAACCAAACATATATAATATAGCATGTAATACCCTGTATTTTCATTGTACTTTTATATTAGTTTTGATATTAATGAGATTCAGTGTGCTTGTCTTACCTTCCCTGTAAATTTCAGTTTTAATCAATCGAACTACCTTCGAGCGATCGAACTTTTGTCTCTTCACTCGATCGAAACCTTTTCAAGCGATCGAACCTCTACCGACCTGAATTTATGATGTGTCCCCATTCTCAAGCGATTGAACCCATCTCAATTGATCAAACCTTGATTGACCTGTTCACAATCTATCAAACTCTGTATTATCAATATACGTGTTCTGCTACCTGCACCTTCTCCCTCCCTATATATATGTTGGTTTCGTGTGTGTGTGTGTGTTGGGCTGCTAAAACTTGAGAGAGTTAATAGGGGGAGAGAATATATATATACACACATGCATATACATATATATATACACACAAACACTCACACACACACCCTCACAGACTCTCAAACTAAGAGAAGAAGAAGAAGTAGCAGAAGGATGAGAGAAAGAAATTAAAAGAGGCAGAGAAAGAGAAGGAGAAGGAGAAAGAGGAGTGAGGAGATCATCCTGAGGCCACCCGCGGCTACCCCGAGCTCGCCGGCGTCATCGATGTTAATGGTGAGTGCCTATACTCACTTATTAGCGTTGATATGTGTGTATATATGTGTTTCGGCAAGGAAAAATGGACCTTAAATGTGCATGAATGGTTCAATTCAGTTCTAAGATGAAAACTGCGTTCAATCGATCGAACGGATCTCGAGCGATTAAACACAGGCCAATCTTGAGCGATAGAACTTAGTTCAATCGATCAAACTTGATTTTTGTCAATCGATTACAGTGAGTTCAATCGATCGAACTTGGCAGAATGTTAAATGTTTAGTTTGTTTATATCCGATGAACTGTTAAGCTGTATATTATCATGTGTTGATTGGTAGAAGCTGTATCGGAATAATACACATGTGGAATAACGAACTTAATGCATTGAACAGTGGAACCCATTGTATATTGATGGTATAAAGTTGTAAATCAGAATGAGAAGCCGACGTGCATATTAGTGGGTCTGTCGATCGTAGTGGTCGATTCTATTTATACTTATGCGTAAGAATGCAGTCGCTAAGACCGTATAATGTCAAGTGTGAGATCCCAAGGTACTGGGATAGGATCGGGACTACGTGTCAGGTTATACGTATGATAGAGTTGGACTGCGTGCCAGATTTGGGAGGGTGTGTGATGTAGGACTTCGTGTCGAGTTTAATATATTGGGGCTGGTGGCTGTAATGTTTTGGGGCTGTAGTACCGTAGTAGCATATCGGGGCTGCATGCTGTCATAGTATAGAGGAGCTAAGTATTGAGGTATTACGGAGCTGAGTGTTGTAGTATTACTGAGTGCTGTAGTACTGTTGAGTGCTGTGATATTGCTAAGTGTTGTAGTATTGCTGAGTGCTGTGATATTGCTTAGTACTGTAGTATTGCTAAGTGCTGTAGTATTGCTGATGCTGTGGTAGAGCTGAGTGCTTACGGAGTTGAGTGTTGTGGTATAGCGGAGCTGAGTGCTGCGGTATGTCAGGGCTGCGTGTTGTATTATATTAGGGCTGCGTGCCGTATTATATCATGGTGGGTTGGCTGAAACGTTAGGACTGTGTGTTGGGATTTGATAGCTTGTGTGATATATGACTACGTGCATAATTTATATGTTAGAGCGTGGGACTTCGTGTCAGGTGTGACAGACCGTAGGTATGGGACTACGTGTCTAATTAATATGGATCCAAGAGTCTGTGTTATATATGTTTGGGATGGATTGGGACGATGTCCGTTGAGATATATTGAGTTGGTGCATTCATGAACATGAACGATGAGATGATCATTAATGATGATGTTGTTACATATGCTGCAAATCTATAGATACTTTGTTAGTGTTTGAATTCACTCGGCTTTCGTAGCTGACGGCGTTTATGCCGCTGGATATTCGACATCCAGTTGGCCAGAGTTATGAGTATGTAGGAGATGCATACATGGATAGGGACTACGAGGATGGAGCCTACGATGACGGAGGCTATGCTAGTGTTGACTACTACGCAAGCTGAAGACCTAGAGCTAGCCGTAGATAGTTTATGCTTCTGTTTTTTTAGAAACACTATAATAGTTACGTTTATAATCGGCGTATGTTGCCGTTATACTTTAATTACGTTTCTGTAGATACTTAAGATTTGTAATAGTTTAGTATTAAATTCTGCTTGTATATATTGGCCTTAGAAATTTCTAATGCGTGGTTTGATTTCATTATTCTGATGATTAGACTTTGGTTATGGACAATTTGGTGACTTTCAACTGTCATGGCCTACGGGTCTAAAAAGAAATTTATTTTCCCTATTTTTGTTCAGTGACAACACACACATACATATATATATATATATATATACCGTTTATATATACACACACAGTGTGTGTGTGTGTGTGAGGATTCCTTGCAAAAAAATTTGTTATATAGGATTGGTGATCACTTGAAGGAAGGTCGCCGAAGGTGGCAAGGCTGGTGGCCGGAGGTGGTGGGGACGGTGGCCGGGGGTGGCAATGCTGGTGGTCGGAGGTGGCATAGGTGGTGTTAATGGTGGCGGTAATGGTGGCGGTAATGGTGGCTAGGATTTGGTTAAGATTAGAGGTTGAAAATGAAGATATTTTGGTCTATATGGACATTGGAATGATTTATCCCCAATGTATATTTTAAGTTGTCCTGATCCCAATAAACCTCCTCTTAATAACATTTTCACCAATTTTCCCAATATTTAATACCCACGTCAGCAGTTAGACCATGACATCATTGTTTTCGGACCAATAGCCATATAGCATGTATGTAATTGTTAGGATGTCACTATTGCTTGCCAGTGGATATCAGGACTGTTCCAACATTTTGTCTACAAGTTGTTTAATTGCATTACAATTCAATATGGAAGCTAGTCTGATCTTTTAGTCTTTAGACTAAGTTTGGAATGAAAAACTTTTACTCCACGGTCTCCAGCAGCTTTCAATTTTTCATTACCCTCTCTCTGTCTCTCATGAATTTTTTTTTGTTTTGGTAATATTTAGAGTGTCTGAACTAATTTGCGCGCACTTCAACTAATCCCCCAAGACCCTAGAGCCGCGGATGAATCATGTCTCTCTCATGATCCTCTCTTTTTCATTGGGCTATAAAGTGATAGCCCTCCTTTAGCTCATATATGAATCTCTCTTCTTGAAAGAGAGCTATATATCTCATAATAGAGTAAAGAATCTTTAAATATGGACAGAGATAGTAATGGAAAAAATAAGGAAGCAATTAATTACATTTTACCCATTTGTGGTAAGGCTTATTTCCACTTTATCTCCCTGTGGTTCAAAAGTTGACACTTAATTCCCTCGTGATTTTATACTAGAATTCTCTCAAAATAGCCCCACATGCATGAAGGTTAAGTGTTAAAATTTACCCCACATAAGAGAGTTAACTGTCAAAATTAACCCCACATAAGCAGTTAACTCCAAAATTAGTCTCCCAAAGGGGTTAAGTATTAAAAATTAGCTCCACATCACATAGGTGGGTTAAATGACAAAATTATTCATACATAAGGGCTTAACCCCAAAATTAACTTCACAAAGCGAGTTAACTGTTAATATTTTTGGCCAATTTTAAAATTTCTAACATTTTTGAGAAAAAAATTTAACAGTTTCACTTTAGTCCAAAACCACTGAGGATTAAGTGTCCTCATTTGAACCACGGGGTAAAGTGAAAACGGGCCTAACAACGGGGGTTAAAATTTATTTAATAATCCTTGTACATTTCAAGAAAAGAAAAGATAAATTGACATATCAAATTAACATTTTTATAAATGTTTTTCTTATTTTCTTTTATATTATATTTTCTCACGTTATTCTTTATTAGCCAAAAAAATAAAAGTATTTTTCTTACTATTTTTTCTGTCTTTTTTTAATTCTTGCTAAATTCATAAACCAAATGCGGCTTAAGCTAACAATCAGGGCAAAAAAAAAAAAAAATACAATCAGGGACCACGAAACGAAACAAATGCAATATATATACGTATGATCGATATTCATATATGTGTGTGTGTATATATATATATATGTATAGTAGCAGCAGGCATATGCATGGGTGATTGCATAAGCATGCAATGCTAAGTACAAATTACCAGGTGCGCGTGCCAGCACAGCAGGGCCCAACACCATTAACAAACTTATTATAAGTCTCGCTTACTTACGGATAATGACAGATTTAAAAGTTGTATGAAAGAGAAAATTCTTCTTAAATCCCATCCATTAAGAAAAACGAACAACTAAGATCTTGATTCGTATTTTTCATGTTGACTATCTTAGGGATGGCCCACCGCCCACTTGATGGACAACCTTCATTCCATTCATAAAAAAGTTCCTGTAGTATCGGCAACAGGGTTTCATTTCATTTTTGTCAAAAAAAAAAAAAAAAACTCTCATAATGCTGTGCAAATGTTTTAACAGATGCACACATAATGTGACACTGGTTGGTGGTATAATGTAGTAATATTCACTCCCATAGGCTTAAACTGATGAGAAGATGGGATCACTCACTAAATATTAAGTGTATTAAGTGTAGATTGTTACTGCTGCCTAAGATAAAGGTAATGTCCTATTTTACAGGAAAGTATGTAGTTGTGGACTAAGTCATGTACACTTAATAGTACTAAATAAGCTCAAAACAACTAGGAGTATAAATAAATCGACTTAACCGATTGGTTCGGTTTTTAAAAATTTCAAGTAGTGTAAAATAGAACCGAACTGAAATTATACACTGAATCGAATCGAAACCGATCGATTTGACTAAAAATTGGACCAAATCGAACCATTTTCACCCCTAAGACCAACCCAATACATAGTCGACACCCCCGCCTAGATTCTAATGTTCACGTCACGGGATTACACGTCATACCCACAACCGTCCACATGCTAGTAGTATCCCAAAGTTGACTCCCATACCAAATAATATAGTAAGAACATTCATTCCCAAAAGCTTAAGCTGGTGGGAGGAAGGACGGGGTCACCCACTAAATAAGTAACAAGCTCAGAATAACTCAGCACACAATCAATGTTGAACAAATTAAGTCGCCCCAACAACACTGCATCATAGTGCCACAAACCACTATATATGATATAATTGACAAAACATTTGGTAACCTAATTTAAGATTAAAATTTGGGATATATTTATATATATATATATATATCTAAACATTATTCGTTACTAATATAGCATAGCTTTTGTTATTGTTTTAAGTAAATCAAAGTAGCATAGCTTTTGTTTTCCTATTTACTAGTACTAATTAAATTGGTATGTAGATGAAATGAAAGGTGAACTCACAAAAAAAAAAAAAAAAACCAGGGCAGCTGACACAAAGAACATCTAGGGAAGTGAGAAAGAGAGGACTCAAAGCAAAGAACTTTGAAAACCCAGAATCAAGTGTAATTCCTATCTGTCCTCATAACCAAAGTAAAGAATAACAGAAAAATCAGTACCCATTATGCCCTATAAAAAATTTAACACAAAAAAGCTAAAGTTTTCAGTCCTTGTATTGGAGACTGGAAACATTCCACTCCTCCCCCATCTCTCTCCTCTTTCTCTCTCTACTCATTTTTTTTTCCCTTTCAAAAACTAAAAAAATTGTGCATGTTTTGATCACAACCCACTATTTATTTCTCCAACCCACATGAGTAAAACTCTAAAAAAGCTCACAAACCATTTCTTAACTCTTTTTTTATTAGCTCATGCTTGGAAGTTGTAGGTGTCAGAACATAAACCAAGGTTTTAGAAGCTGAGAGAGAGAGAGAGAGAGAGAGAGAGAGAGAGAGAGAGAGAGAGAGAGAGAGAGAGAGAGAGAGAGAGAGAGAGAGAAGGGGGGGTGTCTGTTATTCTGGGATTTTGGAGCTTTGGAAATGGCGAGACATTGAATAGAGAATGGTTATTTTGTGTTGAATGGATTTGATGGGAGGTGTGCTTCAATGGACAAAGACCAAGAATAATTGGATTGGTTTTGATCACAGAAGAAGACAACATCAATGTACACAAACACATATAGATATCCTAGTACAAGAAGCAACACACACAAGATCTTCAAAGATGGCCCCATCTTGCTGTTGCAAAATGACCTCCCCAATAATTTCCATTTTTGTTTGCTTTCTCTTTGTTACTTCCTCTGTTTGTCCGGTCCTTTCGTCGGATTCCGGCAATTACCGACAAGCCAATCAGACTTTCCGGTCAGGCGAAGATTTACAGAAGTTAAAAATGATTAGAACCCATCTCAAGAAGATCAATAAGCCTTCTGTCAAGACAATTCAGGTATTTTTCTATTTATTTCTTATTATTATCTAATTCTTTGTTCTGAACATTTTTTTTTTTTTAATTTTAATTTCCCCTGTTTTTGTTCTGCTTTGTTCTTTACTTTGTTGTCATTTTTCAATAAAAATTTTTGGTGCAGAGTCCTGATGGTGATCTGATAGATTGTGTCATATCTCACCACCAACGTGCTTTTGATCATCCTCAATTAAAAGGACAAAAGCCAGTGGTATGTGATTTTTATTGCAAATTAATTTGAATTCTTTTGGGTGTGTCATGTGTGTGAATCTTTAGTGCAACTAGAAAATTAATTAGAATTCAACTTCTTTTTTTTTTTTTTTTTTTTGAATGAATTAATAGGATCCACCGGAGAGACCGAAAGGCCACAATCCGAGAGGCATGTTATCAGAAAATTATCAGCTATGGAGTATATCTGGTGAATCATGTCCACAAGGAACAATTCCAATAAGAAGAACAAGTGAGGAAGACATACTAAGAGCTAATTCAATTCGAAGATTCGGACAAAAATTACCCAGACCTATTCGACGTGACTCTTCTAGCGATGGCCATGAGGTTAGTTAGTCATTAAGTGTTTGAATTATAACTACATTCAGAAAAATCTATATGATTAATTCTCTTAAAATAAATCAAATAGCTCAATATATAGAAACTAGCTAGTATCATGTTTACATGATATTAATTTTTGTTGATGAGAAAAATGGACAAGGCTCAGCCTTGAATATACTTCAAATTTGATTTAAATGAACCAAAATCCATAGTACGTCTTCTCGGGGAATATAAAATTTCTTTTCTTTACCAAACTGTGTTTAAGGTTTTTTTTTTTTTTTTTTAAGCAGCATCTTTCTTTCTTTCTTTCTTTTTTTCTCAAGTATTAAGCAAAATGACTCAGAGCGAGACCCATACAGAGCTTAATTTTCTTTCTGGAACAAATTTAATAATTTTGGAAGCTGGTTCGTCATTACTTCAGTCATTAATGTATGTTTTCAGATTTCCATTTCTAGAAATTACAGATTTCATGGTTTATGACTTTATGTGGTTTTCCCCTACTAGTCAATTTAACTTATTTCTTAGGGGGGGAAAAAAGTTTTTGCATTAATGAATCTTCAATAACTTCTTGTTAAAATTGATTACCAGTCCTATGAATTCAGAAGCTTCCTAAGTCATATAATTCAACAATAAAAGACATTGAAATCAATACTAAACCACTTCAAAACAAAACAAAAAAAACATAAAAAAAAAAAAAAAATCGTACTAAACTATAAATCCATATGGGATCTTGGTAATGCAAATAATTTGAATCTTTTAAGTAATTTTTTTTTTTTCTCATTTACTTTCTTCAATATTTCAGCACGCGGTAGGTTATGTAACTGGAGATCAATATTATGGAGCGAAAGCAAGCATAAACGTGTGGGCACCGCGTGTGGCAAATCAATATGAATTCAGCCTATCACAAATGTGGGTGATTTCTGGTTCATTTGGCGATGATCTTAACACCATTGAAGCTGGTTGGCAGGTATTTTCATGACCCCTTATTGATATCATTTTCTCAACCAAGAAAAATAAGACAAGAGAGAAGGCGTTTTCTTTACATATCAGCAAGAATGTAATAATACCCAATTTAGTGCTATTTCAATCAAAGCAATTATTATAAATCATTGTGTACTAGCAATAATGCTAATTCATTAATTTTCCACAGGTTAGCCCGGAGCTATATGGTGACAACTATCCTCGCTTCTTTACTTACTGGACGGTAAATTCTTTGTCGCACTTTTGCTTTATTTATTTATTTTTTATTTTTGTTTTATAATTGTATGAGTTATAAGAACAACAAAACAACTAATTGGTGATTGTATGTATGTATGTATATTTGTATATAACTGATCTACAGAGTGATGCATATCAAGCAACTGGATGCTACAATTTGCTTTGCTCGGGTTTCGTTCAGACCAACAATAGGATTGCAATTGGGGCTGCAATCTCTCCAACTTCTTCATATAATGGTGGACAATTCGATATCAGCTTATTGGTTTGGAAGGTAATTTTGTACTCCCTCTAATAAATTTTGCTTCTGTTAATTTGGTTGCTGAGGTAATTGAAAATTCCCAAGTTACATTTGTTTTGAACCCAAATACGTCTCTAGAAAATCAAGTTTATGTAAACATTTGATTCGTAGAGAAGACTATCTTTAAAAAAAAAATTGTTATCAAATAAAAATATTAAAGGTTGAAAAAATATATATATTTTGTTCACACTTGAAAACTATTTGCCGGGAAAAAAATAAAAGAACATGGACTAATTAATTTATATCCATGTTTCATTAGACAGTGGGCAGTTTTTACCGTTAATTTAGTAAAGTTCAGCTTATATCATTGTAGGGGGAAGAAAACAAATGTATTTTGAAAATACTAACACATTCACTTTAGTTCGTTGTTGTACATATGCACAAACAAGTAGGTTGACAGCCATATGACTCTGAATCTATGCTTTGTGGGTCCTACCAATTTGTGTACGTAGATACGTATAGGGACTTGTATTTGAAGCTTGATGACTATAGAGTCTGGACCCTATGATTCCAATACTTTTTGCTAACTTGGTAATGTTTGATGGGGGAAGACTTAAGAATTTTGGTACATCAAACGGCTGTGGTGGGTCCTCCACTATGTAAGATGTTCCAAATGTGAAAGTGTAGACTTTTACAACTTACAAGTCATTTGCTAAACTTCCATGTAAAACACTAGTCTAACATGCGCCACTATGCGTGCACTGTCAAATTCGTCCTATACTACACAATGACCTCCACTCCACATATAATTTTCTTACATGCATGCTTTTCTACTTTGTAAGATTCTCTCTTCTTTTCAAAGCTAAAGAGTAAAAGAATGCCCTCACTCCACCACTTTGGTGCATATATTTGTTTTCCTAATCATTTTTTTTTTACCTCGTTTTTTTATTTTAAACAAAAGGGTAAATTAGCCTTCTTACCCTTGAAGTTTGGATTGAATTTTACTTCCGTCCCTATACTTTTAGTTTGAAAGATCAGTATTTCGATATGAGTAATACTACAGACACAATACATTGCACAACACAAAGTACAACAGGGTTTTATATACCTTGTACCCTGTGCTGCTTGAATTTTTCACATTTTTCTATGCACCACTTGCACAACACAGGGTACATGCATTTAAAACCTTGTTGTGTTTTGTGTTGTGCAATGTGTTAAATATATCTATAGCATTATTGTTTCGATATTGTCCATTTGTCAACTTTTGGTGCGAATTAGGGGGAAAATTAATGTGAAACTAAATGTTTCTATAATTTTAATTTGAATGACATGATTTTTATGCTTTATAAGCAATTCGATTTTGCTCATTCTGACTGATTCGTTAACTTTTACTATGAATTTAGTAGAAATAGAAATATAATGTGAAACTCATATAAAAAAGTAAGAATAAAGTAAAATATTTCCACGCGTTAATGGCAAAAATTAACCGAGGGGCAAAATAGTAGTAGTCATGGACAAAATATACAGGAAGCTAAGTCATGGAACTGCAAGGAATACTGTGTACAAATTAAAAGTAAATGGAGTAAATTACACTTTTCAACCTCCAACTTTGGGGCTGATTGTGCCTATACTATAAATTTTCTCAATTTAGTCCTCTAATTTTGAGAAGTGTTTCACTTTGGTCCAGTAAAAAACTTATCGTCACAAAAAACAAACATTTTGTTGCTAAAGACAACTTTTTGAGACTAAGAGTTTGTGGTTGGACCAAAGTGAAACACTAATCAAACTTGAGGGACAATTCAGAAAATTTATAGTATAGGGACTAAAGTGCTCCAAAATTGGAGGGTGAAAAGTGTTATTTATCTAAAGTAAATGGGTCAAAGTCATGAACTCACCCAAATTTGAAGGGAAATTTATATATGTGTAGTTTACCCTAGCTAAATAAAAATGCCACGTACTTTACTCTATATTTATGATGTTTTTGTCTAAATTTTTATGGGTTTTACAACAATTCACATATTGGGCTACTTGTATATTTTAGTGAATGACTTTGAAATAAATTTAATACTCCAGTAAAAAGTAATAATTTTTAAGTATGTTTTGGTTGCAGGATCCAAAGCATGGAAACTGGTGGCTTGAATTCGGATCCGGAATTCTAGTCGGGTACTGGCCATCATTTTTGTTCACACACCTACAAAGTCATGCAAGCATGGTTCAATTTGGAGGAGAAACAGTTAATAGCAGGCCTTCAGGTTCTCACACATCCACCCAAATGGGAAGTGGGCATTTTGCAGGAGAGGGCTTTGGAAAAGCTTCCTATTTTCGAAATTTGCAAGTTGTTGATTGGGACAATAGTTTGATTCCATTATCCAACCTCCGGGTTTTGGCGGATAACCCGAATTGCTATGATATTCAAGGTGGGATTAACAATGTTTGGGGAAATTATTTTTACTATGGGGGACCTGGAAAAAGTGCAAGATGCCCCTAAAAGGATATGGTAAATGGGTTTTGATAGTTTTTTTTTTTTCTTTTCTGGGTGATTCGGGTTTCTTCTCGAGATCGTATATCGGGCTTTTTTTGGGTTATTCTTAAATTTATTTTTTCCGTTTGTTAATCCATTTTTCGGGTCAATCTAACAAGTGATCCATTGATTATACCACCTCTAGGGTGTTATGTAAATTTGAGAAAAGAAATAGTCAATATAGTATATATGGTTTGTGATTATCCCTTGTCTATTACTTTATATATATATATATATATATATTTAGTGTATTACGAGTTTGGAATATGGTTAATTTTGTATCGGTTACATTACATTTTTCTCCCTCGGTATTTTGCGTCTGTGTTCGACTTTGATCCTGATGTTTTAGAAAGTGGCACATACAATCCTGAGATCTATATTTTTCTTTTATGCTAGCCTGAATATAATCAACATTTTATCATTCAATGCTTTATTCTACCATCTTGAAATTTGAATGCTCTCTTTTTTCCTTTTCTTTTCTTTTCTTTTCCTTTTTTGGCAAGTGAATTTGTGTTAAGAAAAAAAGAAAAGTTTGCAAAACCTAGAAGGTGTACCCCAAAATAAACAAAAAGCCTAATTACACTTTACACCCTAGCTTATACTATACTCGTGTTATTAATTGGATATATATACTTTTTTTTTTTGGTCGATTGAATCTTGAACTTTGTGGTAGGTCCTAATGTGATGTGTATGAGATATATGAATGGGTATAACACGTAAGCAGGTTAGTACATGTGGAACAATAGATAAAATATGATAAAATAGTATAGAAAGTGTAGTAGAATAATAATGTATAAAAATACAGTAGAGATATGAGAGTCGGAGAGGACATGACTCGAGTGAGAACCAAAGTAGCCCCAAATGAGAGAGAGAGAAAGCAGTAAGTATTCGGGTTTAGGTGAATGGGTGATAAAGTATTGATAATGTCTCGGGTAGTTTAGATTGCATTAAGGGAGTGGAGATGGAAGGTGGATGGTGATTAAGGAACAATGAGAGTGATGGTAAATGACTCAGGATGTTCAGAGTAAAGGGAGACTTAGGAGGTTCAGAGTAAGGGCAAGAGTAAAATGACTCTTAGCTAAGTTGCTCTGAGACTCTATCTGGTTGTATTGAGTGAGGCTGTTATTTATACAGAGGATTGTGAGGGGTTATGGCGGTTCTTGTCTTAGCTGAAGGAGCTGAGTTTGCCCCTTTTGAGTGGTAGTCTGTTTAAGGTAGGTAGAAAACATGAATGCGTATGTTTAAGGTGGTTGGGGTCATTAAATGGGATGTGGACAAGCCAATGTTCCAGTCATACAAGAGGAAGGTGTTGTCACTTGGTAATAAGCCAATGCTAGGGGTCGGTCAAAGGGGGACAGTATGTTATTGGTGCAGAATGCTAAGCAGGGGGTATTGTTGCTTGGGGGGCAACAACTCAATATTGTGTATTGGTCAAAGGGGAGAATGATTTCTATTGGTGCAGAAGGCTAAACAATGGGGTTCTCGAGTCCATGCTGCTGTGGTTTCCAGAGGGTTAAGTAAGGGTGAGTACCCAAACTAAGGCCATTGGTGTAGAGGTTAAAGCGAGTTAAGATACCGAGGCTCACGCTATTGGTGCAAAGGATTAAGCGAGGGAGAGAACCCATGCTCTTGTCATTGGTGCAGAGTGTTAAGCGGGCTTGAAGTGACCTGACTATGGGGGGTTAAAGGTTTCAGCGGATGTTGCGGTCATCGACTCCTCTAATTGGTTATGAGGTTGGTAGGGCAGGGCACGTGAAAGTCACGTGTCTCTCTCTCTATTTGGATCCAACCCTAGCTTTGCCTGTGAGAGGCATTAGCTAAGGAGAAGCCCTTGGTCCTAGCCAAGAACTCCCGATATCCCAATGGGCATGGCCACCCTTAGGTACTGCTTCCCAACCAAGGGTGGGTGTCCCGAATGACAAGTATGTGTATTTAGTATTTAGTATTTAATAATTAGTATTTCAGTAGCATGTGGTCCTTGGTGAGTAGAGACACTAGCGAGTGAGATTCGGAGAGCGGTTTGCGAGTGGGGATCCGGAGAGTAAGAACCGAAGTGTGGTCAGCGGGTGGAGATCCGGAGAGTGGTTTGCGAGTGGGGATTTCCTTTGTCTTGGAGTGGGCTCTGAAGTGCATTAGAGTGGACTTCGAGGTGAGGCTTCAGAGTAGGCTCCTCTGAGGTGAACTTTGGAGTGGGCTCCTCTAAAGTGAGGCTTCGGAATGGGCTTGTCTGAAGTAAGGCTTTGGAATGGGCTTCTCCGAAGTGAGGCTTCGGATTAGGCTCATCCAAAGTGAGGCTTCAGAGTGGGCTTCTCCGAAGTGAGGCTTCAGAATGGGCTTCTCTGAAGTGAGGCTTCGGATTGGGCTTCTCCGAAGTGAGACTTCGAATTGGGCCGAAGTGAGACTTCGAATTGGGCTTCGAAGCGAATGGGCTTCTCTGAAGTGAGGCTTCGGAGTAGGCTTCTGCGATGTGAGGCTTCGGATTGGGCTCTTGGGCTCTTCTGCGGTATAGATGGAGCTCATAATTGGTGGTGGTATTGATACACATGGAGTCGTTGGTGACGTGTACTGGTCAAAGCTGTATGAGTTGTCAACTACTATCTACAAACTTCAAAATAACATTCAATCATACCCAAATTTTGATACAGTTGTCTTAAACGAACAAAAATTGTCACGTGAGTTGCACATAATGCTTACTTGTCACTTGTAAGTTTAAGACAAATGAAGGAGATTGTGAATGACTCAAATATGATGCGATTTTGGGTAAGATTGAATGTGATTTTAGATCTGATTGAATGTGATTTCGGATATAATTGAATGTAATTTCGAATATGGTTGAATGCGAATTTTTGCACCATTCACAATCTTCTTCGTTTGTCTTAATCTAACTCATGAAATATAAGCATTGCGCGCAACTCACGTAATAATTTCCATTGATTTAAGCTAACAGTGTCAGAATTTAGATTTAGTTGAATAAATTTTGAAATTTAAGGGTTCAATTGACCAATATATATACAGTCAGGGATCCTCTTTTTAATAAAGAGAGGGAGCCCTCTTTAGAGAATCTTTGTATATATATATATATATATATACAGTCAGGCTTTAAGGAGGGCGCCCTCTCTTTATTAAAGAGAGGACTTCTGTTTTGGTCATCGGATCGTATTTAAAAACTGTGAAATGACAACACTGCCATTAATGAAAACACGATCTGACGGTCAAAACAGAGGCCCTCTCTTTAATAAAGAGAGGGCGCCCTCTTTAGAGAATTTTCGTATATATATATATATATGTATGTGTGTTCAGTTAAAAACTCAAATATAATAAAAGGGTGTAAAGTGTAATTAGCCTAATAACTACTCCCTGTCAATATTGCCATGCAAGGAATTTCCTAACAAAAGAGGCGCAAGTACGTTTCTCAAAGTGTATGCTACTGCTTTTAACATGGACATATATATATCATTTCACTACAATTCTTTTAAGTTCTTTCTTTCATGTTTCGTGGGATGATTGGTCAACATAGCATTCATATAAGTGTAAATATCATTGACTTTCTCTCTCTGAGGTATGACTTAATATCAAAGATCTCTCTTAAGTTTTGAATAATATCATTGACCTCTTTTATTTTTAAAATCTTGTATTACTGAACTCTCCTCCATTAACTTTCGTTAACTTCTGTTGCTGTCTGAGTTTTGTTTAACAAACAAGCTTCTGTTTGTGCGTTTAGCGTTTTATTGTTATGTCACAAACAAACAAAACACTTACTTTTGTTTTATTTAGTTTAATAAATATACTATTTTGGATTTAGTTGTTTTAAAAAGAATTTTTGATATATATTTAATTGTTTAAAATTCTGTAAAATAGCAAAATAATATGTTCATTTTTCAGTATTAATCCTAGATTTATTTATATGCCTTAATAAGCATTTTAATTAAATAAGTAAAATTAATTGACTAAAATAACCACCTTCAATATTGATGGAACCACTTCAACATCCTCCAATAAAAAAATCTAGTGGATCCATTGCAACATATATTTGAGAAGTATTTGGAATTCAAAATTTGGGAAATACTTGGAAAGCATTTGGGACTTAGTTGCTAAGTCATGAGCGTACATTTTTAGTCAATTAGTTTCACTTTTTTTTTTTAGAATTAAAATGCTTATTATGACATTTAAATAAATCTATGACTAATATTGGAAAATGGACATAATATTTTACTATTTTACAGAATTTCAAACAACTAAATGTATATCGAAAATTATTTTTAAAACAACTAAAATCAAAACATTTTATTTATTAAACTTAATAAAACAAAAGGGCGGGCTCTGTTTGTTTGTGACATAACTATAGAATGTCAAACGTACAAGCAGTTGCTTGTTTGCCAAACAAGACTCGGATTCAGCAGCAGAAGTTAACGAAAGTTAATGGAGGGGAGGTCAGTGATACAAGGTTTTAAATAAGGGAGGTCAATGATATTATTCAAAACTCAAAAATAATCTTTGATATTAAGTTATACCTCAGAAGAGGTCAGTGATATTTACCCTTCACATAAACATGTACACCAATACCTTCCAGAGTACGTAGTACAGAAAGTATAGTACTAGGAATACATGGATCTTTAATTTTCTTTACAATATTTTTTTTGCTCAGCATCAATATTATAAAAATGGACAAGGTTCATAAGCATTACATCCAAAAAGACAATCCATAGAATTTGCCAAGCCCCAAAACAAAAGGCACCTACTGAGGCCACAATTTTAATTAACTTCAGACGATAGGCCTATAGATTTTCATATACGGTATCAAAATTAATTAAAAATATTAGGCACACAATATATTCTATAACACATTTTACAATAAGGTTTTAAATATGGTGTACCTTGTGCTGTTTAAATTTTTCACATTTTTTATACACCACTTACACAGCTCAGGATACATACATTTAAAATCTTGTTATAAAATATTTTAAGTGCATACCATTTTTTTAAAATTAAAAGGCAACAAGATAACCGTCCAACTAGGGATGGCAACGGGTCGGAGTTGGTACGGAGTTCCCCTATACCAACTCCTACTCCATTTATTTTCCTCCTACTCCGACTCCACCCCGTCCCGTTTAAGTAAAATACCAACTCCTACTCCGTTTACTATCGGGTACTCCTATTACACTCCTACTCCGTTTGTCAATCACCATTCCAAAATTAAATGTTCTTTTACAATTCAAAACCCACTTAATTTTAGCTTGATTTCTTAAAAATCATTCACGCAAATGATTCTAAATTTGTTAATCACAATTCAGAAATTAAATATTAATACTGAAGAGAGAGATGTACATATATGCCCTAATTTGTTGTAAATAACTGTAAGTATGAGAGTAATTTAGTAACTTAAATTATTAATCGGGGCTGGGCGGATTTTAAATGGTAGTATTTCATGGATACCAACTCCGCCCCGACTCCTATAGGGTTTTTATATTTCCATACCAAATCCACTCCTACTCCTATTATAACTCCTCCAAACCCATTCCATTAGGAGCGGGGCGGGGCGGAGGTCCAGCGGGGCGGGGTAAATTGCCATCCCTACGTCCAACGTTGACCTGGTCAATAGCTATCATATTACGTACACACAAGTAATGCTAGACACATTCTCAAATGCACAATAAAATGCACAATTCTGCTTAAAAATATTAGACCTCGTACTGAAAAGTCTATACACAAAAATGGAGGTGTGCAGGGTATACAAGTTTTTCAGCACAAGGTCCAACCATTTTAAATAAAATTATACATTTGAAAATGTGTCTAGCTTACTCTATTACACACCTAGATTTGCATTCGGTAAGAAGCATTTAGATAGACATAAAAATGAATTTGGTTTTCACAACACTACGCTAACAACTTCTGACCAAAAAGAAAAGACCCTCTTCCTAGAAAGTTATATGATCACAGAGTAGAATTTTAATGAAGCAACTCCAAGTAATTATATCATCATTGTGCATGTATGACTGTGTGTGTGAGAGAGAGAGAGAGTTGACTTGGACGCCAAGTTGGGCTGTTGAGTTAACGTACCTACTCACTCCAACTCGATCTAAAATCTTTTTGCTTCATCCGCAAGTACATGTGTGGGAATGTGGCTTATAATAACACAACTGGTAATCAATCTTTTTGTGCTTTGTGTTTTGGTTCCTGTTTGATGAATTTTTCTTCTGAGCAAAAAAAAAAAAAGGGATAATTATGTTGGGATTATATCATATGTGAGACAATTCCGTAAATTTAGGAATTATTGATTTTGGCTATATTTATATTATTGTGATAAGTTTATTTTTGTGACAAGAGTTTTATTTAGAGTGAATCTCTGATTTCTTATTGGACAAGGAGTGACATGTAAACTCTATAAAAGGGGACGGTGTTCAGGAATTTAGAAAGCCCTTTGTGTATCTAGGTGAGAGATTGTCGAGTTCTTTGGGTATTGAGAGTTGGTATACAAAGGATTTGAGAATTGAGTTATGAGATTTAATCCAAAGTGTCTTGTATCAATTATTTATTCTTAATAGTAAAATAACTGGTCTCTCGAGTGTGGAGGTAGACAATATTTGGTCGAACCACATAGAAATCTGTATGTTCTTTGGTGTGCGTGTTTATTACTGTTTGTGTGTTTGGGGGAATTGGGTTCCGCGTGTTAAATTCCCAACAAATAAAATTTCAGTTGATCGCCTTTTTGTGGGATAACTATATAAGAGTCAAGCAATTACGTTTTCGATTTTAGAAGGATATCTATTTTTAAGTGAAATTTTAAAAAAAAAAAACACATCAAAACTTATCGAGAGCAACTCACCAAACAATGTCAGGAGCAACTGTCCAAACGTAAGGAACAACACGACATTGTTTGGTGAGTTGCTCTCACCCGTTTGGTAAGTTTCTCCTCACATTTGGACAATTGCTCCCGACACTGTTTGGTCAAATTTTGATGTGTTTTTAGTTTTTTCACTTTAAACAGATATCCTTCTAAAATAATAATAATTATTATTATAATAATTTATTAATTTTTAATTATCCCACAAAAGGTGACTAAAATTTAATTATCTCTTTATTTTTCAATAATTCTCGGTATCATGAATTACATACACAGGTACATATATGGAAAAATTAGTGAAAAATCCCTACAACTAACTATTAAGAGGTTAAACTTTATTTTAGTTCTTATTTTGTTAAAAAGCCCTCGATTTTAAATTTTATATGTTGCTACATCCTTAGAGATACATATCTCAAATTTTTTTTTCCTAAAATACCCAACAATGAAAAAAAGACTCAAATCTCCTCTCTCTCTCTCTCTCTCTCTCTCCACCAATCTGCCACCACCACCACCACCACCACCACCACCACCATTGCCAGCACAAACCTCCCGCCCTCTGCAATAGCCACTGGTGACCATGAATGTCACCGTGAGTTCTATATCCGATCATCTCCGACGAGCTCAAACCATGTTCAACCATCTCCGACGTACTCAAACCAGATTCGGCCATCTCCATGTTAGTTGCAGATTTTACAAATATTAAGTGAATATTCACTTTTTTTAAAATGAAAATTTTAAGTTTTAAGTGATGTTTCACTTATTTTGTTAAGCCAATGAAACTAAGAGCTTAAGTGGACATATTTAGTGAAATTTTAATTTACTTATTTTTATCTTAAGTGAAATTTCACTTAATTTAATCAAATATTAATTACTTATAAGTGGGGGAATTCGTCGGATCTCTGGTGAGGTCATGGGGGTGGTGGTTGTTGGATATCAGGTGAGTTGTAGCCGAGAAAGAGGTGATCGCTGGCGGTAAGGTGAGCATGGGGTGGTAGTCGAAGCTCCGGCGAGGCAAGGAGTGGTCGCCAGAAGTGGCGGGGCTGGTGGGCTGAGAAGCAGTGGTTGTGGTCGGAGGTGGCAATAGTGGTGGTAAGGGTGGCTAGAGTTAGATGAGGGTATTTTTGTCTGTTGGAATAATAAATAAATAAAAGATTTTATACCTACTCGAATATAATAAGTTTACCCATGTGATTATATTGTAAACCATATTTTTACTGAGAGTTATTACCATTTTTATACCCTACTAAAGAGATGACTTATTAGCCCATATGTTACACATGTGGTTAATTGGGCTTAAACCTCAATTAATATGGGTTTTCCAACGGCCATATTCTTGAGCTTATAAATATAAGGCTTGGGACCTATTCACTATTAACACAATATGACTATAAGTTCATGAAGATGGAATAGTGCAAGTATAATATACTACTTCTTTTATTATGTATGTATATATTGTATTTTATATTTGGGGAAAGAAAGGTGTTGGTAGAAGTTTCGATTTTTTCCAAATTGTGTAGATTGGGGATGAACACAACCTAGAGCTAAGTTGTAGTATCCTGGAAGTGACGTGTTATTCTCCTACATCGGTTATCGCAAGAGGCGTGAATCGTCTTAAAAAGAGTGACCTTGTCCGCACTCAACCGAACTATGTAACTTTTTGTGGTACGATATGTCACGACCCATCCCACTACGCGTGGAAATAGGACACGTGGCACGCCACCAAGGCTCATCCAAACATCATCTAATATTACGCAGCGGAAAGAACTTCTCTAAAACAACCCTGGTAGTTTAAAACTTAGGAAACATTCCCCTCTGAGTTGTAAAATACATTGAAAATAGAGTTAAAAAAAGTTTTGGCCATTGAAAACACATTCTAAATAAAACAGTTTTGAAAACAGAGGCTCAGTCGACTGCCCCGTCGACTGCACTAGGGTCCAGTCGACTGCTCCGTCGACTGTGTTAAGCAGAACCAAAATACAACATATTGCAGGGGGGTACAGTCGACTGATCTGGGGACCCAGTCGACTGCTTTTCAATTTAAAGAAGCAGTGGCCAAAATCAACAGTAGTTCAGTCGACTGTCCAAGGGGTCAGTCGACTGCTTCTCTTATAATATACTTTCAGTGTCTCAATCCCACGAGGTCCAGTCGACTGACCCTGGGTCCAGTCGACTGCTCCCCTGCTGGGCAGCCTGTGCTGGAAATTAACAAGTCCTACTAATCAAAACCAACAACAATTACAACCACAACTGATTTTTAACGCATTAAAACATAACTACGGATGTTCAATTACACGATTACAGTACTATAGAATTAATCTATGGTTCTATTACAACACATTATTACAATACCCAATCCTTATACAAGTTTTAGGAGTAAAACAAAAACATATACAAGGTGATTCCCCGGCGTTCATCGGCCTCACTCAACACACTTCTTCTTGTCTTTCTTCTTTCCTGCAATGGAGTACATCTCCACTGCTCAGCTATATGCTGAGCGTACAATTCTAAATGTATGCTTATATGACAGTTCATGGTTTAAGCATCTAAAACACATAGAAATAGTCTCTAGGGTGAGTGGTACGCATTCATCCGGTCGATGCCGTAGGAGGCCCACCTCTCCCACGCATCTCGTACACTGGTTGGGCCTTCCTCCATACCAGGTACCGTGTACTGGTTGGGCCCACCTCCAATCCAGACACAACCACAAATTCCAATTTCATTTCAATCACAATCACAATCCTCAAGGTTCGAGGAGCTTACCCCGGATGAATTTGCACCAAACTCCCCTTTGACCCAAGTAGACACATAACATGCTCACATAAACAGTTATACGTGCTTTTATCATAATTTCACGTGCATAATTAACGGGCCTAACTAATACATGAATTTCGCCCGGATCCAAGAATATCAAAAGTTGATGTTCAAAACATGAAAATCCATATATTTCATAGATCTAGAATTCATACCTCGTGCGATTCTCTTCAAACTTTGAAGGATCGTCTAGGGGACTAAATAATCGCCGGATTTCGAATTACACGCGATTCCTACGAGTTTTACCTGATTTTTCCCAAAAGTCTAGAATTAAGATTTTTACAAAAAGTTGCCAAACATGGCCTAAGTAGTACCAAAACGTAGGTCTTACCTCCACGAGTTCAAATCTGAAATCTGGAGAAAATCTGACAGACGAACGGTCGTCGATCGGCGTCGCAAAGCCCGTTGGCTCAATCTCCTTTCTCTCTCCTCTCTCAAGATATTTGTGAGTGATTTGGATGAGATTGAAATCTCATCCCAATCTATATATAGGCAAGTTTTCGGGGAATTACGTTTACCTCCCCGCAAGTTTCTCAAATCTTCTAATTAATCCTTGAAACTTCGCATACGTCCATTTTATGCCTTTACAAGTGAAAATTATAAGTTTCAAAAGTTTCCAACTAAGTTTCGTTTGGGTCCAAAATAACGTCTGAAAACTAAATTCTGTGGAGTTTCTACACAACCTACCTTTTTAATTAGTGTGACACTCACGTTCTCACCACAGTTCTCAAATCAATATATATCAATCTCAAAGATTACTACAATTTACCAAACACAGGTAAAATTACTATTCACAAAATACCAGATAAAGTCAAATAACATTTAAGTCATATAAATGTCATTTAATCATGCCAATGCAACAGGTGTCACTAAATCCTCGTGTCTCCACTAGACACTCCACCGTTGACTCACGTCAACTCAACTCAAATCAAATTATTAATAACATTAATAATTCCAAATCTCAATTTATGCATGTTTTAAAACCATGAAATTCGGGAACGGGTGTGACACGATATTCCAAGCAATGTCATGCAATTTCGAGGTAACATTATGCGATTCGCAATTCGGTAAGAAAATTTATTTGTCTGTTGTTATTTAATTATTATTTTATCCAATGAATATTTGTGTTTAGGAGGTAAATCTCCAACATAGACTATGAAGTATTGCGATGAATTATCCTTAATGATTTGTCATGACCCATCCTGCTATGCGCGGAAATAGGACACGTGGTACGCCACCAAGGCTCATCCAATTCCATTAAAGTAAATAGCAGCAAAAAACATAAGTAAAAACCATTAAAATCAGAGGTATAAAAGTTTTGCACATTCGAAAACACTTCCAAAAGAAACCAATTTGAAAACAGTAATCTAGTTGACTGATCAGAGGTTCGGTCGACTGGAAATGCAAGATACAGAGACCCCAAAATCTCAGGCCTCAACCCAATCGACTATGTCGGGGACCCAGTCAATTTTGGCCTCAAACTTTCAGTCGACTGATACTTGTCCAGTCGACCGCTCCTGTCAGAATCAAAAGTCAACAATTTCAACATTACTCTAGTCGACTGCGTCAGGGGACTAGTCGATTGTTTTTGGCGAATTCAACACAGTGGTCCAGTCGACTGTACCATGAATCAGTCGATTGATTCCTATCAGCTTACCAATTTGCAGTTTTACAACCTAAGGCTCTCCAAACCAAAACCAAAACCAACACATTCACAACTATATTACAAGGTACTGAAACATAACTATAGGAATTTGATCACAAATCATAATACTACCACTATCTCAAAATTCTATTACAACATATTACAACTTCCAATTTCTATTACAAGTTTGGGATAAAACAAAAGTATAAACACATGGTGATTTCCCTGGCGTTCCTCCGCCTCACTCCCCACGCTTCTTCTTTCATTTCTTCCTATCACCTGCAATGGAGTAAAGCTCCACTGCTCAGCTATATGTTGAGTATACAAATTCAAACATATGTATATATGATGAAATATACTTTAATCTCATAAATCACATCAAGTAGTCTCTAGGGAGAAAAATACACATTCATCCGGTAGCGGCAAGTCCAAGTCTTAAACCGCGATGCTCATGGCTAGTCCAAGTCTACAACCGTTGCACCCCAAGTGCCATAGCAAGTCCAAGTCTATAATCTATGCACAGTAGTCGTCGATACTAAATTTTCAAATATCGAGAAGCTTACACCGGCATGAAATTGTACAAGTTCTCCTTTAACCCACATAAACAACTCAATGTGCTCGCGTAAAATTAGACATATATGCTTTTCACATTTAAGTGCGTGCATAATTAACGGGCCTACAATTAACACATGAATTTTGCCCGGATCACAATTTCGCCATTGAAACTAAGACAAGTATAGTTCTATGTAAAACAGGTTAGAACTTTATATCTCGTGCGATTTCTTCCTAACTTGGAAGGATTAATAAGGAAGCCAAATAAACGTCGGATCTCTGATTTCAGGTGAGTCCTACGAGTTTTACCTGATTTTTTCCAAATTCTTATAAATTAGATTTTTGTAGAAATTTTGCCAAACGAGGCCTAAGAGGTATCAAAATGAAGCTTTTATCTCGAGGAGTTCAAATTTAGAATCTGGAGAAAAACTAACAGACGAACGGTCGTCGATCGTTGTCGTGAAGCTCGTGGCACTAAATCTCTCTCTCTCTCTCTCTCTCTCTCTCTCTCTCTCTTCAAGACATTTAGGAAGTTACAAAAAATGAAATCTCACCCTCCCTATTTATAGGCACGGTTTTCATAATTTACGCTTACCTCGCCACGAGTTCTCCAAAATTTCTAATTATCTTCTGAAACGTCGCTCGAGCCCATTTTATCCTTTCACGAGTGAAAACTAAAAATTATTAAAGTTTTCTACTAAGTTCCGTTTGGGTCCAAAATTACGTTATGAAAACAAATTCTATGGGATCTCTATACCACCTACCTTTTATATAACGAATCACTCATGTTCTCACCACAGTATTCAAAACAATCTATAATAATATCAAACTAATAGAAATTTACCCTACACAGGTAAAATTACTATTCACAAAATATCAGATAAAGTCAAATAACATTTAATCACATAAATGTCTTTTAATCATGCCAATGCATCACGAAATTTCACGTTCCCGTGTCTTCATTGACACCTCACCGTTGACTCACAGTCAATCTTATTCACCATTATCAAATAACATTGATAACTCACAAAAATTCAAATATACATGTTAAAACAATGAAATATCCGAGACGGGTGTGACATGATTGATTTAAGTTGTCCTTAATACTAAGAAATCTTATACTACATTAGTCTTTTTTACTAACCGCCCCTATATATATATACAGTTCTTATCCTATGAGGACTCCCTAATTTTATAAAATGCACACCTTTCACTTCTCTCTCTATTAACGTCTCTCTTTCTTATTTTTCCCTCCTATTGATTTCAAAATTTTTTGAGTTAGAGGAATTTTTTGCTGAATTGGAGAAAGAATCTCATAGAAATAGAGGGTTAGATGGATTCATACAAACTCTTTATTGAGAGAGAAGTGAGGGGTGTGCATTTTATAAAATGAGGGAGTTCTCATAGAATTAAAACTATATATATATATACAAGTATATACGGGCAACTATGAGATGCTTCAAGAGATTCGAATGCCCTCAAATTCTTAGAAACTGCTATAACTATAAATTGCAGTGATAAGGTATGAGTAATTTTTTGAAACGTACAACAATAACCGTTCGATGAAATTCCAAATATTTAGTTCTGACAACAGAGTGTGCAAAGTAGCTAAATAGTTGCATATATGTATGTATATACAAAAAGGGTGATGTTAATGTCAAAGCAGAAAGTGCTAATGTCAAATATCGCTTTGACATTAGCACTTTCTGCTTTGATATTTTTAACGATATTTTCTGCTTTGACATTAGCATTTTTTACTTTGACACTAATACTAACCTACAAAAATACGCGCGAATATAGTACATTCGAAGAGCTATTTGAAATAGGCGGACTAGGACATGCCCTTTTATCAAATATGTACACTCCATATTTATACCCTTCTCGATCAAACCTTTTTTTTTTCCCCCAATTAAGGGGAAAAGGAAAATTATCTCTGAGTCGAGTTTGTAAAAACAGGTGATCCACATGGACCACATCTGTCCAACCATGTACGGAGTAATTTTGAACATTTTTTTAGGTAATAAATATACAAGGGTATCTTTGAGCAAAAAAAAATATATATACAAGGGTATCTCCTGCATTTAAGCGGGTCACATCATCTTCTAAAACTCATTCCTCCTCATTAACTGCAGATATAATGTAGGAGTGCATTGTTGTATCAGCAAGGTAACTAGAAATTCCTACTACTAAAATTCTTTCCATAAACTTTTAGAACAAGAGGATGGAAGTTCCTTACATTATGTTTGGGAGTTTTAAAATGGAGAGAAAAGAATAGAAAGTACCTCATTTTCTCTCACTTTCTTTCGTTTGCGAGTTTTAGTGAGGAAAGAAAGGGAGAGAAAAGGAGAGAAAAATAACTCACACTTTCTTTCTATTTAATTCTCTCCAAATTGGGAAGAAATGGAGAGAAAAGAAAGTGAGGATTAATGATTTTTTATTAATACCCATAACACCCTTTATTTAATTCTTAACAAATTTAAATTTCATCCAAGTCCTAGGGTTAATATAATACACTGTTATATATGTCAAAAACAAAAACTCACGTTAATCACAAGCACATTTCCCACTCTCTTCTGGGTACTTTCGGGTCTTCTTCATTGGTATCTTTCATCCTCTCTTTGCAAAAACAAAAAAGGTACAATTGATGGATGGATTGGTAATTTTTTATTCTTTACTTTTCCTTTCTTTGCAACTCCCAAACAAGAGGAAAGAAAGTAACTTTCTCTTCTCTCCTAAACTCCCAAACAACATGAAAGAAACAATCATCATTTCTCTTCTTTTCTTTTCTCTCCTCACTTATGACTTTCTCTTCTTTTCTTTTCTCTCCTAAACTCCCAAACACAGTGTTAGAGAGTCACAACGGTGCAAGGAGAAATAATTTCATGTGACCGTGTGACATCACCGAGATATGTTTATTATAGCCTCTGTAAGTTCATAATAGAAATTACACAGATGTAACGGTCAATCTTTACAGACCCTACATTTTGTTTGCTAGTAGTTATGCACGGGCGTGCCAGAACCAAAAGTGGTTCGGTGTGTGCAAACTAATTTCCTATATGCTTGAGTCAGTGATACTCAAGGCTTTTAGATCTGACTTCTAAACTAAACAATTGTGTGCGGCGAGTAGGAAAGTACCCTCACCAAAAATCCCTTGGCAGTACTGAAGCGCACAAGCCAAATAGTGTATGAATTTACCAAGTAAACAGTCACAAACAATTAATAAAATACAGATTTTATTAAATGTTTGGAAAATACAACCAAAGAACAGATTCAGAACAGACTGATTGTTCGTGAGAATGAAAATAGTAAAAGAAAAATAACAAAAGAGAGTAGACCTATTTGCTATGAATGCAGAAAGAACATAAAAGTTGAATGCTTTTGAATGCTGTTTTCGAGAATGACGCGGAGTCCTTTGCAGCTTGGCCTGCCTCCATATTTATAGCGGCCATGATTGAATTCTGATTAGGAAAGGACTCCTTAGCTTGCGCCTTAAGCTACTAATTGATTGGTTAATTGAAGAAATCCTTTTATATCCATGATTCCCTGCCTTATCGTTATCTTGATTGAAGCAATCCCACCATCTCAGGGATCATCTCGCCTAAATCCAGCTGTTGGTGATAAGATTCTTTCCTAAACGGACTCGGATTTCCCCAGATCTGGAGTGACGTCACAAATGGCAGTTGTCACCAGAACCGCCTTACCTCTATTCCCATCGGCCTCATTACTGTGACTGAAGACTCATCGGACTCATGTAATGTTTTTATGCCCGATGAAGTCCCTTATGCCCGGCGTCTCAATCGGTCTCCAACGTATGTCCTTGCTCCATTGCTTCCACCATTGATGCCCGATAGACCACTGCGGGTCTGATGCTGCCTATCGGGCATCATCCCATGGAACATCCAGGTTGCCTTCTCTAAACTTCTGGTGACGCTTCCCCTAAGCCCGATGTCATCATCTACTCCGGACCAACCGGTGTCTGAAATGCCCATGCCCGACTATCTCTAGGCCCATATCCTCATATCAATCGGGCTAGAAAACCTTTGGCGGTTTTTAGGTGCAAACAATTGCCCCCCAAAAGGTCATATCAAACATCCCGCCTTGATTGATGTGACATTTTAAATTTCAAACTGGCCACGCTTCAAGCACGCAACAACTTGTCAGATTATGGAGAATCCCACCAGTCACTCCACATTTAATGCGCCATGATGGCGCCGTGATATTTAAATATCACCCATCTTTCGAAACTCCCCACAACGGCACAACCTATTGGCATTCTCTCTTCTATTCCTTAAGCATAACACAGAGCTTCTCTCTCTAAAACCTCCATCTTCTCCGACGACCCATTTCTCTCATAAATGGCTTCTAAGACTGCTCCGGCCACCACTAAAGGCAAGAAGACTTTCGTTGATGCTCCTCCACCACAAAACCGATGCAGGGAGGTTAGGGCTTTGGCCAAAGCTCACGCCGCTGACATATCCACTGAATACCTCACCCCCTACAGTTCTTCCGACGGTTCTCCCGTCGCACCAGGCTTAGGTGCGGCGTTTCTTGGCCACCCTCCGGCGGCTTTTCTTCCTTTCTTCTCTCCCGTAGGAAACGAATCGTTCCTACAAGTCCCTACTCATTGGACCAAGGTCCAGACTGCAAACCAACCGATTCGAGGATGGCCGACACCCGCCGCTGATTGGGACAAGTGGGTAACTAGGGTTTCGGCCTCTAAGGCCGCTATCTGGAAGCAAACGGGCATTCACGACGCCATACTACTCAGTCGGTCAAGAATAGAGATAGAGCGCCCTCTTCTTCTCTCTGCCTTGCTATTCTGGTCCTCATCTTGCAACGGCTTTCTTTTCCGCTGCGGACCAATGGCTCCCACCGTCAAGGACATTAGTTATCTGCTCGGCCTCCGTCCCCACGGACAAGAGATCATTCCCGGGCTTAATGTTGGGACGGCCAGCTTTGCCTATCCTCAACAAGAAGTTGTACGGGACGGGGCCGTTTTTCATAGGCCGATTACAGCCTTTGGAGGCTTTCTTTCCGCTTGCATTGGGGCAGATGACACGGAGGTGTCCGACGCAGAACATACTGCCTTCATCATCTACTGGCTCAATAAATACCTCTTCTGTTCAGCCAGCCAAGCCATCACTAAAGAATACACAACCCTGGCCTTGGCTCTTGCATCAGGGCAGCCGTTGGCCATGGCTACGCTGGTCTGGGCGCACCTGGTCAGAGATATAACGGATTTCGTTCATTCGGGCTTTAATGCTGGTGGGAGCCCGATGTGGATACTGCAATTGTGGCTTCACTCGTACTTTCCTGAATTCCAACCCACCATCACTCCCTTGGCCGACGTTCCAATCTCCGCTGTTCAATTCATGAACGTATCTCTTTCTTTACACTCTTTTGAAGAGTGTTTTACTTTCTTTTACCAGGGTTGCTCCCCTCGGGACGTCAATCTCTTCACCCCATTCTTTTCCCTTCAATTCTCTTCTTTTCTTCAGCTTTCCAATAACCCTTCCAACTGGGGTTCGGGCACCCAGTCTACTTATAATGAAATTTTTTCTAGCTACTTAGTAGCTAGAGACATTATTTTTAGCCCAAGCATCCCGTCGGCCAACAATAAATGCGGGGCCGAGTACTACTTCGCTCCTCTATATGCCCGCCAATTCGGGCTTACTCAACTCGTGCCCGTTCCTCCTGGCATCACCGTCAACGTTGACTGGGTTGAACGCGGCCTTATTGTTAATGACGGGCAAGTGAAGAAGATAACAGAGAGGTCAGACCGGCTCAAAGCCGCGTTCAACTTTACACCCTTCTCTGCCCGGCCAATTATATCAGAGGAATTCACCCAGTGGTGGGATGAACGGGCTCGAAGCATATTTTCCCGCACCGCTGCTGAGGCCCTGGTGCCTTTTACTGCAACATCGGCCACTGAGGCCGATGTCCCTGTACCGGCAGCAGCTCCAACCCGGCGTAAACAAATCGCCAAGAGACCGGCTCGCAAACCAACTTCGGGCAAGGGTCCGTCTCAAAAGAAACAAAAAACAACACCGGCCTCCATTCAGGTTTGCTCTTCCCTTTGCTTTGGTGATTGAGCCCGAATTCTTTTTATTCACTATTAATCATTTTATTCTATCTTTGCAGCTTGCTGACGAAGACTTGGGAGAGGACCCACTTCCACATCTCACTCAGACTCTTCCCCCAACTCTCCCTACATCACCGGCCTCTACAACGGCTTATCTAGAACGAGTGGCCGTTCGGGTGATGCCACTTCACATCGTGCCTCCTCTAACTCCTTCAAGCGGAGACGAGGACCTTGCTGCCTCCATCCAAGCTCTGGAGCAAGTCGTCCTCTCTTCCAGTACTGAGGACGTGGCCGATGCTGGAGCTACCGTCGAAGCTGCTGCGGACGAGGTGGACCAACCCGTCCCTTCGGACACTGAAGCCGGGCAAGGGGAGCCTACCGTCGCCATAAGTCCTCCTGTTCCCACACTGGCAAGATCAGTAGTGGCCAAGGTTATTCCTCCTGAAACATCTGCCATAGAGGCCGGAACTGAGGTCCCGCAACCAACGGTGGCTTTGACAAGTCCTGAGACGGAAACCGGTCAACCTTCTTCTCCGCAGCCAACTCCTCCTCAACCAAGTGAGGCCGATATTCGGGAAACGATCTCGGCCTCCCTTAGTCCTCATACCCAGGTATTGCACCATATCGCAAAGTACCTTCTTTCTTGAACTTGTATCATTTTTCAAAGACCATTTCTGACCGTATTTCTATTGAACAGGTCGACCCCACAGGTCCAGTGCCCATCATTCCTTTCAACGATTTTTTCTCGGGCCTGGACCTAGGAGCTTTTGACCTTGGCCCCCTCGAGCCCGAAGCAGTCTCACCTTCCATACTTCAACAAGCCAAGGACCTGCTCTTCGGGCTTGCTGACCAAGAACTTTCCAATCTTCCTGCTGCGGCTGACGTTGACACCGCTTTGAATACCCTCATGGCCGATCCTACTCTTTCAGACGGGAAGCTATCATTACTCGTAGAGATCAAAGAAAGACTTCCCAGCGCCCGTCTCATGGACAAAACGGCCTCGAAGATTCAAGCGGATGCAGAACTTCATTTGGGCTCCCGGCAGAAAGCATTGAAGTTCTTGGAAGGGGCCAAAGCCAAGTTCGAAGCGAGAAAGGCCTCCCGGGCTCAGGTTCTAGCGAAGGGTACTTGGCTGCAGAACCGAATTGGTGTACTGAAGGCTCAGCTCGCCCAATGTGAGGTTGAGGTAGTCACCAATCACAACGCCCTCAAAAAAATTGATGAAGCCTTATCTTCACTTGGCGGCGATGCTCAGAAGTGCAGTGATCAACTGCAAGCCAGTGTCCCGATGTCCCGGGCATGGGCCCAAAAGCTGGAAAAAACCAAACGAGATCGGTCTGGAGCAGCCAAAACCTGGGAGGACCTGAGGGCTAAGCTTAGGAACTTTGAGTTGGCCTAGAGGCCGACTCCTCTTTTGTACTTATTTTTTTTCATATATATTTGTAAGTAAGCTGTGCTCAGCCTTATCAATACAAACAACATTTTTGTTACTCGGGCTCAGGGTCGTAAGTAATGAGTTGGTCGTATTCTAACCCTGGATTTGGTTTATAGTTCAAATCGATAGTTTCCCACAGAGTAGGGTAATAAGACTTCAAGTATTGACCATTTATTAATCTAGAATGAATACCCCCATCCATATCCCGCAATCTGTAAGCACCACCATTCTTGACTTGATGTATAATGAACGGACCCTCCCAGTTGACCGACCATTTACCGTACCGATTATCCTTGTCCCCGATAGGTAACACGGCCTTCCATACCAAGTCTTCTGTACTAAAGGACTTCGCTTTTACCCTCTTGTTATACGCTCGGGCGGCCCATTGCTTCTGCACTTTTAACGAGTCTAAGGCCATGAGCCTCGTTTCATCAAGTCCTTCCAACTCAGCTATCATAGCCTCTATGTACTCTGCGGGCTCAAGCTGGTTCTGTAAAGCTCTCCTGTCCGATCGGACTGTAACTTCCATAGGTAACATCGCGTCATGCCCGTAGGTCAGCATGAACGGTGTAACCCCGGTGTTGGACCTCTTAGACGTCCGATAAGCCCACAGTGCCTCAGACAACAACTTGTCCCATTCTCTAGGGTTCTCATCGATCATCTTCTCAACGATCCCCTTAAGGATCTTGTTGGTTGACTCGGCCTGACCGTTAGCTTGTGCATAATAGGGCGTAGAATTAAGAATTTTAATTCCCCTACTCTCTGCAAAGGCCGAGGTCTCTGTCCCTGTAAACACTGATCCTTGGTCGGCCGTGATAGTCTCTGGTAGGCCGAACCTATGGATAATGTGTTCTTCAATGAATTTTATAACAGTGGCTTGTGTCACCGTTCTACAAGGTACGGCCTCGGCCCACTTAGTGAAGTAGTCTGTTGCCACTATTATGAAACAATGCTGGCCTGGTGATGGCGGCAAGACTTTGCCAATTAGATCCATAGCCCATCCTCTGAACGGCCATGGTTTTATTATTGGTTGGAGCTCCTTAGCCGGTACATGCTGGATCGGACCATGCTTCTGACACGCTTGGCATCCCTTTGCATAGCTGATACAATCCTTCAGCATGCCTGGCGACTAATAGTTATATCTTCTCAGCAACCATTTCATTTTTGTACCGGCCTGATGAGCCCCACAGATCCCTTCATGCACTTCGGCCATCACCTGCATGGCCTGTTTCTTGCCTAAACACCTCAAAATCACGTCGTCACCGATGGGCTTTTTAAACAATTCTCCATCGAGTATAACAAATCGGACCGCGAACAGTCTAACTTTTCGGTCTACCCTGACATTTGGGTGATTCAGGTACTCGATGATAGGCCTTCTCCAGTCGTCCTCCTCCATCAAAACCGAATTGGTAGCAGCGTACCAACCTCTTCTCGCAACGGAAGGCAGTGATCGGACATGAACCGTGATAACTTGGTCTTCCAAAACCTTTGTAGAAGACGAGGCCGATCCTGTCTTAGCCAGCTTATCGGCCTCGGTATTCGTAGACCTAGGGATATAACTCACGCTAATATAATCAAACTCGTCCATGAGCTGCGTGGCGACAGAATGAAACGGGCATAATTCCCAACTTTTTATCTGGAACTCTCCTGATATCTGCCCGATCACCAGCCCTGAGTCTCCCTTTATGTGTACGGACGATGCCCCCAACTCAAGGAGTATCTCTAGTCCGATAATTAATGCTTCGTATTCGGCCTGGTTGTTCGTGCACTTGAAATCGAGCCGAAATGACATTTTTGTTTTCTTATATTTGGGTGATACAATGACCACACCTGCCCCAGCACCCTTTGCGCTTTTGGATCCATCAAAGATCAACGTCCATGGGACCAAGGAAGTATTTAATACTTTAGGTGCTGGTAGCAACTCTCCCAGATCAGTTGGATCTGGGTGATCAGCCAAGAAATTGGCTATGGCCTGGCCTTTAACCGATTGCTGTGATCGGTATTGGATGGCAAATTCCATCAGGGCCAAGGTCCATTTTCCAATTCGGCCTCTCATGATTGGTCTTGACAACATATATTTTATCACATCGGTTTGACATATAATATAAGTAGAAACGGGCAACATATACGTTCTTAACTTCTGTGATGAAAAATACAATGCCAAGCATAATTTCTCAATCGGCGCATAGCGCTGCTCGATTGGAGTTAATATTTTGCTCAAGTAATAAACGGCTTGCTCATTTCCTTGCTCATTATCCTGAGCTAACATACTTCCTATAGAGCAGTCAGAGGCCGATATATACAATTTAAGGTATCTACCCTTCTTGGGTGGCATTAAAACTGGGGAAGTTGTCAAATATTGTTTAATTCCCTCAAAGGCCTGTTGATGGCTGTCTTCCCACTTGAATTCTTGATCGGTCTTTATCTTCAATAGTGGGGTCCATACTTGGGTCTTTCCTGCACAGTTAGAGATGAATCTTCTCAGGAAATTAATCTGTCCGAGCAGCCTTTGAAGCTCTTTCTTATTGGCTGGTGGCTTTGCTGCCTGTATTGCCCGAGCCTTATTCTTGTCCACCTCTATCCCTCTTTGATGCACCAGAAATCCTAAGAAGTTCCCTGCCGAGACGCCGAAAGCACATTTGAGAGGGTTCATTTTTAGTTTGTGAGCCCGCATTCTTTCAAATGCCTTTTCTAAGTCTCTTAAGTGATCAGCGTTGTTGCTCAATTTTACCACCACATCATCAATGTAAACCTCCATGAAATGCCCGATCATATCATGGAAAATTGAATTCATCGCCCTCTGATATGTGGCTCCAGCGTTCTTTAGTCCGAAAGGCATGACAACCCATTCAAAGGTTCCAATTGCCCCCGGGCACCGGAAAGCTGTCTTCGGGACGTCCTGCTCAGCAATGTAAATCTGGTTGTACCCTGAGTGCCCGTCCATAAAGGACAAAATTTTATGTTTGGCGGCCGAATCAGTCAATTGATCAGCCATGGGCATAGGGTACTCGTCTTTTGGGGTAGCTAGGTTTAGATTTCTGAAATCAATACAGGTCCTCAGCTTACCATTTTTTTTTACCACTGGGACTACATTCGATACCCATTCCACGTACCTGGCTGTCCGAATGAAGCCAGCTCCTAAAAGTCTCTCAATTTCTTCTTTTACCTTCATCATGACTTCAGGTGACATGCGCCGTGGGAGCTGTTTAAACGGCCTAAAACCCGGTTTAATTGGCAAGCGGTGCTCCACCAATTCTCTGGATAGTCCGGGCATCTCATCGTAATCCCAAGCAAAGCAATCCTTGTATTTATGCAAGAGAGCAATGATATCGGCCTGGAACCGCGGTTCAAGCACCTGACTCACATATGTGGGTTTGTGTTCTCCTTCATTACCCAGGTTGATCTCCAATAGTGGATCCTGCACGTCGGCCTTCAAGTCATCAAGCTTGGCTGTGGCCGTTTCGAGTTCATCCATCTGAATCTCTTCCTCTATTGGCGTTTCTTCTTCATAGATACAATCGGCCAGATTAATTATTCCGTCCACTGGGTCGATCTCTAATCTTCTATCGGCCAGATATGCGCACCATCTGGCCATGCTGGCCTTGATGGCCAGCTGTCTTTTAACTTCAATTGGTCGTAGATCCATCGAAGTCTTCTTGTTCATTAATCTCTACCGACCTTGATTCTTCTGTCCGACTAAGATTGTGATAGCCAAACTTTAAGTTTGGTAGAACTTCTTTACGGAATGTGGCTGCATTTGGTCTACCAAGTTTGCCGCATCCTAGTAATTTGATAGGTCCGATATCATCTTCGTATAATACTGCATCGGCCGTCTGCACCCGGGCAACGAATGGCTTTGTATCGGCCCCGACCACTTCCACTTCGTCATCTCTCCAAAAGATCAACAATTGATGGAGAGTGGAAGGGATGCAGTAATTGGGATGGATCCAATCACGGCCAAGCAACGCGTTGTACGCGGCCGATGTCTCAACGATGAAAAAAGCTGTCATGGCCGTTTGGGTTCCAACAGTCAGCTCAAGAGGCAAGATGCCCTTTGTCTTAGATGGTGTGCCCGTGAAGCTCTGAACATTCATCTCGGTCGGAATCAGTTCCGACTCAGATTTTTGAAGAATCCTCAGCATTATTTGGGGCATGATGTTGATTGTAGATCCCCCATCAATCAATATTCTATTCACGGGGATCCCCTCAATGTGACCTTTTACGTACAACGGCTTCAGGTGCTAAGACATTTGATAGGTAGGTTTTTCGAAAACCACCTTGACTGGCCCCGCTGGTTTCAGCCCCTCTTCGGTTTGGATCCCTTTTGGCCTCAAGATGGTTATCTTAGGCCGATCGGTTTGTATATCGGTAGCGTCCACGTTCTTGCTCGTAGCCTCTACCACCTTGGGTCTGACGGTCTCTCCACCACCCCGACACAAACTTTCTATTACCGCCGACTCCTTGGTCTGGCCTTCTATTACGTCACCTTCAATGGCCGCTGGCTGATCCGGTTTGGCCATGAATGACATGGGAAGAGTAAACACCATATTTGAGGATAGATTTTTCGGGATTGTTCCGAATTGAATTAGTGTATCATCCTCATCTTCATAATCATCGGCCTCCTCCATTGGATGGGCCGATGGCTCACACTTTTCTTGTTCAAAAAGTTTCTTTAAGCGCTCTGTGGCATGCATTGCCCCTTTGCCCGCTTTCTTGTCGAAAACGGGCTCATCTTCTTCCATGGCCGTTATCTGTTTGCCGGCCCTATGCTGCGGGGACCTTGGGGACTCCTGGACGTGACCCTTCAACTGCTGCCGTTCTCTCTCGGCCTGTCTCAGCCTCTGATACCTCCTCTTCTGAGACTTGCTGTATTGAGGCATCGCTGGAAATTTTGGATGCTCCGCTCTATACCATCTCCTATCACTCACTCTTGGTGGGAGTATCATTCGGGAGCGAATGTCCGATGCTGCAACCCTTTGCGAGGCACTCATCGTTGGTCGTGATCGATATTCCCTTCCTTCCATATGACTCGAGCTAGGCATACCGCTTGCTGGCAGCGGCTTCGGCTTCCACTCGGGCTTTACGCGTCCCTATTTGGGCAAGGAAAGCCTCTCATGCACAGATCTTCTCGGGCTGCACTCTCGTCGTTCCTCAACTCTAGGCCTTTTGCTTTGGCTGGAGGCCCCCTTCTTAATCTCAGCCTTGCAACTCGGACACAGGCCTTGTTCTATCAACTCTAGTTGGTGTCGTATATCTGTGATCAAACTATCCATGGTTGATCGGGCTACCTCAACATCAGCCTTTAGTTCCTTGCGTTCCTGGTATGTCCTCTGAAGCTCGCGAATAGTCACCTTCGGCCTATCAGTTTCCGAAACGGCAATTTGTTTCCCTTCCCTTTGCTTCGGGACCTTCTCGCTGTCGGTCAAATCTATCTTGACCCTTGGCCGTGTCAGCTTAGTCAAATCGGGCACTACCATATTGGTTCCAGTGATCTGTGGGAACGGATTCGCATCAACTCCCATAGCTTTGTCCGAAAATTTGAACACTCATTTCTCCACGTTCTCCTGTATCACATTACGAAAAACAACGCAGTTATTAGTGGAGTGTTTCCAAGAATTATGCCACTTACAATATTCCTTATTTTTTATATCATCGGCCTTAGGGATCCGATGACCTTCACCTAGCCTAATCACTTTTTCAGCCAAAAGGGCGTCAAAAATCTGATCGGCCATTGTTATATCAAATGTGTAATTTTTTCCTGCCTCGAACGTCATTTTTTTAGCAGCGGCGTTATTATTGACAGGCTTGTTCAAGGCATTACACACAATAGGCCGCTTAGAGATTAGTTCGGCCATGTCGATTTCTGCTTCGAGGTCACAATCTGCTAGATGGACCTCGTAGTTGGGATCTTTGTAATATGTTCCTTTAGAAGAACTCTTTTTTTCCTGTTCATCAAGTAGGATACGCTCGTAACGGCGGCCCTTGAAGGCAGCTCGAATAAATCACGGAAATCGGTCCCTTCGAACTTTTTGCGAAGCTCGAAAGACATTCCGCCCATTGCCATCTTTGCGTATTCTTCCTCGGGCAATATTGTCTTACATCTGTACTTAGCCTTCCTAAATCGGGCTATATAAGTTTCAACGGTCTCCCCCACTTGTTGGAGCATCCTAGACAGATCTGCCAACGATATCTCGGGCTCAGTCCTATAAAACTGCCCATGAAACAATTCCTACATTGCTGGCCAGTTTCTTACTGAATTGGCCGGGAGATTGACATACCACAAAAATGCTATGCCCGTGAGCGAATTTGGGAACAACCTTAGTTTTAAAGGGTCACTATTGCCTGCATGGCCGCACTGCACAATGAATCGGCCTATGTGCTCTACCGTGGTATGCTCACTTTCCCCAGAAAATAGGGTAAAGTTCGGAACTTTATACCCTGGTGGGAAATTAACTTGGTCAATTTCAGGCGGGTAAGGCCGTCGGTATGTCGGCCTCTCCATCCTTCTCATGAACGGGCCATACTCTTCGTGTATGGCCGCCACCAACTCTTCCCTGTTAATAGGCTGCGCAGCGGGTCGGGCATTCACCAAAGGGGGTGGTGGTTGCTGCTGGTTGTTATTGGCCTGACGGAGCCAAAAATCATCATTATTCCTTTGACCCCCAGCAGCGTTACCTGAGGGCGCTTGTTGACCGTTTACCTCTGGGTTACAGCCATTCGTTGCATTTACTTCAGGCTGAGCCCCTGTTACCGGGGTTGTTAGTGGAGGTGGAAACTGTTGATTATTATTGACCTGGTGGGTCCAAAACCCGCCATTGTTTCTTTGCCCCCCAGCAGCGCGGACTAGCGGTGGAGTACGGTCGAACTGGGTTTCAACACGGCCTCCTGTCTGGACAATGCTCGGCGTCGCCGATCCACTGGGATCGGTGACCACCACGCCACTGGCCGTTTCGTTATGTAATTCGGGCTTCTTGCCCGAGATGTTACCCTCCCTTAGGTTTGGACAGACATAGAGTGGGTCTTTTGGTTTGTCGGACTCAAGCGGCGTGCCAGAGCCCAATCCCGAGCCTGAGCCTGATCCCGAGGCCTTTTGGTTGTTATTGGCCTCAAGAACGGCGCAAAGCTGTTGTATCTGAGTAGCCAGGGCGTCCAGCTTCACGTGGGTAACCCTAGTCTCCATGACCAACTCAGACTGTTCTCGGCGTATATCGGCAGTTTGCCTGACCACATTGTTGAGACCTGCCATTGACCCTATCAAGGTATTATAGTCCTACCTCAAGGGATCAACGGTGGCTCTCATGGTTTCCGAGATTGCTTCGATAGTAATGCCACCATCGTCCGGAGAATGACCAGTGCTTTCCTCCATAGGTGGATCAACGGCCGACTCGTCTTGGCCGTTTTTGCCGATCTGCTTATCCCTCTTTGGCGGCATGACTTGACACTATGGGTCCCACCGGGCGTGCCAAAATGTTTGCTAGTAGTTATGCGCGGGCGTGCCAGAACCAAAAGTGGTTCGGTGTGTGCAAACTAATTTCCTATATGCTTGAGTCAGTGATACTCAAGGCTTTTAGATCTGACTTCTAAACTAAACAATTGTGTGCGGCGAGTAGGAAAGTACCCTCACCAAAAATCCCTTGGCAGTACTGAAGCGCACAAGCCAAATAGTGTATGAATTTACCAAGTAAACAGTCACAAACGATTAATAAAATACAGATTTTATTAAATGTTTGGAAAATACAACCAAAGAACAGATTCAGAACAGACTGATTGTTCGTGAGAATGAAAATAGTAAAAGAAAAATAACAAAAGAGAGTAGACCTATTTGCTATGAATGCAGAAAGAACATAAAAGTTGAATGCTTTTGAATGTTGTTTTCGAGAATGACGCGGAGTCCTTTGCAGCTTGGCCTGCCTCCATATTTATAGCGGCCATGATTGAATTCTGATTAGGAAAGGACTCCTTAGCTTGCGCCTTAAGCTACTAATTGATTGGTTAATTGAAGAAATCCTTTTATATCCATGATTCCCTGCCTTATCGTTATCTTGATTGAAGCAATCCCACCATCTCAGGGATCATCTCGCCTAAATCCAGCTGTTGGTGATAAGATTCTTTCCTAAACGGACTCGGATTTCCCCAGATCTGGAGTGACGTCACAAATGGCAGCTGTCACCAGAACCGCCTTACCTCTATTCCCATCGGCCTCATTACTGTGACTGAAGACTCATCGGACTCATGTAATGTTTTTATGCCCGATGAAGTCCCTTATGCCCGGCGTCTCAATCGGTCTCCAACGTATGTCCTTGCTCCATTGCTTCCACCATTGATGCCCGATAGACCACTGCGGGTCTGATGCTGCCTATCGGGCATCATCCCATGGAACATCCACGTTGCCTTCTCTAAACTTCTGGTGACGCTTCCCCTAAGCCCGATGTCATCATCTACTCCGGACCAACCGGTGTCTGAAATGCCCATGCCCGACTATCTCTAGACCCATATCCTCATATCAATCGGGCTAGAAAACCTTTGGCGGTTTTTAGGTGCAAACACATTTATAAACACATCCCACCTATTGATGATAACTAAAAGTTGAAACCATCAAGAAGTTGTGGCCCATAAAAAAAAATATTTGCGACCGAACTTAGGCTTAGTTTGGCTCTCACATGGCTTTTTAAAAATAACTTATAAAATTTATTATTAAGTTGTTTGATAATTTTGTACAAATGACACATTATTTTTTAAAAAAACATCATGAAACCAAAAAGCAACCTTGAGTATTTAAAAGCTCCATTCTAGAGCTTTTAAAAACTCCCCCCAAAAAAGCCGTAAGTTCAATTTTTGCAAAGCTCATAAACTAGTTACTAAATGAATTAACATAAAATTGTACTTTAAAAAGTAAGAAGCACCAAAATGGGGGCCAAACTAAGCCTTAGAGTCAATGGACGGCACAAAGCGTTGCTTAGAATCTTAGGGTGTGTTTGATAACACCATTAAGTGCTGAAAATGAAAAGATTCAACACTTATTCTTTATCAGTGCGTTTGATAACTTACCACTTAATTGAAAAAGTAGCTCCAAAATCACTGAAAACTTTAAATAAAAAATTTCTACTAAAAATAATCACTGAATGCATTCTACTTCAATAGTTGAAACACTATTTTAAGGAATAAAACTTCAAGCGCTTAAATTTTTCAATAATTAAAATTTAGCACTTAATTTTCAGTACTTAATTTTTAATTTTATCAAACGCACCTTTACATGGTGCCATATGTACGGTATGCTTATGGGCCTATGGCAATAGGCAGCAAGGAAAGGAACGTGTGGGCCTTCGGCACCAGACTTTGAGGTCTGATAATATATTACCAGCACAAGCCCATTGAGGAAGATTAATGGGCCATCCTTTGAATGAATCTTTGGTCCTCTATGAATTCTGATGTGAAGGCAACATACTACTTGTTCGGTTCGCCTTAGTCCTTACCTCTCATCATCAATGAGCATCGATATATAATAATGATAATGATACGCGTCTTCTAATGTAGTTATCAATTGTTTTAACAGTTGTATTACATGCTTTGACAATTATCAATGACACCATATATTAATGTATGTGGTACAAGTATAATCGTACTACGGATAAAACATTTGAGAATCAAATCGGTAGGAGTGTAATCAGTTCGGCTCGGTTTTGGACGGTTTCAAACTGACGTTCGGTTTAAACTAACAAAAATTATCACGTGAGTTGTTCGTAATATTTACCTATCATAGGTTAGGTTAAGACAAACAAATGAGATTATAAATGGTGAGAAAAATTGCATTCAATCATATCCAAAATTGCATTCAAACAAATCTGAAATCACGTTCAATCAGATCCAAAATCGCATTCAATTAGACCCAAAATAGCATCATTTTTGCGCCATTCACAGTCTCATTGGTTTGTCTTCACCTAACATGTGATATGTAAACATTACGCGCAACTCACGTGACAATTTTCGTTAGTTTAATCAAACTGTGTCAAACTTTTGGTCTGATTGAATGAAATTTTGAAATTCAATGATTCAATTGAACAAAAATAAATAAATCTATGTGTCCAATTGAAAATACGGGTAAAAGTATAAGGGTGTTAAGTGCAATTATATTAGGGTGTCCTGTCGAATAAATAGACTATTTTGGCAACTATTTTGGCTTTCGAATATACTAGATGAGTGACACACTCACTATGTTAGTGTAAGTAGTAAAAAGAAAGTGGGGTGGGTAGTTAGGATAAGTTATTTTATTTAAACTTTTTGAAATGACATTTTAGTACCATTGCGAAACTATTTTAATTAAGAAATTTAGTAGGTTTTATTGTAATTATTGAAGTGGGCTAAACACTTTTTGGCACCCCTCCCTTTCTCTTTCTATATTAGTATAGATGTACTGGAAAGGTCCTTGTATTTATGACGTATCTGAAAGAAGATTAGTGTGATCGACTAATAAAAAACTACATCAAACAGAGATGCATTACAAAATACTCGTACCATGTTTTAACTGAAGAATAAAGGAAAAAACTAGGGAGATTCTCATTTGGGACTCCTTTAGCCCAAATTTGTCATCAATGGCAAAAAAAATACGAGTAGTTTCCAATGCAAGGTAGGTGCATTGGAAACTGTTTTTCTTACTATTTAAGACAAATTCGAACTAAGAGAATTCTAAATAGGGAGTCTTCCTAAAACTGTTCGAGAATAAATTATGCATTTTAGGTGGAGTAGAATCCTAGACCCAAATTTAAGGTGGATAACAAGAGAGACTCTGCTTCTTAACCATCCTTAATCATCGTTACTCAATTCGCTTGACACTTACAATGATACTGTGTCCGCAAAGATGTACTATAACAATGTAATACCATTTGTATCACATGTATAATCTACCTAAGGGTGTGTTTGATATTCCAATTAAGTGGTAAAAATGAAAATTTTCAGCACTAAATTTTTTTCAGTGCGTTTAATAATGTACCACTTAATTGAAAAGGCAGTCAAAAATTCACTAAAAACGTTAAGTAAAATTTTTTTACTGAAAATAATCACTGAATACAATCTATTTTAGTTATTAAAACATTATTTTCAGTATAGTAAATACAAATCACTTAAAATTTTCATTACTAAAATTCAGCACATAATTTTTAATTTTATTAAACACTTTATTTTTAGTTTTATTAAACACACCCTAAATCACAATTAACCTAAACTTTAATCCCACCTACCAAAAACAATGACCACCTTTATCACAACTCATTCGCTTTCCTCGTTTTATTTGTTGCACAACATTTTTTATCTGGATGAAATTGACTGTGGCCCTCACATTATATATATACAGTCATGTTTTAAAGAAGATGCCATATTTTTATTAAAGAGAGGGCTTCTGTTTTAGTCATCGGATCGTGTTTAAAAACTGTAAAATGACAATACTGCACTTAATAAAAACACGATCCGACGGCCAAAACAGAGGTTCTCTCTTTATTAAAGAGATGACACCCTCTTTAGAGAATTTTCGCATATGTATATATATATACATATATATATATATATATATATATATAGAGAGAGAGAGAGAGAGAGAGAGAGAGAGAGAGAGAGAGAACATGATCCTACATAATTCAGGTTCCGTTTATAATCTATACATCCGATTATTCGAATTAATTGAAGATAAGCTAAACTTTCGATTATTCGAATTAATTTAAATAATTTGATTGATCCAGAAATTAGTACAAAAATACATTAATATATGACTAAGAAATTGTTTTTTTAACCTCCAAATTCTTTGTCCAACATAGTTTTCAACTAATAATTCGTTAATAGGAGCATGTAAAACAATAGTTCTTTACAACCTTTAATTCGATATATTCATTTATTGGCCGTTTGGTTCATGGATTATTTTAAGTGGATTTTGATTTTCAAGAATCATATCATAATAATAGTAATTAATTTACGAAGAATCTGCGTTTCCTTAATTTCTTATCGATGTTACATCAAATGAGTTTCCTCCTATTTGATCAATAAAATCTCTGCTTTTCCTCAAAAAAAAAATACTAAGAATCTGAATCTCTGCAAAGTGTTTGGTTCACAAGTGGAATCCTAGTTGGATTTAAAATCCAATATTTGGTTGGGTCAAGAAAAATGAAATACGAATGTTGTTAAATACTTACCCTTGAAGGCTAAAATAAATTATGAGCAAAAATTCAAATTGTTACACCTCTAAAGTTTTATGATTATTAAGAAAATAATTGCTTAAATCTAAAATTTGGCAATATTAGATTCATGTGGGCCGAAGAAAGACACTATTTTGATGGTTCTAAGAAGAAAAAAAAAAACCTTATGTTTTGATAATATTAAGAAAAGTTTCAAAAGATTTAATTCACAATATAGATACTTTATAAACATCAAGCAAAACAAAACTGGTTGGCCTCAACATCTAATCTAATCTAATATAAATATATGAAAGCAGAAACTTTCTATGATGCCACGTGGCGACTTCTTAGAATTTTAACTATTTTATCTATTTTTTTCTTTTCTTTTTTCACACCCAGACAATATTCTCCACTCCTTGTCTCTCTTTATGGGATTTCATTCTTACTGAATTCAATGTCTCGCTAATTCCTCCCTAACTTCTCTCAATAATTATTAGATGAAAATCCCACTATTTTCACACACACACACACACACACACACACACACTCTCTCTCTCTCTCTCTCTCTCTCTCTCTCTCTCTCTCACACACACACACACACACACACACTAATTTCACTCTTGATTGAAAATTTAACATAGCAATAATGTTAATCACAATCTTTTTCCAATATGCACAATCACCATATCTCTCTCAATGACCTTGGATTGGGTTCTTATTCATTCCAATTCGGAACGGTAATGAACTCATAAACTGCCAAGTCTTTATCAAAAAAAAAAAAAAAAATGCCAAGCAATTCGTTCCCCTGTCTTGAACTTTCCATTTTTTTTTTTATTGAATTTCGAATGAGTCTAATTAATCATTAATTGGCACATAATGAAAAGAAAAAAAAATGGAATTAAAATCACATGAGACCTCCAATGAATGCTAAAATATTTATGGAAGTTACACATAGATTGTTATACTGGTTGGTGTATATATATGGTCAATGTAAGAGCTAACTCAATCCAACATTTTAATTTGTTATACCTTTCGGTTCTAAATTAACAATCATAAACATCATCAAAAATCATAAAAACTCAATTAATTTCACTGTGCTGCCCTTTTCTTTTAATTGTTAATTTGTTATGTAGCAAAAAAAAAGTTGGAGTTTTTATGTTTTTTTTATGAATGTTGATTTAGAAAGGGATGGTGAAATGTCATTAATGCCTTTAAAATTTAGCATGTACGTTCCACACGAACAAATTCCATCACATTTCTTTATGGAATGTGATGGTAGGGTTGACATTGCAACACGAAAGATAGTTCAATAGGAACATTGCAACACATACGATAGTTTAGGGGGGATATTTCAACGTTTTGAAGTTCAGGGGAACATTGCAACTTTTTAAAGTTCGGGGTGTGAATTGCAAAAGTATATATAGTTTGAGGGGACAAAATGCTTTTTACCCAACAAAAAAAAAATCCTTTTGTAGAAATTGAATAGTAGTAATTAATGCTTGATTATGTCAATTTTGGTTATTTTTGTTTTTCACCAATTGTGTAAGTGATGCTTTCGCATTCCTAATATACTTTATTAACATTGAGCATTAGGTTGAGCTACATACAGGAATAGAATCCAAAATTATTTGACTTCAGGACAATACCACCGCGGCCCCAACGATCTTAACTTTTTCTTTAATGGTCATGTCCAAGGGCACGGGCAAGGGCAAGTGCCAGTTAGCTAAGAGATCAGCACACTGACTGCCTTCTCGTCTAACATTGTTAATCGATACATTACAAACATTAAGCAAGTAATTGCAGTATTTAATTAAAACTCTACGAAGATGTTTTGTTTTTTTTTCATTTGCCAAGATAAAGTGGCACGTAGTCGTGAAATCAGTTTTCACCATAATCCCTTCAAGGCTTTCAGTTTTAGCAATAGTGAGGCTTTGTGTGATACTTCCTCCCCTCATTTTATGTATTTATATTGAGGAGTCTAATTATTTAAGGGGACAAAAAGAATTTACACATATTTTTTACAATTGTCCATAATCATTGTACTTTCTTTTTTTGCTTTGTTTTGGTGTTGATGGCAGAAAGGATAATTTAGAAAACTAAGAAATATTTGCATACTAATTTAAGAAAATAGACAATAATTTTAAGATATCCCAAAATATAAAATAAACACATAAAATAAAACAGAGTGAGTACTCTAAAGTTCACCATGCATGTTTGGGCATTTTATTTTATTTATTTTATTCTTTCTTTTGCTGTCCATTAGTTTTGACTATATAGTCCATAGAGTACAGAGTCCCACTGTTGGATTAGGCCTTCGTGCGAGAGTTAAGCAACCGCTTCAATAGGTGGCCTGTGGCCAAGTATTAAAGCAAGTCAAATCATTCGAACTAATTATACAGAGGCGAATATTTTGTGAAATAAAAAGGGAAATGCTATTATGAGCAGTTTCTCATATGAGAAGGCGGGTTTTAACCGTTGGATGAGCATCTAGCCTTAAGATTCTCTCCAGATTCCTGAGAATCTTAAGGCTAGATGCTCATCCTACGGTTCTGGAGAGAATCTTAAGGCTAGATGCTCATCCAACGGTTAAAACCCGCCTTCTCATGTGAGAAGCTTCTCACAATAGCATTGCCCAAATAAAAAATACAGCCATGAAGGTATCATGTGCTGCATATTTAGCAATTCATGATGATTGGAATACCTATCCCACTACTCTTTGCAGCGCGTGGTGGTAATTCTCCTTCCTTTTTTCTAGAGAACAAACAAGTCATCCCTACTACTCCCTAGATCATCTCCAACTCTTACCCAATTTTTTACCCAAATTCCGTTTAAAATTTGAGTTAACGCTTTTGATTTTGTATTTTACTCCCTAATGATCATACCCAAATTTCTTTAGAAATATTATTATTTATCTCCATTTGAGTATGAAACTTGAGTAAAGGCATCTTTAACCCGTACTCAAGGGTTCGAAGCCCCCATGGGTCAAATGAGTGGGTTGGAAAGACAAATCTCAAGTAGCGGGACGACCCGTATCTAGAGTTTGGCGTGGGTTTAAATCTTAGTGCTCATTCACCTCCCTGATTTACTTGGCGGATGTGTTGTGGGATCAGTGCACATGCCCATGATTTACCCTATATTCTTCTCCGATAAAAATGACAATAGGTACTGATCCAGAAGTCGCGGAGGACAGACTAGGGGATTTATCCTCGTCATCAGAAAAGAAAAGAAAAAACACATTTGGTACAAACCAAGTTGGTAAGTGCTCTTGGCTTACTGAAAAGAGGTAAAATCAACATATTTGGTAATAACCAAAGTTGTAAGTGCTCTTGGCCTTCTTAAAATAGGTAAAATCGTCAAGTGTTCGATACTTTTAGAATTGATTTAGAGTGCATTTTTGCTCACCCAAGCTCCCCACTGGGTGAGCATGTGGGACCCATGCTTACCCAATGGGGTGTCTGGGTGAGCAAAAATGCACTCGTCGATTTAAGTGGGTTTGAAAGATACCTTGATGAATCATATCTAGGGTTGATTGTGAATTCAAATTCTACTATTCACTTGCCACCTTGACCTGACTTACATTGTGCGCGTGTATGGAGTCGTGCACGTGCTTAGGGTTTACCTTCTATCATATATTAATAAAACGGTGTCAGTAACTCTACTTGAAAATTTTAGTGAATCGGGGCTCAAAGGATAGGTGGAGGGATTTATCCTCGTCTCTATGAAAAAGGAGGAAAAAAAAACACAAACATTTGATAAGAGACAAATATAAGAAATGAGATGAGAGGAGGGAAAAGAAGAGAAGAGGATCACTGGATTGATAAAGAGGAAAAGACAAATTTGAAATTGTTCAAAGTAGACAACAAGTGAAAAAACGAGAATTTCTTGTCAAAATAACTTCCTCGTCCTTAGAAAACGAGAAGGACGTCATACAACTTGCATAATGTCACGCCCCATATCCACACATATGAATCTAGGTCACGTGGCACGCCATCGAGGCTCTTTCTACTCATTTAAGAGTTGTAGTAGCAAAAAAAGAACTTTAAAGATAACAATGAATAATCGCTCATTTGAAACATTAACCCGAAGTTGTAACAATCCATATAAATTTGAAAACGTAATTATATTTTAAAACGAATGAATTAATATTCAAAGGGGTCCCAAAGATGCCCTAAGAACCAATCAAAATACTTAAATAGTTTTTGAAAGTGGTAGAAAAAGAAAACATGCAAGGGGTATTTCGTACGATCGAGATGTCCCGTTCGACCGGTCGAATGACCCATCAACAATAATCCTTCACAGTTGAGGGAACTTCGATCGGTCGAGCTGTCCCCTTCGACCGGTCGAATGACCCCCCTGGCATCATTCCATTTGTACTAGGATATTGCCTAAGGTCAAGCGACCTTTGCAATCGTTAACTACCTTAATCATAAAACCAAAGCATTAAGTCAATAAGTAAAACATTCAAACGCGAACTCGAGGGTTCAGATGCATAATAACTTAACCAACTCATTCCATGTTTTTCCAAGTTAATACAAAACATAGTTCTAGTTACTCGGAAGTAATTCCTTACAATGTTTGGAAATGAAATAAAACATATACAAGGCTATTATCCACTTCTATTACAAAAACTACGAGATGAAATGTGGAGTCGTCTTCTAAGTGAATTCCCAACATCTCGTGATCACCTCCCCGATTCGTCGCCAGCATTATTACCCGAAATGGTTATTTGAAAAACCACACATAATTTGATTTTTTAAAGCTAACTCTTAGTGAATAAATCAACGATGAACATGAATGATAAACATACTCACATTCACATATCTACAATTCATACTAGTCTTCGGAGTCTCGTGTGTACGGTCCACACTCCTAGTTCGCGATTCCTCGCCAATAAGTCTATATGACTAGGTAAGACCCACATTTTTTTTCTTCAAACGTGCGACCTCATGTCTAGAACGGCTCCATAATAATGGCTTGGTACACGCACTCATTTGACCCAAATAGCAACTAAACATGCTCAAAATACATTCCACAGTGCTCTCGACATAAGTCAAATATTTCACCGTACGATTGGGCCTACTTATCAATGTAGTCACCCAATATGAACTAAACAACATATAGCTATGAATTAAAACATGCTTTTCATACAAAACATAAATACATGTCAAGAAATCATTCCAAAACACATAGTTGAATCACTCACCTCCGATTAACGCTCCTAAATCCCTTTTCCAAGGAAAACTCGAGCACAAAGAACGTGTAGAAGTCCGTTTAATACGATTCGTATGGATCAAAAGTTCGATTATCATCTTTTTATGAAAATTCCCAAAAATGAATTTTCGAAAAACTTATCCAAACAAGACCTAGTGGATATCAAAACGACGTCCTTACCTCGAGAATCCGAATATGAAATTTAGAAGAAAACAAACATGCAGAAGTCCGTCGATTGTTGCCGTGAAGCTCAAAGAACTATAATCTCTCTTTTCCCCCCTTTTTTATTTAGGTTTAGAAAACTTTAAGAAAATATCTAAGTCACCTCTTTCTATATATAGGCAATATTTTTCGTATTTGTGTTTAACTCCCATGTGGGTTCTATATTCTATCGATTATCTCTCAAAATGTCTTAAATGCCTAAGTTATCACTCCATGAGTGAGAATCTAAAATATATAAAAGTTTTCGTCTAAGTTCCGTTTGGTTGCTAAAATGTAGTCCCACATGATTTTACAAAATCACTAATTAGCCTACCAATTTTCTAGCGTGTTAATTCATCCTCACAATGATACTAAAATTAACGACATAATAAATTCTACACATCATAATAATACAGATAGTGAAATACATAGGTAAACATTTCTTTTCAAATAAACATTTAGGTTATTCCACAATGATCGTCTCAATCTCAGAGTGACTTTACTGAAGGATAAACAGGTTTAAAATTAAATTCAAACGTACAGCGGAAGTATTTAGTTACAAAAATAAAACTGGTAGCCCAGGATCTACTACTTGTTAATTCTATAGATTCGTATTAACTAGCGGGGACAAGAAATATACCTCAGGTCTTGAACCTAATTCTGATTTTTTTTTCTTCCTTGGTGATGCAGCAGCCTCCACTAGGTTGTCTTCACCCTTATGTCTCCTACGGATGCTTCTTGGAGAGACTAGAGATGGTGGGATCTCTAATAAAGAGGAAGGAGAAGGTTTGGGACTTTAAAACAGTATTTGCAGCTTCTGGTTATTAAAAACGACGAACTTCTTTTCCAGAAAACTGCTGCCCTATTTATAGATTCCCATAACCGACCTAACGTTCGACCGATCGAAGTGTTATCGATCGATCGAACCACGTTCAAGCGGTCGAACCTGTCATGACTTCGATCGATTGAACCTGCCTTGATAAGATCCTCATGTGCCTTTCCAAGTATCCTAGCGGAGCTAAAAGTGGGACCTCCTAGGCTCTTTATTGTTGCCTCAGACCAGTAGTTAATTACCATGATCAAACTCTTTGATCAACAAACAAACCAACAGGCCAGTTATCATTTACTCCACTATAAAACAATAACTGAACTCCAACGCAAAAGAACATATCCGAAGCGATAACTAGACTTGTATGGTGTACTAATGTCCCTCTACCGGCAGCATTCATAATCATATTCAGGTAGTCGGATAACTATTACTGTCAACCTGAATCATGATTACTTCTTGTATTCCTTGAGTCTCATTCACCTCTCATGTTACCAAATATGTTGATAACTACTTATCAACAAGACTGCAATTCTCAGTAATCAACTTGGTGACATTCTCAAGGGAATGTTCACTCTTTATCATAGGGTATATTCTATCTTGACAATATATATTCACAACCCTTATAAACATGACATACCCAAGATACCCAGGTGTTGATCTTCTATAGACCTCACTGATTGGTAAGTCAAAGCAGCCATATCCACAGTCTGTGCTCATAATCGTATCAAGATTGAGAACACGTACCTTATACAAGTTATGAGTTCCTATCGACTGTTGACAGTCTTGAGTGTCAATAGGAAAGCTCAGGTTCGTCAATGCACTCTAAGCACTAGCATATTAACTAAGAGTTACACTCTAGTGATTGAGAATAATCACTCCATCCAATGGTAGTTAATCATGCTACAGTGTATACCTGATGAGATATCCAGTTTCATCATCCACTATGACAAGTTCTAATGTATCAAAGAATAGTAATTCGTATCTCACTTGTATGTATCTCATACACACGTAATACTTACTATGATACTTAAGGATTAACAATCATCTCATAAAAGAAATATACACAATGAAATGTAAAGATGATATCCATATATTAAAATGTCAATGTCTCATATACAAAGTAATGGTTTGAGGGCACAAACCCAACATTCGCAACATCAAAACATCCATTCTACACTGTCTCACAGGGTTCTCTTACACAGATACCAAATTGACTCATGAGTTACAACTCACTCACATATGTGTCACAATACACATCATATCACATTATCATGCATAACAATTGAAATAAAATTATGATAAACCCGTATACGGGTGTTATACATAATTGTAGATTTCGGTTTCTTTTTTTTATGTATTAGTTCCTATGTTAGCCTTGAATTCTTTAAGACATTATTTTTTTTTGTTTTGATGATGACAAATTTATTGATAATAGCATGTCTTAATTGTTCTACTCTAACAATTATCAAGTCATTTTCATTATGCTAATATCTTGAATTATGCACTTAAATGTTCTAACTTTGTTTGAGTTCACGAGATGGCATTTGGTGAAGCCTAAGAGTAATGAAGCTCAACAAGGATCAACCTTGAAGACTTTTTATCCTTGTTGAAGACTAGGATTTAATTATAAGGCATCTTGATCAATCACTCATAGGGGCTCAAGTAACATTAGGATCCATGCTCTCACACTTTAAAATACTTTCAAGGACCTAAACATAGTTAGACCACTCAATTAAATTTATTTCACAAAAATTTTCAAGTGGCTAAGTCAAAATCAAGTTCCCTTTGTAGATGTGTTATTTTTAAAGACAAACCTGATCTAACTTGTAAGAAACTAGATGTCGAGTTTTATATGGTTGGAAAGGCATTTGAATCTAGTTTTCGAATCTTCAAATGGATCTCAAATTCGCATTTTTATAGAGGGAGTTATGGCCATTTGAGTAAAGAGATTTCAGGCTGCCAAGACACAATCAATGCAGTCGATTGAACTGTAAATATTTCAGTCGACTGGAGTGTAAAATAGTTTACTATTTTGTGTTTTTGAAAGGTAGCTACTGCTATACTTTTTCCTGTCAACTGGATCGATTATAAAGTCGACTGGATTGCCCAGAATAACATAATGGCTAGTTTTCTAAACAATCCAAAAATTACTTTTAAACCCCCCAAACTGAAGGATCTAGGTTTCGAAATAACTTTAAATCATGCACAGCAGAAAAGTTTCAAAAGCTTATTGGCATGCTTGGATCTACTACTTATTAATTCTATAGATGCATACAAGAGGGGGATAAGAATGTTACCTTACGGTCTTGAACACAATTCTGATATTCTTCTTCCTTTAGTGTGTAGCAGCAATCTCCAGGCAGTCTTCACCCTTATGTCTCATATGAATACTTCTCGAATTGACAAGGGTTGGTGGGAACCCTTATGGAGAGGATATAGAAGGTTAGGAAACCCTGAAACAGTTTTTACAACTTTCAGGAATAAAAATGATGTTCAAACGATTCTGTACGCAGCTGTCCTATTCATAGATTTCCAAACCGACTTTAGAGTTCAATAGATCGAAACAAGTTTGATCAATTGAACTGAACTAGAGTTTAATCGATCGAAACAAGGTCGATCGATCGAACTTTCAATCTATTGAAACTCTTTCAATTGATTGGTTCATCATCTTATATGTCTTTCCAAGCATTCTGGCGGAGCTAAGAATTGGACCTCCTAGGTTCTTTTTTGTTGGCTCAGACCAGTTGTTAATTCCTATGATCAAACTCTTTGATCAGCGAATTAACTAACTGATCAGTTAATGTTTACTCCACTGTAAAACGATAATTGCACTCCAACGGAAAAGAACAAATCCGAAGTGATAGCTAGACTTGTATAGTGTACTAATGTCCCTCTACCATCAGTATTCATAATCATATTCAGGTAATCAGATAACTGTTACTGTCAGCTTGAATGATGATTACATCTTTCATTCCTTGAGTCTCATTCACCTCTCATGATTACCAAACATGTTGATAACTTCTTATCAACAAGACTGTAGTTCTCAGTAATCAACTTGGTGATATTCTCAAGGGAGTGCATATTTTTTATCAGAGGGTAGATTCTATCTTGACAATATATGTTCATAATCTTATGAATATGATATACCCAAGATACCCAGGTGTTGATCTTCCAAGACCTCACTGATTTACCAAGGTATTCGAACCCGGAGCTCTGATGCCATTTTGTAACGCCCCGAAAACCAAGCTATGTGGACAAGGCCAACGAGTCGAACAATACAACTTAAAGCATGAAATAGTCCAATGTGGACCAATCCACAAGGCAGAAGCAAAGGGAAATCCTACGTGGATTCCAAAGAAAAGACAAAAGTCAAGGATTGACCCACGAGGACCAAACGGGTCAAATAGGGTTAATCAACATAGTTTTTGTTTTAAAACGAGTTTAAAATAAAGTTGGGTGAAGCCCCATTTGAGAAAAGAAATGAAGGTTTGAGTTCACCTTGAAAGTTTACAATAATATAAGCTTTTGGAATTTTACAACCAAACGGTCCTTAAGAAATCGAAAGTAGTAACTTTCCCTTAATATACTACTATAGGCTAAGTATAAACCAAATTAGTTTTCAGAAATATTTTCTGAGTCAACACTGTAAAACAAAGTTATTTGAAAAAGAAACACCCCAGGCCGGTCAACCGGACATCACAGCTAAAAATATCCGGTTGACCGGACAGAGCACCAAAAATATCCGGTTGACCAGACAGAGCACAATTAACAACAAGCAACCACATGGGGATCTAATGGCTTCAAATTAGATCCATAATACATTCCACAAGGAATCAAGTGATAAATAGCTACAAGTTCAAGTTAACATTGTCCAAAATGAATAAGTCATTAAAGCAAGGGCTAAACATGTACCCAACTCCAATAAGTATAAATACTCAACTTTACAAATCTCGAATGATATACAATAATAGTTATCATGAGAAATGTAATAATTCAAATCTACGATTAAGATAATGAATCATAACTAGAACAATGCTCCTACCATGAGCTGTGACAAAGAAATGCTTTCTTTTAAAAACATAAGTCTTCTTCGTAAGGAATTCTTCAAACGGGATGCCATGCGTTGAATACCTTTGGGCCTTATCCTAATCAATAATTCCTAAACAAGGGGGTTTTATAGATTCATTAAGCACGGCGGCTCAGTAGAAAACATTGTAGAAATGTACTACTACTTCTAAAATCATGCTATGACATGTGGTGCAATGCTTTGACGCCGTGGTGATGCAACTAGCCGGATGGCCAAACCGTGAGACATTCCCAACTCAATATCTCAATCACACACTCTCACACCGAATGCGAGCCACTCCAACGTGAGTGTAGCATACAAGATCTCTGGTAGCTAACCGAATATGATCTTGCGTTTTCGAATGTTTTAAGGGTCACAAACAACCTTCCTCACTTCACACCTGCTTCCGGAATTTCATCAATAATTATCCCCAAACAGGGATTTCAAGAGACATTCCCCAATTGTGGGAATTTTAACAATTACATATGTCCCAAAGGCAATGTCATGAATGCTTTGCCGACTTGGCGACTATGAAATGCTACTAGATACGATTATGCTTTAACAATGTCATTTCTATGATTACCATGCTAAGAATTAAACATAGTAGTTCATGATACCAAAATTAAATAAATCATGGATTCATATAAAGCATAATCATCATCTAGGCATTAAGGAAACTACTAACATCAAGAAGTAATTAAAAATCATGGCAACTTACTTAGCACATAAGTTTAGGCATGAAATCAATTAGGCACATAAGAACAACTAATCATGTAATTAATCATATCAAATGGTTCAAAGTCTAGGTTAACAAGTATTAACTCTAACCTACACATGTCCAACTGTGGATATCGCAGGTTGACTTACCCACAACTTTTCTTTTAAAGCTCCAAATTTCAAAACAAGTGAGTCGCCACTTAATTTTTAAAAGGAAAATTAAGAAACCATTTAAAAGGAAACTGATCTTTTGCGAAACCAGAGATTAACTAGGTCCGGGGATTATGGAATGAGAGAGGAAGGAGCCCGTCGGACTAAAACACCCTCTCTCATCCTATCTTGCGATAGGCCTCTACTCAACATCCTTTTTTAATCGAATTATTAATTTAAGTGTGCCCTCAACTAATACATATATATATATATATATACATCACAAAAGCATGTCTAAAGGGTATAAAATTGCTAATGACAAAAATATCATTCATAAGCCACATATGTCAAGTAGCAAGCAATTATGATGTGCAATAGGGAACAAGAGAGCTTACCCGGGATCCAGCAGCGATATTAAACGTGCAATGCATACACACAAAAGAAAGTCCTAAAAAGGTCTCTAATCATATATACACATAAGGCAAATCTTAATTCTAAGGTGTCGCACATGAGGTCGAAAATCAAATAAAATCAAAGAATTCAATAAACTAGAGAGGGGTTGAGAAATCGTACCTCAATAGCGCTACAAAACAAAGGTTAGTGCACATGATATACAAGAGGTGAAGTTAGAAATAATAATCCTGAATTTCTAGCTTAAATCTATCAAATGTAGTTGAATTTAAAGCAACTAAGTCCTAATTACAAGTGTCAAACCATATGGATGAATATGCACATGGACAAGGATGAACTATGAAATACTCTTAAACTTTGAATTCAAGCTCAACTAATCATTATTAAAACATGGTTTAAGCCCTAGGTCATAGAAAAGTCATTTGGACCATTATTTACAAAGTTGGTCAAATGTGTCATAAAAACTCTGAAAATTGCAGAGAGCAGACCAGACCTTTAAGAAAATAAAAAGCACGTCTCTCATGGTTTGATGTTGGTGAATTTTGGACACAAGATGCCTCTGTGAGTCTAGTTTTCAAATCAAAAAGAAATCAAAGTTTCAACGGTCGGATCTCCGGGAAAAGGACAAAAACCAGACACTACTCGGAGATGTACAACTCTCTGTCCAGAGATATTGTTTGATTTTTTAAAAATAGCAAAAAAATCAAAAATGCTTTGTTCTTTTTAGGGTGACTTCCCAACACATTAATCTACTTAGAAAAAATTATTTTGAGTCACAAAAACTTTATTAGAACTCTGATTCAATTGTTTCAAAAGAGTGTCACTGTTCTGAAACTTTTCTGAAACTCTGGACAGATTGTTGTTACTTCACAAAACTCATGACCAAACCATTCTAAACATGAAACCACCTTAAAACAAAAATTACAGTGGTAGAATATTGTGTTATTGATATTTTTCCGTTGGTTTCACTTGATTTCAATGGTTAGATTTCGAATTAAAAATCGTTGATCAAAAACAGTTTGTGAACTCACTGTTTTCATTTGTCAAGTTCAACTTTTATTTGGTAACTCCAACTATTAAACCATGAAGTTGGGTCTAAACCAAACAACTTCTCCTACCATTTGATGGTCATTGGAGACTAAAGACTTTTATTTCCCATAGGTTTCAAATGAAGTATGGATGGACTTCATGAAATCTACAAGATAAGGAACCCAAGCCATGCAGATGGATTTAGACTCAAAACCACTTCCTCCTACCATTTGATGGCCATTGGAGATGAAGACATGACTAAAACTCATGAGTTTTCAAGGAATATAAGGAGACTCCATGAAAACTCAAGCTTAGAGGACCCAAGTCATGAGTATGGACTTGGATCCATCTATTTGTTTATGATGATCAAACTTTGACTTCTATGTGAAGCATAAGCTTTCATGGGATTCAAAAGATCACATTCAAGAGATTTCAAGAGAGATATTGAGGATCTCCAAGAGTCTCAAGAATGAAGTATGAAAAATAAAAGAAATGAAGCAAGGAAAACAAAATAGTTTGAGGATTCAAAGGAAAGAATGCAAATAAAACAACTTATGGTTAGAGGATCACCTCCAACTATCCTCAAAGTTTCTCTTCTTTGAAGATCTTCCAAGCTCTTCTTCCTAGTTTTCTCTAAACTCTCTCTTTTTTCTCTAAAATGTTGGTGTAATGGTAGTGTATTTTTGTATGTGTTGTTCTCCCATTCTCCAATTCCCCCCCAATCTCTTTCTCTTGGTTGGTCCCCTCCTTTTATAGACAAAAACTACCAAGTATTTTCAGTAAATTCGGAGTAAAAGACATGTGTAAACATCTCATTTGGTGGTACAATGTGTACTTTCTGAAATTAGACAGACTGCTGCCCAGGGCGGCAGTCAAGAAACTGTCGCGGCAGTCCGTGAATGCCGCGGCGGCAGTCCATGACTGCCGTCGCGGCACTTCATGACTGCCGTGCGGCATTCATCAAATGCCGCGGCAATTAATGGATTGCCTCGTTTTTGTCAGTCTTACTTTATCAGTTTTTTGTTCTTATTCGCATACGCATACGTATTGCACTGCAAAACACAGACTTTAAAAGTGAACGACAGTCAGAAATTGTTGGCGGCACTTGGTGAATGCCGGCCCGGCACTCTCTAACTGCCGTGCGGCACTCAGTGAGTGCCGCGGCAGTCTGCCGTGTGCCGTTTTTAGCTAAGATTCCCTCTTTAGGTCTTCACCCTTTTTGAAGCAAATTATTTTTGAAGATCCTTTCCAAAAGTCATGTCTTATACCTGAATTCTCTTAAATACCTGGTATTTTCTTCTTTCTGTGAAATTTTATCGCGTTTTGGAGAACTTTCTGAAGAGCTTGGAATACTTCAAATCTTTCGGTCCTTATCATCATCGGACTTGGAGGTGACACTCTCCTAAATTTGACGTCTGGTCAAAATTGGGGTGTCTACACCAACCATGAAATTAGAAATAACAGTGCACTTAAACAATGAAATCTACCTCTTGAGTATTTGAGCAAATACCCACACTAGGGGTGTCGTTTGGAACGGAAATTTCGATTCCGATCCGAAAAATTCCGATTTTGGCAACTAAATATACATTCCGAATTCTGAAATTCCGAAAAAAAATCAAATCGGAATCGAAGTTGTTTTTAAAATTCCAAAAATTCTGAAAAATTCTCGAAAATATTCCGAAATTGTATTTTCTAAAACTTTTCCGAAAATATTCCGAAAAATTTTCGAACATATTCCGAAATTGTATTTTCCGAAATTTTTCCGAAAATATTCTGAAATATTCCGAAAATTGTGTTTATCCCACATCGAAAAAAACATAAAAGAGGGGATGTGATGTGCTTCTATAAAAGGCCTACAAGTCTTAAGTGAAATCCCATTAAGCTTGAATTCCGAATATTCTGAAAAATTATGAAAATATTTCTAATATTCCAAAAAATTCCAAATCTGATGAAATTACGAAAATTCCAAAAATTCCGAATTTCCAAAATTTCGGAATCAGAAATAATTTTGGAATTTCCGAAATTTCGCAACGGAATTCAAAATGCATTTTTGGCTTCCGAAAGGGGTTTTTCCGATCCGTTCCGGCCGAAACACACCCCTAACTCATACCAAAGAGATCCAAAGAAGAAATTATGTACATTAGCATATCCTACAAGATATTAACACCTAGTCACATAAACCAAAATTAGGAATGAAAACTATGGTGTATCAAGACTATAAAAACTACCTCTTGTGTTCTTGAGCAAGAACACCCATACCGTAAATCCCATAAAGAAGTCGAGTACACTAGTGAGAAGGTTTTGGGGAGATGATCAATATTGCCTCTAATAGTCTTGGCCCAATCTTGAGTCTTTGTCCTCCAAAATGAAGCTTGAAGAAGCTTGGTGGCTATGGAGGGTTTTGACTTCCAACCAAAGAGAGAGAGAGAAAGATAAGAGGTAAAGAGAGAAAGAAAAAGGAAAAAAACGAAAGGATAAAGAGAGAGAGAGAGAGAGAGAGAGAGAGAGAGAGAGAGATTCGGCCGAAATAGAGGGAGGGGGTGGAGGTTGAGTGTATCTTTAGTTTTGGTCTCCAAAGTCAAGGGTAGGTAGGGAGGGGTTAGGGTGTGGCACACCCATACACTCACACATGAGACCAAATACACCACTAGTGATACCAACATGCACAGAAATTTAAATACACTGCCCCAAAATAAGACCCACATTAGTCTAAAATTACCAAAATACCCTTGAATAAATTGCGGGTTATTACAGTACCCTTTGTATGGAATGATCACCCCTAGCGAGGTGAAACAGAATGCACTACTCATCTTACAGTGAACCGTTAATGGAAAATTGTGGGAGTTATAAATAAGTCCCTCTCCCACTAGATTTGATAATTAAGAATTTTGCTTTTGAAAAAATTGTTTCTACACATTACCCATAAAAACATCCACTATTTACTAATGCGCTAAAACGGTTTTTTATTTTTATTTTAGAACACTTGTTTTTATCATGCATGTAGTAACAATATATGAAATTCCAATCACAAACAAGCATATAAAAACAAAAAACTAAAATTAAAAAAAAAGCATCCAAACGATGCCTCTATCTCCTATGGCTCTCTATCTCCATAGAACCTCCGTCTTGACTTGATCACCTTTGGCTCCATCTTCGTGGATAACGGCTTGCTCCTCCATCTTTTTTCGAAGCTTACAATTTTTCTAAAAATAGAAAAACAACAATAAAAGGCTAGAGAAACCTGTGCGACTCTCGTATTTGCAGGAATGAAGTCGCAGCGCCCTTTACACATGCCTTAAAACCAAAACCAAAATTTAAAAAACAACACCAATAAAAAATTTACAATAAAATAAATCTTGGTGCCATGGGATATAGTGGGCTAAACCTTGCTTTAAAAGGGTTAGACATATACACATCCACGCATAAATACAAAAATATGTAACTATTGGAACCCCTAATTGACTTGCATATTCCATAAACTCTTTATGGAATTAATTAGAACATTAAAACAATATCTTTGGTTCTCTGTCATAGTTCGATGGATCAAACTAAGTTCAATCGATTGAACTAGAAATTTCACAAATCGATTTAAAATTTTCCAGAATAGTATAAAAATTTTAAGTAGATAATTTTAAAAACTTTTAAAGATGTGAAAGACATCTGGACCGAGAAGCTTTTTTCGACCGATCAAACTAAGATCGATCGATCGAACATAACAATTTTCAATTGATCAAAACAAGTTCGTTCGCTTGAAACCAGCATAGGTTCGATTGATCAAAATATTTTCAATCGATTGAACACATGAAGTGACACCGCAGTTTCCCAAAATTATATTGTGGAAGATGGGAATATTTGGTCTAAGTTTCAGCCCTCAATTGTCCCAAAACCTTAAGCTAATTCAAAGCTGCCACAGGAGTTCCAGAATCAGTTTTTGGCCTAACTTTGGGGTCAAACCAGTTTTTGGGAATGAAAAAAACAAGCCTTGGATTGAATAGAAAATTCTTCTCTTGTCTTGCTCTGTATCCCTTTCTTTAGGGTGGTGAGCCTCTTAACCTTTGTTCACTTGTGTTACCTCCTACTTCTTTACATTTTTGGTGTCAAATTTGGTATCAGAGCTTGGATTCTTCATGACTCGACATTGTCGTGGAGCTAATGCCGATGAAACTCATGTTCATGAGAGAGACCTTAGAGACATTGAAGTGGAAGAACTCAAGAGACAAGTGCAACAACTCCAGCAGCAACTTGAACGCTTGCAACCTTTAGATCATGATGCTCCTCATCATGGTACAGAGAATGAGTCATCTGATGAAGAAAAGGAGGTTAATCCTTTCTAACGTGATCATACTGTGACATCAGATCGAGAAGCTTTTCCCCGTCGTCCAAACTAGAGGAATCATAGTACTCAATCAAATTATAATGTTAAAGTCGATATCCCTGAATTTGAAGGAAAGCACCATCTTGATGATTTCATAGATTGGTTGAACACTGTTGAAAGAAAATTTGATTTCAAAGACATTCTGAATCAGCGTAAAGTAAAGCTTGTTGCAATCAAATTGAAGAGGTATGCTTCTATTTGGTAGGAACATCTCCAAAAACAACGCGCTCGTGATGAAAAAAGAATGATTACAACATGGGTGAAGATGAAGAAAGAGCTTAAGAAGAAATTTCTACCACAACACTACCGATAAGATGCTTTCCTTAAGTTCCACAATTTTAAACAGAGGGACTTCTCCGTGGAAGAGTACACTGCTGAATTTGAAAACTAAATGATGCGTTGCAATGTGCTTGAACCGGAGGAACAAACCATTGCACGATATCTTGGCGGTCTACGATCTGAAATTTGCAATGTTGTCCAATTACAACCCTATTGGACTTTCAATGATGTTTGCAAACTAGCACTCAAGGTGGAAAGACAACTCAAGGAAGCAAAAGGGAGGGGTTCACGTTCCTTTAGCCAAGGAGGAGTTTCTAACCAAGGGAACTCTTTTACTACCAAGGCCTCCACATCCACAAAAGTGGCAGGCACTAAACCAAACCCAAGACAAGAAGGCGAATCTAACTTTCGCCGTCCTAATGTACCAAATGCTTCCTCTCGCAGATGCTTCAAGTGCCAAGGCTATGGACATATTACCTTAGAGTGTCCAAATCGCACGATTGTCTCACTTGTTGAGGAAGAAATTGAAGAGGAAAACCAAGAAGAGTCTCTTAAAGACGAATTGGATGAAAATGGAGAAATAACTTATGCAGACCAAGGAGAATCTCTTGTCATCCGTCGAAGCCTAAATGTTGCCCTCGTAAAAGAAGATGATTGGTTTCGCAACAATATCTTTCACACAAGGTGTTCTTCACATGGCAAAGTTTGCAATGTTATCATTGATGGAGGAAGCTGTAAGAACGTGGTTGCTACTAAAATGGTTGAGAGGCTGGGACTGAAAATGGAAGATCATCCTCAACCATACAAGCTCTCTTGGCTGCACAAGGGAAATGAAATAAAAGTAAATCAGAGGTGTCTTGTTCAATTTTCAATTGGCAGTAAATACAAAGTATAAGTAATGTGTGATGTTGTTCCTATAGATGCTTGTCATCTCTTACTTGGGAGGCCTTGGCAATATGATATAAAAATGCAGCATGATGGGTTTTGAACTCTTGTGGCAGCTTTGAATTAGCTTCAAGTTTTGGGACAATTGAGGGCTGAAACTTAGACCAAATATTCCCATCTTCCATAATATAATTTTGGGAAACTCCGGTGTCATTCTCCCTGTGTTGGAGAGGACTCGCCCTCAAGTCTAAGTCAACTTCTTCACCATGGAATGGAGAGAGGTCTGAAACATTGAACGTTGCAGAGACTCCATAATCAGCTGGGAGTTCGATCTTGTAAGCATTTTCTCCAATGCGTTGAAGCACCTTGAAAGGTCCATCAGCTCTGGGCTTTAGTTTTCCATATCGTCCACGAGGAAAACGCTCCTTACGAAGATGAATCCACACCAAGTCTCCTTTTTTGAAAGCAGCAGGCTTCCTATGCTTGTTTGCATTTCTTTGGTATTTCTCATTGTGCTTGATTATTCGAGTTCGAACCTCCTCATGCAATCTCTTTATGTTCTTAGCATGCTCCTCTACATCCGTACTATAATGATGAGTAGTGGGAAGTGGAGCCAAGTCTAACGGACTAAAAGGATTTCGACCATAATCAATTTGAAATGGACTAGTGCAGGTAGTTTGGCTTGTTGATCGCTTGTATGCAAATTCAGCCTGACCCAAAATAAGATCCCATTGATGAAGATATTGCCAACTAAGCTCCTCAATAGATTTTCCAAACTCTGATTGACTGATTTTGTTTATCCATCTGTTTGGGGGTGATGTGAGGAACTGAACTTGAGTGTAGTTCCGAGTTTCCTCCAAAGAGTGCGCCAAAAATAACCCATAAACTTTGAATCACGGTCTGAAACAATCGTCTTAGGTATGCCATGAAGCTTGACAATTTCTCTACAGTAGAGATCAGCCAAATTGGTTGCATCTAAGGTCTTGTTACATGGAACAAAATGTGCTATTTTGGAAAATCGATCAACCACCACCACGATTGAATCTTTGTTTCTTTGTGTCCGGGGCAAACCAACCACGAAGTCTAGGCTTACATCTTCCCAAGGGCCTGTAGGCACAGGCAATGGAGTATACAAACCTGTATTTTGGACACGACTTTTGGCAATGTGACAAGTTCGGGAACGTTCAACATGCCGTATGACATCTTGTTCCATTCTTGGCCAATAAAAGTTTTCTTTCACCAAAGCAAGAGTTTTGTCTCTTCCAAAATGTCCAGCTAGACCTCCTCCATGGGCTTCAATGATGATGGCTTCTCTTAGTGAACCCTCGGGAATGCATAAGCAAGTATTCCTTAAAATAAAACCATCTTGCAAAACAAATTGCTGAAATGGACTATTAGAACATTTCACCCAAATCTCACCAAAATAAGGATCATCTTTGTAAAGTTCCTTTAGTGTGTTAAAGCCTAAGACCTTAACTTGCATTATGGATAGCAAAGAATGCCTTCGGCTCAAGGCATCGGCCACTTGGTTGCAAACTCCAGATTTGTGCTTGATAAGAAAAGTGAATGCTTAAAGGAATTTAACCCATTTTGCATGTCTACTATTCAACTTATGTTGGGCATTAATATACGTTAAAGCCTCATGATCCGAGTAGAGAACAAACTCTCTGAACATGAGATAATGCTTCCAATGATCCAAAACTCGAACAATAGCATAGAATTCTTTATCATAAGTAGAGTATTTCTTGAGAGAATTACTCATCTTTTCACTAAAAAAAAAAGCAATGGGTTTACCTTCTTGGCTTAAAACTCCACCAATGCAAACATTTGAAGCATCACATTCAACTTGAAATACCTTGTCAAAATCCAGTGAGATGAGAATTGGCGCCTCTGTCACTTTCATCTTTAAGAGTTCAAAGCTATTTTGATCTTCGTTTGACCACTTGAAATTCCCTCCCTTAAGACAGTCAGTAATAGGAGCAATAATAGTGCTGAAAATTTTAATAAATCACCGATAAAAAGAAGCTAGACCATGGAAACTTCGAATGTCATGGAGAGATTTTGGAGTAGGCCAACTTGTAATAGCTTCTACCTTGCTAGGATCCATTTTGATGCCTTCATTGCTCACAACATAGCCTAAAAACACAAGGCTATTTGTGAAAAAGTGATACTTCTTCAAGTTTGCATACAACTTTTGCTCCTTTAGAACCTTGAAGACTTCCTTGAGGTGCTGTAAGAGTTGGTTAGGAGAAGTACTATACACAAGAATGTCATCAAAATACACAACAACAAACTTCCCAATGAACGGTTTAAAGATATGATTCATAAGACGCATAAAAGTACTAGGAGCGTTAAAAAGGCCAAAAGGCATAACCATCCATTCGTAGAGTCCATCTCTTGTTTTGAAGGTCATCTTCCATTTGTCTCCCGGTCGATCTCATTCGAATTTGATGGTACCCGCTTCGGAGATCTATCTTGGAATAGATATTGGAACCATAAAGTTGATCGAGGAGATCATAATGGCGTGAAATAGGAAAGCGGTATTTGATAGTGATCTTGTTCACTGCTCTACTATCAACACACATACGCCAAGTTTGGTGGTTGTTTAGTCAAAGTCTTTTCATTTTTCCATGCTTGGAATAAGTGTTGTTGGAAGGTTGTTCCAGAGTTCTATTTAAGTTCTAGTTCCTGTGATTGAAAGCAGTTTTTGGAAATGAAAAAAATAAGCCTTGGATTGAATAGAGAATTCTTCTCTTGTCTTGCTCTGTATCCCTTTCTTTAGGGTGGTGAGCCTTTTAACCTTTGTTCACTTGTGTTACCTCCTACTTTTTTACATTTTCGGTGTCATGAAGTTTCAATCGATCAAAACTTTCGATTGATTGAAACTGCCATGCATCCTATGCAATCACAGATTTGTTTTCTGCTGCAAAACTGCTGCAGAAATAGATCTATGGTGATGTAATTTCAAAAACAGTCCTAAAACCAACATGTAAATCAAAACTAGTGTTCCAAAATGCATTCATAAATCCAAATAAGCGAGGCTTTAATACCAATTGAAGGATTTAGGTTTCGAAAAAACTTTAATCATGCACAGCGGAAAAACAAGTTTCAAAAACTTATTGGCATGCTTGGATCTACTACTTATCAATTCTATAGATGAGTACAAGAGGGGGGACAAGAATGTTACCTTACGGTCTAGAACCCAATTATGATATTCTTCTTCCTTTAGTGTGCAGCAGCAATCTCCACGTAGTCTTCACCCTTATATCTCTTATGAACACCTCCCCGATTGACTAGGGTTGGTGGGAACCCTTATGGAGAGGATATAGAAGGTTGGGAAACCCTAAAACAGTTTCTGTAGGTTTCAGGAATAAAAACGAAGTTCAAACGATTCTGTACGTAGCTGCCCTATTTATAGATTTCCAAACCGACTTTAGAGTTCAATCGATCGAAACTCTTTCGATTGATCGAATTGATCGATTGAACTGAACCAAAGTTCAATCGATCGAAACAAGGTCGATCGATCGAACCTTGAATTTGTTGAAACTCTTTCAATTGATTGGTACATCATCCTCATATGTCTTTCCAAGCATTCTGGCAGAGCTAAGAGTGGGACCTCCTAGGTTCTTTATTATTGGCTTAGACCAATTGTTAATTCCCATCAAACTCTTTGATCAGCAAATTAACTAACTGATCAGGTAACGTTTACTCCACTATAAAACTATAACTACACTCTAACGCAAAAGAACAAATCCAAAGTGATAGTTAGACTTGTATGGTGTACTAATGTCCGTCTACCATCAGCATTCATAATCATATTCAGGTAGTCGGATAACTATTACTATCAACCTGAATGATGAATATATATTTCATTCCTTGAGTCCCATTTACCTCTTATGATTACCAAATATGTTGATAACTTCTTATCAACAAGACTGCAGTTCTCTGTAATAAACTTGATGACATTCTGAAGGGAATGCTTACTTTTTATCATAGGGTAGATTCTATCTTGACAATATATGTTCACAACCCTATGATATGACATACCCAAGATACCCAAGTGTTGATCTTATAAGACCTCACTAATTGGTAAGTCAAAACAGTCACATCCATAGTCTGTGTCCATAATCATTTCAAGATTGAGAACATGTACCTTATACAAGTTATAAGTTCCTATCGACAGTTGACAGTTTTATATGTCAATAGGAATCTCATGGTCTGTTAATGCACTATAAGCACAAGCATATTAACTAAGAGTTACACTCTAGTGATTGAGATTCATCACTCCATCCAATGGTAGTTAATGATACTACAGCGTATACCTGATGAGATATCCAGTCTCATCATCCACTGTGACAAGTTCTAAGTATCAAAGAATAGTAATTAATTCGTATCTCACTTGTATGCATCTCATACATATACGAATTACCTACTATAATACTTAAAGGATCACAAACATTCATCACATGAAACATACACAATTAAATGTATAAATGATATCCATATATAAATTGCCAAATGTCACATACATTAAGACCGGGTTTGAGGGCACAATCCCAACACAAACACCCTCAACGGTCATATATGTTTAAAAGCTATATTTAGGGGTGATTTTAAGGGTTGGTAATTAAGTAAAATCATTCAAACAACTTGTTTATTCATCATTCATATTTGAGCCCTAGTTTGAGTGAAAAATCAATTTGTTCTTGATTTCAATTGTAATTCTTGAGAGAACAAATTATAGTGACCTTTCATTTGTATTATCACTCAAGAAGAAATTGTTGTGTGAGCTATAATTGTATCCATCCACTCTAGAGAGAGAGTTCAATTTTTTCTTTCAAATCATTTGTAAAGAGTGAGGGTTAGTAACCCTTGAGTGCAAAGAAGAGGTGTTCTTCTTTGGGAGAGATTGAAAGCTCTTGTAACGGTTTGATCTACACCCGTAAGTATGTTGATAAAAGAATCCTCAAGAGGTATTCTTGAGGGGTGCATGTAGGCCGCAGTGTGCGGACTGCCGAACCACTTGAAAACTCGGTTTGTAAGTGCCTCTTTGCTTCTCTCTTTACTTCATTGCTTGTGATTGTGTTTAATTTACTATTAAGTTTTTAAAAGGTTAATTTTCCGCTAAAACCTTGTTCACCCCTCTCTAAGGTTTTCATTTCGGGCCAACATCCTCTTTCTTCAATTATCATATCGCTTTTCTTCTATCAAAACCAACTCAATTAAGAAAACACATTTTCTTTCCTTGAGAACACCAAACCTCAGCCTCCTATCTTTTTTCATCCCATAATTTTTCTTTCCCTCATATCAAATAAAGTACAAATCTAATGATACTTAATGATTGGATTAAGGGTCTGTTTAGAATCATTTTTCAAATACATGCTTGGACATAAATGTGCTTCTAGAAGCCTAAGTGCAAATATTAGCCTATTCAAATTAGTTCAATGAAGTATTTAGAGCCTCAAAAGCCCATTTTGACTAGCGCATATCTGAAGTTACTTCACCCGAAACGTGATGCAAGAAACACATGAGTTTTAATAAATTTTCTTAATTTCCACCTTGTACTTGCTATTACACAAAAGTTCAAAACAGAGGCACTAATAACTAGGGTTGTCCAAAAAAAAAAATCAACGGGACTAATCAAGAGTGCTATGGAAAAATTGAACAAAAAATAACACTCCAAAACTTCCGAAATCGACCGAATCGATATCATTTGGTCAATTTTTCATTTTTTATTTTTTACCAAACCATTTGATAAATTTTAAAATCTCTCAATAACCAACCAAACCGACGGATGACACCTCTACTAATTACTACATCCTGCATAAAAAAAAAAATAATAATAATAATAATAAAATAAAGAACAACAATGCTAAAGTTACCGAAAAAAATGCACCGAAATTGTGCACCGAATGATCGGTGCCGTCCATTTCAGTGGACCGCACACGTACAGGGCATGGGGTCCACCAAAATGGATAGTACCGATCATTCGGTGTACAATTTCGGTACATTTTTTCGGTGCTTAAATCTTTACTAAAAAAAAGAGTTATATTTGGGGCACTAACAATATCCACTAACACTTACTAACACACTTTATCTCTCCTAATGGTATTATGGGATCCGCAGTGGATCCCACAGTACCACTAAGAGAGAGATAAAGTGTGTTAGTAAGTGTTAGTGAATTTTATTAGTACTCCTAACATTACCCAAAAAAAAAAAAAATTTACCACATTTAATCCACACTACATGCCTATGGGGGCGCGTGGATTTCATCATTGAATACACTTCCTAGAAAAGTATATACGAACGTGGATGTGTGGATGGGTGGAGGCCGTTGGAGATTGGCTTGAAAAGGAACCTTCCAGCTCTGATCCAGCACATTTAACTTGGAAACAAACGCCTACAATGAGAATCTTTTCCCTAAATAAAATCAATCTTTACCTAAGATTATATACCCAATCCATATCTCTATTTTGGATTGTTCACCTAAATTTATCACCAAAACTGAGGCATTTATGGACTGATCAGATCTAAAAAGGAGAATGCTTCTGTGCAGATAGCACAGTGCTGTTCGCACTGTGCTACTCACAGTTTGCACAGTAAAACTGTTTTTGCAAAAGCAATTTTTAAAAACTGGGCAATTTTACTGTGCAAACTGTGAGTAGCACAGTGCGAACAGCACTGTGCTAACTGCACAGAATCCTTCTCCATCTAAAAAAACATAATCTGTCCTTAATGCTGTGACCAAATCCATTTTGGATCATACAAGTATGTGTGGCACCGGTTATCACAAGGGACACGTGGTACCAACCCACACCAACCTCTCCTGGGGTCCTCTGCAAAAAAAAAACAACAAAAGAAAATATAAAATAAAATAACAATTTATTTTTTGATTGGATGACACTTCTATGACTTGGGAAGTTTGGCAATGAGAAAATTGTGAGGGATACCATTTTCAAAGTGTGAAAGCAAAAGCAAAACCCAAAAAAACAAAAAAAGAACCAAAAAAAAAAAAAGGGTTTTAAACGATCTCGACCCTTCTGTATAAACATTACAGAAGGGTTTTGATTGTTTTGTTTTGAAGGATTGAAATTGATGCATTAGAGAGCCTTCTCTCTCTCTCTTTTTCTCTGAAGAAGGCTCTGCTTTGAAATCAATTATCAATCCCATATAGATATACAAATACATATATATATATATATATACTTTGTACCTTCAATTGGGTACACAATGGTTAGATTGTGGATTGGTGCACTTCAATTATCAGAGCTGTTTGTTAGCTCCTTTGTTCATATGATGTATGGGTTGTATATATTTAGCACAGCCGTGGCTGGGGATCTCTCTCAAGCTTTGAATGGATGTATTTTCAAGACAAATGTGAATATTGGGGTAAAAGAGGAAGAGTCAAAAGGATCAACCAGCGCTGATGATCTGCCTCCCATTGTGTTAGTTCATGGGATTTTTGGTTTTGGCAAAGGGGTATGTGAATTTTTTCAATGATTTATAAATTGGGTTTTGATTTATTATTCATTTGGTACATTCATTAAGACCCATTTCTGTTTGATTAAGATTAATGATTTTGCTGTGCTTTTAGAGATTGGGAGGCTTGTCTTATTTTGCTGGGGCAGAGAAAAAGGATGAAAGAGTTCTGGTGCCCGATTTGGGTTCGTTAACAAGCATATATGATAGGTATGTGCTTGTAAAGCTTAAATTAAATGCTTATTATTGAGATTTAATTTTTGGGTTTTACTTTTCCATATTTTGTTTGCCATTTTTAAGGGGTTTCAGATTTCAGGGCTCGTGAATTGTTCTATTATCTGAAGGGTGGGCAGGTTGATTATGGAGAAGAACACAGCAAAGCTTGTGGGCATTCACAGTTTGGAAGAATTTATGAACAAGGTTCAAAACTCAGCTTTATTTGTCCCTCCATTATCACCATTTAATTGGATTAAATTGTATATTCGAGTCTGTATGAATAATAGGCCTATATTTACTTGTTTTTGTTTGGTCTAATTGGGAATCAGGGCACTACACAGAATGGGATGAGGATCACCCTATTCACTTTGTTGGGCATTCGGCTGGAGCGCAGGTTGTTCGGGTTTTGCAGCAAATGCTTGCTGATATGGTCAGCCAGTTCGATATAATTTGCTAAACAATAATGCTAGGCATACACACTTTTGCACACACTATGCTTTAAATGCACGTACCTTGTGCTGTTTGAAATTTTCACACTTTTCTGTGCACCACTTACACAGAACAGGGTACATGTATTTAAAGCTGGGCGTGCAAAAGTGTGTATGCCTAGTAGTGCTCTTTGCTAAATCAGCAATACTTAATCTCAATGTGTTTGTAATTATTGTTGTTTATAATAACAGGCTTTCAAGGGGCATGAGACTACCTCAGAGAATTGGGTATTAAGCATAACTTCATTATCTGGAGCATTCAATGGGACTACAAGAGCCTACTTAGATGGGATGCAGTAAGTTCGAAATTCAGACTATGTTGTTCTTTTGGCATAAGGAGCGATGAAATTGTGAATTTTATTGCTGTGAGTTTTCAATCTAATCAGTAAAATGGCATGCCAGTTTTAAAAACTATATTGACTAATCTTTTCAAACAGTTCGTGAGAATATTCTTCAATTAAATGATTATGAATAAAGTTGTAACTTGTTAAATTATTCTTCCATTTTTTCTTTAATTTACAGTTTAGACCTATGACTTTCTAGATTGTATGATTGCTTTATCAAATTCAAACCGTGCCAAACAGTTCATGAATTATAAACTTGCCACTCCGAATTTAATTTTTCTATAGGCCAGAAGATGGAAGGTCCTTGAAACCCATTTCTCTGCTTCAGCTCTGCCGCGTAGGAGTAGTTGTATATGATTGGTTTGACATTGCATGGCTAAAATCCTATTACAATTTCGGATTTGACCACTTTAACTTGTCCTGGAAGAAAATTGGTGTTTGGGGTCTCGTTGATTGCCTCCTGGGGAATGCAGGTCCATTTGCTTCGGGAGATTGGATCCTTCCCGATCTTACAATTCAGGGGTCCACTAGACTCAACGCCCATGTAAATACATTCCCTAATACATATTACTTCAGCTATGCTACCAAGCGTACTAGGAGAATCATGGGTGTCACAGTTCCCTCCAGCATTCTTGGAGTCCACCCTTTGCTTTTCATCCGAGTCTTGCAGATGAGCCAATGGTGTCATCCTCCAGATGTCCCGCCCCCTTACAAAGGCTATAGGTATATTTCGTCTTGTCTATTCATAATTGTATTGAGTCATGTAGATGTATGTGTTCATTTAACTTTTCTACCAGATACTTGGGGCCTGTTTGTCCATTCTTGAATGCAATAATTTCATTCATACTATTATAGCAATTTAACTAAAAAGATGGGATCATGAATGGTTCACTTCAGGAAAAGTGTGTTCATTCGAACGTTTCCATATGAACAAAACACAGATTTGCCATATAAGAAGTAAATATAATTAGTTTTGTATTTACCTAATAGCTTCTTTCATAATGACAGATTTTACTTTTAAGATACTACATAAACTATGAATGGGACTATTCTAATCTAGTGACAACGAAACATTTTTAAGGTTTATATTTCATTGAATTTCAAGAACTTTCACTTTTTATTGTACTTGAGCCAATTCAAGAAAACTTCAACCAAAGCAGATAATCCCCTGTATCGTAACTTTTCGTTTGGTGGAGTTCGCTATTTATATTGAGATCCCTTCTTATTTCTGAGTTTCAACATTTCCCTCAATAAATTTGGGATTTTTGTCTCTCTTTTTTTAAACTCGACGTATCTGGTTCTGATTGATTCTTCTATAGTTTAATTAATAATAATCTTGGGTTAGATTATGTGATGGCTCATGATTCAGCTACACATATGTACACACACATGCAGGGATGAAGATTGGCAAGACAATGATGGAGCTCTAAACACCATATCCATGACACACCCTCGTCTTCCAGTTGACCACCCAAGTCATTTTGTTGTGAAGGATTCCGAGTGCCACCCCTTGCAACCAGGCATCTGGTTTGTTACCCTTCTTAGTGGTCATCTTTTATTCGTTGCAGTTACATACAAAGTCACAATAATATATAATGCTGGATTTTGTAATGCAAAATATGTGAACCCTGTTTTTGCTGAAAATATCTTATCTTCCAATCAATATTTGAGTGCCTTAAATGCCTTTCCCCTCCCCAATGTGATTCCAGAGCCAATGCCCGTGATTCTGAATAAAAGAAAATTTGGCTTGTGTTGGTCTTTGTTCAATTCGATTTTGGGACATAATAAAATTGTTATCAATGCCACCACTTGTATAAAGTTATCCCACCGATTCGCCATTTGGTAAACCTATTTTTCTTTAAGGGGTCAAAGTAGTATAAGTTGTGTAGTGTAAGATAGATATATCAATCCCAAAAGTAGTGCAGCAAGTTTTTCTTTGCCATAACTCTCCAAATGTGCCCTCACTGGTTTAAGATAGTTTATAAATGTAAGAAGTAATAATAAATTTCACATCACATTTTATCCAGATTAGGTATTTTGCTGTTATTAGTTCTCAGCTCTGGTTCTTGGAACTCTTATCCATCTACTGTCAAAACAAGAATTACTTTGTGTTTAGCCTGTTCGATCAATTAGTTAATAAACACGTAATGGAAGTGGAGAATCAAAATAGTCAAATCTTTGAATGAAAAACTAACATTTTGCCAAACTTATCTAAGTTTATAATATAAGAAATCGAATATCAAATTAAGACTCGGCTAAAGATTTGATGAGTTAACACAGAGGTGCTAATCTTTTTGGAATACAGGTATTACAAGGTTGTGGAAGCTGATCACATACTTTTCATCGTGAATCGGGAGAGAGCGGGAGTTCAATTCGATTTGATATACGACAGCATTTTTGAACGCTGCAGAAAACATGTATTTAGAAAGATTCCACCAACAGTGCCAAACCAAGCACACCAATAGTTTTGTACACATTGCCCTCACGGATACGCTATAGCTAGAAGAAAATGAGGAAAGGAATAGTGGTGCCATGGTACAATTTTTTTTTTTTGGTTCCTTCTGTCCTAATGTAAATGTGACAATTTTTTTTTTTTTTGTTTGGTGTTGGGGGGGGGGGGGGGGGGGGGGTCCTCTGTTTTTTTTTTTTGGTTATTTCATGGGTGCCACTTTCATCTAGTCTGTGACTTGGTGAGAAATATTGAGGGGTTTTAGCTTATACATGAAATTTTAGATGATGTATTTAAAAAAGAAATTTTCTCAGAGATATATCCTATATGAATTTCGATTATAGTTTTTTTATTTTTTGGTGAGAGAGATGGAAATGCTGTTGTCTAGAACTGTGTTGCACTACTTCCCTGTACTCCATTTTTATTAGTATAGTAGACAAATTTGTTAATCGTGATTTTTTTTTTTATTTTTTTTTTAATGATAGTGAAATTAGAGTATAATCTACATTTTCAGATGAAGTTACAACAAATTGAGTACAAATTCATGTTAAAATGAGAATTTATATTGACATACTAATATATATATATATATATATATATATAGTAAATTAACATATCCAACTAGTACTGTACATGAACTGTTTACTGGATAAGGGAAACTTAATTTTAGAAACATGAAGATGGTAGATGACATATTGAATATCAACAGAGATACGAGAAATAAAGGTTTTAGAATTGAGTATTATTACGGTTCTTAAATTTAGATTTCAAATACTTTGATAATTATATCACATATTGTAATAGTGATCGTAATACATCAAACTACTACATATAGTGCCACTCAGCACAATTTTTTAATAATATCTCAAATTTAAAAATTACAACATCACTCTTTAAATTTATTCCCTTGGCTTGCATATTGATGCTTAATTACTTGACCATACCGTCACATGTATAGTCATATGAGTAGCACATGCACGTCATTGGTAGCACATGCAATCTACATCCACGAGGAGCCAAATCATGTGTTTATATTTGTGGGTCTCTGGATGTAACTCAGATCATGTATGTGTCAGCTAAAAATTCATTTCAGGTTACAATGTTTTGAGACAGGGTGAAATGTTTTGGGACCTACCACTATGGTCATATCATAGCAATTTGGATACGATGTTTTGAGATCTGGATGTAATGTTTTGAAAAATGTGTATGATATCTGAAATTTGAGTATGATGTTTGGGACGAACAATTTTTGCATAAAATGACGACAGTTTGATGCGTGGCTTCCTCTAAACCACCACTAGGGTTGTATCACAGAATGCTCCCTAAAAAATAAGGCAATTAAGAGTTAACTAAATTTTGTGTTTGAGACCAAACTTTTACGTACTCGTTGTCATTGGAACCTACTAACTACTAAGTGCATCAATTTGCAACACCTAAACTGTTTAGATACTGGATGTGTCAATGGCGATTTTAAAATAAATTCTAGTTTGGAGTTCTTTTGTTTGCTATTCAAAGAAGTGCACATCAATAGATAAAAACAGTTTAGGTTTTTCAAACCGATGTACCTAGCATTACTCTTAATCATTATTCATTAGTGTGTTAATATATAGTTAATACGAATCCCACTCGAAACTAATAAGGAAAGAATAACCAAATTCACATTACTATTGTTACCTATTTCACTAACAAACACCAAACACGCCGACCAAAGAGGGTCAGTTGGCATCTTGTTCATTTTATGGTCTCCAAATTTGCTTTTGAGATTTGGTTTTATAATACACATTAGATTTGGTTCCATTACATGTTGAATGTGATTCAATTATCACATTAGTTAGCTGACACTTAATTGTAACATGTACTTTATAAACTATGGCAATAAAATCACATTAGTTACCTGACACTTTTAATTGTAACATGTATTAAGGTTCTTTATATATTATAGCAATTCTTATTGTTCTGCAACATGGATGATGAACGCAATTGAAACACAATGAAGAACTTTTTATTTTGTTTTATTATTATTTTTTTATTTTTATAACCGTGGGTGTTCATGCCAGCTTGTGCGCACCACTTGACTAATCCCACGAGGCCGGACGTTCGGGTGAATCACCTGTGGTCACCTTCTCGAGACCTCTGGGTATAACACCCAGAGGTTTTGCCATCCGGCCACAAGAGAAGTGGTTATAATAAAGAACTGTTGGTATAAGATAAAGCTGAGTTAGAATTTGGAAAATTTGAAAACAAGAAAAAGAGAAAAAGAAATAGTCAATGCATAGGCTCCTTTTGACAACAACTTTTGAAAAATTCATAAGTGATTATAAAACCCCCCAAAGTCGAAATGAAATTGTTTGGCAAACCAAATTCTGCTATCCAATCACAAAAAATTGGGAGCTAATCACAGAAATTTGCGATTGTCCAAAGCTACCTTGGGAAGATTTTGACCAAAACAATTCATTTTTTCAATTGAATTACAAGAATAGAAGTTATGCAAAATAGGCCGTTATGAACCTTTAATTTCAAAAACTTTAATTTCGATTGAATTACAAGAAGAGAAGTTATGCAAATAGTTGATGATTTCGAAGAAATTCAATTTAAGCATGTTGGCAGGAAGAATAATGTTGCTGCTCATGTTCTAGACATAGCATGTCTATTAAGGGTTGTTTTTTTTTTATTTGATCAATGCCCTTCATGTATTGTTATCCTAATTCATAGGGACATGGTTTCTAGTTAAATAAAAGTTTTCATTAAAAAAAAAATTCAAATAAGAAATTTCTGATTTGTTAATCCCGAATTTATATAGGAATGCATTTGGCAGTGAACCACATTTAATTATAATGAAGCAATTAAATTTTATTAAAAGTTTTTTCAAACGGTCCCACTTCATGTTGGTTGAAAATCAAAATTAGAAATACAAATTTAGGAAACAACATGATGATCCAATTTCATTGTATCTTTTAACAACATTTTCGTTGGCTGCCCCTCTAAATTTGGAATAAATTAACTGTTTAGCATTGTCATTCACTTGGTTTTTTTTCCCATAAAAGGATGTGGAATAACCTGTTTCGAATTGGCATTTACTATTATTCCATAGAGAATGATTTGGAATCCAATGTTTCGCATTGGCATTCACTTTTTTCCCATGATAGGGTAATTCATGACAGCTTTATTCTATTTATTTATATATATATATATATATATATATACAGTGAGGCTCTAAAGAGGGCGTCCTCTCTTTATTAAAGTGAGGACCTCTGTTTTGGCCGTCGGATCATGTTTTCATTAATAGCAGTTTTGTCATTTCACAGTTTTCAATCCAACGGCCAAAACAGATGTCCTCTCCTTAATAAAGAGAGGTGACCCTCTTTAGAGAATCTTTGTATATATATATATATATATATTGGGTGGGCAAAAGAAAACTAAAACCAACATTCAAATTTTACTATCTCCAATTAACATTCATACTCTTGTTATTGTTTTGACTTGGTCTCCTAATTACTTGGAACAGTAATGCTATGTGCACCGAAAATGTGCACCGAAATGATCAAGGCCATTGATTTCGATGGGCTCCACGTCTGCGCGCATGGGACCTACCGAAATCAATGGCCTTGATTATTTCGGTGCACAATTTCGGTGCACTTTTCGGTGCACATAGCATTATTCTACTTGGAATTCCTTGATTTTTAAATTTTTACAAATCAACTCTGCCCATTTTGCGTGGCCACTGGAGTATTCACCCGGCGCCTCCAGGCCTCGGGAGATTAGTCGAGGTGCGCGCAAACTGGCCCGGACACCCCCGATTACCACAAAAAAAAAAATAATAATAACTGCCCATTTTCACATTTTACATCAAAACTTAGAATGTACTTTGAATAGATAATTAGATACGAACACATTTAATTGAAAGAGTCCAAATAAAACCTTTTCTAATTCTGAAAGTTCGCGTCCAGCGCTCTAAATCTCAGGTGTATATATAGAGAGAGAGAAACATATACTCCACTATGGAACTTTTACATTAACAAGAACCCTTAGAGCGAGAGACAGAGTTCAAGAGAGAGAGAGAGAGAGAGAGAGAGAGAAAATGTGTGGCACAGAGCAGGCGGCTTCTGTTATCAAACCCTCTCCGGCTATTGGCTCCGTAACAAGAGATCACAACAGTAACGGAACGAACCACTCTTCTGATTACGTTATTAACCTCGATCAGTAAGTACTCTTTATCTTAATTTCGATCTCTTTGTTTAATTATACAATGTATTACAATCGTAATCGCCTAATTAATTACTCTCCAGAGTCTCTACCTAATTATTATTTCGGGGAAGACTGTTACACAGGGGCGGAACCACATGGAGACTGGGGGGGCCATGGCCCCTGCAAAAATTTTAAAAATTTTGGGGGTCTATATAGAATTTTGAATATTTGAAAATATTTTATATAGTGGCCCCCCAAATTTGTGACTTTACATGTAGAGGTTCTTAATACATAGTATCCATTTGACTTTCATTATGTTAAAATGGTAATGTGTTAAAAATAACATTGCAGGATTAATAACAGTATCCACTAATGTGACAGTGTGACATTAAAAGTCCCTATTAATAGTGAAAGGGAAGAATAATATCCCCTTATTCAGCTCAGGAGATAAACAATGTCTAAATCAAATTTGCCACAACTACTTATTCGACTCTTTGTCTCACTTAAAATAAAAAATATGTATAAGTGACCAAAAAAAATTTTTTCGGGGGCGCTGCCCCCGAACCCCCGCATGAAACTTGGCCCCCCTAGCACAAAATCCTGGGTCCGCCACTGCTGTTACATGCATAGTGATAGACGACTGAATATAAAGCCAAATCTTTCTCAACTCTCAATGAGGAAAAACGCAAGATTTTATTTAGTGAATGTCGTTACATGTACCCTACTCATATACGGCACCAATGTAGTCATTTTATCACTATGTACACGTATCTATCTGTAAGGAGAGAGTATCACAATAAAGTGAACGGGTGGAATGAGCTTATCCAGTAAACTGATTTTTAAGTATAAAAGAATTCACGGGTCATTGGAACAGCCTGCCGGTTCTGTTTAGAGTTAAAAGTCAGTTTATTGATTAAGTTCCCTCAACCCAATTCACTTTGAGATTATGGCATCTATCTATATATATATATTCCTGAATTAACCATGATATTACTTGGTGGATAGAATCATTTGAACTTGAAAGGTTATCAACTTCATGTTTAAAATCTAATTCCAAAAATTAAAGATTCAGGTCCTATCCGAGTTGGTTGATACCAACTCTTCCTACCTTAGGCATAGGTTCGAATCTCTCTTCTCCATTATAATAAACAAAATTTCAAAAAGAGTAATGTTGGGGCCACACTCATTCACACTTAAAAAAGCAGGTGGATCAATGAGAAGAAAGATAAAGACTGCGGAGTCCACTGTCAGTCTCTTCTCATTGGTCCACCTCAGGGTGTGGATGCTTTTTGGGTGTAAATGAGTGCGACCCTAGCATTGTTGTTCCAAAAATTAGAACTTGCAAGTGTAGTTTTTTTTTTTTAATACAAATAGTAAAAAAATTTGCTTCTTAGCATCTTTCTGTTGTCTTTTTAATTAAAAGAGAATTTTAGTCAAAAAGACTAATAAATTAAATAGACTTTTTTAGTTTTATATTTTAGTGACAATTTCATATGTTATAAAAGTTATGTAAAATTCACATAACTTTTGTTAAGGAAAAAAAAAAAAGATAAAAATTGAACTTGCTAGTCATATGAGTTTCACATAACTTTCAAAATATAAGGACTTCATCCGATTAAGTTTCACTACTCATAGTGTTTTGACCAAAACAAAAAATAGGTTGTCATGTAAACTTAACTAATTTAAAATGAGGGACTTTTAAATTTGTATATCAATCATGTGATAGTAGGACTATGTTAATTTTTATGGGATGACTTAATTTTTAATTAGAATTTATTTTAGTAAATATCACCTAGACCCCCTGAGATTTGTCCCGATCACACACACCACCCCTCATGATTCACAAATCACACCTACCACCCTTCATATAAACTGTATGTATCAATGTTACCAGAAAACTAATAGACTCTAGCGATCCCCGTTGTGGTACGATCGTTCCGAAACGTGGTACACAGTACACTAGCGAATTGGAACACACATTCCCGTTTTAAATTAATCACAAAATATTGTAATAACACTACCAAAATCTATTAAACTTATGACACTACAAAATTCACATATATTGATTGTAATTTCTCATTAAGAATTTTACTTTACAATAAAACGATTAAAAAATTGTTTCATGTTTTCATCTATCATACTCCCTCTTACGATCGGAAGAAGTATATCCCCCACCGTACCATATTTTATAGCACGTGGCGATCCGCGTTCCCGACCGTTCTTCGTACCGAATCAATCCGCGATCCAGGTAACCTTGGTATGTATCACACACAACCCCTCCATTAAAGTGACGTTAGTGAGTCTACCAGAGTTGTGCTGATATCATTAACTTATTTTACTAAATACCGAAATTGTCCCCCTCCATCCTTCTTCTTTAATTCTCTCACCATTCTTCGCTCTTTCGCAATTGATGGTCATGTTTAATCCTTTTGTTGGAGTTCTAACTTCTCCTTAATTTGGGCCCTAATAATATATATATATATATATATACACACATTGTCATATACATAGATACACATAATCTGATTTGGGCAAATAATTGATTTGAACCCTATTTCTTCAGCCACCACCATTACCGAGAGGGAGAGGGGGAGATTGAACTACCCACTAGTCTGAAAAAAAAAAAAGACGAAGGCAATGGTATGGGAGGGGAGAAATTTTATAACTAAGGGTGTATTTGATAAAACTGAAAATTAAGTATTGAAAAATAAGTGCCGAATATTAAGTACTGAAAATTTTAAGCGATTGAATTTACAGTACTGAAAATAGTTTTTCAAGTACTGAAATAGATTGCATTCAGTGATTATTTTTAGTAGAAACTTTTCACTTAAAGTTTCTAATAATTTTTTGGCTACTTTTTTAATTAAATGATACGTTATCAAACGCACTGAAACAAAATAAATACTGAAAATTTTTATTTTCACCGCTTAATTGGGTTATCAAATACACTCTAAAATTTGGTCAGTTTCCCTTACAGAGAGATTAGGTATAGAAATGGGCCATATAAAAAACAAATTTTGATGTAGAAGAAGAAGACTGGGGCATATAATGTGATAGAGTTGATGGTGAATCTATGGATTACTCTGGAAAACGTGTATAAATGGCTCATACAATACGACAATGAAAGTAATTATTGTAACCAACAACTTTGCTTCTTAGCATAGCACAACCATTAACAACCTCCGGCATTGTGTGTGTGTAAGACTGTGTGTATGTATTAAATTTGCATCAACAAAATGAATCCAAAAACAGGTTTTTGACTTCATCCATTTTCTCTAAATTTTCTATTTCATCCCTTTAATTTTTCTGATTTCATGGTGGCCAGAGGAGTCCATGGTGGTGATTAAATGGAAAGAGGAGGAAATAGAAAGGGCAAAAGAAAGAAAATACTTTTGCTCACCCAAAATATGGTTTATCAATGGTCACCCAAGCATTTTATTGGCCAACACAGAATGGATCCCACTGGGTCTCACTGCATTGGCCAATGGGATGCTTCGGTTAACATTGATGAACCATATTTTGGGTGAACAAAAATGCTCTCCAAAAGAAAAGGGAGTGGAATTTAAAGGTTTTGACATATACATTCACACATTGAAAAAGAATAAAACGTGAAGAATAAGAAGATGAACAATAAGGGTATGTTGATCATTTGACATTTTTTGTTAGCTCTGTTTAGGGTGGTAGGTGTGATATGTGAAACGTGAGAGGTGACATGTGTGATCGAGGCAAACCTTAGGGGGTCTAGGTGATATTTACCCTTTATTTTAAGTAGCCTCATTGTTATATATGTTTCAAATCAAATTTGGAATATAAATTTGGGATGATTTAATTTGGTGCATTTTTTTTTTAAAAATTTCTTTCTGAAAGGTGATTAATAATAAGTAATGTTAATTAAATGAAAATTATTGTTTTGTGACAGTGGCGATCCAACAATGTACGAGCCATACTGGCTGAAGATGAGTGACAAGTGTACGGTCGTGATCCCGGGCTTCCAATCACTGAGCTATTTCGCAAACACAAAAAATCTGTGTTGGTTTATGGATCCAGAATTGGAGAAAGCTATTAAGCGATTGCATCATGTGGTTGGGAACGCGGTAGTAGAGGATCATCACATCGTGGTGGGGACGGGCTCAACTCAGCTCATTCAGGCTGCGTTGTACGCTATCACTACTCGGGATGGTCCCAATTCTCCCGAACCAATCAGCGTGGTATCTGCCGTTCCTTACTACTCGGTGAGGCCTCCGTTTGTCAGGTCCATGAAATCACATTTTACTGTATCATTTTATGTCACATTCATGATTCATTTGACTTTTGAGTTTTGACTTTAATTTTGGAGTTTAATTGTGTGAATCATGGTTGAAGAGATACCGTTGCCCTGTTGAGTAACAAACCGTCTCTTGCTGAGTCTTATGTCACACACACACATATATATATATATATATATATATACAGTCAGGCTATAAGGAGGGCGCCCTTTCTTTATTAAAGAGAGGACCTATGTTTTGGCAGTTTTGTCATTTCGCAGTTTTTAAACACAATCCAACGGCCAAAATAGAGGTACTCTCTTTAAAAAAGAAAGGTGGCCCTCTTTAGAGAATCTTTGTATATATATATATATGTATATCCAACTTGTGCCTCTGATTCATGTTTTTTTTTTTTTGGGTTGTGTCAGACATCTAATCCTTTCTGTGACACGAACGGGGTTAGTATCCTATATATTTGTTAGTAACACACGCACACGCACGGGGGGTCATACCCCACTTTAAAGCAATTTGCTCCCTTAATCACCTCCTTGTTAGGAAAGCTTGAACCCACAACCTCCCTATTAGAGAGTATAGGTCCTCGCCAACTCGACTAGCCAAGTTGGTTCCTCTGATTCATGTTTAAAGACATGTTTTTCATTGAAAGAACAAGAAACACATGGAGGTATATATAAGCCACAGACAACATACATATCTGTATACATAGATGTCTCTTTGGACATGAAGCAGACATATAGATGATACTGGTGTGACCCGTAACATGCACCATAATATTATGCGGATACGGTGTGACACCTCGATCACTCATACATAAATTTATTTATTCAACCACTTTACCATTTTACACAACAATAATATTATGTTGATATAGTGTGACTAACATCTCTATCACAGGCGTACATGGGTTTATTAATCCAACCACTTTTAACACTTTTACAAGATCGAAATCAAGAATGTTTTGTCGTGTTTGCTATAAAATTAAGAACCAAGAGAATGCGTGTCATTGGAGAGTCTCACACCCCGCCATTTTGATAATGTCACGGTACTCGATCACTAAAACTTCTTGATATATATCCAAGAAAGTTGACTAAATAAACATATATGGTCTTGGATTGAAAAAAAAAAATATTACTATATGCAATTACAGATATAAACGTACGCTAGCTAGCTATATATGATTAATTAACAATTGTACGAGGTGGTTGTTTTAATTAATTTGTTTGCTATTTTTATAGGCATATGCAGAAATTACAGAGTATTTGCGGTCGAGATTGTACAAGTGGGGAGGTGATGCAAACACGTATGATCATAAGGAATTAGGAGCATACATAGAGATAGTGACCTCACCAAACAATCCAGATGGGAAGCTTAGAGAAGCCATTGTGAAGCAAGGTGGTGGTGAAGGGAAGCTAGTGCATGACCTTGCCTATTATTGGCCACAATACACTCCTATAACAAAGGCAGCTGATTATGATATTATGCTTTTCACGGTTTCCAAATGCACTGGACATGCAGGCTCACGCATTGGGTAATTAATTAATTAATTTTCTCCTAAAATGATTAATCTCTGCCTTAAAAAAATAAATGGATTTTTATCACTTATTTCTCCTCATGAGGTCACGGTTTGTGCTGACGTACGTGGTCGATTTTCTTGTCATTCCAAGTATCTGTAAAAATCAGTCAGGCTCTAAAGAGGGCATTCTCTCTTTAATAAAAAGAGGACCTCTGTTTCGACCATCAGATTATATTTTCATTAAGGACAGTTTTGTCATTTTACAGTTTTTAAACACGATCTGACGCCAACACAGAGACACTCTCTTTAATAAAGAGAGGGCGCCCTCTTTAGAAATTTTTTGCTGTAAAAAAATATATAAAAGGATATATATATATATATATATATACATATACAAAAATTCTCCAGAGAGGGCGCCCTCTCTTTATTAAAGAGATGGCATTTGTTTTGACTGTCGGATCGTGTTTAAAAACTGGATCTGACGGCTAAAACAGAGGCCTTCTCTTTAATAAAGAGAGGAAGCCTTGTCCGAAGCTGACTGTATATATATATATATATATATATCCACCATAGTTACTGGATTTTCTTTTATAAATTTGCTAGATATGTATGTAACTAGACAATTTTTGAATTTTTTATTTATAAATTATGTACTATTTTGAGGAAATTTTAGTTATTTCATTAATTCTGTTCAATCTTATTAGGTAAGGCTCATTGAAATACAAATATAAACAAGGATTGATTAGGCGCGGGCGACCGCACCTTAAATTTGGAAAAAAAAAAATTTTAAATTACTTAATTATATTAGTGTTATTCAAAAATACACGTTAAATATATACACTTATCCCCTAATTTTTTTCTAACCCCCCCCCCCCTCTAGATTTTTTTTTAAACTGATGTGTATATGTAATTTTTGACAAAGTTTGGTGTGTATTTATAAATATAAATTGTGAATTTAGTTTACAAATTACTCTATACCATGTGGATTCAAATAGTTTGTATTTATCTCTCCTTATATATTTATCTCATTATAAAAAGGACATTGCTATGTACAGCTGAATTACTTAATTCTAATCATTTTTCTTTTAAAAATTCTCACTTTTGTAAGTTGAGTGGTGTACATACCAATTCCCTATAAAAAAAAATGTACAAAAAATGCCAATTTTTTTTCGAGGGCCCTGTATGTCTTTGTCCCCCCCCCCCCCCAGACTAGATTCCTGGATCCGTCCCTGAATATAAATATCTCACATAACGCTGAACATCAAGAAAGTTATTGGCAGCTAATGTCGGAACAAAAAGTGTTGCTAAAAGTTTTAGCAACAGGGAAAAAAAAAAGTGTCACTTATAAAAATTTTAGCTACGCTTTTTGCTCTATCATTAGCCATTATTGCTATGGCAATAGAGCTAGCCAAGTTATTGAAATTTACCATTGATGATGCCAAATTGTGGGTAAGAGATAAGAAGAAGAAGACTAGAAAAATTGTATATGGTTCGACCCTGTTAATGAAGAGACATACGTCCATGTGGTATATCTGAGCACTTTCACTATGTTATAAATTAGCCGGAGACCTTGGGTGAACCAATAATAAACTGGAGCTACCAAAGGTCGATCGGGCAGTCTACACAAAGTTGTAGTGAGTGTTGTACAGAAGGGTAATTGATTGTATTTTCGATCTCCTCTATTCAAGGGATGAGAGGCCTCTTTTATAGTTGCCAAAGTCCCTCATACATGGAAACTGTGTTTAATAAGGTAATACAATTTGATTAGGTGTGATTACCACAACGTATGCGAGTTTCCTAATTCGATTAGAAAACTATCTTCACTTTCATTAGTCTTCTAACTTATTTAGGAAAATGTCTGGACGAGTCTGGACTGCGCCTTCAGGTTGGCCTGAGCTGTCCTACGAGAAATCGGGCCCAGGCAGCGTTCCTGACCCGTAGGCCGGGTCGTTGGACAGATCGGGATGACTGTGCCTTCTGACCGAGCGCTACTCAATGTGGTCACCAATTCTTGTTTTATTAGTCGAATATCTTTGTACGTATCAACCATTAAAAAAAAAATTAGAGAAAAAAATTTAACCCACCAAAACATCCAGTGGGAAGAGTCTCGTGCACTAAGTATGTTCTTTAAATTTACTTGTTCAATTAGCAATTTAGCTCCTTGGAGCAAATACATGTGTGAGGGAGGAAATTTTGAATACTACAAATGATCATGAGGTTTAATATACCCAACAATATGATTTGATTCAAATTGACCCTATTACATTTCATATTGATCCTTGGTTTTTTTTTTTGGAAGATGGGCTGTTATTAAGGATGAAGAAGTGGCAAGAAAGATGACAAAATTCATGGAGGTCAACACAATAGGTGTATCTAAAGAATCCCAACTCCGAGCAGCTAAGATCCTTGGAGCCATTTCTGATAGCTGCCAACATTTTGGTTCCAATGATTCGAACAATTTTTTCGGATTTGGTCAACGCTTAATGGCTGAAAGGTGGGACAAGTTAAGAAATGTTATTGGACAGACTGAATTCTTCACTTTGCCCAAGTACCCACAAGAGTACTGCCTCTTCACCGGCAATTTCACAGACTCACATCCTGGTATATTATATGTTGCTTCTAGATTTTAAGAGATTAAGGTCTTGTTTGGGAATGCATGAAATAGGATCATGTCCACTCTCAGTAAAATGTTAGTTTGACAAAGAACCTATTTGATGAGGAACTGGTTCAACCAATGAATCAATTCTTAGCAAATCCCAAACAATCCCCGAGTTTAAGGTCTGTTTCGAAATTCTTAAAACAGGATCTGGTACAATCCAAATCTTACTTTTTTTAATCTGATTTTTATGAGAACCAAGGTAATAATGTTGGTTTGACAAAAAACCAGTTTTGAGAGAGTTATTAGTCTGAACACGGACCCTATATTGATCACAAAAAGTCGAGTGGTATAGAACCGGTTTAATTTGTGAACCACAGGAACGGTCATTTGCTTTGCTAAACAGGCCTTAATTGTGTCCCAAACTATACCATATTTATCATGGTCCCAATGATGGTTTTATGTTTCTGGAAAACAGCCTTTGCATGGATGAAGAGCAATAAGAGTATTGAGGACTGCCAGAAGTTACTTAAAGAACAGAAGATTCTCTCAAGAGGTGGGAGGCATTTTGGGACTGATCCAAAATTTGTTAGGATTAGTATGGTGGGTAAGGAGGAGGACTTTAATCTCTTCCTAGAGAGGTTGTTGGCTATTCAAGGGACAAGCAATGGAAATCAAATTTGATACTGTACATTATATGTTTCAACTTTCCTTGCAATTACAGAGTATTCCAATATCACTTTGTAAGAGTTTTGTAGTCTGCATAATATCTTTTGGGTTCTCATGAACATCATAAAAATAATGTAATTCTTCACAGGGCAATGGCTAATTACAGAATATTATCTGGACATCTCCGTATGCTTGAACTGTTGCAGAATCAATTTTACTTTTGGTAATTTGTTAAATTTCCATATATTATTATCCTATTAAAAATAAAAAAAAAATTAAAAAAACTTCCATATATTCTGATGAGTAATGTTTGTAATTTCTGAACATTGCCTGGGTTATTTGGAAGTTCATCCAAATCTGAATTTACCAGCCTAATACCCTTGGGTGTCTAAACTCTCCCAGTTCATTGATCTTACCATCTATATCCAACACCATAAAGTACTTCAACCTGCAAATCAAAATTCCCATATTTACCTGAGAAAGGTCTTCGGGGACAACAACAGACGGGGATGTTCTTACCGTTATAATCTTTAATTTCCAGAAAACAGAATTGTTCTTTTGCATTTTCAAGTTTCAATCCCATTGTTATTTCTTATAATTAGACAAATAGAATGACGAGAGTCACCTTTGTTTTTTCTTGCCTCCAAATTGTAAGTCAGAGCTTGTGTTATAACAATTTAAACAATGTACATTCTGACTCCAATGTTTCAAATTCTCTGTTCAGATGTTGAAGGCATTAATCTCATATTTGTTGTCCACAAATCTACTCATCTAACAATGGGTTGGAAATATATATATATATATATATATATATGCAAAATATGTATCTCAGGAAACACCTTTCATAAGAAAAACAAATAAAAGGAACAAGGGTAACGCCCAACAATCACAAACAAATGTTAAACTTATGGAAATTAAAATTTACAAGCCAACATTTGATTCAAATATCTAGGCTTTCAGATGAAGTTGGTTGGGCGTAAAACTGTGACTTAACATCAATTCTCTAACAAAACCACTGCTAATAAAACAACAATGATGCAAATGAACAAAAAAAGGCCTTAGAAAAAAAGAGTTTACTCAAAAAAAAAAAAAACCGTTTATGTGTAGGGACCACCAACTCCACATGAGACTCCCTGTTCTATCCATAGTTGAAGTTCTAAACAATCCATAAATAACCTGTTGGAATTTGAAGCACCAACTGAGAGAAATGAAATCACATGAGTCTTAATTCATACTCGCCCGCCATTGTTATGTATCTCACCCATGGAAGGGCCTGATACCCACTCTTCTCGATGATCTTCAGGTATCGAACCTACAAAACCCCCAGAAATCACCAAAGAAGTTGCCAATCAAATTTCTTATGTCGGATCAATTTCAAACTAAGACAGTATTACATGAATCCCCTGTAAAATCTTATATACACATATATATATATATATATCATAAACCAAACACCTTTGAGATTGCACTGCCATATTATATGTCCGATTTAACAAGTAAAGTGATTAAGTTTGTCAGAACACACCTGAATTCCCGATACGGTGAAATATGGAATCTCAAACTTCACACGTATTGGAGCTTTTTTCTCAGGAACTGCTTCTTCAGCTGTTATACTAGGAAGAGTAAACTCTGCTCTTAACATATATTCCTAAAAAGAAAATCAAATTTGCCAACAGAATCAAAAACCAAGTCCAAACTAAACTTGCAGAGTCAAACACAAACTTGAGCCGCTAAAATCAATTGCCATTACCAACAATGGATAAAAGTGTGCAAAAGCAATTTGACAATAACTCATACCTTACCACCCGGGAAAGATTTGATTTTCCAGACCAGAGCATCTTTTTCAGGTGCATATGCAGCCGATCCCATTGATGTACGAACATTTGGATTGGTAGCATCATATGGCACCGGCAACTCAATGTCAACATTTGTTGCAGTGCTGTAAATTAAACAAACTCATGAAAGAACTCAACAAAAAGATCATCCTGTGAATTGAACTTTAAAGTAAGAAAATATACCTACGCTCCTTGAATTGGCTCCGTGCTTTCACCATAATCTCCATACGACTTCTAGAGTGCCTTTCAACTTGAGCTTCTACCCATATTAGAGGCTTTACCTGAATAAAAATAACAAATTTCAATAATTTACCATAAGGAAATCTATTTTGGTAAGAATATTGTTACAGAAATGCAATTAATAAAGAAATAATTAATGCACTAGTAACCTGAGTACTGAGTCTGTATGTCATCAGGTCGAAAGCTCCATCAGGAGGTATGAAAGATATTGTCCGATCAGTTTCAAAACGGGCTAAGCGCACACATCTAAACCAAAAATGGGTATTAAAAGCTCAAGAACTTGCAGCAGAAATAAAGATTAGATGGTAGTCACAATAACCTAGTAATTGCACGAGGTACTTACAGAAAAAGAAAAATAGAAGAAAAAAAATTCGTCATTACAGCAAAATACAAATAAAGCAGAGTTGGCCTACATACTGATGAAACTTGATGTCGTCCAAATCAATGGCTTTTCCCTTTGTTGACCGTCCTTGCGCCTCTAATAAGACTCGATCATTTAGCCCAAGCTTACACTCGGGCATACCACTGCAAAAGATAAATCATGATAGTTTCAAGATCACCACCATGTGTGACAAGTTCAAGCAAAGAAGAAAAAAAAAATGGAGAAGTGAAACATAGCAAAAAAACGGAGATGTTAAACACACTTATCCCACATTATTACGTGGAAAACATGTGCCATCGCAGATATGTTTTGATACGTTCAATATGCTTGCAAATGACAGGGACGGACATGAGTAGAAGGGAACAAATAGTCAAAACAGCTAGCATTGCAGGCTCAGAAGAAAGAGTAAAAGGGAAGAACCCATAGGAATAGACAAAAGGGGGGATACAGCAAAATTGGAAACCTACCTAATTGATAACTAACAACTTCAGTGAAATCCAGGAACTACTCTAAGCCGGTAAATTATGTTCTCTGACTACAATCAAGGGATTAAAACTGTGGGTAGGTGATTTGGTTGATTGTTCGTAATGGAGTGATAATCACGTTCAATAGCACAAAGAAGAAAGATTCAGAGGAATTGACTCAGGTGAAGGATAGAGCAATTTAGAGATCGAAGGTGAGGGAGAGAGAAAGGGGCACTGCTCAGGGCCTCAGGCCGAGCTCTAGAGCTGGTCTCCAATGGAGAAACTCTTATGCCTCTATTCCTTAAGAATGCCAAGAACAATATTTCTGTCTAGGTCTCTAGAAGTTGTGCTTATCCTGCATCACTCTATCATATATATAGCCTTTGCCGAGCGCGACTCACCATTGGTATTGGTACGCTCAGCTGGCACAATGCCTTGCTGTAATATGCATATAGCACCACCAATAGCTATCAGTCAGTTATTCCCTACAATGACAAAGGTACCAGGCGCACTCCCGTGATCTCTTAAAAGGGGAAAGGACCACTTCAGGGTATCTGTCGGTGATCCCTAATGTACCTCTTATCCTTAGCCACCAAGCCAAAAGACCATGAAAATCCCTTATAACCGAATCATTGCAGAACCCAAAAGAGGGTGCCACTACGACAGTCTATCAGGTCACAATACCTGCTCACGCAATGCCCGTTTGCGCGAGATAGATATACTGGTATAGGATGTATATATGTCAGTGGGCCCTTGTGGGGTATATCTAGTACCCACAAAAACTCACCGAAGAAGAAGAAGAAGAGCAAGCTAAACATCCACACTGCCAACATAGTGTCAGAGTGCACTTTAATACCCACATAAATCATAAAACATTAAGGCCATAATTGGATCATGGAAGTAGGGCAGGAGTTAAGATCCAAAACTAGAGTTAGGCCCTTCAATTCCAAATCAGGTGATACGTAAGTGCTAGAGATGAAACTGTGATATTGCATTGCAAATAAGTGGAATTTCAGGCCTACTAAATCCTCAAGGGATGAAATAGTGGTAGAAATTCTAGGCTTTGGAAAATCGAAGATTTGAAATTGTGAGAAATCTAAGCCCTGCACTGGCTGTTCGCTCTCTCCTTCTCATATTTATACCTGAAAGAATCACTGCCTGCAACATGCAATATCAACCTCACACTAAAAAGGGTTCTTGTTTGTCTTTTTCAATGGTTATTTTCTCAGTTTTGTTGTAGAAAAAACAGATAAATGAACGAGTTGGCAGCTAAATAAGAACCTGATACACATATCTCTTGAAGTAAGATAGAACGGACTCGTATAATAACAGCAGCTGTTCTTGCTCGGTGTACACATACAAATGGAAGAAACTTCAGAAGAAAGCGAGGAATAGCAATTTCAGAAGAATGCGAACAGAACTCTAGTGAGTTTTCTGCCCCATCCTTCAGGATAAGTGGCCCTCATCTTAGAAGTAAATTAACTATAGCTATACAACTCTCGCATGTACTTAATCTGGTTGTTTGCCATCTGGGGGAAATTACAATAATAGGAGTCAATAGTTAAACGAAACACAATCATTAATAGCTATTTGCACTTGCTGATCGCAGAATAACTCCAAATGTATAAGATAGGGATACCACATACCTTAAGTATGTTCGCATCTTTAAGGCCCCAACAACATCTGACCTAATTATTTGTCCATTGCTGTTCACAAGGATATTAACACTTTCAACGACATCCAAGAATACCTAACAACAAAGAAGAAGAAAATTGCATAACTTAACGGCTTTAAACATTAGCAAATAGCCCATACAGGAACAAACATACTTCATTTTTCTTATATCGTATCCCCTCACTGCGCCAGGACACTGCGTTTGTCACAGCCATGGGAGGCCTCTGTGTAACTTCCATTCTATAAGCATCAGTCTTGATAAATTCACTTAGAATCTTAGCTTCAGTGTACTGAGGGTAACCAAAATCCATCATTTCGTCAAGTAACTCGTACTGCCAAATGAAACAAGCATCAATATGATTTGCATGCAAATGTTTGTGAATATCATATTCCATCATGTAGCATGCAACTTCACAAATGAGGTCAGGATATGATCTTACCACTACGACAAAGTTATCTCTAAGAGACTCCTCTTCTAACTCTTCAAAATAATGCTTAAAGACCTGCCATCAAAAAAGGCTGAAAATGAATGATTGCAATACGATACGAACATCGGCCTACCTATATGCCAATCAAAACTCAAACTTGCAAAATATTAAATCTTTGTTTACCCAAAAGTTCTTACATCAACTACGCGGTGTAAAAAGAGAAGAAGGCTAGCTGCATTACAGTTCTGCCTTGAAGCAGTCATCAGATAAACATTGTTATGTTGAATAAACATGTAGGTAACACCGTTATCATACACTACTGGATCTTGAGTCTCTGGGTCGCCCTGAATCAGATCAAAGCCCACAAAAAACATGAAGGTGTTACTTTCAGCTAAATACAATGTAAAAGCACAACAAAGTTTCAAAGGTAGCTCATTGGAGAAATAGATCGTCTGAATCAACCACACGCAGGCTGGTTCATGGTTGCATTCAAATGGAGATCAAAGTCTCGAATCTTATAAGAACTCCACTAAACCAAGCTAATTAAATCATTCCGCTCAGGGAGAAAAAAATTGACTTTTAATCAAAAGTATTGAACAAACCCAAAATTTGTTCCTTTTTCCTCAAGTTTCCCCCAATATTCTCAGGAACCAAACGGGTTTAGCCAATTCAAAATCGGAATTCAACGAGAACAGAACAAAAATTCCACCAATCACCCAACAACAAGAATCAATCAAATTGAAACAAAGTTTATTCAAAAGGTAGAGGAACAAACAAATCGAACCTCCTTCTCAATGAGCTTGGTGAAGAAGCGCTCGGCCTGAACGGACGACACGTCGCCACGGTAGTCCCGCCACACCAGAACGCGGCCCTTGATGTCCAGTAGGAACAGCGCCGAGACCGCCCCAGCCATCGGATTTTTATAGGGTTTTTCTCAGATCACAAGATCAGAGATCAGATCAGTTTCAGGAGAGATTGATGAGAGAGAGAGAGAGAGAGAGATCTGGTGGTGATATTGAAGTAATTCGATTGAATCAGATGGATTAGAAGTGGAAATTTCAGGTTTTGATGCGCCATTTTGATGTTCCTATTCGTAGTTGAACCATTTGGGGATTGGTTTGAGAACTACTAGTGTATTACTATTATCTAATATCTCTGTGATCTGTTTTTGTGTGTGGGTGGGGGGGTCTTGACTCTGTGACTCTGAGTCGAAAGTGTTTGAGAATGAGAGATGGTAATGGAGCTCAACTCAATAGTGACGAATGTTATTTTGTGCAAGTGATTCTAACTTTATTTATTTATTTATTTATTTTTTTGCTGAAGTGATTCTTAACTTTTTTTTTTTTTTTTTGCTCAAAAGTGATTCTAACTTAAGCAAGCTGTTTTTCCGAAAAAAAAAACTTAAGCAAGCTGACTTTGCAATAATCCCCAAATTCAAGGGCCTGACAGCAAACTGACCCAAAAATCTTCTGAGGTTTTAGCTTTGGGCCTGAATAAAGCCCATTACTGTCAAAATGCAAAGGGAGATCTTCGATCAAAACAAACTTGTTCACCCAATTGTCACTTCATTTAGCATGAATACAGTATATTGTGATTAAAGAGTAGAGAGAAAGGGTATGTTTGATAACCCAATTAAGTGATGAAAATGAAAAGATTTATAGCACTTATTCTTTTTCAGTGCGTTTGATAACATACTACTTAATTGAAAAAGCAGCCAAAAAACTACTGAAAATTTTAAGTGAAAATTTTCTACTAAAAATAATCACTAAATGCATTCTATTTCAATAGTTGAAGCACTGTTTTCAGTATTACAAATTCAATCACTTAAAATTTTCAGTACTTAAAATTCAGCACTTAATTTTCAGCACTTAATTTTCAGTTTTATCAAACGCACCCAAAATGTTTGGTGATTAGTAGTTTGAAAAAAAAAAAAAAATAATAATAATAATAATAATAATAATAATAATAATAATGATGATGATATTGTTATTACTTTTGTCTAGAATCATTTTTCAATCAAATGTTAGGATGCTATAAATGAGATGAATGCCTACCTTGTTAAAGTAAAAAAATATACAACCATGAAAGTCAAAAAAAGAATGGGACACAATCAAAATACACAATCTTGGGACACAATCTTTATTTTGTGTCTATTTCTCTTCTGACGGATCCCACAGTGTCAGTGGATCTCACAGTGCCCACTAGGACCACTAGGAGAGAGATAGACACAAAATAGAAATTATGTCTCAAGGTTATGTCTTTTAGTTGTGTCCCAAGTATTACTCAAAAAAGAAGTCTAGTTAATCGCTTGTCATTTTGGATTATCTGCACAATGACTTTCGTAGGGGTTGAAGATGTCTATAAATAGCTTATGTATTTATAATGCTAGATACACAAGCAAAAAGAGAAACACTGAGAGAAATATTGCAAAGAGAAAGAGTGAGGAAAATATTAGTGAAGTGTAGTGCACTGATAAATTAAATGTTTGGCAGCTTGATGTGACAATACTACTCCCACTATGTAATGGATGTAGACAAATTACCAAATCACTTGAAATATTCGTGTGTCTTTGTGTGAATTGCTTATACTTTTATTACTAACTTTATAAGAAGGAATTTTTTTTTTATTTTTGTTGTTGGTGGGTACTATCATGGCCCGTGATTGTTGTTTTAAAGAGAGTATTAGCGAATGGTGTAATGCAACAATATTCAAGTTCTGTCATTGGAATTCAACATTTTTTGTTGTGGTGGGTTCTTTTAATTACTTTCTGTGTTTTTTTATTTAACTTCATGATTATTTTGCATAAAATATTTTTATTAAGGAAAGTCTATTTTGAGAAGTTTCTCATATGGTAAGGCGGGTTTGAATCGTTGGATGAGAATCTAGCAATAAGTTTCTCAAGAATTTAGAGTTGCATTTATTGTCAGATTCTCATCCTACGGTTAAAACCTGCATTCTCATATGAGAAGTTTATCACAATAGACTTGCCCTTTTATTAATTAAAACTTTAAATATATAGCAATAGTGCAGTTTTGCAAACCCCAAAATTGTTCAACTTTTGCTCACCCTCCTTTGTCATTGGCTAATGCAGTGGAGCCCAATACTTTTTACCATTAATTAATTTTCATTTAATCACGGGTCCTACTACATTAGTCAATGAGAGAGAAAGGTGAGCAATTTTAGGGTGAGCAAAAATATATTCATATAACAAATGGGTGCCGTTAAGAGCAAGTTCATTTTTTAATTTGGGCACCTTTTTTAGGTAAAAATAAATAAAAATAAATTTACTGCTTCTTTTAAAGGCCCCTCCCACAGATTATATATTTAACAAATTTAGATTTTTTTTTTTTGCTTTCTAAGCAGGGTTGTATTTGTTATTCAACTGATATCCAGTAAGCCTAAATCTCTCGTTCTTATTCCTCCCTAACTTTTGATCTTCTTCTTATTGATTTTTCATTCAATGTGAATCTCTAACCTTGCACTATTCTAAGGTTTATTATAAACAAGAGAAAATCTATGTCTTGAAACCCTCGTTAATCTGTAAATTCGACTCTCTGAAATTTTGAATTTGTGATTAATTTAGTTTATACATACAACTGAGAACGAAATATACAACACGAGAAGTAGACTAACTCAACTGCTTGAATATGTGTTTATGTGAAATTGTGAAAGAACCATTGCAGTCACGTTTTGTTTTTATTGTTTTATAGTTTATTTTATTTTATTTTATTTTGTTTTATTTTATTTATTGTCATAATTTCAATTAATTGATGAACGTGGGGTCTGCTAGCATGTAATCTCCTTTTGTTTGTGTTAGAATCAGAGTTTCTCTCTTCTTGTTTTGGTTCTGGGCATGTAATCTTTCATATTTGGTTTTGTTTGACTTCTAATTGCTTGTATGAGCATTTGAGATTGATCAAAATATATATATATATATATATATTCAATTCCGCCACGTTTTGCTTTTATTGTTTTATATTTATTTATTTTTCCCAACTATTTTACTCCGTTTTGCTAGTTAAATATTATTCTACCATGTTTTAATTATTCTTTTTGACTCAATTCAATGAATTCCTTAGTAAATGATGCCCGTACATTTTTGTATTCAGTACATGTCAAAAAAAAAATTAAGAATAGAAGATGTTGAAAATTATTTGGTCCCTTTACTAAATATAATGGAAGACTAACATGCAAATATCGATGTAACACAAATTTTCCCATTCATGATAAGGTGAATATTTTACCATTTTTAATACATTAATAATTAAATTTAAATTATACTTACATTGTCCTTTTTTTATTTATAAATATTTAGGTATTTGACTCGCGATCAGAATTTATCTATTAGACTCAAGATGTTGGTACTAGATTAAATATGGTTGTCGTAATTACAAACTCTGATGCATGACTTATGTTAAAGAAGTCAAAGTTGAAACGATTAATTTCATATAAAAGTAGTTTCAACTAGGGTGGTCCAAATTTATTTTGCACTGATTTTTGTCAATTGGGATTGTTTAAGTTTATTTGTAAGGGTAAATACATTTTACACCCTAGTAGCTTGTTACCTGTGTCAGTTTGGTCCATGTAATTTAGAAAGTGTTACTTTAGTCCATTGTAGTTTCAGAAGTGTGACAAATAAGTCCAATTAGTCCTTTAATGACAAATAATTTTGTCACCGAAAGTAAAAAAATTATCACAAAAAAGTGTTTTGAGTGACTAAAATTAGGACTGGCCATCCCAACCCGAGAGCCGACCAACCCGACCCAACCCGACCGACTCGAAGGGATTTGAGTGGTTTTGGCGGATGGCCGGATGAATCATGGTTTTCCCAAGCCACACCCGATTGCTTATGGTTCGGTTGTCGGTTTATTTAATCCAAACCCGACATCACCCGACCCGACTCGACCACCTATTGAAAACTTAGAAAACACAATACATGTGGTGGAACTATGGAAGTCATTTTCAATTTTATTTTTTTGTATGTTGTATGAATCTGATGGTGGATTGTATAATTGTTTTTCATTTTTCTTTGCTTGTCAAGTATATGTAGGATTTTTATTTATTAGTAATTTAAATTGAATGTCTTCCTAAAAAGTTTGCAAGAAGGTGAAATGGTGAATAACAGGGTCATGCTTTGCAGTTGGGTACAATAAACTCAACACTATCAGGGTGTAAAATTGATGAAAATATGATATATTCTTTTTGTCGGGTTTCACCCGAAACCAACCTGAACCAACTCGAAACCGACGGATCGGTTTCACCCGACTAAATGGATGGATGACGGATTCTAAACTCATAACCCGATGGGGTTCGGATGGATGATCGGGTGGGGGTCAAACCCGACTCACCCGAACCATGGCCACCCCTAACTAAAATGACACACTTATGAAACTATAAGGACTAAATGAAAATTTCTAAACTACAGGGACCAAATTAACACAAGGGGCAAACTAGGAGGGTGTAAAATGTAATTAAGCCTTATTTGTAAAATATAATATGTAGTACAATAAGTGAGGTGTCCTTACTAATTAAAATAAAAGATAAAAAATTGATTTTTTTTTTAACTTAAAATTAGGTGCCCTTATTAAAAAATGAACGTGCTCTTACCCGCACTCATAACAAATACAACGTCTTGCGCACGAAACGGGTGTGTCTGTTGGCTGTGGTTGTATAATCATATGCTATACATTTTAATCATCTTGATCATGGCTGGCCCTGCCTATTGTGACCCCCCAAATTTTGTTCATTTTTTGCTCTTCAATAGGGCCCTGAAAAATACTGAGTAGGGCCTAAAATTAAAAAAAAATATATATATATATATATATTTATAATATGTTGAACAAATTGTAAAAGAGTCCAAGAAAATATTGAAAACTTCCGAATTCAATACATGCCATAAGGATTACAATTACAGAACCTCCAAATTCTTAAAAATGATGGAAGAAAACTCGCAAATCAACACTATAATACGGAGTATATTTAATTATACCCACAAATATATATAAATAGACCCAAAAAATTTCGCTTTGTGAACACTACTCCTGAACCACCTTATTCAAAAGGCCCCGTTTTAATATTCATCGAAGCCCCCAATTTGTCAGGACCGACCCTAGGACTTGATGATGAAATCGTGCAGAGAATGCTGAAGGAACACATAAGGTGAGTACTGGGTACTGAGTAGTGACATGAACTCTAGTTTCTGATAAGTATCGAGAAGTCATATGCATCTAGCATTAATCGTATCGAGCAATGCAAGATGCACTCCCAAATGCACAATTAAATGCACAACTTTACTTTAAAATATTGGACATCGTGCTGAAAAGTCTGTACACAAAAAAGGGGGTGTACAGGGTGTGCAAGCTTTTCAGCACGAAGTTCAATATTTTTAAGCAGGGTTATGCATTTAGTTGTACATTTGAGAGTGCATCTAGCATTACTCGTATCGAGCAATGCAAGATGCACTCCCAAATGCACAATCAAATGCATAACTTTGCTTTAAAATGTTGGACATCGTGCTGAAAAGTCTGTACACAAAAAAGGGGATGTACAGGGTGTGCAAGCTTTTCAGCACGAAGTTCAATATTTTTAAGCAGGGTTGTGCATTTAGTTGTACATTTGAGAGTGCATCTAGCATTACTCGTATCGAGCAATGCAAGATGCACTCCCAAATGCACAATCAAATGCACAACTTTGCTTTAAAATGTTGGACATCGTGCTGAAAAGTCTGTACACAAAAAAGGGGGTGTACAGGGTGTGCAAGCTTTTCAGCACGAAGTTCAATATTTTTAAGCAGGGTTGTACATTTAGTTGTACATTTGAGAGTGCATCTAGCATTACTCTTCTGTTCCAATTCTGTACTTACATTGACGTCACAGTGTCAGCTTATAGACACATGCATTTGCCTGTATTTGAGTTGCAAAAAACTGAGTTCTACCCTTTTTGTTTGATTGAATTAACAAGCAAACGGTAAGCTAGTTTAGAACCCCGACATTCACCAAAGGAGAGATCTATATTAACAAAAACCTAGAGCCAAAAACCTGTCACTTCTGAGGAACTATGGAAAACCCATTTTGTTATCATTTCAAAACCTTAAATATTTGGAGTTCATGCATGTCGTCCTTAAGGAAAAAACAAAAAATCATTGATTTTGTTTCTAAGGGCAAGGATTAAATAAACTGAGATTATGGACAACGTACGTGCTCTTACTCTCGTCCCATATGGCTATAAACCCCAAAATTAATCCCAATTTCCCAACTGATAAAAAAAACCATGTTTTTCCCAATTTATTGTTATGGCCCTATCATCTCTAATCACACAAACTACTCTGAATTCTTGTTATCTTCTTTGTACTTACTGCCAAAGTTGAACTTTACCAACTTCTTCACTATTTCTAACTTTCTAATAATGGTTTGACAAGCCTTGTGATATCTTGGCAAATAGAAAAATTATTTTATTTTTACAATGTGTAGTTCCTGAAGTGTTTGAATGTTAATCAGCATTTCCAGTGCCTGAACTCCTGTCTTTTTGACATATTGACAAACTTAGAATGATGAGGCAACCTCTTAGTCTTACCACCATTTATAGTCAAAAGCCAAATCCAACTGGCTGGAGTTTGATCCTCTGACCTCTGCTAATGATATTTTTGAGCCAAGAATTTTTATTTCAGACAATATGAGATTTACATATGATGATATGAATGTGTAATTTACAAATTTTCTGCCACATAAAATCATTAAGCTTGGTGCTTTGAGCAAGTTTTTCCATTGTAACAAAAATTGTTAAAGCTATATTACTATATCAGTATTTGAATATTTGATATGTTTATGTGCTGAATTCACTCAGGGAATTAAAATATTAGTTACAATTTTCTCTAACATATTGTTTAGAACCACTGTTCATAGCCTTTGACAATGAAATTTGCTACAAACTATCAAACACGGGCGCCCACAAGGAAAGTTAGTGTACGTTCTCAATCGCACCATTAACTAGCATCTTTCATCTTCCGTTGAACACCCCACTAAATACCTGGCTGTTACCTCCTAGTGATGCTTCCCACTCTATTGAGCACATCAAGATTTTAGATAATTCCACAACTACCTCTCTCATCTCTGGTCTGTTAAGTGGATCTTCACTCAGACACCATTCAGCAATTTCTGCCATCTGTAAGAGCAGTATTGGTGAACATAGAGAAAGGAACTAGTCAGCATGGAAAAGACTTGGGCACATTTTGCACTTTTTCTGAGATGTGATTGGTCCATGTATGCAAGTTTTTCTATGTGGATCACACGTGGACTAATCATGTCTTGGAGTGTAGTGTCCACTCAGCATCAAACTGGCCTTTTACACGTATCTAAGAAATTGACAAATCATTGTTATGCATGTTGATATATAACAAGGCTAACCTTGTACACATCCTCGATAGGGTAGCTTCCCTTGAGATTGCTATCTATAATTGACTCCAATGCAGCCTTTGGGTCTTCATCTTGAAATATTTTATTAACCTGACCATCAAAGGAATAAAATTAGCTTTTCATGATAATAACGATTGTTCTATATGAAATGGATGCATTTGGTGAAAAAGTCACTTACTCTTGGCTTCATATGGACTATATGGGAAGGAAAGTGAAGAGACAAGTAATAAACATAAACATTACAACCTGTTTAATATAAAATTGAATAACCCAACTTTGGGTTTTCCAAGATTTTAGAAGATGGAAGAGTCGCATTTTTTTTTTCTTCGGAAAAGAGAAGAGTCGTATTTGAAAGTCATTAAACTCCAGGGAATATTGATGTCGTCTCCACTTCCAGTACAATTAGCCATGTGGATTATAAACCCTGATTTATGTAGTTCACTTTTATTAAGAACTAGTTGGCTTACAATTGTGATAAGTGATTTCATTTTTCTGGGCTCCTTATTGTCACGGATGAGTGCTCGGTGACCAGTAATGAGCTCGGATAGAACTACTCCAAATGCAAAAACATCGGTCTTGGTGGTCACCTGCAGCTCCTTCACAGACCTGTTAAAGAAAAATTAGAATGAGCAGATCAAGTGCAAATCTAGTTTTACCAGCCTGGAACAAGTTTAGATGACATGAAAAGACTATTCTGCCCATAATTCACGTATAGCTGAAACACAACTGAAATAGCTAGAAACGTACTCAGGCGGAAGGTATCCTGGTGTTCCAACGAGGCGAGTTGCTATAAAATCATCTTCATTGGTTCGTCCAACAAGCTTTGCTAACCCAAAATCTGCAACCTGCAAAAATAAGATGATAAGCTAGGGTCACAAAGTAAACCTTAAGAATGGACTAAGTTTTTCATACTAGGTAGAAAGTGCCTTTGGCTTCAGAATTCAGAATTCAGTGCATATCTAAAAGTTGCAGCAAAATTGCATGCAAATTTAGTTTTTCAAAGAAAAAAAATGTCTTACTAATTACTGTTGGAATATCCCACATCGCCCATTTATGGCCCCTCTATGCGGTCTATAAGGCTTTAGTTCCCCTCGCCTTTAACACCTGGGTTTTAAGGAGTTGAATGGGCTGGGCATTACACGAATTACAACTATAGGTTGAAAAGGATTTGCTCGCCTGGAATCTTATTTTTTCTAATGCAAAGCTGTTATGAGGATCACGTGACATAAAACTAAGAAACATAGTAACTGTATTGCTGATGAATCATAAATGGTTAGCATATCAAGTTTTGAATGAAAGAAAGAGTAATTGATGGTGCTCTTATTTATGAGATAGGACTTCCCTATATTTTGGTAAATGTATGCAGAGTACTTGTGATAATATCATGACACTGAAATGAGTTGTGGTAGGTACCTTTGCTCTGAGCCCTTCATCAAGTAGTATGTTACTTGTCTTTATATCACGGTGCACATACCGAGCTTTCGTGTGATCATGAATGTACTCAATACCCTTCGCTGAATCTAGTGCAATCTGTGTTCTTGCAGTCCACGAGAGAGGCTGGTGACCTGATTCAGTCATTATTAATGTAAGTGCCTTTCCACCAATGTTCAGTTTAAGCTTATCTTTTATAACATTCAAGTAAAAATGTTTAATTCGAGTTCCATGACACTGAGAATCGATTAAGGCTTGTTGAGTTGATTGAAGTACAAATTTTGATTTTCTGATCTATTCTGGGTGGAAAATAGCTTCCTCAAGTAGAACCAAGTTTAATCTGAAGTGAACTATGTGATCTTAATTTTACGAATGGGATAGCCTTAGTCCTCTTAACCTAAGGATATCATATAACTCTTGTCACAGCAATGGCATATCAAGGAGTGGAGATCACACTAAATCTTGACTGTGTCAAAAAAACTGACTAAATATAATTTTATGAAGTTTGTTTTGTCAATCAAACCCGATAAGCTGCAAGAGTCTTTTTTCAATTATGAAGCATTCTTCCACGTCCTCTGCTTGTTCCTCGATGCTAAACATGCTTGTGGGACCCAAAACATTATGAAGCACTTTAGAACCCCCCAAAAGCCCGTATTGTCCAAAGATGCTTCAGCCCAAACGTGATGCAGGATAATGAATTTTTCATAATTCTAACTGTGTTCATGTGATTGGGGCTTCTGTTTCTGCTTGTGCTTCTGCCTAAACACAAAAGCCACGCCAATCCGAAAGGAAATCTTACAACAACAAAAAATTATTTGTGCACCAGTGATTTGAGTACCTTTTAGCAAGGGGTCATGAATATGCTCACTGAGAGATCCATACCGAATGTACTCATATACCAAGTAGAGGTGGTCGTCACCACTGGCATAACCTAACAGCTCCACCTATATGCAATGAGACTTGATCACAAAAACTATTTGCATCCGAGTCTTAACTACATGTAAAATTTCACTTTTTTAGATATGATGACTTACTACGTTAATATGATGTATCTTGCACAAGACCTTAAGCTCTGCAAAGAACTCCTTGGACTTGTTTGATCTCATCTTCTTTATTGCAACCTCCTAAAAAGTCAGTGAGGCGGGTACAACTTTATATTTCTGATACTGTGGCATTTAAGAGAAGCTTATGCATAATAGAGGAGATAAATTGGAAAAATAGGAGACATAGCATACCTGTTCTCCTATTAGTCCAAAATATACACTCCCATATCCACCCTCTCCGATTTTCCTAGTTTCATCGAAGTTGTTTGTAGCCTCGTCAACTTCTTCAAGACTGTATATCAGTGGCCTTTCTGAATCAAAGACCTTGACACCTGTACACGTGAATTCATTTTAAGTGTCTCTCTCACAGTCACACACATACATGTATTATGATGTATACATCGACATTCTCAATATAACACATACACGATACAACCAATTGAGCGTTCAACTTTTCTACTTCCGGTGGGTTGATTTGAGTTGTCTTACCTTCCATGTTTTTGTTATGTAGGTAATGGTTCTGCAAGGAGAAAGATTTACTGGCCTTCAAGCTTTTGGATCCTACGACTTTTTGATCTTCCTCGTGGCTTTTCATGAATTTCTTTCTCCTCAGAAACATGATGACAAATGCACACATTGAAAGTAATGTCACAACTGATAATATGACGATGACTATTGTCCATTTCGGCCATTTTCCTGTTATTAATGAAAAAATCAAGAGAAAGAGAGTCAACTTTCTTGGTGAACACATATATTGGCATTGAATTTTTTTGAAATGTCTTCTTGGGCTTTATATGAATAGTCTTTCTCAGCCTCTCCTGTTAGGAGCAGAGGCTAGTAACAATTTCTTTCAATGTATTTTAGGATTCAATCCCATAGGATGATATACGAGAGAGATTAAATACTTGACCAATAAAGAAAATCTTGATCTTAAACCAGAAATTAAGAAAGCAAAGGGAAAAAAAAAAAAAAAAATCAACAGTTACAGAGAATGAAAGGTAGCTAGAGTGGCATTTTGAAAGGATAATACTCCTTAAGAAAACATCAAGACGGGGTAAAGAGGAAATTTGCAATCAATGAAAGTAGACCCCTCCAGAGAAAGTGATTTTTCTGTCAAGTACAGAAATTATTTTCTGATACTTGTGAAGGTTCAATTAAAAATTGTGGGAAGATTTACTCGGTTTTGACAAGGGCAACACATGAAAGTTCTTTAAGTCTAGATTGCCAGAAAAATACTAAAACATATCCTCACCTCGGCCTTGAATTCCCTTCTTTTCCTTGGGCACAAACAACACCCAACCCACATCTATAAACCCCGGACTTTGTGTCAGAATTGTGTTCATCTTCTCAATCTCACCAATTTTCGCAGACAGCACACTAGCGATTTTTTGTAATGTGTCCTGATCCTGAACTGTATACGTTACAATAACTTGTGATTCACTCTGGTCACAACCACACACGAGATGGATAGGAACTTGTATGTCTGGAACATAATCATGTTCTTCTCCTCCCACCTTCCAAGCTTGTCCGCTATATATCTGACTTGAAACATCGTTGAATGTATCGTTCAGTTTCACTTTGTAGGTTGTATCATAGAAGTATCCAACAGTGCCGTTGACATCTTTGCAAGAACATGGAACTGATACTAGGTAGTCTTGCTTGTTGAAATGAGAGATTTTCTGGATTTGTGACGTGTTCACAGAGTAGAAAAAGGCGAGTTGGTCTATTGGGAGACCGCTGCTGTGGTAGAGCAAAGAATTGCACATGTAGTTGTTCGTGTTCATAGAGCAAGTAAAAGGGTACATACCAGTTGATGAGGCAGAGACATTAGATGCGAAAGATATTGTGAACAGAGTTGACAATTCGGGGAGGAGGAGGAGGAGGAGAAGAGCAAGGAGATGTTTGGGAGCCATAGATGGTGCAAAGAGGTTTGTCATGTGAAATAGGGAAGGAAGAAGAAAATGAAATGAAGAATTCTGATAGATGATTTGTTCTCTTTATCACTGCATGTTTGTTTAATTGGGTGAATTATAATACTTTTGTCTAGATTAACTATCTTTCATATAGAAACTGCTAGATCTCTATAGGTACTAACATAGAAAACTGAGAAATCCTAGCTTTATATGTAGATTATTTTGTACTAAAAACAATGGTCTGTCCCAAATGTTGCAGTATAGTAAATGCATATGATTTCTATATGCAATGGAATATTTTCTTTGTTTTATAATTAGAAATTCATTGAAAAGTACCTCATTTTAGATTAATTAAGTTTTTTTGTTTTGGTCACATAACTTTTTTTTATAGTTATGTGAAATTTCACATAAAAAAAAGTTATGTGAAATTTTACACGACTTTTATAACGTATGGATTTTCATTACAAATTTTTTTTTTTTTTTTAAATGGGTAGGACCTAATATTAAAAGTCTATTTTAGAGAACTTTAGACTTAAACTTTCATTTATAATTTACTAATCCAAATTATCTTTTGGCTGTGATTCACCAGGTGGTTCGGGACATCGTCAATGGAATCTTGTAGGAAGAAGTGTTCTTGATGACACGAGAATCTAATCAAAATGTATCTACAAAGTAACAATGTACGTGGTGTTATCTCCTGGTAAGTAGAAATACACGGTTAAAATAAATATAAACATATATACAGATTTGTATGTATAAAGATTCTCTAAAGAGGGTCACCTCTCTTTAGTAAAGAGAGGTCAGGCCGTCGAATTGTGTTTAAAAACTGTAAAATGACAAAACTGTCATTAATAAAAATACGATCCGACGGTCAAAACAGAGGTCATCTGAGCCCGACTGTTTGTATGTAAATTTATTTATATATGCATATACATAGATATATTAGCGCCAGCCGCCAACCGGGCGTTTGATACGCGTGGTAGTTTTGTACAAGGCATGTTGTATGGGCACATATGGAACTTATATAAGCTGTCATATCACCAACTTTGTACAGTAACATTGGAAAAGAAGCTTAAAAACAACTAGAGTAGTAGAAGGGCCGTTGTTAATTCCGCCTGCAGTGTGTGATTGGTTGTGTGGACCCTTCTTATTAGAGGGCTATAGTAGTTTTTTGAAACAGAGAATCTTATTCGGAACAAAGGAAAAGGTTGTCTCATTGTTCACTACCAAATGGTTCCTATGCTCACCAAGTATACAATTGGTTTTTTTTTAACATCTGCTTAACGGACATATGGTGCTGATTGATTGCTCAATGCAATATGCTTCATAGTCACATATGGGCTTGCTTGGTTGCTATATACACCCGCTATATGTGCTTTCTTTTTTGTTTTATATATATCTTCTCACCTAAAAGAAGCTAAAATTCATATGGTTCTGTGCCAATTTTCAAATTGATTTCTCCAATTTTGGTATTTTTCTAATTGTTCTGTCCTTTACGGTAATTGCATAGTTACTCAAATACTATAATATCCCTTCAGTATACCATAATTACTCGTACGTGTATACAACTAGATAAGGATATATTAATTTAGGTGAGGCTAATTCTGTCATTTGAACAATAATTACATTCAAGTCGACTAATAATTACATTCAAGTCAACTTTAGAAATTATATTTAATATAATAATGAGGATTCAATCAACTTTGGCTTAAATATTTCAGTTTCAATCAACTTTTTCAAAAATAATTACACTTCACTTCAAAAAATAGTCAACAAAAGAGGCTGTTGACTTTATATATTCATATAGGTCAAAATTTGTAAGAAAAATTACAAAATGATCATCTTTTGGCACAATATTAACACATAGGTCATTTTTTGTAAGAAAAATTACAGAATGATCATCTGTTGGCACAATATTTACACACATGTCAATGTTTGTAAGAAAAATTACAAAATGATCATCTTTTGGAGCAACGGTTTTTTCTCTTTACAAAAATGGTTATAAAAGCCAAAGAAGCTAATATGAGAACGATTAGCTTCAAAATAAAATCAACAAAAACGTCTGCTTACATCATATATACATATATGTCAAATTTTTTAAGAAAAATTGCATAACCTTTTGACCCAACTGGCTTTTTTTTTTGTTCTCCTTTACAAAATTCATTGTAAAGGCCAAAGAAGCTAATATGAGGGGATAGACATGTGCGAAGCACGTGCCTATAACATAAGTCAATTTTGGCCTGAATATTTCAGGTTCAGTCAACTTTTTCAACCTTAATTACAAATGGCTTCAAAAATAAGTCAACACAAATGGCTGCTGACATCATATTTACATATAGGCCAATTTTACAATATCATTTTTGGGATAGCGGCTTTTTCGCTTTTCCCCTTCACTAAAATGGTTGTACAAACCAAAAAAGCTAATATGAGGGGATATGCACGTGCAATTTTTGTAATAAAAATTACAAATTGATCATCTTTTGACACGACGACTTTTTTCCTTTTCCCCTTTGTAAAAGCCAAAGAAGCTAATATGAGGAGATAAGCACGTGCGAAGCACGTGCTTGTCACCTAGTATATATATATATATATACACACACATATACACACTGCCCCTACACTAAATGAGAAATGCTTTGTGCACAACGAATTGTACAATCAATTGCACAAACGTGTAGCACAAGGTTCGACCTTGTGCTGAAAAGCCTGCACTAGCAATGCTCATACTAAAATGCAGCTGCTAACCTAATTTATGGATGGTGTAGTAGGATAACTTTGTGTTCACATTTATTTGGCTACCTTTCGTCACGTACAATGATGAAATTAGTCCACGTATGACATATGTACAACGTAGATGAAAGCAGGGATGGATGTAGGAAATTGGAGTTGGAGGGGCTTGATAGGGTGTAGAGCTAGAAAGTTTATGAGGGTTCGGTGGCAGCGCCCCTGAGGGGATCTTTTTGGGTTTATTTATACATATTTTTTGGACGAATAAAGGAATTAGAAAACTTAATATTGATTGATACCAAATGTACTTGAGAAGGGGGATTAAGTATAAAGTAGAGAATTTTTTTTTTAAGGTATATATGATATTTTTCAAAAATCAAGGGTGGGCTTGAGTCCCCCCTTGCCCTTCTACACATCCGTCCTTGGATGAAAGTAGTCCACCTATGACATGTGTTCTATGTAAAGAAATGTACTCAAGTTTTTCTTCCTTGATATTATTTTTTTATAACGTTTTTTTCCTTGTTTTTAAATTAATAATAGAAGTCCATGTTTCTCGATTAAATGATGGTACTTAGGTAATTTTGCAATGTTTATATTATAGGGATTTGCTAATTACATCTACCAAATTTACAACGTGAGATAATGCAAGTACCCATTTTGACTTGTAAAGAGTTGAGAGAAATTTAGTGGGTGTACGTATTTAGTTCCATTCTTATATTTTATTAAATTAATTTCACTTTAGGGCCTATGTAAAATTATTTTAGTACCCTTTGAAACTCTTATTCCCAACCCTGGATTTGCAAGTTTAACAATTGATTACGTCTCTATATCGCTTGATTGGGTTTCTTGCTCAGTCCCAACTGGATACAATTGTTTCCACGCAATGAACTTTTTTATCTTTTCCTCTCAAAAGAACCAACCTATTTGTATGATAAACTCATAGGAATTATGGCACAAACTAAAGACATGTTTGTCTTATAATCTGTTATATACACAATATGTGTGTGTATATATATATATACTAGGTTGCAAGCACGTGCGTTGCACGAGGTTTGTGCATTCTTTATTTTAGTTTTGTATATTTGGTCCTGCATGGGCAATTTAAAAAGTCTCTACAAATAATAACCGACATACCGAAAAAAAATATTTCCAAGATAAATTAGAGTAGTTTGAAGTTAAACTATCAAATAGAAATATTTCCAAGTAAACTTAATGTAGTTTGAAGTTAAACTATAGCCTAATAAAATAGTTCCAAGATAACTTAAGGTTGTTGAATTATTTTTTCTTTTTTTATCTTCTTGTTGGCAACGTTTTTGTTGTTTCCACCATCTTTCTCTGATCTACGTTTCTTCTTGCTGTAAGTGCCGATTATTTCAGAATCATCAATTTGGATCGGCTCCTTGTCTTGAACAGCTTCAATTGCTCGTACAACAACAGATCCTTTGGATGCATCATCTGCGGTGGTGTTGTTAGTTATGATAAGGAACTTGTACTCCTTTAACTTGCAGAAACACATCGCCCTATAAAACCTGGACCTATCTTTGCCCTGATGTACCATTGAAGATACAATCTATTTAGTAACGTCTCATATTCTTAATAAACTTTGAAATTGTGAAGAGGGGCTTACGAATATACCTCACTTATTGATTCTATGTATTCTTGACCTAAGCAACCAATTAAGATTGTGGCTACTTTTTCAAATAACACCACCATGAGTTTGTCATTTCCTTCGACGACTTCTAGCCTTAAGAACAACCTTTGTACAGTGAAGGGGAAAAATATGTCAGCATTTGTTAAGTGTTAATAAGAATATCACGATTGTATGAATAATATTTTTGTTATTGGACTAACTGCTATTTGTTGGACATTAGTTTAATTGGTTTTTATTTTTTCTTCAATGGACAGGTCTCTCATCTGATTTTCTTTTCTTTTCTTTTTTATTTATTTTTTATTTTTTATTATGTACCTTAGTAATGTGCCTTTCCTTTTTTTATTTTTTCTTTTTTTGAACCAAGAGTCTTTGCTAAAGTCATAACGTTCATAGGTTCTTGCTAGGCTCGCATAATCTTGTTAATTTGTTTAGAGTATAGTGAACTATTTAGTTTATATTTACAAAACTATTTATCTTTGGTTCACTCAAGAGGTGCTTGGGTTTCTTAGAGTTTTAACAACTTTAGTATACCACTTTTTTGGGTTTGTCTATGAGATTCCTGACTTTTTATTTTCCTTCTTTGAATATATCATATTATATGCGTTATATATAATCCATATTATTTTACTACTCCTTTACATTAATGACATATCACATTCCAAACAACTCATGTTCGGATCGAAAAAAAAAATAGTCAATTACACTATAGTTCATGATTGGTTTCTAATTTTTTCTTTGTTGGACTCGCGGTTATAGTGACATCCCCTGCATAATTGGACAATTCACCTTCAAAATCAACTGATGCGGAGGCAATCCATTTGGAGTTAAAGAATTCAAAAACTCTTCTTGGTAATAGTTGCAAGTGTCATCAACTGTTTCATCAAAGCTTAAGAATGTTTTGGCATCACCTGGAAAAGATTAATCATTTTCTCATTCAATTTGTCCACGAATTCATTTTTGCTTGCGAGTATTTCCCGACTTGCCATATAGTTTGCCGATTTAAAATTCTCATGCAGTGATGGGAAGATGCAATCTATAAGTTGTTGCTCTGATAACTCATCATTGATGTATTCAATCACCATTTCCTTTGGAATAACAATCATATCATCATCATTTGTCGGTTCATCCCCATTTCCAATTCGAAGGAGTAGTTCGCTAAAGTTTGGATCAGCTCTTGCTCTCATATTTTTGGTCAATGTTAACCTCTTCATTCTTGGCCAAAGGTGGGACTTTACCAGGCTTGCATTGACAGTTTGTTCTCTTGTAGCTCGAGGCACTACTGGTAACACTTGACGAAAATCACCTCCAAAAACAATAACTTTTCCTCCAAAATCTTCTTGGCAGTCTAAGATGTCTTTCAATGTTCTATCAAGTGTTTCAATAGCCCAACGTCTTGCCATTGGTGCTTCATCCCAAATAATTAACTTTGTTTCACGTAATAGCTTTGCTGTTCCACTTTGTTTTGGTATGTTGCACATACTGGACTCATTAGCACTGATGGGTATTTTAAAACGTGAATGTGCAGTTCGGCCACCAGGCATTATTGCAGATGCTACTCCTGATGTTGCTGTAGCAAGAGCTATCATTTTCTGCGATCTTATGGTTGCGAGCAATGAACGATAAAGGTATGTTTTACCAGTTCCACCAGGACCATCAACAAAAAAAGCACCGCCTCTTTCAGCATTAACTTGGTCTAATATCTGTGCGAATGCTAGTTGTTGCTCTGTGTTTAAACTTGACTTTGAGCAACAATCATCTGGATGAACCTCAATTGACATTTCATCTATAATTTCTCGTGGACTTGTTTGTATAGAGCAGGAGGAATCATGTTGTACACTTGGTAGGTCATAATTTTCAATACTTTTGCCCATACTTTCCAAGTAAAAGTTCAAACTTGCAAGTGTCTGTGAAATTTGCAACTCAATTGAATTATCATCACATACAAAATCTTCAGACATGGCTGCAAAATGATCATTCCATAATTTTCTAACCTCAGCTGGTTGACAATAAACTAATATGGTTGCGAATAATCTACGAAGAGCCTGGGGCATTTGAAAGATAGTTGCCTCATTTAAACACTCTGAAATGCTTTGATCAGATTCAAGTAACCCTCTTTTTTGTGCAGATTCTTTAAAAGTTTGACAAATGAAACCATTAACTGTTAACAAATCCTCATATGATATGGGTCCTCTGACATGAAGTAATAGTAATCTTAAATAATACCTCTCTCCTTCCGCTGGATTTGCTCCATTTATTCGACCAATCACGTCCCTTTTCTTTCTTTTATACCAACATTTATGTTTTCTATTCCATACATAATACTCTAGAAATTCACTATATAAAAGTGCTCTTGCCTTTTCACTCTTGGAACACATGCTGAAATATTCTGTAAGCATTGTTTTGGAATTATGATCCCAATTGAGAACATCTTTCAAGTTTTGATTATTCCAGTAAGTGACACATTGCTTATTCAGAAGGTGTAATTGCAAGTTTATGACAGCAGGGTGCATCTCATTCAAGTTGAACTCATATATTCTCCAAATTGCTTCTTGAGCAAATACTCATCTTGCATCTTGAAATTGTTGGATTTCGTCCACTATTTTTTCACCATCGTTGTAGGAGACATGCACTGAGACTCTATCATGTCCCTTGTAGATGTACTTGTAATGGTATTTCACTACTTTTAACCCAGAGCACACTTCAACGTTGATATGACAATTATATCTTGTAAGGAGATATGGATTATAAGGAACGACCCATTGATTATTAAGCTCCTCATTGCGTACTGTCACTTTTACTCTGTCATTTCTTCTTCTATACATTGGATATCCATCTTTAGCACATGTTGTCTTAGCACATAAGGGTCAAGGGTAATGATTTTTACACTCTTCATTCACCATACATGGATTATGTCTATTCAGTTTTCCACAATGGCCATGTATCATATGTTTTACAACCAATTGATGTAGATGTGGATATCTGTCTTTATCTGGAATTTCTGCAGACACAAACTTGTCATATTGGTCTGGGTTAGTGATTTTGAATTCTGACTTTAGTATAATCAACATGTGTGCATGTGGTAAACCCCTTTTTTGAAATTCAATGACGTGAACATTTGCTGCTACTCTTCCGAAAATTTCCTTCTTGAACAATTGATCTTTTAGATCTTGAAACTTACCACGAAATACTCTTGAAATCAAATCAGGCCTGTCTTGTGGACTTTGGGATTCTTTTAGTTCATTAAGTATCTCTTGCCACTCTGGATTACATGTCATCGTAATGAATAAGTCAGGTTTTCCAAATCATTGAACCAATGCCATCACATCAAGATATCTACGCCGCATATCTCTTGGGCCTCCAATAAACGATGCTGGAAGTACTATTCTTTGACCTACTTGATTACCTCTAGTTTCACCAGCTATTACAGCATCTACAATTCCTTGATAAAGTTCAGATCTAATATGTCTTCTTTTGAAATAATCCAACCTAGTTGTTTCAAGCTTGATGTACATATCCACAGCAAACTGTTGCAGTAACCTTCCAGCTAGTAAAAGAATGGATTTCTCATAATCCCTTATTTGCAACTTGTAGCAGTAGTATTGTCGACATAATACCTTGCTATTATTTTCTTCACCAACATCTATGTAAGAATTTTAATGAAAACTGTGTTAATGTATGTGTTTTCCACATTAGTAGTGCACAAGAGGAGATATTAACAAATTGATGGATAAAAGTGGCTAATATGTAACTTGACTCGTACTAACAATGTGTAAACTTCTTTTTGAAAAGAATCTAAATCTATATCAAATGGATATTCACTCTATAAATACAAGTAAACAAAAATATAAAATTATTTAATATTAGGAAGATTTATGAAATGATCTCAATTTCTAAATGAAGACTTTGAAAAGTTAAGAATCGGGACGAAGACATTGGAATCTCAAACTTCTCGAATTAAGCAGTAGAAATTAAGAAAACCATGAATGATAGTAATAATTTACAAGTGATAATCACTGCAGAAGTTACTAATTAGGCAAAGCCCTAGACCTGTCCCTAATATGCTAATAAGAAAAATTTAAACAATTCTTAAAATCAATAGAAAAAGTAAATCTATTCATTTAGAAATTAAAAAACTACTTTTTTAATCTAAATGATCCTACAATAAATTTGTTCATAAAGCTACATGTTTTTTTAATTGAAAAAACCAAGAAAAAATTTATTCACCAAATCAATATTACAATAACAATACCTTCTTGTTCTTGACCAAAGATATATTCAGTAGATGCAAAACTCAGTATGCTGCATCTATTCTCCGTAATAACATTTCCATCATTAAGATTAGGAGCTCGTTTCTGAATATTTGAGTGCCATCCAGTTTCTCCTTTTGCAAACAGTAGAGGATACTGTAAGGGATCATAACAACTATAATAATGTTTCACTCTATGTCTGTGACCTGAATGAGTATGGACTACAATACTTAATTCGAATTGCGGATTTGGATTGTTGCCTTCTATCCATATTGCAGCAACTTGATCAACTGTTGGTACGTTATAAACTCGTTGATCTAATCGAACATCCTTTTTAATACAGATTTGGAATTCTTCACATAGAGGACGATCTTTCAAACTTCGAAAGAATTGTGCATATGGATTTCCTTCAAGAACTTTGATAACCTTTTTCACAATTTCCTTATTCAAATTTGCACCTTCCAATTTCTTCATTCTATTCTGGATTTCATTATTAGTATCATAAAAATATAACTGAAAATAGCAAGGGCCATTTTCTGTTGGAATCAAGGAAGGGATATCATGATAAATTTGTCCTTGTGCTCGAAAGGTATAAATTCCTCTTCTAGCTGATGCAAGCTCCTTATCCAGATTAACTCCAAAAGATGTAAAAGAGAAAATACTGTTATATGCACGAATATTTCTTCTAAACTCATCAGCCTCTTCAATGTGAGTTGTGAATAAACTATACAATTCATTTGGAATCTCTATAGTGGCTAGTTTTACTTCTCCATTCTGGCAACAAAATGTTGGAGGCTCGTAATCAAATTTCTTTACACCACAAAAGACACAGTTTGGTTTTGTTGGTAGCTCATGGGCTTATGAGCACATTGGATCACAAAATGTTTCTCCTGAAAGATGGCAAAATTGTAGAAGTGTGATTATGTTTAAAGCACAACGTAATTAATTAAGGAGTTATATTACACAAACCTTTAAACTTGTATTCCACTAATTGAGCTCTGAGTAGCCAGCGGGGTTTTTGCCTTGTATCCTTTGCAGAATAATTATTTTCCCCTTCTGCTAATAAATTGTTAGATGTTGTCCTTCTTCTTTTCCTTGGATCTCTAGTATTCTGAATATATAAATCTCTTTGCTCATCACTCAATAAGGCATATCTGTTTCTTGTATTACTCCGTGATTCCATTTGTCATGGAAGTTTTATGTTTAATTCACTGAATAAACAATAATGGTCTAAATAAGAATAGTATCACATGTTGTGACAGTGAACTGTTTAGTTTATAAGCTTACAAAAGTAGGAATTATACCGATGAGCATACTAAACAGTTCATTAAAGTAGGAAAGTAGAACAATGACTATATATGTAATGCAACAAAAAAAATTTAATAGAACAATGACTATGTAATATTGCGTAAGAAATATTAGAACAATGACTATGCAATGCAACAAAAAAATTAATATAATACAATTTCTTACGCAATATCCAAACTTGAAGTGGACTCTTATTTTGGGACGGAGAGAGAAAAGAGTAATGCTTAGGTTTCCCAGATTTAATAAAAATAATTAAAAACTGTGAGAGGAACCTAATGAAATATACCTAAAGAGCTTTAATGAATTTTTGTTGAATGCATATGAAACGTGAAAATTTTCAAGTTAGGATTCTCACTGTTGTTCTTAATGGGTTAATTTTATAGAATATATCTCTTACTTTCTAATATTATTTTAACTGGTCATACTTTTCTAATTTAAAATTTGAACTGGTCACATTTTTCTAATTAAAATTCCCATCAAATCTCAATTCACTTGATTCCACTTTTCTTACTTCCACTGTCATAAAAATCGAAGAAAATGATCTAGCTTCTCTAAAGAAATCAAAGAATAATGGATCTTTAAGAACAGTAATATAAGAGTAGAAAAAGGTTACACCCACACCAAATTCCACACCAAATTTCACCCCCAACACATCTTGACCTATAATTTTCGTTTATCCAGTGTAGAACCCATGTGGGGCTCACAGGAATAAAGGGCCAGAATTGTTGATTGTGGAATTTGGTGGGGATGTATTACTCTTAGAACTATAAAATCCGTTTCATCTGACTTGCACCCCTAGTTATTCTTGTTGTATTCCTTTAGAATTTCTTAAACAGACCGAGGTGGTGATTAATAATTTATTCCATTGGGCTCAGCAAATAATTAAGAAACAATATTGATTCAATTAAGTGAAATACATCAAACCTACCAAGGGGTGAAAGACCAAACCGAAAAAATCGACCAACCGAATTGAACCGATCATCTCGGGCGATTCTCATAAAATGTTCACATTGTAAAATTAAGAAATCATCAATTTTATTCCATTCATGAATTGGGCATACCCCAACGCAATTAACACTTTCTCCTCTTCAATTAAAAAGCATAATGTTGTTGACATTTATTACCCTCAATAGTTGTCAAGTTGATCCACTTCGAGAGAGGAAAAATAAAGGGACTAAATTTCCAAATATTATGGTTAAAATCTTAAAAAAACGTGCTGTTTTGGGTAAAGGACAAGCATATTTCAATATGAAATTTGGTAATAGTAGACAAACCTGTGTGATAATTATATTCAAGGGTACCGTGCTATAGCTACACCAAAACTGAACAAGGACCCTGCACGTACCCAAAAAGAAATGCATTTTATAGAAATTTCAGGAAATGTTAAATTAGATTTAGGTATACAATGTATTTATTAGTCAGCAGATTCAGTACTCAGTTACTGATGTTTTTTATACAAGTTTGGCTTGCAATCGAGATTAACTGCCTCATTACTGAACTACCTCCGCACTAATAAGCAAATCATCTTGGAAGTAAGTCACTACCCCTGGTACTTTTAATCTTAACTTTTATCCATACCTAGCCCATATATGGTGTTTTATCAACAGGCTCTTTACATTCATTACTTCATGATTTTGAGGAAGAATTAGGGGTATAAGGATAGAAAATTAAGAAACACCATAAATAGAGCTTAATCATAAAGCACAAATCCATATTAATTCAATTGGTAATTAGTTTATGAGCTTTGCAAAAAAATTGAATTTAGGGCTTTTTTGGGGGGCTTTTAAAAGCTCCATGCTTTTTTACTTCATGGTGTTTTTTTGAAGAGTAATGTGTCACTTGTACAAAATTATCAAACGACAAAATAATAAGACAACTTGTTCTTGTTACCTTCCTTCGACTGCTTGCTTCTTTCGTGGTCTTGAAACCCTCACAATTGCAACAGAGAACTGCACCACGCTTCTCTTTGCTGTTGCGTTTTGTCCAGGAAGATTTGACCCGGATGGAAAAACCCAATTCTTTCGCATAGAAATTATAATAATTATAAGCATCATCATATGACTCGAATTCCATTCCCACAACTGGTTGGGATATCCCTTTCTTGGGGTTATAAGTGTTTGTATTGAAGTTGGATTTGGATTCTTCTAATCTATGGAATTTGATAACTAATATAATGGCCTTACACTACAAATAAAAAAGTGGTATACTAAACTTTTAAAACTCTTACTTCTAAGGAAAATAGTGGTATACCAAACTTACACTACAAATAAAAAAGTGGTATACTAAACTTTTAAAACTCTTACTTCTAAGGAAAATAGTTAAGTAAAAGTGCACCGATTGATAAAAGTCTATTGTCTATCCAAACATAATGGAGAAAACTCAACTTTCCCTTCTCTTCTCTTCTCTTCTATTCTCTTGATAAGTTTCTTTTCTCTTCTCTCCACTTCTCTCAATCTAAACGAAGTGTTAGAGTTATTTATGGTCTTTAGTTATAATTCTTTGAAAAATAAACATTGATGTGTAATAATTTGTCTCAAATGTAAGTTAGTCTTCCTTCTATATTTGTCTTATTACCTTTTCTTATCACTTTTCGATAACAACAAAAATAGCATTAACAATAACCATATCATTAGTAATGTACAATTTTTCAATATAGATAATACTTATTCAATATTTGGTTTTCTAGTGAATTAATTCATTTTTATTGACAATAAAAATTATGTATTAAAAAAAAACAAAAACAAAAACTAACATTCACTACTATAAAGCTATTCAACACAATAACATAATTGTTTTTGGATATTTAAAATCACTTTTTTCTTTTATTTATGTAAACAACCATTTACATAATCTTATACTATCACTATAACCACTTCTATAAAACATTACCAAAATATCATAACTACCAAAATCTATTCTAACCATAATCTATTATGATAAAAGCAATCATAAAACAAGGGTAATCGCAAACCACAAACTACATCGATCATGCCCTATATGGATCTTCTTGATGTTTGGCTTTGTCAGACATTATTGTATGAGTTACCATAGATCCTAGATAAAGAAAAGGGCAATCCCACACTGTTTGTTGTCCAGGTTTAGACATTCACACTTCATTGGTAATGTTATTATTCTTAAATGTGCTTTTTAAATACTCTAATAGTCATAGCACATGAGCGCTATAATTGATGACTAATGAAGATCTTAAATAAATATATACTTTCTTTGAATAGATAACAGGGTTAACTGTATTTTACTCCGTGGTTAGACCCAATTTCACTTTACCCCCCATGTGCTTCAAAAGTGGACACTTTACCCCTCATGTACTTCCCAAATTTTGAATTTCAAATTGGTTCTCAAATGGCTTAATCCTTGTACCGCATGCTATAATAGTGATCAGTTGTACCATATGTCACTACATGCGGTGCATCTGACAAAGAATTTGGAAACCAATATGAGATTCAAACTTTAGGAAGCATATAATCACAGAATAAAAATGCAAATTTCGACTCTGTAGTTTGTTGATCATTTAACTTTGGCTTGATTTTAAAACACAACCAAACCTAAACATTACATCTTCATTGTCACAAAGTAATTTAAGAGTAATGGTACGTTTCTCAAATTTTTATTCCAACAAATGTGATAGAGTATCCAACAAAATAATTTTCAATAGAAATCAAATGGTCCCACTGCCATTGAATTTGATCCATTGTCACATACGTGTTGAGAATTAAATTAGGGATAAAAATTTGAAAATCATATTATTGTTAACTTTATTGGAGAAAACTGCAGGAAATTTTTTTTGCAATTATCACAAACCCTTCATTTGTAATATCACGGTCCACTTTTAAAGCATGAAAACAATGAATTTGAAGCTTTGAATTTTCATAACGCACATGTAGTGCAAACTCATCTCGCATATATATATATATATATATGAACTCATTGACTAATAAACACAAGACGTCATATCATTTAATATTACCTAAGAGGAAGCAATAAGCATGGAAGGAATTTATGAAATTTACGGAGTTGGTAGTTATGCCAACTTATAAAAAACTGACCTCTGCACGTCACGTTACAAACCAGCTACTTCAACCTTGATCAAATCACTATGTTGTTTTCCTATGTGCTCACCACAGCAAAGACCAAATTCTTAATGATATAAGATTCTTTCTAGTGACCCTGTATCAATTGGAAGGAAAAAAAATATTTTAATATTAATAAATTGTATTATTGTAGGACTCTTATGGACAGCCAAAAAAAATCAAACCTAAACATTACATCTTCATTGTCACAAATTAATTTAAGAGTAATGCTATGTACGTTTCTCAAATTTTTGTTCCAACAAATGTGATAGATGTCCAACAAAATAATTTTCAATAGAAATCAAGTGGTCTCACTACCATTGAATATCGAGGAAAAAAAAAACATAAAAGAAAAACCAATGAGAAGTTTTAGTTTAGCAGTCTCTTATTATTAAGAGGATGATGAAAATTATTAGTTGATAATCCATCTGTCCAAAAATAAAACGCAAATACGAAATTTCTATTTACCTAATTAGCTTAATTTTAGAATGTAACCTTTAGGTATCATGAAGTAGACAATTAGTTAAAACTTGAACCAATAGCAACTTCCTATTGTTAACACATAACAATAGTTAGACCGTGAGCTGTGTGCTACCAGAAATACAGAGCAATTGAATACATCATATATATATATATATATCCATTGTAAATACAAAGAGTAGTTGAAAAGATGAAGAAGAGAAATATGAATTGTAATTGTAACCGAGTAAAATAAAATATCTCTAATTGGAGTAGCAATAGGAGATCTAATACCATTAATAAATCAACAGAAAGTACTTTTGTGATTTTTAAATTCTAGGAAAAGTAGGATTTTTTTTTAGGTCTTATACTTGATATATATATATATATAACTATTCTTTGCAACGGACTAAAAAAAAACCTATTCATTGCAACAGACTAAAAAAAAAACCTATAATGATTGTAAAAAAAGAAAAAAAGAGAAACTATGATAAAGTGTCATTAAGAATACCATTCCAATAAGGAATGTAGTGTATGTCTCTAGAAAAAGATAAATTATAGAGACTTTGAAAAAAAAAATTGCTAATCGTGTTTATTAAATTGTATTATTGTATATGTTCTCCTTATCCCTTAAGTCTTATGATGAATTTTAGTTGGTAACAAACTCTACAATCTTCTTATGAGGAAGACGTGTCCAAAATACCATCTCACACATAAACAATGCATGTTAAGGCTTAGTTTGGTTATTGTAGGCTGCGAACTTCAGCCCCGGTATGTTGTTTTCCTATGTGCTCCTGTAGCAATTAGAAGGGAAAAAAATACTTTAATGTTATTAAGTTGTATTATTGTAGAACTCTTATGGACATGCCAAAAAAAAATGGTATACTAAACTTTGTAAAACTCTAAAAATTAATGGCCTTACACTACAAATAAAAAAGTGGTATACTAAACTTTTAAAACTCTTACTTCTAAGGAAAATAGTGGTATACCAAACTTACACTACAAATAAAAAAAGTGGTATACTAAACTTTTAAAACTCTTACTTCTAAGGAAAATAGTTAAGTAAAAGTGCACCGATTGATAAAAGTGTAAAACACTTATGCACATTGGTACATTTATATATATTATAGATATAGATATATATATATTATTTTGTGTGTGTTTTTTCTTACCACCATACTTAAACTTTGCCAGCAAACAAACCATATTTTATGACAGGGAGAGGGCGGACGCCGGCTGTCTATTAGGACCTACATCAGCATCACACTACTTAGGCTTAGTTTGACCGCCACGTTAAAAGTAGCTCATAAAATTTATTATTAAGTTATTTGATAATTTATACAAGTGACACATTATTTTTTTAAAAAATATTATGCAACCAAAAAACAACCTTGAGCTTTTAAAAGCTCCATTTTAGAGCTTTTAAAAGGTCTTCTAAAAAAGCCTTAAGTTCAATTTTTGCAAAGCTCATAAACTAGTTACCAAATGAATTAACACGAAATTGTGCTTTAAAAAATGAGAAGCACCAAAATGGGGGGCCAAACTTAGCCTTAGTCATAGAATCGCAATTTAATTAGGATAACTCTTGGGGCGCATAACTCTTGAGGCACATAAGAATCTCACAAAAATAATACATAAACCACAATGTATCTATCTCTCTCCTGGTACACTGTGGGGTCCATAGAGGAGAGAGATAGACACATAAAGTTTATGATCTTGTTTTTGTAATATTCTTATGTGCCCCAAGAATTATCCATTTAATTAATTGGGAGTTCCTTCATAAGAATAATGCTAGTCACAAAAGAGACACAAGGAGATGCTCACAAAAGGATGTAACATCCGATGTGGCACCCATGTGGCAGAATTAAGTGTGGTGGGGTGGGTCATACTGCCGTTTGGGATGCCACATCCTTTTATGAGTATCTATTTGCGACTCTTTTGTAACTCTAGCACTACTCTAAGAATTATAACTATTGTTTGCTAAGTGTGATTATTTAGGTTAGTGAATTGTTAATTTAATAAAGAGGGTGTTTGGCAACGACTTAAAGTGATTATGGAACCTTAAAAGCTAAACGAAATTGTTGGACAAATTGGATTCTGCAGTTCAATCGCGAAAAAATGTGACTCAATTGCATAAATTTATGATTTGCCAAAGCCAACTTATGCGTCTTTAGATCAACGACAACTTTACATATATATATATATATATATATCCTCCGTCCCATAATAAGTGTCCACATTTCCTTTTTTGGATGTCCTACAATAAGTGTCCACTTTCTTAAATTGGTATATAGCTTTTACTTGTTTTCCAAAACTATCCTTATAATAAAGACAAAGTAGCATTTATTTGTGATCCCAAAACAAGCAAAAAGTCAAACACCCATCACATCTAAGGGTAAAATTGGAAAGTGAGTCTTTAATGAACTAAAAAAATTAATAAAATACAACTTTCTTAAACATTGTGCAAAATAAAAATGACACTTATTATGGAACGAAAAAAATATATTTTTTATTTGAATCATAGAAACAAAAGCTATATCGGCAGACGCTTTCCTACCCATTCAATCAGGATAGCAAGTTATAATAAAGATGGACTAGTAAAAGTTAGATTGTTTGACATTGGCTTCGTAGATGAAGGAGCTAAAAGTTACTTAGTATCTTAAAATTCATTAACAAAAAGCTTTGAATTTAAATAGTCTCATTTATATTTTTTACATATACAACTAAAATCCATCATTATAAATGAACTAATGTAGATAAGTATGAGATTTCATTATTTTTATATTTCTCTGCACATGGTCATTTCTTTGTTTTCTAAAATGTTAAAATTTATACTTTTAAGTACCACTTTTGAAATGAGCAATGAGTTCATTTATTCCATTCAAGGACATTCAAACAAGCCCTAAGCCCCCATAATACTCTTCACCTGTGCTCATCTAAACCCACTATCCTTGGGTCTCACATCTTTCTCAGGGGCCATCTTTTTTTCTTTTCCTGAGCATTTCTCCGGGTTGGGAACAATTTACTCTTCTTGGGCTGGCTCTTAGCCAAGCCCAAGTGCTTGAGTTTGGACTGCTACAATAGCAGCTGAGAGATGGGCTGTAGCCTGTATCTCATTCTGTATTAAGATTGAAATAATTACCCACATAATGTTTGGCCCAACAAAGATCGTCTCCATTGGCAAGAAAGGACCAATAAGGAGAGCACGCATGAAACAGGCAAACATCAATAAATATACATATTCTTGTAAGGTCAGCACTTCAATGCTTTTCTTTGGTTTTTTTTTTTTGGTTTTTTGGTGTCTTGCACTCTCAGATAAGTGGTCTAGAGTTAAGAAAACAATTTTTAAATACTGAGAGGTTGGGACCTACTTCTGTAAAAGAGAACAACACCAAAAGGTTTCAAGAAAAAGCAAGAAAGTATTGTCCTTTTTGTAAAGTTACAATTAACTTATGGAATTAATTATGAGATACAAAATTTTGGAATTATTATAATATTTCATTAATTATAGTTCCAACAAGTGTGTTCATAGTCCCTTTTTTTTTTTTTTTTTTTCAAATTTATGAAGAGTCCATATTAAGTAAATTTCAACTAATAATAATCAAAAATCCCTACTTTTGGAGGTGGGAGTTATTTGATGTTTTACAAAATTTAAGTTCTGATTTAGCCAAATTCGTTTTGTAATTGATAAAAAATGAGACAATCCTAGCGTAAGATATGTTGGTTTAATAATTCACATAACAGAGTAGATAATCTTCAGGTGAATCATACATATCCTGAGATCGAACACCATGCATTGGGATATTTAAGTTCAACATATACTCCGTATAAAGTTCTATACTAGCTATTATAACCCGTAAGTAGCAACGGAAACATAACTAAAAATTATTACGGCAACATATGCCGATTATAAAACTTAACTATTACAACAATCTCTAAAATATAAGCATAAACTAGCTACGGCAAGCTCCAAGTCTTCAGCTCGCGTAGTAGTCATCTCAAGCATAACCTCCATCATAGTAGGCTTCATCCTCATATTCCCTAGCCATGTACTCCTCTCCTGCATACTCATTACCTTGGCTAGTTTGACGTAGAATATCCAGCGACATAAAACGCCGTCAATTACGGGAGCTGAGTGAATGCAAATACTAATCGAGTATTATTGAATTGGAGCATCCAACCCAAAACCAATTGGTAATGGGTGGAGTGGCCCCTTGAACTTATATATTGAGTAGCAAAGTAATAAGTCCCCGATGTGGGACAAGCAATCTCAACACGCCCCCGCACGTGTGGCATGACTGAGAGCCAAACACGTGGATTACTGAGATAGGGTGACATGTGGCACACGTGGACAAATTTGGCCCAACAAAAACCTGCTCTGATACCATATTGAATTGGAGCATCCAACCCAAAACCAATTGGCGATGGGTGGAGTGGCCCCTTGAACTTATATATTGAGTAGCAAGGTTATAAGTCCCCGATGTGGGACAAGCAATCTCAACAAGTATCTACAGATATGTAGTATATAAGACAACATCATTAACAGGTCATCTCATCGTTCATGCTCATGAATGCACCATCTAAATATATAACCACGGATGTCGTTCCAACTAATCCCAAGCATAACATGGATGCTTGGATCCATATCTCGCACGTAGCCTTATATCTAAAACAATTTCTTTCTAATCTGGCACGTAGCCCAATACATCACGACTTATCAAACTTGACATGCAGTCCCAATTCTCTTACACGTTGATCAGACACGTAGTCCCGTACCACATAATCGATTAACCCTACACAAAGTCCCAACTCTCTGGCCAAACCACCTCGATGTACTTTAGGCCCTGGCCAATATGCCCCTGATACATCCTAACCAGCACGCCCTATACACACTGGCCAACACACCCTAATAGGTTCTGGACAGCATGCCCTGATCCTATACTGGCCAATATACCCCTAATAAGTCCTGGCCAACATGCCTGATACATTACAACCAACACGCCCAGCCAATATGCTCGATACATTACAGCCAACACTCTGAGCCAATACACTCGATACATTACAGTCAACACGCTCAGCCAATACGCTCGATACATGCATTACAGCCAACATGCCCAGCTAATACACTCGATACCCTCTGGCCACCCAGCCCTGGCCGATACGCCCTAACCCATACTGGCTGACACGCCCCAATACATACCAGTCATCCCGCCCAGCTGTATTAAACTTGACATGAAGTCTCTACTTCAAATCAACGCATCATTCTGGCCAATACGCCTTAGCACCTTACTTGACATATAAGCCTGACACGTAGTCCTAGCTTTTCCACACCTATAACTGTCTCACCTAATTTAAGTCCCACATCCAACATCATACGATCTTTGTGATCGCATTCACATGTACCATCATAAATAGTATCGACCTCTATGGTCGATAAACCCACTACTATACACGCCGGCTTCTCAATTCGGTTTAACTGCATTACCTCATCATTATGCAAATGGTTCCACTGTCCAATGCATTAAGTCCATTATTCACGTGTGTATTATTCTAATACAGCTTTCCAATAATGCATGATAACAAAATAGTTGAACAATTCATAATGTACAAGGAACCAGAACATTTTAACATTCTGTCCTGCTCAATCGATTAAAGTCACTTCAATCGATTGAGGTAAAGTTAAGTTCGATCGATTGAAGTGGCTTCAATAGTTTGAGAATATTAAAGTTCGATCGATTGAACGAAGTTCGATCGATCGATCTTGGTCTGTGTTCGATCAATTGAAACATGTTCAATCGCTTGAACGTGAGTCTTCTTCTAGAATTGAACTGGACCTCCCTCGCACGTTTGGAGTCCATTCAATCTTTTCGAAACACATATATACATACGTATCTATACTACCAAGTGAGTATAGGCACTCACCATTAATGTTGGTGACGCTGGCAAGCTTGGGGTGGCCACGGGTGGTGCTCGGGGTGGTTCTCTCTCTCTTCTTTCTCCTTCTCTTTCTCTGTCTCTCCCTCTGCCTTCTTCTTCTTCAAGTGTGTGTGAGGGAGTGTTTTTGTATATATATATATACTAGTACGTGTCCGTGCCTGTGAGGCACGGGGAAAAAAAAATAAATAAATAACCAGATGAATGAAGCTACAGTTAATGGGGGTTTTGAAGATTTTGCACGACCTGTGTTCAATTCTCAAATGTGGTATATCAAAGTTGAAATGCACTTTGAATACAAAATATTAGATTCACTTTACTTAACTGCAATGATAATAATAATAATTAAAATAATAGCAAAAATTTGCCTATCTAGTGTTCATCTCCTCAAACCTCCCAATTGTCGCAGCCTGCATTTACATTCAACATGAAAAGAGTCAAATTGTTTCCGTCACCATGTTTAAACTCTAAAGCAAAATATAAGTGAGGTCAAGAAATATTTCTGCCATATTTTGACATTGACTCATTCCTTTACCTTTACAAGAAAGATAATAATAAGTATTAAGGAAACAAATACACTATGAATCATGGTTGAAAAAATAACCGCTAAAATCTGCACAAATCATATTCATTATCTCGTAATCTTAAACGTAGCTCCAAAATCTGCACAAATCATACATTTCCAAAGAGAAAGAAACTACATGTGTTTGAAGCACGTTTTCCTAGGAACAAACCCATTTGTAGAACCATACTTCTTTAACCTCTATCTACCTCTTTGAAACAAACCACTTTTTACATCTTTCTATTTTCCTCTTCCACCATTTTGAAAGAATTCTAGAAAATGCAATTAGAAGAAGCAAAAGATGAACGCAATACACTTGATCCAACCCCCCACCTACCACTATAAACCAATCAAGAAAAGCAAGTAAATCTTCCAGCAGAATTACAGTAAAGCACACCCCCAAAATCACTCTCTCACAAACAGTTTGAAGTCCTGTTGTAATTATAAAAATGCCTTACAATGATTTTGCACTCTCTCAATGAATTACTTAAAATGTTGGAATTTCAAATTGAGAATGGCCCAATGCCAATTTGTAGAACGTGAACATGCCCTAAGAGAACTATTAAAATTATGTGTAAAAATTTAGCGCATATGCAATTTAATTTAATGCGCTCAACATAAAAATTCAAAATCTGATAGAACAAATGCAAAAGAGGACTAAAAGACCAAAACTACAACAGTCTTGTCGCAAAAGAGGACTAAATTTGATGCCATAAACCAAAATTACAATAGTTCGATCACAAAAGATCAAGAATTTGAGATCTAAAAGAAGGTAGATCCTACCAGTGCTGCAAGAGGTAGGAGGATCCTTCTGACGATCAAGAATTTGAGATCTAAAAGAAGGTAGATCCTACCAGTGTTGCAAGAGGTAGGAGGATCCTTCTGAAGATCCTTAATCTCTTTCAAGATCCACTGGGCTTCTCTTGGACTATTCATGAGCTTCATAAGCACGGTGTTGTATCAACATATTTTCATCCAACTACTTCAAATAATTTTTTAGGAAGGGACTGTGTGGTTTTCATCTACAAAACTTGCAAAAAAGCCATGTGATATATGGAGAAATAAAAAATCTAAAAAACTGAAATAATGGGCATAAGGGGCTGAAATAGCATATAATAGAACATACAAAAAGCAAGTTGGGAAGCAATAATACCTGATCTTGCAAAACTTAAAAAGCCAATTATGCAAAAATAAATATTTGAATTGATGGAAAATAATTTTATGTCATGATTCATTATGCACTCACATGATATTGTGTAGAAAATTTGGAACAATAGATTCAAACTACTAATATTTTTATAATAGAAACATGATCCATGCTGCCCAGAATCATACAAAATTTGGGCAACCAACAAACCAATAAATAAAGCATTTCAAAGCCCAGACATGATGAAATCAAGCAAGTAGCTAAAAACAACAATAAGCCAATCAGTTGAACCCATAAATTAAATTTCTTTCTAATTATGATTTTTAAAGCTATTTGGCTTCAATTACTCTTTGAAGAAATACTCGGAGAACACCCAGATGTAGGAATAAAAAATAAAAATAAAAACTTCAGTCCTACACTAATCAGTACTCCTCAACTAAAATAAACATCTTGTAGTTTTTTTAACTGTCAACCAAATATTGGCCTAAATAGAGAGTTCCATGTTGTGGTACTAAAAGCATTAATTAATTCAAAGAATAAGAAGTTATCCCCCCCCCCCCCCCCCCCCCAAAAAAAAGCCCCTTTTTCTTTTTTTATACTCAAACAAACACAAACTCTGATATAAAACTACATTGTTTGCGTGCCTACCAACATGCAAACAACTTTAAGCTTCTCGAGGTTCATTATCAATTCTTCCAAAAAGCACAACACAGAATTAACAAAACATGGAGAGAAGAAGTATAGGGAGTTACCCACAGCTAGCTCCGTCTCCCGTATGAGGATGCGGCTTTATCGTCATCAATGTGGTTTGAAACTAACGTCGATAGCTTCTCAATCAACGGTGGCTTCCATTTCTTTTCAGCCCACCCTGAACATAAAACATTTTTAAGATTTGAAATGTTAGTAAATAATTTAGAGGTAGTGGACTACGGATCTGTTAAATTGGAGCATCCAACCTAAAACGAATTGGCCATAGGCCCATAGGTGGAGTAGCCCCTTGAACTTATATATCGAGTAGCTAGGTTATAAGTCCCTGATGTGGGACACACAATCTCAACACGCCCCCACACTTGTGGCATGACTGAGAGCCAAACACATGGATTACTGAGATAGGGTGACGTGGGGCACACGTGGACAAAATGGCCTAACAATAACCTGCTCTGATACCATGTTGAATTGGAGCATCCAACCCAAAACCAATTGGCCATAGGTGGAGTAGCCCCTTGGACTTATATATTGAGTAGCTAGGTTATAAGTCCCCGATTTGGGACAGACAATCTCAACAGAATCAATATCTTCGATTTGTTAAAAAAGATAACTTTTTTGTAAAATAAATCTTACCTAATTGACATGGAAGGGTAACAAAAACTAAAGAGATGTTTTGCTCCCTCTACAAATTAGAAATTTTGAAAGGATAAAGATGTATGGTAAAATCATATGAAGTGAAAGTTACCTTCAACATTGGGATTTCCAGGGATGAACTCTCCAGCATCCAAAAATATAAAAGTCTGCTCTTTAACAAACGAAACCACCGATTTTTAGTACATAACCTAGTATAAAGTAAAGATTCAGAGGGAACAATAAACATGTCAAAGAAAGTCCCAAAACTCTCTGAGAGTCAACCACTACCCCAAATCAAATGTAGCTGAGTTCAGATTTGAAATTGAAGGAAGAAAAAAAAAACACATAAATTCAATGAAATTTGGATAAGAACACATCAATGATAAATAAAAAATACCAAAAACTCATAGCAACCCTAGCCTTAGATATAGACAGACTCACTGCAGAGAAACGGGTCCATCAAAATAGGGGTTATTCTTTTCAGCTGGGAGCCATAAAGAGTGAGTGATAGTACCGGAGCCGAGATCTGTACACAGAGAGATAATCAATCCCTCTTTGCTATAGAGAAGTTAAGAGAGAGAGAGAGAGAGAGATTACCAGTGAGGCGAAACGGATACAGCGAGATCACGTCGACAATGGTGGGAGTGAGAAGAAGAAAGACAAAGAAAGAGAGAGAGAGAGAGAGAGAGAGAGAGAGAGAGAGAGATAGGATGTGTGTGGGCATGTGAGAGAGTGTAGAGTGAGTAGGATCTGTTTGAAATTCAAAAGCAAATCTGTTTGAGAGAGAGAGAGAGAGACGTATTGGGTATTGTGTGTGTGTCATAGTGAACCTGATAGAGAGCAGAGGGAGAAGACTATGTAAATCGTAGGATTTGATCCAATGGTCTAAAATGTCCTAGATTAGTGGACGGCTATGATGCAATTTGTCAGATAGAGATGAATTTAGGACCCTAGGATCAGTTATTTTGCCCTGAAAAATTGTTGTAGGTTATTATATAGTGGACGGCTATGATGGACGTCTATGATGCATTTTGATCATCTGACATTTATGATCAAAATGTCAGATGGAGCTGAACTTGGGACCGTTTGCTTCTAAACACATGTAAAAGTGGGACCTCCAAAATAACTTCATATAAGAATTCAGGTGGTATCACTGCCACACATGTTGGGAGGCATATTTGTGATACGAATTTGGGAATCATAGCATTATTCGATAAAAATTCAGCACCCTAAATCTGAGAGTTTCATTATTTCTTTCAATAGCATGTTGTACAAATGTGTGTGTGAGTAAAGAGATTAAGACTTGAAAAAACAAAACAAAGAAAGAAGTGAAACGCCAATAAAATTTGGGTCAAAGAAATCTTGTGTTCCAAATTTACCTTGCTTTGGACTATTGTGACTAATCTTATGCAAATTTCTTTTCAAACCAAAGACTAATGCTATGCTTCCCAAATGTGGTTACCAACACATGTGACTGTGAGCCCATTTAATTTTCATTTGAGGATGTTGAAGTGGTCCGTGGTCCCTCCTTGAAACCCTTCTCTAACTTATTTTAACTATTCATGTTTAGCTTGAATAATCTAAACGTAGTCCCTAATTTAGCTAACCATTTTAAAATTTAAAGCACAAACTCAAGGATTTGCTATCAGACTATCTTTATGGAAATCAAATATGACAATAAATGTGTTTAGAAACAAAGTCGCTAAAAACTGAATGCACTTAGACAAATCCTGCCACAGAGAATGGTTTGAGTTTCCGGAATCAAATAGACATAGAAGTCAGCAAAAGAACCCAAAACTTCATTTTCTTTCTTTTATTTTCTACAGATTTTCAGCTACCAAACATATAATAAGCTTTTCCGAGTTTCAACAATGAAAAGGCAAACCTGATAGGTGCTTGTGATACTAATAAGGTCTGAAAATTCCAAGTATAAGCCATGAATTAAGCAACTTAGGAAAAATTCTAAGAGTGACCCACATATCAACTTTTTTTTGGACAAATAAAATAGGGAATGGAACTAAATCTAATAAGTTGTTATGCATTCTTAGAAAACACCATGAATAGACGAAGGTGTATCAGAGTATGATATGTATAGAATATTTTACATGAAGACTGTCAAAGGTAGACTTAGCTTTGTTTTCTAGAAACTCACTTCAAACACACTTGTTCATGAAGAAATGCCATACATGCAAATCATAAGACATGCCATATCCTATCGGACTAAAGCTTAAGGATCCAAAAGCTAGTGATCACTTGCATGAAGAATTAAGATAATCCAAAAGTGTGGTAGATCAATAGCAAAGGAAAAATAATGGCAGATCAACAGATGTGTGTGTGTCAACAATAAATTAACAAAAATCAAGCAAAGAAAGCTTGAGTTTTACCAAATGTGAGTCTTTGAAGTACTTCGTGGAGCTTTGATTGCCTCACCAATCAAACTATTTACTGTTAGGTAAATCACAAAAAGCTAAAGTTAAACAATAAATCAACTACATATAATGTACATATACCAAATCAATGATGAAGTCATAACCGGTAAATTTGTCAAAGGAGCATTTTATCTAAACAAAACCAATTCAACCAAACATAAACAAAACCATTTCAGCCAAACATATATGAGTCCAATGTGCCAAGAATATCCAATCAAACCCTTATGCATAAACAAATTTACAGAGATCAATAACTAAATTTGAAACAAAAATTAGACAAGTATTAGGAAATGAAGAGCCCAAAAGAGAATGAAGTGCATAAATTCCCTAAATAAAAATGAAATGCATAAAAGATGAAGGCAAAAAGAACCCAAATTAGAAATCAGCGCTAATAAATCAGCAGCTATTGACAAACCTAATCGAATTGAACAGTGGGCATCTTGATAAACATAATTGGTGATAACGCAAGCAATGGAGCATAAACTGGTACAACAGTCCAGACAAACACTACATAAGTTAGATGATGAAAATGAGGATATTTTGTTCCAAAGAAAAATTAAGAATAAATGTCAAGTTGTTTTATTAAGAGGCTATTTGGCGTGGCTTTACAACAGCGATGCGATAGCTTTTAGTGGGCAAAAGCATATTTGTATGTTTGGCAGTTAATTGGCCAATCGCCAACGTGGTGGTATCCGCGTTTTTCTGGCGATATGGACAAGCTGTGTGACCCCAGCTTTGAGAAATCACTGTCAAAAAGTGAATTGTCAGCCCATTAAAGATTATACCAAATGACGAGAGTACCCTTGTACTTTTTGAACAATTACGAATTTATCCTCACTACAATACACGCTTAACCAATTTTATGAAATTCTTTGCTACCCTTGTAACTTTTGAAATTACTCTGCCACCCCTCTGACTTGAATTGAAAAGTGTGCAAAATTTTGCCAAAAATACCCCTATTCTTTATATTTAACCCAAATTGTCCCTAAAAAGAGACAAAAAAAACACCAACCCATTTGTGCAAAAATCAACTACAAAATAAGAACTCCAGTTCTCAAATAAACCTATAGCAATTCCTTTTGGAAGTTGTGCTTGTTGTATGTGTGTTGGCACACATTTCAATCTATAAAAAAATAAAATAAAATCATAAGGCAATGTGTATGTGTTGGCACACATTTCAATCCTTTTTACAAATAGTGCACTTCGTTTATAAAGACATCTTCGGTTACTTTCTAAATTGCAGTATCCATTTACTTGTGTCAATTGTACTTCTGGTGATCCTTTCATTCTCCAGTTCATCACATTTACCAAATTTCAGGTATGCAACGATTATAAATTTAAGTTATTATTTGTTCAAAAATGTTGATGAATCAATCTTTTTATTTACTTATTTTGGTTATATGCATTTCAATATTGTGTTAAGGCAGTATCTACATGTGTGAAAAAGAATAGTTAGTGGTGTGAAATACACAGTAGAATACATGTTGTTTGTTACTACTATTTAGTGTTATTTCTTATAACCAAAAATAAAATATAGATGGAAAATATGGGACAAACGAGTGAAGGCAATCAGTCACTAACTGGAAAAAAGAAGTCAAAAGCTTCATGGAATGCAGCATCACATGAAGCTTGGGTGAACTTGTGTGTAAAGGAAGTGGATGCTGGAAATAGGCCTGGTACCCACTTTAATAAAAGAAGGTGGGAAAATATTGGGCGTGCATTCAATCAAATCACTGGAAATAATTACGACATAATGCAATTGAAAAATCACTGGGATGTAATGAAGAAAGAATGGTTGGTATGGAATAGTCTTTTCGACAAATCTGAAATAGGCCTTGGTTGGGATGCTGAAAGAGGAACTGTTAATGCTACAAATGAGTGGTGGGAACGTAAAATTCAGGTATGCACACAATTTGAAACCCATTTATGTGTATGTTATAAATAACAAATGCATTTTTAATTATTGCAATTATTAATCATATTACTTTTTTAATGTGCAGAAAAATCCAGAGGTGGCTAAGTTTACGCTTAGAGGTTTAGAACACTGTTTCGAACTCGATAAATTATATATGAACGTAGCTGCAACTGGCAAGCGGGCATGGGCACCAAACTCTGGTCAACTGCCAGAGTTCTTCAATCAGAGACAGTCATCAGTTGGAGAAGTGGAGTTTGGTAACGACGGTGATGATGACGGTGACGGTAACGGTGATGGTGAGGACGGAATTGAGAGCCAACGACTTGATGATATTGAAATGGATTTTTGTCCCGGTGGTGGTGTGGAGGGTACACCGTTGCCCGAACGACAGAATAAAAGAGGGAGGAATAAGGGAAAAGTAGCAAGGAAAGAAACTTCAGCTTCAAAATTATCGCGCCAAATCGATCGCCTTGTTGGTGTTGTGGAGACACGTAGCTTTTACTCACCTACTGTAAGTAGTGATAAATCATCGGATATTGCAGCTTGTGTTGCTGAATTAGAAACAATTCCTGACCTTACGAGGGGAGATGAATTATACTGGTTGACAGTAGATTTGTTTCTAAAAAAGGAGATGAGAGAAATGTTTATGGCTCTGCCGGATAATAAAATGCGTCTAGAATGGCTACATATACAACAACACAAAGACTATACGGCAAAGCAACGCGCATACGAGGGAGGCTCTAGGGGATTCCAGTGGCCTTAATTGCTAGACATGTGCTAAGCTATTTTAATGTTTTGTTTTTGTGTCTTTTTTTTTTTAATGTTTTGTTTTTGTGTCTTTTTTTGTTTAATGTTTTGTTTTTGTATCTTTTTTTTTTTTTTAATGTTTTGTTTTATTATTGCTAGATTGATGTTTCTGCTTATGTTTTTTCTTATATTTTATTGCAAGACTTATGTTTTTTCTTATATTTTATTGCTAGATTTTTTGTTTTTTTTCTTTTAGAACCACAGAATATAATGGATTATTGCAATAATGAGGACAACCTTAAGGTTGAAGAGGATGAATACTACGCATTAATTGCCGGTGCTACATCAGCTATTGTCCAATATCATAACATTTGTATTAGCAAACAACCATGTAGGACAAGTGCCCACACCGGGGCATATATTTGTGACATAAATTTTAAATGGGCATCCAAGGCGTTGTCAAGAACAGTTTAGAATGGAGAAACACGTATTCCATAATCTTTACAGGACCTTGACAAATGACTACCAATTACAGGTTACGAAGGAACTTAGCATAGAAGAACAAGTGGCAATATTCCTAATGATAATTGGACACAGATTCAGCAACAAAATGATTCAGGAGAGATTTCAACATTCTGGAGAAACAATTAGTAGGCATTTTCGTTATGTATTGACCGCCGCGTTGAGACTCTCAATGGATATTATAAAACCACCAGAACGCCATGCTCCTCTTTTGGGACGTGCTAGAAATAATCCAAGATTTTGGCCACATTTCAAAAAATGTATTGGTGCCATTGATGGTACACATATACGAGTTTGTCTACCGGAGAGAGAATCAATACTTTTTATTGGTAGGAAAGGGTATCCAACTCAGAATATTATGGCATCATGTGGCTTTGACATGTGTTTCACATTTGCATGGCCAGGTTGGGAAGGCTCTGCACATGACACAAGGATATTTCACCATGCTATTCGAGATGACGAGTTAGGATTTTCCCATCCAAAAGAAGGCAAGCATTATATTCTAGCTTGCTTTTAGGGCGTGCAATAACAACTCTTCTTTTTTTCTTTCCTCAGTTTTAAATAATTAAGTACTTTCGTTATGCATTTTTTCAGGTGAATTTTATTTGGTTGATTCAGGTTATCCAAATATGAAAGGTTATCTTGCACCATACAAGGGAGAGAGGTATTGTAACAACCCTAAAAATTTTAAGTGTGTAAATAATTATTTTTAGTTAGCAATATTATATGAGTGTGCCTATGTAAGACATGTGTTTGAAAAATTTAAGTGTTTGGTGGATATATCAATTAAATCATGAGTGAGCGCGTTTAGTTTGGGAGTTATATTTTATTAATTTATATTTGTTAAAAAAAAAAGTGAAGGGTTGATATGTATTTTTGTTATATAGTGTTTACAGGCCCGCGAATTTGTTAAATAATGTAATTAACATTAAAACTTAGTACCGGGGTCATGGGTACCCATTGGACTACTCATTTTAACACTTTGTACTGTATTCTGGGCTCATATGAGTCTCTTTTGTGAACCCATAAAAAGAAAAACGGGATTTATATATTTGTGTGTGTTTTATTGGCATGTGTTGTGTGTGTAGTATACATATATACTTATATTAAAAACCCTAGCCCCCATATTAAAACAAAAAGGGAAGAGAAGAAAAGAGAGAACAGACGTTTATGTGTGTGTGTGTGTGTGTGTGTGTGTGTGTGTGTGTGTGAGAGAGAGAGAGAGAGAGAGAGGAAGAAGAAGAAGAAGAAAGAAGAATGGTCTCGGGTTCGTGGGCACGTGGGGAATCGTGGAGCATTCGTGGGTATCAATTTTTGATCAATGAGGTGAGTTAAATTTTTGTGTATCCGAGTATATATATATACACGTATGTATATATACATGTACACGGGAGTAAATTAAATTAGTATATGTTTAATTTAATTATTAGGGTTAAATCTTTGTAATGGATATGTTGTTATTGTTGAAGTAATCTAGATATTTTCTTTTTCCTTCGTGTGACTTTGTGATTATGACATTAAGGTATTCGAAAGGGTTAGGTAAATAGTTAGTTTGATAAAACCATATGTGAAATATTCATGGTGATTAAGAAATATATGTGAAATTCGTTTTTTTGTAATTTATACAGTTGCAGAAACTTGAGAAACTTATTAGAAAATCGTAGCTTTGAATTTGAACATTTTGTCCGCGATAGTCTGTAGGAAACGCGATTCTGCACACTTTTCGTCTAATGGAGTTTTTCCTGATTCTGCACCGTTTGGGCAGAAATTGAAAATTTCAGTAGCAGTTTTTAGTATATTAAAATGTACGAAATTTGAGAAAAATGATTCGTTGTGTTTACTTTTATTCGTTCGTATGACTTAACGAAAATTACTTAGAGATACATGAATTCTCATATAATGTTGATTATAAAAAAAAAATGGGTGATAGTCATTAACGTTGAGTCCGATGAAAATATTGTGGAATGATTGTTATAATACTTTACGATATAAGAATTTGAATTTTTATTATGGGTTTTATGTAGGCTAATATTGAATGTTGGGTTGAGGTTATTATACCTTAAATAATTGACCTTATTGTGTGGTCTTTTTGATAACAATGAATAAATTAGATACGTTAAATAGTATATTGGGGATCTTATAATTTGATTAGAAATTATTGAGGGAAGAATTGTTATGTGAGACACAAAACAGTAAAACCAATTAAATTGCTGTCATTAAATTATTTAGCTGAGTTATTTATATTATTATTCTGCTGAGTTATAAAATACTTAGTTCATATAATGATGAGCGGCTAATATAATGTTGAGCTGTGAATTATTTAATTTAAATGCTGAGCTGTTAATTAAAATTTTATATTATGCTGTAAATCGTTATATCGCTGAGCTGTGAATATTAAAGTTGATTTGGGTTATTTGATAGGTAAATAACTCATTTGGAGGTGTAGGAGATATATATGTGAAGTAGAAAGTTAAAGAAGTTGTAATTAAAAACAATTGGGGAGTTTATTAGAATTTAGCAAAAGTTAAAGTTTTATCTAAATATACATATATCTATCGTTCCTTTTTCTGAGAGAGAAATAAGAGACAGTAGAGAGAAAGAAGAGAAACAGAGAGAAAAAGAAAAAGAGAGAAAGGAAGAGATCAAGAAGAAGGATTCAAGAGAAGCCTTAGGTTGTTCATCTTCTTCCCTAGGAATTGTGGTTTTACCCAAGAGCAACAAGGAGGTAAGGTGTTGGTTAAAAGCTTGAATTGGGGTTTTGTGTTCATGGATTAAAATATGAAATTAAAGTTGTAATTGATGTTGTAGAACTTGTTTACATGATCCTTGATATGTATATATGATGTGGTATGAAGATTTTTATGTAAAACTTGAGTTTTGGGCAAGTTTGGAACATGTATTTTTAGGGTTTGGTATAAATCCGAAAATTGAATATTTTAGATTCAAATTTGAAGTTTGATTTGGTTGATTTTGATAGTGAATATGTGTTCTATATGCCTTAGGTGATATGTATATCATGTATGGCAATTTTTGCTTGAATATAGTTGATTTTGGAATTGTTGGGGTGTTGAAATTTAAGGGTTTTCAATAAATCCGAAAATTGCATTTTATTTTGGGTTTTGATTTTAATGTTGTTGGTGTTGGGAGCATATTATTAATGTCTTGAAATATTACTAGTTCAAGTCTTGAAAAGATTGATTTGGGTTTGACTATGGATGAAATTTGGATTTGGGTTTGAGGTGATAGCCACCATTGATGAACTTTGAAGCTTTTGGGTGTTATTGGTTCTTGAAAATTGTTGTTTCAAATCTATATGTTGGTTGATTTTTGTTGTTATAATGACATTTTTAATGCTTTGGATTACTCTTACAAGAAACTTTGAAAGAGTTGAGTTGGGAAGAGAAGTAAAGTTTGATATGTGTTCTTGGTGCAGTGTGTGTTCTTGGTGTAGTGTGTGTTTTTAAAATACTCTAACTTATGGGTATTACTTGAATTGGAAAAATTGTTGATTATGAATTGATATTTAAATTTGATAGTTGCAACAACAATATATATATATATATATGTATATTGAAGAAGTATATAGAAAATATTAGAGTTGGGTTATGATTTGGGTAAAACACCATTGAAGATGTTCTTGAGCCTTTAAAATGGGTTCTTGATTTTTATTTGATGGTGGTGGTGAACAATATTAGATGTGGATTTTTTTTTTAATGCTTTATGAATATTATTGGAACTTGAAAGCCTCCATGAAAGAGTTGTTAGTTTTTTTTATAAACCTTGATTGGGGTAGAGAGAGAGAAAGTTAGAAATTAGCTATTTGGGTATGATTTTGGGAATTTGGGTGGTTTCAAATGAAAACTTGAACTTCTTACATTTTTATTTCTTATAAAAGTTGTTTCTCCTTAAATGTTTCATATAGAAGTTGCTTATTTTTACATTGTTATTTGTAATAGAAGTTGTTTATTTTTACTTACTAGTTATGAAATTGAAAATTGAGAAATATAATTTTTTTTATTAATTGGAAAGCCTAAGTTGTTAACTTTTTGCTATTATAAGATTTGCTTTGTTAGGAAATCTAATTTTTAAGATTTCAGGGACCGAGGCTAGTACTAGTGGACCCAAGGAGGTGACCGAAAAGCAAGCAGAAAGGTGAATTTTATTCACTTACCGGATTTGAGGTGGGTCTTCTAGATATAATTTTATTGCTGTTTATGTTATATACATAGCTGGCATAACATGAATGTTATGCAATATTGCTGAGCTGTATGCTGTATGATTTTGACTTCATTACTAGCATGACATAAACTGTATGTTGTGCACTTGCATTGCTGAGCTGTTAGACCAAGTAGCTGAAAACTTGGTAAATTAGTCAAAAGAGGCTAAAGCTGATGGGCCCGGGTGTGTGTGTCATGGCATGTATGAGATTGCATTGTAGGTATGCGTTAAGCTGTGTTTGTGCTGTGCTGAGCTGTATATATGCTTAAATTCGCATATCTTTATATCTAGTTGTTTGTGAGCCGTGGTTTGCTCACACGCCCACACAGATTTTCTTGTGCAGGTACAATGATCTCTTAGGCTATAGGATTGCACTGTCATGGGTCTAGGTTCGCTGTGGATGGCCATGTAAAAGTGGTATTTTGCCGGAAGTGTAAAATACAATCTAGTTTATAACTTTTGTTAGACGTTGTAAAAATTTAAACTTTTAAGTTCAGTAGTGTGGATTAGTTTAATGTATAATAGTTTGAATTGTGGATGACAGAAAAACTTTGAATATGTGTAAACACTTTAAATTTTGTGATATAATGTTATGTGGGATTTAGTGTAAATCCTGCTAAATAGATGTGGTTTCAATATTAAATCTATTAGTCACAAGTGGAATTAGTTTGTTTGGATTAGGTTAGTCGTTGTAAATTATTTGTAATATATTTGGATTTTCAAAATAATTGAGCATGTTTCTTTAAAGCTGTTCAATACAGGTTGGATTATCCAAATTTGAGCCGTTATATAGCTGATTTGTTTTAAAACTATTAGTTTCAAGATTAATTAATTGTCTTTGCTGTTAGCTGAGCTGTTTAATAGGCGTTCTGACCACGCCGGGTCGGGGTCCCACATGTTACGGGTTAATTGATAAAACCCTCTATTGTAAGAAATTGGAATACATCTAAAAGTGAAAGATGTGATTGGATTTAGAGACGGAACTATGTGATAAACGTGAAATTCACAATTATTGGGATAATACGAACGATAAGTGATAATTGCAACATGGTTCTTTAGTGTTCACCGCTCCCCGTTGTTGTGTTATTGTTTTTGGTAGCTCGCACTCTTTTCCAGTGGCTTCGTGATCAAGCTGGCTTAAGACTTGTTGAGTGTACTTTTTGCCAGTGGCTTCGTGATCAAGCTGGCCTAAGCCTTATGCTCGGCTTATATTGTATAGACGTCTTGACATATTGACCAGCCGTCCGTTGTGTATACCTGGTTTGGTTGATACCCCAACCAAACTGGCACCGGAGTGGGTGTTGGTAGTATGTCCGGGCACACATGGGATATATGTGTGGGCTGTACCATGGAGAGTGGCCAAGTGGTGAACCTAGGGAACACATGAGATAAATTAAAGGCTAATAAATAATGACAATGGAGTATTTCATAAGACTGATAAGTTTGGAATAATAAATGCGACATTTAAGTTATAATGTGGACGGCTTATGTATGGAATTATTCGCCTGGTTTGTGATCATTCGATTTACAGGATGGTGGGCCCACTAACTTTTATGCAGGGCTGGCTCACCATAGATATCCGAGGTAAGTATAAAACTCGTAGTAACTTTGGATTTTGGGCAAGAAACTACTTGCCACCACATAACTGGAAACTACTCTTTTGTCCAAATATGCATGTGGAACTACTTGTCTTGGCCCAATAGTATTGTAATGTGGTTTGTAGTCTACGGGTTCAGGTTGGAGCCCTCAGATTTTATTATTTTTGTTTAACTCATACCAGTCATGTGACTGACCCGAGTGTGTTATGCATTCGGGTGCGTTTCTGTTTGAAACGTAGTTGGATGACATGTGCAGGATATTGCTTTTGATGATGTGACCGTTGTGCTTGGCTGTGGAGTCTTTGGGCGTTGGAACGTTGTAGTTGCTCTGACCATCGGATGTATAGATTTTATTTCTTTTTTTTCATAACTTTGTAAGAAATTTTATTTAATGAATTTTGTATTCCTTTTGTAAATTAAAATGGTATTATATTTGTAATAGAATATTATTTATTTTATAATGAAATGGAGGATTGAAAATATAAGTTTAATAATACATAGTTTTTATATTAACACAGGATTACGTGTCCTTATTTAATGAGTATTAAATTCTATTTTCAAATAAATTATTTATTAGCCTGTGTGAGGGTGTCACTCTCGGTGTTTTGGAAATTGAATATTAGTCTGGATATATGCTCTGGATTAAATATTTGGTTGTCCAAAAATCGGGGTGTGACAGTTTGGTATCAGAGCTTAAGGTAAGCTTAGCGAGTCTAAGTGATTCTCAAATCGTGGTTTATGGGCCTGACAGAGCTTTAGGTTTGCGAATTTCTTTGGGATTGGGAGTATGTGTTACTACGTGCTTCTTGTTGCTATGTGCTTTGTAATGTGAATAATGTCTTTATATCTTAGTAGTAGTTTGTGAACCGTATGCTCGTACATATTGATTTACTTCCTTGCTTGGTATTAACTGCATGTTATTTTTGAGACCAAGTATGAGCATATAGGATAATGGTTAAATTTGCATGTTAGTGCATGTATCTTGTATTGGTATATTGGGGTTGTATCGAGGGGAGTTCTATTTTCGTTTATGGAATAGTTATGTGGGTGAATACGATGGACTTGAGAAATTTTGTACGGCAATTGGAGGCAAGGATTGGATTTCTGGATTTCTTATGTTATCAACTGGTTTTCTAGACTTCTCATCTCTATTGATTATTATGGTTTTCTGAAGCGGATTCTATTACTATTGGTATTCTGGGATTTCTTATCTATCAACGGGTATTTTGGATTTCTTATTATGAAGCTGGTATTATCGGCCGATATTCTACAGCTGCATCTATCGTATCTCTCAACATGGAATTTCTATGCCTTATTATTTTTCGGGAGTGTATATTGAGCCAGAGGTTTTCTTATATCTACCACAGCTTATTAATTTGGACGGGTATTCTTATTCATAGTGAAAGGTTCTGAATGATCTTGAAGCTATACATTTGAGTTGTAAGTATTGGGTATCCCGAGTAGTAGGAGTTCGGGACATGGTAAGAGGTAAAATGAGCATGTAGTTAAATCATTGATTAAATGTGAGCATGTTACATGCATAGTTTATATTCACAATCTTTGCATCAAACTTTATGTTGTTGATTACCTTTTGACGATTAATTATACGAGAATAAAGTATATATATGAGGGTTTCCTTGTTTGGATTAGTCGCTCGACGTACTTGGTCTCATATAGTTGAGAGTTAAACTTAATCAATGCTTTGTTTAAAATTACGTGTTTAACATTATTGATGACTACCGTGTGTATTTATCGTTGCTTCAATTTCGGGACGAAATTTCTTTAAAGAGGGTAGAATGTAACAACCCTAAAATTTTTAAGTGTGTAAATAATTATTTTTAGTTAGCAATATTATATGAGTGTGCCTATGTAAGATATGTGTTTGAAAAATTTAAGTGTTTGGTGGATATATCAATTAAATCATGAGTGAGCGCGTTTAGTTTGGGAGTTATATTTTATTAATTTATATTTGTTAAAAAAAAAAGTGAAGGGTTGATATGTATTTTTGTTATATAGTTTTTACAGGCCCGCAAATTTGTTAAATAATATAATTAACATTAAAACTTAGTACCGGGGTCATGGGTACCCATTGGGCTACTCATTTTAACACTTTGTACTGTATTCTGGGCTCATATGAGTCTCTTTTGTGAGCCCATAAAAAGAAAAACGGGATTTATATATTTGTGTGTGTTTTATTGGCATGTGTTTGTGTGTGTAGTGTACATATATACTTATATTAAAAACCCTAGCCCCCATATTAAAACAAAAAGGGAAGAGAAGAAAAGAGAGAAGAAGAGAGAACAGACGTTTATGTGTGTGTGTGTGTGTGTGTTTGTGTGTGTGTGAGAGAGAGAGAGAGAGAGAGAGAGAGAGAGGAAGAAGAAGAAGAAAGAAGAATGGTCTCGGGTTCGTGGGCACGTGGGGAATCGCGGAGCATTCGTGGGTATCGGTTTTTGATCAACGAGGTGAGTTAAATTTTTGTGTATCCGAGTATATATATATACACGTATGTATATATATACATGTACACGGGAGTAAATTAAATTAGTATATGTTTAATTTAATTATTAGGGTTAAATCTTTGTAATGGATATGTTGTTATTGTTGAAGTAATCTAGATATTTTCTTTTCTCTTCGTGTGACTTTGTGATTATGACATTAAGGTATTCGAAAGGGTTAGGTAAATAGTTAGTTTGATAAAACCTTATGTGAAATATTTATGGTGATTAAGAAATATATGTGAAATTCGTTTTTTTGTAATTTATACAGTTACAGAAACTTGAGAAAATTATTAGAAAATCGTAGCTTTGAATTTGAACATTTTGTCCGCTTTAGTCTGTAGGAAACGCGATTCTGCACATTTTTCGTCTAATGGAGTTTTTCCTGATTCTGCAACGTTTGGGCAGAAATTGAAGATTTCAGTAGCAGTTTTTAGTATATTAAAATGTACGAAATTTGAGAAAAATGATTCGTTGTGTTTACTTTTATTCGTTCGTATGACTTAACGAAAATTACTTAGAGGTACATGAATTCTCATATAATGTTGATTATAAAAAAAAAATGGGTGATAGTCATTAACGTTGAGTCCGATGAAAATATTGTGGAATGATTGTTATAATACTTTACGATATGAGAATTTGAATTTTTATTATGGGTTTTATGTAGGCTAATATTGAATGTTGGGTTGAGGTTATTGTACCTTAAATAATTGACCTTATTGTGTGGTCATTTTGATAACAATGAATAAATTAGATACGTTAAATAGTAAATTGGGGATCTTGTAATTTGATTAGAAATTATTGAGGGAAGAATTGTTACGGGTTAATTGATAAAACTCTCTATTGTAAGAAATTGGAATACATCTAAAAGTGAAAGATGTGATTGGATTTAGAGACAGAACTATGTGATAAATGTGAAATTCACAATTATTGGGATAATACGAACAATAAGTGATAATTGCAACATGGTTCTTTAGTGTTCACCGCTCCCCGTTGTTGTGTTATTGTTTTTGGTAGCTCGCACTCTTTTGCCAGTGGCTTCGTGATCAAGCTGGCTTAAGACTTGTTGAGTGTACTTTTTGCCAGTGGCTTCGTGATCAAGCTGGCCTAAGCCTTATGCTCGGCTTATATTGTATAGACGTCTTGACATATTGACCAGCCGTTCGTTGTGTATACCTGGTTTGGTTGATACCCCAACCAAACTGGCACCGGGGTGGGTGTTGGTAGTATGTCCGGGCACACATGGGATATATGTGTGGGCTGTACCATGGAGGGTGGCCAAGTGGTGAACCTAGGGAACACATGAGATAAATTAAAGGCTAATAAATAATGACAATGGAGTATTTCATAAGACTGATAAGTTTGGAATAATGAATGCGACATTTAAGTTATAATGTGGACGGCTTATGTATGGAATTATTCGCCTGGTTTGTGATCATTCGATTTACAGGATGGTGGGCCCACTAACTTTTATGCAGGGCTGGCTCACCATAGATATCCGAGGTAAGTATAAAACTCGTAGTAACTTTGGATTTTGGGCAAGAAACTACTTGCCACCACATAACTGGAAACTACTCTTTTGTCCAAATATGCATGTGGAACTACTTGTCTAGGCCCAATAGTATTGTAATGTGGTTTGTAGTCTACGGGTTCAAGTTGGAGCCCTCAGATTTTATTATTTTTGTTTAACTCATACCAGTCATGTGACTGACCCGAGTGTGTTATGCATTCGGGTGCGTTTCTGTTTGAAACGTAGTTGGATGACATGTGCAGGATATTGCTTTTGATGATGTGACCGTTGTGCTTGGCTTTGGAGTCTTTAGGCGTTGGAACGTTGTAGTTGCTCTGACCATCGGATGTATAGATTTTATTTCTTTTTTTTCAGAACTTTGTAAGAAATTTTATTTAATGAATTTTGTATTCCTTTTGTAAATTAAAATGGTATTATATTTGTAATAGAATATTATTTATTTTATAATGAAATGGAGGATTGAGAATATAAGTTTAATAATACATAGTTTTTATATTAACACAGGATTACGTGTCCTTATTTAATGAGTATTAAATTCTATTTTCAAATAAATTATTTATTAGCCTGTGTGAGGGTGTCACTCTCGGTGTTTTGGAAATTGAATATTAGTCTGGATATATGCTCTGGATTAAATATTTGATTGTCCAAAAATCGGGGTGTGACAGGTACCATATACCAGAGTTTCAAAATGCTCCACCACCTCAAAACATACAAGAAACATTCAACCACGCCCATTCGTCATTAAGAAATGTGATTGATCGAACATTTGGGGTGTGGAAAGCTAGATGGAAGATTCTAGCCAACATGCCTTCATACAACCTTGAAATTCAAAAGGCAATTGTATCATCTTCAATGGTGATACACAATTTTATAAGGAGAGAAGCGTTAGCTGATCAACATTTTGAGTCTTATGATCGTGACCCTAATTTGATACCAAGTGATGATCCAGATATCCAACCATATCACAATGTTCAAATTGACAATGACGATAGATTTATGGATAGATTTTGAAATTAGCTTGCTACAAGTATTGCTAACTCGATCGGATGAATTATTAAAAATGTATTTAGAATTGTAGTTATTATTTAATAAAGTTGATTGTTTATTAAGGGTTTAATTGTTATTCTCACTATTATATGTGTCAATTTTTTTTATTTTTTATATTATACTTTTTATTATCTACTTATTTAAAAGAAATAAATGAATAATAAAATATTTATTACTAATTAATGTGATGAAACAGTGCATGTTAGTTAACTAATATATTTAATAATTTTAAGGCTAAACTACACTTTAGTACCCTGTAGTTTGGGCGAAGTTTCACTTTAGGCCCTCTAGTTTCAATTGCAACACTTTGGTCCCTGTAGTTTTGATTTGGTTTCAATGCGGGACCTGCCTCTAACTCCGTCAATGTAACTTGACGGGATACTCATGTGCCTTGCAAACTTCAGGGCTCAAAGTGAAACTTCGCCCAAACTCTAGGGCCTAAAATGAAACTTCGCCCAAACTCCAAGGCCCAAAGTGAAACTTCGTTCAAACTATAGGATACCAAAATGTCTCTAATAAATGAATTCATGTAAGGCGCGTGAGTTTTTCATCAAGTTACATTGACGGAGTTAAAAGCAGGTCCCACATTGAAACCAAATCAAAACTATAGGGACCAAAGTGTTACAATTGAAACTAGAGGGCCCAAAGTGAAATTTCGCCCAAACTATAGGGTACTAAAGTGTAATTTAGCCTAATTTTAAAATATAACTTTTTTTTTTAAATTATCTTGCGGAGCTAAGAGTAAACGAGCAATCGAAACGCTTTGGCGACTTCTCCAACGCAGAGAGAGAGAGAGAGAGAGAGATGAAAGCTCTGCTCAATCCTGAGCCTGCGATATCATCCATCTCTCCAATTAAACCTGTGAAATTCACGCAACCAAAGATCCAAACTTCCATTGACTTCCCTCTCAAAGTCAAAGACAAAGACAAAAGGGACCGTTGGATTTGGATTGGAAGAAGAAAGAGTGGGTTGTGTGTAAAAGCTGTGTTAGATTCGGCGACGACTGATCAATTTGGACTACCGGAATGCGATATCCGAAATCCGGCGATATCTACAACGTATCGGAATTCCAAGTTTCCGAAACCGAATCAGACGGTGCTTGAAGCTCAATCCAGAGTTTGCACTGGCCCTACTCAGACGAGGCCACTCACTGAAGAACAAGCCTTTAAGGTCTTGGATACGATTTTGAAATCAGGTTACTCTCCTCTTCTACTACATCTACATATACACACACACACACACACATATATATATATATATATATATATTCATTCTCCTTTGGTCCGTCTGTCTAATTTACATCTAAAACTTTCCATATAAAGCGACAGAGCCATTCCAAATGTTTCCATATTTAGCTGTATTTCCCAATTTGGTTCAATGTTATGTACTCCACTTCTTAAAGAAAAAAAAAAAAAAACTAGAAATAAAAAACAAAGAAATTCGAAAACGAGGAGGAAGTTCTTGCCTCATACTAACATTTTTATGTTTTCACATTGTGTAGAGTACTGAGTCAGTGACCTCCCACAGCCACAGGGGACCCACAACCCTTTTAGCCCATTTTGCTGTTGTCTGCATCATAATTTTAGCTCATTACTATCCCAGATTGAGTAGGCTGGCAGGACACCCCCCATTCCCAAGTTGATTCTGATCAACCTAATTGACATGAATCTAGCTATTTGAAGTTAATAAACCAACTGTATTAAAAATCACTTATTCAAGGAGTTGTGTGTACTTCCTTCTTCAAGTATTCTTGTATTAAATTTTTTTTTTTTTCGCAAAGTGTTGTGACGAGTCCATGGCAGAAAGCCTTGATTTACATACCTCTTAGGGTTGGAATTTAACTCTGATAGACGTATCGAAACCCAACTTGAGCGAAAGGTTCAGGCCTAATTGGTCTTGGGCCCTACCATGTAACTCAAGTCAACCAAAGTTTGCTAGTGATTTAAAATATTGAATTCGCATGGTTAACTTCCAGAATTTTGTTAGTGCCACAGTTGTGCATTGGGGATTTCTAGAGAGGCTAGTGAGCTAGTCTGGCTTCACTGAATGCCACCATGCTGGAATATTATTAAATGCAAAAAATGGCGCCACAGAGTTCTCTACATAAGCCAATCTTTATATATTTGAAACCTACATAATCACCAATTAGTTCTTTATGATGTTTTTGTTTTTGTCTTTTTCATGAGTTTGGCGAACGTTGCTGCTGCTTGTGGTAATAAACTATGTAGCACGGGTATGATACGATACGGGTTCAGGGGTACGGCAATTTTTAAAAAAATGTAGGGTACGGGTACGGCTAGGGTACCTTGAATAAAAACATATTTTTAAAAGCATACTTTCAATAATTAAAAAAAGAAAAAGAAAAAGAAGAAGATTGAACAGCACTACAACATATTAATCCATAGCATATTAGCAAATAAGTAGTCTAAGGACTAAACAACATTGTTTTAGCATTGCAAGTCCACAACATTAAAGAAAAAAAATATTTAAATAAAAAAGAAGAAGAAGAAGCTAGTCCACCAAGTACCCACCAAGTACCCATGAAGTACCACGCCGTACCCACAAAGTACCCCCCATAGTTTTCAAAAAATGCATTCTAACCCCCGTGCCATACCCACAAAGTAACCACGCCGTACCCACGAAGTACCCGAGGCGTACTCAAGTTGAATCCTTCACTTAACAGTATCAGGACACCGCTAGTGGGGTACCCGACACGTACCCAGAAGTATGGTACGGCCGTCGGTGTCCCCCAAGTACCCGATACGGGTACTTCACTCAAAATGGAGTACCCATGCTTCCTAGGTAATAAAAATTGTATTATTCAATTTCAGGATAAAAATACTTATTAAAAAAAAAGGGGGGGGGGGGGGGGGGGGGGGGGGTGGGTTGAGAAGGTTGCGGCTGAGCAGAGTGTCAATGTCCTAAATGACAATGTGAATGTTACAAAATTAGTGTATCTCAATCAACTTTTAGTGGGCCATTGTGTTTCTTATTTATGCTTTTGTATTGCTACACTGTCAGCCAAAGGGGAGCTGAAAGATGGAGAAGAAGTGTCAAAAGCCCAACTTGGGGCTTTTTTTGCTGGAATGACAATCCGTTCAAATGCTTTCCCAGAAGCAACCCAATGGAGTGAAGGGGAAAGGAATGCAATGAACACGTATTGGCCACTCTTAGTTCGAGCACTTCCCCCCGATGTAATCTTTATAGCTGACCCTGAAGGCTCTATAATGGGTGGAAGTTCAATAGGGCCTCAGTTTGTTGGAAATGCCACTACTGAAATGAGATTGGTGGGTGCCCTTAGGGAAGTTCTGGCAGGTGGTCATCTTGGGTACGAGGAAGTTCAAGGTGTTCTAAGAGATGTTCTCCCACTGAATTGGGTGGATATGAAATCTGAACATGCAAGTGAGTCACTGCTTTCAGCATTTTTAATAGGGCAGCGTATGAACCGGGAAACAGACCGTGAATTAAAAGCATACTGCCTTGCATTCGATGATGAACTTGGTAATATGTATCTTCCATCTATTAATGAGGCTTTAGGAGATTTTAAGAGCCCATTTGGTATAGCTTCTTCATAGCTTTTCAGAAAATCTGATTCCTTTTTAAAGCTAAAAAACAGTTTTTTTTTTTTTTTTTTTTATTTATTTATTTTTTTTGTATAGCTTCAATTTGCAGCTTTATAAAAAAAAAATCTCTTATTCCAAAGACTGATTATTTTAAAAGTTATACCAAATGGGCTCTATTCTGTGCATTCTCCTTAGTTAATTTGTCTACTGATCCCCAGGTCATCCACCAGTTGCTGATGTTAAATCATTGACTCATTATGGTGAACCTTATGATGGAAACACCCGTTACTTCAGGAGCACTCTGTTTGTTGCTGCTGTGAGGTCCTGTTACAGTGAATCATGTTTGCTTCATGGTGCAGAATGGATGCCACCAAAGGTTATCATCAGCTTACTTTACCACTTTCATCTGTGACTTAAAAATATTGCAAATATGCATTTAATTATCCGAAAAAATTGCTATTTAAGATGAAAAACACTGCGTTTAATGGAAGTTACACTTCTCTACAAACTGCATCCTTATTGAAAGAAAAGTGAAAGATAAAAAAAGAAAAAAGGAACAATCATACATGTAGCTACGCTAACTGGATGATACTTTGTTTTTAGGGTGGCATAACAGAAGAGCAAATGCTGAAATTCATGGGAGCAAATACACGCTTGTCACCATTGCAGGCAAAGAAACTTCTCGAGGTCTTTGTGGTTCCCCACACTCTCTTTAGCAGCATCATTGTAAACTTTCTCAATTATACGTTTTCAGTGTTTTAAACTGTTCCGCAACGTCACTTCAGGATGAGGAAGTTGGTTTCGCTTACATAAGTCAGCGTGAAGCATCCCCATCTCTGTATGTAAATCTAACCAAATACATCTCTTTCAACACTTCCTATTTTCTTTTTCTCATCCTGTCATATCAAGGAAATGTAGATCTTTCTTAGATGTTTTAGGTTTTCTCTTATTTTTTTCTTTTTCTTGTTTCCTACCGAGGGGGTGTTTTAGGTTTTCAGTGCTGAAGGATAATATTGCAATGCCATCTTATCTAGTGTTGATTGATTTTCAGAGAGCTGGGATTTGTACTTAATCGTACTTTTATTCTACTACTACTATTACCTGTACCACAATACTTCCTGTTTTTCGCATTTTCTTTTCCCTTCTGTGAGTTGCACCTCCGCCCCCTTCCTTCTCTCTGTCTCAGTCACTTCACCAAAAATGTCCTCTCCCTTCCCTGATGAACTGAATGAATGTAATACTAAGTTGAAAATCACGGAAAGAAAGAAAAAGAAATGGATTTTTGTACACCAGCTAGGATGCAGCAAACTATTCTTTTTATCAGGTTCTTTTGATACAGTTCGTTAGTTGTATACAATTGTCCATGTGTATTTTATTCCGCACTTAATAATTTGTGTTGAAATGCTGATTAATGCTGTTGTCTATGACTTGAATAATGCAATGTTGTAATTCTGGCGTTGACAGTGTTGTGCTTAGGTAGATAGATAGGTATCTCGAGTTACCCATCAACGAGTGTCTATTTCCTCAAATATCGTGGGCTTTTTGAAGTATATTTTGCAAGAAAATTGGAAACATGGCTCTTTCTCACATCAGAAGATAACGTTTTAGGTGTTTCAAAGTCTGTGACATATGCTGGGTGTAACCTGTAATAGGTACGATATATGAATAAATAAAACTTTGTTTGCAGATATTCATTAGTTGGGTTGAGGGAACATATAAAGAAACGTCCACCACTGGCAACAGCTGAGAAGGTTCAGCAACTTGTGAGGGTAAGAAACATTACTTCTCAGTTAGAGTGCCCCTAAGTACATTTTTGTAGATTTGTTCCCAAAATTACCTTAAAGAACACCTTGTATATGTAGCTCTGCACTGGAAGCAGAAGCTACATGTAATGATAAACTCAAACACTATTAACTTTAGCTTCTTCCAAGGAAAAAAAAAAACTAAATGTTATTACTTGTATGTTCAAGTTATCCAGGTCTAAATGAATTCCTTCTAGCTTAATTATTGGTAGATCTATTTTGATTACTTTAGACTAATAATTCAGCTGAACTGAAAGTGTAGTAATTAACTGCTGTATTTTCATTAGGCTCGGGGGAGGGAAGCTATTGTTGCTGGATTTTATCATGAAGGTTACGAGGAACCTCTCTTAATGCTTATGAGAAGAAGAGGTGTACATTGTGGTTTGGTGGTGAAGGTACTTCAATTTTTAAACGTCATGGAACTGAGAAATTGTTCCAGACATCATGATCTATAATCAGTGTGTTAATAGATTATCTATTGACCATATAGATATTATCTCAAATAAATTTCTTGAAGAACTAATTTTCTGTTAAATAAAGGGAAAATGCTGTTAAGCACTAACTTTGTTGGTGTAGGGCGAGGAAGGGGCCCTTTCTATGACAACAAGAGTACGATCTGTAAACCCATCAAAAGGATTTCCTGTGAATTACTGCTCAGGGTTCCGTTCACTGAACATATCTCCTTATGAAGTGGATGGTGTGTATCTTTCACCGACCTTATTTCCTTTTATTCCCTTTTGAAGTGGTTACATAATCAAGTCCATTTTCAAGTTCTTTAGACATGTGCATGGCTAAGGGTTTTATTTCCTTCAAATGCGTGATACTAGGACTGAGCTTCTTTCACCATTGCATTAACTCTGAAATTTTACATTTCGTATTGCAGGTGTGTCACGTGAGAGTTTCAGTATTGAGGTGAATGCCAAGGACTACGGCTTTGAACCCACTGATACTCCAAGAACTGATAGATCGGTAGGACTTCTAGACTCCCTGTGATTGGATTTTTTTCTCGTGTTTGGTTTGGTTTGCTTGTACCATTAGCTTGGAGTATTTGATAAACATATGAACACAGCAACATGTCCAATAGTTGCTTGTATTATGTACCACATTTAAAAATTGTAAATCAAAGGGAAGGAACGGTTTCAACTTTCATTTCTGAGAATATGATTGGTTCAGTTTAAATTTGAGATTTTGGAGCATCTTTGTTCTCATGCAATGTGTTTCCTTCTCGAAAGTGCTGCTATCTTTTAAAAAATAAGGTTTCTGACAAGTGATGGGAGTCTTTTTCATGGTTTTAATTTTCTAAATTCAGGTTTCAAAGAATATAGAGTTGGGTTTAGCAGCTCTACGAGGTGAAAAAGGTCCAGCATATGATCGAGTTGTCTTAAATGCTGGAATAGTTGATCACTTGCTCGGATGCGATGGTGCAGAAAATGTATTATCTGCGTTGGACAGAGCCAGAGAGGCGATTGACAGTGGTAAGGCCCTGACCAGGCTCCTAAACTACATAAAGATCTCCCACCAAGTGTAGACTCTGTAGTACTTGTTTCTGTGGTTTTTGTGTGTGTGTGTGTGTGTGTGTGTGTGTAATCCATTTGATTGGGTGATTTGTGTAAATTTAATTGGTGAACTGACCCTGGTGGATGCATTTTTTTTTCCTTTTCTTTTGGGGAGAGAGAGAGAGAGAGAGGTCTGATTTTTCCATTCTTGTTTGATTTACTACATTACAGGTGATCTTAGATCAGAGCAGTTTTGTATATTAACAAGCACTTGGCCTGTTCTTAGCAAAAAAAAAAAGCACTTGGCCTGTATTCCATGGAAATTAAAATGGTTGAATTGGCTACATGAAGGTGATCAGTAGCATGAATGTTAGATTTTTCACATTACTATTTGCAGCCTTGCAAGTGATCTTAAATTTGCATGTACCTTCCACGGAACCTTATTAACAGATGGTTGGCTTGGTTACTTGAAGGCTTAACTTTCCTTCTTTACTTTTGGGTCCACAATTCATGGCATTTTTAATTTATAAGTTGTCTTTGGGTGTGTCCCAATTTTTACTCTCCCAAATTTAAGTTTCGAAAATACTCTAACAGTTGTACCATATGTAACACCTTTAATAGTTGTACCACATCCTATAACATCTAGCAAAGCATTTGTACTATTACTTTAGAAATTAATTGTTGAAAATGAAATTGACAAGATGATAGGTGTTAGTATTTTTCTTTTTCCTCTCATGGGAAGAATGAAATGTTTCTTTTTGTCTGCCTTTTACACTTTGGACACATTCTTCCAAATGAAGGAAGAGCATGTTTGGTATGAGACAGAGAGGAGGGGAAGGGAGAGAGAAAGAAGTGCCTCTTCCTGTCTTAAAGTGAAACGATTAGAGAATGAAAGCTATGGAAATTTTCCTTCAAAGTAGCTTTGGTTCAGTAGCATCTCAAGAATCTTCTACAATATAATTTATTTGACTGCGGTCTTTGTTACATTCAAAGTAACATAAAAGGGCACACTCAGTGCACTAGGCTTCTGCCACTATACCATAAAATTTAGCTGCCTCAAAACTTGATTTCAGCTTCAACCTCTCTATAAAGGATAACCATGAGAGTGAAAACAGAAAGAAACACAAGATCAATACCTAAAATCTACCGAATCAACCATCCGATGCTTCAAAACCACGGTTAGATCTGAAGACTAGCTGCTATTGATGCTGCCAGACTAAGAACTTCAAATGGGGGTTTGTTCTTCACCTCCTTCACTGTCAGCGGGCACGAGTCGGTTATCCAAAAGTAAGTCAGCCCATTCTCAGGGGAACCTGAACAGTGCAATCAAGAAGTGATGAATTGCGCAGTGGTTAACAAGGCTATTCAAAGATGACGACTTGCATCATCTGATAATTTACAGATTACCCCTTTCACTGATATGCTCAGTGATCTAATCCAAGTAGTTCTCAAAACCCCCGTCATCCACTTAAAAGCAACAAAATGAAAAAATATAGGATATGATTGAATTTCAGGATCAGTGTGTCTGCCTCCATTTACACAACCTTGGAAATTATAGTCTATGAATTTTGTACCCATTCTAACCGACAGCAGTATGGTGTCTAATGAAAGATTTAATGATATGAGGCTCTACTGTATACGCAGTCAAGATTAAAAAAATGTCTGAGAAATTTAAACGCTGCAGTTCATTTGATGGCAGCGGAAGGATTTGTGTATCTGTGGACCAACACGAAGAAATATAAAACAAGGAAATCTTGGCAAAGATAATTCAGGATGGTGGTGAATGTCTTTTCTTTGATTACTAGTTCGGTAGCAGCCTAGCAAGGTATGCACAACAGGTACCCAAAAATGGAAATCAACCTCCTACAACATTTTAGATGGAGGGGTAACAACCTACCACAAGTTTTCCATATGGAAATCTATCTTTATGAATTTCTAATGGAAATATGTTAGTTTAAGCAAAATACAACACCTAAATGGAAGCATGATAAAATTGTACGGTACCATCTACTAAGCACGTGTAATCGTGCACGTGAAAGTCAACCCAAGAATAGTATTCGTACAAAGAACTTATAAACAAGGAACCAAGAACACGCACGCACCTCCATTATCACGTTTGAATCTTTCCCATGACCTATTAGGAAATATTCCATGTGTCACATAGGCACTGATTTTTGCTGCTCCATGTTTGGCCAACATTTTCTGAAAGAGCCAGAAATCATAATGTAAGTAAACAAATTTCAATTATCAAAGAGGAAAATTTTCCACGGAGCCATTATTTACACTCCGGAAAATAAACTACAAAAATACGGAAGCACCTTATATCAGTCTATCGGCACCAACAAAACAATTCTAGAGATTTTATAATCCTAGATATGAGCTCAAAGTTTTCAAGTATAGATCACGTCGATTACCGATTAGTAAGGTTAATTTGGAATATAAACCTTTGACACACAAGGGGGAAACTATTCTTCACCTTTCAAAAACTTATGTCATTTGGTTTCATTCCAATGTTTGCTACTGATGGGCTGGGTGAAATGAAAAAAAGAGAAATAGAAAATCATGATGGTAGAAAAAGAATCTCTCTGTTCGGAATGCTTAAAATATATGGCGGAAGTATAGGACAGTGCTCAGAAGGAGCTCCATGGACTGAGCAGTCTATAAATCCTCATTGAGCGCCGTAGACATACTATTCATAAATGGGGTAAGAAGACACTGCCCTATGCATAAACAAAACAAAAGGGTAATAAATTGACCTCCGCATCACGAATCACTTTTTATTCTCTATCTACTTCAGAAATCAGGTTTGCTCTCTTGATGAGCGCAATTATCACTCCTCTGTTGAAAATGATAAAGAATAGGGACATGATGGGAGAGAATCATTTGCAACGATTTTCGTACCTGGCATTCAATAAGAGTGCCTCCCGACTGTACTAGATCATCAACTATCACAACATGACGTCCTTTAGGGTCTCCCTCCTTAAGGCGCACAATTCTTTGATCACCTTCCCGAACTTTGGCACAAACTATCTGAAGATGAATTGTGCAGTTGGTTATGCAAATGCACTAAGAAAGAAGTGGCAATCCAAGATGAAGGGAATACAGCCAAGTAGCTCTCTTTGTTAGTGACATAATGTGGATGTACACATGGCATGTTATCACACACTGACACCCATTCAGCAAAAAAAACTCACAGGTTGGTGCTCTGTATGAATAAAGTGGGGTCTTGGGAAAAATATCATAATAACAAGTTGGATATTTTTTTTTCCCTCGTTTATGTTTCATTATTATCTGTCAAAATAAAAGCCAAATCTCGAGCTTTAACATTTTATTAAAAATTATAACCTAATGACAACAGATCAGATAAAATGTGGGACCGTGAAACAACATAATACATTTCAAACATTAAATATATTCTAGCGTGCAGAGGAGGTGGTAGACAACTTCTTACCGTCTTCATCTCCTAAAGTGGTTACTGTTCATCTCCTAAAGTGGTTACTGTTCACTTTTAGCTTAAACATATCACAAAAGAATCCACCATGAGTAGTGACTCCAATTTGACAAACACAGGTTCATAATATGAGAAAAACACAATAAAATAGATTATATCCATTGTGGATATAGAACATCTCACTTGCTCAAATCCTTTAAATAACATCATCATACGAAAATAGATGCACCTATGAAAAAAGAGTGCTGAGTTAATTGATTATGGAATACATTGCCTAAAGCTATCTTGACAGACTTAAAGTGATATAACATCAACATGACAACATGGCATCCTTCATATGATTAGAGATAATACCGTAGGGAAATGCTGCAGCTGCTTGTGGAACCGCTTCCATGCACCATCATCAGGAAAAGCAACGGATATCTAGAGATGAAGAATGAGAACAACCATCAGAGATGGAAAAGAACCTAAGAATGCTATCAATCTCTTCATCAAACCAACACACTCATCAAAACAAAAATCACATTTAAAACCAAGAAACCCAACTGACATCTAGCTAAAATCTGGTTAACAGGGACTGTGACTTTGTCAGTTTGTCACAAAGAACCAACAAGGCAACAATATGCAGAATAGATTGTCGAACATGAAAGCCTAAAATACAAATTAAAGATCTTGGCAATATGTCACAATAAAGTCAAAATTAAATTGTCAAATTCAACACTCAAAATCTAACAACCTATTCAGATTTAGGAACAAAGAGAAAAACTGGGACCAAAGATTAGCAGCTTGTAGTGGCAACAGAAAAGGGTAAAAAAAACTCCAACATAGGAAAAATAAAACATCCAGAGTCCTTCAATATGTCAGGGACTTGAGAAAAGCACGATAGTACATACCAACATCTCTTCATCCTAGAAAACTAAATTCAACTATCATAATATTATTCCACTAACAAAAGCCCTTACATTTTCAGAATCGGGGAGCTGTTGAAGCCTATTCATAAGCAAGGGAATCCCACTCTCAAAGCATGGTAAAACGTTGTCACCAAAGTAGAATCTCTCCTGAGACGCAATGAGCAGGAATCCGATCACAAATTGAGAAAAACCACGCAGTTTAAAAATTATAAGGACCCAGAAAATATATCAGCAAGTAACTAACAAAAAGATTAAAAAATATCTCAAACCGTTGACAACAGCAAATACATGACACCAACCTGCAATGCATGGATATCAAAGACTACTAAACTAGTGGGTCCCCCCCTTGATATGGGAATGTTTGACAAGATCCTTGCAAGAGTGAAAGCTGTGGCAACATCTCCTTCCTCCTCCATACGCTCTGAGGTGCCCGTGGGGAAAAATGGAAGGACCAACATGAACGAGGAGACGAACAACTTTGGCAATGCATAGATGACCGAGAGTTGCTCAAAAATTACTCCCGGAGAACTAAACGAAGCAAGAAAAGCTACATGTTGTCCACGAATGCCATGAGCATTAGATATGAACAGATTGGGGAACCCATCTTCAAATGTCCTAAAGGATTAGTTGTGGATAATACGTCAGAACAAGAACTTCAACCTCGTAAATCACATGAGAACAAAGTATAACATCGTTCCATTTGTCTTATAGATTATTCTTTTTTACTTGATTAATTTATCCATAATACACTTGTTAGTGATCTTAGAAGAACTCCTACAAATCAACATACCTAGATTGCAAAGCAGAAATTTTGCTGAAGCAAGTGAAGTTACGAGCTTTACCATCACAATGTCCTATCCTATGAGTCTATGACTACGGGGCACAAGGTTTAAATTAAACCTCCTAGAATAAGAGATTTTTGGAATAGAGTTACCAATAAAGTACTACAATAGACCAAGTATCAGTGATGGTGTGCAAGACTTTGCTTTTAGTGAACAAGAACATAATACATTCCGAATTAGCAACAGACTAACAGTTCAATGATAAAATGGATTAATATGCTGCCAAATACATAAATGTATACTCATATATATATATATATATATATGTGTGTGTGTGTGTATACACACACATATCATAATTGGCGAATGGACTGGAAAAGTATACCTCCAGGTGATGCTACGAAGCTCAATGGCGTCAGATTCGGCGGCGATTCTCTCGGCGAGAGCCTTCATTTCAGCACAGTAGAAGAGGCAGACCCTCTTGGAGCTCTTCATACCCGAATCCAAACCCGTAGAGGAGGCCATTGTTATACGAGGATGAGGTGGTTTGAGGATGATGTGAATGGGATCGCTTCCCGAGACGCAATCAACGGTCCACTTTTGGGGGCTCTCGTGCTCGCATCGAATCTGATTCTTCTTCTGCTTCGAGAATCTGAGCTCTGAGACCTTTCGAAACGGAGAAGACGAAGCAGAGGTTTTTAGAGTTTTGTTCGGGTTTGTTATGGACGGGGAGGGAAGGGGCGGCGGTGGAGCGGCCGACATGTGAGGGTGACTTTGGTGAAGCGGCACTGAGAACAGTGTTTCTGATTGGCACGTTTCATATGACACAGGTAAAGCTTAGCGTCGTTTTGTCTCTCTTTAGTCTTTTGCTTTCAAGCTATACTCGAGTCGAACTTTCTTAAATTCGAGTAGAGTTTTAAGCAACTTTGAGTTTGACTCGTTTATTATTGACTCGAGTTGACTTATTATCGAGTTGAGTCCGAGCTCTTTTTGAGTTGCTCAACTCGTGTATACTCTTATTACTTATTAGAAAGTTGAAGTTGTCAACCAAAATTCATTGATTAAGTTCAATGCTTAACAGTTGACATATATATATATATAACCTAAAATAATTGTTTAGCACGTGAATTTAGGATTATGCATATAACAATATGTCAATATTCTTTTAATTTTAAATACTTTACATTATACACATTATATTTTATAATTATCATATATATATATATATATATATTTAAACAAGTCCTTATCAAACCTATTAAAATAATTTTTCAGGAGCCTGCTATACGAGCCATAATTGAAACTGTTCGCTAGCCTTATCGAGTCGAGCCCATGTGTGCTCAAGCTTGACTTGTTTATTAAACGTGCTTTGTATTCAAACTCGAGCTTGGCTCGTTTATAATATGAGTCGTGCCGCGAGCCCTTGTTGAGCGGCTCAGCTCAGCTCATATATACCCATAATTTCAACTACCCAATTAATCTTAAGGCATATTTGGGAATTCTATAATGCATCGAAAATTGTTTTCTTGTTTTAAAAATGGTAATTTCAGTCCACGGGGAGTTTCAAAAGGAGTCGCCTAGACCTGGCAAGTGAAGCCCGAAGTCACGGGTCCACCCGAAGCAGTCCAACTATTTTCATCTTCAAGCTTGTGTCATCTTCACGCGGGCTAAGGTCGGGCCGAGACTGGGTAACTAGCATGTTTTGTTTGGGCCCATGTTGAGACGCAATAAAATCTCAAACCTATGTTTATCTTCAATTCCAAGTCACAAAACGACACCTCTCATCCATGTCTCTCTGCACACACAAACAGTCAAGCTCGCTCTATCTCTCTATATATATATGTTTATTTTCTCGATTCATGGCCAAAGGAAGTGGATTCTCCAGTGATTGAAGGTTGAGCCTGAAACCTGTAAATCACATGAGTTTTTCGAATTTTTGGAAATATATTTGGGTTTTAATACTCGATTTGGATTTCTGGGCTTTTGCAAATCTGATTTTAGTACTCTTCACCAGGAAAAAGAGGGTCTCTCTCTTTCTCTCACACACACTCTCACACACGCACACTTAAAAAAGACAAAAACACAGGCTTACTTGGCCAAACCCGACCCAGACAGACCCGGTAACATATGGACTCGATATGAACTCGACCTGTTATCAACCCGACCCGATACCAGCCAGGCCCGTGCCCGCCCACTTGCCTGGCCTAGAATTATCATGCGCCCAGATCCACACATGTGAACCTAGGACACGTGGCACGTCACCAAGGCCTTCAAACACCAAGTTAGGAATGAAAAGGAGTAAAAATGAGCCCAAATAAACCTTTGAACTAGCCAAAACAAGTCTAAGGGAAAAATGGTCTTTAATAAAGTATAGCAAATTTTATACCAAAAGATAGATTTTTGAAAAAAACAATGCGTGAAACCAAGTTTTCTAAAGAGAGTTATGTCCGTTTCCGTAAAAGTCGACAGTGCAGCAAAATGACCTGCGGATCGATCAGCCCCAAAACCGGATCGATTCGGTTTTAGCAGAACCTCATTTTTGGCCCTCCAGAAGTGCCGGATTGATCCGCTCAAGACCCGGATCGATCCGGATTCTACATCACTCATTTCAATAGCAGTTTTTCTTGTTCTGCAGATTCAAACACTTCCAAAACCCAACCAGACTTCATGATACTTACCAAAAATATTTCAAAACCATTCTAAAATCATTCCAAACCATTTTCAAGATATATTAACATGTTTCCAAACATTAAACAAGATCCATAAATACTACAACACCCAAACACTCCCAATTCTCATAAAATCAAACAAAACACATGTTTTTTTTAATCCAAATTCACAACTAACATACCCAACTCATAAAAACAAGGGTTTGAAAGGTCCTAACATGATTTTAAACCATGAACAAGATGTGCAAAACCGCCTCCCTCAAATACTCCCAATTCTCTCAAGACCAACCAAGATATGTTTCTTAAACCAAACTTTCATTCAAACATGCTCCAAACAACATTAGCAAAGTATGGAAGGTACCAACAACATTTTAAGCTCTGGTTACAAGATTTACACGAGTCTTGGAGCGATTAAACCAAAACTAATATAATCTACCAAGTTTTAGTACAAAGCCAAGTTTGCTATTACAAACTACAAGTTTTACTCAAAAACAACTATAGATGTAAGCTACCACATTTACAAGCTTCCTCGCCCCTACGAACCCCAAGTTCATTTCCCCGGATTCTCGCCGCCGTGCTTACCTACAATGGTTATTCAATAATCACTACAATATATAAGCTATATGATTAGTGATAGATATCAATCAAGCACACAGATGATATATCAATGTTTATATTTAACTCAACAAATATAATGATCTCCGGATAAGCAAGTATTTCATCCATTACTACCCGTAAGTCCGCGACTCCCCCGATAGTCCACGACACAAGCCAATGACCGACGCCACACACGTGTGATCTAATGCCGTTTTCGGCAACAAATGGTCGTCACCACGGAACAATCTCATGGAAGATTCATACAAGCTTTCCTTTGACTCAAATAGGCAACTAAACATGCTCACATAAACATATCACCATGCTTTTCACATAATTATAGCTAAACATGGGTAATTAAACTAAATAGGCATGTGATTAACATCCATATGAACAGAATCATGAATCTCATCCAAAAATAAGATTGAAACCACTTACCTCTTTGCAATTTGCTCCTAGTTGAGAAATTAAAGCCTCAATCCACTCCGAGTTAAAATCCTACATGAATTCGGCAAACTATGGATTACCGCTCCGAATTGGGTCGTAAGAAATACGACAAATCAATACCAGAACGTAGAACTCACCTTTACGAGTCCAAATTTGGTCTCGGAATTGAAATTGAGTGTCGAACGGCGTATCGATTGACCGAGCGTCATCGAATTTTCGTCGTCAATTCTCGTTCTAAACTTCCTCTGTAAATCTTGTTGTATGCCTTAGGAAGAAGAATACTCATAATGAGTCATAGGACACATGTCCTCTAGCATGTAAATCATAAGGTTTTGGTTTCTAAGTTTACCTCCCCGCATTTTATAAGTTTTGCTATCATACCCCTGCTAATTATAAAACTCTTTAAAATTATCTCCAACTTAAATGGGTGTTTGTTTATGTTTTGTATGGGTCCCATAAGTGGTCCCACATAACTTTATGAAGTTTCTAATTAGCCTACTAATTAAGTAGCATGTTCAATTCGTCCTCACCAAGGTATTCCACATAGCCACATAATTGGTCTCTAGCAGTAAACAATATATACTAAACAACATATAAATATTTCAGATATGCCTTAATAAACATTTAAGCACGTAAGGGTAATTCCACAATCTCGTCCCATCACAATGGAACTCCATCAACTCATGTCCCAATTTGGGGCTGCCACAGTGGCCAACATTGGGTTCCCAAATTGGACACCCACAATCAACTAGTGAGTTAAAACTCACTTAAACATGCGTTAGTAAATACCAATTAATTATGCTAATGCATGCTAAATCATAATCAACAAGTAAGCGCGGGTGTTACATCTCTCCCCTCCTTAAAAGAAGTTTGTCCCCAAACTTAAAGTACCTCAAGTTTCGAATAGGAATGGGTACTTCTCACGCATCTCATCTTCCCGTTCCCACGTGACCTCTTCTACGGAGTGATTCCGCCACAAAACCGTAACAATGGAATAGACTTGGTTCTCAGAACTTGAACTTTTGCATCAAAAATTCTCACTGGATGTTCTATATAAGTCAAGTCTTCTCTAATTTCCAATGGTTTTGGTGTGATTATATAACGTGAATCTGACACACAACGTCGCAACATTGATACATGAAATACATAATGCACATTCTCCATTTCTTGTGGTAGCTCTAACCGGTATGCTACTGGTCCAATTCTACCAATAATCTCAAGTGATCCAACATATCTGGGATTCAGTTTTCCACGTTTTCCAAACATTACAATTCCTTTGGTCGGTGACACCTTTAGAAACACATAATCACCAACTTCAAACTCTATTAGTCTCCTTTTTAGATCCGCGTAGCTCTTGTAACGACTTTGAGCTGTTTGTAGCCGTTGCTGTATCAACTTAACTTTCTCGGTGGTCTACTGAACTATCTCAGGTCCCACAATTTCCGTTCTCCTACCATAGCCCAACAAATCGGTGAACGACATCTTCGCCCGTATCCAAATAGTTCAACATGTAAAGTAAATTCTCTTTCCAGCAGTTGTTTTCAGTTTGCATAGTCTTAATGTTCCGCTTGCTCAAAACCTGAAAAACCTAGACACGAATGTCCAGGACGCATCAACTTTGTTAGCTTCAAGAAGCTGGTGTCACGCCCCGAAGTACCAAAAATAGGGAAAAATAAATTTCCTTTATGGGTTCGTGGACACGTGACTGGTTGTGAGTGTCACCTGATTGTCCAAACATGCTTATAACAATAATGTGATATGGGAAAGTGACTAAGTTTAGCGGAAGCAAAAATTTAAACATCCAAGTCTTACATCAGTAGTATATTACAGGCCAAAAAGATATCCAAAAGTTACATATTACAAGACCAGCTAAACTATCACATCACTAACATAATAATAACAGAACTATAACAAAAGAAAAGCTCCAAAGTCTTCAGCTGGAAAAACCATAGCCTTCCTCGTAGTAATCTTCACCAGCATAGTCTTCAGTAGTAAAGTCAGCATCTTGATAGCAGTCGGCTCCGTCTGGACCTGCAAAGGCTGGACGTGGAAGGTCCAGCGGCATGAAAAGCCGTTAGCGGTTAAGCTAAGTGAGGGTCCCCTTAAGGTTACCACCACTTAAGGTAAGTTATTCTTCATTTCTTCTTATTCTCAACTATGTCTCGTTAATCTTTTCTTATTCTCAAAACTATACCTTATTTAAACCCAATCATTCCCTTCGAAACTTAGCCCATAATTGAACTAACCAACGACATTGACTGAAAGAATACTTAACTCGAGACGCATTTACCGGTCAAGAAAGAACAACACTCGACAAAGAACCGATTGATTGAACACATCACTGATGATCCTCAGAACAAGTGTGCGGGATATTAACAATCTCTTGGTCGAACACGTCATGTCGATCCTCAGGTCACCCGCACGTTACCGAACAGGTCATGCCGATCCTCAGACCAAGGGTACGGAATATTAACAATCACTTGGACGAACACGTCATGCCGATCCTCAGGTCACCTGTACTTGACCGAACACTTCATGTCGATCCTCAGTCCAAGGGTGTGAAAAAATAATCAACCACTTGATCGAACACGTCATGACGATCCTCAGATCATCCGCACTTGACCGAACACGTCATGTCGATCCTCAGATCAAGAACACAAAACATAACTCTCCGATCGACACCATGGAATTACCGAAAGACCAATTTTGCAAGAAATATCCAAACACGACACGAAAGTTCACGAATCAACTTTGACCGGTAGTCACATAACCGAAAACAACGCCCAACGTCCCTTATTCGCATAAAATCTATAATACCCGCACCCGGATAAAGGAGTTAATATCTGCTTAGCATGCATTAATTAGTATTTTAATAGCATGTGATGATTTGGGTAAGTACCAGTTACCCCGACGTGTTAAGTGCTTAATAAAAGGGCACAGTTGGACGAATATGAAGTGGGACCCACGGGAGGTCCGAATTAAATAAATTGCATTTAGTTGCATTTATATGATTATATGAATATTTGTTTAATTGCTTTAATATCTTATTGTTATCTGTAATTTTTATGGTGCTAGTTTGAGTACCCGTGCGAGAATAAATAGGAATCAAATTCATAACTAGTAGGTTAATTAGCAACTTCACAAAATATGTGGGACCACGTTTGAGACCCACGCGTGACATAGACAAATACCCACCTAGATATTGGGTAGTTAATGCAACTGTTTAGGGGATGTTATAATAAAGCTTAAGAAAATATTGGGGAGGTAAATGGAAATCAACCAAAGTTGGCTAGGAAGCTCAAGAGGTTGACACCTCTTGAGCATGACTCACCATCTTCTTGTATCAAAACAAGAAAAGAGTTGCAGGAGAAGAAGAAATTCGGCCATTGACGGAAACTCCGTCGTCTCCGCCGTTTCTTCGCCGTTTCGTCGCCGTCGGTACACCGTTTTGCGAACCGAGACCGTATTCGGAATCGTGGAGGTGAGAGGATCGTCTCTATACCTTTCATTTTCAATTTCGTTAACGTTTTTCTGCGACCCTCTTTGAGATGACGATATATATATGTGAAATTGATATGTAGGAATATCATTGGAGTTAATTAGAGCTAAAAGGAACAAGGAATTTGGGGATTTTAGGCTTTAATTGGAGCAATTTGTGAGGTGAGTACTCTAATCCTAACTTGGGTGTTAAATGGTGCTTATGTGATATTGAGTATGATTAAAATGCTTAGTTCTTGAAGTTGTAGTTAAAGCATGTGTTAAATTTGTGCTTAACATGTCAATTTTATGAAAATTGCTATATGATGTGTTGATGTGCTTATGTGCTTAATTGGGTCAATGGATGTCAAGTGTTAATCACCATTATTTAGCCCGTAGTAACGGGACGATGTTTTCCTCAAGAAAAAGGGGACGGTGGTGACGACCACAACGATTGACTACGGTCACGTGAGAGTGTGTGTTTTCGCTATATGCGACGTTGAAGTGAGAAAAGGCCCGGAATATTGGGTCCGATGCGATGGTGATTAATTATTTGACATACCGGCGACTACTTATATTGTTGTGTTGCTTAACATTGCATATGCCACATTTCATACTCCATGGCACGGTTATAGTATTCACTAAGCGTAAGCTTAAAAACCAAAAACTGTTTTCTATGTGGTTATTGAATAACCACCGCAGGTACGGATCGTGACGAGGAAAGGAAGTGATCGGGAATCCGGGCAGAGCATCATCTTGTTTATATGTTTATAGACATGTAAATATGTTAGTCTTGGTGGTAATGGACTCATGTTGTAGTTTGTAGTTGTAAATGATTTTGTTGGAAGAACAAGTTGTACTTGAGTTTAAACTTCTTTTGTAAGTTGTAAAAATGTCAAGCACCAACTTTTAATGCTTTAGAATGTGGTTTGGGACCTTGTTAATAGGTTGGGTGTTCTTTCCTTGAGTTGAGTTGTTGAACTCTTAAACTCATGTTGTAAGAAATAAGATTGTGTTTAAGCCTTTGGTTCCATGTTAAGTAAGCATTGTTAAGAGAATGAAAGTTGGTTCTTTCAAATGGTTTTTATAGATTTTGTTGATTAAGTGAACTTGCAATCATTTTAGAAGTGAACTGTGAACCCTCAACTAATATTTGGGATGGGTTTTGATTAAATCAAGTTGTTGTGGGGCTTTTGAACTTATCTTGGCAAAGGGATTTCCATATTTTACTACTTTGTGCAAGTGGTGATTAGTTCTTCATTTAATTGAGGTTTGAGTTAAGTTTAAAATGGTTGTGAGAGCTTGAACATGTTGTTGTCATATTTATGAGTGTTTGGAGGATGTTCCCAAGAGTTTTGGAAAGTTTGGAATCAAGTTTTGATGTTTGGAAATGTTTTGAACTGTTTAAACAGAGTTTTAGCAGCAGGAAAACACATCTGCAGAATCCGGATCAATTCGGGTCTCGTGCGGATCGATCCGGGGCATCCAGGGGAGCAGAAAATGAAGTTCTGCTAAATCCGGATCGATCCAGTTTTGGGGCGGATCGATCCGCTTTTCCGTTTTCAGCCCGTCGGCTTTTACGGAAACTGGCATAACTCTCTCCATAAAATTCGGATTCGCGCACCGTTTTTTGCGTTGGAACCGGGACTCAAAGACCTATCTTTTGGTATAAAATTTGATATATCTTATTAATTACCATTTTACCCTTGAGTCTATTTTGTCACGGTAAGGTTCTTTTATGTCATTTAAACCATGTGTTTCTTAGTAATTCACTTGTTTTCTTCGCTAATTAATATAAATGTTCGCTTGTGGCATTGTTACACGTGTCCTAACCTGCCGGGACGGATTGGGGTGTGACAAAATCTGTTATTGAAGGTTTTATCATTATCTTACGCGTTCGTACGTTTCGTAGTTTAGTTCATTAATATCATCCATTTATAAACCGTCAGTATTTCGCTTTACGTTTGACATTCCGTTTTACCTCTCAATATGCTTACGATGAGAACTTACCCAATCATTATCAACACAATAATCGTGTTGTACAACATACTTAAAGCTTGGGTATGAGCTTTGCAACGATCATTAAACTATATTCATAACAATGGGAAAACATAGCACGTAGCTCATGGATTTATGACATGGATTTAATACCAATAAACAGATAGATGAAACCCTTAACATACTCATCTACTCAATAGCACTACCATAGCACAAGATTTTCATAACAACACAGGTAACGGAAAACTAGCATCAACAATCAACAACATGCATAACAAAACATCATACAAAAAGCTATACAATCTGCCAGGATACATTTTCACTGTGTTGACTGAATTAACTCAATTTATTTGGGCATGATAAATTACTTTGTGGATCAAACTCAAAACTAAAACATTGTACTCCCTCCGTCCCATTTTATGTGTCCATCTTTCCTTTTTGGGATGTCCCAAAATTGTTGTCCAATTTCCTAAATTAGTATGTAAATTTTACCTAGTTTCCCAAACTACCCTTCCTTACACTCAACACCAAAAGAAAGCAAAAAAAGAAAGTGCAATGATTATGGGCAATTGTGGAGACTAGGTGTAGATTCTTTTTGTCCCCTTAAATAGTTGGATTCCCCAAGATGGACACCTAAAATGGGACGGAGGTAGTAGATAATAGGATTATCTTCATGTACAAAAAAATCTAGCTTCAATTACAGTTTTGAGCTGCTCAAAATATTTATTCTACCTAGACATTTCTATACTTTTGGACTGCTATGTCCCAGATTTATAGCACTGCGTTGTACGTGAATTTCACCTATGAAGGAGGGGTTTTTAGACGGAGCTATAGAAGAGTTATTTGTGGATAAATGAGTTAGCTTTCTCCACTAAAAAACCTAGCCTAATTCAGATTTTTGAGCTACTCCAAACATTCATTTTACTAAACTATGTTCTGTTGAAAGTTTCAGTTTCTCAGATTTATTACATTGCGTTGTACATGCATTTCACCTATGAAGGATTGATTTCTAGACCGAGCTATAGAAGAGTTATTTGTAGATAAATGAGTTAGATTTTACCACAAATAACCTAGCTTAATTCCGATTTTTGAGCTCCTCAAAATATTCATTTTACTAAACTACATTCTGCTACAAGTTTCTATTTTTCCAGGTTTATAACACTGCGTTGTACATGCATTTCAACCATGAAGGAGTGATTTTCAGACCGAGCTATAGAAGAGTTGTTTGTAAATAAATGAGTTATCTTTCTTCACAAAAAACCTAGCTTAATTCAGATTTTTGATCTGCACAAAACATTCATTTTAGTAAACTACATTCTGCTGGAAGTTCAGTTTCTCAGATTTAAAGCACTTGTCTTGCATGTCATGAAAACTTCAACACAACAACATCAAACTCCTACTAAACATTAATACATACTATATATGTTCTAAATTGAGTTAGATTACTCACAATTACTCACAATTTACTCACCAAGTCTTGAAATTGAGTTTGGGCTTTGGATTTGAGCTTTAGGAAGCTTGAACTTAACTTCAATGGTGGATGTTCTTTGTTCTTCTCCTTCGTCTTTACTTCTTGACTTATGGGATTCTTTGTAGGTCTTCTAAGACTTCTTATTACAGATTCTAAGCCCCCATTGTGCTATATATAAGTGTATGGGTGTGTATATGTGTTTGCATGTGAGGTGTATACAAGAGAAGAGGGGTGAATGCTTGGATTTTCTTCCTAGCTTCCTATATGTCTAATCTCCTATCTCCCTCTCTAAATATTCAGATTGTAAGGAGTCCAAAGAGCACAATACATGTGCATGTGAGTTTATATAGAAGGTTGGGTGGTGGCAAGTGTCATCTTGCATGTAAGCATGTATTCATGCAAGGACAAGTGTCCTAGAGGTGGACAAGTGTCACATGGGGTGGTGACATGTGTTGGGGTGGTGCATGGAGCTTGCCATGTGGCCGGCCATGTGGGGCCCACCTTGGATTGTGTGCCACTTTATCGGTTTATGTGCATAAATTTCTCGGTATACGTGTCGGTCTCAATTTACGTACAACCGGGTATTATTTCTAACGTCCGGGTCCGGGTATGGGACTAAGTTAAATCTTATTACGGTCGAGTTGGTATGGTTACTATAGTCTAATCAGTAATCCTAAGATATGTCAAAACAGTCACCGAACTAAAATAATAATATAATCATATAACCGTTCCAATACAGAAATTCAAAAAGCTGTTATTATTAATGAAAGAAAAATTACAGGTGTTACAGCTGGTGAGTATTACAAACATAACTTTGAATGTAAAACATACTCATTTATCAATTTCAAATTCCCATTTAATTCAACAAGTTTACATTAGAGTAAAGAGTTCATTTTAGAGAACAACCATAATATCATTTGAAAGATATAATTCATATATGTGACCGTGTATGAAAAATAATGCACCATCTCATTTACCGACTTTTTTCTCTTGACAAACACAACAACCTACTATCTCACACCAGTATCCTTGTAATACTCCGATAGCCACACTTTAGCACAGGGGTGCCAGGGAATGTCCAGTTTGCCTCATACTTTGGTCCGGGGTACCAGGGAGTGTCCAATGCCTCACACTTTAGTACCTAAACCGCCTCGCAAATACCGGAGGTAACCTCACGCAGTATCCAGACTCGGGTATCAGGGAGTGTCCGTAGGCCACACTTTAGCACTACCATGGGTGCCAGGGAATGTCCAAGTTCGGTGTCACACACTTTTAATGCTACCATGGGCGTCAGGGAGTGTCCAGTTTTGCCACCGTTGCATTACAAAGATATTCTCACCGCAATCTCAACACGTCACACTTTGGTACACAATTACCAGGGAGTGTCCACAACACAATCTCAACCATACACTCTTTTACACTCTGACTACCACACACCATGCATGTACAACTGACTCCACATGAATGTCATGAAAACCTTAAACAAAAGTAAAATGCTGAATTATAAGAGCAACGTACGTACGGGGATTGATAAGTCATAATACATTATTTCAATCGTCCAAACATAACCAAATAGGCTTCGGTTTTAGTAAATTTCCCAAACATAGCTTTAAAAGTCCATGAAACATCACCCAAACAGTTCTTTAACATAAAACAAGCAAAAACCATAAACTACCCAAAGTCGCGCGTGAGGGGTTGCTCGCGCTATATGCCCAATTTTCCTTTTCTTTTTAAAAATTTTCTTTCTGTCTGAAACTAGCCATCTCGCTCGAGCAGGCCGTTCGCGCGAAGGTCGCTCGTGCGGGCCGCTCGCGTGATATGCCCAATTTTCGTTTTCGTTTTAAAATCTTTTCTTTCTGCCTGAAAATACACAGCTCGAGCTGGCCGGTTGCGCGATATGCTCAATTTTCCTTTTCTTTTTAAAATCTTTTCTTTCTGCCTGAAAATACACAGCTTGTGCGCGCGGGCCACTCGCGCGACCCTCGCTCGCGCTATCGCGCACGCGAGTTCACGCAGTGGCTTCATCTTCCTCGCTGGTTTTCCCCTGTTTCAGAAATTAAGGGGTCTTTTGACCCATTTTTTATTCCGTAAGTTACCATGCCTTATAATATATGAATCTCTTCAGATTTTCGCAAGGATTATGAATCTACAATCAATTTTACTTGAATCCAAACATAGTTCACGAATTTTACGAAAAACTAAAAGATGACAAAACTTCAATCTTAATATACTTTTTCATATGAATAAATTAGACTTTAATACTTGAACTGTAGCATCTATATAGGAACTATAATCCTTCTAAATCATCTCTAAAAACTTGTTTTGATTAAGTTTGTAAAATCACTCTTTTTCAAGTTTCAAGCTTTCATGAAAATCAACAATTGTGAATTAATATATACATACATACAGACAGTAATTGAGCATAAATTACATTTGGAGTGAGTTTAAAATACTCACTGTGATTGAGATAGAAGTGATTGATTGAGATAGATAATCAAAAGTAAGAATTCCACTTGTAAACTTAGCTATGGAGATGAAGCTTTACTCTCTCTAAAAAAAAATCTGTGTAAGTCCTCTGAACCTTTCTCTAATTTCTCTGTTTTCCAACCTCCAGAATGTAAGGATGTATGTGTAGGTAGGGTATATATATAGAGATTTATCTAGACAACTTGGAGGCCAAGAACTTTGTTGAATACTCAATAAATTCAATCTTGAATTTCTAATAACCCATAAAAGATCAGCATATATCCATACGTAAGTACATAATCAGAGTTTGAAAGGGCATTATAGGTTAGTAGGGGTCAAATGGGGTGTTTGGGAAGTTCAGCTTATGGCCTTAACACATCACATACTAATTAAGCACAATCAAACAAGGCACATGCCAATAACCTAGGAATTACTTATGTTGTTTGGGAAACCAACTTATGGCACTAAGTTTACACACAAGTTAAAAGCATTCCCAAACAAGGCCTAATCCAATGATGAGTTTCCATTAATAGAAATAAAGTACAAGTCATATCATGCTTTATGTCACTTCCAAAATCTGTAGAACTTTAACATGGCACGGACAGTTTTGAACATAAACTGATATTTTCGTGGTGCGGTGATCACCACAAAATACAGAAAATTTAGTTTTGAACATAAACTGGTATTTTCGCATGGGTCCCATAAGTGGTCTCACATAACTTTATAAAGTTTTGAATTAGTCTACTAATTAAGTAGCGTGTTCAATTCGTCCTCACCAAGGTATTTCACATGGCCACATAATTGGTTTCTAGCAGTAAACAATATATCCTAAACAGCATATAAATATTTCATATATGCCTTAATAAATATTTAAGCACGTGAGGGTAATTCCACAATCTCGTCCCATCACAATGGAACTCCATTAACTCATGTCCCAATTTGGGTCTGCCACATTGGCCAACATTGGGTTCCCAAACTGGACACCCACAATCAACCAGTGAGTTAAAACTCACTTAAACATGCGTTAATAAACACCAATTAATTATGCTAATGCATTCTAAATCGTACTCAACAAGTAATTGCAGGAGCAGGTGTTACAATAGTCGCCCTAGAACTGCTCCTTACTCCAAGTCTCACTTTTTCTTGTATTAGTGCATAGTTCTACACTTCTAAATGAGGACTAAGGTTATGTTTGGTATTGATAAGGAACCAGCTTTTAAAAAGGCACTAGACTGAATAAGAACTTTTGTGTCTAGTGGTGTAGTCAGTATATATATATATATATACACACACACATAGGGAGTCTCTAAAGAGGACGCCCTTCTTTTAATAAAGGGAGGACCTCTGTTTTGGCCGTCAGATAGTATTTTCATTATATGAAATAATGAAAATACCATTAATGAAAGCACGATCTGACGGCAAAAACAGAGGTCCTCCCTTTATTAAAGGGAGAGCGTACTCTTTAGAGACTCCCTATATATAATATTTTTGTGATGTCATTTTGTAAACTTAAACCACATCACAAAAAATAGGTATAGTAGGAGAGCAAATCTTTGTGCATAAACAAATCTCACAAACACTATAATGTGCCTATCTCTCTTTTGGTGGAGTCCACTTGTCACGCCCCGGAGCAGCATAAATAGAGAAAAATAAATTTCCTTTATGGGTCCATAGGGAATGACAAGTGAAAGTCACTGATAATCCACACCACATAGTACTAGTTCACAAGAACAACAGGAACAGTAAAACAACTGAAATATAAACACGGTTCTATCTATTACAAACATCAGAGTATGGTCCACAGGATCACAACAGGTCTGGAGACAAAATATGCCCAAGTACCCGTTAAACTACAAAGTACAACAGTAAAAGAAAAGTAGTAATATAAACTACTATCTATCTTCAAATCTTCAGCTGGCATACGGATAGGCGTCAGCATAACTGGCATCAGTGGGGCCATTCTCCACGTAACTCCCTTCAGGGTAATCGTTATCGCCATAAGTTCCGTCATCTGCATTGTAAAGGACAGGATAGTCTGGACGGGGAATGTCCAGGCAATAAAGGCCGTCAGCTTGTTGAAAGCTGAGTGAGCACTAACTAACACAGTCTCATAGAAATAACATAATTACCATTATGAACAATGTATGACAGTGATACTAAATATATTCCTCACTCGTTTATTCAGACGTATCATTAATCGATTCTTATCAATTCCCACTCTAAGACTGATTTCACAATACCCACTGACTATCTCGAACTGATTATATCAGCACAACATACCAGTGCTCTTGTTCACCGCTATACCGCTTTTAAGAACTCTTGCGAGCACCCATACATCGTTCTCATATAACGACTGGTCCATGGATGTACCCATACTCTTGTTCACCGCTTTTAAGAACTCTTACTGTTCACCGCCTTTAAGAACGCTTGCGAGTATTGTACATACATAGCTCTGGTAATTCAAATCATGGGCGTGCCACATCTACTCTTGTTCACCGCTTTTAAGAACTCTTACTGTTCACCGCTTTTAAGAACGCTTGCGAGTACTGTGCACCCATAATTCTCACGATCCTGATCAAATCCTTGACATACACTTATTGGATTCAACCTGAGCGAATCATCAGCTCGACTCACACAACCTTGAACATACAAATCCTCTTACTGACTCACTTCTCACTTATCCAATACTACCCAGTATTATCATCTCAACTTACTCCGTTATCGCGTCGTACTATTACTAGCGTTCTGAACCCGACTACGTTACTCACCATGTTATCTCAATCTCGTTATCGTATCCCATTACCTCTGAAATCCATAATATCGCATAATAGGAACATGAAATAACAATTAAACAACTACGCACTATGCATTATAAACTGAAAGGAATACATTCATGTTCTGCTCGGGTTCGATCGATTGAGGTCCTCTCGATCGATTGAGGAAAGGTGATGTTCGATCGGTTGAAGTCTTCTCGAGCGATCAAAGAAAAGTGATCTCGATCGATTGAACTTATTTCGATCGATTGAGATTTAGTGATGTTCGATCGATTGAACTCAGTTCGATCGGTCGAACTTCGTCTTCCACAGATTCTTCCTGTGAACGTGCAGAATGTGCTAGGGGTGTTTGGGTTATAATTTATACGTCCAGAATATGTAAAACATCATAACTAAGTTACCGAGTGAGTTTGGAACTCACCGAAAGTTGTTAAGGGCGCGTTTGGCTCGTCAAACTTCTCCGAGCTTTAATGGCGGCCACTCTCTCTCCTCTGCTCCTCTCTTTTTCTTTCTTTCCTTCTTCTTCTGATCTTTCTTCTTCTCTTCTGTTACTCTCTCTTCTCCAAGCTGTGTATATATATAGATATATGGAGGTATGTGTATATATATGTACCAACACACAAGCACACACTCTCAACTCTCTCTTAAGCACAAGGTTCAGCAACCTTACATTACACACGAATGCAATGTATATATAGGGGAAATGGGAGTGTAGGTGGCAGCATTTGCGCAGAAACTGGAATTCTGATAATTACATTCTCGATCGATCGAAGGATGCTCGATCGATCGAACTCAGATCGGTCAGTTAGATCGATTGAAAAAGGGTTTGATCGATCGAAGTGGGGACCACGTATTAAATTTATGTCGGTAGGGTTTCGATCGATTGAACAATGTTCGATCGCTTGAAATACTGGGATTCTCGATCGCTCGAACTAGCTTCGATCGATCGAAGATGAAATTGCATGAATGGTCAAGGAAAGTATATAGAACCTCTCTGCATTAAATATTTATTGAAAATACGGGGTATTACACCACTGTCACTGTGGGGTCCACAATTAGGAGAGAGACACATATGGTGTTTGTGGATTGTGTTTGTGAGATTTATTTCTGCCCAAAGAGCTAGAGTAAGGGTATGTTTGATAACCCAATTAAGTGGTGAAAATGAAAATTTTCAGCACTTAATTTTTTCTAGTGCATTTGATACTGTACCACTTAATTGAAAAAGCGGCCAAAAATCTACTGAAAAAGTTAAGTGAAAATTTTGTACTGAAAATAGTCACTATAGCAGTCTATTTTAGTTCTTGAAACACTGTTTTCAATATTGCAAATACAAATCACTTAAAATTTTCATACTTAAATTTAGCACTTAATTTTCAGTACTTAATTTTCAGTTTTATCAAACGCACCCTAAGTCTCTAGGCATCAACAAATCTCACAAATACAATCCACAACTATCACAATATGTCTATCTCTCTCTTTTGTAAACCCCACAGTGTCAGTGGATCCTATTAAAAGAGAGATAGACACATTGTAGTATTTTGTGATTTTGTGTTTGTGAGATTTATTTGTACCCAAAGACTTAGAGGGTGTTTGGAAACCAAAGGGAATGGACTTCTGAAAGAAGAAGTCCATTTACAGAATTGAAATTCGTTTGGTGAGATTTGAGAATGGACTTCTTGACAAGAAGTGCATCTCCAGAATGCCCATTTCAAGAAGTCAAAAATCCTGACTTCTCAAAACTGTGATTTTTGCACTTCCCCAGAAGTCAGGAGCTTTATACACAGAATTACACTTTTATCCCTTGTTTTATAATTAATGCCCTCTTTATCCAAACCCCATACATGAATTATGTAGCCTAGCCGAATCCCTATTATTTTACAATTCCTATAGAAAATAAGTCATTTATCCAGCATTGTAATTAAAAGTGTTTTTTTTTTCTTTTTTCTATTTTTTTGGTGCCCAATTTTAGTTTATTTGACATGATAGTTATGGATAAATATTTTTAATTTATTTCAGCTAACTATTTTGCAGTCTAAAATTATATACTATAATATGTTATATCCATTTAGTTTTAAATTCATAATTAAGGGTAATATTGGTAAGTAAGTATAAGTTTTTACTTTTAAAAAGTTGCCACCAAACATATTTGCACATTTAGATGCACTTTTTATTTAAAAAATACTCATTCGCCAAACAAATCCTTCTTTACAAAAAGTCCATTTTGAAAATTCCATCTTCAGAAGTCCATTCCGGAAATGGACTTCTGTGTGAGAAGTTACGCCAAACAGCACCTTAATCATAGTAGGAAGTAATTTGATGAGGTTCAAACATCATAAAAAATATTTATTTAAAAAATAATAATAAATTATTTGCAGATCTCAAAAGGAACCAGTACAAGCATACCAAAATAAAAATATGCATGTAAATTAAGAAACGCAAACTTCTTTTACCGCATTGCAAACTTCCCAATTCCAAATAAATTTGTTTGTGACGTAGCTGGAGATTGAACCGTCTAAGGAATGAAGCTGCCAACGAGACTCACAATAGAGATCGACAAAATCCGCAGAAACTGTGACTAGATCCCACCAAAATGCTAGATCTGACAAAAGAATGTCATATCTGATGGAGAGAACATTGGATTTGCATGAGTAGATACCAGATCTGAAAAAAAATGTTGTAACTGCGAAAAGGAATAGCCGAATCTGACCGCAGAACAAGGAGAGCAAGGAGATTGAGGGTGGAAACCTATACCAAACAAAAAAATATATATATATATATGAGGTCCAATGACCCTCGTCGAGGGAGAGCCCTTGAAAAATTGGTTTGCTGAGAGAGTTTTAGTGATTAGGAAAAGGATGACTAGGTTTTTTTTATGATCCTGTCTTTCTCAATTTGAATTCACAAAAAATTAATTTTCAATTACAGAATTACACTACGAAATAAAGGTCACTACATACACTCATTTGGTTGAATATATAAACCGATTATGAAATAAAATAGGTCTGATTGACCTTATATCATAGTAGTACAAAAATGACCCCCTAAACTCAGCAAATTATAATTATCTTGTTTTATCTTCAAATGGTTCGTAAAAGTTAAGAGAAAAATAGAAACATAGTTGGCAAATTGAGATGACGCTTAAAAACAAAAAAACAAGTGATAAAAGTCACCACCAATTGCAACAGCATCATCAACATATATATAGTAGGCAAAATGAGAGGTAGTTTAGCTACCATGGACTCCAACTATACTAGATGATGCAAGTAACAGTTTTATTAATTTAATAGTATGAGCACTCCAATTTTTTTTTTTTTTTTGCTATGGGCAATTCCACACACTCACTCACACAATTACAAAACGCGCGCACACACGCGCAGCATCCACACATGACTGGGGATCAAAAATTCACAATTACATAAACTCTCGTGCATGCTCTTTTTATAGGGAGGAGAAAATATTGGTTGCAATGGTGACAGTTTTATTAATTTAATAGTATGAGCACTCCATTTTTTTTTTTATGCTATGGGCAATTCCACACACTCCCTCACACAATTACAAAACGCGCGCACACACGCGCAGCATCCACACATGACTGGGGATCAAAAATTCACAATTACATAAACTCTCGTGCATGCTCTTTTTATAGGGAGGAGAAAATATTGGTTGCAATGGTGACACCACATCATTGTGTCTACGTGGTGTCACCAACCAATCAGCTTCCTCTAATTCATTTATCAGACATTCACATAAATTATTCAGCATAACTGTCACAGCACATCAACATGCAAATGTGATATGACATTTTAATATTTACCAAACATTTGCCCCATATTTTCAGGGGATCATTAAAATTTGTCTTCTGACAACTATATATCATGATTCTCTGAAAATAAGGGACATATGTATGGTTCAGATTAAAATATACTTTTGTTGTGGACTCCCCTTCAACTTGGCCTGTTAATGGTTTGAGTCTTTATTTATGCAGATTTGGATTATTATATATTGGGATCCGCAAATTCGGATTTATTAAGAAGTTTGATTAACAATCGGAATATGGATTTAGATTATTATCAAATAAAGATCCGGTTCAATTACTCTAGCTTACAATAAAATTGAATGACGTATATAATATACACTATATAATCTCAATCGCGCATTGTTTTGTTTTCATGGTAGGTACTTTTGCCATAATAAAGTGTGTTGATTAATAAATGATGGTTGCATTTTTCTTTTATGTGCATAAAAGGAAGGAAAAAAAAATCTCAATGCTAATACTGGAAAATGTAAACATTTAGGTTTTGCAGGGTAACATTGTGGTTTTTAGCTTTCAGTTTTGATTTTTATTTTTTGTATTGAATTAGAGGCATGCATTAATACAAAAAATAAAAACAAAAATTGAAAATATAAAACTACAACGTTACCATGCAAGCCCTTAAGTTGTCGTTTTAGATCCAATAAACGGATCTGAATTTCCAAATTTTAATAAATTCGGATATAGATCAAAATAAGACAGATTCGACGGATGTCTAAATGGGATCTGGATAATAAGTTTTTAACTAACTGAATCTGAATCTGAATCGTGTAGATCCAAATCGTTTACAAGCCTACCCTTAGAAATAATTATGAGTTTTTGGTAGATATTAAAGGGAATTGTTATTTCCAGTCCATCATTGAACTAAAGCACTCCATAGTACCACTCTCAGAGCAAATGGTACCATGTATGCAATGCATGACATGCATGGTTCCACATGATTTAAGAGTGGTACCATGGAGTGCATTGGTTCAATGATGGAGTGGAAATAGCATCACCCATATTAAAATGTGCTTATTTGTGATACAAGAAGTGTTAGACACACATCCCAAACCACACCCCGAACCACACCTTATGCTTTAAATGCATGTACTATGTGTTATTTGAATTTTTTACATTTTTCTGTGCAGCACTTACACAGCGCAGTGTACATGCATTTAAAACAAAAGTGTGATTTAGAGTGTGGTTTGGAATGTGTGCCTAGCATTATTGTTTGTGATACATAGAGAGGAAATTCAACAAGAATAATCTACCACTATATAATGAGAGAGACTTATAGATGTGTGAAAGGAACTAGTGCATAGAATAATCTATTAATCTACCCCAACAAACAAAAGGCTCAATGCCTACCAAGAACTCAGTGTTTGAAGCTAGACCACTCCTATTGCATGAGGTTTATCTCATGATGAGAGTCCAAAAATCAATCTACTATTTTTCAGTGGCTGTGGTGCTGCTGTTGATTTCATGTGATGCCACATTTCCACATAATAATAAGGACTGCCCCCCTCTGGCCAAGACCCAAAAAAGCTCTTCAGCTATATGTGAGAGACATTTTCCAAATTCCCACTGGTGCGTTCACTTCACACTTTAGAACACTGGGCTCGAAAATCGAAGCGGGTCCAGGGGCCAAGTCTTCTCGCGTAACCTCAGGTGAACTTCAAAGGTTGGTAGCCGTTTGAACCGTAGAAAATCTCATCTACAATACCCGTGTAAAGATGGATTAAATGCTTCATTTTTAAGGTCAAATTGGGTTTTGTTCGGATAGTCTAAATTTCGTATTTTTGAATTTTGATTGACTTGGTGTTGAAAATTTTTTCTGTTTTTGTTTTCATTTTTGTGAATTTGTGAACAACTCTCAAATGGGTTGTTGTCGTTGGAACTTTTTATTCTGAGTATGATTGTGTAGGGTTCCATCAATTCATGGGACTTCGTTGTTTTCTGAATCTATCCTAACTCCTGATAATTATTGTTTAGCTGTGAAATGGGTAGCCTTGTTTGAGTTATTTATGGCAAATTTATAATCCCTTTTGACATGGGATTTGATCAGTTATATCTTAATTGCTTTTACGTTCTGGTCAGAGTTCTGAACTCCTTTTTGGGCATTTGTGCTGCCACTAGCGTTGATTGCTATATATCTAAGAAACTTCTTCATTAAGTTTTGCAGTTCTACAGCTGTTTAGTTGTTGGGTCAGTTTTCACTGTCTCTATAGTAATTTTGCCTCTGTTGATATTAGTCATTGGGATTTCGATCCGAATGGTTTTGCCAATTTTATTCTTGAAGTTGTCGTATCACTTATGTTTTCCATCTTAGCTCTTTAACGACTTCAATCGATTCCTGTGAAAATTCTCAGGTTGTTGACGGAGTTTAGGGGCTACTGGTTCACCTCCTTTTGTTTATAAGTGTGGTGTTTCATAGGACAATATACATTCCATCATGTCACCTAAGGCACTGGACTATGAGAACCTGAATGAGAAAGTGAAGAAAGTTCAATATGCTGTGAGAGGAGAGTTGTATCTTCGAGCTTCTGAGCTTCAGAAGGAAGGGAAGAAGGTATATACTAATTCTCGTAACATGATATTTTCGTAGTTCGATGACGTGGGGATGTCGTAATTGTTTCCTGGATCGGGTTTGTTTATATGTTTCTATATTTTCCTGAATGTTGCAAAATGAAACTTAATAGCTTTATCTGTTCTTGCAAGGGAGACATGAGCTAGACTTTCTGTTTTATTTATTTTTAAAACTAGTTGAGGCCTTATTTATATGAATGGGAACTTAATAACAGTTGAAATTTATGTTATTAACTTTATTTACCTTTCATTATTCCATGAGTGTCTCAAATCAAACAAAGCACAATTAGCTGTTACTGTGTCAAGATGCAATTCTAATTGTGATATGCCTGTACATTTATTTTTTCTGTTTGTTTTATGAATCTTTATTGATGGAAGGCACTCCAGGAGAGATAATGCAACCGTTGGTACATGAGTGACTTTACTGACTTCTCGACTCATGCATATAACAACTTCCACTTCTCATGTCAAACAATAAGGAATTCTCTCTAGAAGGTTGCCTGAATGGTTGCTCATTATACTTTGGATTGCAATGCATGCGCTTTCATGCAGTTAAAAACATAGTCATAAAATTGAGCAGCTAATACACACGAATGCACAGACATCCAATTTTGTTACCAAAACAGTTGGGTGTGATACGATATCACTGTATGAGACAAAATAAGTAGTCTCTGTAATCTGTATATTTTGTTTATCCTTGTACTATTTTGAGAAACACATGGTTAACTGTGTTCATTCGGGTGTTGGTTCAGATGATTCTCTTTCCGTACTGTAGGTTGTTCTGTTCTTTTAAATGTTCATGCTCCCTCTCTCCCTCTCTCCCTATCTTCTTTTTCTTTTTTGGTACTTTAGGTGACTTGAGTGATCAGGAGAGTTGTTCATTTTGTCTGCTAATCCATTCACCTGCAGATTATTTTCACCAATGTGGGCAACCCTCATGCCCTAGGACAGAAGCCACTGACTTTTCCTCGCCAGGTTTACCAAATTTGCAATTCTCTGTTTTCTCCTTTCATCTAGTGTAAATATATATTTTGTGTGTATTTTTCCCAGTCAGGTTGTTCATGCATTGCTCATCTTTGTAGCTACCTGATAAGTCAAGAAAATACTTTATTGCAGGTGGTTGCGCTGTGCCAAGCTCCATTTCTACTCGATGATCCTAATGTTGGGCTTGTATTTCCCGCTGATGCAATTGCCAGAGCTAAACATTATCTTTCATTGACTTCTGGTGGTCTAGGTATTGTCTTTGCATATAGTCATATACATTCATTTTACTTTTTGTTGCTGGAAAAGAACTGGACTAGGCATGTAAACAAATCGGATTTTATTCTGATCTGATCCGAATTCGATAGAAATATCCAACTCAGAACCCGGTTATAAAAATCCGAATCCGATCTGATAAGGATCTGAATCCGAAGTGTTTTTTTTTAAAAAAATATAAATAAAAGCAGATTTAGTGAACATATTAGGGTTTCCTCTACACTCATGATAATGGACAATCAATTTGTCTTTATTTTGATATTCATACATTTTCGGATTCGGATATCCGAATCCTAACAAATTTGGATTTTATTCAGATTCGGATTTTCTTAGCGGATTTTTATCGGATTCGGATTGTAGAAATCCGATCCGAATCCGATCCATTTATAGGCCTAAACTGGACTATTCGAATTGGGTTATACTAAGGCTTGTAAAAAATCAGCTTCTTGTCATAACCTCTCTCTCTCTCTCTCTCTCTCTCTGGATTTACCCCTATCCGAGGATATGGTATACATGGAAACAAAAATTAAAAGGCACACTTAAGAAGTCTCCAAAATGAACCATATACACTAGATAACATCTGTGCCGTATTTTTCAATTAGGTGCATATAGTGACTCGAGAGGTCTTCCTGGAATAAGGAAGGAAGTGGCTGAGTTCATTGAAAGGCGTGATGGATATCCAAGGTGATATTGCTTGATATTTCAACAAAACCCAAGTCTTACTTATCAACAATGCAGTGTTGTAAACTTTGTACTTGAGATTTAAGCTGAAATAGTTGTTGCCTTTTCCCATCAACGACAGTGATCCAGAACTTATATTCCTCACTGATGGTGCCAGCAAAGGAGTAATGCAGATTCTGAACACCATCATCAGTGGTGAACGGGATGGGGTAACTTATTCTCTGATAACAAGATTTTATGAAACAATACACACACACACACAAAAACACAAACACACACGTATATATATATATATATATATGCTTCCTTTTCATTGCTCACAAACTATGGTGGTGTTGTCTGTCTAATGCTGTTACCAACTTCTGGGTTGCCAGGTTTTGGTTCCAGTTCCACAATATCCACTTTACTCAGCTACGATAGCTTTATTTGGTGGTTCGCTTGTTCCCTATTTCCTGGAAGAGACAGCAAATTGGGGTCTTGATATTAATAACCTTCGTCAGTCAGTTGCAGATGCTCGCTCTAGGGGGATAACTGTAAGTACGCTTTTGCCCTGTATGCTTGAAGAAATATCTTGGGAATCTGTTTTGGAACTAAAATCAAGCTAAAATAATGGGATGAATGGATCACATTATTTCATTAGTTTGACTAAGCTGTTTCTGCAAAAACTTGGTTGATTGGACTCTATATACATTGGTTCGCACTTGGTAATTGCAATACTAGAAAGGCAACATGTCCTGGATGGTTCAATGGCACACGTTAGCCTCCAATGTTATACATTAATCATGTAAAGCCATTAAGTGTAGTTGATGTTCACCACTATCCGAGGATCTCTGAGATTATGAACATGGAAGCAAAAAGGCTAACACAAGATTTTATGTGGTTCACCCCAAAACTAGGGCTACGTCCAAAGAGTTGCTTAGATTTTTACTATGCTCACAAGACAAAAGAGAAGCTTACAGAATACATTGATAACCAGTAACCACCCTTATATAACAAAGAATTAGGGCTCCAGGCATAAGTTTCAAAATTACCAAAATATACCCCCTAAAAATTAGCCTTCAAATTACATAGAATGAAGCTTAGTGTACAATAATATCAGGCTCCACACAACCTATCAGGTTTACGCCGTTTGTATAACTTATTACTCATCTTGTGTTGTTTTTAATACAATTAATAGTTGCTTTTAGCTAAATCCTGGAGTATTTCTGGTAATTTTTTTCAGCCCCTCCGGCTTGACCTTTTGTGTTATGTTTTATGACCAGGTACGAGCGATGGTGATTATAAACCCGGGAAACCCAACAGGACAGTGTCTTAGTGAAGGTAATCTGAAGGAGATTCTAAAATTCTGTTACCAAGAAAACGTAGTTCTGCTTGGGGATGAAGTCTATCAGCAAAACATATACCAGGATGAGCGCCCATTTTTAAGTGCAAGAAAGGTATATATACACACACACCCAGATACACACAAACACGCAGACACACACTCACATATATATGTGTGTGTGTGTATATAATTGTGCACTTAGTTAAAGTGTCCCTGAAATTTCCTGCAAGGTTGAAATATACTGATACTGTATTTTCCTTCTTTGTCAAAAGGTATTGTTTGACATGGGGCTACCTATTAGCAAGGAGGTCCAGCTTGTTTCTTTTCATACTGTGTCCAAAGGATATTGGGGTGAATGTGGACAGCGGGGTGGATACTTTGAGATGACTAACATTCCTCCACAGGTTTGTCTTTTAATTCGTTTTATGTTGTTTCAGCTGAATCTTGAATTGCAGGCCATGTTTGCCTTTAAAATTTCCAGGGTTTAAACTATTTCATAATATATCCGCACACCTTCTCAAGGTTTTGAACAGCAAGTAGGATCTAAAGTCAAGGAACAAAATATTGCACTTTAAAATGATATCTTATGGAGAACTAGAATATCCAACAGTTTACATAGCTCAGTTGCTCTGAGATAGTTGCTTCGTGCTGTTTATGTAAATGTTCAACATTATTCTTGATGATATGGTTTCTTATCCTCAGAATACAGATATAATCATAATAATCGTCAATTTGACCAGCACTTGCATACACAACTGGTGCACCTATTCATTTGTTTCATTTGATGTTGCAGACCGTTGATGAAATCTACAAGGTTTCATCGATATCGCTCAGTCCAAATGTCCCGGGACAGATATTTGTAAGTTGAACTCATATTCATAAGTACCTTATTCACCATCTAATTTGCTCAAAATAGATTACCATCTTTTCCTTAGCTGATTAGTATTTATGTTGAAGTATCATATCGTGTGATTGGGCATCCGGATACTTCTCTCAAGTCTGTTATATATTCATGATAAACTACTTATCTTTTTCCACTTTGCAGTTAGGACTAATGGTCAACCCACCAAAACCTGGAGATATATCGTTTGAGACCTTTGTTAGAGAGAGGTACGACTTTCAAATCCATAGGGTTCTCCACTTCACTCCTTAATGATAGACAGAAGAGACCTTTTATGTTCAATCTCTTAGCGCAGTCATGATCAAAATTTGCTGTCTATGCATTTTATTGCCAATAATTTTAAAGAATTCCGAACAAATTAAAGAAGTTTAAAAAATCGCTGTTAGTTAAGTGCCGAGAGTTTTGAAATACTTGTGAATTTGATCATACGATGATTTTCATTTTGGGATGCTGAGTTCTAGTAGTATCCTTCATTAGCTCCTTTTGAGTAGTCATCTGTTAATTATGAATTTGCAGCAAAGGTATCCTCGAGTCATTGAGAAAGAGAGCGCGAATAATGACAGATGGTTTTAACAGCTGTAGAAATGTGGTTTGTAATTTCACTGAAGGTAAACCCATCTTCTCAAATTTTTCAATATCTTGCAATACAAGAGACAAGTGTCCTATTTTTATTTGTTTTTGCTTGCCAAGATAGAAGACGTGTCCTAATTTATATGAAAATTGTTTCAGGCGCAATGTACTCATTCCCACAAATACGCTTGCCACCAAAAGCAATGGAGGCTGCGAAAAGGGCTGGTAAAGTTGCCGATGTTTTCTATTGTCTCAAACTATTAGAAGCCACCGGCATTTCGACAGTCCCAGGTTCAGGATTCGGACAAAAGGAAGGGTAATTATTACTCTGTTCAAGATTTTAGAAGCCATTTTCCTATTTGATTTCTATAAACTCTTCTCTCTTTTAAACATTTTGTATTTGTAAGTTTAGCTAATTTATGTCACCCTATGGCATATTTTGAAAGTCATACACACACGTGTGTGTGTGTGCGTAGATGTATATTGATCAAATGGGTAGGGGTGTTGGCTGGGGAAAGGGAAGTGTCAATTTATGTTTTTTTTTTATTATTTTTTATTTTATTGCAACTTCAATGCAATTGTCTCTAATGGATTTCCCTTTTATGTGTAGTGTCTTCCATCTGAGGACTACAATCTTACCAGCAGAGGAAGACATGCCTGCGATCATGGCGAGTTTCAAGAAGTTCAATGATGAGTTCATGGACCAATATGACGACTACAGAGGCTACTCGAGGATGTAAAGGGTGCTTGAATTTCGTGATTTGTATAATTCTCTTCAGCTAATGCAATCTATGTAGTGTGTACTTAATTATCTTTCTCTTTGCAAATACATTAATGGTCTCTCTTTCTATGACACTTGTTTATGCACTTTTTCTTGCTTCTCATATCATATATTCAAACCAATGATCCCAATGGGTTCTGTCTTTATGGCTCATATTAGTATGTAACAGAGAATAGTAGTATCTCAGAAACTAAGTATATATGCATAAATTTTATGATTACATTGATGCTTTCTCATACTAGTTCTTCTCCCAACTCTCTCTCTCTCTCTTGAGAAAAAAAATACTCGGGGAGAGGAAATATAGATTTCCTACTAAAACTGTTTCACCTCCTTTTGTTGGTTTTTGTTGGGTCTCAGCTGTCTTTGTAAATGGGTATAGAGTAGTGAGTGTGTGTGTGTGTGTGTGTGTGTGTGTGTAAATGGGTACAGAAGAGTGTGGTTCTTGGATGCACAAATTATGCACATATACACTAAAATCAAAGAGTAATATTTGGGACACAACCTTCATACAACTTTCATACAACCTCTCCAAAAGATGTGTCTATCTCTCTCTCTCTCTCTCTCTCTCTCCTGTGATGTCACTGGACTCCACAGTGACACAGGAAAGAGATAGACACATCTTTTGGGGAGGTTGTATGAAGGTTGTGTCCCAAGTATTACCCAAAATCAAAATGATTCATCAATGTTTCGCCGGGATTGGTTCTGGACCAATATTTGTTGTGTTTCACAATCTAGTCAACTTATGTTGGATTTCATTCATTAATTATGGGGAAAATGACCATGGGATGAGGAGATTTTTGGTTGCTTCAATAGAATTGCAGCTAGAAGATTGTCCGACCTGTACTGATTAAGCTGTGGAATCATTTAGATTTGTATTGCAAGGCCATAACGGTTTATTATTGGCACCAAGGAAGAACAGAGGATTAAGGTGAATAGGAGAGAAAAAAGAAAAAGAAAATGAACTTGCTTGATAGGAAAATGAATTAAATATTAGAGTCTTTTTATTCCTTTTGAGTGCAAAATTACAAAATAGAACATCAATGTAACACATGTCACAACAGTGGTGGTGCATACGTGAGTAAAAATTCACTCTTTATTTTTGGGATGTGTTTTTTAAATGTCCCTTTTTAAAAGTCTCTTCACAAATTTATATTGACTTGTAACTTTTCCTAATTTAACCAGCTCGGCTAGTCGACTTGGCCAGAGCTCTTGGCTTTTCAAAGGGAGGTCAAAAGTTCAAAACCCTCAGAGATCGTGTGAGTAGGTTAGAAGGAGCTGGACGAACCGTATCTAGATCTTGGCGTGGGTTTGAATCCTTCGCCCACTCACCTTCCTGATTTACCTTGTGCGAGTGTTGTGGGATTGGTACACTTGCCGAGAGTTTGTCCCATATTCTGTTATGATAAAATGACAATAACTAAACTGTCTAAAATGTAAAGGACGGGCTGGGCCCCTCCCAAAAAAAAAAAAACTTTCCTAGCCCTTTTGGGATTCCTTATTAAAAAAAAAAAAAAACCTAAATAATTAATCAACGTACTACAAAAGGGTAATTTCTTTCATTAAAAAAAAAGAGAAGCAAAACAAAAGGAGCAATCAATACAATAAAATAAGTTTCTTTAAATAGTAAAAATTTAAAAAAAAATACTTAATTTGCTATGAAGTAATATTGAAGAGAGTTCCATTTTCATGTAGAATAGTTGGTGAAAAGAGCAACAATTTTGTCTAATTGGTACATTAGGCTCGCACCTCAGTCTCTCTCTTGAATCCTGACACTTATATCTTCGTACGAGACCACTACACCAAACGATCCAAAAAGAGAAAAAAAAAAAAAAAAACTAAAAGAAGAGTTAGTGAAAAGAATAATAGTTACTTTCTTCTAATTTAACCAAACAAAAGAAAAATATATATATATATATATATATTCCCCTTCTTTTCTCCAGAGAATACCTCTTTCTTGCCTGCCTCATCATTTCCTTTACTCCCACTTGTGGACCTCTCTTGCCAAAGCCAAACATATCAATGCTATAATTGCTATTCCAAAGATTTTATTCCTTGAACCGAACTATTACAAAGATAATCCGTGAACCAAGGTTTCCAACACTCTAAAATGCCAAATCACGACTGAATGTTTTGGGGATTTTGCGGTCCCTTGAAATCATTGTATTTGTTGGTGAAGTCTATTGGACTCCCTTGGCATTGTCCAATCCTGTAATTCAGCAGCATTAATTGAACTTGCTCCTTGCGCCCACTTCAGTGAGCGTATAAAGGAGCTCCTGACCATCTGTGATGGGTTGCGACTTTGGAGTAATTCAGGTTACACATTCTGGTAACAAGATGGCCCATGCTTTGCCCCATCAAGTTTCCTCTGTTTCTCTTGAGCTTTGAGTTTTAATATAAAAAATTCCTTATCCCACCAAAAAAAAAAAAAAAAAAAAAAAAAATTGCCAAATCAGCAAAATGGATACAGTATTTTTTTTGTCGGAAAATTCTATGGTTTATGTTAGTTGTTTTGATTGTATCATACAACACAAGTAATTTTTATTGTTAAAATGTTGTAGTTTGGTCTCAAAAATATATAAATAGGTTTCAAAGTGCGGTAACTTTAAAAGTCACTTGGAAATTTTAAAGTGATTTTCAAAGTTATCGCACTTTGGACCTAATTATATATTTTATGACATAAGTTATACCTTCTTGACACCAAATTAAAATGTATGATATAGTCAAAACCCACAGGGGGTATTTGAAGGATAGTCCATCCAAACAGTAAAAGTACATGGCTTTCCAAATAGCACAATTAACCCATAATTGGAGACCAATTAGCCCTCCATAGGCTATTTCCTAAACGGCCTCCTCTGCAGTTGGTGCTACTGTATAAAGTACTACATCTAAAAAGTATCGACAATTCTAAAAAAGTAACGTATTGCGTGTCGTATCGTGCAACACATAGATACGACACTTCACAAACATTTTTTCTGAAATATTGACGTTCAATTTTTTTTATAAAAATTTTATCATTTATTTGTATCCGTGTCCAATCATATTCCTGTGTCGGTATGTATGTCTATGTTCATACTTCATATACCACATGCTGCCCGATGACAAAGAGGAAATATAAACAAAATAGGAGGACAAAATTGGAAATCAAATCAATTGACGGCTGATGAAAAAGAAAAGAAAAGAAAAAAACAAAAAAAGGATTAATGGCGCCAAAATCCAAGTCAATCCGTGCTTGCTGCCCGCGGTCAGCAGTTTTCACGGGCACCCCCTTAGCTCTTTCAAGGAGAAATTATTCTATAGGCTAGGAACAAATGACATGTGGTGGTCTCAATCTGTCAGTTGAGAGTTTTCACGTTGGTCATTGTAGTTTTTTTTTCTTTTTAAAAGTCATGCTCCTTCTGTCCCATATTAAGAGTCTTTGATGCCATTTTTTGATGTCCCATTTTAAGAGTCATATTTGAAAAGTCAAAATACTTTGATACACACTTTCCAAATTTGTCCTTTATTATATCCAACTCTTCTCTCCCTTTGTTTTGATGTGACACTATATTTTTAAATTTCAAAAAGGGTAATATTGGAAAGTTGAAAATTTCACCAAAATTAAAGTTATCCCCTTAATAAGTTAAAATTTCCAAAAGAGACTCTTAATATAGAACGGAGGGAGTACATGACAATCATTCACTGGTTGAAATCACCACGTAACAATAGTACAAAACCATGAAATAATTCCTCGCTTTTAAGCTTCTCTTTTGCTTAGGTCACCATTTCCTCGGGTTCCCTCTCTCTCTATAGAGCAAGAGCAGAGATTGATTCTTTCATTTATTCCTTCCTGACTTGACCTCCTAAGTTGATTAAAAGAGGTTCTCAAGCAACAAAGACCCTTTTCACATCTCTACTTTCCCTCTCTTTCTCTCTAAGATTTTTTTCTGAGAATATATTCCCATATATATATATATATATATTTTTTTTGTTTTCCTCTCTCAGGTCTATATATCAAGATCACCAGTTCGATCAATCAAAAGCTTGGGTTTTTTCAGAAAAGCCTCAAATGGAGGGAGGAGTTGTAGAATCGGAAGCAAAGAAATGGGTCATCGCCGGAATTCCATTACGGACACCATTGAAGCCGATCTCAACGAACCCAGCCCCATTTGATGACAAAGACAGAGAATTAATTGAAGACGAAGAAGAAGAGGAGTGTTCAATTAGTACAACTCCAACAGCCCAAGAATCAAGAATTCCAGAGAGGCTTACGTGTCCTGCGGCTCCGAGGAAGAGAAAGCCGCCATCATCTTCTTCAAGGTGCCATTTCAATGGCGTTAGGGAGTTCTTTACTCCACCTGATCATTTTGAGACTGTATTTATACGTGTATCCTCTAAGAGTGCCTAGCTAATTTAATTTAGTACTACTGTTATTTTTAATTCCAACTGAATCTAGCTACTAGTAGTTTAATTTTAATTACCACCTCTAGCTGTTTCACTTTCACTTAGTATTTTCCATATATTTCTTTCTTTGTTCTAACTCGATCTCTGTATTCTCTTCATAACTTCTTGTACATATATGATTCTATGATTAAATAAAAGAACACCCAAAAAAGCAATATTTCTTTGTCAATTGATTTTCTCCTCTTTATTTTTCACAAAGCTTTCTTGATATGGTGTTTCAAAAGTCATGAAGCATTTGGTACGTACAACTGTCAAAATTTGGGACTTCAATCCCAAATTTGATTCCCAATCTCCTCTTAATTAGACCACATATTATAGCATGTGGTGTGTTACAACTTATATATTTGAGATTTAAAATTTATATATATATATATATATATACACGGTGAGACTCTTAAGTGAACAAGAATTGTGAGTGAACATAGTGAGTGAATGTGTTTTTTAGCTTTAGAGAATTCGTGGACTGCCCACTACCCCGCAGCTTCTTTTAGACTAAAAAACATGTTCACTCAACCCTGTACTACATATATATATATATATATATCAATGCATGTGTGTTGTAGACTTCTAGCATATATTGGAAGAATTCCTTTCTTCACTTAAACGTGTTGATGGTAAAGTTGGGCGGCTGTCTGAAGTTCTTCTACCTACTTCTGTCTCTAGATTTGCATTTACAGAGGGAATTGAGAATCTAGCTGTGTAAGAAAGGTCCGGCCCAAACAGTGCAAAAGGTTTTTTGAAAAAAATAAAAAATGGTCGTTTTTCATGGCATGCATGAGATGCTATGCACGGATGCTACAAATCCCTCAAAACACTCGAAAGATTCTTAGGCATATCTTATCCCCAACCCCAAGACCCTTTTATGCTATGTCATCATCCCCTCTTCAAGCTTTGGCCGGTGTGTCCCACACATGACTATCCTCCCACCTAGTACACATTTGTGATAGTGGGAAGGTTCTTTGTTTTGCTAGTAAGTAGTGGCTGATGGATTAGAATCCTATGCTTGTTGATAGGATAAAAACACACGCATACACACATATGTGTGTACATTTATATATATGTGTGTGTAAGGTGTGTGTAAGGTCTTTCTAGTTTTGGTTTTATGGAAGCCTTGCTTTTTTAAATTTTATATCCGAAACACATGTTTTGTTTAGATGATGTGAAAGTAGTTCTACTGTCACTTATGTTGGGGATACAAAAATTAAGAAGTATTACATCACACTGTATCTTGAGAATAATTTAACTCACCCAACAAAATGGGAGTTGAATGGGACGCACGACTCTCAGTGTAAGCGTAATTACTTTATCATATATACACCCAGAATTACTACCTAATGAGACTTTGGCATATAGTGGAACCTGGTTACTATCTAAAACTACCAAATGAGACATTTGACAAGTTTAACTACCAAGCAGCACAAAAATTATAACACATGCAATAGCACTTTCGTACTCTCTGTAGTCACTTGCAAATGCATGGTTGTACTGTACATCCTGATGTATTATAAAATTTTCTATATTTTTATACATATATTATGTTTTTGAGGTTCCACAGCTGAGATAAGTTGAGGACAAATTATTTGTGCATAACCTACAGTATTATTCTGTACTATTAGTATTTGTTAATGGAATGTCATCATCATAAAAGTTGAAAACACCATTTGTTTTATGAGTGGGAATGTGTATGATCAAATTATTTTAAAGAGCGATAAGGGTAATTAAGTGCAACTAATGTAAGTTTCAAATCTGTAGTACTTTTCTTGGGATCGGAGTCTTTGAAGGTTCAATAGTGGTGCAACACGTCTAACTAAGAATGCAAGTTGCCAAGTTGGGACTTGGCATGTAGTGCATGGGTCAAGTTGGGTTTACATAAGTAAACTTAATAAAAAAAGCTTTAAGTTTGATGGAATTATTGGAGACCAAGGAAGGTTATCATGTGCCATGCACTATCCGTACATTTCATTAAGACTTTTTAATTCTAGTTTTGTAATTTTTTTATTTTAAAACTTTAACTAAGAATAAATATAATGTATGTGTAATGATATTGTAAATAACTTTTTTTATTTATTTATAAGAAAACAGTTTTTAACCGGTAGATGAAGATTTGATGTTATTTAATAGTAATATTTGTTAATTATTACGGAATATCTTCGAACTAAATCTTTATGATCTAATGGTTAAAAACTACTTTCTTATATAAAAAATTACTTACAATATCATTATCCTTAATGCATATAAAAGGAAAAACAGCAGTGGCTAAGCCCATTAATTAAAAGCAACTCTCATGGTAGGCATTTGGGCTATAGTTAAATTGTCAATTTGTCTAGTTGTATGGTTAAATATCTAGTTGCACTAAAAATCGATCCTGGCCTACATTTATTCACTCCAACCTTAGTAATCAAAATATATATATATATATATAGTTATTCGATCTTTACTTTGACTTTAAAAATCATTGTTCATGACTATTGGAATCCAAAATTAGTCGAAGACCAATTGTCATGGCCTTCTTGGGCTAGTACTGCAGATTCGTGAAAAAATATATAAGCATTTTGTCTAGTACGTGTGATGTAACGGCTTTGGTGCTGTGTGTTGTAGGGAAAATTCGTCCCACATCGGTTTGGAAAGGAAGGGTAATGTGTTATATATAGAGGGCCATAAAGGAACCTAATAAGACGCGTTTTGAGCAGACTTTTGGGCCTGTGCTAGAAAAAATCCGTATAAATTAGACCCAAAATGGACAATATCTTATTGTGGGAGACTTGGTTCATGACATTGATGCATAATTCTTGGAGTTCAATTTATGCAATTTCACCGGTCATTTTGACAATTCAAAGAAATGGCTAGTCTTATGAGCTAGCTCGCTTGTCGGAGTTGGCCTAATATACTGTGGACCTTAAAAAGATTATGAATTTCTAATTGTAAGTTAACAGTATTAATATCTTTAATTTCTCCTTTACTTTTTTCTACTCTTCCCATCGATCTGTCATACCATCGGTCCATCATTCAGGCCTGGGGGATTTGGACTCTGGGTTTCTCTCTGTAATCACTGCGAGAACCAAATAATAGTGATATATATATATATGTGGATTTCATTAAGATTGGTGTGCGAGGTAAGTAGGGTAAGGATGTGATAATGATCACATGTGACAAGTGTAGGGTTGGTAATTTTCTTCTACAATATGTAACCCAAGAAGAAAAACGGCAGATTCAATTAATCCTTTTTAATTAAGAAATCCCATCATCACCTACTAATTGTTAGATATTAATATGTCCCAAATTGAATAAATATGGGACTGACTATGACTAGATATGTTGGACCTCTCCACCTAATAGCTTAAGCTTATGGGTTTATGAATGCCTGACTTAGGTCGAGTGGTCATGGCAGGAGTGTTTTGGGTGGGAGGAAAAATAGGAGCAGCAGCATGGTTCAGAGAATTATCGACAGGAGGAGTTGAAACTAGAGAATGAAGGGAGGAGGAAGCTGGTTTATTTGACATAATTGGAGATGGAGATGGAGAAGGAAAGAAGGAAGGAAGAGGAAGCAAAGGAGGCAGAGGACTAGGGGTTAAGGGAGTTAAAGTTGTGGAAGAAGATGGTTTTGGAGGAGGGTTGGGAGAGGACTGAAATCACTGAGCAATAGATCGAATAATGGAAATCAGGGGGTTTGGGAAAGAGAATATCAGCCGGGAACAAGAATTCATCAAATAAAACATCCCTATAAATATACATTCTGTTAGAAAAGGGGTCAAAACAAAAAATAAAAATAAAAATAGCACACACTCCCACGATGACAGATCCAAAGAGGCGTACATGACAGACCCAAGAAGAGGTTGCACGTGAGGGGGCGTGTTAGATAATATGTTCCACATAGAATAAATATGGAGTTGACTATGACTAGATATACAAGTTGGGCCTCTCCACCTAATAGCTTAAGCTTTTGGGTTGGATCCAAAGTTTCTTCATTTATGAGCCGAAAAGCTTTAAAGATTGCTGTTGCAAATTCATATTTGCATTAAAACTAGATTTGAAGTCCGTGCGATGCACGAGAGAGTTGCTATAATTCAAACATTTGATTAATAGAACTCTTCAAAATCGTTAAAATCTAAGTGCATGTTTAAAAATGAATATTAACTACTGAATACTAAGTACTCATGAATTTTAAGTACTGAAAATTTGAAGTTACTAACTTAATTTGTTATATTGATAACATTGTTTTATGTACTGAAATATACTGCATTCAATGAATGATTATTTTAGATTGAAAAAACAAAGTCGTCAAAGGAAAAAAAAAATGAGCTAAATACATTTTACACCCTTATAGTTTGTCATCTGTGTCAGTTTGGTCCCTATAATTTAGAAATTGTCATTTTAGTCCCTGTAGTTTCATAAGTGTGTCAAATAAGTCCAATAAGTCCTTCAGTGATGAATAATTTTGTCAGTGAAAGTAAACAATTTGTCACAAAAAGTGTTTGAGGGACTAAACTGACATACTTCTGAAACTACATAGACTAAAATGCAACTTTCTAAACTATAGGGACCAAATTGACACAAAAGGCAATCTAGGAGAGTGTAAAATGTAATTAAGCCAAAAAATGGGGAAACATTGTAATATAGATTAATTTAAGAAAATATTTTGCTCACTCAAAATATGGTTCACCATTGCTCACCCAAGCATCTCATTGGCTAATGCAGTGGGACCCAGGATTAAACATAAGATGTTTAATCCTGGGTCCCACTGCATTAGCCAAAGGGTGTTTAATCCTGGGTCTCACTGCATTAGCCAATGGGATGCTTGGGTGAGCAATGGTGAACCATATTTTGGGTGAGCAAAATTGCTCTCTTAATTTAAATGATAAACATGTCAATCAATAAAAACTCACAAATGTTCTTGATTAAAAAAAGATCAGTACTTCAACAATAGAACAATATTAAGATGCAAAGTTAATTAATAGCTCCTAAATAAGCTATAACTCATATTAATCAACAAAACCGTAAAAAGAATCAACAACAGAAAGATCTAATATGTAAGCAATCATTCATTGATCAGTGATGCTCATAGGCATGATCGATGCCCACCAAGACTCAATAAGCAACATAAATTGACAAAGAGTCGAAAGTCCTAAAAGAACACATACATACGTACGTATTAGTATAATTTTACAATCAGCTAGTGACATGGTAATGGGTTGATGTGGACCAACATCTTTCGAAGCCATCTTGGATTCTTCGTGGTTCTGTCAATGTAAAGGCTTACAAATAACAAACGTGAGAAGAGGGAGAGATAGGTGGTGAGAGATCGATAAGAAAGGAGAGAGAGACGCCAGATATATAGAAGGGTGAGAGATGAGGAAACATAGGAGAGGGCAGTGAGATAGAGGGGATGAGAGATAAGGACACATTCGTGAGATAGAGACTGTGGCCCGTGTGGGAGATAATGAAATATATAGAGCTCATTATACATTAGTAATATTTGGGACACTAACAAATTTCATTAACACTTGTATCTATATTCTATCTCTTTTCTATGTGGGGGTTCACAGTTGACTTAAAGTGCCACTAGAAAAAAGATAGAGTGTGAGTATAAGTGTTAGTGGAATTTGTTAGTGCCTCTAGTATTGTTGATTATGCATATATATATATATATACATATATACATACATAGAGAATATTATACATGGAAAATTATAAGGTAAAATATAGAGATCGATTATTATAAATATATATTAAAAATATAGACTATAATGAACAATATATTAAGGGAATTGCTATGTACACCACTACTTTTGCTATGTACACCGCTCAACTTTATAAAAGTAAAAATTTTTAAAAGAAAAATGAGTAAAATAAAGGAATTTGGGTGTACATAGCAATTCCCTATATTAAGTATATAGAAAATTATTGGAAAATCCCTACAAATAACTCTCAAAAGTTTAAAATTTCAATTGGTTTGACCATTATTTAAAAAGAACAAAAAGAATCTAAACCAGTGCTCACACGGTATAAGTGCACGCACCATAGAAGATCACATGTCACATTTGCTCCCCATACCCTTTTGCTTTCAGCCACTCACATCGTGTGAGTGGATGTACCATATGGTATTTATTTTGAAAATGTATTTTTAAACTTTAAACTTTCATAACTTTTGATCTACAACTTTGTTTTTTACAAATTTTATATCGTTGGAACCGTGTCGACGAGAGCTACAAAACTAGTACAATTGTTTATATCTTTTGAGCAAAATAAAAAAAAACTTTATTTTTTACATGCCATGTTCCAGACGAACCTAATAGAATTTTCACATAATATTCGTGTATGGGTTATTGAATTTTCACGTAATATTCACGTATGCCAAGTTGATATATTGTGAGAAAAAAAAAACAGAATGTTCACTTTGTTTTAGTCAAATTTCACAAGAATTTTGTATTTGTTTAGGTTGAAAAACTATGTTTTATAATTGATTTGTGAAATTTAATTTTTTTTTAAACGAAATATGCATTGTTTAATATGACTAGTCGGCAATTTGTGCAAATGCACATACTTTTGTCAAAATGTTCTTCTGTCACAATTATTATATTTATAACACACACGTGAACATGTATACATTTTTTTTTAATTATAGCCATGAACATACATTGAACACAATTGAACTATTGTATGTATTTTCTAATAGTAGGTAGATGGCCCGTGCAATGCCTGAGTGTTGGATTTTGTAGAAAAAATATAATGTATATATATATATATATATATTTTTTTTTTAATATGGACATGAAAGAGAAATAAGTTTTACTAATTCTTAAGATGGTGTTAGAAAAATGTGGTTTAACAACTATATTAATTGATGTTGACCTACAATTTAAGGCTCTTTTCTTTAATGTATAGATAATAATATATATATAATATACTACGTATATATTTATATGTATATAAATACATACATATATACAAAAAGGGTAATATTAAAAAGGCAAAAGGGTAATTTGGTAATTCGATTTAACAAACGAGTAATTTACAAAAGGCTTAAGGGTAATTTGATTATTCAATTTGTAATTGTACAAATTTTAAACTTTAAGCTCTTTTCTTTAACGTATAGAGAAAAAATATATATATATATATATATGCACACACACACACACATGCAAGCACACTCGTATATACAAAAGGGTAATTTATGATAGACAAAAGGGCAATTTGATAATTTGATTTAACAAAATGGTAGTTTGTAAAAGGTATAAGGGTAATTAGATTATTCAATATATATATAAATATATATATATATATATCGTAATATAATAAAAAGGGTTTTTGGGAATTCAATTTAACAAACGGAAATTTATAATTGTAAACACTCTAAACTTTAAGCTCTTTTATTTAAGGCATAGAAATAAAGGGTAATTTGCATCAGGCATAAGAGTAATTTGGCTATGCAATTTATAATTGTACACAGTTTTATTCAATTTTGGTATATAATATATCCAATATATACAATATAATAAAATAATATATTTATATATATACATACAAGGGTAGTTTACAAAAGGAAAAAGGGCAATTTGATAATTCAATTTATAATCGTACAGACTTTAAATACATAAATAATAATAATAAATTTTAATATGTATGTATACATATACACATATATACAAAAGGTAATTTACAAAAAAACAAAAGGGTAGTTTGGTAATTCAATTTAACAAATGGGTAATTTGGTTATTCAATTTATAATTATACACACTTTAAACTTTGACAGAAGGGTACTTTATAAAAGACAATATAGTAATTTTAATAATATAATAAAATAATATATGTGTATATATATATACACACAAGGGTAATTACTAAAGGCAAAAGGGTAATTTGATAATTCTATTTAACAAAAGGGTAATTTGGTAATTCGATTTCTAATTGGACACACTTTAAACACATAAATAATAATAATATATTATAATATGTATACACACATACACACACGAAAAGATAATTTACAAAAGTAACTTAAAGCTTGTTTGGGAATTATAGGATTCCTTAAAAGTTGTCTTAAGGCTCAAACAAGCATTAAATTTCAGAAGTAATCTAAGGGTGTGTTTGATAAAGCTGAAAATTAAGTACTGAAAATTAAGTGCTGAATTTAAGTACTGAAAATTTTAAGTGATTTGCATTTACAATACTGAAAACAGTGTTTCAAGAACTAAAACAGATTGCATTCAGTGATTATTTTCAGTAGAAAATTTTCACTTAATGTTTTCAGTGAATTTTTGGCTGCTTTTTCAATTAAGTGGTACATTATCAAACGCACTGAAAAAAATTAAGTGTTGAAAATTTTCATTTTCATCACTTAATTGGATTATCAAACACACCCTAAGACTTGTTTTAAAAAAGTGACTGAAGGCTTGTTTGGTAATTCAAAGATTCCTTAAATGTTGCCTTAAGGCTCAAACAAGTCTTGCCAAACAAGCATTAATTTATAAAAGTTATCTAAAGCTTGTTTGGTAATTCAAAGAAATAGTACAAAAAACGCAAACAAATGTTAGTGCTTACGTAAGCCTCTTTAGTGACTTGTTTGAGAAGAACGAAAAACCATGCAAACCACAAAGCCAAAAAGTGGTTGTGCCAAACAAGGCACAACCTACAATTTGTTGAATTTTGGGTTTTTTGAACCAAATTGTAAATATTTGTAATTATTGCTTGAAAAGTTGATTGAATAATCACTTGTAGATTAAATAATTTTAAAAGTTGAATCAAATTGTAAATATTTGTAATTATTGGTTGAAAAGTTGATTGAAGCATCATTTTTAGAATAATTATTGGTTGAAAAGTTGATTGAATCATTATTTTTAGAATAATTTAATTTTAAGTTGACCTAATAATAATAATGGTTGTTTTGTGGGTCAAATGACCAACCTACCCTCACAAAATGACAAAAACTCAAAGTAATCATTAAAGGAAGATGGAACAAAAGATAAAAGTAAGGGTAAAACCGTCATTTCAAACAAATCTAGAAATGCCAAAATTGGACAAAACTGAAATTGAAACCACTCTAAGCCTCTTTTATAGGAAACCACTCTAAGCCTCTTTTATAGTATAGTTGAATCAAATTGTAAATATTTGTAATTATTGGTTGAAAAGTTGATTGAATCATCATTTCTAGAATAATTTAATTTTAAAAGTTGACCTAATAATAATAAGGGTTGTTTTGTGGGTGAAATGACCAACATACCCTCACAAAAGGACAAAAACTCAAAGTAATCGTTAAAGAAAAATGGAACAAAAGATAAAAGTAAGGGTAACAACGTCATTTCAAACAAATCAAGATATACCAAAATTAGACAAAATTGAAATTGAAACCACTCTAAGCCTCTTTTGTAGTATAGTGTAATTATATTATAGTATAGATGATGAGATATCCTTTGAAGCCATATATCTAAAGATTAGTAAAGGCTATCTAATATAAAGGCAAAATGACATATAAGGAGAAAACAAATGATAAAATGACAAGTAAGGACAGTTAAAATTGAAAGACTCTTAAGGCTCTTTTATATTATAGTGTAGAAATAGAAAAAAAAAAAAAAAAAAAAGAGGAAAAATTTCACTTTGCATATATGAATATTAAGTTAAATTTCACTGAACTTGTACATGAATATTAAGTGAAATTTTACTTAAATTGACATTTGGGGGATTTTTTTACAAAGTAAGTATCAAATTAGACCCTAAACTCTAGAGAGTTACTTTTAGCGACTTTTGGGATAGTTAGTAAATTTTCACTTAACATACTAAGTGAAATCTCACTGAACGAGTACATGAATGTTAAGTTTAACTTCAAGTTTTTCAGGAAGAAGGCAAGTACGGATTCAGTGAATTTTCACTTAATATTTATGTATGCCAAATTTATATGTTTTGAGAAAAAAAAATTAAGAAAAAGACGAATAGCAATAAAGCCATTGTTACCTCATTAAGGCTTAGTTTGGCCCCCATTTTGATGCTTCTCTTTTTTTAAAGCACAATTTCATGTTAATTCATTTGGTAACTAGGTTATGAGCTTTGCAAAAATTGAGCTTTAAAAGCTCAAGGTTACTTTTTAGTTTCATGATATTTTTCTGAATTGAATTTTCACTTATTAATACATGAATATTAAGTGAAAATTCACTTTTTATTACATGACGGTCTCATAGTACCCTAAGCTAATCGCCATGAACACAAACTGAGTGAAATTTCATTTAATATTTTTCATGTATTTAGCGAAATTTCGCTTAGTATTTTATGTATATCAAGTGAAATTTTACTTATTATTTATGTATGTAAAAACATGAATTTTTTTCTTCTCAAAATATATCAACAATGGTACTAGTTTTGTAGCTCTCGTCGACACGATTCCAATGGTATAAAATTTGCGAAAAATGGAGTTGTAGGTCAAAAGTTATGGATGTTTAAAGTTTAAAAATATTTTTCGAAATTGGAAATGATACGGTACACTGCTAGCACGGTGCGAGCAGTCTAGAAGGAAGCAGGAACGCGTGGCACGCTTGGGGTGACGAGATTTGACTGAGATGTCATGAGAGATATTATGGTGCGCGCACTTATACCGTACGAGCATCAACTGTCAACTTTTTGTCCTTTTTGTTAAGTCACTCTTTAATTTGTACTTTATCTTAATAAATGATGTAGTGATGTCTTTTTTGGTAAATCCCCCTAAGTATATATCTTGTGATTAAAAAAAAAAATCTCTTAAAAATAAGAAAAATAAAAAATAATACAAAAAATCACAAAATAATTCTGATTTCACTTTATAATATATATATATATATATATATGAATTGGGATAAAATTTGGGGGAAGGCTGTGATAGGGAAGGTAATTTTCGTCCGCATGTGTGGACAATTCTCAGCCGCTGGATGAATTGGATGGAGGGCTTGGATAGAAGACAACAATGCTCACCTTTTGATAAGTATGGCATTGAAAATTGAAGTGGATTTTGGAAACCTCTGCTCCAACTTGTTTGGCCGGTTACCAATGCCAAATAATCTTGCATAGCCGGTTGCCTCTTTTGGGCTAAAACGTTGTCATCTTTCATTCTCTTTTGACCTTTTAGTTGTAGTAATTTTTTTTTTTATAGTCTTAATTAATTGTACAGTATTTATTGTATTATTTTATTATACTTACAACTATATTAAGGATTTTTTGTTAACATGTGTCCTTAGGGCAGATGTTAAGGTTTTAAAAATGGAAATAAACAAGGGGTACAGTGTGGGTTTCAGTGTCCGGTGTGGGGTTTAGTGCTTATCTCCTTTATTTATTCCACTTTTAGAACCTAAACATATGCCCTAAGGTTCCCCGAAGAAGAGCAAGAGGACCGCTCATCCAACAGATCAGGCGGACCCACCGGTAGTGCAGCCGGCTGTTCCCATGACCCCGGAGCAAATCACTATGGCTCTTGCACAACTTCTGGAGGGTCAGCGTCAGGCCCAGATGCAAATCAAAGCTCTGCTAGCCCAACAAAATAAGCCCACTCAGACTAATGGACAACTCAAGAACGACGAGTTGGTCGGGTCCCTGTACAAGCCCGACGACGTGCCCGAATTGAACCAGCATCCCCCCAGGCAGCGGGATAGTCCGAGAACGAAAAGCGTGGCCGGGGTTCCATACAACCTGGCAATGTGCCCGTGTCAACCCGAACCACTCGGAGGGTGCTACAAAGATCAATAATGATAGGCGCGTGGCCAGAGGAGAGGGACAAGAGTGATTGACCCAGTAATCAGCCCAGGATCGCCCTGCCAGAAACCGAAGCGACCTTTGGCACACGATTAACCAGAGTCAAAACCGAGGCCTATCCCTGAGGACAACTATAATTAAGAAATTGTGTACCCTGATTGTTCCATTATTAATAAATTATGTTCCCTTGTTGTTCCATTATTAAAAATTTTGTTGCCTTGTTGTTTGTACCCTTATTGTTCCATGATTACGAAATTATGTACTCTTATTGTTCCATAATTAAGAAATTTTGTATCCTTATTGTTCCATGATTAATAAATTCTATACATTTATTGTTCCATGATTAAGAAATTCTATACCCTTCTTGTTCTATGATTAAGATATTTTGTACCTTTCTTGTTCCATGATTAAGAAATCTTGTTCCATGATTGAGAAGCATAACATTGCTTTAAATAAATATTCGAATATCTTTCACCTACTGCTTGGACAAAAAATTTAATAACTTAATTAAAAAAACTAAATCTATAAAATGTTGCAAATTTGTATACTATTGTTGTAAGTTAGGGCCAAAGATTATAAAACTTAAATAGTTTACAAATTTATAAAATTTTACAAATTTAGTTTTTTTAATATAAAACCATTAACTTTTTGTCTAAGTTGTAGGTGAAAGACATTAGAACATTCATTTAGAGTAATGTTATGCTTCCCAAATTTTCATCCCAAATGAAAATTTACAGTATTTATAATATTTTATAGATATAGTTTTTTAATACTAAGCCATTAATTTTTTGTCCAAGTAGTAAGGTGAAAGATGTTAGAACATTTATTTAGAGTGATGCTATGCTTCCTAAATTTTTATCCCAAATTATGTTGAAGTGGGATCACTGTGGAACCACTTTAACATCAACTTATCAAAATCAACTGGGTCCACTGTCACATACGTTGGGAAACACTTTTGGGAAAGAAATTTGGTAAACATAGCATTACTCTTTTATTTATAAATTTTTTTTTCGAACGGCAAATTTTTATGAAGTTAGGGCTAAATATTATAAATCTAAATCTGTAAAATTAACTAATGCATATCTAATTTCCTCTATAATTATTTTATTTTATTTTTTTCCCGAATGACAAATTTAAAAAATGGGGACACTTATTTTAGAACATTAAAAAAAAAAAATATGGACATTCTAGGTACAACCAGAACAACCTTAAATACTACACTACATACAAAGGAACAATTATTATTACATAAGAATAGCTATTATTGTCCCACAAACAAGCTTTATTACAACAAACTTTATAACCGGAAACACCGGTCATATGCTGCATTACATGAGCATTTAATAGAATTTAATGCCATTATTTTCAAAAAGTGAGCATGTGTTGTCTTCCATCAAAGCCCTCCATCTAACTCATCCAGCGGCTGAGAATTATCTGCACATGCGGACGAAACTACCTTCCGTTCACAGCCTTTTCCTAATTTGATAGAATAATGCTACACACACACCCATTTACACAACCATTTGCACAACAGTGCACAAAAATGTTGGACTTTGTGCTGAAAAGTCTGTACACACAAAATGGTGTGCAGTGTGTGTGCAAACTTTTTTGCACAAAGTCCAACATTTTTGTGCACTGTTGTGCAAATGGTTGTGCAAATGGGTGTGTGTGTATCATTGCTGAATTTGATATTGATGCAATCATTTAGACATTAGTACTCCACATTCTTATTAAGAATCCGAAGCAAGGCCACGTGGGCAATGCGTGATTTGCTTGCATGTGGGACCAAATGAGAGTGCTTTGGGATGTGTTAGAAATATTTGATCCGATCTATATTTTGAATTTGTTTTTGGAAACTCAACTTATTAAAGAATAAAAAAATTTTATACTTACTTTTCATAATTGTTTTTAATTATTATAATTTTTTTTAAAATTTTGTTTTGATATAGATTTCAAAAAATGATAGTTTTAAAAAGTAAGTAAAAATTATATACTAATTTAAAAAAATGAATACTAATTTTTTAAACATTCCAAAATAAAATGTAGAACTAAAAAAATGAATAAAAGGGACTAGGGAGTAAGAATGCCAGTCATAACTGGAGTGCTGTGTTAATTATATCAGCCAAGTCAAAGTCTAATTGTCTTCGGAGTTCTGACTAACCAATCAATTTGTTAGGCATGTTATGTCCACATGTGGCACAAGGTTCATGTAGTATTTTCACAGTTCCTTTATAGTTTGTACTTTTTTTTAGGGGTGGGCACATTTTGAGTCAACCGAATTTTCGAACCGAAATTGAACTTTCAAACAATTTTAGTTCGGTTTGAACCTGAACCAAAGTAAATTCGGCTTGAAACCGAACCGAACTTATAAGTATAGTTCGGTTTTCGGTAGAGTTTTTCAGCCCGAACCCGAACCGAATTTATATATATATATATAAATAGATTTAGGGTACTTCATTAGTTTTACTAATATCCTGTTGAAGCTTGAAAGACATTTTTTTTTCTCTTAGTGAGTAATAACAAAATACAAACTGTAACTATTTGAGTTGTTCTTTTGTTCTTGATTACCAAATGGTTTTTTTTTTTTAGATCTCGGGTACTTCATTAGTTTAACTAATATTCTTGATTACCAAATGGGTATCTTGAAACTTGAAAGACATTTTTTTTCTCTTTATTGAGTAATAAAAAAATTTATAAAAATAAAAATAAAAAAATAAAAAAAATGAAAAAAAAAACTTCGGTTGAATTTCAACCCGAAGTTTCGAACCGAACCCGAACTTTAATTTCGAAACCGAACCATATATTCGAAGTTTATTTCAGTTCGGATTTCGGTATCAAAATTCTCAACCCGAACCGAACTTTTCGGTTCGAAACCGAACCGACTGTTTGCCCACCCCTTCTTTTTCTGCTATCAAAAAAATTCTGAAAAAATTTCATTCTTTCACCATGTGGCATTTGTTCTGATCATTAAAAAAAAAAACTATTTTATCAAATGAGGCGTAGCTCAAGTGGTAAAGCTCGAACTTCACTCTCCCTCTCCCATATCATACAAAAGAAAAACACTATTTTTAAATCCCAATGCATATAGATAAAAATGGTCCAATGGAAGCAAGAATTTCTAGAAATATTTGGAACATTTCGTTCCTGAGCAGAAGAGCCGTTTTGAAATAGTGTTCGGTCGACTACATATTCGATTGATTGGTCTGAGGTAATTAACAAAAAGATCAATTTGTCTAAGCCACTTCGTTTCATTTTGTCCAAGTCACTTTTTTTTTTGGGTCCAAGTTACTTTTCTTTTTGTCTAACTCACTTCCTTTTTTCTTCCTATTATGCATACTTTTTAACGTGTGAATCAATCAAAAATGTATCTGAGAAAATTCACATAACTATTTTTTTTCCCACTAGAACATTAGATTTTCTTAGGGAATTGCTATTCGCACTTGATGGATAAATCAATGTACTCCATGGAATGCATTGATTGCATAGTACCACATGGTGTGTCAGTAGTACCACGGAGTGCATTAGTTCAATTTTGGATTAGAATATCAATTCCTTTTCCCTATAAGGACTACGAAGTATTTTTATTCACAAAAAAAATTTTGAGATCTCAACAAGAGTAAAGTGTTCTCTTTCCTTACAGAAGGCAAACATAGTTTTGGACTTCACTACTATGGAGTGCATTAGTTCCATTTTGGAGTGGGAATAACAATTCCCTTTTCCTATAAGAGCTATATTTTATTCACCTAACAGATTTTGAGATCTTAACAAAAGTAATTGTGTGCTCTCTCCTTGATGGTGCCAAACAGAAGGCAAACATAGTTTTGGACCTTCGCACATTTTAGGATGAAGAAAGCAAAATGATAATCTTGTGTTGCGGGCTATAAATTCGGATGTCTTATACTTTGTATTTAACTCTATTGGACATTATTCGGCTGGTCTTCAATGATACGCGTGATTTGTAAGTAATTATAAAGCTTACCTGACCACATTGTGCCCTAAACACATTTGAACTGCAAACAAGTAGAAATAGACATAAGCAAAATATAAAGCAACCAAGAGCATAATTTGGGCTTGGATCATTCATATGGGATCGAATTATATTGTATGTAACTATATACATGTATGTTAATGTCATGCCCTATGACAGTTGAAAGTCACCATATTGTTCATAAACAAAGTCCAATCATCAGAGTAATGAATCAAATGACACATTTGGACTATCTAAGTTCAATGTAATAAAGTCAGTGTTTTAATACTAACTATTACAAATCATAAGTAGCAGCGGAAATGAAATGTTAAGTATTATTGCAACGTATACCGATTACAATCTTTATACTAATACAAAAAGTCTCTAAAACATAAACATAATAAACTACGACGCAGCTCCAAGTCTCCAGCTTGCGTAATAGTCGTCTCCAGCATAGCCTCCATCATCGTAGGCTTCTTCCTCATAGCCTCTCGTACTGCATTCTCACAACCCTGATAAGCTAGACGTAGAATATCCGGGAGCATAAAATGACATCAACTTATAAAAGCCAATTGAATGTAAATAGTTACAGAGTATCAACGTATATATAGTATATAAACAACTCATTTAAAGATCATTTCATCGTTCACATTCCCGTATACACCAACTCACCACCAACATCATTCCAGGCTCCCAGCAAAACTTAAACATAACATGTACTATTGAATCCATGTTTCGCATGTAGCTTCATATCCCACATTATATAACTCTTTATTAAACCTGGCATGTAGCCATATACATCACAACCTATCAAACCCGACACGAAGTCCCAACTCTATTCCACGTAAGCCTAACACGTAATCCCAGCCTTCTCGACACATAAGCCTGACATGTAGTCCCAGTTTTACCACACGTAAGCCTGACATGTAGTCCCAGCCTTCTCGACATACAAGCCTGACACGTAGTCCCAGTTTCACAACACATATGTCTGACACGTAGTCCCAGCCCACAATATATATGCCTGACACGCTGTCCCATCCTTTTAGATAACACATAAGCCTGACACGCAGCTCTAGCTTTTTCAACACCTCCCTGAATCCCACATGATTTATAACCGATCGCCCGACTATCCCAACTCATTAGGATCCCACACCTGACCTCGTACAACCTTCGTGATTGCATTCACATACTTAAATATGAATTGTATCAACCTCTACAGTCAATGACCCACTGCCATGCATGACGGCTTCTCAATCCAATTAACAATATTATGTCATCATTATACAAATGGTTCTACTGTTTAATGCATTAAGCCTATTACTTTTCCAACGTAGCATATATCAGTCAACACATAATATAAAATAGCCCAACAACTCATCATGTATAAGCAATTTGGATATTCATTACTCTGAGCTATCCAATCGATTGGAATCCCTTCCATTCGGTTATAACCCATTCAATCGATTGAAGTTATGTTCAATCGATTGGGCAAAGTTCAATTGATTGGGTCAAGATCAATCGATTAGGAAGTCACTTTCTTCCAACAAACGAACTAGACATTGAACAAATGTTCAGGATTTGTTCTTTCTTACCAAAACACATATAAAGTACATGTCTACGGGTACCAAGTGAGTTTAGACACTCACCGATGAGGTTCGATGACGCCGGTGGTTCTTGAGGTGGCCGTGGGTGTGTCCTCCTCTCTCTCCTCTTTCTCTTCTATTCTTTGCTATTTTTGGTCTCTCTATTTTTTCCTTCTGCTTCCTTCTTACAGTAAGTGTGTGAGAGTTTATGTGTGTGTATATATATACGGGTGTATATATAGATATATAGGTGTATAAATATATATATATATATATCTAAACCCTCTCTTGACTCCCCAAAACCCGTGTGTGTATGTGTGTGTGTGTGTGTGTGTGTGTGTGTTTGTGTATATATGAGACATATACATAGGGGATGGGATGCAAATACAGACACACAATGTAAACTTGGTGACCACGTTCAGTCCCATCCAATCGATTGGATGGGGTTCAATTGGATGGGGTTCAATTGATTGAGAAAGGGTTCAATCAATTGGATGGGCAATCTTGACAATCGATTGGTGAAGTCCAATCGATTGGGAAGGGCTTTGCAAGAAAGGTTAAGACAAACATACTGAATATCATTTATATAAAGGAATATAAAAATACAACAAAAATGTGGGTATTACAGTTAATATGCATAAGAAGTAATTTGGGCTTGGACAACTTTCATTGCTTAATGTGCTTTGTTATGTGCAATGTGAAGAAGTAAACTTCTTTCCTCATAATGATGTATAGAATTGGATATTGAGGTCTAAACCATTCTTGTTTAATCCAATTTAAATGCTATATGACTGAAAAATTTTGTTCGTACCCAGGGGCGGATGTATGAATTTGAAGTTAGAGGGGCTTGACAAGAGTCGAACTAGAAAGTTGTACTGGAGGTGATCGAGTTTACGGAGGTTTGGGGGCAGCGCCCTCAAGACGATTTTTTTAGTCTGTTTATACATATTTTTCATATAGATGATATAAGCTAATACAAAATTGTACAAAAACCTCAGATACTAATTAAATATGGAGTTTTGTTGATTTTATTTTTGGGAGGGGGGCTTAAGTGAAAAAAAAATCCAAATCTAGGGGACTTTGATAACAACAACAAATGCATGGAAAAACATATTGTTATATATATTAAGGACAAGTTCGACCCTGAGTCCAAGCAACACAAGTTTAGGCTTGGGGCTGCCAATTAGAATTAACCTTCTCTTATATATATAAGCCCAAGTATATAGAACTTGATGATGCCGAAATTTAGGTAAGAAGAAATATATGAAAGAGATGGACACAATGAAGTTTGTATGTGGTTCGGCCCCGTTAATGAGGTAGCCTACGTCTACGGGTGCGTCGGTGAGCTTCACTAGCAGATCACCGGCGGGCCTGCTGAGCCAACAGTTGGGCGGCACTACCAGTAAATCCAACTGGGTGTATACGTCTTATTGAAAATAATATGCTATTCTTTAGATTTAGAATGCAACCCCGTCAGACCATCAGAGTGAGGGCAGAATCCCTGTCCGTGTGTCTGATAGTGAGTCGGACCAGGAGGCCCCCGTCGCCTCCGTCTCCTGGGGCGGGGGCGATGAGATACTAGGGGAGCCTGATCCCGAGATGGTGTTCGCCTGTGAGTCTACCCCTTCTATTCTGCGTTCCCAGGACCTCGTCCGGATTAGGGATAGGTATGCTCTTCCTGATAGTTGTTCCTTAGCCGTGACCGGCGATGCACATCTCTACCAACCTGGCTTTGTTACCTTGTACGAGGATGCACTTATGGCTGGCCTTCGTTTTCCACTGCACCCTGTCGCCCGGGACGTCCTGATCTATATCGGGATCGCTCTCGGGCAGTTAGCTCCTAATGGGTGGAGATTCTTGATGGGGTCCATCTCTTTGTAGCCCCAGGCCTTCGGATACGAACTCACCTTCCAGGAGTTTTTATGGGCCCATCGACCGTTCCCCGTGCACCCCGAGGTCGAGTTCTTTTCTTTTTTTGCCCGGCAGGGTACGAAGATCATTGTCAAATGCCCAAGTAACAACAATGGGTGGAAGAACAAGTTCTTCTAGGTATCCACCCTTCATCTCTGTGACCGAGCCCCAGGGACTGAGGACTTCCTGGGCGGGGGAGTTAAGGGGTAAGACCTCCCTGTATGCTTTTTTTTGTTTTTCTTTACTCCAGGAGGTTGTCAATCTGCTAACTATTTTTATGTTTTTATTTGTAGCCGGTTCGACTGAACCTCCAAGGATCCCCGAGGTATGCCAGGCCAGGATCTTGGGTTTGGCAGAACTACCCACCAACATCTGGAACGTGCTATCCCGAACGGGTGATTTCGTCCAGTCCTACTCTCCGGAAGAGCCCATTCAAGCTCCCACTTTCTCTTTAATCATCCCTAGTGAGTGCTTGGGTTGACTGCCCTTCTTGTTATGCTTCTGCTATCTTCCATGGATACTGACCACGTATTTTCTCTGACAGAAATAGCCCTAAAGAGGAACTTGGAGCAATTAAGGGAAAGGCAGGCCGCTACTGCTGCTGCCGTCCAATTGGAGGTGGCACAGGGAAAAAGGCCTGCCGCAGAGGCCTCAGGTGATGAACCCCCCCTGAGGCATATCCGTCGCGGGATGGCCAACCGTCCCGAACCCGTGGGGACGTCAGTTCCCCACGTAGTAGCTGTGGAGGAAACAATTCCCAGGACGGACGTGTCATTCAGGCTATCGATTGGGGGACCCGCTGAAGCCAGGGAGAGGGTGAAGTCTGCCCTCATCCCTAGCCAGGTGGAAGCATGCGCCGGTCTGTCCCCCGAGGACTTTTAGGGGTGGCTCTACAGCCTCTCTCATCTGGTAAGCTCTTCTATCTTGTGCTCATCTACTACGTATTTATTTACAATTTTTTTTGTACTGTTGACTGACTAGTCTCCTACCCTTCACTGCAGGTTGGCTGTATGGCCTGCGGATCTAAGTCCTTCCTCTCTTCTTTTACTGGGAGGGCCAGCACTGCTGAAGCTGTCTTGACAAAGGAGCGGGTGGAGTTACAGGCCGGGAAGGCTGCCCTAGTGTAGATGACACGACTAAAAAGTTGTGCGCTCTTGTGCAACACCCAAGTGTAGGTGATCGTGCAAGTAATATAGCACTGGAAGTCCAGGTCGATCCCACAGGGAAGGAATAGGAAGAATGTCTACTAAGTTAAAACCTAACGCAAAAGAAAATAAGAATGAATGATTGGAGGTGTACTAACAAATCCTAATTAATTAAATTAAACTAAATAATAAACTAAAACTTATAGAAACATAACTAATTAAATTAATAAACTAATGGTGTTGAAAAATATGAGAATCCACATCAATCCTAACCATCTACCATGCATATTCATTAACGCTCTATGGAGTACATCCCTTTTCAGTATTCCGTATTTTTCTAAAGATAAAGAATCAATAGCCCTTTCATGACCGGGATTACATCATCACAGTTGATTTAAAATACTTGGAAGACGGTTTAAAACAATGGTAATTACTTGCACTCTAAATGGTGTTAGCATTCAAAGTGGTTTTCAAAAGTCATTGAAGAAAATAGCCTTAAGACTTTAAGTTCTAAAAACTGTTGTGACAAACTGAGCTTATTGGGACAATTTGATGACAGATTTCTAAAAAAAGAAAATCATGGAATACTTAAAAGAATCATCTCAGGAATCAACAAGTTCGATCGATCGAAGCGCTCTCGATCGATCGGACTGCATCATCCTTCAATCGATCGAAATGCCTTCGATCGCTTGACTATGGCCTTGGTTCGATCGATCGAAATACCTTCGATCGATCAAGCCCAAGTTTTCTAAAGATTGCATGGCAGAGGTTGGGAATCAATGTTTCATCACATATTCCCAACGTCTAGACTACGGAAACATAATAAAACTAGTACAGAAGTAGTAAACTAAAGTAATCAAAGCATATAAACTAATAACAATCAAATAACAAGGATTGAAAAGAAAAACCTGGATATAATCTGAAATAAACTTGAAATACACATGAAATCCACTTGAATCTTGCATAATCTTCAATTAAACATTGGAAAAGAGGAAAAATAATATGAATCTAACCTAACCTACTCCTAATCTAACCCTAAAACTATCCTAAACTGCTGTTTTCTGCGTTCTGGAGCGTCCTCCTTTCGTCTAGCGTCAAAACGACTTATATATAGGGTTCCCACAGAGTTTACGCAACTTTTGGGTGAATATAAAGTTCGATCAATCGAGCTTAGTTCGATCGATCGAAGTTTCGATCGATTGAACTCTCCTCAATCGCTTGAACTTCTCTGATTTTGACAGCTCTGTGCACCGATGGGAGAATGGCCATAACCTTTCACTCGGACCTCGGATTGACCTCCCGTTTGTGGCCACACGACCGTAACCCAAAGATCTACATTTTATATCTCTGGGAAAATCTTCCAAATCTGAAGTCTTCATTGTCAAAATTGGCGTTTTCTCAGTAGCTTCTGTTGTTCTATCCACCAGAATCACTTTTCTTTAGCTCCATTTCATTGATTTACATCCTAATACCTATAAAACAATGCAAAAACATATATTTAAGCATTAGCACAATAAAAAGAACATTGTTATTAGAATGCACCTAAATCTAGGGACTTTGAGGAGAACTGTAACGGCAGTCACCAACTGCCGTTTAGTTATATCAAGTGTCACAGCCCGGTCCCACAATAGCGGAACCGGAGTCCGTGGCACGCCACCGAGGCTAAACCAATTCATTAACGTTCCCAAAATTAGGTTTGAAGAACACACGCAGCGGAAAAACAAAACACATTTTAAAACCAGAGGTTCAGACGACTGCTCAGTCGACGGAGGAGGGCAGGGATTTTAATAGCAATTCCAGTCGACTGAAACTGGAGGTCCAGTCGACTGATGCGGGGTCCAGTCGACTGCTGAGGGGTCCAGTCGACTGCTTTTGCTAAAATAAGAAGGAGTAGCTAACAGGCTCAGGGGTTCAGTCGACTGCTCCCCTGGCAGCAGCCCAATCTGCAGAAAAATAAGTTTAAAAGCTTCCTAACTTCCATCCAATGATCAACCACTCAATTCAAACTCAGTCCAAAGTAATCTTAACTGTATTAAACCATTACCAAACATAATTACAACATGTTATAGTCTAATATAACGTTCTAGATCCATTCTATCATACCAAGTTAAACATGGGTTAAAACAACCAAATTCTTATTACAACATTTCTAGGATCCCAAAACTACAAGATTTACATTCAAGTTGTCTCACAAGCGAACTCCCAACCCACGTGCTCACTTCTCCGATTCCTCGCCAGCATTAACACCTGAAATGGTTATTTGAATAACCACACATATTTCGATTTGTTTAAGCTAATGCTTAGTGAATAAATCAACATATGTACATGAATGATAAACATGTCCGCATTCACATCTCTACAATTCATACTAGTCGCCGGAGACTCACGTGCCCGTCCATACTCCCAATCCGCGACTCCTCGCCAATAAGTGCACGCGAAAGGGTAAGACCCACGATTCTTCTCTTCAATCGTGCGACCTTAATGCCTATATCGGCTCCACAAAATGGCACGGTGACCACGTGCTCCTTCTGACCCACATAAGCAACTTAACATGCTCAAATACATATCACCATGCTCGCGGTAATTAAAACATATCACCGTGCTATTGAGCCTACTTATCAACATAAATGCCCAATATGAACTACGCAATATATCTCTAAGAATTAATGCATGTTATTCACACATAACATGAATACATGCCAAGAAATCATTCCAAAACATAGTTGAATCACTCACCTCCGAATAACGCTCCTATAATCCGATCTGAAGAAAACCCGTGCACAAAGAACGTGCAGAAGTCCGTTTAGTACAATTCCTATGGATCAGAATTCCATTTATCAACTTTTATGAAAAATTCTAGAAAATAACTTTTCGGAAAACTTAGCCAAACAGGCCCTAATAGGTATCAAAACGAAGCTCTTACCTCGAGGAGCTCGAATACGAAATCTGGGAGAAAACAGACTGACAGAAGGTCGTCGTTTGACGTCGCAAAGCTCTAAGCAATCAAATCTCCCTCTAGCCCCCTTTTTGGCCTCCTTTTGGAATTAGGTTAGAAGACTTGGAAAAAATATCCCAACCATCTCTATCTATATATAGGCAACTCTTTTGAAAATTACGTTTACCTCCCCACGAGTTTTCCAAACTCCTAATCAGTCTCTGAAACTTTCTATACAGCTTATTCTTAGCTTTACGAGTGAAACTTCAAAATTATAAAAGTTTGCAACTAAGTTTCGTTTGGTCGCTAAAACGCGAATTTCTACATGACGTTTTCGAAGTTGCTAATTAGCCTACCAAATTAATAGCGTGTTCATTCGTTCTCATCAGGATACTAAATCTAACAACAGAAATATATTCTAAAACAGAAAATAATACAGATATTGAAATACACAAGTAAACATCTATTTTTAGATAAACATTTAAAGTATTCCACAGTGACCGTCTCATACTCGGAGAGACGTCACAACGATAAATTCTCAATCCCAATAGTTTCAAAGGGTTCTCTAATACAGACACCCAAATCAACTCGTGAGTCAAAACTCACTCAAACATGTGTCATAGGACACGCCACATCACATTATCATGCATGACAATGAAATGCAAAAGCAATAACACGAATGTGGGTGTTATAATACTCTCCCCCTTAAAAGAAGTTTGTCCCCAAACTTATACCTCATGTCTCGAAAAGGTGCGGATACTGAGTACGCATCTCATCTTCTATCTCCCCCGTCATCTCTTCCGTAGTTTGACTACGCTATAACACTTTCACTTTCGATATTACTTTATTTCGTAATACTTGATCCTTCCGGTCTAAGATCTCTACCGGATATGCGGCATACGTTAAATCACTCTGAATCTCATTCGATGTCGGAGTCATCATTTGATCTCTATCTTCCACTAATTGTTTGCGTAACAACGATACATGAAACACGTTATGAACTTGAGCATACTCGTTCGGCAAGTTCAAACGATAAGCTACGGGTCCAACCTTTCCAATGATTTTAAAAGGTCCTACATATCTCGGGTTGAGTTTCCCATATCTACCAAATCTGGTTATTCCCTTTGAAGGTGACACCTTCAAATACACTAAGTCTCCTACATCGAATTCCAACGGCCGTCTGCGCTTGTCGGCATAACTCTTATACCTACTCTGAGCTGTCAGTAACCGTTGTCGAATTACCTTTATCTTATCTGTCGTCTCTTGTACAATTTTTGGCCCTTCAATCTTTCTTTCTCCCACCTCTGTCCAACTAATCGGCGAACGACATACACGACCATATAAAGCTTCATAAGGAGCCATCCCAATACTCGACTGAAAACTGCTGTTATATGCGAACTCAATTAACGGTAGGTGGTCTTCCCAATCACCTTAAAAATCAAGTACACATAAACGAAGCATGTCTTCCAAAATCTGGATTACTCTCTCTGATTGACCATCGGTCTGAGGATGAAAAATTGTACTAAAGTGCAATTTGGTACCCATTGCTTATTGCAAGACTCTCCAAAACTTCGATGTAAAACTACTATCCCTATCAGAAACGATAGAAACTGGGATACCATGTAGTCTCACAATTTCGCGAATATACAACTTAGCTAACGTCATTGGCTTAGTTGTTCGGATGGGTAAGAAGTGCGACGACTTCGTCAAACGGTCAACAATCACCCAAATAATAGTATTTGATCTTTTCGATCTCGGAAACCCACTAACAAAATCCATTGTTATGTGCTCCCATTTCCATTCGGCTATCGGTAACGGTTGTAACAATCCCAAGGGTACTTGGCGTTCGGCTTTTACTTGTTGACAACTCGTACATCTCGAAACATAGCGTGCTATTTCTCTCTTCATTCCCGGCCACCAATAAACATGTCTCAAGTCTCTATACATCTTGGTGCTTCCCGGATGAACGGTATACTTCGTATTGTGTGCTTCCTCTAGGATGTTTCGTTTCAACTCCTTCTCGTTGGGCACACAAATTCTACCTCTCAATCTCAACACATTGTTCTCAAACGTGAATCCCGGTTGTTTGCCCATTGGAATCTCATCACAAATCTTCTTCAAAGCCACATCTTGAAGTTGTTTCTCTGCGATCTCGTGAATCAAGAGTGGTTGTGCCACCATCGTCGACATCAAGCCACTTTCAATCCTCGGTATCACTTCAAGCTCCAAATTCTCCATATCTCGTATCAATTCTTTCTGAGAAGTCAAATCTGATGCGGTGTTGGTTGGTACTTTGCGACTAAGAGCATCGGCGATGACATTTGCCTTGCCCGGATGATACTGAATCGACAAATCATAGTCCTTCATCAACTCTAGCCATCTCCTTTGCCTCATGTTCAAATCTCGTTGTGTAAACAAGTACTTCAAACTCTTGTGATCCGTATATATCTCACATTTTTCTTCGTATAGATAATGACGCCAAATCTTCAGTGTAAAAATCACGGCGGCCAATTCTAGATCATGTGTTGGATAATTCTTCTCGTGCGGTCTAAGTTGTCTCGATGCATACGCAATAACTTTATCACCTTGCATAAGAACGCAACCTAAACCTCTATATGAAGCATCACTGTAAATAATAAATCCTTCAGTCCCTGACGGAACGGCTAATATTGGTGCTTTCACTAGTCGACCTTTCAACTCTTGGAAACTTTCTTCACATTCTGGACTCCAAACAAAAGCAATATCTTTCCTCATTAACTGTGTCATCGGCATTGCTATACGCGAAAAGTCTTTTACAAATCTCCGATAATACCCAGCTAATCCTAGGAAACTTCTGATGTCTGTTACATTCGTTGGTCTCACCCAGTTGGTAACTGCTTCTATCTTCTGAGGGTCTACAGAAATTCCTTTAGCTGATACAATATGTCCAAGAAAAGCAATCTCTGTCAACCAAAACTCACACTTCTTCAATTTGCCGAATAATCTCTTTTCACGCAATCGTTGTAAAGCTAATCGCAAATGATGCTCGTGTTCTTCAACGCTTTTGGAGTAGATTAGGATGTCATCTATGAACACGATAACGAACTCATCTAAATAATCTTTGAAAACACGGTTCATCAAGTCCATGAAAGCAGCTGGAGCATTTGTCACTCTAAATGGCATAACCAAAAATTCGAAGTGACCATATCGAGTCCTGAAAGCTGTCTTCTCAACATCTTCCTCTTTGACTTTCAACTGATGGTAACCGGATCTCAAGTCGATCTTTGAAAATACCTGAGCCCCTTGTAACTGATCAAACAAGTCATCTATTCGCGGCAACGGATACTTGTTCTTGACGGTCAACTTATTCAACTCTCGGTAGTCGATGCACATACGCATTGTTCCATCTTTCTTCTTCACAAACAAGACTGGAGCTCCCCACGGTGAAACACTAGGTTGGATAAAACCCTTCTCCAACAGTTCTTCTAACTTAACTTTTAATTCTTTCAACTCTATCGGTGCCATTCGGTACGGTGCTTTGGATACCGGTTGTGACCCTGGTACTACTTCTATTGTGAACTCAAGCTCTCTTTCAATCAATACGTCGGGTAACTCATCGGGAAAAACATCTGGAAATTCTCGAACTACTGAAATGTCTTCTATTAGTGGTCCAAGAACTCGCGTGTCGACAATTGAACATAAGAAACCCGAACAACCCTTCTTTAACATCTTACTCGCTTGAATCGCTGATATTAAGTATGAAGGCACAGTCACACCCTTACCCTGAAAAGTAAACTCTTCTCGCCCTGACGGATAGAAACTAACCCTTTTCTGTTCACAATCGATTTTGGCTTGATTAACCGACAACCAATCCATACCCAAGATAACATCAAAGTAAGTCACCGTCAACGGAATCAAATCAACGCTCAAGACTTTATCACCTATCTTGATTTCACATGACTTGAATATCGAAGAAGTAACTAGCGGTTCACTACTAGGCAATGATACACACAAGTCATATCCTAGCGGTTCTGACTTAACAGTTAAATGCTTAACAAAATCACGTGATACAAATGAATGCGTTGAACCAGAATCCATAAGTATACGTGCAGGATACGAACAAATAGGAAGAATACCTGATACGACGGTATCATCCGTATTCCCCGGCCTGAGCTGGAAGTATCGTCCTTGTTGTTGCGCGACTCCTTTCCCTTTATCTACTCGAGGTTCTACCCTTGACCCGCTTGGCACACTCGATGCCCCGGTACTCATTCCCGGTTGTCTTTTACTCGGGCAATTCTTCGCTATATGTCCCAATTGTCCACAGTCAAAACATTTTCCCCTCATCTCTGGGTTGTAGCTCTTGGTGTTCGAGGTTGTGTTTTGTGTAGTCAAATTTGCGTTCAAAGGACAATTTCTAGACACATGCCCCAATTGTTTACAAATATAGCAAGTGATCAATTGATAGCAGGTTCCTCTGTGTCTCTGGTTACATGTCGGGCACAACGGTCTCGAATCTCCAACAAACATACTTCCTCTTCGACTACCCATATATGATTCTGAACCTTGCGTGAACGGTTTCTTCGCATTCCCTTGGCTCTTTCCCCTATTGTCATTGGGTCTCTTTCCTTGTTGCCCTTGTCGATATCGATCGACACTCTTCTCAGCTATACGGGCGGCTTCCTCGACTAGAGAAACGGTCGAGTGTTGCAACAAGTCCACACGGCCACGAATATTCTCTCTAAGCCCTTCCTCAAACTTACGAGCTTTATCCCTATCAGTCGGAACGGTAGTTTTTCCAAATCGTAACAAGGCATTGAAACGAGAAACATACTCACCCACGGTCATATCTCCCTGAACCAAACTCACAAACTCTTGGCGTTTCTGAGTATAAGCAGATTGCGGGAAGAAACGTTTGTTGAATTCTTCTTTAAAAGCTTCCCACGTGGTTGGCTTCCCTCGTTCAATCACGTTGTTCCACCAATCCAATGCTTCGCCCATCAACGTATCGGATGCGCACAAAATTTTCTCCTCATCGGTACATATTACCTGACAGAAATGTCTTTCCATGTCCATCATCCAATGATCGGCCAAGTCTATGTCAACTTGCCCATGATACAACGTCGGTTTTCGCTTATGAAACTGTTCCACGATTGTGTGTTGAGGTCGCGATGCCGATGGTGCATTGACATAACGAATTTCCACTTGTGGAGGCTGAACGTTCATATGTTCTCTTTCACTTACCGCTTGTATGAAACTTCCCACCATGTTCACTATTTGGTCCATCCGCGAATGCGGTGACAATTCTCTTGGTGGATCAGCCATAACGTTTCAAATATTTCCCCTGTTGAGTTCAATGCATAATGACCATGCATGCTATGCCACAATATAGATATGTGTGCACAGTTCATCACAATCAACAAATACTAACATATGAAGTATTTCTACAATGATAACAATCATCTTCCCAATTACACACTCCACTCGACGTCACTCAACATATATAACGTCACTCGTTCCTAAGGCTCTAAACTTATGCTCTGATACCACTAAATGTCACAGCCCGGTCCCACAATAGCGGAATCGGAGTCCGTGGCACGCCACCGAGGCTAAACCAATTCATTAACGTTCCCAAAATTAGGTTTGAAGAACACACGCAGCGGAAAAACAAAACACATTTTAAAACCAGAGGTTCAGTCGACTGCTCAGTCGACGGAGGAGGGCAGGGATTTTAATAGCAATTCCAGTCGACTGAAACTGGAGGTCCAGTCGACTAATGCGGGGTCCAGTCGACTGCTGAGGGGTCCAGTCGACTGCTTTTGCTAAAATAAGAAGGAGTAGCTAACAGGCTCAGGGGTTCAGTCGACTGCTCAGTCGACTGCTCCCCTGGCAGCAGCCCAATCTACAGAAAAATAAGTTTAAAAGCTTCCTAACTTCCATCCAATGATCAACCACTCAATTCAAACTCAGTCCAAAGTAATCTTAACTGTATTAAAGCATTACCAAACATAATTACAACATGTTATAGTCTAATACAACGTTCTAGATCCATTCTATCATACCAAGTTAAACATGGTGTCACGCCCCGACGTAGCATAAATAAGGAAAGCGTTTAATTTCCTTTATGGACCCGTAGGTCGCGACAGTTTGAAGGATCGATTCCGTCCCAAACGTCAAACAACAAAACATAATAATCAGAGTAAAGCAATCAAGGCTTACAAAAAATTTTCTAACTTATTACATCTTATGAACCGGGGTCAACTAAGGCACAGACCGCCTTGAAAATAAAATAATAACTTAGTGTCTGTTACAGTCATCCTTATAAAACAAAATAGTTCATAACTTAAAACAGATAAACTTAAAGCATATAATAACAGTTTCTTTATTCCAGAAGCAGCCATTCTCAATTAGCATAGTCGTATGATTCCTCCTGATTATAACCTGAAAAGCCTGAACACGAATGTCCAGGACGCATCAACGTCGTCAGCTTCAAGAAGCTGGTGAGTATTAAAAACATGACTTTAAATGTAAAACATACCCATTTACCTTTTTCCATTTCCCATTTAAATCTACCAGTTTATACTTGAAGTAAGGAGTTCATTTAGAAAACAATCACAACATTATTTAAAGAGGGTAAATTTACACAGATGAGACCGTGTATGAGAACAATGCACCACACTCATCTTGCCGACTCTTTTCTCTCGACAGCCACAACAACCCACTATCCTACTCCTGGTATCTTTGAAACACTCAGATAGCCACACTTTAGCAACGGGGCGCCAGGGAGTGTCCAGTTTGCCTCACACTTTGGTCCGGGGTACCAGGGAGTGTCCAATGCCTCACACTTTGAATACCCTAACCGCCATGCAAATACCGGGGCAACCCCTCACACAGTATCCAGACTCGAGTTATCAGGGAGTGTCCGTAGGCCACACTTTAGCACTACCATGGGTGCCAGGGAATGTCCGAGTTCGGCTTCACACACTTTAACGCTTCCATGGGCGTCAGGGAGTGTCCATATTTGCCACCGTCGCATTTCAAAGATACCCTCTCCACAAGCTCAACCACAACCACAACCACAACCACAACCACAACCACAACCACAACCACGACCACGACCACAACCACAAACTCATACTCAACCACGACCACAAACACAAACTCATACTCTTTCCACACTACCATTACTCTTTTCCACACAGACTGACACCCCTATGCATGTACCACTGACCCACATGAATGATATGCACTTAAACGAAAACAAAAATGCTGAATTAAAGGAACAACACGCGTACGGGGATTAATGAGTCATACTACAATGTTTTAATCATTCAAACATAACCAAAAAGAGTTCTGATCAACCAAATTCCCAAACAGAGCCTTATCAATACTAAAAAGTTAAACCAAACAGACCTTAAACACAAAACAGACAAAAACAGAGACTGTCAGAACTCGCGCGCGCGGGCCGCTCACGCGAAGTGTCGCTCGCGCGATATGCCCATTTTTCCTTTTATTAATAAACTTTTCTGTCTGCCTGAGGAAAGCAAGGTCGCGCGCGCGGATCGCTCGCGCGAAGGGGTTCTCGCGCGACCCTCGCTCGCGCGACCAGCCAAATTTTCATTTATATATATAAACTCTTACGTCTGCCTGGGAAAGCATATCTCGCGCGCGCGGTCCGCTCGCGCGAAAGATCGCTCGCGCGGGCCGCTCGCGCGATTCTCGCGCGCGCGATTGTGGCGCGAGATGAAGCTGAGGCTTCATCTTCTCCGCAGGAACTGTTCTGTTTCAGCAAAACAGGGGTCTTTTTGACCCATTTCAATTCTGTAAGTATATATATCATGTTATATATGGATCTCTTCCTTTTTCAACAAGGATTAAGAATCTATGATTAGTTTAACATGATTCTAACCATAACTCTCCAATTTTATGAAAAACCAAAACATGTCAAAATTTATTTTCTTATATACTTTTCCATATGAACAAATTAGGCTTTAAAACTTCAAACATGGCATGTAGGATGTATAATCTACCATATTCATCTCTAAAAACGAATTTAGATTAAGGTTTGAAAATCTTGATTTCAAGCTATGAATTTTCATACGTAGGATCAACAATGGTGTATTACAAAATTGAACAAACACCCAGTAAATAGACATGTAATTACATTCTTAGTGAGTTAGTAATACTCACTGTGATTAAGAGCAAAGATGTTGTTGAGAAAGAAATAAGAGATAAGCAATCCCAACTCAAGCTTGGTTATGGAGGATTGAGCTTTCTCTCTCTATATAAATTCTGTATTAACTCTCTGTGTTTTCTCTGAAACTCTCTAATTTCTCAGAATTATGTGTGTGCTGAAAGTGATATGTGTGGTGTATATTGGATGTATATATAGAGCTCCCAATACTTGGGCTCCAAGAAGATCCTAATTCACTCAACAATTGGTTTAGATTATCTACTAAACTAAATACCCAGTACATAAATCTGATATACACACAATACATATACGTAGATAATTCTCCAGATGGTGAAGAGGCAATATAGAGTAGTAGGGGTCAACTTGTATGTGTTTGGGAATTTAGCTTATGGCATTAAATTAACACACACACAATTGCAATACCCAAACAAGGCATATCCAATGATTACTTGCCATAAATGGCAATAAAGCAAATGTCCAAATCAGTCACTTCCAAAATCTGTGGAAGTTAAACACAACATGGACAGTTTTGAACATAAACTGGTATTTTCGGGGCGCGGTGGTCACCACAAAAATACAGGAAATTCATTTTAACGTAAGAATTGATTTTCTGATTTCATAAAAATACTGATTGAGTCAATAGAAGTTATTTTCACCGTTTTGAAATACAGATTTTGAAATCCATACTGGTATCACTAACTTTATAAAAATTACAATTTAACCCCAACAACATTCTTAGCTTGCAATAATTCAATAAATAAAATTTAGAATATGAGAAATGTAATTTAAATGAAGCAGTCAATACCCAGTGAAATCAAATATACAATGCAATTGCCAATTAAATATGAAAATGTAATTTAGGAATTTATGGAAATGCAGGTTATTACACATGGGTTAAAACAACCAAATTCTTATTACAACATTTCTAGGATCCCAAAACTACAAGATGTACATTCAAGTTGTCTCACAAGCGAACTCCCAACCCACGTGCTCACTTCTCCGATTCCTCGCCAGCATTAACACCTGAAATGGTTATTTGAATAACCACACATATTTCGATTTGTTTAAGCTAATGCTTAGTGAATAAATCAACATATGTACATGAATGATAAACATGTCCGCATTCACATCTCTACAATTCATACTAGTCGCCAGAGACTCACGTGCCCGTCCATACTCCCAATCCGCGACTCCTCGCCAATAAGTCCACGCGAAAGGGTAAGACCCACGATTCTTCTCTTCAATCGTGCGACCTTAATGCCTATATCGGCTCCACAAAATGGCATGGTGACCACGTGCTCCTTCTGACCCACATAAGCAACTTAACATGCTCAAATACATATCACCATGCTCGCGGTAATTAAAACATATCACCGTGCTATTGAGCCTACTTATCAACATAAATGCCCAATATGAACTACACAATATATCTCTAAGAATTAATGCATGTTATTCACACATAACATGAATACATGCCAAGAAATCATTCCAAAACATAGTTGAATCACTCACCTCCGAATAACGCTCCTATAATCCGATCTGAAGAAAACCCGTGCACAAAGAACGTGCAGAAGTCCGTTTAGTACAATTCCTATGGATCAGAATTCCATTTATCAACTTTTATGAAAAATTCTAGAAAATAACTTTTCAGAAAACTTAGCCAAACAGGCCCTAATAGGTATCAAAACGAAGCTCTTACCTCGAGGAGCTCGAATACGAAATCTGGGAGAAAACAGACTGACAGAAGGTCGTCGTTTGGCGTCGCAAAGCTCTAAGCAATCAAATCTCCCTCTAGCCCCCTTTTTGGCCTCCTTTTGGAATTAGGTTAGAAGACTTGGAAAAAATATCCCAACCATCTCTATCTATATATAGGCAACTCTTTTGAAAATTACGTTTACCTCCCCACGAGTTTTCCAAACTCCTAATCAGTCTCTGAAACTTTCTATACAGCTTATTCTTAGCTTTACGAGTGAAACTTCAAAATTATAAAAGTTTGCGACTAAGTTTCGTTTGGTCGCTAAAACGCGAATTTCTACATGACGTTTCCGAAGTTGCTAATTAGCCTACCAAATTAATAGCGTGTTTATTCGTTCTCACCAGGATACTAAATCTAACAACAGAAATATATTCTAAAACAGAAAATAATACAGATATTGAAATACACAGGTAAACATCTATTTTCAAATAAACATTTAAAGTATTCCACAGTGACCGTCTCATACTCGGAGAGACGTCACAACAACAAATTCTCAATCCCAATAGTTTCAAAGGGTTCTCTAATACAGACACCCAAATCAACTCGTGAGTCAAAACTCACCCAAACATGTGTCATAGGACACGCCACATTACATTATCATGCATGACAATGAAATGCAAACGCAATAACACGAATGTGGGTGTTATATCAAGTGTCGCTAAAAAATGATTTTTAGAAAAGACGGAAGTCCCTGGAGTTGTCTGCGGCATTCATTGAGTGCCGCTGCGGTATTCAGTGAATGTCGCGGCGGCAATCACTATGTGTCGTTCCGGAATTCGGTGAATACCGCTTCCATCTCCATTGAGTGCCGCATTTTTGTAACAGCCAGCTGTAATACAGCCCATTTTGTACCACTAAAGGACAGTCTGAATTAGGGTTTTCTGCTCTAAAATGACTGAAATACCCCTCCAAATTTGTCTATAAATAGAGGATGAATATCCTTTTGCAAGGGGTTGGTTGTTTAGTTAGTGGTTTTAAGGTTTGATTTTCTTTGAATCTGGAGGTTATATTAGTGTTCTCTTTGTCTTAACTTTCAAAATTCTTCTTAAAACACAATTAGGAGTGAGTTTAGAGGAGTTTAATGGAGTTGTGTGAATGAAAGGTTAAAGAGCTTGATTAGTCTTTAGAAGTTCTCAAAAATCACCAAGTTGAGGATAATTTGGAGGTAAAACTCTAGAATAATTAGTTTTTGTCCAAGTTTTTTTTTAACATGCATGGAGTTCATTAATTTTCCCTTTTCATTTTTTTGTGTTCATCCCTTGGGTTCATAAGGCTTTCAATGCCTTAATTGAATCTTTTGGTTTGAAATCCTTTAATCTCTTTGTAGTCTTATGATTTATGATAGGATTAAGATTGGTACTAGAATATTTAGCTAATGGACCCAAAACCTATCTTCATGGTTTGAGGTTTGTTATGACTAAGTTTCATGAAGTTCTTCTATACTTCTTTGAAATTTACAAGTATGAACATCTTTAGACTCCAATAACCATCAAATGGTAGGAGAGTTAGCTTTAGACAAGCCCAACTCCATGGCTTATTTGTCTAAGTTGATAAGAACAAGATGAACTAACCTAATGTGCAGTGAGTTCACAATCTGTTTTTGATCGTAGATTTTTAGTTAAACATCGGACTGTTGGAATCGAATGAAACCAATGGGAAAGTGTCTATAACTCAAAGTTCTACCACTATAATTTTTGTTTTAAGAAGATTTCATGTTTTAAGGTAGTTTGATCAAGGGTTTTGTGAGGCTACTACAATCTGTCCAAGAGTTTCAGAACAATAACACTCTTTTGAAATAAGCGAATCAGAACCTTAATAAAACTTTATTGACCCAAAATAATTTTTTTCTAGTTAGTTTAATATATTAAGAAGCTAACCTAAAAAGACCAAAGCATTTCTGATTTTTTTTAACTATTTTTAGAAAATCATACAAAAACTCTGGACAGGGAGTTGTAAGTCTCTGAGTGATGTCTAGTGTTTGACCAATTCACGGAGATCTAACCGTTCAAACCTCAATTTTATTTTTGGGTTAGAAACTAGACACACAGAGGCATCTTGTGTCCAAATATCATCAAGATCAAACCATGGGAAGTATGTTTTTTATTTCTTTGAAGTTCTGATCTGCTCTCAACATTTTTTAGAATTCTGTCACAACTTTGATGTATCTTGCAAACAATAGTCTAAATGATCTCTCCATGACCTAGGACTTAAACCATATGTTAATAATGATTAGTTAAGCTTAAATATAGAGGCTAAATGATCCAAACTAAGGAATAATACAATAATTTATTCTTGTTCATGTACATATTCATCCATGTGGCTTGACGCTTGTAATTAGAATTTGTTTGCTTTAGATTTAATTACATTTGATAGATTTAAGCTAGAAGTCTAGGATTGTCATTTAAGATCCAACTTAATATCTTGTATATCACATGGACTAACCCTTTGTTTTGTAGAGCTATCAAGGTATGATTTCTTGAACTCCTCTTTAGTTTATTTTAATTTCTTGATTTTATCAATTTTTCAACTTAATGCGCGACACCTTAGAATTAGGTTCTGCCTTATGTGTATATGTGATTAGATACCTTTTCTTAGGATCTTTCTATATGTATGCATTGCATGTTTAATATTAGCAGGATGGATCCCGGGTAAGTTCTATAGTTCCCTATTTGCATATTCATATTGCTTGCTACTTGAATTATGTGGTTTTTGAATGATATTTTATCACTTGCAATCTTACACCCTTTTAGACATGCTTTTGTGACGTATATCTATATATATGTATTAGTTGAGGACATGCTTAGATAATTAATTCGATTAAAAGGATGTTGAGTAGAGGCTTATCGCGAGATAGGATGAGAAGGGGTGTTTTAGTCCGATGGGCTCCTTCCCTTCTCATTCCATAATCCCCGAACCTAGTTTAACTTCGGTTTCGCAAAAAGATCAGTTGCTTTAAAATGATTTCTTAATTTTTTTTAAAAAAATTTTCCTTTTTAAAAAAAAATTAAGTGGCGACTCATTGTTTTGTATTTTAAATTGAAAAGGATTTTAAAAGAAAAGCTATGGGTAAAGGAAAAATTGCGATATCCATACATGGCCATGGAGTAGGAAAAAACCAAGGCCCTAGCCTTGAGCCTTGGTGCGGCCCAGGCAGAGCTGGCGACGGCTTTGCCCCACCTGGAGGCTTCCCGAGCCCTTGCGGCGGCGGCGGAGACTCGAGCGAAGGCCGCAGTTGAGGTAACGGTGGCAGGATCCATGGAGGAAGCGTTTGACGACGGATTCTTCCAAGGTTATGAAGATCTGAAGCGGCGAATTGCCAGAGATTACCCCAAATGGGACATCTCGTCCTACGAGGGGATTGATTCAGATTACTGGGACGTTGGTCCCCCTGCTGCCGGAGACTCACCTTCCTTGGCCGGAACTACTGAGGAGCCTGCCCTAGGCGGTGGCTTGGGACCGGGAGGCGGAGCTGCCCCGAAAGAAGAGACTGTGGAGACCGAAGACGTGGTCGAGGTGGACGACTAGGGTCCCCGACCTGTTTTCTTCCTTTTTGTTGTTTTGGTTGATGATTTTTTTTGGGAGGCTACTATAACTGCCCCCCAGGCTGTACAAACTATTTTTTAATTAATGAAAAGGTCCTTGAGACTAATCTTTCCATCAATTATTTTTACACTTGAATGCATGTTTGTGATTGCCTGTGATCGACGGGTTGTAAATCTCGTAGGAACCTTGCCTTAGCAAAAGTTAGAATTGTAACTGGTAGAGAACACTTGGTCTTCAGGGACCTGATATGGGGGTCCCGCTCGGGTATAGTACAGGTTTGTGAGTGTTTACTACCCGGGCGATTTCTCTGGGTACTGTAGGTACTTAGGAATGTTAGGAGTGTTCAAGAATTCCAAGTCCTGTTAGTATCCGGTGTGATTTCCTGTTTAGTCTGGTGTTTCCCTGCCCCCCAAGCTTTTGCTAAGGCAGGTGTATAGAGGGGAGACCGTAAGAAACTGACCTGGAACGTGGGTGGTTGCAGAGTCTTTTGGGACTTTCCATCATCAACCATTTGGGGGGCGTTGTCCCCCATTGTAGGTTGGACCTAAGGGAAGCTTGTGCCTCGGGTTTTGGACCCGAGGTCTTTTAAGTGCCTGAGGTCTGACCCTGAGGTCTTTCAAGTACCTGGGGTCTGACCCCGAGGCCTTTTGAGTGCCTGGGGTCTGACCCCGAGGTCTTTTAAGTGATCGAACACGGGGAAGAATCGTTTGGCAGAAAAGGAAACTTTTATTATTATAAAATTGCTCGACCGGAGCTACATTCTTCCTAGCCAACATTATTTTCACGTTTTACTGGAAGTACTTGCAGAGGTGCTGCATGTTCCATAGATGAGAGAGGTCGTGCCCGTCTAGAGTTTGTAACTAATAGGTGCCCGGGCGGTTGACTCGGGTAACTAGGTACGGACCTTCCCAGTTTGGCCCAAACTTTCCGTGGGCCGGGACCTTAGTAGACTGGTTTACAGCCATAAGGACCAAGTCTCCCACTTGGAAACTGCAGTGCTTGGCTCTGCTGTTGAAGTACCGGGAGACTCTCTGCTTGTATGCTGCCACTTTCAGGTAAGCCCGATCTCTTTTCTCTTCTACCAAGTCTAGTTCTCCTCTAAGTGCTTTCTCGTTTCCCCGTTCACTGAAATTTTCCACTCGATAAGTAGGCAACCTGAGCTCTGTGGGGACTACAGCCTCGAACCCGTATGTGAGTGAGAACGAAGTCTCGCCTGTTGGCGCTCGGTGAGTTGTACAGTAGGCCCACATGAGGGTTGGAAGTTCTTCCGCCCAAAGGCTTTTGGCGCCTTCAAGCCTAGTTTTGATTGACTGCAGAATAGTTCGGTTAGTCACCTCTGCCTGTCCATTGGCTTGAGGGTGCTCGGGGGAGGAGTAATGATTCGATATCTCGTACCCTAAACAGAACTGTTGGAACACCGGGGTGTCAAATTATATGACGTTGTCACTGATTAGGACCCGGGGGATGCCAAACCTGCTTAGGATATTCTTATCAATGAAGCCTTCCATCTTTTTCTCGATGATTGCGGCTAAGGGCTCGGCCTCTGCCCACTTGGTAAAGTAGTCCACGGCGATAACCGCGAACTTAACTTGCCCTTTTTCCATCGGGAGGGGACCAACGATGTCGATGCCCCACTGGGTGAACGATCATGGACTGAGAATTGGTGTTTGAAGCTCTTCCGGGCGGTTGATCATCGGGGAGTATCTTTGGCACTTGTCGCACCTCTTTACGTACTCCTGGGAGTCCTGGGCCATAGTCGGCCAGTAATATCCCTGCAGTAGGGCCTTTCTGGAGAGTGCCCGACCTCCGGTGTGATTCCCGCACACTCCCTCGTGGATTTTGTACAATATTGCTTAGACCTGTGCGGGATGGACACAATGGAGATATGGGATTGAGGATTTCCTCGCTTGTAGAGGATTCAATCAACGATGTGGTATCTAGCCGCCCGATATCTGATGGTGGGCTTCCTCTTTTGCCTCCGGTAAAGCCCCGGTTGTTAGAAATGTCACGATTGGATCTATCCAGCTGGGTCCTAGGGCAATCGGTTTGACGTCCATGCATTCTGAATAGGCCATACTTGGCTCGGGCAGGTATTCGATCCTGATCCCGGGCAAGTCTGACTCAGAAGACGAAGTCATGCGGGCTAACCGATCGACCCTAGTAATTTCTCCCCTCAGAATTTGCGTGACGGAGAACGCCTGCAGCTTCTTTGAAACCGCTTGGACAAAAGCCAGATAGGCCACCATATTGTCCTCCCGAGCTTCGTATTCTTGATTGACTTGGTTTATGATGAGCTGGGAGTCGCTGTACCCTTGAATCTGTTGTGCACCGAGGTAGCCAATTGCAGTCCAACCAGCAGGGCTTCATACTCGGCCTCATTGTTGAAGGCTCGAAATTCGAACCTAAGTGCATACTTGAGCTGGATCCCATCCGGCGTAGTCAGGATGATCCCTGCCCTGCTGCCCTGTTTATTGGAAGACCCATCCACATGAAGTATCCAGGTTGGGACATCTGACTTTAGCCTGGGCGGTGGAACTGGCGGGTTGAGCTCTTCCACCGGATCCTCTACGTATGTAAACTCAACAAGAAAGTCTACTACGGCTTGTCCTTTGATAGCCATCCGAGGTTGATAGACCACTTCAAACTCTTCTAATTCCAAGGCCCATTTAACAAGCCTCCCAGACGTCTCGAGCCTGCTCAAGATCCTACGAAGAGGTTGATCTGTGAGGACCATGATGGTGTGAGCCTGAAAGTATGAGTGGAGTCTCTGGGCGAAGGTAATGAGGGTGAATGCAAGCTTCTCTATGTGTGAATATTTGTTTTCTGCGCCTTAAAGTGCCCGGTTGGTGTAGTGGACCGGGAATTGTATCCCGTGTTCTTCTCGGATGAGAGCCGAGCTGACCACTGAGGGTGACACTGCCAAATATAAGAATAATTCCTCGCTTGGCACGGGTGTTGAGAGTAAAGGGGGTAATGCCAAGTACTTCTTGAGTCCTGCTTTCTCGCACTCTACCGACCACTGAAAGGCCTTACGGAGGATTCTAAAAAATGGCAGGCACCGGTCGGTAGCTCGGGAGACGAACCTGTTCAATGCGGCGACCCGCCCGGCCAAGCTCTGAACTTCATTGGTTGACCTGGGTGACCGCATGTTTATAATGGCCTGGATTTTGTCAGGGCTTGCTTCAATACCCCGTTTGCTCACTAGGTGTCCCAAAAACTTTCTGGACGAGACGCCAAATGTGCACTTGGTCGGGTTCAACCTCATCCCGAACTTCCTCAAAATGCTGAAGGCCCCGGCTAGATGTTCAAGATGGTCTGACTCGTCTCGGCTTTTGACTAAAAGATCATCAACGTAGACTTCCATGGATTTCTTGATCAGGTCCTTAAACGTGTGATTGATTAGGTGTTGATAGGTTGCCCCGGCGTTCTTGAGGCCGAAGGGCATTACCTTGTAGCAGTACGTTCCTTGGTCCATGATGAAAGAGGCATTCTCTTCATCCCCGGGGTACATGATGATCTGATTGTACCCCGAGTAGGCGCCTATGAATGAGAGGAGTGCATAACCAGCTATGGAGTCCACAAGGAGGTCTATCCTAAGCAGCACTCCTGTCACGCCCCGGAATGGCATAAATAGAGAAAAATAAATTTCCTTTATGGGTCCATAAGGAATGACAGGTGAAAGTCACTAATAATCCACACCACGCAGTACTAGTCCAAAAGAAAAGCAACAGTAATCAACTGAAAATAGCACACTGTGCTAACTATTACAAAATATCAGAGTATGGTCCACAGGATCACAACAGGTCTGAAGACAACAAATGCCCAAGTACCCGTTAACAAAAGATTAAACTGAACAACTGAAATTAAATCTAATTATAACATCTTCAGTCTTCAACTGGCATAAGGATAATCCTTCCTGGCGTAACTGTCATCGGTGGGGCCCTCCTCTGGATAATAGTCATTAGTGTACTGGTCCTTACCTGCAGAATAAGGGACAGGATATTCTGGACGGGGAATGTCCAGGCAATAAAAAGGCCGTCAGCTTACTGAGAGCTGAGTGAGAATAAACTAACGAAGTACCAGTTATCTGAAGTAAACACAAGCTTATAAAAACACGAGTTAACATCTTATTATAAAATAATATTATCTTATTCTTCTATTCATTCTTGTAAACCGACCCTTAACGTCTTGTTACTCGAATACTGAACTCAACATATTCTGATCTTTCCTGAACAGACTCAATCGTTTAACTCTAGGGATACACCCTTATTCTGTCCATCGCTTTTAAGAGCATATGAACAGCTCACCGCATGTCATGGACTCCACGTCAGTCTGTCCCCAGCTTTTAAGAACAATGGTCCTGTTCACCGCATTTCAGGGATATAACGTTTCGAACAAAGCATATCAATCTTATTGCCACGACTCAACGTCATCTACTAGTGATCCCAGCTCACCGCTTTTAAGAACAATAGTCCTGTTCACCGCTTTTAAGAGCATATCATAGATCATCCAGTCTATCCTAGGACTATTTGGTCCAGCTCACCGCTTTTAAGAGCATATGCACAGCTCACCGCTTTTAAGAGCATATCATGACCGAACGTCCATCCACGTACCATTCCCAGAACTTACCAAACCTACTTACGTTCCATTCTACATCGACACATGACAATTCCCAATGTGGCCTGACTACTCGGATTAAAAGAAACGGATATCGAACTCATATCAGAAACAACACGTCAACCCACGTCTTCATATTACTTTTTATTCATTATCCATAAATCTTTGGTGTCACATTTCTCCTGTCTACCCCATAGTCGCATAAGGGAATCTGAATCAGGAATCGAACAACTAAACCTCTTATATAAAAAAACAGGCAAAGGAAACCATGTCCTGATCATGTCAATCGATTGGGACAGAGGTTCAATCGATTGGAACAAAAGTTATATCAATCGATTGAGAAACATGTCAATCGATTGGGATGTCAATCGATTGAAATCCTATTCAATCGATTGGGATGCAACTGATGTCAATCGATTGAGATTTATGTCAATCGATTGGTACTACGTCTTCTCCAGCAGATTGTAAAAACAGCATATATAAACATACACAACATGCATGTAACCCATCTAAACATCATAATAACTTGCATAAACATCACATAAAGGGACCAAGTGAGTTAGGACTCACCTAGGGTGCGTTTGGATGGGTGTTAAAGCTTGAAACCAACTTCTCTCTCTCTTCCTTCTCTTTCTTCTTCCTCTTTGTCCGGCCTTCTCTCTCTCTATCTCTTCCTTCTTCTTCTTTCTGCTTCTTCTTCTTCTCCCCAGCTGCCAAGGGCAGTGTGTGTGTGTATGATATAGATATATAGATAGATATATGTATATCTCTCAAGAGGTATGTATATCTCTCTCTCTCTCTAGGTCTGAAAAACAGCCCCAAGGCCACAAAATGAAACATATATATAGAGATAAGGGAGTGCCACGCGTTTAAAGCTGAAGGAAAGAAGAAAACATTTCTCAGGTTATGTCAATCGATTGAGACACCAGTCAATCGATTGGTAACAGATATTTATAGTCAATCGATTGGTAACAATGTCAATCGATTGAGATGAATGGCAATCGATTGGAAAGTTTGACACGTCATCACTTTTAGTCGGTTGAATGTAAATCGATTGGGATAACTTATCAATCGATTGGTATCAAAAAGTGTCAATCGATTGGGAATATGTCAATCGATTGGTATCAAAATTCACCAAAAGGAAGAGAAAGTTTATACGAGTATAGAAATGAAATACCGGGTCTTATTAATATACCGAAATACAGGGTATTACATCATCCACCACTCAACAAAAGATTTTGCCCTCGAAATCAAAAGCAACAAGGTCTAAAACAAAAACGAAAACTTCTCGCGCATCTCTGACTCTAGCTCCCACGAAGCTTCTCCTTCATCGTGATGCTTCCACTGAATTTTGACTAACGGAATCTCCTTGTTCCTGAGTTTCTTGATTCCTCGATCTAGAATGCGAACAGGTCCTTCGTCGAACGTAACGTTGCTGTTGACTTCGATATCCTCAAAGTTGATCTCGTGCGTTGGGTTGTGAACACACTTCCTCAGCATACTGATGTGAAAAACGTTGTGCACTCCTGACATCTTTGGTGGCAACGCAAGGCGATAAGCAACTTTTCCAACACGCTCCAGAATCTCGAATGGTCCCATGAAACGTGGCGATAACTTGCCCCTTTTCTGACCAAATCTGACGATTCCTCGAACAGGTGAAACCTTGAGTAATACGTGATCTCCAATGGCAAACTCCAAGTCTTTGCGTCGCTTGTCAGCATAACTCTTGTATCTGGTCTGGGCTGTTTTCATCTTCTCACGTACGACTTGAATCTTCTTGCTGGTTTCTCGTACCATTTCTGGCCCAAGAAGTTGACTATCTCCGACTTCGGTCCAACATAACGGCGATCGGCAAGGTCTTCCGTACAAAGCTTCAAATGGCGCCATATCTATACTCGAATGATAACTATTATTATAGGCGAACTCAATCAGAGGTAAGTGTATCTCCCAAGTACTTTCAAAATCAATGACACAAGCTCGTAACATATCTTCCATCACTTGATTAACTCGTTCCGTCTGTCCATCTGTCTGCGGATGAAAAGCTGAACTCAAGTTCAATGTCGTTCCCATTGCTGTCTGGAGACTCTTCCAGAATTCTGCCGTAAAGCGCGAATCTCGGTCTGACACAATAGATACAGGCACTCCATGTAATCGTACAACGTGTTGTAGATACATTCGGCTCAAACGTTCTACTGAGTATGTCATGCTATAGGCAATAAAATGTGCCGTCTTAGTAAGTCGATCCACGATTACCCATACAGCATCGTGATTCTGCTGTGACTTCGGCAATCCTACCACAAAATCCATGGTTATGTGTTCCCATTTCCATTGAGGAATTGGTAACGGTTGTAGCAATCCAGGTGGTCTCTGATGTTCTGCCTTTACTTGTTTACAAGTAAGACACTGAGAAACATACTCTGCCACATCTCTCTTCATTCCTTCCCACCAAAAATTTCTCTTCAGATCCTTGTACATCTTCGTACTTCCGGGATGAATAGTCATTCGTGACTTATGTGCTTCATCTAATATTTCCTTCCGGAGATTTTCTTCATTAGGTACGCAGAGTCTACCTTTACATCGTAAGGCTCCGTCTGTACTTATACTCCAGACTTCTGGTTCCTTGGCTGACATCTTGGCGAACCATAACTTCAAATCTTCTGTTGTCTGCTGAGCCTCTTTGATACGACTGATCAAAGTCGGTTGTACCATAAGACATCCAAAATGTTGTCCTTTCATTGGCTCCACTGGCTGAAGATCAAATTCAGCTAAAACTTCTATCCATTCTCTAATTAGTAATGCAGCGATCACTAATCGAGGTTTACGGCTCAAAGCGTCTGCTACTACGTTTGCTTTACCTGGATGGTATTGTAAAGAAAAGTCATAGTCTTTGAGTAACTCCATCCATCTTCGCTGTCGCATGTTCAACTCCTTTTGAGAGAACAAAAACTTCAGACTCTTATGATCGGAAAATAAGTCAAACTTTTCTCCATAGAGATAGTGTCTCCAAATTTTCAATGCAAACACTATTGCTGCTAATTCCAGATCATGCGTTGGATAATTTTTCTCATGTACCTTCAATTGTCTTGATCCATAGGCGATGACATTTCCATCTTGCATAAGCAAACATCCAAGTCCTTGGTACGATGCATCACTGTAGATCACGTACTTTTCTCCACTCTTAGGTAATGCGAGTACTGGTGCAGAAGTCAATCTTTCTCTTAACTCCTGAAATGCACCCTCATGCTTGTCTGTCCATTCATACTTCGTCTCCTTTCTTGTCAAGTTTGTCAAGGGTCCTGCTATCTTGGAAAATCCTTCGACAAATCTTCTGTAATATCCTGCTAAACCCAGAAAACTTCTGACTTCGGTTGCATTCGTCGGTCTGTTCCAGCTTAAGACTGCATCAATCTTAGATGAGTCTACCGAAATACCGTCCTGAGATATAACATGTCCCAAGAATTTGACTTCCCGTAGCCAAAACTCACACTTGCTGAACTTTGCATACAACTTGCTATCTCGAAGTGTCTGCAAGGCAACCTGTAAATGCTCCTTGTGATCTTCTTCTGTCTTTGAGTAGATCAGTATATCATCAATTAACACTATAATGAATTTATCCAGATATAGTCTGAATACTCTATTCATCAAGTCCATAAATACTGCTGGCGCATTCGTCAATCCGAAAGGCATAACTAAAAACTCGTAATGCCCGTATCTTGTCCTGAATGCAGTCTTCGATACATCCTCTGGTCGAACTAACAATTGGTGGTATCCTGAACGCAGATCGATCTTGGAAAAGATCCTAGATCCTTGTAACTGGTCGAATAGATCATCTATCCGAGGTAATGGATATCTATTCTTAATCGTAACCTTGTTCAACTCCCTGTAGTCTATACAGAGTCGAAGTGTTCCGTCCTTCTTCTTTACAAACAGAACTGGTGCTCCCCAAGGCGACGTACTCGGACGAACAAATCCTAGATCCTCGAGTTCTTGAACTTGCTTCTTCAATTCCAACATCTCGGTTGGTGCCATCCTATATGGAGTTTTAGAAATAGGCAATGTACCAGGTACTAATTCCATACAGAAGTCTATTTCTCTTTTCGGTGGAAGTCCTTTAATATCCTGAAATACATCTTGAAAGTCTCGTACAATAGGAATTTGATCCATCGTAAGCTCTGTACTCGTACTAATGATCGTAGCTAAACCATTCGTAAGGAACAGGTCGCTTGTCGGTTGACACTGAAATCTGATCGTCGGCTTTCCTTGTATTGGAAATACAATCGTCCTAGTAAGGCAATCCAAATTGGCACTGTACTTAGTTAACCAATCCATCCCTAGGATAACATCGAATTCTGACATCGACAGAACTACCAAGTCTGCTGGAAGATTCCTATCTCCCAAAGTCAATGGGCAATCTCTACACACCTTACTCAACTTAACTGTCACTCCTAATGGTGACACAACATTCAGTGTTGACTCAAGTGTCTGGGGTTCTAAACCCATCTGACGCACAATCTTAATAGCAATAAAAGAACGTGCGGCTCCAGTATCAAATAAAGCTTTAACTGGACTATGAAAGAGTACAAGTGTACCTTCCAAATGTTGCTGCTCATCAGCATTAAAGCCTGCTCCTTCCGGAATAATAGCATTCATTCTCGTCTGATCAGGAGGTCCTTGAATTCCTTGTACTGGTGCTCCGTAGTATCCTCCTTGTGGCGCACGACAATCCTTACTCAAGTGTCCTGGTTTGTTGCAGTTGTGGCAGACAATATCCGGCCTGCGATTAGATCTATGGGTAGTGCAGTTCCTTGCAATATGTCCTGGCTTTCCACAGTTAAAACATCCTCCACTATTGCTGGATGGGGCTGTTAGTAATGCCTGTGGCTGTGACCCCTGCTGGCGATATTGTTGAGGTCGATTATAACTCTGCTGCGGTTTCCTGGTTCCTTCCCAGGTTCTCTTGTTTCCTTGAAAATTTTCCTGAGGTCTCCATCCTTGGGTATTTCTCGGTGGTCGATTATGGAAATTCCTCTGTTGAAACCCTCGTAACGACTGAGGTCGATTCGTCTGTGATTGTTGTACTGGATTAGCATCCTTTTCTAATCCTGTAGCAAATCTAACAATTTCCTCATACGACTGGTTCAAATGACCAACCATCATATGTCTGAGGTGGGGGTTCAGTCCTTGGTGAAATCTCTTTACCTTCTTTTGCGGCGTGTCTATCATATGCTGAGCAAATCTGGATAGACGCTCGAACTATGTTGTGTATTCCCGTACATTCCATCCTCCTTGGATCAAATTGAGAAAGTTCCTTTCCTGTTGATCTCTCTCATCTTCTGGAAAATACTTCTCCAAAAATCTGCCTTTGAATGTCTCCCACGACATAGCTCTAGCGGCATCGATCCCAATAGTGGCTTGCTCAGCTTCCCACCAATCTGCGGCGGCGTAAGTAAGCTGAAACGTAGCAAGGCGACGTTTCTCTTGTTCGCTGCATTCCAATGCTCCAAATATTAACTCCATCTCTCTTATCCATTGCTCTGCTTTCCATGGTTCTGTTAGTCCATCAAACTTTTCGGGACGTAACCCACGAAAATTTGCTAACAGCTTATCTCCAGTCTGTCTTGGTGGCGGGGGTGCAAAAGGTCTCTGGTGGGTGGAGTGATTATATGTATCCTCCACATGCTCCATCCTCTGCATAAATGCTTCGAATATTCCCGTCGGATCCATCCCTTCCGGAATAGGTGCTCCATTACGTGCTTGGTGATTTCTCAAGGGTCCTACCATGATGATAACGAGTATCGCCTACAAGAGACATATGGATCAGCTGAAAGTCTTCACGTAGAAACGAACTCAAGATAGAATAAGAAACAGCTAGACTAACAATTCTACTAAACAACACAGCACAACGCAATAACCAAAAGTACTGCTCGTATATATATTATCAAAAGATGTACCGTATAGTACACACTAGTCAAACTGTGTACCATATGGGACAAGAGTTACAACAACTAAAGTCAGCTAATACTATACAAAGCTATGGTCAATAGCTATCTCTCAAGCTCCCAAAAATCTAGTGGACAAAATGTCCTGGTAAAACTAACAAAACTAAGCCCTGCAGGTCCTGACTCAAAAGTCGTCAGCATCTGATCCTGCTGGTGGTGCCTCGTCCTCTGGGTCCATATCCATCTCCTCGAGTGGATCATCCTCAACTGGTGCGACAAGATCTCCGACTACTACCCCTATATCCCAATCCTCTATCATCTCTACATCATCGTCCTCCATCACGTCTGCTATCGCCTGGTTAGCGACATCAACGGCTACTGCAGCAAAACCATCAGCTATGTCAAGAGCTCCTGCTATCGCGGCCTCTCCTATAACAAAACCTGCTGGCTGAGCGATCATCTGAGCTATCCATCCTACTGCCATATCGGCCATGGCTGCCATATGCATAATCGGTCCGGCTGGTATCTGAAGCACAACAGGTACCTCTGGCACAACTATCTCCTCGGGGTCATCCTCCTCATCTACTACTATGTCTGCCTCAATAGCCTCTGGGTCTGGCACTGGATCCTCTGGCTCAAACCCTGGCTCCTCGGGGTCATCCTCAGGGTCATCATCATCTGCATCGTCTGCATGCTCATCCTCTACTGGGTCCTCGTCATCTATCGGCTCCTCCTCTCCATCTCCGTCCATGTCCTCATCGGGATGCTCATCCTCAGGCTCTAGATCCTCCTCATCCTCTATCGGCTCAGGCTCTGGCTCTGGGACAGGTACTGGTGATGGTGGGGCTGCTGCTGCTGCTGCTGGTGCAACTACGGGCTCTGGTGGACCGGCTACAATAGCTCTCAACTCAATCTCATCCATCTCTGGCTTACTCAAAACTAGTCGTAACATCTCCTGGCAAATGTCTCTACCGACCCTCGCAGTATGGTAAGCATCCATGCGCATCTGTGTCGGGTGAGTACTCCTGGTCACATAAAGTGCTCTCCACATGTCCTCCTCTAAATGTCGACTAGCTATCTGGCACACACGCTCACGATAAAACTCTGGGTCAGCTGGCTCCATGGTATCTCCATGGATAATATGTCCTCCATAAGCATCAGTCACAAACTGGTGAAACTCCGGATCCATGCTATCCTGCAAAGGAAACTATCTATCGTCAGGAAGACGAACTTATCTTATACTCATATCTCATCTCAAAGAATCTTAACAACACTAGGACCAGATGGTGTGGAATGATCGGTGAACAACAGTATCACCCCCCTAGAGTACCAAACTCAGGCTCTGATACCAAAAACCCTGTCACGCCCCGGAACGGCATAAATAGAGAAAAATAAATTTCCTTTATGGGTCCATAAGGAATGACAGGTGAAAGTCACTAATAATCCACACCACGCAGTACTAGTCCAAAAGAAAAGCAACAGTAATCAACTGAAAATAGTACACTGTGCTAACTATTACAAAATATCAGAGTATGGTCCACAGGATCACAACAGGTCTGAAGACAACAAATGCCCAAGTACCCGTTAACAAAAGATTAAACTGAACAACTGAAATTAAATCTAATTATAACATCTTCAGTCTTCAACTGGCATAAGGATAATCCTTCCTGGCGTAACTGTCATCGGTGGGGCCCTCCTCTGGATAATAGTCATTAGTGTACTGGTCCTTACCTGCAGAATAAGGGACAGGATATTCTGGACGGGGAATGTCCAGGCAATAAAAAGGCCGTCAGCTTACTGAGAGCTGAGTGAGAATAAACTAACGAAGTACCAGTTATCTGAAGTAAACACAAGCTTATGAAAACACGAGTTAACATCTTATTATAAAATAACATTATCTTATTCTTCTATTCATTCTTGTAAACCGACCCTTAACGTCTTGTTACTCGAATACTGAACTCAACATATTCTGATCTTTCCTGAACAGACTCAATCGTTTAACTCTAGGGATACACCCTTATTCTGTCCATCGCTTTTAAGAGCATATGAACAGCTCACCGCATGTCATGGACTCCACGTCAGTCTGTCCCCAGCTTTTAAGAACAATGGTCCTGTTCACCGCATTTCAGGGATATAACGTTTCGAACAAAGCATATCAATCTTATTGCCACGACTCAACGTCATCTACTAGTGATCCCAGCTCACCGCTTTTAAGAACAATAGTCCTGTTCACCGCTTTTAAGAGCATATCATAGATCATCCAGTCTATCCTAGGACTATTTGGTCCAGCTCACCGCTTTTAAGAGCATATGCACAGCTCACCGCTTTTAAGAGCATATCATGACCGAACGTCCATCCACGTACCATTCCCAGAACTTACCAAACCTACTTACGTTCCATTCTACATCGACACATGACAATTCCCAATGTGGCCTGACTACTCGGATTAAAAGAAACGGATATCGAACTCATATCAGAAACAACACGTCAACCCACGTCTTCATATTACTTTTTATTCATTATCCATAAATCTTTGGTGTCACATTTCTCCTGTCTACCCCATAGTCGCATAAGGGAATCTGAATCAGGAATCGAACAACTAAACCTCTTATATAAAAAAACAGGCAAAGGAAACCATGTCCTGATCATGTCAATCGATTGGGACAGAGGTTCAATCGATTGGAACAAAAGTTATATCAATCGATTGAGAAACATGTCAATCGATTGGGATGTCAATCGATTGAAATCCTATTCAATCGATTGGGATGCAACTGATGTCAATCGATTGAGATTTATGTCAATCGATTGGTACTACGTCTTCTCCAGCAGATTGTAAAAACAGCATATATAAACGTACACAACATGCATGTAACCCATCTAAACATCATAATAACTTGCATAAACATCACATAAAGGGACCAAGTGAGTTAGGACTCACCTAGGGTGCGTTTGGATGGGTGTTAAAGCTTGAAACCAACTTCTCTCTCTCTTCCTTCTCTTTCTTCTTCCTCTTTGTCCGGCCTTCTCTCTCTCTATCTCTTTCTTCTTCTTCTTTCTGCTTCTTCTTCTTCTCCCCAGCTGCCAAGGGCAGTGTGTGTGTGTGTATGATATAGATATATAGATAGATATATGTATATCTCTCAAGAGGTATGTATATCTCTCTCTCTCTCTCTAGGTCTGAAAAACAGCCCCAAGGCCACAAAATGAAACATATATATAGAGATAAGGGAGTGCCACGCGTTTAAAGCTGAAGGAAAGAAGAAAACATTTCTCAGGTTATGTCAATCGATTGAGACACCAGTCAATCGATTGGTAACAGATATTTGTAGTCAATCGATTGGTAACAATGTCAATCGATTGAGATGAATGGCAATCGATTGGAAAGTTTGACACGTCATCACTTTTAGTCGGTTGAATGTAAATCGATTGGGATAACTTATCAATCGATTGGTATCAAAAAGTGTCAATCGCTTGGGAATATGTCAATCGATTGGTATCAAAATTCACCAAAAGGAAGAGAAAGTTTATACGAGTATAGAAATGAAATACCGGGTCTTATTAATATACCGAAATACAGGGTATTACAACTCCTTAGGGCAGGCCTTGTTCAGATTAGTGAAATCTACACACATTCTCCACTTCCCATTGCTTTTCTTGACTATTACCATATTTGCTAACCAGTCAGGATAGTGTACCTCTCGAATGGAATTGGCTTTCAGGAGCTTCTCGACTTCCTCATGTACTATCGCCTGTCTCTCGGGTGCCATGCCCCGCCTCTTCTGTTTGACCGGACGGGAATCCGAGTTGGTATTGAGACAGTGAGACATGACCCGGGGATCTATCCCAAGCATGTCCTCATGGCTCCAGGCGAAGAGATCCTGGCTTTGCCGCAGGAACTGAACCAGCTCCTCCTTGAGGCCTGGCTCTAAGAGAGTGCCAATGCTGACGGTCCGGTCAGGAAAACAAGGATCCAACACCACATATTCCAGCTCTTCTATTGGACCTACTCCGTCACTTTTGTCTCTGGGGTCCATCTCCTGAATGTTTAGCATTTCTGTTATGGCTTCCCGGCGCAAGGAACTGACATAGCAACTTCGAGCAACGGCTTGGTCTCCTCGTAGGCTCCCGGGTCCTTGAGGGGTTAGGAATTTAACCACCAGGCTGTACATTGACACTACCGCCTTGGCCTTGTTGAGAGTTGGCCTTCCCAGGATGACATTGTACGTAGATGGGGCTTCCATGACCACAAAGCTTATCAGTACAGATGCCTGCTGAGGGTAGGCTCCCATAAGGACCGAGAGCTCAATGGTACCAAGCGGTTGGGTACTGGACCCGTTGAAACCTACCAGAGGAGTGGTCACTGGTTGGAGCCGATCCCTAGATATCCCGAGCTGATCGAATGCTGAGACAAACATGATGTCGGAGGAGCTGCCCGTGTCTACCAATACCCTTTTGATAACGTAGTTTGCTACAAGAGCATCACTACCAGCGGATCATCATGAGGGTAGTGCAGGTCTAGCATGTCCTTGGATGAGAACGTCAACACATCGGTTGGGGAAGAGCGGGTGGATTGAACATGCCAGACATCCAATTGGGATACCCGAGCATGCCTCTTCCTGGCCGACTATGAATCCCCTCTGCCCGAAGTGCCTCTGGAGATTACATTGATTTGCCTGAGGGGTCGCAGCTGCTCAAGAGCTCGAGTTTCTTACCAAGGTCGTCTGTCTGCTACCACGAATTTGGCTAGGTGGCCCTGCTTGATCAGCTTCTCAATGGTAATCTTAAGCTTAAAGTAATCCTCTGTGTCATACCCGTGATCTTTGTGGAAGCAGCAAAACTTGTCCCGGTTCCTCTTACCGGGCGGACTTTTTAACTTGGCGGGCTCCAGGAGTAGCCTCTGGATCTTTGCAGCGACCATAATTTCGTGGATTGGCCGGTCAAGTGGGGTGAAGGTAATCGGGGTCTGATCCCGACTGCTTCTCTACTGATCTTGCCTGGGATTCTTTCCCGGACCCTTCTCGGAGCCCTCATGTTTCCGTTTAGCTTTCGGGGACTCTTCTCCCGTAAAGCTAGCGCGCTTGGACTTCAGAAACTCCTTTGTGTCGATGTACTTTCTGATCCTCTCTGAGAGTTCCACCAGGGTTGTCGGTCAGTCATGGTGGAACAACGTAGCAACTTTGGTGTGTTGAACCCCCAAGCAGAAAGCCATGATTGCAGTCATTTCGTTCAGGTTGTGGATCTAGAGCCTCTGCTGATTGAAACGATCCACGTACTCCCTCAGGGACTCTCCCTTTTGCTGCTTGACGGTAAGCAGCTGGGTGTCCGCTTGTGACCGGTCGAGCATCCCCATGAACTGGCTGATGAAGAGCTTGCTCAATGTCTTGAAGTCACCAACCGTTCGGGGTTTCAGAGCATGGAACCACTATGCGGCTGGGCCTTTAAGAGTACTAGGGAAGGCCAGGCATAATAACTCATTGACCGTGGTGACTAGCGCCATCTGAGCCTTGTAAATGCGGACATAATCTACTGGGCTCCCTGAACCATCATACGAGCTGAGATGTGGCGGTTTGAATTTTCGCAGGATGGGAATGCAGTAACCCGAGCGGTGTAGGGCGACTCGGTCTTTGTATTGGTATGATCGTGGCGCTGCTTGTGGTTCAATTTTTTGATTTGCTGCTGCAACTCCTCGATCTGGGCCTTTACATCTCGCCCGGTTCTCCTCTCCATATCCGAGCGGTACATCGGGTCCGATGATGAGGCCTCCTCCTCAAAGTGCGTAGTCCTCGGGGATAGAACCTGGCTCCAACTCTGGGTAATTGTGTGCCTAAGATCTCCCCGGCTCTTGACCAGAGGGTCTTTAGCCGATTCCCAGGCCTTTTGTCCTGATTCCTCCCCTCTGGCGGCGCGTCATTTGTTGATGATATCTTTAGCATCTTCCACCCGGCGAGAATTGGTCTAAGCTCGCCGTCTGGCATGCCTGGGTTCTCTGCTACGGTCACTGTCCTTGGCGCATTCCCAATTTGACGGGGACACCGGCGCAGAGTGGGTATAGTTCCGAACTCGTGCGGGCTCCCGATCAGGGACACTCTTCCCGGGTTGGTTCTTGGATTGAGGACGCTTTTCCTATAGGGCCAATAGCGCTTCAATTGGCTGCTGGGTTTGCCGGTGGCCTTCCAGGAGTTGCACGAGCGCCGCTGTTACTTGCTCGGAGGTCATGGAGGCGGCCTGCTGCACGAATTGCAAGTTCTCCTAACCGACCTGGGCAGTAATTTTCTAACTCGTCTTTGGTGGCATGTTAATCAGTCAAGAAATTTGTTGGTGAAATTTTTTTTCGAGTTCCCACAACGGTGCCAAACTGATGTCAAAATTTGGGTCAGAAGAAATATATGAAAGAGATGGACACAATGGAGTTTGTATGTGGTTCGGCCCCATTAATGAGGTAGCCTACGTCCACGGGTGCATCAGTGCGCTTTACTAGCAGATCACCGGCGGGCCTGGTGAGCCAACAGTTGGGCGGCACTACCAGTAATACCAATCGGGTGTATGCGTCTTAGTAAAAATAATATGCTATTCTTTAGGTCCCACAAGATGTGCTAAATCAAATTCAGCCCCAACCTCGAAATACATATAGTTTTCTAGCCCTCTACCTGTTCTTTCTCTTCCTCTTCCTCTTTAAGCCATAGCAACTCACAATCAATTGGATACCAAATTTGTGGAAACTAGAGTCAAATTCCAAACCACAAGACAATAGTTAACCAATCAATAGAAACCCACAACCAAATAGAGTACAATTTCAATCCACAAACAATCAACAAGCCACAATCTAACAAGAAGTCAATTCACAACCAACCAAACCCAAAAATGAACCAATGAATCTTGAGACTATGGAATGTCTTACTAAAATATCAATTCAGCAACCCAAATGGTTACTATAGCAATTCCACGAAAAGAACTCAGTCATGCGCACCATTCGAGGTCACATGAATGCCTTCAAAAGCAAAACTAGCAATCGGTAACCCCCCAATGGACCGTTGAACATCCCATTCAAATAAATTGCAACGTCAATTCCAAAGCAAAGTGCTAGCAACTAGAATTTGGAGGTCCAATCACTATTTGGACCCCTAGTCACAGGTTCAAATGGTTTAATTAGAGGCACTATTTGGTTTAAATATGGTAAGCTCTCCTTCAACTCATCTCAACTATTCATGATTTATAATCGCGATGCATCCTTCATGGCTTGAATCAGTCTCAAGGTTGGATTTCAACTGGACATGTACCAGTCGACTGAGAAATTGAGACTCCAGTCGACTGAGTCCTCGACACAATCGACTGGATTGGGCGGTTTATATGTTATACTCTCTATAATTTCAAAGCAGTCGACTGGGTCCCCGACGCAGTCGACTGGTAGCACCTGTAATTTTCTTACCTTTTCTCCCAAATTTCTGTATTTCCATTCCTGTATTTCTTTCTGTAATTCTATTTACTATAATATAAGTTCACCTTTCTGAGTTTCTTTATGATTTTTATTGTTTATATGTTCGATTTTTGTTTATGCTTGTATGCTAGACCCTTGGGAAAACTTTGTTGAGAAAGTAACCCCGAGCATTCAAGAACCCCGAGCGCTCAAGCCTAAAATAGAGAGCATTCCTTTAATAGAGTTTTTGAGTGATCACCTCTATACATTCATACACATACACACACACACATACACACACACACACATCCTCTTTGTTGTTGAGGTAAGATGAAGATCAGGAAAGGGAATTCCATAAATTTGTTATCTCCATGATCTAAGTTGAAGCAAGTTCTATTTGAAGCTCTACTAGTTCAATATCAAGCTTTCTCAATAATTTTCATATTTATTATCATCCATTCACAATCCTAGTACTTGTGAGCATAGATTCTCACTTAAAAATCCTTAGAATCAGTTTTTACATGTTATATCCAACATGCAAGTAATCCATGAGTAGTTATTGTCTTTGCATATGAATGAAACTAATGATCAAGTACTTTTCTATTGAATAAATAGTTTTTATGATCATCCAAACATGTTTGAAACCTATATGAGTATCAATTCATACTTAAATACTTGTAGGATCAGTTTATACAATGTTTTTGTTAACTTGCAAGAAGATCCAATTCATTTTCGTACATGCATGTGAGTTTTAACTTAGAATCTGTTTTATTGCAAAACTCGAGCGCTCGCACCTTGTGGGAGTGCTCGAGCTACGAGCGATCGAGACTGCCAATTTTTTTTGTTCTTGTTGTTGTATGTTTCTTGAGATTGTGGTTATATATATATATATATATATACGGGGGACTTTGTCTTTAGGCGCTGTATGTTCACTTAGACACAAACGCACTTAAGATATTTGCTAAGCTGAAAATTATGCCTATGTGTTGACTTGAGCATTGGTCTTGAACTCTGAATTGACGACGACTTCCGTAATGCAATGACTCTGATAATTGGAATAATGTACGCCTAATAAGATCGGAACTTATAAATTAATTTACGTTTTATTCGTCGTGCAATGCTTAACATACCATTATACTTCGATCAACTTCCTTGAGTTGGATATATATATATATATATATATATTCGTTTAGTCTTCCGAGGATCTTTGAGTCATAGGGGTTTCAGTTGGTTATGGTTGTCAGTATTGGTGGTAATGATGGGAATGTCGATTGATGATTGATGATGAGAATGGAATCTGGAAATGAATATCTCTTAGTTGAGTCATCTGCTAAAGCATTTTCACTATGCTCTTCGGCCATTAAGGCACTGTAGTTTACTCACCAAGCGGCCGATAAGGCATTTTCATATTCATATGAGAATAGGTCATGGACCTTGGATCTCTTGGTTGAGTCGGCTGTTAAAGCACTTTTACTACGCTCTTCTGCCGTTAAGGCACTGTAGATTACTCACCAATTAAGCGGATGTTAAAGCATTTTCATCCGAAACCAACAGCTCATGCCAGAATTGTGGAAGGAGTTGTAGTATATGGTTTTGGGTTTTGGGAAATGGTTATCGATCGGTCTTTTCGATTGTAAGGCATGAAACATTTCGAGTTTGGATTTTCATATTGTGGTCTAGTTTGTCTTAATTCCTCGATAACTTCTAAATATGATTATAAGCCGTCTAAGGAATAATGAACTGTAGTGTTTCTCTTAACTATTGCTAACGATGCTTTGTAAGAATTTATGCTCACTCAGCTTGTATTCAAGCTGATGACATTTTATGCCGCTGGACCTTTCACGTCCAGCGATGCCAGGATTAGCAGGTGAGGCCCAGCCCAGAGGCACCAACGAAAATGGCGGGAATACGGATGAGGGCCACCATAATGATGGGTATCCGGGAGAGGACTACTACGGGGATCTCTATGAATTCGCTAGTTGAAGATGGAATTTTCTTAGTCCTCTGTTATCTTTTATATTATAATGTAATAAACTAGTTTGCTGTTGGATTTTGTGACACTAGGTGTCAAAAGACTATTTCTCTTTTATTCTGTTCCTTTTTGGTTTTATTCATGGTCTGTAATATAATGTTTAATGTATGAACAATAATGTTTAATATTAGTATGCCGTGTTTGAATTAGATACATACCCAATATTATTATGCCTCTAGTTAATATTTTTGTTGAGGACAATCAGGAGCATCTCCAACCAGTCGCGTGTCCACGTGTCCAAAGGTAGGAAATTTATTTTTCCCTACTTTGCCACTCCGGGGCATGACAACTAGACCTCTGTTTTCAAAATGGATTATTTCTAGAGTGTTTCAATTGAGCAAAACTTTTAAGACTCTGATGTTATGGATTGTACTTATGATTTCCGCTACTATTTTACTTTAATCGAATTGGATGAGCCTTGGTGGTGTGCCATGTATCCTATTTCCGACCGTAGCAGAATGGGTCATGACAAAACCCATCGTCAAAATTTCACTTTAAGTTATTTATATATATCAAATTTTGTAAGACGGTACTTGAGGGCTTTGTCCCAACTAATCTATGGGCAAGGGCGAAGTCAAGATTTGAGATCAATGGGGGCACACACTTACATGAGGCTCGAGCCAATTTTTTTCCTAGTAGAAACACTATAATTTTGAATTTTTAGTGTTTTAAAATTGTGTTGTCGTCTCCTGGATTTCTGGATTTGACATATAGTATGTTAGGTTAAAATATGGTTATTCAAATAGAAATTACTATCTCTACAACTCTTTTCAAAGGAAGTGCATTCATATGCTTAATTTCTTTTTTTTTTTCTCCGCTAATTAATTCATATACAAAAATTAATATGTTAAAATGGATATCTATAACAATTGAGACTAGTAAATGAAAGAAGTTGCTTATTTGGGTGAAAATTATTAAAATTTTAAGGCCCAAAATGAGATTTACGAGTTTAGAAGGGGTAAATTAAAATTTCAAGAGGAAAAATATGTAAGGTAAAAAATAATAATATTCGAAAGTTGAAGGGGGGGGGGGGGGGGGGGGGAAGGGCTCCTTCTGCAGTTCGTGTAAGTATTAAATTCAACGATTGTATAGTCCTACATGGTAATATGATATAACAACCCCAATAAGAATTCTATATGAATCCATCTGACCTCCTATTTCTAGAGGAATCATTATCTAACTCAACTAAAAAAAATTCCAACTCAGACAAAATATAAAATTTATGAGAGGGGATAAAATCCTATATGGTATCCCCATTATATCCCCCATTCCCACACAAACCGGGCAATTATCAGGCCTTCTTTGGGCCTGGCATTGGTTCCATGAGGATTATTACTTGCGGAGTTTCGAATTCTCAACTTACTCTGCTTCAGAGAATATTACGGGCTGCCTTACTATTAGGCTAAGCGGCTAAGCCCATAGGGTTAATATATTTTTGCAATTTAATGTAGATGTTGATAGGAAATACTAATGAAAAAGATGATGTTGACATTTTGCTTACAAAGACAGAAAGACTTTGCCAAAAGAAACGGCATTAATTTTTTTCTCAAGAATAATAGTAATAATATCACAACAATTGTATTTTCCCAGCCAAACCACACACCCACCACAAATTTTTTGCCATATTTGTCAGTTTGCGTGTGAACACACCCATACCATCTAATATTCTGTTATAGTACACTACTAGTTTCATCAAATCAGCTGACCATCAATGAGTCCATCTATATGGAACTTGCTTGTTTTTATCTTATTTTTTGTTTTTTTTTTTTTGTAGAAATGTATATGGAACTTACAACAAATAACTAAAGATAGTTAAAGACATGATTCATTGTTTGACTTAAACGAACAAAAATGCTACACTCACACTAAATTTTACACTCAACATATTTTGACGTACTCTTGATTTTTGTAGATCTCGTGTAGGACCTATGTCCAATGGCCAAGCTAGGAATTTTTTTTTAGGGGAGGGGTCTGGCAAGTGCTCTCTGAATTTTATTATTATTTTTTTAGGGTGTATTTATATATAAATAGATATGTGTGTGTGTGTTTGGGTTTGGAACACTTAATTGAGTTGGGCTGAAATGAAAATAGACATGATAAGATTTTGTGTCAAATATTAGGGTGGTCTTGGGATAGAATATCACATAGGCTATTATTTATGGTGTCACATATTAGATGAGTTTGACTTTAATTTGAATTTAGAATACTAAATTGGGTTTTGGGTTTCGGTGAAATAGAAATGGACATAGTAGGGTTTGATATCAAATATTAGGGTGTGTTTGGGCTAAAATTACATATACAATTATTATTACGGTGGACTAGATTACATTTGGGCTTAAAATATTACAAGTACTAAAATAATTTCTCAAACTTTGTGTGGGGGTGGGCTGAACTACATTTGGATTAAAATATCACATGTAGTAAAAAAATGTTCCACCCTTGCCCATGTGAGACTCACATGATGGCCACTAAAATCAAGGTACTAGGATTATTGGGAGTAAAATTTGGTGTAGAATTTAGTGTGAGTGTAACATTACTCTTAAAAGAATTAATTCTGTAATATATGTGATATTACAATAGATTTAACCAAGTTAAAATTTGGATTAGCATTTCTCAAGTACTAGGCCTTAGGAATTGTAACACCAAGCGCACTACTATAATATTAGATTGTTGTGTCGGTTGGCCTCCAAGATCAATTTCATCCAAAGATAATTCACACAAAATGATGAACTGCAAGATCAAAATAGAACACACCACAATAAGAATAAATAACACAAGACAAAAACACAGATTTATATGTGGTTTGACCAATCATACCTGCATTCACACCAAACTCTTCTTTTATTGATCATTATGATTATAAGCCTCTCTCTCTCTCTCTTAAATTATTTTCTAAGTTCTCACCATGAATGCACTCACCTTGCACTCATCATAATCACTTGACCTGTCAAAAGCTCCTACCTATGCGGGCACATCGATTACTCTTTCCTTCTCTCTAGTACTTCATTGGTTATTCTCCCTTTCGCTAAGGATTCATCACCATTGCATCGTACCCATCTTCACTACCTCCCAATTGGGCCCAAGCCCACTGATTGAACCAAAGCTCCTCTCTATCCCTCTTACTTGAGTTCCCTCAAGAACTTTGACTCACTTATCAAGATACCCTTCTTCTTCACCATAACCTCTTATTTATATAGAATACCTTACTAAATCTTAGTAGGAGTAAGATTACCCACTTGGTAATAATTCTTCAGCAAGAAACTTCCCTTGCAAGTATTTACATGCAATTAGGAAACCTTTCACCTTTGAAAATTCTTGAGAAATTCATATTCAATTCCCAACATATACAAAAGAGAGCATTGTTGTTCACCCATTTTTGCTCACCCGTTGGTCACCCAAGCCTCCACTGAGTGACATGTGTTCTTATTCATTCCCAATTTTGCCCCTATATTATTAACATAATTACTGGAATGTGATACAAGTCACCTAGTGAATGCCTGGATGAGCAATAAGTGAGCAATGATATACTTCTCAAATTTAATTTTCAAATACTTTATTAATTGTAACATGATGTTGTCAAAATCAAGTTCTTTTGTTACCCTATTAAAAACATAGTACAATGGAAATAGGGTGTCGCGTCCACAGGGATTGAAATACAACAATACTTGTTGGGCGCTTAACAACCAATTATAATGCGAGGTGAAATTAACAAACTACAAAATAAAATTGAGTCTTTTCGACTTTGGGTTTGGTTCAATTTGTATAAGATTTTACTACAATTACTATTATATGGAAAGTAAACTTTGAACAAAGCCAAGTTTAACTAAAGATTGGGGGTTTTGTAAATGGAAAAATCGAGATTGGGAATCATTCCCCCACCTTGGACCAACCAACACATGGATTTCATACTTGTAGCACATTCTAAAGTAGAGAATCCCATTGTGACAAACTATCAAACATGTGGTAGTCAACCTACATGCTAGATAGATGTTCTAATGCAATACATGGGTATAGGTTTGAAATCTAGAGATTTAACAACTTTCAATGCTTGACATTGTAAGTTGAGTCTCAAGACATCAAACCTTGCACCCATGAATTCTATATATGCTGCAAAGTATGAAAGCCCTACATAAAAACACACATGGGTCCAATGGTGGGTTTATGATCCCCAACCTACATGATTTAGCTACTTATGGAAGTAAAAGCACACACATTAAAGAACGAGAGAAAAAAAAACAATACCAACTAGATAAACTCATCATAAATGTAAGAAGTTCCAAGAGATCTCTTCAATAAATGCTTCAATGTATTCAAAACAACAATACTCTTCTCTCTCTAACACTATAATAGTGGTCAAAGTGGGTAGATAGAGAAGTAAATAAGAGGGAGATGAGGAGATTAGAGGGAGAGAGGGTTTACAACCTTAAAATTCTATCCAAAAATAAAAGCCAACCCTAAATCAAGACCATCTCTAACAATATATACTTTTGATACAAAATGGCAAACTTGTAATAAAATGAGCACAACCTTCAGTAGCCGCGGATCGATCCAAGGCAAAAAGCCGGATCGATCCGATCTTACAAGTTGTCCGCAGAATGTCCTGAGAAGTTTGCGGATCGATCTCAGTGAAAAAGGAAGATCGATCCGCGTGGCATTTTCTGGACAATGAGTTTCTTTTGAACGAGCGGATCGATTCGCCTGATGAACCTGGGTCGATCCGCCTGAGCAGCTTCTAGGATTTTACTTCCTTTGAAATATAATCTCAAAATTTTGGCTCCGATCTTCAACCATGTCTCAAATATCTACACAAAAGAGATTTTTATTAGATAAAAGACCATAATAAAGAGGGTTAACAAATGTACAATTTATCCATTAAATCTCCCGGTTTAGGTACTAATTCGTGCTCAATACAGATAAAATCATGAGTTAAGAATGCAATATTGAACACGAATCATATCACGTACAATTATTTGTGATACTATCGACTATTGTCATTGCATATAATGTAATGATTAAAATGGGGAAGCATAGCACGGTTGACGTAATAGATGTGTCATACTCATCCCACCACGCACGGATTAGGATCGTGTAACAAAGGGTTATCCAAAATAAACACTAATTATTAACATGGTTTAGAGTAATACTCATTAGATACATGATAAAAACACTTATATTTAAAAATTGGCAGATCCAGTCGACTGGCTGGTCGACTGTATCAGCATTTACAGAGAGTGCAAATTCTGAGAACACCTATTCGATCGACTGCCTTGGGTCCAATCGACTAAGTTTGTAGAGAGGATTGTCAAATCTGGTCGACTTGCTCCAGTTCCATTGATTGGATTGGCATTTACAAAGAGCCCTGATTTTGAATTGTTAACCCAGTCGACTACATTGGCCAATACAGTTGAATGGTTTTGAAACTGGTAAAAACTGTTGCAAATTATAAGCGAATCCAGTTGACTGTACACCCGATCAGTCGACTGGTTTGCACCAACAGAGCAATCTGCAGCAAACTAAAATCTAAGCCTTAATCACAACTTCAAGGCACCAAAACACAAATTAAATCACTTCCAGAACTCACTATATACATCATTAACATAACTAAGCATTCCTAAAGTTACAACATGAGTCTTGAGTTACAAATCACATAATTTACAAGATTACAAGTCCTGCTAACTCCAACATATTGCAAGCTCCACACTATAAGCTCCCACAAATCCATTATACATTGGCAAAACTAAAACCATATAAACAAGAGACAACTCCTAGCCCTTTCCCTGTGCTCCCATCATCACCTCTCCGGGATCTGTTCTGAACTTGCGGTAGTTGTTATATACCACAGCTGAAAAGGAAAACAGTTTTATTAAGCATTAAGCTTAGTGAATAAACTAATGTGCTTGAAATGTTGTGCACATGTATAATGCAGCAATCAAGCATATAATGCATTTGTAATCGCAGTTTTTGGGTTAATGAATAATGATTCATTTAGAACCAAAGACCTTTTTCCTTGGTCACGCGATCACTTCTATTCCTTGGACGTCCGTTCTTAAATCAGATTTCTTCTTCTTCTCCTATCTTATTCCACTATATGAACCATTATTCCCAGTCATTTATTGACCACATAACACATAAGCACATAATGTCACACCCGTTCCAGAAAATCATTGTTTTATCATGCATATTGATTTTTGTGAGTTATCAATGTTATTTGATAATTGGATTTAAATGAGGTTGACTGTGGGTCAACGGTGAGGTGTCAGTAAGGACACAAGAAAATTGGTAATTGAGATTTTCATTGGCACGAGTAAATGACATTTATATGATTTAAATGTTATTTGACTTTATCTGGTATTTGATGAATAGTAATTTTATCTGTGTTGTGGGAATTCTGGTAATCTTTGATATTGTTATATCATTTTGAGAACTGTGGTGACAACGTGAGTGATACGTTAATTAAAAAGGTAGGTTGTGTAGAGATTCCACAGAATATAGTTTTCAGACGTTATTTTGGACCCAAACGAAACCTAGTCGAAAACTTTTAAAATTTATAGTTTTCACTCGTAAAGTTATAAAATAGACGTGTGCAAAGTTTCGAGAGCTAATTAGAAGTTTGAGGAACTTGCGGGGAGGTAAACGTAATTTCCAGAACGTTTGCCTATAAATAGTAATTGATGAGATTCATTCTCATCCAAAACTTGCCAAAAATATCTAGAGAGAGGAGAGAGAAAGAAGATTGGAGCCAACGGGCTTTGCGACGACAAACGACGACCGTTCGTCCGTCAGTTTTTCTTCAAATTCGAGATTTGAACTCGTGGAGGTAAGGCCTACCTTTTGATACTACTTAGGCCATGTTTGGCTAATTTTTCTAAAAATATTAATTCTAGACTTTTGGGGAAAATCAGGTAAAACTCGTAGGAATCGCGTATAATTTGAAATCCGACGTTTATTCGGGCCTCTAGACGATCCTTCAAAGTTTGAAGAGATTCGTACGAGGTATGAATTCTAGATCTATGAAATATATGGATTTTCATGTTTTGAACATCATTTTTAATATTCTTGGATCCGGGCGAAATTCATGTATTAATTAGGCTCGTTAATTATGCACGTGAAATTATATAAAAAGCACGTATAACTGTTTATGTGAGCATGTTATGTGTCTACTTGGGTGAAAGGGGATGATCGGGAGAGAACTAATCCTAATTATACGCTTTAACGAGCATTTGTTAGTACCTTTTTATCCTGTTTTTGTATATTTTTACTTCTTTTTATATTTTTTGACAGGTTTTGGAAGAAATCAACTAAACCAGGCTAAACAGGGTGGAAAAGCAGAGCTAAAGAAGCTGAAAAAGCCAAGTCGCGCGCGCGACCCGCGCCCGCGAAAATCAGAGAATCGCTCGCGCGATCCGCTCGCTCGAGACCCCCAATAACTCGCTCGCGCGATCCGCGCGCGCGAAGGTCCAAATGTCGCGCTCGCGCGACCCGCTCGCGCGATATGGGTAAAAATCAATGTTGCGTATTTCAGTGTACTGAAGACTCCTGTGCAAACGAAACTGCAGAATGACGTCCAGATTGTAAATTACATCAGTTTCAGTCCGTTTCGAGTTGTAAAGGCTTCCAAAACTTGTTGTAAATCTATATATACTTTATTTTACTTCAATTAGAGGGTTGGCAATTATTATACACACATTCTACAACCATACTTCCAGCCATTGAAGGGAAGGAAGTAAGGAGAAGAAGAAGAAGACCAAGGGTTTCCATGGCCTCCTCCATCAACTACTTGCCATCTATCACTTCCATGGACGGCTAGATCATAGATCTAGGGTTTCAATGAAGCCCTAGCCAAGTAATAGGGTTTTATTTATGTTTTTATTTTAGATTTATTATGTATGGATGATGATTACATGTTTAGAGGATTTTTTATAATAAAATCGTACTTCTATTGATTAAATCATTACTTTCAAAGTTTATTCTTGTCTTAGATCTATTTTGACTGTGATGTGCTCAATGATCTATACTTGCTGTGCTTGTTTAGATTATTTACATGTAATGGTGCTTTATTGAATTGTGCTATCAAGTATCCGAATAGTCCATGCCTAGATTAGATGGATTATACCACAACCCTACTTTAGTGTGGGATAATTCGTGCTAACCGAAGATGGATTATGTTGGTGCTTGAACCATAGTTGTTTTCTTGACGGAGGAATTGGGCTTGTAGCTACAATTCTCCATTATCATCCAACTTAATAATCTAATTGAATGCATAAATATTCCTATTATGAAGCTAGTGGTGGATTTGCAATCCTAGGTTCCTTTAAACATATTTAGAAAAATACTTTTAAATCGCTTTCATAATTTAGATTTATTTTATTGTTTTTAGTTTAATTATAATTCAAATCAAAATCCGTTTTTTGTAATTAATTAGATTTAGGTTTTAAAATTAAAACACGGTAGTTAATCAATCTCTGTGGGTTCGACCTTTACTTCCACACTGCAAATCTTTTGAAAAGTAAAGAACACTTTTTATATCTTGATATTGACAACATCAGGGGAGTTTGGTGCAAATTCATCCGGGGTAAGCTCCTCGAACCTTGAGGATTGTGATTGTGATGGAGTTGGAATTGTGGTTGTGTTTGGATTGGAGGTGGGCCCAACCAGGACACGGTACCTATTATGGAGGAAGGCCCAACCAGTGTACGAGATGCGTGGGAGAGGTGGGCCTCCTACGGCATCGACCGGATGAATGCGTACCACTCACCCTAGAAACCATTTCTATGTGTTTTAGATGCTTAAACCATGAACTGTCATATAAGCATACATTTAGAATTGTACACTCAGCACATAGCTGAGCAGTGGAGATGTACTCCATTACAGGTAAGAAGAAAGACAAGAAGAATCGTGAGGAGTGATGCCGAGGAACGCCGGAGAACCACATTTGTATATGTTTTGGTTTAACTTCTAAAACTTGTGTAAGGATTGTAAATTGTAAAATGTTGTAATAGAATCATAGATTACTTTCTTAGTATCGTAATCTTGTGGTTGAATGCCTTTAGTTATGTTTTGAATGTTGTATTTGGCGTTGGTTGTGATTGTTTGTGGATGTTGAAAAGCATGAGTTGTGAATCATCAGCACAGGACTACCCAGCAGGGGAGCAGTCGACTGAACCCTGTATCAGTCGACTGCATCCCATGTGATTGAGACACTGAAAGTGAATAGTAAGAGTAGCAGTCGACTGAACCTTTGATCAGTCGACTGAACACTGTTGATATTTGGCTACTGCTTCTCGTAATGGTAAAAGCAGTCGACTGGATCCCCTGGTCAGTCGACTGGACCCCTTTTGAAATCTGTTGCATTTTGGTTCTGCTTAGCACAGTCGACTAGGGACCTTGATCAGTCGACTGAGCAGTCGACTGGGTTCCCTGATCAGTCGACTGAACCTCTGTTTTCAAAAATGATTCTTTTGGACGTGTTTTCAATTGGCCAAATCTTTTTATAACTCTGATTTCAATGGTTGTCAACTCAGAGGGCAACGTTTCCTAAGTTTTAAAATACCCAGGGTTGTTTTAAAGTTCTTTCCGCTGCGTATTGTATATGATGTTTGGATAAGCCTTGGTGGCGTGCCACGTGTCCTATTTCCACGCGTAGTGGGATGGGTCGTGACATTTAGTGGTATCAGAGACAAAACTTTGGGAACGTTCGACGACGAGTGAAGTGTTGAGTGGTTGTCACATGTTTTAAATTGCATCCGTACATATTAGAGATGTTTGATGCATATGTATGTTGTTTTACATACATGATATTGTTATTGTTATACATGCATAGTGTTTATGCATTGGGAACTACATGATTGTAATCATGGATGACCGAGAGTTATCACCCCATACCCGACGAATGAATGAAATGGCGGAGATGATGGGAAATATGGGGGAAATGATACGGAATATAGCGGAGCGACTGCCTCCCACACCCCACATCGAAGTGGAACCAATAAATGTAGTACATGCACCCGAAAATAGGGGTATGAGACCAATATCTGAACAGTTTACTCGAAAGAAACCGATGGAATTTCATAGAACACCCGATACGACGTTAGCAGAACATTGGATAATGGACATGGAGTGAATTTTTCGATCTATTCCGATGACAGATGGGGAGAAGATTGAAAATGCAAGTGATGTGCTGAGGGGAGAAGGTCAGAACTGGTAGGTAAACATTTTAGATCAAGGAGCACCGATTACTTGAGAAGGGTTCAAGGCGAAATTCAATTGCCGGTTCTTTCCGCGAGCCTCCTACAATGCAAAGAAGAGAGAATTTGATAGCTTGAAGCAAGGAGACATGACTGTGACGGAGTATACTTCCAAGTACAATGCATTGTTGAGATTTGGTAAAGGTTCAGTGCCTGAGGAGGAAGATAGGGCGAGAAAATTTGAAAAGGGTTTAAGGGATAATATCCGGTTGAGAGTAGAGACCTACGAGCATTCGACTGTTGCAGCAGTACAGCAGACGACACTTGTAGCCGAAAGTGGAATAGAGAGATCGAGACAAAATCACCAAGGAAAGCGAAGTCATGAGGGTGGTGACCGAAGTCAGAGGGGATCTTTTAAGAAGTCATTTTCACGAGGCTCTAGTTCTGGTTTTAATGATTCCAGGAGAGTACCAAGTAACATACCGTTGTGTCTGCTTTGCAACCAACCACACACCGGTCGATGTTTTCTGACCAACTTTCAGAACAGATCTACAGGGGGAAATAGTGTGAGTTCTGCGACCTATCCGCAACTCAAGTGCTTTGATTGTGGTACCTTGGGACACCGAGCGAAGGATTGCCCAAAGAAGCGTTCTCAATAAGGGGCAAGTTCTATGGCTTCCAGTGATTCGAAGCCTAAGCAATCTAGTGACGGGGGACAAAGGATGGAGGGTATGGTGCTTGTATGTTCACACTTATCACGCATACTCGTTGATTCGGGATCTACGCATTCATTTGTATCTTATAACTTTGTGGAACATTTGAATGTTAAGTCCGCACCACTAGGATATGATTTATCCATTGCCGTGCCGCTTAGTAAACTGGTAGTGACGTCTACGATATATAGAAACTGTGAGATCAAGCTAGGCGAGAAGTTGATGACCGTAGACCTTATACCGATTGTGGTGAACCATTTTGATGTGATACTAGGAATGGATTGGTTAGCTCTTAACCAAGCTACGATAGATTGTGAACAGAAAGAGGTTAATTTTCGATCACCGATGCATGAGAACTTTTGCTTTCAAGGGAGTGGGGTTACACCGCCGCCGTATTTGATTTCAGCTATCCGAGCGGGAAAGTTGTTGAAAAAGGGATGTCAGGGATTTCTATGTTCAGTGACAGATGTCTCGGTGACCGAATCAATAGTAGAGGATATTCCAGTAGTGCGAGAGTACCTGGATGTATTTCCTGATGACCTACCAGATGTTCTTATTGAGAGAGAGGTCGAGTTCACTATTGAGGTTATACCCGACTCAAGACCCGTATCAAAGGCACCGTATAGAATGGCACCTGTAGAATTGAAAGAGCTGAAAATTCAACTACAAGAACTTCTTGACAAGGGTTTTATTCGACCAAGTATTTCGCCGTGGGGAGCTCCAGTATTGTTTGTAAAGAAGAAAGATGGCTCCATGCGTATGTGTGTTGATTACCGGGAACTGAACAAGTTAACGATTAAGAACAAGTATCCACTGCCGAGAATCGATGACCTATTTGATCAACTTCGTGGGGCTCAAGTATTTTCGAAAATAGATTTGAGATCAGGTTACCATCAGTTGAAGGTGAAGGCCGAAGATGTTGAGAAAACAGCTTTCAGAACGCGCTACGGACATTATGAGTTCTTAGTCATGCCGTTTAGGGTTACGAATGCACCAGCCGCGTTCATGGATCTTATGAATCGAGTGTTCAAAGATTATCTGGATGACTTTGTGATTGTATTCATTGACGATATTCTTATCTATTCACCGAGTGAGATAGAACACGAGAATCACTTGAGACTAATACTTCAGAGATTACGAGAGAAGCAACTGTTTGGTAAATTCAAGAAATGCGAATTTTGGTTATCTAGTATTACTTTTCTTGGTCACGTGATTGACAAGAATGGAGTTTCAGTTGATCCTCATAAAGTAGAAGCTGTATCTAATTGGCAGAGGCCAACATCCGTATCTGAAATTCGAAGTTTCTTGGGATTAGCGGGATACTACCGCCGTTTTATCGAACATTTCTCGAAGATTTCATTGCCAATGACAAAGTTAATGAGAAAGGGTGTTATTTTTGAATGGAGTCAGGAATGTGAAGACAGTTTCCAAGAGTTGAAGTCACGTTTGACAAGAGCACCTATTCTGACAATACCATCCAGAACCGAGGGGTTTGTAATCTATAGTGATGCTTCACACAAAGGGTTGGGATGTGTGCTTATGCAAGGTGGTAAAGTGATTGCTTATGCTTCTAGACAGTTGAAGACACGTGAGATTAATTATCCGACTCATGATCTGGAATTAGCTGCTGTAATTCATGCTTTGAAGATTTGGAGACACTATTTGTACGGGGAAAAGTGTGAGATATTCACAGATCACAAGAGTTTGAAATACATTTTCACCCAACGAGATTTGAATATGAGACAGCGATGATGGCTAGAATTGATGAAGGATTACGATCTTTCGATTGAGTATCATCCGGGAAAGGCGAATGTAGTAGCCGATGCATTAAGCCGAAAGACGCCAAGGAATTTAGCCGACAAGCTAACACAACAAAAAGAGTTGATAAAAGAGATGGAACGCTTAGAATTGGATGTGATTCCAAGGACCAATGATGGCTTGATGATGGCGATTGTAGCACACCCAGATATTATTGAAGAGATCAAGAAAGAACAATTTAACGATGTCTATTTGTGCAAAATGAGGGACGAGATACCTTTGGGAAAGCGACCTGGTTTTGTATTAGAACGAGGGACATTGAAACTGGAAAATCAATTATGTGTACCGAATGTGAAAGACTTGAAAGAGAGGATTCTAGAAGAAGCTCACAGTACGAAATATTCAGTGCACCCGGGAAGTAATAAGATGTACAGAAACTTGAGAGAAAATTTCTGGTGGAAGGGTATGAAGCGTGAAGTCGCTAAATATGTATCTGAATGTTCGGCATGTCAACAGGTCAAAGTAGAGAGACAAGTACCCGCGGGGTTACTACAGCCATTGCCAGTGTCAGAATGGAAGTGGAACGAGATCACGATGGACTTTGTTTCATGATTTCCACGATCATGTAATAAGAATGATAAGATTTGGGTTATAGTTGACCGATTAACCAAGTCAGCTCATTTTCTACCGATCAAGACGACTAAACCGTCCAAGTTAGCGGAATTGTATGTGAAAGAGATTATAAGACTACATGAAGTCCCAGCTGTGATTGTATCAGATCGTGATAGTAGTTTTACGTCAAGATTTTAGGGAAGTTTGCAAGAAGCTATAGGTACAAAATTGAGTTTCAGTACTGCATTTCATCCTCAGACCGATGGACAGTCAGAGCGCATGATTTAGACGCTAGAGGATATGTTGAGATTGTGTGTGTTAGACTTTGGGAGTAATTGGGAGCACCATTTGCCGTTAATTGAATTTGCGTATAACAACGGATTTCAGTCCAGTATTGGTATGGCACCATATGAAGCTCTGTATAGCCGTAAGTGTCGATCGCCAGTTTGTTGCACCGAGGTGGGAGAAAGAAAGTTGTTAGGACCTGAGTTAATACAGGTGACTACTGAGAAGGTGAAATTGATTCAGGAACGTCTTAAGGAAGCTCAGAGTCGATATAAGAACTATGCGGACTCTAAACGACGACCGATGAATTTTGAAGTGGGAGATTTAGTATACTTGCGAGTATCACCTTCAAAAGGCATTGTACGATTTGGAAAGAGGGGAAAGCTCAATCCGAGATTCATAGGACCTTTTGAGATCCTAGAGAGAGTAGGCCCGGTGGCTTATCGATTGGCCTTGTCATCAGGGTTGGAACATGTGCATAACGTATTTCACGTATCAATGTTGAGACGTTGTATGACTGATACGAGTAAGATCATTGTACCTGAATCGCTGCAAATTCAAGGGTACTTGACTTATGTGGAACAACCAGTAGAGATTCTAGATCGAAAGGAACAAGTCTTAAGAACTAAGACGATTCCAATGGTAAAAGTATTATGGCGTAGTCACACGGTGGAAAAGGCTACATGGGAAAGTGAGAAAGACATGAGGAATGAGTATCCAGACTTATTCGATGCATGAGGTAAAGTTTGGGGACAAACTTCCTTTTTGGAGGGGAGAGTTGTCACACCCATTCCAGAAAATCATTGTTTTTTCATGCATATTGATTTTTGTGAGTTATCAATGTTATTTGATAATTGGATTTAAATGAGGTTGACTGTGGGTCAACGGTGAGGTGTCAGTAAGGACACAAGAAAATTGGTAATTGAGATTTTCATTGGCACGAGTAAATGACATTTATATGATTTAAATGTTATTTGACTTTATCTGGTATTTGATGAATAGTAATTTTATCTGTGTTGTGGGAATTCTGGTAATCTTTGTTATTGTTATATCATTTTGAGAACTGTGGTGAGAACGTGAGTGATACGTTAATTAAAAAGGTAGGTTGTGTAGAGATTCCACAGAATATAGTTTTCGGACGTTATTTTGGACCCAAACGAAACCTAGTCGAAAACTTTTGAAATTTATAGTTTTCACTCGTAAAGTTATAAAATGGACGTGTGCAAAGTTTCGAGAGCTAATTAGAAGTTTGAGGAACTTGCGGGGAGGTAAACGTTGTAACACCCTGTATTTTATTTTCATTTATAAATAAATACCGCATTTCATTTCCATGAATATTTGATTTAATTTCTGTTTATAACAATATCTGGGGTCAAACTGTAATTTCCATAAGTATAGAAAATACTTTCTATGGTTTTAAAATCAATATCTATATTTTTGTATAACCGGGAATTTAATTCCTACACTAATAAAATTTTCTGTATTTTATTTCCAACCGTTAAATACCAGTTTTATGTTTCAATCTGCGTCTATACCGCGTTTTGGTGTGGAAGCACGTGAGCTCAACCACACCGTGTAATATCCATTAGTTGCTTGGAGCCCAATTTGGACTCTCCCTATAAATATATCTATATCACTCTCAGACTCTCAATTTTCTCTCCATAACTCTCACAGTCTCTCAATTCACTCTCTATCCCTCTCAATTTCTCTTTGATCTCTCTCGAGATCACACACACACTTTCAGATTATATATATAATCAGTCACATACATAGAGACACATATATATATATATATTCATATATTGGGCTACCAAAATCAAGAACAGAGAAGTAGAGATTGGACGACGGATTATTCGGCGGAATTATCGGTCTCAAAATTCTCTATGTAATTAGACTCTGTGAGTATTATAAACTCACTCTCAACGTATATATATGTATAATTCAGTGTTTATGTGAGTGTATATGTGTATATATATGTGATATACCATGGAAGCTTAAAATTGGAGTTTTATAAAACTCAACCAAATTCAATTCCGTGAATTGATTATGGAAGATCTTTGTCCCAATAGGCTACGGTTCAAATCCTACGTTGTAATTCATCCGTATCGTGACGTACCATTGATTTAAAGTTTTGACACCCTTACTTTAATCGCGAATATCTAGAGATATAATCCGTAATTGTTTAAATTGATTGCATATTCGTAATCTACGCAGAAAACCGAAGAGATCCATATATTGCACGACATGTTTGAGACAGAATCTGAAAATGGGTAAAATTCAGTTTAAAACCAGAAAACAGGGGAAAACGAAGAAGATGACATTCTGCAAGAACTCGCGCGCGCGACCCGCTCGCGCGAACCAATCCCCCCCCCCCTTCGCGCGCGCGACCCGCTCGCGCGACCTGTTCTGCCCCTTCGCGCGCGCGACCCGCTCGCGCGATTTGTTCTCCCCTTCGCTCGCGCGACCCGCTCGCGCGACCAGGCAGTTTGAGCAGTTTCTGTATTTTTATATAAGGGACTGTTTGGAAAAGGTTTTAAAAGTTTTTAAAGAACTGTTTGACAAATATACTGTTTCAAAGGCTCCCTGTTAGAAATTGGACTTGTAAGAACGTTTCAGACTGAGATTTATGTTGAACGAACATTCAGCTTTGATATAAATAACTGTTACTGCAAACTGTGAACATTGACATACATATTAGGGTCGAGGTTGTGTCATCATGCATGTGTGTGATAAAAGCGTAAAAAGAGTAAAGGGTGGCGGTTTGGTGTGCGACCTCAATATCGATCGGATATTATTCCTGGTATTGGAGGCGACAGTGTTGTTTACGACTTAGATATCGATCAGATAGTATTCCTGGTGTCTAAGGCGCGCGTTTCGGATATTGATCGGATAGTATTCCTGATATCCGAAGCGATGGTGATAGTGTTGTGTACGGCTTAGATATCGATCGGATAGCATTCCTGGTATCTAAGGCGCGCATTTCGGATATTGATCGGATAGTATTCCTGATATCCAGAGCGATGGTTGGTTGTGATCGGCCTAGATATCGATCGGATAGTATTCCTGGTATCTGAGGCAGTAGTGTGGTGTGTGACTTCAATACCGATCGGATAGTATTCCTGGTATTGGAGGCGATAATGTAGCGTGCGAATTGGATGACTGAGTAGTTATTACTCCGGGTATCTGAGAGGATGTGTCGGTTGAATTGGGTTGTTTTAAAGAAAAGAATTGGTAAGATAAGATATTACACAATTCATGTACAATTGCGTATTTATTTCTTACTATATTCCCCCGTGATTTATGTTGAAATTGGAACCTTGAATATATTACTGTTAATGTTAATTTGTACATTTATTTTATATGCTTTCCTGTATTATGCTACGTCGGGGCGTGACAAACGTAATTTCCAGAACGTTTGCCTATAAATAGTAATGGATGAGATTCATTCTCATCCAAAACTTGCCAAAAATATCTAGAGAGAGGAGAGAGAAAGAAGATTGGAGCCAACGGGCTTTGCGACGACAAACGGTGACCGTTCGTCCTTCAGTTTCTCTTCAAATTCGAGATTTGAACTCGTGGAGGTAAGGCCTACGTTTTGATACTACTTAGGCCATGTTTGGCTAATTTTTCTAAAAATATTAATTCTAGACTTTTGGGGAAAATCAGGTAAAACTCGTAGGAATCGCGTATAATTTGAAATCCGACGTTTATTCGGGCCTCTAGACGATCCTTCAAAGTTTGAAGAGATTCGCACGAGGTATGAATTCTAGATCTATGAAATATATGAATTTTTATGTTTTGAACATAATTTTTAATATTCTTGGATCCGGGCGAAATTCATGTATTAATTAGGCCCGTTAATTATGCACGTGAAATTATATGAAAAGAACGTATAACTGTTTATGTGAGCATGTTATGTGTCTACTTGGGTGAAAGGGGAGTTTGGTGCAAATTCATCCGGGGTAAGCTCCTCGAACCTTAAGGATTGTGATTGTGATAGAGTTGGAATTGTGGTTGTGTCTGGATTGGAGGTGGGCCCAACCAGGACACGGTACCTGGTATGGAGGAAGGCCCAACCAGTGTACGAGATGCGTGGGAGAGGTGGGCCTCCTACGGTATCGACCGGATGAATGCGTACCACTCACCCTAGAGACCATTTCTATGTGTTTTAGATGCTTAAACCATGAACTGTCATATAAGCATACATTTAAAATTGTACGCTCAGCACATAGCTGAGCAGTGGAGATGTACTCCATTGCAGGTAAGAAGAAAGACAAGAAGAATCGTGAGGAGTGAGGCCGAGGAACGCCGGAGAACCACATTTGTATATGTTTTGGTTTAACTTCTAAAACTTGTGTAAGGATTGTAAATTGTAAAATGTTGTAATAGAATCATAGATTACTTTCTTAGTATCGTAATCTTGTGGTTGAATGCCTTTAGTTATGTTTTGAATGTTGTATTTGGCGTTGGTTGTGATTGTATGTGCATGTTGAAAAGCATGAGTTGTGAATCATTAGCACAGGGCTGCCCAGCAGGGGAGCAGTCGACTGAACCCTGTATCAGTCGACTGCATCCCGTGTGATTGAGACACTGAAAGTGAATAGTAAGAGTAGCAGTCGACTGAACCTTTGATCAGTCGACTGAACACTGTTGATATTTGGCTACTGCTTCTCGTAATGGTAAAAGCAGTCGACTGGATCCCCTGGTCAGTCGACTGTACCCCTTTTGAAATCTGTTGCATTTTGGTTCTGCTTAGCACAGTCGACTGGGGACCTTGATCAGTCGACTAAGCAGTCGACTGGGTTCCCTGATCAGTCGACTGAACCTCTGTTTTCAAAAATGATTCTTTTGGACGTGTTTTCAATTGGCCAAATCTTTTTATAACTCTGATTTCAATGGTTGTCAACTCAGAGGGCAACGTTTCCTAAGTTTTAACATACCCAGTGTTGTTTTAAAGTTCTTTCCGCTGCGTATTGTATATGATGTTTGGATAAGCCTTGGTGGCGTGCCACGTGTCCTATTTCCATGCGTAGTGGGATGGGTCGTGACACATAATCACATAAACATGATATTTTCTCAGATATTTAACATGAGATTCTTAATTCTAGCTTTGATACAACTACTAAATCTAAAATTGTCATCCTCTAGCTAGCAATTGAAGCATATGACATGTACCCTCTTCCAAGCTTTAGCTAGAAAACTCATCTTTACATAATTTTACCCAAATTAAGTTAGAAGAATTTGATTCCTTAACAATTCTTGCTCAACTCTTACTTCAGAGTAATTCCTACACGTTTTCAATAAACCCCGTGTCACCGATTAAAACAATCATCAAAATTCGATGATGAGAAAACAATGAAAGCTACAGAAATGATCATCTCATCTCCACGAGTCTGAATATGGCTTTAGTTCGCGAATTGGATGAACAATGACGATGGCACGGTGAACGGAGCTTCATATCGATCTCTCTCTCACTCTTAGCGCCTCTTCTCTCTCTGTCTTCAAGATGTTTTTCTTTTTGTTTATTTGAGAGACACACTAAGTGTTATCTCTTAAAGTCATGCAAGTATGACTCATACCTTTTAATTCCATTTACCTCCCCCAAAGTTCCAAACTCTATTATGAAATCTCCAAACATTCTATTAACTACTCAACTATCTAAATGAATGTTTGTCTAAATTTCGTATGGATCCCAAACGTGGTCCAAAACATTTTATGAAGTTGCTATCGTACCTAACAATTATAAATTATTTTCATTTATACCCTTATATGGGTACCCAAACTGGTACCAAAAGCTATCACAAATAGCAATATAATATGAAAGCATTTTATACACATTAATTTTTTCATATAAATGCACCTAAATGCAAATTATATTTTCCGGGCCGTTATTGGTTCTACCACAATACTTGTCCCACCTCATTAGAGACTTTCCAACTATGTTCCTCACTGAGCACTTTTCATGAGTGAGTCCACAGCCTCCCCATAATTCATAATATACACTAACTATAATAATTAATGCATACTAATATAATAATTAATCCCTTTTTTTTCTGGATAGGGGTGTTATTGAATGTCACCCTATTATTATCAAAATGAATAATATAAAATGAAAGCATTTTTTATTACTCAATTTTGGCTCATTATTGCTCATTCAGATTTTCATTAGGTGACATGTCTTATTTCAGTAATTATGTTGATAGTATATAAACAAATGAGAATAAAATGAGACACGTGTGAGCCAATAAAAATTGAGTAATGCTAGGCACACTTTGAAATCCACATTGAATTTGACATCTTATGCTTTATATACATGTACATTGTGCTGTGAATTTTTTTTTACACTTTTTCTGTACACCACTTATACAGGACAGAGTACATACATTTAAAGCTAGATGTGAAATTCAGTGTGAATTTCAAAATTTTTCTAGCATTACTCATAAAAATTTAATTGAATGATGATGAACAAAAAAAAAAAAGTAAAACATGTCTTATTTCATTCCATTTTAGATCACAAAAAAAAAAAAAAATTAGAAACCGTGTCCTCTCGAGAAATTATTAGGAAGTGATCGATGACGCGGCGAGGTCGTCATGAGGTGGGCCCGCTTTTGCGAAATAAAACGTCCCCAAAAATAGCATAATAAACCGTGTCCTCTCGAGAAATTATTGAGTAAGTCCGTCACGCCATGTCACTTAGAAGATCATGCCATATCACTCAGAAGATCATGATTAACGGTTATCAAATTTAAAATTTAAAAATTAATAAATTGTTTATCATGATCTCCTTTAAAGAAATAGAAAGGGGTAATAAGTGATTGAGATTAATTACTGACGTGCTTGGCGTGAAGGCTCACTGAATAACTTCTGTGCTCTCTCTCACTCAGCAAACTTCCCACAAATCGCACCTGTACTGTATATATATATATATATATATATGTATATGCTCTTCCCTCAGCTTCTAGAGAGAGAGAGAGAGAGAGAGTAGGTAGGGGAGCGATGAAGGAGACAACATGGCCATGCAGATCAGGCGCCTCTCATTTCATTGCCCTTCCATTGACAAAAGAGATCGAATCGAAACGATACACCTTCAAATTCCCCGCAAAATCAACCAATCGGATCCGATTCTGTTCTGCACCATCACCACCGCCGTCGAATCATCGCGATTTCTCGATGCTACCGTACGACGTGTTGACCAAAATTGCAGCGAATTTCAGCCACCAGAACATCCGAGCGGCGTCGCTGGTGTGCAGGTCGTGGAGGGACGGACTCGTGCCGCTGAGGGAGGCGATGCTCTTCCTGATGTGGGGGAAGCGGTTCAAGCACGGCCGTGGCGGCGTGCGCCGTAACCTGAGCAAAGCTCTGGACTCGTTCCTGAAAGGGGCGGCGCGTGGGTCGACGCTGGCGATGGTGGACGCCGGACTCCTCTACTGGGAGATGGGGAAGAAGGAGGAAGGGATTGCTCTGTATCGGAAGGCGGCGGAGTTAGGTGACCCTGCTGGGCAGTGCAATTTGGGGATTTCCTACTTGCAAGGTGAAATTTCGTCGATTATAACTCTAATTCTACTGGTAATTTTTGTTTTAATTTAGTGCTATAATTGGGTAGTTCATTACTTGGTTGTGCATTCAATGCCTTCAGCTAGTTCCAATTTAGATAATTTTTTCACATTTGATATGCATACCGTGCCTTGAACAAATTGGGCCTAATTTTCTTAGTTTTGATTAACTACGACTTTTTGTGTCTTCTTTTATATTGTGCACATTCATTTTTTTAATTAGGAACCTAATTTTAAGTGAAAAAAATCAATTTTTATTACCTTTTATTAGTTAGGGCACCTCACTTATTTTACTACATACTATATTTTACAAATTAACTTAAATTAACTCAACCGACAAAAATCAGTGCAAAATTAACCTGCACCACCCCCAACTGACAAAAATCAATGCAATACAGTTCTCGACATTCACAACTTAAATCCAAACCCACCTCTAAAAAAATTCTAAACTCCCTCATACTCATAGCAACGAAGGAGATCAACAGAATCAAGCATCAATACTGATATGAAAGCAATATAACCTTGAAAAATCAAGAACTTAAACCATAGCATGATATTCAATAATACATCACTAGCTCTTGGAACCAGCACGAAAATTGATTGTATTCTAATAACTTGAATTAAGTTAAAAGTCAGGACTGAATAGAGCATAAGATAAAAAAAAAAAAAAATTATTATAGAGCTAAAACAAATTAATATTGAGGCGATCGCTTCATGCTTGCAAAGATTCAGATCCTTCTCATCACCATTTACTTTTCTCAACATTTCTCTCAACTATGTAGAGTACAAGATAGAACTAAATCTTTGCAAGCATGAAGCGATCACCTCAATATTAATTTGTTTTAGCTCTATAATAAAAAATTACATTTTTATTCTATGTTCTACTTTGTACTGACTTTTACGTTAATTCAAGTTATTAGAATACAATAATATTCAGTTTCGTGCTGGTTCCAAGAGCTGGTGGTTTAATATTGAATATCACGCTATTGTTCAAGTTCTTGATTTTTCAAGGTTATATTGGTTTCATACCAGTATTAATGCTTGATTCTAATATTCTATTGATCTCCTTAGTTGCTATGACTATGAGGGAGTTCAAATTTTTTTTTGGAGATGGATTTAGATTTAAGTTGTGTATGTCGAGAACTGTTGCACTAATTTTTGTTAGTTGGGGGTGGTTCAAGTTTATTTTGCACTGATTTTTGTCAGTTGGGGTGGTTTAAGTTTATTTGTAAAATATAATATGTAGTCAAATAAGTGAGGTGCCCTAACTAATCAAAGTAAAAGGTAAAAAAAGAACGGATTTTTAACTTAAAATTAGGTGTCCTAATTAAAAAATGAATGTGCCTTTATCGGCACTCTTCTTTTAAGGTTTGATAGTATCATAGTATGATATTTTAAGGCTTTGTTTGGTTTACGGATTCGTTGAACGAAAAGGGAAAGGAAAAGTAGTTCCTTGTGCTTTCTTTCTGTTTCCTCGATGCTTAAACATCGTAAAAAGTTTTTAGAAAAAGAAAAATCTCAAAATGTCATTGTAACTTAAGAAAACAAAGACGAAAGTGACCGAAAAAATTCAAAGTTTTAATGGAGTTCTCACTATATGATATATTTTCTTTTCCTACCTATTTTCTCTAGTTACCAAACAAAGGAAAATGTTTTCCTTCATGCTTTCCTTTCTTTTCCCTCATTAAATCCATGAACCAAACATTGCCTAAGAGAAAAGTTGTGGACTTGCCCAATCCTTTGAGCTGTTCATGTACCCTGTCCCACTGTGTTGACAAGTCAAGAGTCTTAATTTCTTTCTTTCAAGAATTTGGTGGAGTGACTTAGATTTTCATCAAAATGGTTGCAAACAATTGGAGCAGTTTAAGGACCAATTGAGACAGTGTGCGACTGGCTTGCACTCATTGTCTTACATGCGAAGAAGAATATAACAATAGGTGCTTTAGTTGTCTTCATTCACTACTCTTATCCTTTGGTTAGGAGTCTTACAACTGCAATCATGCATGCAGTTGAACCTCCAAATTCAGAAGAGGCAATCAAATGGTTATATCAAGCTTCCGTTGCTGGTCATGTTCGCGCTCAGTACCAACTTGCCCTATGTTTGCATAAAGGTCGTGCAGTTCATCGAAACTTGCCAGAAGCAGTATGTAGTTTCCCACCAATTCTTTCTTTTACACTCAATTATTTTGAACTTCTTGTTCCGGGTCATTTTTTCAAAGATGAGGTTATCATCACTATTCGTTAGTTTGTAATTACAATTCTTAAGATGCTAATTCCCAGCGATACCATGCACTTCAAAATCACTTGTTCTTCTTAAACTACTGTTACATGTCGATCATTACGTTTATTTACATTCTGTGTTGGCTAATAATTGATGTACCCCGTCTTAGCTACCCTCTGGGTGGAGCTGAGCAATAGAATAGGAGTGTCTATCTGACCCCATTACATTGTTGGACTGCCAATTCCTCACATTGTGAAATGCATTACGAGTTTTTTCTTCTGATAGTTATTTGTTTTGACAGGCCAGATGGTATCTGAGAGCTGCAGAAGGTGGGTATGTGCGTGCTATGTATAACACTTCATTGTGCTACTTGGTTGGCGAAGGTTTCATGCAGAGTCATCGTCAAGCGAGGAAGTGGATGAAGCGGGCTGCTGACCGTGGTCACACGAAAGCGCAATTCGAGCATGGACTTGGTCTCTTTTCTGTATGTAAAACATACTCCCGTTTCATTTTGTTTATTTTTTTTTTCTATAGCACTGGTAATAAAAAAAACAGGGAGTAAATAAAGACCCACGATCCTTATTTTTACTCGAAAAGGGATATTAATATTTGGTATTGTTTCAGTATTATCGCCTATATTTTGCTGCTTAAATATGACGAGCCCGATGCTATTATTTGGACAGGGAGGGGAGATGATGAAGGCTGTAGTTTACCTTGAACTTGCCACTAGAGCTGGTGAAACAGGCGCAGCTCATGTAAAGAATGTCATACTCCAACAACTATCAGCAACTTCGCGTGATCAAGCCTTGCTTCTTGCTGATAATTGGCGTGCTTTGCCTGCGTGTCGCTGATATATACATACATATACTGATATACGTTCCCATGGTCCGTATGCCATTTATGCGAGGGCGGAGGTGTTGTCTGGGGGGCAACCCTCGTATAGCGTCGTCATTGTATGCACGCCCTTCCAATCCCAGCCCCCTAATAAAAAATCCTGGCTCCGCCCTTCCAATTATGGTTCTCCCTTTTCCCCAATTTTGGTCTCATTCACCTTTGTTTAGTTTTCTGTATTGATATTCTCCTTCTTGGTGCTTTTCTTCCCAGCACCCCTTGTTAAAGAAAGCAAATGTGTATTGATAGTTCACAATATAATGCCCAAATAGTCAAATACCTTGGCTACCAGTGTAAATCCTTGGCTGTACCAGTATTTTTTCTCACCATATCTAGTCTTGCCTAACAAAAGAAAAATACGTATTCATACTCTCTAGTTTTGATTATTTTACCAAAATTCCAATATGAAAGTGTTAGTAGGCTGTTTGAAGTGGTTAGGCATCCATTACCATCCAGATTGGAACCATTCTCTGATCTCTCTCTCCTGTGGAGGGAAAAAAAAAAACGTAACAAGTGCCAATAACTAGTGGAAAAGATAGAGGAAATGATATGTTGATTATGACCAATGGTTTTGACTTCTTCGATTCTCCTCCAAAGTGCTAATAAATTGTGAATTTTTATTTATTTATTTTAATTAAGTCCAGCTGGATGATATGGTAATCTTGTCATTAGTAATTGGCAACTAAGAAACCCTAGTGTTATAAAATCAAGGAGAGGCTGTTTGAAATCAACAAGAAACCTTTCATTACATCATTTGAGATGATGTTTTGACCATATTAGCAAGAATCCTTATAGGAGCAACTACAGCGGTGTAGTTGCATAGGGTAAATTAGCTTACTTAATATACGGGTAGTCTACAGTGGTGTTGGTTAAATTGTAAATTAGGGTAAGAATTGCTAGCGAACTTAAGTTTAGCATACCACAAATTTATTTACCATACAAGTACACGGCTGGGGGAAAACCGGCAGTGACAGGCGGCAGAGGCTCTGCCAGTTGGTTTCCTATGTGTAAGTAGCAGTCGACAGACAATATAACGGTTGTGTGTGGGGCCAACAGTCACTCTGCTGTATGCACACTACACCCTGTGGCTCTCCACAAACCGTACCGCAAATTAGGCTATTTTTAGCCTTTTTTTTTTAACACCGCTGTGGTTGCTCTCAACACATGTAACTTTGGGGGTTTTCACTTTCTTTGCATTTCATCAAATTTCACATACACATGGATCCTTTCTCTGTCTTTCAGCTCATACCTTCCTAGTTTGAGGTTTTTAAACAATTTAGCCGAGTAAAGGAAGTGTTTTGAGTAGATAGAACTCTGTGCAAATTATCAAAGTTATCAAACCATTGGGTCCTACTCCATTAATCTGTGAGGGCAAATGGCAACAACACTATCAAAATCATTGCCAATCAAAATTTCATATGTCTTGCTTGTTGTTCCAGTACTAGCATATCCTTAAAAACTTTTGTAAGCAACACCACCAAATTAGAGCTATAACTAAATAAACACTTTCTCAGCTTGTTTCCAAGTCTGATCATATTTGACAAACCTGGTGCCACATTAGTACTGCAAGTCAGATTCAACACCAGAAACGACAACAATTCCAACAAATTGGGCAGCCTAACCACAAACGAAAGGAAAGAAAAACCAGAAAGGCGAAAAATGAAAGGACCAAGGCAACAAGAATTTGACAACTAGTCCATGAAAACAATCATCTAACTACAATATGATCAAGCCACCACTCTCAAATCAGATGAACAATAACTTTTTTTCATGTAAGCAAGCGCGTGTGTGTGTATTTCTATTAGGCCTAGTTTACCGATAACCAAAGTGTATCAACCTGGTTCAACTTATAATAAAGCTAAAAAGTCGCACCACATTAGGTCCATCAGCTCAATAAAATGGTTTTAGGGGATATAAGACAGCCTTTGGGAAGTAGCACCAGCATGATACAAATTTAGGTGGTAAATAGCCTTGGATACCAATTCTCTCAACTCGGGATGGTGAGCGGCCACAGACCGGTCCGCCCCGTCAAGAGCAGTCAAAACCCTCGCGTTTTCCAATGCCTCACTGCCTCCAGCATGCAGTGCAAGGTAACAGAGAAGAATCAATCCATGAAATTGCCCCCGTTCGCTGTTCCTCAACAGTCTCATTAGAGGTGGGACCCCGTTGAACTCAATAATAGTCTTCGAGTGCTCATTACAAAGAAAATTCTCCAAACAAGCAAACTTCCCAAGAGAAATGGCAGCTTCGGTTGCCACATCTTGGTTCCTATTTCCGAGTTGCTCAACCAGGGGACCTATGACACGGGTTTCCCTAGCTGGGAAGGTCCTAGCCAAACAACCAATGGACTTTATGGATGCAATTTGCAGTGATGGCCGGTCTGACTCTTTAACCAGCCTCAAGAGCTGATCAATAACGGTCTTTGCAGCCGAAGAGTTGGTCTTAAAAGCAGCTCGTCTAAGATCAGAGTCGGACTCAGCAGCAGCTGTTATTTCCATTATAGTCATCAAGCAATTATATTGCAACTCTCTTTTTTCCATCTCAACAAGCTTAGCCAAACAAAGAAGACCTTTTGTCTCGGTTATTCGCCTACTATTTGAAACACTACCCTTAGCAAGCATCCACAAAGCCTCGGCACAGCTAATTTTCAACATAAGCTTCACTTCAGGCTTCTCATTCTCTCTCTCTTTCCTATGATGTCCTCCCCGACTACTACCATCCGAATGATGCAGTCTATAATTAAACGACATCATCGAATTCGTCTCCATTTCCTTGTTGATCTGAACAATCGAATGAATGCTTTGCTTACCATAATGAAAATTCGGGTTTGGGTCATCCACAAACGTCTCAAACGACAGAGATGTCACAAGCGGCCTAATCACATTCTCTCTAGCGAAATCCTCCTGTGCAATCGGGTCGTGCTCTGCCATTTTCGCCACCAAATTGGCCACCCGAATTTGAACCTTCATTGGGGAATCACCAAGAACCTGAACTATGACCGGAACACCGAGCTCAATCGCAATTAAACGGACCCTTTCTTGATCGTTAGCAAGGTTAAAAAGTGCGGTTGAGGCCGCAATTTGGGCATCCGGAGACGAACTCTCCTTCAAAAGCTTCAACAAAGGGGGAATTCCACCTTCTTCAACAATGATCTTCTTGTTCCGATCATTGTCGTGTGCGAGAGAAGCGAGCTCATTGGCGGCCTCAATTCGATCACCCAATTGACCCATGTGAATCGCAGCTATAAAAGACCAAACCCAAGAGAGTATCGGATCGTTACTCGCGATTGGGGGAAGAGAGAGAACAATACCGTTTCCGGAGTCGTGGTCGAAGATACTGAGGACCCACTTCATGTCGCCGACGGAGGCGTAGAGGAGTCCGAGGACTTTGCGGAAATCGGCGGCGCCGACTATGGTGACGACGCGGCGGAGGACGCTGCGTCGCTTGCACTTACGGACTAGGGTTAGGGCACGGTCGAGGTTACTGGAGACGTCGGCGACGATTCGGCGGACGGGAGGCTCGTAGAGAGAGCCGTTGGAGGTGGCGAGCCGGACGGCGGACCGGAGCATCTGAGAGAGGCGGTCGACTTGCTTGCCCACCTCGCCGCACTCGAACCGGAACGACTCTGACTGGTCCACCGATTGGCGAACTCGCTCCGACAACAGAATTGGGAACGATAACACTTCTTCGATTCGCTTCTCTTCGCTCGCCATTAATTCCTATTTCAATACTATAATAAATACCAAAATTCGATTATCGATTAAGTCTCTCTATGTGCTTCTTTTGATTTTTATATTTGATGGGTTAAGGTTTGATTGAAATTTCATAGTAAGGTCGTCTTAGAAGTTAAGAGGAGTCTTTTTTTTTTTTTTTGCTCAGACGTCTTAGAGGAGTCAATAATGACTAACCCCAGAGTAGACATTTTTCAACTGATTATGTGGCTAAGCATATTTTTATTTTTAGTTCATACATTCTCTCTTTTCTGGGTCCATGTTTGTGTGTTGTGTCTGAACTTTCTTTCTTTTTTCTAGGAAATTGTGTGCTTTTTGTTTTTTTTTTTTTTTTTTGGTACATAAGACGTGTGCATTTGTTTTTTGATTGCGTAATGATACACACATTTTGTCCACCACATAATCATAATTTTAAGAGTTTTATTAATATGTGCCCTAGGACATATGTTAAAGTTTTAAATGTGGAAATAAATAAAAGATACAGTATTGGCATCATTGTCCGGTGTGGGATTTAGTGTTTGTCTCCTTTATTTATTTTCATTTTTGGAACCTTAACATATGCCCTAAGGCACATGTTAACAAAACCCTAATTTTAATCATTGATTTCATTAGCTATCATATAGATTTTAGAAAAAGGGTAATGCTATGTGCACATAAGGTGTGCACATAAAAATTTGAGTCATTCATTTTGGTGGAGTCCATCCCTGCACACATGGGACCCATCAAAATAAATGACCTAGATTTTGATTACACACTTTATTTGCACGAATCATTACTCTTTAGAAAATACTTTTGCTCACCCAATTTTTGGTGCACCAATGCTAATCTAAGTTTTCCATTGGTCAATGTAGTGGGATCCAAGATTTAATTAATAGTGTTTAATCATGGATCCCACTGCATTGACCAATGAGAGGCTTGGATGAGCATTGGTGCACCAAAAATTGGGTGAGCAAAAATGCTCTGTAGATTTTATATGAGTCCTACGTGGTAGCACATGGAGTTTACTGAAATTAATGGTTAGGATTGTGTGGTGTACAAAGTGTGTATATATCATTATTATTTTTTATTCTATGTTATCTGAGTGGAGAATTTTTCGGTACACCCAAAAAATTTTGATAAAAAAAAATGATTATTCTCTATATAAAAAATTTTATTGCATGATAAAAAATATTTACTTTTATCTAAATCTTTGTCATCGTAGAATAAATAATTTGTATTGAAAATAATTAGGGCCTGTTTGGTTGTCCTTCAAATTGAATGGTTCCATTCAAATTTTGTATAGAAGGTAAAGGTAAAATTCATCACCATGAATGAATCCATTTACAAATATGGGAGATTTCACCATATTTCTTCTTATGATGCAATTTGTTCATTTTTCTAGAATGCCAAAATTCATGATTGCAAGTCTCATTTTTGAGACGAGCATCCGTTTTCTAAATGAAACCATTCATGCTCTTCATCTTTTTATATAAAATTGTATACAGAAACATGAATGAAATTATTTCATTCAAGGACAACCAAATAGGCCCTTAATTTTCACTCAAAATCACTATATCGGAAGTACACTCAAACCGCTTTTAATATACCGAAGAGTTTTTACTATTACGTAAAAACAGTCTAATCGCTTGCGTCATTTGAGATTGATTGGGATTTGGGACCATAAAGACGTGCTAGACACGAACTAAACCAATGGAGGAAAAGTGGTGTTCTCTACTCGCTTTGAAGAACGTGGGACTAACACACTTTATTTGGGAGCAATTTTGCTCTTACATTTTGAGTAATGCTATGTTACTAAATCTAAATTTACAATTCTAAAAAATGTAACAGTGAATATACTAAATTTTGATTGAAGGATTTTGAAATGACTCCACGATGGTTTCACTATCACATTATTTGAGATGTAGATTTTGGTTATAGATTCGGATTTGAGAAGCATAGCATTACTCTTTATTTTTGCTCACACATGCCTCCACCCTCCAGCGGATGGCAAATGTCCCATTTCAGAAATTATGTTGATAATAATACATGGACAAAAATGATAATGAAATGTAACAAATGTCATCTACTGAAGGCCTGAATGAGCAATACGTGAACAAAAATAGGTTAGCAAAAATGCTCTCATTTTCTTTATTGATTTTGGTATATTGTTCAATCAAGATACGAAATTGCAAATTGTGGTTGGTAACCACGTATCAATATTCCAATCAGGCATTAGGTGGTTAATTCTTTGAAAATCTTAAGGGTAATGCTATTGTAAGAAGTTTCTCATATGAAGAAATGTCTTATAATCCTTAGACAAAACATCTATAAGATACTTTTTCATATAAGAAGTTTCTTATAATAACATTACCCAAATTTTAAAGGGACTATGGTGTTGTGTATTGCATTTTTGGTTTGGTCTAAGACTCTAAGTGAGATTGTATTTTCGAAAGTGACAGATTTCCTCCTCATTTTTTTCTTTGGGTTTTGCTAAGGGTGATAGCTAGATTTTCCTTCATTAGTATTAGGAATGGATCTTGGTCACTAAACGAGAGCATTTTTGCTCACTCTTTTTTGATTCACTAGGTGATAGGTGTTCCATTTCATTTTCATTTTACCTATGTACTATCAACATAATTAGTAAAATGAGACACATATCTCTCAATGAAAGTCTGAGTGACCAGTGATGAATCAAAAGTGGGTGAGAAAAATGCTCTTGTCGCTTAATTGGGCAACTCAAATCCACCTAAATTAAAATTGGGCTTTGAACAATCTTTAACAAATTTCACTACGGAAATGGACTAGAAATCAAAAGTTTCGCTTTGGTCTTAGATAGAAGTATCAAACAATAACCCGAGTTTGTATATTTATTTGTATATATATGTGGCCTGGATCTTAAGAGGATCTAAAAGATGGATTGTATTAAAAGTAATAAAAAAGGGAGAAATTTCCGAAATTTCTCATTTTTTTGGTGAGAAATTCTCAATTTATAAATTATGCCATTACGCCAGTTTGAAACAGTAATTGAGTCCTAGTACAAGCTCTTATACATTGTTTCGGTATAATAAATTTAAATTGTGCCTGTTTGAAACAATTGGGATTTGTTTTTGGAATTTAGTCTGAGTTTTGACAAAAGTAAGAAATTTTCATAATTTAAGTTTCTCATTCTATTACATATACCAATCCAAGTAACTTGGCTGTAGATTTTCATCATCTAATAATGAGATTATAGAGTTGGCTTCTTGTAAAAGCAATGCATTTGGTTAGTTTGTTAGATCATGTAGGTGCTATTATTCACAAAAAGCATAAGTAATGGCGGTAAGTGCTGTCCCATTACTAGTAACTAGTCGATACCCCATGCTAAGCACGGGCTGCACCGTGGTTGACTGAATTAACAAATAACCTGTTATCCCAAGAGAATAATGTTGTCGCATTTTAGATGACACAATGGAAAATTGATAATACAAAGTCGTGGGATACACTGCAATGCTCAACCTCAATATATTGTAAGTCTATTTCATAGTTCCTTACTTTAAAAATAACATGGACTCCACAAATGGATCCTTAAGAAAGCACGCAGACAAAAGAACAATGGAGTTCTGCATAATTTATTAGGCGCAAGTCTACCCTAAGCAAGTATATAAGCTTTAATAGTAGAATATCCAGAAGGTTGGATCTAGCAACCAACTCTCGGTTTCGACCATACTCATCTCTAATTAAGTGATGTATGTCTGGTCCGTTAGAGCAATGTAACGCATGTTTCCCTCATCATGAGCAGATTCTGAAGCTGTAAAAAAGATGGGAAAAAATACAAATTTACCAAATGCAAAATAAAAATTGGGAAAGGGTGCAATCGACAGTAGTGAATGTTTAATAAATTTATGAAGTAGTGACTCATGCAGATAGTATTAGTGGTCTTATATCCTCCACGGACATGCCCATTATTGCACCACATAGCCTTGGAAGTTATGGCACATTTTTTGGTAAGTTTATGCAACTTCTATTTTAATGTTGGATGTTGGTTGAAATGGGAATATCTTGTGATATATATTAAGAATCAAAATAAAACAAAAAACAACTCAGGGAGTATGTAGAGGAATGCATATACAGATAGTTGTGTATTACCTGTATGTGAAAGGAAGAAAAAGTTTGATTTGGTAGCTGACTCCACGCCTTTTTAAACTCTCACAATCTCTTAAGCTGCCTCATTCCAATAGTATCAAATTCTCTCCTCTCTCTGGTGCCTAAAAAGTATAATAGAGCCTTGTTTATCCAAATGGAAGGAAAGATTTGATTTTGATTTCAACACATATACAAATATCTTGTGTATATATCTATATATATACACATCTAAATTATACCTTTTTCATCTTAATCAGGGAGTTTAAAGAGGAATTTCCCCATCGACCTCATCAGATCCAACCAAAACTTCATCTCTGCAGTGCAGACATTACATGGAATGGGGGAAAATACCAAGAAAAAAAAGGTCTCTGAGAGTGTTGCAATCAGATCAAAGAAGCTATGAGAGAGAGAAATAAACTGAATATCATCCCAATTTAGTTCAAGTTCCTAATTCTAAGTTTTATTCGTAAATTTAAAAGAAAATGAGTGAAAGAATAAAAGAGGGAAAGAGTGAAACAAACTTTACCTTTGAAATTGATTAAAATCGACGGCTGGTGGCGGCTTTAACAGGTGACGCAAGGCAGCGGCCGGTGGGCGAGGCAGCAGTTACGGCTAACCGTTATACTATTAATTGTCAGTAGTAATGTTGTAGACTTTCAATTCTCTACTCTATGCAGTGATGTTTTATCACTTGGTCTTTCTTGAGACCCTATCGTGCGGCTTCTCCAAGCATTGAAACACATACCATATGGCAATCTTTAACAGTGATGTATGCTATGGAGTGCTTGAAGCCTAAAACATAATACTTTTTGTCCAAGATCAGATAGTTCAAAATTTTCAACCCAAACATAGAATAGAATGAAAACATTAGTCAAATAAAAAAGGTTAAAGACCTAGAATATAAAAACAATATATTTAAAATAATTGTTTTTGGACCTTAAAAAGAAAAAAAGAACATTAGGTGATCTATACTCTACATTTTTCTCCTTTCCCCCTTGTCTGATTTTTTTTATTTATTATTTCTTTGTTATCATTTTCCTCCTAAAGTGGATGGTAAATTGAAGCAAATTTTGTACAACTCAAAGAACATAGATTGCCTAGTTGATGGTCCAAGCAGTTCAATCAGTTTGGGCCTCTTATCCAAATTTGATTGCGACCAGCTATACTGATATAGGTCAGCACATACATACATATACGTACGCACTACCCAAACTTTGCGACACAATAATTATCGTCTTATCGGCGAAAAGTTTTGGGTTTTGGGTACTGCATGTAAGGTTTTCCCATGGTTCAACACCATGTACCTCACATGGCCTTCCAATCAACTTGGAGACTTATGAATGTTTGTTGAAATCATTTGAATAGCCAAGTTGCATCAATAGATCAGACCACAATCACCATTATACTTACTATAAAAGCAAACGTACGCGGTCAATTTAATTACAGGACAGTTAACGTCACAACGAAACAGCAAAAAATAGAATTGCAAAGCAGGATGTTCCAAATCAGAAAAGGGGCATATTGAACAATGAATATATACATATATATAAATCTATATATATTTAGAGTGATGAACACATTAGGAGTTTCAAATAGATGAAACTCATCTCTTCTCTTCTCGTTGATTTTCTTTAAGCGGCCTAATACTTCAAACCAGGAAAAAGAAAAATAAAAAAGTAGAAATAAAAAATAATTGATGCTTTTCATCAACAACCAAAAGGGGGGAGAGTCATTCGTTAATAATATGCATAAAAGCTTCACCTCAAGCAATCTTCGTAACTCCATAAAACAATTAACTCACAATCAAAGGGAAAAAAAACTAAAAGAGAGGTGAATGTAAGTGCACCTGTGACGATCTCCAATTGCGGGGATAAAAAACGAATCCCTAAATGGAATAGATCAAATCCTCTGGAAGACATGCAGTATATGTACCAGATCAATCTCCTCTGCATATAACGAATGGAAGACATGCAGTATATGTACCAGGAAATTGAGAAGAGGAAAAATCTTAGAGAGAGAGAGAGTTGGGGAAGACGAAGAGAGGGTGGGAAGTCTCTAGAAGAGAGAGGAAGACGTTTAGAGGAGTGAGAAGAAAGAGAGAGAAAGAAAAGCTACTACTCACGGTAATTTTGCCACGTTGGATTTTTAGAGCCTTGGTTTGGTTGTTGATGTGGCACAATGCTGAGGCTTCTTTTGCTTCAGCAATTATATATATATAATAGATTAGCTCTGGATAAGTATTGACGAAATTGTAAGATATGGGCATCCAATTGCATTGATTTCTTGAAGCCCCAATAACAACATACAATATCTTTGTACAAGGTTCGAGAACGAATTATTCTTTTTCGTTTATTATTTTTTTTTTTTGGGGAGGCCAGGGGGAAGGGGGTTGGGGTGTTTTTTTGTGTGTGTGTGGTGCGTTGATGGATATTAATATTTGTGTAGTCTGTGATATTAATATTTATACCAAAAACAAATTAACTTGAAGACCATATATATTGACTTGAAAGTATAGGCCATTGCATCACCACCAAGTGACCTCATTGAGTCATTGTCATTGGGTTAGCCCGTGTGATATTTTAACACCCGTATAATGCATGCTAGCTGTTGGAAAATTCAATTGATATTCAATAAACTGTTTGAATACAATTGGTGTAAAATAGAAGTAGTACAAGAATTAATCTTATAATACAAAATTGAAACTGCCTATAGAAATAAAAATTATAGTAACTAAAAGAAAGCAGAAACTGGAAAAATAATCAAACTGAGGCCTGTGATATATTCAGTTTCCTTAAAACAGACTCGTCGTCTCACCATATGTACTTGAGGATTATTAGGCGTCCGTCTCCTAAGATACACCGGCAACAAAGGTTGATAAATACAATGTACAACAGTTTCAGCGAACCAAGTACTATGTTTGTAACTCTCTCAGGAATGAATACTGGAAGGAAGGAAGGAGCTTTTTTTTTTTTTTTTTTTTTTTTTTTCTAACTATGAGTTTCTGAGGAGAAAGCTCAGATTATATAAGGCTAAGGGGAGAGAGGATTCATTGGATGTACATTATGTATTTGTGGATTCAACCATGCATGTACATTATGCATCTATAGATTCCTTCATGTATGTACATTATCCATATATATATATATATATATACATTATGTATCTATAGATTCATTCATGTATGTACATGATTCATCTATGAATGTGCATTATCCATGAATGCATCTATAAATTCATTTATGTATGAACATGATTCATCTATAGATTTATTCATGTATGTACATTGTCCATGTATGTACATTATCTATATGTATTGAATAGATTAATTTCTCATTCACTCAGCAATGATTTTGGACATGTAAATATCCAAAATTCATCTCCTCATAGAGGAGAACACAAACCCACAAAGACCCCATTCAAACTCTAAATGGGTCCCATAATTATTTGACTTCAAACATGGCCAAAACCAAAATTTATCCAGCAATCCCCCACATGAATGAAATTAATCAAAACTAATGTGAGACACCAAAGACTCGAAAAGAGAGAGCACAACGGATCACTCCTGCAAAGAGATAGGTAGCTTTTGACTTTGAACCTTCCCTTGTGATAGTCTATTAGATTTACTAACGGATTAGTGAACGTGAAGTCTTGAACTGATTGCAATTAGTGTAAACAACCAACACACCTCACATAGGAGCTTTCCTTAACATAGTTTAGTTCTTACACTTGTGTTCATTTTGGCCTTGAACACTCGCCTGGTTCAGTGAATGTTTATCAAAAAAATTCGCCTATCTCAAATCCATTTAGAAGCGGCCCCACTTCACATTCACATATGTGACTTATTTAGAGTATCCTGTTATTCTCCGCTTGACAATACCAATACACATAGTCATTAAAAGCTAAGCTTAACCTCTACCCATGCAGGTATCACTATTTTATCATAGAAATGGACAGGAGAGAATTTCTCCTCAATGATTCTCCTAAGTTACATGAAATTAGGTTATCCCTTTGAACCTAGATCTTGGGATCTCCAGTCAACTAGGCTGGGTTTCTATTCCAGTACCTTGTAATGTCATAGGCTTTAGTTTCATTCCTTTAGGTAACTTATTAACTAACTCTCGATTCAAACCTTTGGTTAGCGGATCCGAAATATTATCCTTTGACTTTACATAGTCATAGTGACAATCCCAGTAGAGAGTAGTTGTTTTTATGGTATTGTGTCTTTGACAAATATGTCTTTACTTACCATTATACATATTGATTTGTGCCCTTCCAATAACAGACTGGCTATCGTAGTGTATACAAATTGCTGGCACAGGTTTCGACCATCTCGGAATATCTTCTACAAAATGGCGAAGCCATTCAGCTTCTTCGGCTATCTTGTCTAGCACAATGAATTCCGACTCCATTGTCGATCTAGCTATACAAGTTTGTTTTGAAGACTTCCAGGAAATAGCTCCACCACAAAGTGTAAAAACATATCCACTTGTAGACTTTGAATCTTTCATATCTGATATTCAGTTTGCATCACTGTATCCTTCCAACACAGCTGGATATCTCATATAGTGCAACCCATGATCACCAGTGTAACGTAAGTACTGGAGTACTCTCACTATCCATTTGCAATGGTCATTTCCTGGATTACTTGTGTATCTACTCAGTTTACTAACTAAATATGCAATGTTAGGCCTTGTACAACTCATCAAGTACATTAAGCTTCCTATCACTCGAGAATATTCCAATTAAGATACACTCTCACCAGTATTCTTAGATAAATGTAGACTTAAGTCTACAGGCGTCCTGGCTATACTTGTATCAAACTTGTTGAACTTCTCTAGAATCTTGTCTACATAATGCGACTATGGCAAAACAAGTCCATTATATTTCTAGAGATCTTGACGCCCAGTATAACATCAGCAAGCCCCATATCTTTCATGTTAAATTTAGAATTCGATATTTTCTTAGTTGAGGTAATAAAATTATCATTACTTCCCGCAATGAGCATGTCATCCACATAAAGACACAAGATGACATAACCATCATTGGTGTATTTGACATAAACACCTTTGTCACATTCATTGATTTTAAATCTACTAGAAATAATAGCTTTGTCAAATTTCTTTTGCCATTGTTTAGGAGCTTGCTTCATGCCATATAATGATTTGACAAGCTTGCATACTTTATTCTCTTGTTCTGGAGCAGAAAACCCTCTGGGTTGTTCCATGTAGATTTCTTCATTCAAATCTCCATTAAGAAATACAGTCTTAACATCCACTTGATGTATTTCGAGATTTCGCAGAGCTGCGATCACAACAATCATTCGGATGGACATTATTCTCGTAATAGGAGAATATGTATCAAAGTAGTTTAGACCCCCCTTTTGTCTATACCCTTTAATGACAAGCCTTGCCTTATACTTGTCAATAGTACCATCCGTTTTCATTTTCCTTTTGAAAATCCATTTGTACTCTAAAGGCTTACATCCAGGAGGCAGATCAACAAGTCCCCAAGTAGGTTTTGTAAGATAGAATCAATTTCACTCTTGATTGCTTCTTTCCATAATGATCCCTCTAGTGATCTTATATCTTTATTATAGTTTTGAGGCTCGCTTTCTAATAGATAGGTTAGAAAGTTTGGACCAAAAGATTTTGATGTTCTAACCCTTTTTCCACGTCTAGGCTCAACATCAACATTCTCTTCTTGGGTTTTACTACTTTTCCCAATAGTTTCAAATGTGCATTTTTTTTAGAACTATGTTCTTCTTTACACAGAAATACATTATCAAAGAACGACGCATTTCTAGACTCCATGATCGTGTTCTTATGTATATCTGGGTTTTCAGATTTGTGTACAAGAAACCGAAATGCACTGCTATTATGTGCATAGCTAATAAATAAATAATCAATAGTTTTTGGTCCTATCATTTCTTTCTTAGGAGTAGGTACAAGAACCTTTGCAAGACACCCCCACATTCGTAAGAATTTATAGGAGGGTTTTCGACCATTCCACTGTTCATACGGGGTTTGATCAACTTTCTTTCGAGGTACCTTATTTAAAATATAATTTGCAGAGAGAATTGTCTCCCCCCATAAGTTTTGTGGCAATCCAGAACTTATTAACATAGCATTCATCATTTCTTTTAAGTACAATTTTTCCTTTCAGCAACTCATTTGATGTAGGTGAATAAGGCGCATTGGTTTGGTGAATAATTCTGTGTTGTGCACAATACTCACCATATGGTGGTACATATTCACCACCTCTATCACTTCTTAACACCTTAATCTTTTTACTTAGTTGATTTTCAACCTCTATCTTGTATACAATGAACTTATCCAAAGCTTCATCCTTACTTTTTAGCAAATACACATAACAATATTTAGTGCAATCATCAACAAAAGTAATTAAATACTTATTACCACCTCTTGATTGAACCATTTTTAAATCACATACATCAGTGTGAATTAATTGCAATGGTTCAATGCTTCTTTGTATTGATTGAAATGAAGTCTTTGTTAAATTTGCTTCAACACAAGTTTCACTTTTATAACTTGTATCAATATGAAAGTTGGGTATGTGGTCAAATTTGATTAATCTTCGCAAAGAATTAAAATTAACATGTCCTAGTCTACCATGCCACAAATTGGAAGACTCAAGCAAGTACGCAAAAGAGGTACTCATTTTATTGATAGTATTATTTGGTACAATGGTCATTACATTAAGCTTAAATAGCCTATCACTTATGTACCCCTTTCCCACATAGATCTCAGCTTTAGTCAGCACCACCTTGTCTGACTCAAAAACCATTAGGAAGCCTTGCTTGCTCAGAAGAGAACTAGACAGTAGGTTCTTGCGAATTTCAGACAAATATAGGACATTGTTCAAAGTTAGCTCTTTCCCTGAAGTCATCTTCAGAATTATCTTTCCTTGACCTTCCACATCAGAAGAGGCTAAGTTGCCCATGAACATCTTTTCACCATTATTCATTGGCTCGAAGGAAGTGAACATTGCTTTATCAGAGCATATGTGGCGAATGGCACCAGTGTCTATCCACCATTCCTTTGGGTTTGAACCCACCAAGTTCACTTCAGAGACCACAACGGACAGATTGATTTCTGAAACATCCCTTGAGATATAATTTAATTATGCCATGTTAGCCTCTTGATTTTTCTTGACTTTCTTTTGTGGCAGACAACACTCAGAAGCACGGTGTCCAGTTTTGCCACAGTTGTAGCACTTTCCTAGAAACTGAAATTTAGGCTTCTTGGAGATACCACATTTTTGGCCCTATTTTGTACCCTTTGCTAGAAAATGATTTCTTCTTCACGCTTGAACTTTGATTATGCTCAACCATATTAGCCTTGGCCACAATATTATTTCCCACTTTCCTGTCAGCCCCTTTGTTATCTTCCTCAATTCGAAGTCTAACAATCAAATCTTCAATTTTCATCTCCTTTCGCTTGTGCTTCAGGTAGTTCTTGAAATCCTTCCAACCAGGGCAGTTTTTCAATAATTGTAGCAACTTGAAAGGTTTCACTCAAGGTCATCACTTCATCATGGATTTCATGCAAGATCACTTGCAGCTCTTGAACTTAATTGATCACAGTCTTTGAGTCAACCATTTTATAGTCGAGGAATCTCCCCACTACAAATTTCTTTGGACCCGACATTCTCAGTTTTGTACTTTCTATCTAAGGACTCCCATAGTTCCTTAGCAGTGGTCTTAATACTATACACATTATAGAGTGTATCGTGTAAGCCATTCAACAAATAGTTTTGACACAGAAAGTCCGAGTGCTTCCAAGAATCAATGGCTAGCATAACCTCTCGTTCTTGTTCATTCTCATTAGGAACAGGATCATCTTCCTTCAAGAACCTCGCAAGGTTCAAGGTGGTAAGATAAAACAACATCTTTTGCTGCCATCTTTTGAAATCCACACCATTAAATTTTGTAGGTTTTTCCCCGTGGTTCACAGGAACCGTTTGGATTGAGGGAACCTTCACAGGGATCGAACCAATCACCAAGGTGTTGGAGCCAGCAGCACCGTCGGTCGCAACAGGGTTCACAGTCTCAGTTGCCATTTCTGAAAATATGATCAAAGAAAAAATTAAATCCAAGATAAGAAAAGGATTTGATCATTTCTTTAGAATTACTTTCAGAATTGAAACTGGAAATAAATTCTGTTTAATATATATATATATATATTTCGAAATAAAACTACTTCTGTTTGATAGTTTAATTTAATTTTATTATTCAAAACAAATATGTTTTACGCTTGTTGGAAAATTAAACTGATATTCAATAAACTGTTTGAATACAATTGGTGACAAACAGAAGCAGTACAAGAATTAATCTTATAATGCAAAATTGAAACTGCCTATAGAAATAAAAATTATAGTAACTAAAAAAAAGCAGAAACTGGAAAAATAATCAAACCGAGGCCTGTGATGCACACAGTTTCCTTAAAATAGATTCACCGCCTCACCAGATGTGCTTGAGGATTTCTTCGGCGTTCGTCTCCCAGGATACAGCGACGCCAACAACGGTTGACAAGCACGGTGTACAACAGTTCCAGCAAACTAATTATGTTTGTAATTCTCTCAGGAATGAAAATTGGAAGGAAGGAAGGAACTCTTGTTTTTTTTTTTTTTTTTCTAACTATGAATTTCTGAGGAGAAAGCTCATAATACATGGGACTAAGGGGAGAGAGGATTCCTTAGATGTACATTATGTATTTATGGATTCATCCATGTATGTACATTATGCATCTATAGATTCATCTATGTATGTACATTATCCATGTATATACATTATGCATCTATAGATTCATTCATGTATGAACATGATTCATCTATGAATTCATTCATGTATGTACATGATTCATCTATGGATTCATTCAAGTATGTACATGATTCATCTATGAATGTACATTATCCATGAATGCATCTATAAATTCATTCATGTATGAACATGATTCATCTATAGATTTATTCATGTATGTACATTGTCCATGTATGTACATTATCTATATGTATTCAATGGATTAATTTCTCATTCACTCAACAATGATTTTGGACATGTAAATATCCAAAATTCATCTCCTCATGGAGGAGAACACAAACCCACAACGACCCCATTCAAACTCTAAATGGGTCTCATATTTATTTGACCTCAAACATGGCCAAAACCAATTTTTATCCAACACTAACCTTACTTGTATATTTGTATTGGTATTTCCTCTACTTTTCTTGTCATTCAGTTGATGTTTAAAAACATTAGTGGTAGGAAAAAACAATCGAGGATGACAACACCATTTCCACCTAGTCTGGATCCTCGGCGGCAAGGCTGCTTGGCAGCGTCTATGTGGCATTGGCAGTACGACACAATTTCTTTTTTTACAAAAAATTTGTGTGGTACTGTCAACGCCACATAGGCGCTGCCGGGGTAACCTTGATGCCGAGGATCCATAGTCCTCCCCTATACAAAATCCTCCAAAATGAAAATCCAAAATTTTCACCATTGAATTATGCAGAATAAGGCGGACCTTTATTTATTTATACTAGTGCAATGACATCGTGAGGTATGGGTTGTAAAGTGATCGAGAGGTGTAGGGGTGGCTCGCCGTGGTTAAGGGAGTGGTCATGCGGTGGTTGGACGGGTTGAGGGAGTTGCAGCTAATAAGGTTTAATGGGAGAATGATGATGGATTTGTCGGAGGGTAGTTTTGTATAAGAAAAGACTGAAGGACTTTTTATTAAAACGTAATTTTTTTTGTTTGGATATCTTATTGAAAAAGAACCTACGATTAGACTTAGTCCTAATTAGCCCAAAATTTTTAGCGGTTGAGTTTGTAGTATTGAAATAGACTGCAAACTTTCAATGGATTTTTCAGTAGAATTTTTTCACTTAAAGCTTTCAGTGAATTTTTGGCTGCCTTTTCAATTAAGTGATACATTATCAAACGTACTGAAAAAGAATAAGTGCAGAAAATTTTCATTTTCATAACTTAATTGGGTATCAAACTCACCCATGATCTTTATTAATTAACTTATTAAGTATAAGATCAAAGGGTAATTTGGTCAAACAGTTCCTTTATCAAATAAGAATAATGCTATGACACATGAGTCACAATGGTCCCACTGCCATCTCATTTGAGACGAAAATTTGAGATGAAGATTTGAGCAACATAACATTACTCATAAAATAATACATTTGACCAAAATGATCATTATTAAAGGGATGATTCTCACTATTTACATGAAATGTGAAAATAGGATTCGAGAGCGTTGGATGGCTTTCACGAGGATCATAGTTATGGGCCGTTGGATCTAAGGGGATGAGAAGATAAATTAAATGTTGTACTCCGTAATACATTTGATGTCGTGGAATGATTTTCAAGATTTACATGAAATGTGAAAATAGCATCCGACACCGTTAGATGACTTTCACCAGGATCACCATTCTGGGCTGTTGGATTTAAGCAGGTGATAAGATAAATAGGCAGTCATATACTATATTTTGCGAAGATTGATAGCAGTATACTTTTTTTTGGGGGTAAATATCACCTAGACCCCCTGAGGTTTGCCCCGATAACATACGCCACTCTTCACGTTTCACATATCATATCTACCACCCTCGTCATTTAACAGACTTAAACAGAGTTCAGGACCAGCACTGAGCTTTAGGGGGCCCAAAGCGAATTTTTGGGGCCCGTGGTTATACGGGCATTCAGGGGTAGCGCCGCCGAAGATTTTTTTTTTTTTTGGAGTCTACGTATACATAATTATGCGTATATATTGGTTTTCGGTGCCACATTGCAAAATGTGCTAACAACTTGCATCATAATTAAATACTTATTTGAACAACCAATAATTTAAAACCAAGCTATAAATTGAAAACAACTTACGGCTGGAGGGTTTGTTTGGGCTAAAGCTAAAAAGAATTTGGGGAATTGAGAAAAACCTAATTTTCTTACATTTTTTCGGTACACTGATTTATTTTTATTTTTATTTTTAAAAGTGTATCACACTATGAGTTGATCAATTAGTCTTTTTTTTAATAGTGAAATAAATTATAGTCTTATTCTCTCTAGCAAAAAAATATAGTCTTATTCTAGAGGGTTTGTTTAGGCTTAGCTTTGTAGTTTTATATGTGAAAATTTTGGATCATTTTAGGTTGGGTTGGGGCCTTTATTAGGCTAGGTTATAGTAAGGTTTTTATAAGGGCCCAATATAGAAATGCAAAGTTAATATAAAAAATGGGGCCCTTAAATTATCTAAATATCTTGGGGCCCAAAGCGGCCGCTTTCCCGGCTTTAGCCCCGGGCCGACCCTGACAGAGTTACCGGAAAATGCCAAATGACCAACATAATGTTGGAAATGATTTCGAAACATAGCGAAAAACTGTTTTAAAATTATTTTAAAACGGATCTTGAAACTTATTCGATTACGTATATATGATTGAAAAAGAAGTAAAAGAGAACTTCAACCTTGAAGATTATCTTAATCTTAAAACGAGAACTCTTCGTGTCCTTCTCTCCTAGCAGTCTTCACCTCTATGCCTTCTTGGTGCATGCAAGGAGGCTAGGGTTTGTATGGGCAACCCTAATTGGGTAAGAGACTATAGAGATGAGAGAGAGAGAGATTCAACTAGGGCTCTCAAAAGACCAACAAGTGGCCGACCCCTCTCATACCCTCATATATATAGAGACTGTTATATCTCTATCTCTACCCTAGTCATCTTATCCCCCCGTCCAAACACTCGTTAAGCTAGAGATGGGACTTCTAGGGTTTACTATTCTGGCTAAATTAAACAAATTAATTTCCATCTAACTTAACTCTTAAGCTAAGGAAATAATTTTAATTAATTATTATCAATTCTGCTATATGATAATAATTGGACTCCATATTTAATACACATAATTACTCGAAGATAAAACCTAGACTTGCATAATAAATACAGTGATGTTCCTCTACCAACCGTATTCATAATTATCTCTGGGATTAGTGTATCAACTATACTGTCAACGCGGAGTTAATTACTTCTTATTTTCCTTGAGCCTCAGTCACTTCTCATAAATTACTGAACATGTCAACAACCACTTGCTGATAAGACTGCAGTTCTCAGTAATTAACCCATTGACATTCTCAAGGAAATTTTTTCTCTTTAAAAGAGGGTAGATTCCTTCTTGACAACTAGTGTTCACAATATTGTTCACTTAGCTACCCAAGATATCTAGGTGTTGATCTGTGCAAATCTCACTGATTGATAAGTTAAGGCAACCAAGTCAACAACTTGTGTTCACAGTCCTCTCAGGATTAAGAACATATGTCATATACAAGCTTGAGAACCTATGAACCTGTGATAGCTAATCATTAATAGGTTTAACTCAATGTCCGTCAATGGATTTAATGCATTAACACATTAACTAAGAGTGATCACTACTCTAATGAATGAGATTATCTCATAGAAGTTAATGTGTTACAGTCTAGACCTGATAAACTATCCATACTTATCATTGACTTTGACAATTTGAAACAATTGTCGAAGATAATTTATATCTCCATTGTGTTAATCTCATTAACACAAAAGAATCTGACAATGTTTTTTATGGATAAACATGCCAAAACATTCAACTCATGAATTACACATATCTGAATATGTAAAGATGTTCATAAATATCTTCCTAAAAAAAAAAGATGTTCATAAATATACAAATCAAAGACGTTTGATTACAATTACTAACTGATTTGAGGGCATAATCCCAACATATATATAACCTTACTGTTCATCTTCTTCTTCCTCTTTTATTCTTTTTCAATTATACATGTGTGTGTGTGTCAGGAATTCATCAACTCTCTCTACATTTTTGGTTTCTCTCTTTATATTCAACAATCACCTACACAAACCCTCCACCATCAATAATGCAAACCCACCATTACCTTAACAGTCCACCACCACGAATGCAAGCTCACCATAATGGTGCTCAAATTAGGAACAAATTTTATAATTTTCCTCCCTCTAACTTCATAATTTTGCTCTATTAAACCAAAAACAGACCCTAAACACCTACAAATCAATTTCTGCTCTGATTAAACCAAAGACAGACCCACTCCCAACCCAATTCGAAGATGAGTATTCTAATTGAACAAAAAATCTAATTGGAGATAAGACCCAATTCTGTATGCAATTTTCGCTCTCTAGAATATCTCCCATCAAGCCCAAATTGAACAACAAAGTTACAAGGACGTTATAAGTACTATCATACTTATTAGGTTTTGTTTGTGGTGCTCTTCAACTTCTCACAAGGACGTTAAAAAGGGTAATTATTACCCCTGAATTTAACTACTATCATGGTGGAAAGGGGGAAATTTTGTACACACCCACTCTCTACACCCCACCTTTTAATAAAATTAGGTTCAAACATGTGCATCACATGTGAAAGGTTAATCAAATAGTAAAAGTAATTTAAAGATCCCTTGACAAGAGACATATTCTTTAATTTTTAGTACAATGTTAATAATAAAAAAAATTCACTGAAAAGAATAAGAGTATATTGTTATCAACTCAATGGCCATATTATATAACTTGTAATTATCATAAAGCAACCACATAGGTACATATTCCAATGAACAAAAATCAGTATGCAACAACTTTTAGAGATTTTTTTATTATTTTTTTAATCTTTAAGGTACATTACAAAACTATAAACTAATTATAAAGACACAACGAGCTAAAAAAATTGATAGTATCAATGATTTTATAAAGTGTACTTTCATGTAAATAGATTACTATATCTATGCTAAAATGTTTAATATTAGGTACCTCATTCTAAATTCGGTTTTTTCAAAACCTTTCGTTTTATGTTATTTTTCATAAATTTGTGTAAAATTTGATTATACTTTGCAATTTATACGACCGTCAAATATCAAATAGAGTGCTAAAGTTTATTTATTTATTTATTTTTTTTTACTAAATTGTGTGCGAATTTTATCAAATTCTTCACTTAACATATTGGCCTAAACGCAATGATTAAAAGATATATCAACTGTAAACTCCATGTAAGATTTTGATACAAATTATACATTTTTTTTTATTTCAATTCAAATTACCATTACTACTTATTAAATTAATAAAATAAACAAAAATGTTTGTATGATTGTACTTCTTATATGAATTTTTATCTAATCACAAACTAAAAAATGACTATTTGTATTCAGACTGTGCTTGAATGACAAATATTTCAAGATTTTTTTTCTTAGTTTTTATTTAGTTGGAATAAAGTAAACTATCAAGAAGATATTATTGTTAAATTAAGTTCTTATTAAGACGAATGATACAATTTTGATTTTCTATAGTATTTCATATCTTTAAGCAAACTATAAGTATTCATTTTTCTAAGACATTTATTTTATGTGCGAAAACAAGAAGAAAAAGAAAACTTTTATTTAAAAATAAAACATATACGAAAAGGCTATCAAAATATCAAAATAATGAAAGTAAAATAAAATGTTCAATAATTTAACATTATATGACCTATCATAAATAATATTTAACCAAAACAACTCTATCAAATCCTTATAGACAATCAAGTCTAGCCATATTTAAATATAATATTAAGTAATTTATGTTCTAAGTTATTATCTAATTGTTGCAATAATGTGTGCAATTTTTGTAGTTGCACGTTTTTTTGTTTTTTGTTTTTTTACTTTTATTTGATTTCTCAATAATGTAACTTCTTCTAACTTGATTGTCTTAATATTTTGACTATGTTGTTTCCAAATTCAGTGATTAAATCACAAAAAAATGTGATTGATAAAAGCTGTCCAAGGTAGTTTTTAGCCAATCGCAATTGCAAATGTTATTTTATAGAATATTTTTGAGTTCAATAATTATTGATGAACTCCAAAAAGTTATTGCCAAACATGGCCTATGTAGGCTTATGCCCGGTAATTTTTTTTAACTGATTTACCAACGGTTACACTTTAGTCCAAAGCACAGAGGTATTAGTGATATGATTCGAAGTACAAGGGGCAAAGTGAAAAAATATCCTGGTACATGAGGTGTATATTCAATTAACCTTATAATTAATAATAGTTTTTATTAGAAACACAATGGGTAATACTTAACCAAACACAGTTTCTAATTTATGTGGAACCAAGTAGGAACTGTACACTTAGCAAAATAAAAACGAGTAGGAACTGTAACTTAGGGTCCGTTGTATTTTGTAAAAAGTTCTATATGTATAAGAGAATTATGAGCGAATTTTTTAAAACCAGACAACCTATAAAAGGGAAGAAAAAACATAGTTTAATTAGAATAAAGTTAATGAGTCATTAGTGATCAATCTTTGTTAAGAGAGAGCTAGTTGTCAAATAGGAAAAAGTAGGAGGAGAGTTGTGTGGTTCTATTAGAAACAAATTAAGAGATTCCAACATAGTTGTGATGATTATCAATGTTCTATCATGTGTTGAGTTGTTATAATATATATTTTGTTTTGTTGTTAGTGTATATAATTACTTACTTTATCCGTATGTAATTTGGACATTGTATGTAACAATTATTTCACATATATAATGAAAGGGCAATTCTATCTATACCCACCTCAATTGCTCTTCGCACCCACTTGCTCTCTACACCCACCACCTCAATTAAAATTAAATTAACTTACTATCTACACCCACATTCCATTCCCAAAATAGCCCTAACTTAATTTCTACATCCACCCTTACCTCCATTTTCATATTACTCTCTACATCCACACCACCTTTTGCTATCATTTACTCCAAACGTGTGAATCACGTACATTTACATTTCTATAGATTTAATCTTGATTTTTTAAGAATATTATGCAAAATATGGTTATATCATAGCTTTGATTCTGTGATTTTGTGTTTTATTTTGTGAAAAATCGAACATTGGAAATATAGATTTTGTTTATGTCGGAAATCTATTTGGCATACCAGAGCGGAATAAATTTCAAATATTCGTTGGATATTGATGGAACAATTATAAAATATTATATGGAATGAGGTGGAACAATGTATAGTTATTCGGTGGTATTTGGAGGACCATTACCAATTTGTTATGTTCTGAAAATCTGAACACTCCTGATTCCTTGGACGCTCAAGGTTTGAAAATATATATATATATATATATATGAAGAGGGAAAAGAAAAGAAAAGGAAAGGAAAAAGGAGTTACAAATGATGTTCTATCATTTGTAAGGAATTCGAATGATGTTCAATGATGAATATATTTGTATAAAAACTAACTAAATTATTATCTATGATTTATTGATATTGGTGGATGTGTAAAAAGGTTTTTTTTTTAATAATTCTTTTGATATTTAATAGAGGTGGGTGTAAAGAGTATTAATTTTAGAGTCTATTTTATTAAGTTGTCCTTTTATAAGGGGCATACTTGAAAGGTGAAAGATTCATTAAAAGGTGGGTGTAGTGAGTAAATTAGGTGGGTGCGGAAAATTTTGGATACTATTCATAAGCAATTTTAAATTTCTCTTTAGTGATATAAATATGAAACAAACAAAAATGTCTCCTATATTTGTTCCACAATTAAATTTAAAAGTTTAAATTTGTTGAGTCCTAAGACATGAACTACAAGAGTAACCTTTAATTGGATATAGTAAAATTGATTATTGATCATGATTAAATTCAATGATTTTTTTTTGGTGGAACACTCAAAAGTCAAGAAACTATATAGTGTGCTTAAATAATTAAGTAACAAAGTGGGTAAAATGAATTAATCAGACTCAATTAAGTGGGACTTGAGGGGCATTTTTAGGAAACACCAGAAAGTGTAAGCAATTGGTGCTTTAATAGATAGTGCATATTTATATATATATATATATATATAGATAGTTATTATTATTTATATATAGATAATATGAGTGGTGGTGATAATTTGGTGGTTCTTCATTCAGGGTGCTCGTCGCTTCAGAAGTATCCAGCAAAGGAAGAATAATTTTAGAGTGGAGAATAAATTACCTTATGGTTCAAAGTAACAGTGTCAATAGCAATAATATTTCATACCATAGTACATTATTCGAGTCACATTTGCATAATTTTGGAGACAACGACTCGAATATTTGAAATTCTGCAAGGCAACAACAGAGACCGAGTTAGTACACCGAGAACTGAGCCAATTCTCTTCGTTCCAGAGCTTTGCAAGCTCAATACTTCAATATTTTGTTGAATGATAAATGAACTACTCTACAATTTAGAGCTTTCAAAGCAGCCATTGTGAATGGTTTTTGTCACAACCCCACTGTCCTTCAAATCCGATTCATATGAACTGGGAGGAACATCCACTGCAGGTGAGCAGTTGAAGAATCCATGTGGCTGCACAACCAACAGTAAAAAAAAAAAAAAAAAAATGTCATAAACATTTAATATAAGACTCCAAAGTTATAGCTTCTAAATTCGCAAAATACAAGATTAGATAGCGTTGAAAGATGTAACCAAGGTTGAAGAACATAACCAAAAGGATTTCAAACGATTTTAAGTTAAAATGAAAGTGATGTACCATGAGAGTGAAACCAATGTGATCTACCGGCATTACGGGCCAGTCTTCCAGTCGAGGAATGTGTGTTACTCCAAACACATACCTGTAAAAGTTTTGACGGCATCATTATAAACATCTGTGGGAAAGATTAGGTTTCCATGGATCTACAACTAAATATTCCTTACTGAAAATAATAACTAACCAAAGAACTATATCAGTTTCTTCCAGTGTTCGGTTCTGCTTAACCCAAGTAGCTAATCCCTCCCCGACTCGCGGATTTTGATTAGGAAATTCTCCTCCAGGATACATCTCATCATGAGCATAAGGTGTAACCCAAAGATTATGTTTCAAAAAAGCAGCTCTTCTCAAAAATTTTGCCTCGGCACCAGCTAATGGAAGACAATTTGAACCAGGTACCAGCTTGTAACCTGTCAACTGCCCAGTACGGTTGACATTTCTTGTGTTTCTGATCTGAATTATGACCAGTACGCAAAAAAAAAAAAAAAAATTAATCCATACAAAGTAAACATTGATCAAGAGTTTGAACGACATATTTTGTCAAAGTTGCCAAATGAGTCAACAATTCAAGAACGAATATAAAATGGTCATCACATATGTGCAAAGAATGAGTGCTGACAGATCACCAGTCAAAAATGCGCATACGCTCCGTCCCCCACTCTACACACACACACACACAGATTACATACAAAAATCAGGAGGAAAAAATTCAACAAGGGTAAGGAATTTTATACGATCCAATGACGGGCAGATTGCGGATTACAATCACGCATTGCTTCTAGTTCAGATTTGAGCAGTTTCTCTTCAGCATAGAATGCATTGTTGTGGACATTGTTCTCCCCTGGTTCTTCAACTTGAACATTCACCTCAACAACCTATCAACAAGTACAGTGTTACTATATTCACACTTGTGTCAATTTTATTTCACAAGTATGAATTTTTACACTAATATGAATTATAATGAAAATAGTTTGATATGGTGAAGCTAGAACTAAGGATGTCCCCAAAAGACCACTATGTTGGACTAATCAATAAACAAGATAACATAAACTCAATTAAATAAGGAAACTCAACACCAACATAGTTACTATTCCCTTCTTCCCTAAAAAACACTTATAACAAGCCAATATAGTGATAACATAAACAAAACATAACCAAAATGCAATTCACTATTTAGCCCCATTTAATAAATTAGACATGAAATGCGTATATGTGTTTAACCTTAAAACAAACTGAATAAAGATCCGAACAACTCAAAAAGTTTACCTGATTAAGTGCTTCTCCGGGCCTACAATCAACTGCCATGTCCATACGAGCAACAAAAAAGTGCTGATGAACTGGTGCGTATAATCCAGGGGCAATAGTAGTTCCATATTTTCGAACTTCCCCAGGCTGCAAAGCTCCTAAGCTGAGGATTCCAGTGAGTTTAACATCAGCTTCAATTTTTCCATCCTGTAGCAAGAAACAGTGTGAGTGGTGTTAAGATTAAGTCTCCAACAAACTCATGACAATTAGCACGATATAGAAGAGGCAAATGTAGCAAGTAACTTGAATAAATCATGGCTATGACTAAGAGCTTCCCCATGTCTGCAAAATCAACCCATAAATTCTACTTAAGTTGGCAACTAAGCCTTATCAAACTCTTTGGTTGACCTTGTACCATGTAGGAGAGCAAAACAGGATGACAAACGGTGCAATTCTGACAAAAAGAGTGTAAACATACTGGCTCCAAGAATAAATGAGGGAGTCACTCACTTGCCTGATAAAAATGCCAGAAGAATCCATACTCATAATTCGCCACAGTACACATAGAAGACACAGTAAGCCGTCTTGACCTCCGTACTTCAGCTAAACCTGTTCTCCAATCTTGGTGCTTCCATAGGATTCCATAATCCTCTTCATGCAAGCAAACACAGTTTTCAATTCTTTCGACTCCTCCAGTGAAATTTGTGAAGTGTGCATCAAAGTACTTGATATAACCTAAACAATCACAACCCTGCGAAAGTAAACTTAGGTAAGCAAAATCCATTTGTATGTGAACACAAACAAGTGCAACATGTAATTACTATTAAAACAAAACAAAACATAATAAATGAAAGAGGACAATAATAATGCTAAACTCTCACTCAGACCTTCTTAAGAGAATGAGCATTTTTACCAAGCCCATCTTCCCCAGCATCAAACGCATTCTTCCTGTAATGTGGATCATTTGGATCTCCATAAGGGACCACCATTTCAACAAAACTTAACCTGTGGGCCACAGGTCTCCGACCTCGGCTACCATCAACATATGCAACTGAATAAATAACTAAGCCCTCCCTAGGAGTGAAACCTATACGAAAATTCCACTGCCAAATAAAACCATTATAAAAAGCTAATCAATATGAAGTGAACTGTAGGAGAAAAATTAGAAATCTATTTCCACAAAATAATCAAGTACCTTCTGCCATTGAACAAAGTGCCCATCAACACGAAAGCTTGGACCATCGGGCTGAACAATATGCAGGGGTTTCACATCACTTCGATCAACACCTCCCCGTGTTTCACCAGGAGTATAGTTTCTCAGTGGATCAGCTGGCGGTAGGGGAACAAGTTTACGGTCTTCAAACTCAACCACAACCATAGTTTGCATATCAACTAGTACATAAATTCCTTCAACTGGACGAGCATAACCATTTTCCATAGGGCAGTCACTCTCAGTTCTACAAAATACAAGCGGTTTAGCCAGTCTGCGGTTTGGTGCATCAGCTTCACTATAATACCCAGCACACCTGTAAAGAAGAGTGTGATGCAGGGCATTAAAAGGAGTGCAAAACATGCAAAAAAACACATCATCACAGGATATTCATATTCATGTGTTAAAAACAAAATGCAGTCACTAACCAGGGATCTACCGTCACAAGATCCATGTCCTCTATACCCCGCTTCTTCATTGCATCCCGAAATGGAGGAAAGTTCTTTACAACAGCTTCACATTCTGAAAATTCCACAGCATCCTGTGAATACAAAATTAAGGATGAATGTAGAGGCTGAATTGAGTATAGAGAAACTTGGGAAAACATATCATTTTTTTTTTCCTGGTTATCAAAGAGATGATAAAATGGTGGGGTGTGCGGGGTGTGAATAGCATGTACGTGAGTATTTCTGGATCCTCGCCCTTATGAGATAACTTACTTGAATCCATTTAGTTTTATAGTTACAAGTATATTAAAAGCAAATTATTTAAAATCTATCCCTGTCGATCCAATTCAATAATGTAAACACTACTATATATAGCCTCTCATTAAAACTAAAATGATAAGTTCCATTAATTATTTTCATTTCCATAACTTAGTAATCATGAATAAAGAACTTCAGCATATGTGGACAAAATAACTAAATAATTAAGTAGTGGACAACATACCATAGGAGGTTGTACGTCGGGCACAACTTTCGATGAAATGACTTTGCCCCTGTGGTGGCCACCTCGAGTTACAGCATGAACTTCCAACAATTCCACAAGCCATACACTTGTCTCATTTGACTTTTTATTATAAACAATAAGTCTAGCTTGCCTCGGAGGAAGCTTAGTAGGAATTACAGGACCACCTTTTGTTCTGGGTAGTAATGATGGTTGAAAAGGAGGGAAAAAGTAGGCATCAGCTAATGCAACCACGTTCTTATTTGGTTCCGACAAAACCACCTCAATGAATCGCATGCTATCTCTCACCTAAACATGGAAAAATTTCTATATATGTCACACTAAGATCCAACATTATTTCAAGGAAAGTATGGTGTAATGGAAAATAAGTACCTCAGGAGTTGCTCCAGCAGCCCTTACAGTTGCAACGGCAACTGAGATTTCAGCAGCAGTTAAAGGGTCCAAAGGGTGGCTTGTTTGAGCCCTCAACATGATTGGGATCCCTGAGCAGCCAAACCAAACCAGTTTAAAAAACAAGCCATATGTGATTGCAATTCAGTCTCATCGTCTTATAACAGTCAAGTAGCTATAGCAACTTTGCAAGTTTAAAATCTCAGAATACATTTCTTCTTTGTTCAGAAAATTGAAATAGCAAGGAATAGCAAACTCGCCTTAAGCATTCTCAGGTGAATGGAATGTGCTAATCAAACACAAATGAGGAGTGTTGTCTGATATCTTAGTCAAGTTCTTAAAAAGAGAAAAATATTTCACGGTTCCTCTATTAAGTGCATATGATGATGTAAACATTGGTGTAAGATGAGATTCCCAATTAAATGGAGGTCTATCAAAAATATCCTGACTAGTCATGGAGTTTCAACTGGTTTTGGGTGGTTCATTAAATATTAAATGCGCTTAGTGAAAGGTGATTTTAGGATTCATACAGCCGACCCCAGATTGGAACACAAGGCTTGGTTTGGTTTGGTTTGGTTTATTTAAATTTACTAGTTTGCCATGTTTTTGGTTCTACAAATTTCGCAATTAAAGTTTTCAAAATAACAAGCTTATTCTAAAATTTTCCGCCTTGAAAACTCAGTTTTATATACTAAAATAATTTGAGAGTTTTGTGTTTTCACGAACTTGTTTATACCATAAAATATAATTATACTACTATATAATAATAATAATATTTTATTATTATTAACTACTTTGGCTTGCCATGGAAGCCATTTATAAATTTCTTGCAGGACACTTGTCATCGTAGGAGTGCATCAAAGGTGGTGAATATCAATGGTGATGATGGAGATATATGGAAGTCATTTGAAGACACTTGTCATTGTAGGAGCATCTCTCACTAATTGGTAGTTAACTACTTGGAAGTTGTAGGAATTTGAATTGTTAGTTAATGTAATAGGAGGAAAATGTTCAAATTCAAATAAGTAGTTATGTAATTCATCTATAAATAGATGTTGTGTACTCCTTGTAATTGGTCCTTGACCAAACAATGCATTAACACATATACTTTGTTATTCTCTTATTCCCTTAGCCGGCCACCATGGCCTTTTAGTTTAATTAGTATTGTTTAAGTAGTCTAGTACATTTACTTTGTTCTTCCCTATTCTTCCTTTTGGGCCATCATGGCTATTATGTAGTTTCAGTTTGTAGTTTCTATACTTCCAGTTTAGTTCGAAGCATGTAGGAGTAGATATATAGGCAGTTTGAGATCGCATTAATTTTCTTTTAATTACAATTACATGTTTATCAAATCACTTTATTTCATCTCACACGATAAAAGTCCTTATTTAAGGCATCGAACATCACCACAATCTCCCTGGTGAGGCGCAATTTGGATACTTATCAAATCATATACATTGGCAATTTGCTTGCCTGGCATGCTCGCTCATAAATAATTTTCCAACCAAACAGAACTCAAACAAAAACAATCCCAAGAATCATAATCCCACTCTTTTTCTCCCTCCACTTCGAGCTTGTTTAGGTTAGTTGAAATATTAAGCTACTTTTTTCAGCTTAATTTTGCAGTTGATTTGTTTAAGTGCGGAAATTTTAAGATAACCCAAACATTTCAATTTCACAAAGCACTCACCTTTTTTTTTTTCTTTTTTTTTTTTAGCAGCTCAAATCTGAGTTAGTTAAATACCATATTGCCCTTCTACATCTTCTCACTATAGCTTAATTACGCATACATCGTTATACTCATCATAATGATATATTGATTTGTGTGAGAGTAATTATGTCATTTTAGATTATTATTACATTCCGGTCAGCTTTTGAAATTTTATTCAGGATTAAATACATTTTACACCCTTGTAGTTTGTCACTTGTGTCAGTTTGGTCCCTGTAATTTAGAAAGTGTCATTTTAGTCCCTGTAATTTCATAAGTGTGTAAAAAAAAAAAGTCCAATAAGTCCTTTAGTGATGAATAATTTTGTCAATGAAGTAAAAACAATTGTTACAAAAAGAGTTTGAGGGACTAAAATGACACACTTATTGTTAGGATATTTTTAATGTGAAAAAAAATTGCAAAGAGAGAAGGAAAAAAGTAGTGGACTTAGTCTCCCACTACATATTATTTTATAATATGTATATTTAGTTTGTTACTAATAGGGTAAATTACACTGACCTCCCCTGAGGTTTGACGTAATTACACGGACCTCCCCTCTAGTTTGCAAAATTACACAAACCTCCCTCGAGGTTTGTAATTCGGTAACAAAATGCCCCCTCCACTAACGTTCCGTTAGTTTTTTTTACATTTGCCTCCCCTGAAAATTACAATTAGCCCCCCTATATTATAAAATTGTCATACTAAGCCCCCTTTCTCTTATATTTTTGTTCTAATTATAAAATCCCTCCTTCCTCCTACGTTTTTGGGTTATTTTTTTTAGCATTAATTTATATCTACACAAAATATACACAAAATACATATAAATAGGTCCAAAAATTTTTTTTCCAAGAACAAACCTCTGTCAAGTCCCCCTGTATTAATTTTCTAGATCCGCCCCTGCCCTTATGCTTCAAAAGTGGACACTTAAAACCCCTGTGATTGTGGACTAAAATGGAACTGTTATGTTTTCACTCAAAACTGACGAAAATTCTAAAATTGGTTAAAAATATAAACACTTAACCCATTTTGTGACGCTCTTTGAGTGAAATCATAAATGGATTAAGTGTTTATATTTTTAACCAATTTTAGAATGTTCGTCAGTTTTGAGTGAAATCATAACAGTTCCATTTTAGTCCACAATCACAGGGGGTTAAGTGTCCACTTTTGAAGCATAAGGGCAGGGGTTGATTTAGAAAATTAATACAGGGGAGTTTGATAGAGGTTTGTTCTTGAAAAAAAAATTTTTGGACCTATTTATATATATTTTGTGTATATTTTGTGTAGATGATATAAATTAATGTTACCAATGACCTGTTGGCCAAGTGGTAAGGAGTTCGTTCTCCTCGCTGTAAATTTCACTCAAAGAGCGTTAACCCCAAAATTAACATCACAAAATGGGTTAAGTGTTTATATTTTAAACCAATTTTAGAATTTTCGTCAGTTTTGAGTGAAATCATAACAGTTCCATTTTAGTCCACAATCACAGGGGGTTAAGTGTCCACTTTTGAAGCATAAGGGCAGGGGCGGATCTAGAAAATTAATACAGGGGGACTTGACAGAGGTTTGTTCTTGGAAATTTTTTTTTTGGACTTATTTATATGTATTTTGTGTATATTTTGTGTAGATATAAATTAATGCTAAAATAATTAACCCAAAAACGTAGGAGGGAGGAGGGATTTTATAATTAGAACAAAAATATAAGAGAAAGGGGGCTTAGTATGACAATTTTATAGTATAGGGGGGCTAATTATAATTTTCAGGGGAGGCAAATGTAAAAAAAACTAACGGAACGTTAGTGGAGGGGGCATTTTGTTACCGAATTACAAACCTCGAGGGAGGTTTGTGTAATTTTGCAAACTAGAGGGGAGGTCCGTGTAATTACGTCAAACCTCAGGGGAGGTCAGTGTAATTTACCCTTACTAATATTGTGGAGAAGTAAGACTTAGTCACCCACTAGTATATATATATATATATATATTTGTAACAGTTAGTTGAGGTAGTGTTTGACAACATGCTGATGTGTTCCATGTGTATATATATGTATACATATAGTGGATTGAGGTGAAGCAATTTTTTGAGAGATCAATATTTTCCTCCCATTTTGTTCTTTTCTTCAAACAAGAAATTTCTTAATCATTTTCTTGTGTATTTTCATGTTTGGAGAGAAAAAAAAAAAAATTGTTTCCAAAAGAGAGATTTTCAGTTTGTAGTTACCGAGCAATCAAATCCGAAAGGTGTTGGTATACCAGTTTCTCGTTGTGCAAGAGAAACTGAGACAGAGGAGATTCTGGGTTGATTTATCCTGGGGACGGCGTGGCAAGTATGAACTGCTAGCACAACTTGGGCAGAGCCGCGAAACGTCTTAAAGAGAGCGACCTAGTCCGCGACTCGACCCAAGATTTTGTGAAGAGACTACTTATCTGGTAATTTTGTTCCAATTTTATTTACATGTTCCAACAATTTTAAGACGATTGTTTTCTGCCATAAATCTGGATCATCCTCTTGGTCCCTAGATCACGACAAATCCTACTGTGAAGGATTTTAATGTCAACAAGTTTTTTTTTATAAGAATCTTCATTGGAAATAATGCAGGTTTTCTGAACTTCAAAAAAAAAAAAATAATAATAATAATAATTGGCTTTCCTATGGTATTTTTAAAAATTCTGCTAGAATTAAAAATCCTACTGTGTGTGGTCATATATGCTGGCCTACAATGAGTTTGCCATTTGATTGTCGTGCCATACCATCTAGGATACAATGTATTTATATATATATATATATATATCCATACTTGGTCAGTAGAGAATTATAGATTCTTTAGGAATATTGTCATGCTATTAACTTTGATACTCTAAATTTTGGATGCCTTGACTAAGTAGGAAGCCCATCACCTAAAGCATGGAGGTTTGAACCGTGTATAAATATAGTTTAAAAAGAAAAGATCTGAACTTCCTTGTTAAGATTGTGAGAGAGAATAAAACAAATACAATGATACATAGAGAAACTTGCAGGCGGACAAGTAGCAACTTTCTGATTCTTTGTTTCTTTCTCGGGTTGTGCCTATTATATTTCCTATGCTTTTGTTATAACATCTATGGAACGCACAAGTATTAAGTACCTCACAATGGTGCAACGTTTGGAGCTTTTAGTTACAGATTGTATTGCTCTGTGTGCCAATGATTGATCTATTTCTTATTTATATTGGCTTAGTCATAAGACATTAAATGTACAGTTCAGTACTTCCCCTTTACAAGAAATAAATTTCTAATATCAGTGAGTTTCAAGGTTGAGAATGAGAGCAAAACTAGTGAGCTTCTGTTTTAAAAATTAGAGAGAATATGCTTAATTGCTCCCACTTTGATGTTTTCTTCAACCAAGAAATCACTTTTTTCAAGTTTAAGGAAAATCTGTTTCCAAAAAAAAAGAAAAAAAAAAAAAAAAGAAGAAGAAGAAGAAGAAATTAGTATATTACTAATACCGCGTGTTTATGTATAGTATGTTGAATATTTTAACGGGATATTCTACGGAATTTGGGCCGGACCAACCCCACAATTTCACAAAGCCTATTGTGAATGTATGTATATGTTGGGTATGAGTAATTTTTGGGTGTGGCAGGTTCATGTAAACTTGTACACTATTAGACCCAATGTTTTGTGGTTCAATGTTGACGATCCAAATATTTGGGGATAGATTTTATTAAGCTGCATATTTTTGTCTTTAATAGAGTACCCCACTCTAGAAACAAATATTGATTCCTTTGAGCATTGTAAACAAAATAGAAAACCCAACTTATAAATTTATTTGGGTTATTTGACTTATGATAGGATGTTAACCCTAAGAGAATTGCTAGTAAAGTTATAATATATGCTATTTGGATATTCATTTAATAGTGATGCTGGTAGATTTTTATGCTTAAAAATCTATGTGACTTTTGAGTTTATTTTTATGAGCATATATATTTCCTTTTAAATTGAGGAATAGTGGGGGTTCTCAACATATTATTTATCCCACCTAGATATATTGCATTTATAGTGCATTTTATTTGAACCACGATAGTACAAGAGAGCCAAGCACTTAGAAGACTTTGAAAGTAAATTTTATACATTTATTTCTGAAGGAGATCCTATTTATTTAGAGGATACTTTTACACTTTCAAATGTTAAGTTTTGAAAAGAAGCCATTCAAATGAGATGGATTTTATTATTTTTCAACCATATATATTTGAGAACTTATGGATTTGTCATCCAAGTGTAATATTATAGAAAAGAAATGGAGCCTTACAAAGAACTTTAAACTCGATGATTTTATTGAAAATATGATTCTTGGATACCTATTCTTCCATTTTTACATCCGTTAAATTTTATTAGCTGTTGTTGCTATCTATGGTTTACATACTTGTGAAATGGATGTTCAAACCGGTTTTTATGGAGAATTAGAAGATGAGATTTTATTTGGATAAACCGGAGGATTTATAGATAAGAATAAAGTGTGTATTCTTATATACCCTTTATATGGTTGTTAAAACTGGCTCTCAACTAGTAGCATAGAATTTTTTGATCAAACTATTATTTTAAAATAGTTTTAAAGTCAAAGAAAGTGAAAAATTTATTTATCATAAACACAATAATGGAGTATGTGTTATGGCATTTATGATTTATTAATTTTTGTTTCTATTTTAGAGATGGCAAAAGAGACAAAAATTTAATGTCACTTAATTTTATATGAAAGGATTTGGATGAAACAAGTGTATTTTAGAGATTAAAATTACAAGAGCTTGTGATGTCATTTTTGAAAAAGATTTTGAGAAATTACTATTATTTTCATATGAATGCCTCTAGGCATATGAGTAACAATCACAATTGTTACTAGAGATTCTCTCCAACGGAGAATGAAAATATTTTACTTGGTGGTTTACTCGATACCAAGGTTCTAATACTGGCAAAGTGAAATTGAATTTTACCTCCGGGAAGAAATAAGGTTTGGTAATGCGTTGCACCGCAGAGGTAAGAAGAGATATTTTCTTAAATTTGCATTGCATACTTCAAAATTTCAAAGAATTTAATTTTTTGGTTTTTCAAGGCTGGTTTTTAACCAAATTAGTTTTGGGAAAATAAGTATGCAATTTTCCAGTTAGGAATGCAATTGAAAAAATTATGACATTTTAAAAAAACCTATTAATTTAGGTATTTTGTATAAATAGCTTTCATTGTAATTAAAGGTTACAGTGATGCTAATAGATATTCTCTAACGGAATACTCCAAAGCCATGAGTGTCTATATTTTCAGTATTACAATAATGTTGAGAGGGTCATGAGTTACTTGAAAAAAGACCATGAACTTCAGATTAAATGATGAGAGGTTTACCGCTGTCCTTAAAGGATATAGCGATGCTGATTGGAATATCCTTTCAGATGACTCCAAGGCCACAGTAGATACACTTTTGGTATTACTGGAGGCACAGTTTAAACGAAATCTAAGAAATTGACTATTTTGGCTAAGTCCACGATGGAGTCAGAGTTGATACCATTAGCTACTGCTAGTGAGGGAAGCTTGGCTTGAGAAGCTTGCTATGAGATACTCCTTTAAGGGAGAGATAGATACCAACTGTTTTATCCACTGCAATAGTACCGCGGCTATTGCAAAAGTATAGAACCGTTATAACGGTAATAGTGACAGATATGTCACAGGAACAGCGCTATCGGAGAGATTTTCTCTTCTGAAGTTGTAAGAGTGGATAATGTACAGTCTGAGAATAGTGTAGTTAATCCTTTGACGAAAGGACTAACTCAAAAGGAAGGTTTGTAAAACCTAGAAAGGGATGAGACTAAAGCCTATAGACAGTCGAGTCACTTGTGATGGTAACCCAACCTATAGACTGGAGATCCCAAGATATAGGTTCAAAGGGTAATAACAAGTCATGAAGTGATATAAGTGGGAATCATGCTATTATTATATATGGAGTTAACAATCCAAGTTCATCCCTAAGAATTAAGCATGACATCCTGAAGGACAGAAGGTTGAGTTATTTATGACTCTTAATGAGATCTAAACTCCATTTGGAGTGGGATACCTAGCTACAGGAGTATTCTTGTTAGACTCACCTAGGCGAATGTGGAAGTGAGGCCGCTTCCTATGAAATTTGGGCAAATTCTCTAAATGATTCGCTATACTGGGATATAAGCACATGGCCGTAAAGTGCTGATTTTTGTACTACACATTAGTAGGGTTGTGTGTGGGGTATTGTCAGAGATAGAGTTCAAAACTATGTGTTACTCTAGTATATTCTGAATCACCATCACTATGTAAAGGTTCAAGTTGAAAAACACCTTTATTTATGCACAATCTTATGAACGGTTGCTCGATGAAAGAAAATATATATATATATATATATCTTTCAATTTTTATTAAAAATAAGTGGGGGATTGTTAGGATATTTTTAATGTGAAAAAAAATTGCAAAGAGAGAAGGAAAAAAGTAGTGGACTTAGTCTCCCACTACATATTATTTTATAATATGTATATTTAGTTTGTTACTAATATTGTGGAGAAGTGAGACTTAGTCACCCACTAGTATATATATATATATATATATATATATTTGTAACAGTTAGTTGAGATAGTGTTTGGCAACATGCTGATGTGTTCCATGTGTATATATATGTATACATATAGTGGCTTGAGGTGAAGCAATTTTTTGAGAGATCAATATTTTCCTCCCATTTTGTTCTTTTCTTCAAACAAGAAATTTCTTAATCATTTTCTTGTGTATTTTCATGTTTGGAGAGAAAAAAAAAAAAAAATTTGTTTCCAAAAGAGAGATTTTCAGTTTGTAGTTACCGAGCAATCAAATCCGAAAGGTGTTGGTATACCAGTTTCTCGTTGTCCAAGAGAAACTGAGACAGAGGAGATTCTGGGTTGATTTATCCTGGGGACGGCGTGGCAAGTATGAACTGCTAGCACAACTTGGGCCGAGCCGCGAAACGTCTTAAAGAGAGCGACCTAGTCCGCGACTCGACCCAAGATTTTGTGAAGAGACTACTTATCCGGTAATTTTGTTCCATTTTTATTTACATGTTCCAACACTTATGAAACTATAGGGACTAAAATGACACTTTTTAAACTACAATGACAAAATTGACAAAAATGACAAACTAAGAGGGTGTAAAATGTAGTTAAGCCTTTTATTTATATAATAATGAGGTTCCAATCAACAATCTTGTGTCTAATTACATTTGGATCAACAATTTTTGGGATAATTATTATTCACTTAAAAAAAGTCAAAAAAGCGGCTATTTTAGTGGGTATTTATGAATTGGTCAATAATGTTTATATTATGGTCAACTTCTTCCCTCAAATTTGGAAGTCATATATTGTAATATGTCTAATTACATTTGGGTCAAGAAATTCTGGGATATTTATACTTCACTTAAAAAAAGTCAAATAAAGTGACTATTTATGAATTGGTCACTAATATTTACATTCTGGTCAACTTCTTTCCTCAAATTTAAGATTTATATATTGCAATATGTATAGTTACATTTACGTCAATATTCTGTTACATCTTTATGATTCACTTCTTTTGTGGGTTTCTTTTTACACTCAGTGTGGCTTTTCCCCTTTTCTGAATTTTGAATATATGGAGATTAAATTAACTCTTAAAAACATGCATACTTTTTTTCTTAGTAATCCTTGAACCAAATCTCCACCAAATTTACTTTTACTCAAATCTCATACCAAATTGAAATAAAACTATTTAAATCTCATACTCAAATGTATAGAAATAATGAACTTATATCCTTCAAAATATCAAATCAAGCTTTAGTTATTTTAACACAGAGATATAAATTTAGTTCACACACATGCTTCAAATTTAATTTTATTACACACACATATCATCTATTATTTCAGAAATATTGTCTATTAAGGAACTTTGTATATATAGAGACAAAAATAAGTCAAAAAAAATATTATAGTGCTTTTTTCTATGAAAAACAAGAAAAATAGTTGAAAATGCAAAGATAGACACATAAAATGGGACCACGCAAGGTATTGTGGAAGCATATTTCGAAAGTATGGCTGACTCATACTTTATTTTCCTAAGCTGTGTTATTAGTTGTAACACTTAAATGCCATAAGATAATGTTTTTCACTAATTTATTAAATTATTTCATAATTGGTAACAAGATTATAAATTGCCAGAAAAAAAGGGACAACAAAGCTATAACACAAGTCAAAGGAGAAAAAATACCAATAATCTAAAACTCACATTTTAAAACTCGCTGAAGATAATTTGAGGAAATATAATGTCTTTTATTAGTTTATTAAATTTTTACACGCAAAACCAAAAAAAAAAAAGAGACAAAAAAGCTAGGTTAAATTACAGCACCACCCACTGAACTATGACTGTTTTTCACTAATACCCCTTAAACTTTAAAACTGAACAGACTCATAGCCCCCGCCCAAGATTTTTCAAAATTACATTTTTTGTATGTATAGTTTAGATATTCAAATTTTATTTAGATTGGCCCTCCCAAAAAATAGTATGATTATTACATAACCCCCAAAAAATATTGGTAAGTCTAAAAAAAAAAAATGGTTACATACATTTTACACCTTTATAGTTTGTCACACGTGTCAGTTTGGTCACTGTAATTTAGAAAGTGTTACTTTAGTCCCTGCAGTTTCATAAGTGTGTCAAATAAGTCCAATAAGTCCTTTAGTGATGAATAATTTTGTCACTGAAAGTAAAAAATTTGTCACAAAAAATATTTGCGTGACTAAAATGACACACTTATGAAAATACAAGGACTAAAATGACACTTTTAAACTACAGAGATCAAATTGACACAAAGGGAAAATTAACAGGGTATAAAATGTAGTTAAGCCAAATAAGAATTTAGATTTAGTATGTTGGCCTAATAGTAATCGAACCACCAAAAAATTAAAATAAAGTATGTTATATGCTATATATGTATTGGCCAAATTGTAATAAAACACATCCTAAATATTTAAAACAATAATCTTTCTTCTCACTTACTAATTGAATTTAGCCTAAAGTATTTTACCATCAGTGCTCTCTTCCTTTTAACATACCATTTGAATCCAATCCAAATCGTTTTACCATCATTAAATTTTACATGCAACAGCGGATTAATAGACCCAAAAATTTTCGTCTCAGATGTGCTGCCCCCGAACCCCCGTGTAATTCTAAGCCGCTGTACACTGCCACCCCAAAACTTTTATTCCTGGCTCCGCCACTGAGACACACTCCCTCAACTATTAAAAAATGAACAAACTGACTTTGGAAGAAAGGGTTTTAGTGTCAACAAGTGATAGTTTAGGGCTGAATTTATTCAGTTTTAAAGTGTAGGGGGTGTTAGTAAAAAATAGTCATAGTTCAGGGGGTGTTACTGTAATTTACCAAAAAAAAAAAGCTAATAAGAGGGGCACGTGCCTGTACCTAGTGTATATGTATATATATATATATATATATATGTACCTTTTGAGGCAGTGGCAGTTGCAGAAGAAGGTTCAGCGAGGGGATCAACGTGGGGAATCGAGGTCGCCATGGAAGCTCTGCTCCGGTGAATCTGATCGTCGGCAGGATTGGAGGTCTGGACAGTCCATTCTTGCAAGACGTCCGATCCGGCGGCAACCTTTCGTAGCAGAGGCGTCGTTTTTTCCTCAACTGTGGCCATTGTAGTTGGGATTTGCGAGCTCACTGTAGTAATCTTCACTGTAATACTCCACTGACATACATCAATTTTCTCTCTGATCTCTCAAGCTTTTTCACTCCCACACACACTTAATTATAGGAGTAATTGATTGATACCCTAACTAACTTTCCTCACTTTCTCGAGAAGATGGAAAATTTTCCAGACCACAACGTCTCTCTGACACTCTCTGTCTCTCTCTCCCTCTGATCTCTCTTGCAAATTTGCAGTGCACTCAATTAGTTGGATTGTGTGTGGGATTGAGACCAGCCAAGGTAAATTCGCAAGGAAAGCAGTTTATACTAGTATAAGAATATAGAGATAAAAATGGGTGAAAATCACATGCCATTTACATTTTTCATTGAAAAATTATTCAAATAATTACTGCAACGGCTCTTCATCCACACCACTTAACCAATAGTATAATTTCGACATTTGTATATTTTGAACTTGTTTTAATAAAATAAAATTAGTATTACTATAAATTTTAGGGTAAGTCTATTGTGAGAAGCTTTTTTATATGAGAAGATGGATTGTAACTCTTGGATAAGTATTTAGCAATAAATGCATCTCTAAATTCTTGAAAATCTTATGGCTAGATGTTCATTCAATGGCTAAAATCCGCCTTCTCATATGAGAATCTGCTCTTATGTCATTAGTTGTTGAATACTACTCCCTTCCAGGGTCGGCCCTGAGGGGAAGCGGCACACGCGGTCGCGTAGGGCCTCCTTTTAGGCAGGGCCCACTCTAAAAAAATATTAACTCAAATTTATTATTTAAGTAATCAATAAGTAATCTTTGTAATATTTATGCTAATATACAGAGGGCCTCCATTTAGAAGTTCGAGTAGCGCCCTCAAAATCTCAGGGCCGACCCTGCTCCCTCTGTCCCATAATAAGTGCCCACATTTCCTTTTTTGGATGTCCCACAATAAGTGTCCACTTTCCTAAATTAGTATATAGCTTTTACTTACTTTTCAAAATTACCCTTCTAATAAAAACAAAAAAATATTTATTTGTGATCCCAAAACAAGCAAAAAGTCAAACATCCATCACATCTAAGGGTAAAATTGGAAAGTGACTCTTTAATGAACCAAAAAAATTAATATAATACAACTTTCTTAAATATTGTGCAAAATGAAAATGAACACTTATTATGAAACGGAGGGAATATTAATTTTACTTTCACTCTCGTGCTTTTACACAACAAAGGGCCAAAAATAGCAATTTTTATTTAAAGTTTGTCAGAATAATGGTTAAAAGGTTGAAGAAAGTCAAGAGACTGGTTAAGTAATACCATCTCCAACTCTTTGCTATTTGTCATGCTAATTTTATATTATAGCATGAAAAGTAAAAATAGTTACTTCAACCCAATGCTATTTGTCATGCTAAAATTTGGCTGGATAACATTTCGTGCTAAATTTAGCATGACAAATGGTATGTGTCAATTTTGCAATATATAGGTAGAATTTGGAGGATGAATGACTATGAACATTTGATTTTTTGAGCACCAATAATTGGGATCATTGCGTACACACACATGTATTTGACTTGCAACGGCTATAATTTTCAGCCCCAACACACATGAATTTGATTTGCAACGGCTAGAATTTTGAGCCCAACAACTCTTTTATGGTTATGTAAATGACATTTTGCCCCTAACAAAAACTCTATAAATTTAGTATTTTACCCAATTTTTATTATTTTGGTATTGTGAATTAAATTTTTTTGTCCTTGCACTATATTTCTCTAAACAAAACCATGGAACAGAGTCAACAATCAACAAAGCCGGGGAAGACATTCCCAACGGATCAAGATGTAGCAATTTGTCAAGTTTGGTTGAGCATCACCCACGATCCAATTGTGGATAACTCACAATCACAAACTAATTTTTGGAATCGAGTAAATGAATGCTAGTTTGAATTCTATTGAAGAATGGTAGTTGGAAAGTGTTGTTGGAAGATGAATGGTAGTTAGGAGCAGTAGTTGGAAATTATAGCATTTGAAATGACATGTAGCATTGCAGTAGAAATATGAAAATATAGTATTTAACATTATAGCAATGCCAAAAAATAAAATTAGCATACTAAAAATAGTATAATTTAGCTTACGAAGATAAAGAAAGACAGATGCAAAATGGACATAGTCCGATGCCCAATATTTTTTTTTAATAGAAAATTATTGGAAAATTCTTACAAGTAACTTTCAAAAGTGTAAAACTCCAATTGATTTGACCATTTTCTAAAAAGGACAAAAGGAATCTAAGCTAGTGCTCACACGGTATAAGTGCATGCACAATAAAAGATCCCATGTCACTATCGCCCCCCGTGCTTGTTTTCAGCCACCACACCGTGTGAGCGGCTATACCATGTGATATCTATTTTAAAAATGTTGTTTTAAAATTTAAACCTCCATAACTTTTGATCTACAACTCTGTTCCTTACAAATTTTATACCGTTGGACCCGTGTCGACGAGAGCTACAAAATAAGTACAATTGTTGATACCTTTTGAGCAAAAGAAAAAAAAAACTCTTATTCTTACATGTCATGTTCCAAACGAACCTAATAGAATTTTCACATAATATTCGCGTATGCTAAGCTGATACGTTGTGAGAAAAAAAAAACGAATGTTCACTTTGTTTTAGTGAAATTTCACAAGAATTTTGCATTTGTTTGGGTTGAAAAACTATGTTTTATAATTGATTTGTGAAATTAAATTTTTTTTTTTGAACGAAATATGCATTGTTTAATATGAAAGAGAAAAAAAAAAGAAAAAAAAAAGAGAGTGAAATTTCACTTAGCATACATGAATATTAAGTGAAATTTTACTTAAATTGACATTTGAGGGATTTTTTTAACAAAGTACAGTATCAAATTAGACCTTAAACTCTAGAGAGTTAATTCTAGCGACTTTTGGGATAGTTAGTGAATTTTCACTTGACATACTAAGTGAAATCTCACTGAACGAGTACATGAATGTTAAATTTAACTTCAAGTTTTTCAGGAAGAAGGCATGTACATGTTCAGTGAATTTTCACTTAATAATTATGTATGCCAAATTTATATGTTTTGAGAATTTGAAAAAAAAAAAGACGAATAGCAATAAAGCCATTGCTACCTCATTAAGGCTTAGTTTGGTCACCATTTTGGTGCTTCTCCTTTTTTAAAGCACAATTTCATGTTAATTCATTTGGTAACTAGTTTATGAGCTTTGCAAAAATTGAGCTTTAAAAGCTCAAGGTTGCTTTTTAGTTTCATGATATTTTTCTGAAGTGAATTTCACTTATTAAGTGAAAGTTCACTTATTAATACATGAATATTAAGTGAAAATTCACTTTTTATTACATGAGGGTCTCATAATTCCCTAAGCTAATCACCATGAACACAAACTGAGTGAAATTTCATTTAATATTTTTCATGTATTCAGTGAAATTTCACTTAATATTTTATATATATCAAGTAAAATTTCAATTATTATTCATGTATGTAAAAACATTAAAAGAAAAAAAAAATTCTCAAAACATATCAACAACGGTACTGGTTTTGTAGCTCTCGTCGACACGATTTCAACGGTATAAAATTTGCGAAAAATGGAGTTGTAGGTCAAAAGTTATGGATGTTTAAAGTTTAAAAAAAATTTTCAAAATTAAAAATGATACGCTACACTGCTCGCACGGTGCGAGCAGTCTTGAAGGAAGCTGGAGCGCGTGGCGCGCGTGGGGGTGACGGGGTTTGAGGGAGTTGTGCATGTGAGATATTATGGTGCGCGCACAATATACCGTGCGAGCACCATCTGTCAACTTTTTGTCCTTTTATTAAGTGTATTTTTAAATTGTCTTTAAACTTAACAAGTGTTCCATAATCGTCTTTTTCAGTAATTCTCCAATTTTTTAAAATTATTTCTTTATTTTTTTTATACTTAATATAGAAAATACAACATGCTACATTAATACCAGACTGATTAGTACTCCCTACGTCCCAAATTGTTTGACACTTTTGGGGAATTTGATCAACTTTTTAAGGGAACACAGTGATGAGACGTTTGTCAAACTTTTATGCTCCAACTTTTCAAATTTACCCTTCATAAATACATTTAAATTAATTGAGGGTGTGAAAAAAGAAAGGGCAAAACAAAAAAGATTCACAATTTATTGTGTTGAGTTTTCAATAATGACTAACGTTTTGGGATAACAAAATAAAAAGAGTGCACAGTAATTTAGCACACAGAATATTAAATTACCAAGAACTTTAACTAAAAAGATGACATCTGTCTTATGTGAACCTTCCGCCGTTAAATTATACTCCCTCCGTCCCATAATAAGTGTCCACATTTCCTTTTTTGGATGTCCCACAATAAATGTCCACTTTCTTAAATTGGTATATAACATTTACTTGTTTTCCAAAACTACCCTTATAATAAAGACAAAGTAGTATTTATTTGTGGTCTCAAAATAAACAAAAAGTCAAACACCCATCACATCTAAGGGTAAAATTGGAAAGTGACTCTTTAATGAACCAAAAAAATTAATATAATACAACTTTCTTAAACATTGTGCAAAATGGAAGTGGACACTTATTATGGGACGGATGGAGTAGTATAGATTGGAAGGTCAAGTTTGGAATGATTGCTTAAATGGATCTTTGAACTCAGAAGTGCAGGCTTCAAAATTGTACTCCCTCCATCTTTTTTTTTTCTTTTCAGTTTTATATTTTATTTTAGGATGTTTTAAAATTAGTGTCTATTTTTTTAAATTGGTAGACAATTTTTATGTAGTACTTACTTTTCAAAACTACCATTCCTTGAAATCTACACTAAGACAAAATTAAAAAAATTATTGTAATAATTAAAGACAATTGTGAAAAGTAAGTGTAGATTTTTTTTGTCCTCTTAATAAATTGAGTACTAAAGATGAACTAAAAAAAAGGACAAAAAGAGTACATATTAGTCTGTTTGGATAAACTTTCAAAAGAGACCAAGAGATGCTCTCCTTGTAAAGGATTTCATCCCCCACGGGCCCCACCTGTTGGTTGTGGGTTCTAACCTGAAGGGGATTTATGGATTGATATCTCTACCTCCCTGTGTAGTGCGTAGTCAAACCGTTACAAATGTCATTTGCTAGTGATTAATTACTGGGGTTTGGTTACCAGAGATGATTGATGAAGTAGTCATCTTTTAGTTGTACTGTGTAACTTCTGTTTGTCCACTATTTCGGATTATATTCTCATGACTACACATTAAATTATACGTCGATGGTGATTGGTTGTACTAATTAAATCAAACTTTAAGTTTCCAAATAAATTTAAAATGTTTTATTCTTGGTTTAACACCAAAAATTGCTGTTGTGATTTTCTAATAAAGAGTGGAACACATTAAAGCGTGTGAGTTATGCACATATGTCCATTTCTTCTTTCGGCATCTCTCAGACTCTCACCACCTACTTTGTCTTTTTGCACAAATTAAGGGCTCGTTTGGTAACGTTGTCGTTTTCTGTTTTCTGTTTTTGTTTTCGTTTTTTAGAAAACGAAAATTGAAAACACGTTTGGTAACGTTTTTGTTTTTTGTTTTTAAAAAACGTTTTCAAATTTTGGGTAAAAAATGAAAACAGCAAAAAGTCGTTTTGAGTTTCCTGTTTTTGTTTTTTTTTAAAAAAATCAACAATGTTACCAAACAAGTTTTTGTTTTTTTTTCAAAAAAAAAAAAACCAAAACTGGTTTTCGTTTTTAAAAAACTGAAAACTCAAAACAGGAAACGTTACCATGCGAGCCCTAAGGGTTCGTTTGGTAACGTTGTCGTTTTCTATTTTTTGTTTTTGTTTTCGTTTTTTAGAAAACGAAAATTGAAAACACGTTTGGTAACGTTTTTGTTTTTTGTTTTTAAAAAACGTTTTCAATTTTGGGTAAAAAATGAAAATACCAAAAAGTCGTTTTGAGTTTCTTGTTTTTGTTTTTGTTTTTTTTTTTTAAAAAAAATCAACAATGTTACCAAACAAGTTTTTGTTTTTTTTTTTTTCAAAAAAAAAAACCAAAACTGATTTTCGTTTTTAAAAAACTGAAAACTCAAAACAAGAAACGTTACCATGCGAGCCCTAAACTTTTTGTTTTTGCTTTTTTAGGTTTTTTTTTTTTTTTTTTTGCTAAACGTTTTTGTTTTTTTAGGTACGTAAGAACAAACTTTCGATATCAAGGCCAGACCGACCAATATAGAGTGGACATAGTAAGGACAAATGGAGTTATGGGGGTGGGGTGATATGTGCACCCTTTGTCGGATACATTATTCAATGGAAAAGGCTGTGATATGGCCAAAAAAAAAAATAGAAAAATAAAGTAGTTTGGAGTATATGGTGCGATCCATCCAATGGTTGAAATTAATTCATAAATGTGAAGTTGACTGCACGACAATTAAGGACAATGATAGCAGAGCGTATTAAATGTGCAGTTAATGTGTTATTAATGAGTAATATTTGGGGCACAATCAAAGTCATAATCTTTTTTGCACAACCTTTATTTTGTGTTTATCTCTCTTGATGGGTCCCACAGTGCCAGTGACCCCACAGTGCCCACTAGGAGAGAGATAGACACAAAATGGAGGTTGTGCAAAAAAGGTTCTGGCTTTGATTGTGCCCCAAGCATTACCCGTTATTAATTAGTGCACCGGTCATGTTCATCCCTTGTGTGTTATTTTTGTGTAATACTACGTAACAGTTGTTCCTGTATTAATAAGATTTGTTTTTGTATAAGGAAAACTTGTTCAGGGAGCCAATTCTTAGACACACTTGTACCTAATGTAACCAATATGGTACCATACCAGGGTTTCCTTTGTATAATTTTGTTTTTTTTTTTTAATGAAAATTCCTTTTTGGAATTTAAGGTGACACACTTGCACCTAATGTAACCAATGTGGTACCATACCAATGTTCCTTTGTAGAATTTAAGGTTGTTCACAGGACCGACCCTGAGATGACAAAAATTGTCCGAGGCCTCAAGCGAATTTTCAAATGAACCGAAAAAATGAGATCTCTATACTAAGTTTTGTTGAAATTAGGAAGAAGTTAGAAGAAAATAGACCTAAAAATGATAAGTTCCATAGAAATTAGGAAGAAATTAGAAGAAAATTTGCCTAAATATAATAAGTTTTATAGAAATTAGGAAGAAATTAGAAGAAAATAGGCCTAAAAATGATAAGTTTCATAAAAATTTGAAAAAAAATAGGCCTAAAAATGAGACTTAAAATCGAGGCCCCATGCGATTGTGTAACACCAGTACTCGGGGAAAATGGTTAATTATCATTTTAATATGCATTAATTCATATGATTAGTGTATATAATGATTAAGGGGAGGCTTGGACTCGCCCGTGGAAAAAGTCCACAGTGAGTAGGGACAGGGTTGAGGTGGGACCCAGGGAAGGGCCGGATAAAATAAATTTGCATTTACATGATTAATTGGAAATATGTGTATAGCTTCCATATTACATTGATTAATATGTTAGTTGTTTAAATACTAGTTGATTAATGTGAATAAGGGCATTTCTACAAAAAAGGTGTATAAATAGTGGGTATGATTGTAACTTCACAAAATATTTGGGACCCATGTTGGGACCCATACGGGACTTAGATAAACGCTCATTAGATTATTGGGTAGTTAATAGAATGTTTAGGGGATTTCATAATAAGAACTTTAGAAATTATGGGGGTGTAAATGAAAAAGAAGAAAAAAATGAGCTAAAAACACCTCATTTACATGCATGTATAGGTGTTAGAGAGAGGGAGACTCTCAAAATTTACAGGAATTAAAAACAAAAGAAAGAGAGAGCTCGGAGAAACCGTCGCCGACGTCGATAATTCGTCGTTCCGTCGCAGCCCGACGTCCAATTCGCGAACCGAAATCGTTTTCGGACTCGTTGAAATGAGACGATCATTTCTATACCTTTAATTTATGCTTTAATCGTTGTAATTTGTGTAGCTCATGTTACTCAGTGTCACGCCCCGACGTAGCATAAATATGGAAAACATTTAATTTCCTTTATAGACCCGTAGGTCGCGACAGTTTGAAGGATCGATTCCGTCCCAAACGTCGAACAACATAAAACCACGATCAGAGTAAAGCAATCAAAACTTACAAATATTTTTCTAACTTATTACATATTACAGTACGGGTCATCTAAAGGCACAGACCGCCTTGAAACAAAACAATATCTATCGTCTATTACATTCATCCTTATTACAAAACAGTTTATAATTTAAAGCATAGGATATTGATAACAGTTCTATCATCCAAAGCAGCCGTTTTCAGTTTGCATAATCATAATGTTCCGCTTGATCAAAACCTAAAAAGCCTGAACACGAATGTCCAGGGCGCATCAACGCCGTCAGCTTCAAGAAGCTGGTGAGTATTAAAAACATAACTTTGAATGTAAAACATACTCATTTACCATTTTCAAATTCCCATTTAATTCAATGAGTTTATATTAGAGTAAAGAGTTCATTTTAGAAAACAACAACAATATCATTTGAAAGCTATAATTCACATATATGTGACCGTGTATGAAAACAATGCACCAAACTCATCTTACTGACTCTTTTCTCTCAACAAAACCCAACAATCCACTATCACACACCAGTATCTTTGAAATACTCTGATAGCCACACTTTAGCATAGGGGTGCCAGGGAATGTCCAGTTTGCCTCACACTTTGGTCCGGGGTACCAGGGAGTGTCCAATGCCTCGCACTTTAATACCTAATCCGCCATGAAAATACCAGAGGAACCCTCACGCAGTATCCAGACTCGGGTATCAGGGAGTGTCCGTAGGCCACACTTTAGCACTACCATGGGTGCCAGGGAATATCCAAGTTCGGCTTCACACACTTTGACGCTACCATGATCGTCAAGGAATGTCCAATTTTGCCACCGTCGCATTTCAAAGACACCCTCGCCGCAATCTCAATCACAACACACTTTGGTACTCACTTACCAGGGAGTGTCCACAACACAATCTCAACTGCACTCACTATACCACACTGTCCAATACTCTTTTCCATACTGACCAACACTCAACATGCATGTACAACTGACTCCACATGAATGATATGTGACTTAATATAGAAATGCAAAGTACTGGGAACGATAACCATGGATATACGAGAAGAAATCAAATCTTATATGAAACAACCGGTGAATTCATCAAAGAATGCTATAATATGCTTTTATCGGTATTAGAACACAAGTGGGTCTACTTTGAAGTAATGCCCTAAAAAATGAGTTATAATTTGTGTACATGAATTACATATCAAAAGAAAAGTCTTTGAGTCTAGTTTCCAATGCTTCAAACCGTGCGCGTTTTTGAGTTTCCTAGAGGAAGTTATGGTCGTTTTAGTAAAAGTCGTCAGTGCTGAAAAATGTCAATCGATTGACAAAAGTGTCAATCGATTGGAAAAAGTGACAATCGATTGGAACACATGCTAATCGATTGGAACCAATACCAATCGATTGGAACCCATACCAATTGATTGGTAAACTTGCCAATCGATTGGCATCAACAGTTTCTCCCCTGTTATGAATTTAAAGCCTATTTTTGACCTATTTTCAAATCTGAATGCAAACATGACTTGTAATATATAGTTCTCTCCATTTTTCCGCAAGGATCATGAATACGCGATTGATTTTAACTAATTTCATTCGTAACTCTCGGATTTTTCGAAAAACCGAGAGGTGACAAAACTTCAATTCTAATATACTTTCATATACGAATGAATTTAGCTTTAACACTTTAAATACAACCTCTAGGGACTGTAATCTTTCATTTTTATCTATCAAAAATGATTTTGGTTAAGTTTGAAAAATCACTATTTTTGAGCTTCAAGTTTTCATACGAAATTAACAATGGTGGTTTTACAATTACAACCATAAACACAGTAAATAAGCACGAATTACATTCATAGTGAGTTACTAATACTCACTATGCTAAAGATTGAAGAAATTGTTGAGAGAGGATCCAAAATATAAAGACCCACTTCAAGCTATGGCTATGGAGGACTCAAACTTCCTCTCTCTATAAAATTCTGTAAATATGAACTCTATGCACTCTCTTTTCTCAGGAATTCAGTTTGTTGAATGTGCATCAAGAGAGGTTAAGTGTGTGTGTATATATAGAAGTTAACTATACAACTTAGAGCCCAAGCTCCTTATGCTTCAGTCCACAAAATGGATTTAATTACTAATTATCTATATACACCTAATACATAGCACATAAGAATACATACGTGTACACATATAAGCAGATTGTATCAACTCTCCAATAGTTCTAAAGGCCAAGTTAGATAGGTAGGGGTCAAATTGGGTGTTTGGGTAAATGCTAGCTTAAGGCACAAACTAATACACAACATAGAAGCACAACCAAACAATGCTCCAACAAATTGCTAGAAATCACTTGTGGTGTTTGGCAAATCAACTTATGGCATGACAATATACATTTATACAAATGCATTCCCAAACAAGGCCCTCTCAATCATTAGTAGTCTTAATGGATATAAAGCAATAGTCATGTTTTGCTTTATGTCCAATCCAAAATCTGTGGAAGTTTCACATGGTGCAGATAGTTTTAAGCATATACTGGTATTTTCGTGGTGCGGTGGTCACCCCAAAAAATACAGAAAATTTATTTTTGCGTAAGAACTGATTTTCTGGTTTTTATAAAAATACAGTTTGAGTCAAGAGAAATTATTTTCACCGTCTTGAAATACAGATTTGGAATCCAACACAAGCGTTACTAAATTTACAGAAATTGTAGTTTGACCCCAAAATAATTTAAGGCATGAATAAAACTAATAATCAGAGGGTCGTAATTAAAATTAAAGCAGACCATACATATTGATTTTAAATATGACAATGCAATTACAAATTAATTATGGAAATGTCAGATTAAAATTAAATACAAATGCAGGTTGTTACACTCGGTGACACACGGTTGCCGAATTCTTGTAGGATTCACTTTGGCGTAGAAATTGAGCTTGAGTTTGGTGCAATTCAGCATTTTCTAGCTTAATTTGGGTATAATCTTGCTAAGGTGAGTTTTCTAGCCTAAGAATGATTGTGATTTAAGGTGTTCAATGTTTCTTATTTATATTGAGTTGTTGAAATCATGCTTAGAAGCTATGAAATTGTTAAATTGTGAATTGCATGTCAATTATGTGAACAGTTGCTATGCTTACATGCTTATATGCTTATGTGGTAATTAATGAGCACCGGGGAAATGGTTCATTGTTGGGAGTAATAAGGGTGGTGAAGAGGAAGAATCCGATAAATACGGAAGTTCAAGGAATAGAAGTGACCACGGGACCAAGGGAGGTCTTCGGGTCTAAATGAACCATAGAGTCGGTGACTCGGCGACTACGGTTATGATTTATGTGTGAGTTGTAGCATTGCACATGTTAAACATTCAATCATGTTTAGATTGCTCACTAAGCGTAATGCTTAAGAAAATCGTTTTTCTTTTTCTGTTGGGGTATATAACAACCACCGCAGGTTCGGAGCAATACTCGGAAAGGAAATGATAGGAGGGATAGGAGAGATGGGGCAGATTTGAAACTTATGTTTATGGACATCCTTTAAACTTGTAAAATATTATAAATTAAAGTTTCTTTAATGACAATGTTGGTATTTTGTTGTGTCTATGGGACTTAGATCCTTAAGTTGGTATTTTGGTAGTTGGAATCAGATTTGAAGAACTTGTGTAGTCATTCTTTTGTTTCGTTCAAGAATGGTGCAGGTTAGTATTTAGAACCATCTCGGCAAGTCCGGATGTGTCGCAAGCTTTGTAGATAAGTTTTGTTATATGAATGGGGTTGGTTGTAACTTGAGTTCATATCCAACTAGTTTCATGAACGTTTGATGAGAGTTGAGTTCCAAACTTTAAAGTTTGTTTTGATTCAAATGAATTGAGTTCATGGTTGATTTGGTTAAATTATGGTTGTATTCATGTTTTATAAACTTGGTATATGTCTAAAGATGTTTAAAAGTGTGTTTGAAATGTCCCATAAAAGTTTCATGAAGTTTCCATGACATTTGAATGTGTTTTGGTCACTATAACAAATCTGGTTTTTTGTGATGCACACTTTTTGTGATGCGCAAACGCGTCACAAAAGATCAGTATTTGTGACGCGTATTTAGTATTTGTGACGCACTTATAGATGTCACAAAAAATAGGTTGACTAATTATTGGACCTTATTTGTGACGTACCAAATACGTCACAAATAAATCTCTAGTATTTGTGACGCATCCAATGCATCACAAATAGAATCCCTACTGTTTGTGATACTATTTGTGATGCATATGGTGTGCCACAAATAAAATCCACAATTAAATCCCATAAAATCTCTACTATTTGTGATGCATCTAGTGCGTCACAAATAAAATCCCTACTATTTGTGATTTGTATTTCTCTCATTGTCTATGTTTGGGTCCCATTAATTCTCATCTCAAAAGGAGAAATCTTCTCTGACTTTCATGGTTCCGACGACACGAAAACTGTTTATATAATTACAATTCATATAGAAGTTGTTCAAGAATGATTTACAATTAATGTTTGAAATAAGGAATCAAAGCCTTGGATCATTTTTATGATTGCAAATTGCTCAAAACATAAACAATTTCTGATGTGGGTAAGTTTAATTTCAAGTATATTTTGATGAAACATATATCTGTATATTTATATATTTGTTGTATATGAAGTATATTTATATATGTATATATATGGACATGCACGATGCGGTGTGTATATACATATATGTATATATGTATATGAAGTCATAGATGAGTCTATTTGCAGAGAGAAGCACCCAAAAACAGGTTTTAAGTAATATATATATATATACACACACACACACACACACAGAGAGAGAGAGAGAGAGAGAGAGAGAGAGAGAGTGAAAAACATATAAAGCATATATATATATATATATATAAAGTGGAATGAGTTTTTCCACTTTTCTATATATTTCTTATTATTTTATTTTCTTATCTCTAAAATTAATGCAGATATGTATGTATAATTTCTCGTTTTTTCTAATATATGTCTACATTCAATAATGCTATGATTTCTAAATGATGTGATAGAGTGGCCAAGTCTAGTACAATAGGACCAGTGAAACTACTAAAATATCTCTCAAAATAGTCCCACAAGGGGATTATATATTAAAATTATCCACACATAGGGGAGTTAAGTGTCAAAATTAACCTCACATAGACACCTAATTCCAAAAGTAGGCCCCCAAAGGGATTCAATGTTAAAAATTAGACCTAGATAGGTGGGTTAAATGACAGTATTATATCCACATAGGAGTTTGACCCACAATTAACCCCATAAAGGAGGTTAAGTGATAATATTTTGGCCAATTTCAGATTTTTCATCAGTTTTGAATAAAATTATAGGGTGTGTTTGATCACTCAATTAAGTGTTAAAAATGAAAATTTCAGCACTTAATTTTTTTTAGTGCATTTGATAATGTACCACTTAATTGAGAAAGTAGTAAAAAATCCACTGAAAACGTTAAGTGAACATTTTCTGTTAAAAATAATCACTGAATGCAGCCTATTTTAGTTTTTGAAATACTGTTTTTAGTTTTGCTAATACAAATCACTAAAAAAATTAGCACTTAAATTCAGTACTTATTTTTCAATTTTATCAAATGCACCCTTAGTAGTTTCACTTTAGTCTGAAATCACAAGGCAGTTAAGTGTCCACTCACTACGGGGTTAAGACATTAAATGTCCACTCACTACAACAAAAATGACCTAAGAAAACATTTATTTTGAGACAAAAAATTAATATGTTGGTTTGGGTCTATGAGTATAATTGGCACCTAATTTTTTCCCCAAAATTACTTCCCCCCAAAATTACTCTCTCATGTGCGCCTAATTTCTCACACACGTCTCAGGAGAAGAGAGGGAGAAAGAGAAAGAGAAAGAGATGGTCCAACTTCACTGCCGCTCCCAGACCCCTCGCCGCCGCTCACCTTGCCGGCTTGCCTCGACTTACCTCGTCGTCCCTGATTTGAAGATCTTTACATAAAGAGGTAAAGTATTTTTCCACCAGATTTGATTTGAAGACTCTAGATCTGTGATTTCACTTCTATACCCTAGATTAGCACTGTGATTTCACTCTCTTATCAATCAACACTATGAGTCCATTCTCTACTATAAAACCCTAGGATATATCATTATGTATTCTATTTCAGGGATCAAGCTTCGGAGAGTGTGGGTTCGATCAACATGGGCCACAGCCGCAAACACCATTCACCACTGCACCACTGACCATTGCTCTCTCTAAGATACTCTAACTCTCTCTCTCTAGGATCCTCTCTCTCATATCTAAAAGGTTATGAATTGTTTTTGGCTATTTTTCTTTCTTTCGGATTAATTGTTTATGTTCTGTGGTTAAGTTGCATAGCAATGTTGAGTGGAAATTAGGGATTATTGGAGTCAATTAATTCATTGTAAAGTGCTTGGGTATGGGTTCACAACTACACATAGCATGGGTATATATTATGAATAATTTGGTTTGTGTTGAATAGGCTCATGGCTACTACACATAGCGTTTGGCTATTGACTACTCCCATTTATATTGATGATAAGAATCCATATATAAATCATGTAATCAGGAAGTTTGATGAGATTTAAGAAGAACAGTATTGCTTCATGTATGTTAAAGCAACTTCTAGAAAATTTTTAATTCATTTTGTTTTAGAAATTTGCAAAGTAGGTTATATGAGTAGCTAGATTGCCCAACTTGTTCAAAAAATAAAAAGAGAGTCAATTATGTCTTCTCTGCCTATAGCCCAAGTTTTTTTTAGCATGTTCTGAAACATTGAATGGGACATGATTACCAATGTTGCATAAATTGGACTGAACTTGGGGATTAGTTAGAACTTAAGGGACATGATTACCAATGTTCAAGGCCATATGGTTACCCATTTTGGAATTTACAAAATGGTTTAATGCTGGTTATTTCTCTTTTTATATCTTCCAAGTAGGTTGGCTGATGTTGATTATTTCATATTTTCTCTTTTTATATCTTCAAAGTGGATTATCTTCAAGTAGCTTTCATGATAGCTAGACATTTGGGTTTTCTGCTTTCATAATACTATCCTTTGCAGGTAATTGCTTCCTTCCTTCATTTTTTTTCGCCCGTGCCCCCGGGAACGGGCACATACCTTACGTCTTTTGAGCGTGGCAATAACTTTGTCATAAGCTCAATCCATTCTCTTTCCTCACAGAAATGGCTAGGGATTCAAAAGTATTGTCTTTTTCTTTTCTTCTTCTTAAGAAGTGGAGACACCAACTAATTGAGTATTGTAGGCGAAACTGGTAAGGAGGTGATGAAGTTGATAGATTAAATTTGAAGCTAACATTTCTTTTTTTCCCTTTGTAAGTTTCTAATTTTTTTTTCCATGTTAGGTTTATTTTTTCTCCTTATAGCTGCCATGAAGGCTGTCAACGTTGTTGTTATTGCCTTTGCCTTTACACCAGGTTTGATTTCCTTTTGTTATTTTTTCTTTTTTCGCAAGTCTTTAGTTTACCAGCTCATATGAACTTAACGGCTTTATGTTTCTGTTTCGTAGTCTTGGAAACAAATATCAAATTCTTAGTATATAAAATTAAAATTAGCAAAACTCCGTGCAATTGTCAAGCAAAGGCCACTAATGTTGAAGTTGAACAATTGCAACTTAGGTATGCGAGCATTGGAGCATGATGGTATTTGTGTTGTTCTAGTTCTCACAAAGAGTCTTCAATAGAGGTTTTTTTTTTGGGTTTTTATTTTGCTTTTAACAAAGAAAATTTATTAGAACAAACACAAACATAGTGGTTGGGTAAGTATTTAGAGAGGAAGAAATCTAGGGTTATGTTTTGGGAAGTATTTGTAGAAGCTATCGAACCCACTCTATGTTTAGTTTTCTAATTCATTTGGATACCTCAACTTAACAAGTTTTGACATACTTAGGCTTCAAAAAGCTATGTTTTTGGGGTTTGGAGGGGTGAAATGGTAAACCGTCGATCAGATGGACATGAAACCTAACTCGCACCTCAAACACATCTAAAGAAAGTTGTGGGAACAAACGGAATGCAAAGCGGACTTTCGGTTATCAAATAACGCGAGAAAAACAAGTTTTGATACACTTAGGCTTGAAAAGGTTATGTTTTTGGGGTTTGAGGGGGTGAAACGGTAAACCGTCGACCCGATGGACATGAAATCTAACTCGCACCTCAAACATGCCTAAAGAAAGTTGTGAAAACAAACAGAATGCAAAACGGACTTCTGGATATTAAATAACGCAAGAAAAACAAGTTTTGACATGCTTAGGCTTGAAAAAAACTATATATTTTTGGGGTTTGGGAGGGTGAAACGGTAAACCGTCGATCCAATAGACATTAAACCTAACTCTCACCTCAAACACGCCTAAAAAAAGTTGTGGGAACAAACATAATACAAAGCGGACTTCCGGTTATCAAATATAACGCGAGAAAAACAAGTTTTGACATACTTAGGATTGAAAATGCTATGTTTTTGGGATCGGGGGGGGGGGGGGGGGGGGGGGGGGTCCGATAGACATGAAACCTAATTCATACCTCAAACACGCCTAGATAAGTTGTGGGAACAAACGGAATGTAAAGCGGATTTCGGTTATTAAATAACGCGAGAAAAACAAGTTTTGACATACTTAGGCTTGAAAAAGCTATATTTTTGGGATTTGCAGGGGGGGGGGGGGTATGAAACGGTAAACCGTCAATCCGATGGACATGAAACCTAACTGGTACCTCAAACACGTCTAAAGAAAGTTGTGGGAATAAACGGAATGCAAAACAGACTTTCGGTTATCAAATAATGCGAGAAAAACAAGTTTTGACATACTTAAGCTTGAAAAAGCTATGTTTTTAGGGTTTGGGGGGGGGGGGGTTGAAACGGTAAACCGTCGATCCGATGGACATGAAATCTAACTCGCACCTTAAACACGCCTAAAGAAAGTTGTGGGAACAAATGAAATGCAAACGGACTTTCGGTTATCAAATAACGCGAGAAAAAACAAGTTTTGACACACTTTGGCTTTAAAAAACTTAGTTTTTGAGATTTGGGGGGTGAAACGGTAAACCTTCGATCCGATGGACATGAAACCTAACTCGCACCTTAAACATGCCTAAAGAAAGTTATGAGAACATACGGAATGCAAGCGGACTTCCGGTTATCAAAATACACGTCACAAGTTATATTTTTTCATTTACCTAGTTAGACTTCAAAATAAATATATTTTTGAGTTTTTCATTTTATAATTTTTCTTGGATTGGCTATAATGTAATTTTTTTTTTCCACATTTCAGGTTTGGAGTTACATTTGATGGTGGAAGATGTTGGATGTGTTTTGTGGTTCCAAATGTTGGATGTGTTAAATTTTAGTGTTATATGGAAAACACTTAAACTTTTTGTTTGTATGAATTAGTATTTTGGATGTTAGACTTGATCCTTAAATTGTATGTCAATGTTTATTTCTTGTGCATGTGTTTCGTAGTTGTGTTTTTGAAATATTGATATTATCGTAGGTATATAGCACATAAAAATGACCTAATTAGGAAAAAAAATTTATAATATCCCTATATCATTTTTGGCGCATTTTAATGCATCACAAATACTATTTCATGATTTTGATAGAGTATTTGTGACACATATATAGGCATCACAAATAATAATAAATAATCAAAGTTATTAAGTATTTGTGGCGTATATACACATCATAAATAATGACTATTTGTGACACTTATAGTGCGTCACAAATAATACTATTATTTGTGGTGCGTGTATTTGGTATTCATGGCAGTTTATTTGTGACAATATATTCTATTATTTGTGACGCACTTTTGCGTTACAAATTATTTGTGACGCATTAAACACGTCACAAAAAATTAATTTGCGACTAGGAATTTTGTGACCCCAATTATTTGTGACGCGTTTTGATTATTTCTGACGCACTTTGCATGCTCCAAAAAGTTAAATCTGTTGTAGTGTGTGTTTTCAAACTTGTAGCAGCAAAATTTAGTGCCAGAAATTGCTCTGCAGAAACCTAGATCAATCCGGGTACAATGGGTGGATCGATCCGGGGTTCTCGATGGACATTCTGCTGGTAAATGGTCATATAGGATCAATCCAGGTTTTGTGAGCAGATCGATGTTTTCAACTGATGTCTACTTTTACGGAAACAAACATATCTCTTTTTAGAAAACTCGGATTCGTGCGCCGTTTTTTTGCATTGGAACCGGGACTCAAAGACCTACCTTTTGGTATAAAATTTGATATACTTTATTAATGACCATTTTGCCCTTGGGCTATTTTTGGTATAATAAAGTTCTTTAAAATGGTTTCAGTCACATTTTCTTTCTAATTAGTGTATGTTTGGGGTATAGTCTTGTTACACATGTCCTAATCCGCCGTGGCGGGTTGGAGTGTGACAGATTGCTTCGCCAAATTGCCTTAGGGCCGGCCTGGTTGTTCATTAAATAACAACACACCAACCATACAAATCCTAGGATAGCACACCAAACCACACTAATCCTAGGATTATTTTGAAAAGCTTCACTTTTCTAAACCAATTCAAGTGAAGCCATTTCTTGGAGAAGAAACTTAATTTTGGAGCACAAGAGCGAAAACCATGGTTTGTTGTAAAAAAAATAGATGTGAAAATTTATTTTGGAGCACAAGAGAGAGAGAGAGAGAGAGAGAGAGAGAGAGAGAGAGAGAAAAAAGAAGAAGAAGAAGAAGAAGAAGAAGAAGAAGAAGACAACACTTTGTTGTAAAAAAAAAGGGGTGAAGGTTTATTTTGAAGCACAAGAGAGAAGACAATAGTGGTAAACATTTCATTTTAATTTATCATATTAATTTATTTTTATTGTAAGATTTGTAGAAATACGAGTGTTTCTTACTTTATTTGTGATAAAAATAAATATTATTGAAGTAAAAATAAATATTAGCGAATAAGAGTGTTCTTACTTTATTAGTACAAAAAAAGAAGAATAAGAGATTAGTTAAGTGAAAATAAATAAGATACATGATTGAAATACATTTTGAAATGTATTTTCTTATAAACATTTATATGTTCTTACTTTTGAAAAAATAGAGAGAAGAATATTGTATTGTATTGTATTTATATATCATATACAGAGAGCCTCTTTATATAGACTAGTGAGAGGACCTAGTACAAGAGTGGTACAAGAGTAGTACATGTGTAGTACAATACGAACCTAGACATGGAGTATGGTAAGGTACAACATATAACTTAAATGGAAATAATTCTAACATGGAAATTATTCTAACAGCCCCCCTCAAACTCAAGGTGGTAATATCGAGTTCATCTTGAGTTTGGAAACTAGATCCTGTAGACATCCTGGATGATGAGTTTTGGTGAAGATATCAGCAGTCTGATCAGCAGAAGAAACCGAGACAAGCCAAATGATGCCACTAGTGAGATGATGGCGAACAAAATGACAGTCGATCTCAATATGCTTAGTGCGTTCGTGAAAAACATCGTTATGTGCAATCTGAATAGCACTCTGATTGTCACAATGGATAATAGTGGCATTGGAATGAGTAACACCCAAGTCTTCAAGTAACCAACGGAGCCAGAGTAGTTCTTAAGTAGCATCAGCTAGGGCTCGATACTCTGCTTCTGTACTGGAGCAAGCAACAACCGTTTGCTTTTTTACTTCACCAAGAGATAAGAGAATCTCCAAGAAAGAAACAATAGCCTGTAGTGGATCGTCGATCAGTAGGGTCTCCTGCCCAATCTGCATCAGAATAAGCACGGAGCTCGAGTGAGGAATGAGCAGAAAAGTGTAAACCGTGAAACAATGTTCCTTTGATATAGCAAAGAATGCGAAGAACAGCGGCATAGTGAGATGATCGAGGGGGCAGAGAGGAATTGGCTGACAATATGAACTGCATAGGCAATGTCAGGTTGAGTAACTGTGAGATAGACTAGACTCCCAACTATCTGGCGATAAAGAGTTGGATCCTCTAGAAGAGTACCATCCATAGGTGTGAGCTTAGAATTGAGCTCAAGAGGGGTAGGACTGGTCTTGTTGTCTGTGAGTCCTGCACGAGTAAGAAGATCAGAGGAGTACTTGGCTTGAGAAAGGTAGTAACCGTCGAAATTGGAAGTGATCTCAAGTCCCAGAAAATAGTTTAGCTTGCCTAGATCTTTCATTTCAACATGTTGGCTTAGGTGAGTTTTGAGACCCAAGATTCCAGATGTATCATCTCCAGTGATAATCATGTCATCCACATAGAGGAGAAGAAGTATAATGCTCTGGTCAGTTCGGCGAATGAATAGAGCCGAATCATAGGAGCTGGCTGTGAAACCGAAGCGCTCAACAATTGTGCTGAATTTTGCAAACTAGGCTCGTGGAGCTTGTTTGAGACCATATAGAGATTTGCGGAGTTTGCAGACTTGGTGGGAAGGATGAGGATAACCAGGAGGAGGATGCATATAGACTTTTTTAGTGAGATCACCATTTAGGAAAGCATTTTTGACGTCCATTTGGTATAAATCCCAACGGCGGACTGCAGCAACGGTAATGAGGCTGCGAACAGAAGTAAGCCGGGCAACTGGGGCAAATGTTTCTTCATAATCAATCCCATACTCCTGCGTAAAACCTTTGGCTATAAGACGGGCTTTGTAGCGATCAATGGATCCGTCTGAGTGAGTTTTGATTTTGTAAACCCACTTACAACCCATGGCATTTTTGCCACTTGGTAATTCTACCAAATCCCAAGTGTGATTTTGTTTAAGTGCCTGCAATTCATCATCCATTGCTGTCTGCCAAAGAGGATTATAGCTTGCCTCGCGGTAAGACTGCGGTTCATGATGAGAAAGTATTGTAGAAAAAACAACATAATCACGAAGATGAATAGAAGGAGTTTTTACCCGGTCACTTCATCGGAGAGGTGGTGCAGGTGTAGGAGCAGGACCATTAGTCGGGGTAGGCAGCTCAGGAGAGGGTAAGGTGGATAACTTAGGAACATCATTAGTGGGAGCAGGCAACTCAGGGGATGTGGATGTGGTAGAAGACTGATCTGTAGTTGTATTTTCTGGAAACAAGTCTACCGAAGGATCAGTGCAGAAAAGAGGAGTAGTATCGGGTGAGAGGTGAAACTTGGACATGGAGGAAAACATCTTGTGTTCCCAGAAGATAACATGTCTGGACACACGAAGACGTTTGGAGTAAGGATCCCAACACCTGTATCCCTTGTGTTCAATACCATATCCAAGGAAGCAACATAGGCGGGAACGGGACTCTAATTTGGTGCGTTCATGAGGTTGAAGAAGAACAAAACAAGCACTGCCAAAAACCTTGAGTGTACTATAATCAGGTGAATGACCATAGAGTCGCTCATATGGAGATTAATTACCAATGACTGGGGATGGAACACGGTTCTTGGTGTAGATAGCTGTAAGAGCGGCTTCCCCCCAAAAACGTTCGGGACAGGAGGCAGATGTAAGGAGGGTACGAACAGTGTTGAGAATATCTCGGTGTTTTCGCTCAGCACGACCATTTTGTTGGGATGTGCCTGGGCAAGAACGATTTGGGAGAGAACCATGATGCCGCAGAAAATTAAGAACTCCAGTATCAGTGTACTCAGAAGCATTGTCTGCACGAAAAACTTTGATATTGCAGGAAAATTGATTTTTAATCATAGTAGCAAAATCAAAGTATAGTTGAGGCAGCTCAGACCGATTACGCATGAGAAAAATCCAAGTATAATGAGAATAATCATCAATAAAAATAACAAAGTATTTTGGCCCCAAACATATTAATGAATTAAGTCAAAAGGAGCAGAAGAAAAAGAATCACTTTTATTGAATTGCAATGCTGTTTGTTTTGAAAGTTGACATGGAAGACAATCAAATGTTTCTTTATTAGCAATTCCTAATTGACCACTAGAAACTAAAGGTTGTAGACGACCAACAGAGGCATGGCCAAGACGAGAGTGCCAGAGACTAATAAAAGAGCTAGAGGAGACTGGAGCAGTTGTCTGAGTAGAAGGGGTGAGGTGAGTTGGGATATGGAGATTGATAAGCTCAAAGAGTCGTCCAACTTTACGGCCTATCCCAAGAGTCCATCCCGTTCGTGGATCCTGCACACAACAACCAGAGGAGGAGAAAAGAACAGTAAGACCAAGATCACAAAGTTGCCCAACAGATATAAGATTCAGAGTGAGTTTGGGAATGCAATAAGTGTGAGGAAGTGAAGCATTAGATGTAGAAACCATGCCTATATGACTAACCGACATTGGAGAACCATCGGCGGTTTGAATGGTTGGTGTGTGAGTGGCATAGTTTGTAGTAGTGAAAAGAGTGGGATCCGGTGTCATATGATTACAACAACCAGAGTCAAAAAACCAAGATGAATTACCTGAGGTGACGGAGAGAGCAGTAGGAGTGGGATTACCAAATTGAGCGAGGATTTGTTTGACAATATCTTCCACGTGAGAGGCAGTGAGTCCTTTGGCAAAAGCATTGGATGATGAATGGTCGGCTGTAGTGGAAGCAGATTTGGATGAACTACCTCGAGGCATGAAGTGTTGTTTGGCAGGATGTTGGGAGCAATCGTATTGCAGATGACCCGGACCTTGCTTCTGACAATATTTCCAGATGCGGACATGACAATCTAAGAGAGTGTGTCCACCGAGTTTGCAGTAGTTGCACCATGGTTTGGAGGAGTCGGAGGTAGAAGGGTAATGATGATTAGATTGAGGATGATTCTTGTATTGATAATTGGATTGAGAACGATTCTTGGGTGAATACCCCCGATGAGTAGCAAGAACAGTGTTAGAAGAAGGTTCTTTGGAAGTAACAAGAACACTGTCTGTAGCAGGTATTTTGCGAGGGCCAATGCGAGTTTCCTCAGAGAGAAGCTCAATAACTGCCTGGTCGAGAGTCGGTAGAGGACTGCGATGGAGGAGTGATGCGCGAACATGCTCAAAATCGTTAGTAAGAGCCATCAAGAAAAGAACCAGGCGCTGACGATCACGATAAGTTGTGAACATCTCGGTACTAGTGGCATCAGGAAAGTCCGGTTCAGAAGAAGTGAGTTGATTCCAGACATGGTAGATTTCGGAGAGAAAGCTGGTGATAGTCTACCCGGGTTGTTGTTTCATGCGATGGAGGATGCTTAATAGCTGATATTGATGAGCCAAGTCAGCAGTGGTATAACGCTGCGCCAAAAAATCCCAAAGAGATTTGGCAGTGGTGAATCTGCCAAATTGAAGACTGATAGAATTGGTACAAGTGTTACGGACCCAAGTTATAATTTGGTGATTTTTACTATCCCAATCCTCAAGCCGATCAGCAAATTTGACCTTATCTTCTCCTTCGTTTTGTTTAGGTTCGATGATATCACCTGTGACAATGCGCCAAAGTTTTCATCCTCACAGAAAGCTAGACATTGCTTGTGCTCAGATGACATAGTTGGTGCCATCCATAGTGGTGGAAATAGGTTGGGAAGTTTCGTGGTGGCGCTCCATCGAAAAAGGTTTTTTTTTATGGTGAAGGAGGGAATGTGGCAGAATGGGCTTGGGTAGAAATTAGGACTTGATTTGGGTCAAAGGGATATATAGGTGTGAATGGTGGGCTTGGGCCAAAGAAAACCAAATGGGTGGTCTTGGGCAAGGTTTAAATATAGGTGTGCTTAGTTAGGGGTAATTGGGACTTACAATTAGTGAAGGGGTGTATATGGTTGGGTGTGAATCAGTGGGTAACGTCGGTGGTTGGGGGGTGTGGGCGACTGAGGATGAAGATGATGGTGGTGGGTGGTGTGGGCGGCTGAGTGATGCAGTTTGGTGGTAGTTTGAAGAGGGAGTGGTGGGGGCTCTAAGTTAGCGGTGGTGATATAGGGGATTGGTGGGGATAGGGGTGATGGGTAATGCAATATTTGATGCTGATGGGTTTGTGTTGATGTGGCGTAGTTTGGTGTTGATGGTTTTTGGCAGAGGGTCTGGTGTTGATGTAGGTGTTGAAGGTTTTGAGGGGTTTGGCAAAGAATTTGGTGGTGGTAATGAATGGATCAATGATGGGTGTTGATATGTTGATGGGTTTGGCATAAGGTTTGGCGATGGTGGTGGGGTTTAGCAAAGGTTAGTGATGGTGATGATTGGATCGACTAGAAGCAAGAGAGAGATTACCGATTGGCTTTGATACCAAGAAAAAATAGAGAGAAAAATATTGTATTGTATTGTATTTATATATCATATACAGAGAGCCTCTTTATATAGACTAGTGAGAGGACCTAGTACAAGAGTGGTACGAGAGTAGTACATGTGTAGTACAATACGAACCTAGACATAGAGTATGGTAAGGTACAACATATAACTTAAATGGAAATAATTCTAACATGGAAATTATTCTAACAACTTTAATGGTCAGGAAAAAGGGTACATGACGTGTTAGTGTAGTGGAAATAATACGAAAACAGTAACGGAATAAGAAGGAAACAACATTTCTTAATCATGAAACAACTAGGGTACAGACAGGGTACATAAATTCATAATTATGGAACAATAATAGAACATTATTTTTTTTAATGTATTTACAAACATTTTTAGGAATAAGAGTATTCTTACTTTATTAGTACAAAAAAAAGTTAGTGGGGAAGATTAGTGAAGTGAAAATACGAAAACAGTCAAGAAACAAGAAGGAAATAAAATTTCTTCATCATAGAAAAAGAAAAGTACATAATTTATTAATCATGAAACAGTTATGGTACAATATTTCTTAATCATGAAACAGTTAGGGTTCTTAATCATGGAACAACAAGGGTACATGAAGGGTGCATAATTTCTTAATCATAGATCATTAAGGAAACAATAGTTCTTAATCATGGAATTCATAACATTATTCATAAAGGATGTCCAAACCAGATAAATCGCCATAGTATTCATAACAACAGAAAGGCTGTCCATCATCTCTGATTAGACACCCAGGAAGAAAACATTGAAAATCCCCATCAACATTATCTTCACTATAATCCTGTAGATTGGGATATACATCAGCGTAACATGGATCATCTTCAATATCTTGTGATGATGCCGAAAACTGGTAAGAAAGATTTGGACAAGAATAAGGGTAAGAAAGGGTTTGTATGTGGTTCGGCCCCGTTAACAAGGTAACCTACGTCCACGGTTGCGTCTGTGCGCTTCTCACTAGCAGATCACCGGCGGGCCTGGTGAGCCAACAAAGATGGGCGGCACTACCAGTAATACCGGCCGGGTATATGCGTGTCTATGGTGGGTTCTATCTTGAATGCTTGTATGCTTAGAGAATAGGTTTCGGACCCCTTTTGACAGGGTAGGTGGGCACTTTTATAGATGCAAGAGTCCACCCTTACATGGTAAGTTAATAGGATTAGGAAACCCAATCTGATTACAACTTGATTTGCGTGATCTTTGGAGAGTTTCCTAAGTGGTTTAGGAAACTGCCATATCTCCCACCACAGACACATAACTGATTTAGGAAACTGCTGGCCGAACGGGATCCCGAGCGTCTACGACCGTCATGCCCGGCCAACCGAACCGTTCGGTCCCGAGGTTGCCTCGGGATTGCTTGGCTGTGGGCGCCCTCACCCAAAGAACCGGTTCCCCCTGGCAACGTGGCACTGTTCCATTGGCCAGATTATTTTGGACATATCAGCTGCCCCCCATTTTCGGAACTGACTGGATGCATCATCGAGTGAGAATTCAAAAATCAGTATTGTCTCGAAAACCGTCCGGATATCGTCCGGGGTGCAGCTCGAGATGGGGTCTGCACTCTAGGTCGCTCAGTGGATTTACCCACCAGTACAGGTGGGAACTCGGGTGTGAGTATTGCCACGTGTCAGGGAGCAATTGGCCTGGTCAGGGTTCAGTGGAATCAATTCGGATGTAACCAAGCAGTCGCGTGGTAACCGGACCGTCATGTCACGCATTTAATGCGCGCGCTGTTTAGGCGACACTTCACGTGCCCGAGATGACAGCTGTCGACGACTCTTGGCGGGAGAGCGTCTGAGCCGTCAGATCAGTTTCAATCCGAGCCGTTCATGACTTTTATATAAGGTGTACTCGCTTATTCAAAATATCCCCACTGTTTGAGATTGAGTATACCGAGCGGTCTCCAAGAACACAGTTTTTCCCGAGCTCTTTTCCTCTACTTTCTTACAATCCAAACTTCTTCCTCATGGCCTCTCAAATTGATCTAATCTCCAATGAAGGACTCGCTTCGTTCAGGAGGGATTGCGAGATCCCTGAAGATGTCGGGGTCCGTCCTTACATCGAAGGAGAGGAGGTGGCTCTACCCTCTGTCCTTATTAGCAGCTACCTGTTGCTAATAGTGGGACTGTGTTTTCCTCTATCTGCCTCCTTCTGCGATCTCTTGCAAGGACTGCATTTCCCGCTCGCCAAGTGCCACCCAAATCTTGCCCGACTGCTCTGGGCCATATCGGTGCTGAACGAGCAGCTCAAGATACTACTCCGCCCCGTGGACGTCGTCAGGTGCTATCTCTTGAGCATAGATCGCGGGGATCCTTACCTGCGCGCCGGGGCAGAAGAGAAGCATCTTGTGCGAGGGCTAGACTTCCCCAACAGGAACTGGCGTCAATACCCTTGGGTCGTTGTCTCCGGCAACTGGTTGGTGGACCCCTCTATATGCCCTCCCGCAACCTTCGATCCTGAGCTGTGCAAGATGTCCTTTGCCGCTTTCCGCGATGTTGCTTCCTCTGTGGCTGATATGGAGGCAATCAACCGAGCGATTGAGGCCGGCCTCAGGTTTTCCGATTTGATCGGGGAACTTGCTGGTGATGCTGGCGGCGAAGCTCCCCTTGCAGCTCTTGTTTCGGCTGCCTCCGGGTCGCGCCGTTATACTCGGTCCATGGCATCCAGCCCGTGCACCATGAGAAGGGCCGCCCGATCTGAAGGACCCATCGCTCTGATCACCAGTTCTGGTTCATCCTCGTCCGAGGACACAGATCCGCCTCCTGGCCTGACCAGGAAAGGTAAAGAGAAGGTGGTTGAGGAAGAGTCTGAGCCCCCACCAAAAAGGAGTCGGCCGGAAGTATACGCCGGTCTTCATATGCCTAGCTCCTGGACGGACCTCTCCCTTAGTAATTTGGAAGGTCGTCTGCAGGAGGTGGAGAAGCAAGGCGTGTTAGGGATATACCAAAAGCCATGCTTTATGTAGTTGATTTATTATTCATTTAATAAAATCAGTTAATCCATTTTTTATGAGAATCTGTGTGGGCAATGTTTGTATTATATTATTTATTTAATGTGTGTCTCTCATTATATATAGTAGGTGGTTTGGTGTGTAGAGTTCGGCTTACACACGGAAGATCAGGCCATTAGATATTATAGAATGTAAGATTTTGGTTTACAGTCTTAGATGGGATTGGACACACCATCGGTAGGACTGCAGCATGGTGTTGTAGTAGGTTTGTCTTGACTGCGGGAAACGGTATAGTTTCAACTCACCATGCTGGTACATTTTGTGTATTAAACAGGACCGACTTGGGGTAATTATCTTTATACTGACTTATAAGATAATTAATACCTCATGGCTATTATGAGTGCTTATGCTCTAAATCCTAATTTAATTTATAGACACGTACATTTGATATTCATACTTTGATCCCTAAAAGGGTGAGATCCTTAAATGGGTCAATATCTCATTGGATTGGGTGGCAATATTAATTGTGTGGTGGATATTAATTAATGATGGAATCCATGTCTCAATTTTGGGATTGATGATATCCCCTTGAGAAAGCTTATAAGTTTTGATTATGTCAAACCCTGCAGGTGGATTTTGTATCCGACATATCAGATAAGTTAAGCCGAGGATCTCAAGGAATTTTAAGAAATTAATTAAATATGATTGTCAGTAATTATATTCAATTAATGGATATCTGTAATCTTAACATGGGGAGATAATAAGCATTTAATAACATGGAGCTCGAAATATATTTTTGAGATAAGGGTAGGAGTGCAATTATAATTCTTTAGTGGTATGAATTATAATTTATGGAAATAGGAATCTGATTCAGTTCGAATTAGGGTTTCCTAATTCCATAAGGAAGCCTATTCCTTATTGACTTCTTATGGTCCCTATCGTAGCCTATATATATGCTGCCTTGGCTCTTCTCTCAGGTCGCATGATTTCATATTCTAAGCTTCCCTTGACCTCCTAGCTTTCTTCTAGAAGGGTTTCCACCAAACCCTAGTCTCTGTGAGCATTCAAGAGACATAGGAGTGTAGATTGCTAGCGTCGGACAACGCTCACTAAAAGAGCTTCGGACTGCTCGATACTGATCGAAAGTTGCTAAATTTTTTACACAACGTTCCTGACGTTGAGACGGAGCTGCTGTTAAAAATTCAAGTAAATCGGAGATCGTTTGATCCTCCTGACGAACACATCTTTGTCGGATCAATGTGATCAGGATTGAATCGTCACAGCAATCAAAGAGAGTGTTATAACTGGGAATAGAAAATAGAACGTAAAGAGGGAAGAGCAGAAAACTAAAAGGATTTCGAAAGAGCCCACACTCAGTTCGATATTCTGGCAGCAAAGGAATATGGTAGAAGATCGTGAGCTGTTATCGAGCCCGTGTTCTCGATTCGTCTACTACAGCAATCCAATTTTGCAGTTCAAGGTAACCCTAGTTCCGCCCTTGTAGGGTTATTATAGATTTCATGAAATTTTTTGCAGTACCAACTTATACCCACTGTCAACGGATTCTGGGAACGCAGTTTCCTAACAAGGCGCTCGCCTGTAGACGGACTCTGTCATGCGGGAGGTGGATTTTCATGCACTGGAGCTCACCGTCCAAGAGCTGGTGGCCAAGGTGGCTATCCTGGAGGAGGAGGTCCGGGCTCTGAAGAGCAAGGAGACTTGAAGATTTTTTTTTATGTTTTGTCAGGGAGGCTACTAAAACTGCCTCCCGTTGTAGAAAATAATGCAATTAATGAGAAGGTCCTTTGAGGCCACCTATTTCCATCAACTGTGTCGTTTGTGATTGCCAATGCCCAGCCTGTGATGGCTTGTTTCCTCCATGCTGGTCTGACGCTTTGTCTGATGCAGATTTTAAAATTAAGACCGCCTCCGACGCACCATTCGGTAATAGGTTGGAACCCTGGCCGGGTGACACTGGTCGATGTAAACAGTCGGGGTACGGACCGAGCGATGACTATGCGGGCCCGGGTCCTTGTTATGCCACGTGTCAGCTGGTCATTGGTCTGGTTAGGATCCAACGGTACCATCTTGGGAGTAACCGAAACGTCCTCGTCATACATTTAATGCACGCGTCTTTTGAGGCAGCGCTTCACATGCCCAAGGTGACAACTGTCGGCCACTTTGGGCGGGAAAACGTACGAACCATTGGATTTGCTTTGATCCGGGCCGTCCCTGGTTTCTATATAAAGGACTTTTTTTCCATTTCTCCAACTCTCTACTGCAGAGATTAGACTACCGAGCGCCTTAAGAGCAAGAGCAATCCTGAGAAGGATTCCCGAGCCCCCTTTCTGCGCCAAACTTTGTAAGTCCTTTTGTTTTTTTCGGCTTCAGTTTATCATTTCCTTGTTTCCCTGTCCCCCTCTTTCCTCTTTTCTGAGCGAGACTGGAGAGAGCGAACCCCCTTAAGTTAGAACAAGAGTGGGACTTTTTCCTCCTCAGGTTCTGTTTCTTCCTCCGGGTAGGGGGCACCCTAGGGTTGATAGAGCGAGCGAGTATCCCCGGAGTGGTCTTGAGAGAGTGCCAATTGGTGTTAAGGACCGTTTATTCTCTACCCTTTAGGTCAGCAGTCCTGCCCCCTCTGTACGTCAGGCTCGGTGTTCCTGACCCATACTCAGGCTGTGTCCTTCTTCTTCCCCCTTCTGCGGGAGTACGAGAAATGGAACATTCCAACTTCAACTCTGCTTCCAGGTCAGAGAGTAAGATGTACCAGTCGGGCTCGCCCGATACCAGCTTAGACGCTCCTTCAGCGTCCCCCTCAGATCATCACAGCGAGGGCCGGATCCCGGCCCGAGTGTCCAGCGACGAGTCTGACCAGGAAGCCCCCATTGCCTCAGTGTCGCGGGGTTCAGGTGATGAGGCGCCAGGGGAATTTGCTTCCTCGGTAGCATTCGCCTGCGAGTATATCCCCTCGGCCCTACGTGCCAGGGACTTTGATCGGATCAGGGGTAGGTACGCCATCCCTGATAGTAGTTCTTTGTCCGTCCACCCCGGCGGGGCTCATATTTACCGTCGGGGTTTTGTTACCTTATACGAGGACGCTCCGTGTCCCCCTCCATCCGGTCGCTTAGGACGTTTTGATCTTCTTGGGGATAGCTCCCGGGCAGTTAGCCCCGAACGGGTGGAGGTATCTTATGGGGTCCATCTCCTTGTGGCCCCAAATCTTTGGGTACAAACTCACCCTTCAAGAGTTCTTCTAGATCCACCGGCCATTCCCAGTTCATGGGGAGGCCGGGTTCTTTTCCCTAGGGGCTCGGCAGGGGAAGAAGATTATCGTCAACTGCCCGAGCAACAACAAGGGGTGGAAGAACAAGATCTTCCAAGTGTCCACCCCTGGGTTTTGTGAGCCAACCCCTGGGAGTCAACTGAGGACCTCCTGGGCAGAGGAGTTGAGGGGTAAGCCCATCCCGTGTCTTCTCTAGCCCCTTTTCAGGCTTTGCTTTATGGCTTTGAACTGATCGTCTTTGTTGGTTTTGCAGCAGGGTCCGTCGATCTTCCAAGCATTCCGGAGGAGTGTTAGGAGAGAATCAGGGGCTTGATTGAGCGACCTGTCAACGTCTGGGACGTGCTAACCCGGTCGGGAGACCAGAAAGGCAACCGCCGACCCCGCCGTCCTGCCGTAGCGCTAACCTTCCCTAACATCATCCCGGGTATGAGTTTTGTCACTTTCCTTAACTTTGGATACTATTTGCCGCCTTGTTATCCCAGTTGCTGACACTACGACTGTTTTTCTTTTGCAGAGATGGCCCCTAGGAGAGATCCCGAGCGGCTGAGGGCTCTGCAGGCTACCGCTGCCGAGCGAATGGAGGCGACGGGGAAGAGGTCGGCTGTTGAGGCCTCCGGCAGTGTGCGCCCATTCAAGCGACTCAGGCATGGCCCATCGGTGGCCCAGGATCTCGGGGAGACATCAACCCCCCGGGTGGTAGTGGGGGAAATGTTCGCCCCCCGATCTGAGATTCCCGCCGGGACGCCTTTGGATGAATCTAGGGAGACCTGGGACAGGGTCAGATCGTGCCTACTCCCCAGTCAAGTGGAAAGGTGTGCTGGCATGTTTCCCCAAGTTTTTCAGGGGTGGCTATATAGCATCTCCCATCTGGTAAGTAACTTTTCTGCATCTTCTGATTTCTTTGTATTTTCTGCTCTGCTGGCAATAGTGACCGACCATTTTCTTTTTACTTTGGTTGCAGGTCGGCTACATGGCTGCTGGGGCTGAGTCCTTCATGTCGGCCCTGGTCGGGAGGGCCACCGCTGCCGAGACTGCCCTGGCCGAGAAAGAGGTTTCCCTGGAGACCAAAGAGAGGGCCTTGACCGTGGAGAAAAATAGGGTCAAGGGCCTGCCTTCGAGCCTCGGGGCAGCCCAGGAAGAACTGGCGGTGGCTCTGGCGGAGCTGGAGGCCGAGCGAGCTGGTTGCGCGACAGCGGAAGCTCGGGAGAGGGCACTCTTGGAGGCGGCGGCTGCTGGTCCCCGGGGGAAACTTTTGATGACGGCTTATTCCTCGGGTACGAGGACTTGAAGAGAAGGCTGGCCCGGGACCACCCGGAGTTGGACACCACTCCCTACCAGGGGGTGGACTCCGACTACTGGGACATGGTGCCCAAGGCCACCGAGGATGCTGCTGTCGAAGCCCAGGGGTTGCTGATGCGGCTGTGGGTACCATCACCCCGACTAGCCAGGAGACAGATGTTGCCCCGGAGGGGCAGGCCGGGGGGGAGGCCGTGGAGAATGTGGATGTTGTTGACGTAGACGACCCCTAGGCTCCCTTCTCTCGGACTCTTCTTGTTTTTTTGTTGTAGTTTCTTTTCCTTTTCTGGGGAGGCTACTACAACTGCCCCCTAGGCTTTGTACAGTTTTTATTAATGAAACGGCCCTTGAGGCCAAAATTTCCTTTCATTAACTGCCTTCTTTTTCTTTTCCTGCACTATGCCTCCATTATTGCTAGTATCCGTTCAGTTTTGGCCGACCTAACTCCTGCCTTAGAAAATGTTTTAGGACCGTAACCAACAGAACACCTAGACTTACCGACATGTCTAAAAGGTAGTTGCCCGAAGTGCTGTAGGGACTAGCCCTGTTTAGCATCCAAGATCGCCCAGTGTATTATAGGAGTACCCTGTATTATTGTCCGGGTTGTCCCGCCTGCGTGTTCTAGGGGTATCCTGTTTTACAATCCGGGATAAGTCTCTGATCACTGTAAGCAGCACTTAGGAAGGTTTTCCAAGTCCTTATAGTGACCGGTGTGATTCCCTGTTTTAGCCTAATACTCCCCTGCCCCCCAAGCATTTCGCTAAGGCGGGAGTAAGTGGCCGTAGGAAACCGACCTGGAACATGGGTAGTTGTAGGGTCATTTGAAGCTTGCCTACATCGGCCACCTAGGGATTTGGCCCCATCGTCGGCTGGGCCTGAACAAAGCTTTAAATAATTTCCTGTTTAGGTCTGGAATCCCCTTGCCCCCGAGCATCCTGTAAAGGCAAGGGCACGTTGGGAAGCGACCATAGGAAACCGACCTGGAACATGGGTGGTTGCAGGGTCATTTGAAGCTTGCCTACATCGGCCACCTAGGGATTTGGCCCCATCGTCGGCTGGGCCTGAGCGAAGCTTTAAATAATTTCCTGTTTAGGTCTGGAATCCCCCTGACCCCGAGCGTCCTGTAAAGGCGAGGGCACGTTGGGGAGCGACCATAGGAAACCGACTTGGAACATGGGTGGTTGCAGGGTCCTTTTGTGCCTGGGTTCGGAGCCCGAGGTCTTTTTCTGCCTTGGGGTTAGGCCCAAGGTCTTCGCTGCCTCGGGGTTAGGCCCGAGGACTTTAATCTTGCCTAGGGGTTAGGCCCGAGGTCTTTTTCTGCCTTGGGGTTAGGCCCAAGGTCTTTGCTGCCTCGGGGTTAGGCCCGAGATCTTTTTCCTTACACGGGGTACTGACAGGAATAAATTTTCAAAGCAAACTATTCAATTTTATTTGAGAAATAATGATCTATAACTGTTGCCCAATCAGAGCTACAAAAAAGAAATTTCCCTATGGTACTAAATTCCCGCGGTCAGATGCTACTGATAGTATTTGCGGAGATGTTGCACATTCCAAGGATGAGAGAGATCGTGGCCGTCCATGCTCTGTAGCCAGTAGGTTCCCGGTTGGTTGGCCCGAGTTACTTTATATGGGCCTTCCCAGTTTGCTCCCAGCTTCCTATGGCTCGGGACTCGAGTAGACTGGTTCACTGCCTTAAGGACGAGGTCTCCCACTTGAAAACTTCGGTGCTTTACCTTGCTATTATAATACTGCGAGACCCTTTGCTTATAGGTTGCCACCTTTAGATAGGCCTGGTCTCTTTTTTCTTCCACTAAGTCCAGTTCTGTCCTGAGGGCTTCTCCGTTGTCCAGATCATTGAAGTTGGCCACCCGGTATGTTGGCAGCCCGAGCTCTGTGGGGACCACTGCCTCGAAATCGTAAGTTAAGGAGAACGGGGTCTCGCTTGTAGCCGCTCGGGGTGTAGTGCGGTAGGCCCACAGGAGGGTTGGTAGCTCTTTAGCCCACATCTCTTTGGCACCTTCAAGTCTTATCTTGATTGACTGCAAGATTGTCTGGTTGGTTACCTCGGCTTGACCGTTATCCTGTGGATGCTCGGGGGAAGAGTAATGATTCAATATCCCGTAACCTGAGCAGAACTGTCTGAAGGTGGGTGTGTCAAATTGTCTGCCATTATCACTAATCAGGACTCGAGGAATACCGAACCTGCTGAGTATATTTCTCTCCACAAAGCCCTCCATTTTCTGCTCTATTATTGTTGCCAAGGGTTCGGCCTCCGCCCATTTGGTGAAGAAGTCAACAGCTATCACGACAAATTTGACTTGCCCTTTTCCTGTCGGTAAAGGACCAATAATGTCAATTTCCCACTGGGCAAATGGCCAGGGACTGTGGATCGGTGTCTGGAGTTCTCCCGGTCGGTTGATCATGGGAGAGTACTTTTGGCACTTGTCGCACCTCCGAACATACTCCTGCGAATCTCGGGCCATGGTTGGCCAATAGTAACCTTGTAGTAGGGCTTTTCTGGAGAGTGCCCGACCTCCGACGTGGTTCCCGCACACACCTTCGTGAATTTCAAACAGTATCGCTGGCACTTGCGCAAGGTGAACGCAGCGGAGGTACGCGATAGTGAATCCTCTCTTGTAGAGGATGCCGTCAAGAAGGTAATATCGCGCTGCCCGGTACTTGACCCGGCATGCCTCCCCTTTGTCGTCTGGTAGCCTTCCTATTGTTAAGAATGTCACGAACGAGTCCATCCATCTGGGTCCCAGAGTGACCGGGTCAACCTCCATGCCCTCTGAGTTGATCACACTAGGCTCGGGTAGGAATCGTATCCTTATCCCTGGCAAGTCTGACTCAAAAGATGAGGCAAGGCGAGCCAGCCAGTCGACTCTGGTATTTTCTTCTCTGGGTATCTGACTGATGGAGAATCCTCGGAGCTGTTCGGAAATCGTTCGGACGAGGGACAAATAGGCTACCATGTTGTCTTCCCGTGCCTCGTACTCTTGGTTAACCTGATTGACCACGAGCTGGGAGTCACTGTAGCCCTGAACTTGTTGCGCGCTCATTGAGATGGCTAACTGTAACCCGACCAAGAGGGCTTCGTATTCGGCTTCATTGTTGGAGGCAAGGAACCCAAACCTCAGTGCATATTCGAGCTGGATACCGTCGGGGGTAGTCAGGATAATTCCTGCCCTACTACCTTGCTGATTGGAGGAGCCATCCACATGCAATACCCAGGTTGGAATGTCGGAGTGTAATCCGGGCGGTAAGGCCGCGGGCTCAGACTCTTCGACCGGGTCCTCTGGATATGTAAACTCGACCAGAAAATCTGCCACGGCTTGCCCTTTGATGGCCGTTCGGGGTCGGTAGATCACTTCGAACTCCTCCAACTCCAAGGCCCACTTGACGAGCCTTCCAAATGTGTTTGGCCGACTGAGAATTCTGCGCAGAGGCTGATCTGTCAGGACTACAATGGCATAGGTCTGAAAGTACGGGCAGAGCCTTCGGGCTGAGGTGATAAGGGCGAAGGCCAGTTTCTCGATGCGAGAGTATCTGCTCTCTGCGCCCTGCAATGCCCGGCTGGTGTAATACACTGGGAACTGTATCCCGTGCTCCTCTCAAAATAAGTGTCGAGCTAACCGCCAATGGCGACACTGCCAAATATAAAAATAATTCTTCCCCCAGCACGGGTGTTGAGAGGAGAGGGGGGATGCCATGTACTTCTTGAGTTCCTGGAATGCCTCTTCACACTCTTCTGACCACTGGAACGCTTTGCGGAGGATTTTGAAGAATGGCAGGCACCGGTCGGTAGCTCGGGAGACAAATCTATTTAGTACGGCCACTCGTCCGGCTAGGCTCTGGACTTCCTTCGTTGATTTGGGTGACCGCATGTTGATGATAGCTTTGATCTTCTCGGGGTTTGCCTCGATTCCCCGTCTGCTAACTAGATGGCCAAGAAACTTCCCAGACGAGACGCCAAAGGTGCATTTGGGCGGGTTCAACCTCATCCTGAACTTTCTCAAAATGCTGAAAGCCCCGGCCAGGTGCTCTAGGTGGTCGGGCTCGTCTCGGCTCTTGACCAACAGATCATCCACGTATACCTCCATAGACTTTCCAATGAGGTCTTTGAATATGTAGTTGACCAAGCATTGGTAGGTAGGCCCGGCATTCTTGAGTCCGAATGGCATGACCTTGTAGCAGTACGTGCCTTGGTCCGTGATGAACGCGGTCTTCTCTTCATCCCCAGGGTACATGCTGATATGGTTGTACCCCGAGTAAGCGTCCATGAATGAGAGGAGGGAGTGACCCGCGGTTGAGTCCACAAGGAGGTCTATCCTGGGCAGCGGACAGCAATCCTTGGGACAGGCCTTGTTGAGGTCGGTGAAGTCTACACACATTCTCCACTTCTCGTTGCTTTTCTTAACGAGAACGACGTTAGCTAGCCAATCGGGATAATGGACCTCTCGGATTGACTTCGCCTTTTGGAGCTTCTCGACCTCCTCGCTCACTGCCTTTTGTCTCTCGGGGGCCATCCCCCTTCTTTTTTGCTTAACCGGGCGACAATCTGGGCTGATATTGAGATGATGGGACATTATCCAGGGGTCAATCCCGGGCATATCCTCATGACTCCAAGAAAAAATGTCTTGGTTTTGCCTGAGAAATTGAGTCAGTTTTTCCTTCAAGGCGGGCTCCAGCAGGGCCCCTATGCTGACCGTGCGGTCTGGGTAATCAGGGTCCAGCATTATTTGTTCCAGTTCTTCCATCGGTCCTATCATGTTGCTCTGGTCCCTGGGGTCCATTTCTTGGACGTTTAACGTTTTCGTGATTGCCCCCCGGCGCAACGAGCTAACATAACAACTGCGGGCGGTGCTCTGGTCTCCTCGCAAGCATCCAGGTCCTTAGGGAGTCGGGAACTTCACTGTTAAGCTGTAGGTGGAGACGACCGCTCTGGCCCTGTTGAGGGTCGGCCTGCCAAGGATGACATTATAGGCCGACGGGGCTTCGACAATCACAAAATTGGTGAGCACGGAGGCCTGCTGAGGTTAGGTCCCTATGAGAACTGGAAGCTCGATTATTCTGAGCAGTTGTGTACTGGATTCGTTAAATCCCACCAGGGGGGTAGCGACTGGTCGGAGCCGGTCCCTGGAGATCCCTAGTTGGTCAAATGCAGATGTAAACATAATATCGGACGAGCTGCCTGTGTCCACTAGCACCCTCTGGACCATATAGTTGGCTATAGAGAGCGTCACTACTAGCGGGTCATCATGGGGGCAATGGATCCCCTGCAAGTCGTCGGACGTGCATGTTAGGACATCGGTTGGGGAGGAGCCGGTGGATTGGACCTGCCCGACATCCGCTCGGGAGGCCCGGGCATGCCTCTTCCGTGTCGACTGTGAATCGCCTCCGCCTGATGTTCCTCCGGAAATCACATGGATGTGGCCAAGTGGTGGTGGTGGCTGGTTAGGAGCTCGGGTGTCCTGCCAAGGCCGTCCTTTCGTGACGAACTCTGCGAGGTGTCCCTGCTCGATCAGCTTCTCTATTGCTATCTTCAATTTGAAACAATCCTCAGTTTCGTGGCCTTGATCCCTGTGGTAACAGTAAAACTTATCCCGACTTCTCTTGCCGGGCGGGGGTCTGAGTTTAGCTGGCTGCGAAAGCAGCCTCTGAGCCTCTGCGGCGGCCATGACTTTATGTATCGGCCGGGAGAGGGGCGTGAAGGCAACTGGGGGCTTAGGTCAGCCATCTCTTTGGTCTTGCTTTGGCTTCTTTCCTGTGCCCTTCTCGAACCCGTCACACTTGTGCTTGGCCTTCGGGGATTCGTCTCCCGCCTGGTCGGCGCACTTTGCCTTTAAGAACTCCTCGGTATCTATGTATTTTTCGACCCTCTCTGAGAGCTCTACCAGGGTTGCCGGCCGGTCTCGATGGAACGACGTGGCGACCTTGGTGTATTGAACTCCCGAACAGAAGGCCATAATTGCGGCCGTTTCATTAAGGTTGCGGATCAGGAGCCTTTGCTAGTTGAAACGGTCCACATACTCCCTCAGGGACTCCCCTTTGCGCTGCTTAACGGTCAGAAGCTGAGTGTCCGGTTGCGACCGATCAAGCATCCCGACGAACTGGCTGATGAACAGCTTACCGAGGGCTTGGAAGTTGTCGACCGTCCGGGGCTTCAACGCGTGAAACCATTATGCGACTGGCCCCTTGAGAGTACTGGGGAAGGCCAGGCACAGCGGTTCGTCTATCGTCGTGACCAGCGCCATCTGCGCCTTGTAGGTGCGAATGTGGTCCACCGGGCTCCCTGTGCCATCATAGGAGCTTAGGTGAGGGGGTTTGAACTTTCGCGGGATAGGAAATTGTGTCACCCGAGCGGTATAGGGCGACTCAGTCTCTGTGTTGGTGAGGTCGTGACTGGACTTGCGGTTCAGTCTTTCGATCTGCTGCTGCAGTTCCTCGACCTGGGCTTTGACGTCACTCTGCCCTATTTTCCTATCTGTGTCTGAGCGGTAGGTCGGGTCGGAGGACGAGGCCTCGTCCTCAAAGCGCGTCGACCTCGGGGATTGAACCCGGCTCTGGGTCCGGGAAAACCTGTGCCTAAGATCCCCCCGACTAAGGGCCGGAGGGTCGTTGGTCGATTCCTGGGCTCTCCGTCCGGACTCCTCTCCTCTGGCCGCACACCGTCGATCGATGATAATTCTGGCATCCTCCACTCGGCCAGGATTGAGCCGAGGTCGTCTTTGCGAGCGCCTGGTGGCCTGGCTGCGCTCTCCATCCGCCGGGCGTTCCAGGTCCGGCGGGGACACCGGGGTAGAGCGGGCTTGCCTCCATGTAGGGCCTTTTAAGTGGAGCGCTCTTCTCAGGCTAATTCTCCGACGTGGGGTACTTCTCGTGGTGGGCCATAAGTGCCTCTATCTGCTCCTGTGTTTGGCGCTGGCCCTCCAAGAGCTGCTCCAGCGCTGCCGTGATTTGTTCAGTGGTCATGGAGGCAGCCCGCTGCTCAATTTGTAGGTTCTCCTGACCAGTTGAATTAGCTGCTTTCTTACCCCCCTTTGGCGGCATGGTGATCAGTCAAAGATTTTTATTGATGAGAAGACTATGTCGTTTCCCACAGACGGCACCAAACTGATGATGCCGAAAACTGGTAAGAAAGATTTGGACAAGAATAAGGGTAAGAAAGGGTTTGTATGTGGTTCGGTCCCATTAACAAGGTGACCTACGTCCACGATTGCGTCTGTGCGCTTCTCACTAGCAGATCACCGGCGGGCCTGGTGAGCCAACAAAGATGGGCAGCACTACCAGTAATACCGGCCGGGTATATGCATGTCGATGGTGAGTTCTCTCTTGAATGCTTGTATGCTTAGAGAATAGGTTTCGGACCCCTTTTGACAGGGTAGGTGGGCTCTTTTATAGATGCAAGAGTCCACCCTTACATGGTAAGTTAATAGGATTAGGAAACCCAATCTGATTACAACCTGATATACGTGATCTTTGGAGAGTTTCCTAAGTGGTTTAGGAAACTGCCATATCTCCCACCACAGACACATAACTGATTTAGGAAACTGCTAGCCGGACAAGATCCCGAGCGTCCGCGATCGTCATGCCCGGTCAACCGAACCGTCCGGTCCCGAGGTTGCCTCGGGAATGCTTGGCTATGGGCGTCCTCACCCGAAGAACCGGTTCCCCCTGGCGACGTGGCACTGTTCCATTGGCCAGATTATTTTGGACATATCATCTTGTATGGCAAAGACTGGGGGTCGCAATATTTTTTGCATCTTCGATTGCGTGAAAACGATGCAATCATCATTTCATCTATCGAATCTCTTGCTTCAAAAAATGTATGACTCAATCGTCATCCCTATTCGGATTTTGCATCAAATTAGCAGAGCGAGAAATTGACACTGGCAATACGAGCCAATGACAATATACTTCGCACTCACACCTTATGCTAAACAATTTTGTCTATCGTAGATCATCTTCAATAAGAATTACATCGTTTGGTAGTTGAGTGTGAGCGTCACTAATGATTATATGGCCAACATTTGAGAAAGAGAAAATTATAATGCATTGGGGTATTGACAAAGGGTCGTCTTTTGCCATACGAAGTTTGCCCTTTAGGATATGTGTAAGAACAATATGTATGCCATACATCGGTAATTGGAAACGTAAAATTTTACACTTGGATACAAATATTGTCACACTCGTCCCAGAAAATGCATTTATTTATAAACATATGTGAGATCATGTGAAACTATTACTGTTGATTAATAATCGAGATGAGGTTGACTATGGGCCAATGGTGAGTGTCAAGTGGAGACACAGGAACTTGATAATTCATGATGCATTGGTATGATTAAATGGCATTTAAGTGATTTAAATGTTATTTGAATTATCTGGTATTTTGTGAATAGTGATTATACATGTTTTGTATAATTTCGGGTTGTTTTGATCTAGTTTTAGATCATTTTGAATACTGTGATGAGAACGTGCGTGATACGTTGTATAAAAGGTAGGTTATCTACAGATTCTACGGAATTTAGTTTTCGGACGTAATTACGGACCCAAACGGAACTTAGTTGAAAACTTTTAAAAATTATAGTTTTCACTTGTGAAGTAATAAAATGAATGTTTAGGCCGTTTTGGGAGATAATTAGAAGTTTTGAGAAATTCGTGGGGAGGGGAACATAATTTCCGAAAGTGGTGTCTATAAATAGTAGGAAATGGCTGTGATACATCCCAACAGTAATGGGTGGTATGTATCGCACCATACATCCCAACCAAGGGTTGGGATTAATGCATAAAGCTGATTTAATGGCTAAGATTAATCCATAAAGGTAAAAGTTGACTCTGTACAGCTAAGAAGAAGGATAGTTGGGCGCATTAAATGCGCTATTGACTGGTGCAGTCGGTCATGTTTACCCCTTGTGTTGTAAATGTTGTTCCTGTGTAATAACACTTGTTCCTGTATTAATAAAACTTGTTTCTATATAAGGAAAATTTGTTACTGAGGACAATTTTTGGACATAATTGTACCTAATGTAACCAATGTGGTACCATACCAGTGTTCTTTGTAGAATCTAAGTGACACACTTGCGCACACTTTTACCTAATGTAACCAATGTGGTACCATACCAATGTTCCATTGTAAAATTTAAGGTTGTTATTAAATAACAACACACCAACCACACAAATCCTAGGATAACACACCAACCACTATAATCCTAGGATTATTTTTAAAAACTTCACTTTTCCAAACCAATTTAACTGTAGCCATTTCTTGGAGAAAGAAGATTTATTTTTGGAGCACAAGAGAGAAGAAAATGGTTTATTAAAAAAAATAGATGTGAAGGTTGAAGGTTTTTTTTTTTTGGAGCACAAGAGAGAGGACAATAGTTTGTTGTTTAAAAAAAAAAAAAGAGGTGAAGATTTTTTCTTGGAGCACAAGAGAGAAGACAATAGGTTGTAAAAAACAAAACAAAAAAAAAAGAGGTAAGCATTTGTATGTTGTTACTATGTATTTATTTATTTTTATTGTAAGATTTGTATAAATACGAGTGTTTCTTACTTTATTTGTGAAAAAAATAAATATTAGTGAAGTAAAAATAAATAAGAGTTGTCTTACTTAATTTGTGGAAAAAAAAACTAGTCAATTCTATTCCACTTAATCCCTCTTTCATGGCCACATATCTTTCTGGCTAAGGAATGGGAAATCTTTCTCCTGTTACATGAACCCAATTTAATATTAGTGAATAAGAGACTAAGAGTGTTCTTTATTAGTATAAAAAAAAATTAGTTAAGTGAAAACAAAATAAGATACACCATTGAAATACATTTTGAAATGTATTTTCTTACAAACATTTATATGTTAATCATGAAACAACTAGGCTACAAAAATGGTACATAATTTCTTAATCATGGAATAATAATGGAACTACATTTGTTTAATGTATCCACAATCATATTTAGGAATAAGAGTGTTCTTACTATATTAGTACCCCCAAAAAAAAAGTGAAGAAGATTAGTGAATTAAAAATACGAAAACAATAAGGTAATAAGAAGGAAACAAAATTTCTTCATTAGGAAACAAGTAGGGTACATAGTTTATTAATCTTAAAACAGTTACGGTACAATATTTGTTAATCATGAAACAGCTAGGGTACAATATTTTTAATCATGGAACATTAAGGGTACAGGATTCCTTAATGAAGAAACAACAAGGGTACAAAATTTCTTGATTATGAAACAATAAGGGTACAAAATTCCTTAATCAAGAAACAACAAGGGTACAAAATTTCTTAATTATGAAACAATAAGGGTACAGAATTTCTTAATCAATAAATAATAAGGGTACATAATTTCTTAATCAAGAAAAAATGAGGGTACATAGTTTCTTAATCATGGAACATTAGGGAAACAATATTTCTTAATCATGGAATTCATAGCATCATTCAGAAAGGATGTCCAAACCAAATAGATCGTCATAGTATTTATAGCAATAGAAAGGCTGTCCATCGTCTCTGATTAGACACTCAGGAAGAACTGTACTGTTTGGTAGTCGAGTGTGAGCGTCACCAATGATTATGTGGCCAACATTGGAGAAAGAAAAATTATAAGGTATTGAGGTGTTGATAAAAGGACGTCTTGTGCCATACCAAGTTTTCCCTTTAGGATCTATGTAAGAGCAATATATATGCCATACATCGGTAATTGAATGAGCATTACTAGCCCTTATTCTCGTTCCTCCACTTCTCCCTCTACCTCTACCTCTTCTCATCCTAGGGAGATTTGAGTACACAATATAGAGTATGAATTGTATTGTTGCTTGCAACTCCTATTACTTTTTATAGAATATGAATTGTACTGTTGCTTGAAACTGAAAATGACTACACCTACTATCACTAAGGATTTCATAGAAGGGACAATATTATGAATAAGATATGATGGACAGTTCCAGTGAGTTGTCCCATGCTTTAAAAATCCTGAGTTGTTATTTCACGGACAGTTCTAGTGAGTTCTCGACATCTCTTAATCACATAGAAAGTTGAAATTTTAGTCACATCACTGAAAAAGCTGTCATTTTACGAAACCCTATAGTAGGATCTGGACAATTCCAGTGAGATGTCCCATGACTTAAAAAATCTCACTTTTATAGTTTTGTAACGATAAGTGACATTAATATTGTGGAAGAATATTAGAACAACAATTACTTATTGTTAATCAAGAAACAATAAGGGTACAAAATTTGTTAATCATGATATACAAGCGTATAGAATTTCTTAATCAAGAAACAGTAAGGGTACATAATTTCTTAATTGTGAAACAATAAGGGTATAGAATTCCTTAATCAAGAAACAACAAGGGTACATAATTTCTTAATTATGAAACAATAAGGGTACAAAATTTCTTAATCAAGAAACAACAAGGGTACATTATTTCTTAATTATGAAACAATAAAGAAACTGAATTTCTTAATCAAGAAACAATAAGGGTACAAAATTTCTTAATTATGAAACAATAAGGGTACAGAATTCCTTAATCAAGAAACAACAAGGGTACATAATTTCTTAATCATGAAACAATAAGGGTACAAAATTCCTTAATCAAGAAACAACAAGGGTACATAATTTATTAATTATGAAACAATAACGAAACAGAATTTCTTAATCAAGAAACAACAAGGGTACATGGTTTCTTAATCATGGAACATTAAGGAAGCAATATTTTTTAATCATGGAATGCATAACATCATTCAGAAAGGATGTCCAAACCAAATAGATCACCATAGTATTCACAGCAACAGAAAGGCTGTCCATCATCTCTGATTAGTCACTTAGGAAGAAAACGTTGAAAATCCCCATCAACATCATCTTCACTATAATCTGGTAGATTGGGATATACATCATCCTAACATGGATCATCTTCAATATCTTGTATGGCAAAGACTAGTGGGTCGTATTACTCTTTTGCATCTTCGATTGCATGCGTCGTTTCATCTATCAAATATCTTGCTTCAACAAATGTATGATTCGATCGTCCCTATTTGGATTTTGCATCAAATCAGCAGCGCGAGTAATTAGTACTGGCAACCCATGCCAACGACAATATGCTTCGCATTCACACCATATGCTAAACAATTTTGTCAATCGTAGATCATCTCCAATAAGGACTGCATTGTTTGGTAGTCGAGTGTGAGCGTCACCAATGATTATGTGGCCAACATTGGAGAAAGAAAAATTATAAGGTATTGAGGTGTTGATAAAAGGACGTCTTGTGCCATACCAAGTTTTCCCTTTAGGATCTATGTAAGAGCAATATATATGCCATACATCGGTAATTGAATGAGCATTACTAGCCCTTATTCTCGTTCCTCCACTTCTCCCTCTACCTCTACCTCTTCTCATCCTAGGGAGATTTGAGTACACAATATAGAGTATGAATTGTATTGTTGCTTGCAACTCCTATTACTTTTTATAGAATATGAATTGTATTGTTGCTTGAAACTGAAAATGACTACACCTACTATCACTAAGGATTTCATAGAAGGGATACTACTATGAATAAGATATGATGGACAGTTCCAGTGAGTTGTCCCAACCTTTAAAAAATCCTGAGTTGTTATTTCACGGACAGTTCTAGTGAGTTGTCGACATCTCTTAATCTCTTAGAAAGTTGAAGTTTTAGTCACATCACTGAAAAAGCTGTCATTTTACGAAACCCTATAGTAGGATCTGGACAGTTCCAGTGAGATGTCCCATGACTTAAAAAATCTCACTTTTATAGTTTTGTAACAATAAGTGACAATAATATTGTAGAAGAATATTAGAACAACAATTACTTATTGTTAATCAAGAAACAATAAGAGTACAAAATTTGTTAATCATGATATACAAGCGTATAGAATTTCTTAATCAAGAAACAACAAGGGTACAGAATTTCTTAATCAAGAAACAACAAAGGTGCAACATTTTTTAATCATGAAACAATAAGGGTATAGAATTTCTTAATCAAGAAATAACAAAGGTGCAGAATTTCTTAATCATGAAACAATAAGGGTACAAAATTTCTTAATCATGAAACAACAATGGCACAATATTTCTTAATCTTGGAACAATAAGGGTACAGAAACAATAATTTCTTATATGCATACTTGACATTTATTAATTGTTGTTTGTTTTGTAACAAGGTAAATTTCAATGGATGGAATACGGAGATCTAAGGGAAGGTCGGTATCCATAGAGGTCAATGATGAAATATGTTTGAGAAATGATTTAGATGATGAAAGTGAATTGGAATACACATATAATATTAATATTGGGGTTGACAATAATGATCCACAAGCTGAACAAAGTAATGCCGTCCAACAAACCTTCGAATGTGCTTCAGACCAAGCACTGTATGAATTAACTGTAGATGAAGTCATACGCATGACATTCAAATCCGTGGTCGATGAAACCATAGATACCTACATTTGGGTTTTGGAGACCTTACTTGAAGCAATGAAGGGTAAGGCTCCGACTTCTGTACTAACTGATGGAGATAAGGCGATGTGGCAGGCAATTCTTCGCATTCTTCCTACTCATCACATCGGTTGTGTTAATAGCACATACAACATAATGCCGTTACAAACATCCGTGTCGCAGGGTTTGGTAAAAATTTTGACAAATACATGAAGAAAAATTATACGGGCAAAGAGTTTGAAGCATCATGGCAAGAGTTACTTGACAAGTATGGGCTACACCGTAACAAATGGATAACAGAGATGTATTAAAAGTGTTCGATTTGGGCTGAGGCATACGTGAGGGGCCAATTTTTTGCCGGTATGATTAAGAAATATTATACCCTTCTTGTTCCATGATTAAAAAATCCTGTACCCTTATTGTTCCATAGTTAAGAAATATTGTACCCTTCTTGTTCCATGATTAAGAAATTTTGTACCTTTATTGTTCCATGATTAAGAAATCTTGTACCCTTATTGTTCCATGATTAAGAAATATTGTACCCTTATTGTTCCATGATTAAGAAATATTGTACCCTTCTTGTTGCTTAATCACCAAAACACTTATTGTGGTCTACTTCTGAATAGTTCCTTAACAATATAATCTTTTTAATTAATTAAAGATTAATTTTTACAAAAAGTTTAAAAGTGACATATTTGAGTGAGTTATATGGACAACTCACTTGAAATGTCCGTAGTGATGTCGACAACCTTTCAGTGATAGAACAAAACTTTTTGACTCCGATTTTTCAGCGATGGGACTAAGCTATCTGAGTGAGTGATTGATGTCGACAATTCACTGGAACTGTCCATCATATCCTATTCATTGTATCCTATTCATAGTACTGCCCCTCTGATGAAACCCTCAGTCATAGTAGGTGCAACGTGAGTGATTTGTCATGTTAAATGTTTTCTGAATTCATCCAAAGTCTATTTACACATTCCAAACTCATTCACCTCTATCTTAAGACTACTTAGTCTCCATCCACCGCTCATTAAGGATATAAACCATCCATTACTCGTTAAGGATATAAATGACCAGGGACACGTACGATTCCCAGAACTTATCAGACCTACTAGGTTCCGTACTAATACTAATACATAACTTCCCATTGTAGCCTGACTATTCTGATTAAAATGAAATGGATAATCAAACTCGATTAGAATCAACCATCTACTAACGTTCCGACCCCGATCACGTTACTCACAAAGCTATAGCAATCGATTGGAATCTGATGGTAATTGATTGGGAAAAGACCCTTGAAGCACTTAATATACCCTTTAAGCATTTAACAAGTTAATCCCCAACCAATTTTAGTTAGAAAACTCACCTTAATAGAATTTTACCCAAATAAGCTAGAAAAGCTGAATTCCTTAACAGTGCTTATTCAATTCTCACTCCGGAGTAAATCTTACATGAATTCGGTAACTCTTGTACACCGAAGGTGCATGAGAGAACCAAATTGCATAAGAGAACCAAATTGTTGACGTGTAAACTTTGACACAGTGTTGAGTCCCATCACTGAAAGCTACAGTAGGTTGTCGACATCACTACGGGCATTTCCAATGAATTGTCTATATAACTCAATCAAATGTGTCATTTTAAAACTTTTTGTAAAAGTTAATCTTTAATTAATTAAAAAAGATTATATTATTAATGAACTATTCAGAAGTGGACAATAATAAGTGTTTTGGTGAGTAAGCAACAAGAAGGGTACAATATTTCTTGATCATGAAACAACAAGGATACAAAATTTCTTAATCGTGGAACAATAAGGCCTCGTTTGTTTCGCAGGACTAAAGGTCGGATAGGGGAGGATAGGACTATTAGTCCATTTTAATTCAATAGTCTGGTGTTTGGTTCGGCCACCTTGCACCGGACTATTAGTCCTTTTTAACTAAATAGTCCCCCAAATGGCCCACTATTTTATCCCATGGGGGGGGGGCTGATATTAATAGTCCCTCAAATAGTGAAGGGGAGAAGTAACCCCCCTAATCCTGTCCAGCGAAACAAACGTGGCCTAAGGGTATAGAATTTCGTAATCATGGAACAATAAGGGTATAGAATTTCTTAATCATGTAACAACAAGGGAACAAAATTTCTTAATAATGGAACAACAAGGGAACATAATTTATTGATAATGGAACAACCAGGGTACACAATTTCTTAATCATAGTTGTTCATTAAAGATAGTCCATATTACACGCATACTTGTCATTTTTTTTAATTTTTGTTTGTATTCTAAGATCGTTAATTCGAATGGATGGTATGCGGAGATCCAAGGGAAAGTCAGTATGCATAAATTTGGATGAAAAAACTTGTTTGGGGAATGATTTATATGATGAAAGCGGATTAGAATACACATATAATATTCACACTGGGGTTGACAATAATGACCCAGAAGTTGTACACTGTACTGTTGTCCAATAAACCTTCGAATACGGCTCAGACCAAGCACTATATGAAATGACCGAAGATGAAGTCTTTCGTATGACATTCAAATCCGAGGTTGAATGGGCAAAATTTTACAATAGTTATGCAAAAGTGGTGGGTTTTAGTGTACGAAATGATGAATTAAAATACGGAAGGGACAAATTAGTCATATCAAGATGTTGGGTGTGTTCTAAAGAAGGCTGTCCATCATCTCTAATTAGACACCCAAGAAGAAAACGTTGAAATTCCCATCAATATCATCTTCACTATAATCTGGTAGATTGAGATATGCATCAGCGTAATATGGATTATCTTCAATATCTTGTATGTCAAAGACTGGTGGGTCATAATAATTTTTTGCATCTTCGATTGCGTGAAAACAATGCAATCATCATTTCATCTGTCGAATCTCTTGCTTCAGCAAATGTATGACCCGATCGTCATCCCTATTCGAATTTTGCATCAAATCAAGAGGGCGTGAAATTGGTACTGGTAACCCGTGCCAACGACTTAATAATGACTAATTATTTTCCTAAAATAAAAATAAAATAATGACTAATTTTTAATGTAATTTTTACTAATTATTGTGACTATTTAATTATTTTTAACTACTTAATTGCTTAAACAAATTTGAGGTTGTAATTTGACTAGGAAATGTGTAATTTTCCTAATATTTGTTAGCTTGAAATCTTAATATTTAGTTTTTGATGAAATAATTTAATATTTTAAACGTTTTTAGTCCACCTGATTATTTAATCTATTTACAATATCTCTTTAAATATTTACTCCCTCTGTCCCATATTAAGAGTCCTCTTTGAAAAGTTAAAGTACTTTAATACACACTTTCCAAATTTGGCTTTTATTATATCCAACTCTTCCCTCTTTTTTTCTATGTGACACTATAATTTTGAATTTCAAAAAGGGTAATATTGGAAAGTTGAAAATATTACCAAAATCAAGGTTATCCCCTTAATAAGTTAGAATTCCCAAAAGAGAGACTCTTAATATGGGACGGAGGGGGTAATATATTTAATAAATTAAATATTTTTAATCTAACATTAAATTTAACATCTTGTGAATTTGTTTTTAGTATGAATATTGTTTAATCTAAATATTCAATATTTTACAACAAATTTTTTAAGAAAAAGTTTTATATTGTACAATCGTAGTCATTCACATGAGCAATGGCGGAGCCAGGAATGTACACTGGGGGGTTGGGGGCGAGTTTGTCTTACGGGGCCCCTGAGAAATTTTTTGGGTGCATGTAGTATTTATCCATATTTTTGGTAGGATTTCTATGTAAAAACAATTGCATATTTGCATAGAATTAGTAGTGCAATTCTCACATTTACATAGACCATTGCAAAAAATCTAAAAAATAGAGGGGTGAATATGTAAATTATTTTCATTTGTAGGGGCCAAGATGTATATTATCTAAAAATTTAGAGGCAAAATTAGAATTCTTGAAATTTTTTGGGTGAGTTGGATTAGAATTAGTGGTGCAATATATATATATGTACATTTTCATAGATCGTTACATAAAAAATAAAAATTTGAGGGGTGAATACATAAATTAATTTCATTTGCAGGGCCAAAATGTATAACATCTAAAAATTTATAGGCAAAATCAGAATTCTTGAAATTTTTTTGGGTGGTGGGGAGGGGGGCAGGGCCCCCCTTGGCTTCCATGTGGCTCCGCCTATGCACGTGAGAACGTTTTTTTTTTTTTTTTTTTTTGTGTGTGGCTAAGATTCATGTGAGAATGGAACGGGCATTACTTAAGTTTTGATAAAGAATGCACATTTATGCTTAAGTGAAAATAGTCATTCCAAAAGAAAATCCCCTAAGGGCACATGTTAAAAAAAAAATCCTTAATATAATTATAAGTAAAGTAAAATAATACAATAAATACTGTACAATTAATTAAGCCTATAAAAAAAAATTACTACAACTAAAAAGTGAAAAGAGAATGAAAGATGACAACTTTTTAGCAAAAAAGAGACAACTGGCTATGTTAGGTTTTTTGGCATTGGTAACCGGCCATGCAAGTTGGAGAAGTGGGTTTCCAAAAACCACTTCAATTTTTAACAAATGTTGTCTTCCATCTAAGCCCCTCGTTCAACCCATCCAATGGTAAAAAAATGTTCGCACATGCGGACGAAGCCATTGTCCGCATGGTAGCCATATCCTAAATAGTAAGGGTGGGATTTCATTATTTACAAAACTTTCTAAAATATCTTAGAGATAGAGAAAATGAGATTTTGGTGGCTACGAGCTTCTTCTCGTCGATCGAAGAACTTTTGATCATCAGTTTTTCTCCAAATTCTAGGTTAGAACTCCTTGGGGTAAGAGCATCATTTTGATGCCTCTTAGGCCTCGTTTGGCAACTTTTTACAAAAATCTAATTTCTAGAATTTGGTAAAAATCAGGTAAAACTTGTAGGAATCACGTATAAACTGATTGTACTACACTTGGATACACCAATGATCTATCTACTGCATCAACGCAAGTCGTAGATACCACCTACCGCGTAACACCGCAAGTCGTAGAGGTAATCTATCGCGTACACCGCAAGTCATAGATACTACGTCAGTCCATCCCCCGCTTTCAAGGACATATGGTCAATCCACCGCAAGTCACAGATTTAATGCTTTGAGCAAAGACATAATAGTTCTATAGCCACGACTTATTGATATCGACATATTTCCAGCCACCGAATGTACATAGACACATATGTTTGTCTACTGCGTTTGAGAATATATGCCTTACGTAACCATTCCAGAACCTAACAAACCTACTTATCGTTTGTACTTCTACTGATATATGATAGTCCCATGTGTCCTGGATACTTTGATTGAAATGAACGGATTTAACAAGCTCGATTAGAATCAACCATTATTAACGACGTCCAATCCCGAATACATTACTCACAAAGCCCTCTCGTTACTGCGTCCCATTGTCTCTTATTACACAGTATCGCATAATGAAAATGTGCATTGTGATATGGACAACTAAGCAGTATGCATAATAAACAAAAGGAAACAACCATGTTTAGTGATGTTCAATCGATTGAAGGTCTGGTGGCCTCGATCGATTGAACTCAGTTCGATCGATTGAGGAAAATAAAGTTCGATCGATTGAAAGTCTAATGGTTTCGATTGATCGAACTCAGTTCGATCGATTGAACATCGTCTTTTTCATAAGACTGGACAGTGAACGTCCAGACTGGTTTAGGGGGTGTTTGGGTTCATTCACTTAAGTCCAAAACTGATAAAAACATACACTAATGCTACCGAGAGTTGCTAAGGGCGTGTTTGGAAAAGTGTGTGCTTTAAGCTCTCCTCCAATGGCTTCCTCTCTCTCTCTCTCTCCCTCTCTCTCAGTTTCTCTTCTTCTTCTTCTCCTTCCTCTACTTCCATCTCTCTCTCTCTCTCTCTCTCTCTCTCTCTCTCTCTCTTACATAGAATATATATAGAGTGTATGTGTGTGTATAAATAAATATGTATATGGATGTGTGTATATATATAAACACAAGCATACACTCTTTCTCTAAAAATCTCAAGGATCAAAGGGGCCGTGCGACTTCTTTTTTTGTTTTGTTCAAACATGAACGGCATAGCAGCACAAAGAAATTGTTACCCCATTTTTTGGGGGGGAAAATGTGGGATATTAAGAGATCAGAACTCTCTCTGGGTTCAACAACCCCCCATACACGAATATGGTCACATATACATAGAGAATGGGGTGTGCAAGGTGGCAGTTGAGCACGAACTGAAGATGAGATATTTTGACATTCTTGATCGATCGAAGCAACTTTGATCGCTTGAATGTGATTTGGCCAGGTTTGATCGATTGAGATCGATTCAATCGATTGAGTGGGGACCACGTCATAAATTCAGGTCAGCAGGGTTTTGATCGCTTGAAAAGAGCTCGATCGATTGAAGAAAGAAATTCTCGATCGCTTGAAGCAACTTCGATAGCTCGAAACTGAAACTTTAAATATGGACAAGGTATTCATACATGATCTCATATATATTATACACTTCAAATATACAGGGTATTATAGGATACCAAATTTTTTTGTTATCCAACACTAGTATTTATAGGGATTGATTATTCAAAAATATGTTTATAAGGGTAACTAAAATTAATCACCCAAATGAAACTAACCACCTCTCCCACTTTCTCCCCATTTCTCTCTCTATCTCCTACTCGCACTTATGTAGTGAGTGCCACCATTCTAGTCATAGAATAAAAATTGAATACAATTGGGATAACGCATCATTATCTTTCCCTACTAATACATTTGAAGCCTTTGAAGGACTCTTGAAAAATAGTGGCCAGATGGATAAATATATTTGTGCTATGTTTAGTATGAAAGGAAGAGAGAGGGAGAAGAAATGATGACAAGTACCACTCGTTTAATAGAGCTACAAAACGCATTTTGTTCAAAGTAATCCAATTGAAGGATGAAAGTATTTTTGACTTTTTGGCCTTATTTGTTTGATTTAAGAGGGAAAGAGAGGGGAAATGAAAATATGATGAAAAAATAATCCCAATGAAAAGAGAGGGAAAAGTAAAACAAGATGAAAAATTAATCCCAACAATCAAGATAGGAAATTAGTCTCACCCAAAGAAAAGAGAGGGGAAAGGAAAACAAGATAGACTAGTTTTCTATCTTGTTTATTGGGACTAATTAATTTTCCATCTAGTTCTCCTTTCCCCTTTCTTTTCCCTCATAAAATCCTTGAACCAAATGGATTAATCCTAAAAAACCACTCTTTGTTATGTAAACGGGGAAAAAAATAGAATACCCAGTTCTTTATGATTTATTTATCAATTTATCAACCAAAAAGAGAAGCCTATGACACACTTGTTCCCAATTACAATACCACTTTTTTCTCTTATAACTTACTTCTCATTTTATCAAACAAAAAGAGAGAAGACTCTTTGGCAACACTTGTTCCCTTCTCTCTACCAGTGTTGGTCTTGACATTAATTTGGGCGTCCCTAAGCGAACTTAAAAAATGGAGACCCTTTACAAATGTTCGTAAAAAATATTTATTAGACATGTACCAACATGGGCTGGGTATATATACTACGTTATTAATTGAGTCGAGGCGCTCTTGAACTTGGGCCCAAAACGATTGCTTGCGCAGCTTGTGCTCAGGACCGACCTGCTCTCCACCTTTCGTTCTATCTACTTTCCCATTTTTTCTGCCAAAACATCAAAAAGGAAAACTTCATATATTTATTGAATGAATGATCTGTTGGTTTATATATACATATATACAAAAATTCTCCAGAGAGGGTGCCCGTTTTGACTGTCGAATCGTGTTTAAAAACTGAATTTGACGGCCACAACAAAGGTCCTCTCTTTGATAAAGAGAGGGAGCCCTCTTTAGAGCCTGATTGTGTGTATATATATGTATACACTAGGGTACCGGCACATACGATGCAAGTGCCAATTCCCTCTTATTAGCTTCTTTGTCTTTTTTTTCCTTCCCATTTTTTAATCTTGATATCAATGGTGTAAAAATTCAATAAACTAATCAAAGACACTATATTCTCTCAAATTATCTTCAGTGACTTTTAAAATGTGAGTACTTCTAGATTATTGATATTTTTTCTTCTTTGAGTTGTGTTATAGCTTTGTTGTCTCTTTTTTTTCTTGGCAATTTATAATCTTGTTACCAATTATGCAATAATTTAATAAATTAATGAAACACATTATCTTATGGCATTAAAGTGTTGCAACTAATAATACGAGGTCAAGAAAATGAAATATGAGTAAGCCATACTTCCGAAATATGCTTCCATAATACCTTGCGTGATCTCATTTTATGTGTCTATCTTTGAGTTTTCAACCATTTTGTGTTTTTTCTTTGAAGAAAGCACTACAATATTTTTTTTGACTTATTTTCGTCTCCATATGTTCAAAGTTCCTTAATAGACAATATTTGTGAAATAGTAGATGTTATGTGTGTATAATAAAATTTAATTTAGAAGCATGTGTGTGAGATAAATTTATATCTATGTGTTAAAATAACTAAAAGCTTCATTTGGTATTTTGAAGAATATAAGTTCATTATTACTATGCATTTGAGTATAATATTTGAATAGTATTGTTTCAATTTGGTATGAGATTTGAGTAGAAGTGAATTTAGTGGGGATTTGGTTCTTGGATTACTAAGCAAAATTGTATGCATATTTTTATGAGTTTCTTTAATCTCCATATATTCAAAGTTCGGGAAATAAGTTCATTATTTCTATGTATTGAGTAATTGATTTGAATAGTATTATTTCAATTTGGTATGAGATTTGAGTAATACTGAATTTGATTCTAGGGTTACTAAGCAAAAATGTATGCATATTTGTATGAGTTAATTTGTTCTCCATATGTTCAAAGTTCGAGAAAGGGGAAAAGTCACAGTATGTGTAAAAAAACCCACAAAAGAAGTGAATCATAAAGATGCAACAAAGTGTTGACGTAAATGTAATTATACATATTACAATATATAAACCCTAAATTTGAGGGAAGAAATTGACCAGAATGTAAATATTAGTGACCAATTCATAAATAGCCACTAAAATAGCCATTTATTTGTCTTTTTCTGAAATGAAGTATAAATATCCCAGAACTTGTTGACCCAAATGTAATTATACATATTATAATATATGAATCTTAAAAATTTGAGAGAAGAAGTTGACCAAAATGTAAATATTAGTGACCAATTCATAAATATCCACTAAAATAGCCACTTTTTTTAAGTGAATAATAAATATCCCAAAAATTGTTGACCCCAATGTAATTAGACACAAGGTTGTTGATTGAAACCTCATTATTATATTAAATAAAATTTCAAAAGCTGACCTGAATGTAATAATAATCTGAAATGACATAATTACCCTCACACAAATCAATATATCATTATGATGAGTATCACGATGTATACGTAATTAAGGTACAATGAAAGGGTATTATGGTCTTGAGAAGATGCAAAAGGGCAGTATGGTATTTAACTACTCAGGTTTGAGCTGCTAGACTCTTATATACTAGGGTACAAGCATGTGATTTGCACGTGGCAATCCCCCTCATATTAGCTTTGTTAGCTTCTGCAATTTGGCTACTTTTATATTTTGGCAGTTTAAAATCTCCTTCTCAATTGTGTAATAATTTAATAAATTAATCAATTATAACAATGTCAGTATATTTATATTATTTGTATTAATTGATCTTCGTTCCTATTAATATCCTAAATACGCATTAACAGGAAATTTCTTCATTAATGCATTTTTCCACTTTTAGTCATCGGGTACAATAATTTTTTGTGCAATTTACAATTAAAAAGTTAGTGTTTTTAACTTTGTGTATGATTTTGTATCATTAAAAACACAAGAGTTTTTGGAAAACAATGAAAAATAAATTTTATCCCAGGTACGACAATCACAAATTTGCAATTACTCTAAACTAATGAACCCAAAATTAGAATTACATTTTTCAAAAAGGTTCAATTTATCTCCATTCCTATTAATATCCTAAATACGCATTAATAGGAAAAAAAATTCTTCATCAACACCTTTTTTTTTTTTTTCACTTTTACTCAATAGTCGCACATATATTACTATGTTTTTCTCAATTTACACAAAGCGCTCATGTAGTCATATCATCCAGTGTCAATGTCAGTTTTGAAAATAAATCTTAATTTGTGTTATTTTTCGGTAATTAATGAAGAGTTTGATGCAAAATTGAAGTGGAAAAGTGCTTTATCAAAGACCCAATAGTCAGAATACAACTAGAAAAAAAACATCAACTTTCGTTATGTAGATAAGATTTGTATAAAAAAATGTTAATATATATACATTTAAAAGAAAAGGTTGACCAAGCTATAATTAGCAACAATAAAGTTGAGTAAATTGTAATTAAGAATGGAATGAAAGATAATTTTAAAACGGAAAGTTGACCAGTCTATAATTGGTTGTAATAAGGTTGACTAAAATTTAAATAGTCAGAATAAAAGTTGGCTAAACTGTAATTAGCTGCAATAAAGTTGACAAAAATGTAATTTAAAACAAAATGTTGATCAATCTATAATTACCTACAATAAAAAGTTAAGTATAATATTATTATTGAGCATATGATAAAATTAGGGGTGTATTTCGGCCGGAACGGATCGGAATACTCTCTTTCGGAAAAAATTCCAAAAATTAAATAGGTTTTCCAATTTTCATTCCGATTTTTTCGGAATTTCATTTTCCGTTCTGATTTCGAAATTTAGGATTTTCTGAATTTTTGAAAATTTTCGAAATTGGAATTCTTCGAAAATTTTTGGAATTTTTTTAGAATTTTCAGAATTGGAATTGGAAATTTTCATAATCTTTGGATTTTTTTTTTATACAAATACTATTGAAAGGGTAAGTCATGCTTTTATAGAGAGTCTCCTACTCTCTCCTTTTTCTTCTTATTTGATGTGGGTCAAACAAGTCTATATTTTTCCAAATTTTCGAAAAATATTAGGATTTTTTTAGAAATATTTTCAGAATATTTTCGAAATTTTTGGAATTCTCAAATTCTGATTTTTTTTTCGGAATTCAGAATTTTTGAATTTGAAATTTTAATTTTTGATGCCAAAATCAGAATTTTTTGAATCAGAATCGGTCAGAATCGAAATTTCCGTTCCAAATAACACTCTAGATAAAACCATAATTGTATTGGCTACTATTAAATAACAAACACAGTTGTTCGCTAGCGTGAGAAGCTGAGGAGAAGCGCCACGTGTATAAGTTCTGTTCAGCAAGGGCCACGCAGATGATGCGGGTTAGGTAGACCATACACAAGGGTGCTTTCGTCTTTCACTAACTCGAAGTCTCGTAGTTGTGAACAGTAGCAGGTGTTAAATTCTTTTATATAAGGTTAATAGATACTCCCTCCGTCCCATATTAAGAGTCTCTTTTGGAATTCTAATTTATTAGAGCAACTCCAACCACATTACTCATATTCAATTTTTAGCTATTTTGGGTAATCAAAGTGCATTTTTTGAGCTCCAATGGATTCCCCAAATGGTTCTCTATTTTAGAGAACCCCTTTTTAGTTTTTCACATTTGAGGAAAGAGTGTGTGAATATGGGTAATTACACATAAGTAAAATAATGAAAAATAATACATATCATATTCATTTAAGGAGATCGAGTGTTTTAAAATTTTTAACTTTTGCATAAAAATTAATATAATAATTCATACCTCCCTATAATGGAAAACATGATTGGAGTTGGGGACTTAAAATTGATTTAAAAATTAGAGAATTTTTAGGTAATGTAGTTGGAGATGCTCTAAGGGGCAATCTTGATTTTGGTGAGATTTTCAACTTTTCAATATTGTTCTTTTTGAAATTCAAAATTATAGTGACACATAAAATAAAAAATAAAAAGAGAGAGAGAGAGAGAGAAGAGTTGGATATAATAAAGGGCAAATTTGGAAAGTGTGAATTAAAATATTTTGACTTTTTAAAGAGGATTCTTAAAATGGGACATAAAAAATAGCATCAAAGACTCTTAATATAGAACAGAGTAATAGATATAAGGTTTTGATGATGATTGATACAAATAAATTCACTTGTTGGTTCATATATCTGTTGGTTTGTAGTTTTATCACTCTTCATTAGTTCCTGGCCCATAACTAGTAATTGAGAAGGAGGGCTTAAGTACTCATCGGGACCACGCCAGGCCCAAATAGAGAATTTTTTTCTAAGCCCAAGCCCAATAGTTAATATGTACAGAGATAACATTCACCTCTACAGCAGTGTGAACCCCAAACTAAATCTCCATGTGAAAACCCTCCAGGGCCGAAATAAGATAGCTGAAAGGGGCGGATCTCAGATTCTCAAGATGGATGAAAAGTTTTTAGATTGATGTGAGTTTGGATCGTATTGCTCGCTTGTTTTCGTAACTTCATTGGTGCATTGTGCTGTGGAGTCGGTGCATGTATCTAGGGTTTGCCCCATTCTCTACTCCGACGGTAATAGTTAAAGCCATCTAAAATACTGGCAGGGATTCCAAATGACAGACATTGAGATTTGTCTATTGATAGGCAATAAAAGAAGTCCTGCAATTTCAAGGAGCCGCACGGTTGTTTGTATTTCATTTTCTTCTTCCCCTTCTTAGAAAGCACTCACTGAGTAAAAAGGTTCTAAGAAACGTTACATTACAAGCATAAGATGGTTTCAGTACACAGTTGACATAAATTATTTTTTATTCTGATGTCCATCAACTGTCTGGTGAGTCCTATAGACGGGCATGCCCAAGAAAAATTGATGATCCGAGCTGTGTGTTTTGTTTACGGGTTTAGGTGAAGAATATAAACGAATATGCCAGGGCAGAGTCAGGAAAATAAACGAATATGTAAGGGCGGAGTATATAGTGATGGATCTACACGGGTGTTCGGGAGCAACACTTTTGAGGCGATTTCAGTAGAAATCTAGAGTTAAATCACCCGTTAGGAAAAGTTATTGGTTAAATGACACAATGGAAACTTTTTGGGAAAAAAGTCCCTCATGCTAATCTTTTTTGATAGTTACTCTAAACATAAACTCCGAATAGTTGTGAAATTTCGCTAAACTTTCTCTTTTTACAACTCATCAATATTTTTGTCCAGTTTTATATGTGAGGAACACTTCAATACTAAAATACAAACTTTTGAGGCAAATTTTTTGGGTTCTAGTAGAAATCTAGAGTTAAATCACCCGTTAGGAAAAGTTATTGGTTAAATAACACAATGTAAACTTTTTGGGAAAAAAGTCCCTCATGCCAATCTTTTTTTATAGTTACTCTAAACATAAACTCCGACAAGTTATGAAATTTCACTAAAATTTCTCTTTTTACAACTCATCAATATTTTTGTCCAGTTTATATGTGAGGAACACTTCAGTACTAAAATATTTTTGTCATTGGACCTGATGCTTAAAACGTACTCTAAAATGGACTAAACCATAATTAACACATCTCATATTATTTTGGTTGGATCTACTATACATCACTTTTCCTCCGATAATATAAGGGTTGATCGCTTATTATAATTTATAAAATTTGACTGATTGTTAAAAATTAGAGTTAGACTAAATTGATAAGTGCCCAGAACATGTGATGGAACAAATATTGGAGTGAGCTAAACTAAGAAAATGTCTTGGACCAAATATTTTGGGTGGGCTAAGTTACCCATTGGATTGACAATTTATTTCTAAATTGTGTTCCCACCAAATTTGGGGTGCTTCGGCCCACCGTAGTCCACCCTAATTAGCTCCGGCCTTGCGAATGTGCAGAGAAAAATAATTTTGTTAAGAGTTTAATTTTTATACTGATAATCCTTGCATAGTAGTGTCCACGAAAACTTATAGACAGCTGCCAGATAGATTCTTTTCGCATTGAATAGATCTATGCTTCCCAAATTTAGTTTTTAAATGGCTTAATAATTATACCACATGCAGTTACAATAATAAGTGGTATTACGATGCATTGCATGTGGGCAACTGACAAAAACATTTGGTATTCAAATTTGAGAAGCATAAAAATATGTTTGAAAAACTTTGGGTAGTTGGATAGTTGAAGCTGGTTTGAAGTTGAACCAACTCCTAATCAAATTTAGTTGGATTATTAAATGGCAAAAAAAGTAAGAAATGGAAGATAAAAAAAAAAAAACCCTCTAATGGGTGATTACGTGACTAATGAAAATCAGAGAAATAGTTTTTTTAACAGTCATAATCAAGATTATGTTAAACGGCCTTAAGCTGCTAATACGAGTACGATACAATCTACTATTGGGACTTGGTTAGGTGAGAAGTCTTCATTTTAATGATAATCTTTACTCTCTCTGTTTCAAACTAAATGTCCATCTTTCTGTTTTTGAATGTTCTAAAATAAGTGTCTATTTTTAAATTCAATTACAATTATTGTATAAACTACCTACAGTACTCTCACAATAAAGACAAACATATTTTTCTGAGAGAGTGCTAAATGGGAAATGAGTAAGAAAGTCAATGTCACATCAGAGATAAAATGAGAAAGTGGAAAACTGAAGGACAAAAGAAATAAATGTAGTACACATTTTAAAACAATGTACAAATTGATAATGAACACTTATTTTAGAACGGAGAGAACATTCTTTTTTTTTAAGTCTCCAACTATTTTAATGATCATTGACAACATAAAATAGACATCTCTATAAAAACTTTTATTTTTTAGCATGTTTCCTTTTCCCCTTCCTTCCATAAATTTATGATCCAAACACGGTCTAGATATTTTCATAATACCAAAAAGCTTAATAACACTATGTGAAATTCATGTGAAAATTAGAACAAAAACAATGATCGATGCATAGAGTTGCAAAATGGGATGTTTGAGAAAAATAGTGAACTAAGCTGATATACATATGAGAATTATTTTAGTCAATTTTAACAGATCCTGGCGCCATTGTCAAAGCAATAAAGAATTGCATCAGGACGATTGATCCAATGCGTAATTATTATAACAGTTGCTTTCATTTTTTGTAAGCTACTTTAATTAAAGGAAAAAACTTCAACAAAGTCTTTTTAGTGTGGTTAGTGTTGTTTATGAGAAACAGAAGAATTGTATTGTATTAATATATTCTATTACAAATGGTGAAGTCTTTATATAAGCTGAGAGAGCAACCCAAAAAGGAAGAAAATAAGTACAAAGGGTAGTACAACTTAGAGGTACAATGAATCTAGACCTAGTAGTACAAGTATATCTAGACATAATATTCTAACAATCCCATCAAACTCAAGGCGGTAAGATTGATATCATCTTGAGTTTGGAAACTAAATCCTGAAGATATCCTGGAGGATGAGTTTTGGTGAAGATATCATCAGTCTGATCAGCGGAAGAAACTGAGACAAGTCGAATGGTGCCACTAGTGAGATAATGACGTACAAAGTGATAATCGATCTCAATGTGCTTTGTGCGTTCATGAAAAATATCGTTGTGAGCAATCTGGATAGCACTCTGATTGTCACAGTGGATAGTAGTGGCAGTGGAGTGATCAATTCCCAAGTCCTCAAGTAACCAACGAAGCCAAAGTAATTCTTGAGTAGCATCACATATAGAGTTGAGAATGTGTTTGTGTTTTCGCTTGGCACAGCCGTTGGGAAGTACCAGGACATGATCGATGAGGAATGGTGCCATGTTGGCGAAGAAAGTTAAGAACTTTAGAATCTTTGTATTCAGTGGCATTATCAGCACGGAACACTTTGATATGGCGAGAAAATTGAGTTTTGATCATGTTGGCAGAGTCAAAATATAGTTATGGTAATTCAAATTGATTATGCATGAGATAAATCCAAGTGTATCGGTAGTAATCATCTACAAAAATAACATAGTATCGAGATCCTCCCATAGTAACAGTGGGAGAAGGTCCCCAAACATCAGAGTGTATAAGGTCAAATGGTGCAGAAGAAAAAGAGTCACTTTTATTAAATGGTAAAGCCGATTGTTTTTCAAGTTGACAAGAAAGACACTCGAAATGTTTATTATTGACCAACCCTAATTGACCACTAGATACTAAAGTTTGAAGTCAACCAACAGAAGCATGAACATGCTTAAAGTCATCATTGAGCGACATCAAAAAAAGGATCAAATGTTGTTTATCCCTGTACTGACAGAATTGTTCGGCATCAGTGGGATTGGACCATGTGGGCTCGGAAGCAGTAAGTTCATCCCAAACATATTGCATATCAGAGAGGAAATTGTTGATGGATTGGCCTGGTTGCTGTTTCATGCGATGAAGGGTGCTAAGTAGTTGATACTGATGAGCAAGGTCGGCAGTGGTGTAACGCTGAGCCCGAAAATCCCAAAGAGATTTGGCAGTGGTAAATCTACCAAATTGGAGACTGATGGAATTAGCACAGGTGTTACGGACCCAAGTTATGATTTGGTGATTTTTACTATCCCAATCCTCAAGTCGGTCAGCAAACTTGGCCTTATCTTTTCCTTCGATTTGTTTGGGCTCAGTGATATCTCCATTGGCTATGCGCCATAGTTTCCGTCCACGCAGAAAGCTAGACATAGCTTGTGCCCAAACGATGTAGTTTGTGCCATCCAAAGTGATAGAGTTGGGTTGGGAAGTTTCGTTGCGCTCCATATACACTCAGTTACAAGATTTGTGGGTCGCTGGTCGGGGCGGATCTTGGGTTTGGGTCGGGTCATATTATGGGTCGATTGGGATTCCGGGTTGAGTCCGAGAATATGATGTTGGTTGGGGGTATGAGATTTGGGGATGTCTGGTGAGAGCGTGGGCGTCTTGGGGTATGATCGGTGGTAGTGGTGTGGTGATTAATGGCAGCGGCGGTGGGATTGCGATCACTGGTGGTAACGCAACAATGGATTAATGGTGGTGGAAGAGATTTGGATTTGGCAGTAATGATGTTCGTTTGGGTTTGGCGGCTGTGACAGGTGGTTTGTGTTCTGTGATAATGGCTGATTTTGGTGATATCACGGCACTACTGTGGTTTGGTATTGATCAAACCTAGCAAAATTGTGATGTTGTGGCTGTGGGTAATAATGATGTTGTGGTTTGGCATGGATAATGATGATGTTAGGTCAACAATGGTCACAAGTGATTTAGAACAATGATGTTGGCAGAATGCTTACGATGTTAGTGGCTTGGGTAATGATTTAGGTAATGGTGATGATGTTGGGTAAAGATGATGTTGGGTGATGATGAAATCCACGTGATGATTAGAGGATGCACAGGCGGTGGTGGTGTGGCGGTGTGTATTGGTGCGGACTATTTGAACTGTTTGACTCTGATACCAGGAGAAGAAACAGAAGAATTGTATTGTATTAATATATATTCTGTTATAAATGGTGAAGCCTTTATATAAGTTGGGAGAGCAACCCAAAAAGAAAGAAAATATGTATAAAGGGGTAAGTACAACTTAGGGGTAGTACAACTTAGCGGTACAATGAATCTAAATTTAGTAGTACAAGTATAATGAATTTAGACATAATATTCTAACAATTTCAAGTTCTCACACAGGGGCGGAGCCAGAAAGTTGCACTTGTGGAGGCCAAGTACATGGTTTGTATGTTTGCTTGTAAAAGGGCCAAAACGGTTGCCCCCAAGGCGAATTTTTTTGGGGGTATATTTATACATTTTTTTAGGTCTATTTGTGCATATCATCACTTTTTTCCAATACTAAAGTCTGATTACATACTGTAATTCGTAAAACTTGGATTGGTGTTAAATCAATTTGACTTTGAGCTGAACTGAGAAGTGAAAAAAAAAAAAAAAACAATGTGTTGGAACAAATATTTAGAGTGAGTTAAATTATAATTGGTCAATATTAGTTCAGTTTCTCTTTATTTGGAATTTATGACTTCATTAATGGTTAAGGGTGGATTTGGTTAAAATGTGTATATTAGCATGGACCCTTAAATAAAAGTTATTATATTGAATGGGCTAATATGTAAGTAAATTTCAAAACGTTACAGTAATCATAAATACCCTATTCATTCAAAACATTTGCAGGAGCTAAATACATGTAACATGTATAATTATTACAATTTTATAGGGTAGATTAACAAATTTTGCAAAATCATGCAGGGGCTATGGCCCCTGCCAGGGCCAGCCCTTGGGCCAAGCGGCTGCTTGGGGCCTCAAAAAATAAGGGTTTATTTGGCTTTGGAATAAGGCCTTGTAATTTAGCCAAAATACATGTGTTATATTATAAAATAAGGTCAAAATTGGGCCTAAAAAATTGGGTCTTACATATACATGTATTATATATAAAAATAGGATCAAAAAAGGGCCTAAAAAAATTTTCTTGGCTTTATTTGGCCAAAATGCATGTATTATATATAAAAATAGAACCTTATATATATACATGCATTATACATAAAAATAGGACCAAAAAGGGCCTAAAAATTTTTTCTTTTCGCGTTCGCTTAGGGCCTCATGTGAATTTCACAATCTCAAGACCGGCCTTGGCCCCTGCATGTCTTCACTAAGCTCTGCCCCTGCTCTCACATGAGCAGTAAAAAAATTTTGGACAAAATTATAATAATGCACTGTTTTTACTATTCATATGAGAGGAACAACACCAACCACACTAAATAAACTATACTAAAATTGTATCCTTAATTAAATCCACTTTACTCTGACGTGCCTTATTTTGGTACTCGTTAGCGGACCAAACACTCTTTGATATTTTATATTGCTTCCTACGTACGTACTAGCTATCATTTTATAATGAGCACTACTAGACTCACACAGTAGATTACATATTTTTTTTCACACACAGCTTTAAATGTATGTACCTTATGCTCTATAAGTGGGGCACAAAAAAATGTAAAAATTCAAACAGCACAATGTACAAATATTTAAAGCTGTGTGTGGAAAAAAATGTGTAATTCACTGTATGGGTCTATCATTTTCCTTATATAATGGCCGCGAGGCGTTTGTCTATGTCACAATTTAATTAGTTAATTAAAATGGTTTTGTTGAAGAGGGGACTATGTCACTATGGCACGTAGCTGGTTGGTTTTTTTAATCCGACTGTGAGAGAGAGAGAGAGAGAGAGAGAGAGAGAGAGAGAGAGAGAGATGGGAGCTAGATCATGAAGTAGCCAGTTAATTGGAGTATAATGTATTTAAAAAAAGTTGTAGATCCAACCTTTTTGATTCAACGGCTAAAGCTTGGTTATTTATCATGCGACTAATACCAGTTGATCGTAATGTAAAACTAAAAGGCCTGATATATTTTATTGGCCTTCGTCCAAGAAAAATTCATGAACTCATTATTGTATTTAGGGATGTATTGTTATATCAAAAAAAAAATTGTATAGTATAATATTAAAAAAAAAAAAAAAAGAAAGAAAAGTAGTGAAAGAAATATGAAATTGACATTTTCTCTAGACAATGGCCTGTTTGTAATTGATTATGTTGCTTTTGTGATTGCTGAAAAAGAAAGAAAAGTAGTGAAAGAAATATGAAATTGACATTTTCTCTAGACAATGGCCTGTTTGTAATTGATTATGTTGCTTTTGTGATTGCTGAAAATTTTGGTCACGTTAAGAAGTGATTATGGTGTGGTGCATGTATTGTTTGGCTTTCATTTTTCTGAAGTTATTATGAATATTCAATTCTCAGTTAAACCGCTAGCATATGTGTTCCAATGAATAATAATGATAATGAAATAAAAAAAAAATTATAATATAGTAGTATACTACATGTTATTATTGTTTTTTAAGCTATGGTTTATACAGAATCCTTTTAATAAGGAATCTCTCAGTTTAATAAAATGAGAACTTCTGTTGTGACCGCTGGTTCATCATTTAATCCAGGTCACGCCAGTGAAATGACAAAAGTACCCCTAATGAAACACAATCCAACGGCTAAGAACACACGTCTATACTTTACTAAAATGAGGGATCCCTCATTAGAAGGGCTCTGATAATTTATATATATATATACACACACATATCACAATATTACTAGAATATACAATCGTCTTTAAAGTTTTTTTTCTTTATTCTTTTTCCTATTAAATTAAGCAGAGATTTTTTTACTTTTTTTTTGTTTATCACCTATGAAGCACGGACACGGACACTTCGACACGGACACGACACGATACCGCCACGCCGACACGACAAATTCTAAAAAATGAAGACACGACACGTCGGGGATACGTTTATTTTTTTAATTATATATTTTTTAATTTTAATGTTATGCTCATTCTTATGTATTATAATTATAAATAAAAATACGTTATCAAAAAGAATTTATACAAAAACACATTAAGATTATATATTCCGTAAAAAAGTACTCATTTACACAAAATTTCTACCCAAAAAAAAGGCTTCAACTTGGGTCAAGGCAGAGTTGGATCAAGGCTTCAACTTGGGGAAAATACAAATTATGTAGCAATCCACTACTATCTTGGGACTATAATATTTTTTAACAAATAAATAAATAAAGTGTTCCTGAAATTTTATCAATTATCTAATGACCCAATGTAAAAAAAAAATGTAATAATTAGTAGCTTTCACAGGATCACTTTATACCAATTAACAAAGGAAAATAAAAACAAGCAAATGCCACAAGTCAGACGTGTCTCGTGCGTGTCCACACATGTACATTACAATTCAGACGTGTCTCATTACAAAAGGGCTTTTTTAAGTTTTATATTATTAAACATTAAAAAAACTGAAAATCAAGTTAGACGTGTCTCGTGCGTGTCCACGCGTGTCTATAAAGTGTCCACCGCGTGTCGGGGTGCCAAAATGCAATTATGCAAAGTAGGACACAGTTTTGAAGTGTCCGACACGTGTCGGGCAAGTGTCGGGCAAAGTGTCGCGTCTGATACGTGTCCGACACTGGTACGTTACAATTTTTGAAGTGTCGGTGCTTCATAGTTTATCACTAACAGAAGTCAATACTATTGAGGATTGTTAAAATGGACTACATCAAAAACATTTACAACTCAATGCAAACTAGGCTAGCTCGTGGGCTACCTGATTTCCTTCTCTAAACACATGCACACATGGTGGACATTCTAGAGCACGAAGTAGCTCTCTGGCAACATCAACAATATAACCAAACGAAGCAAGTGTAACGATGTCACCGTTAAGAGCCTGACCCAAAAAGTTGAAATCTGATTCCACAAGAAATTTGGAGAAGCTTGCCTCGTACGTTGTGAGCCGTGAGCCACCGACGCCGCTCTCCAAAGAGCCATGCAATCCGCTATCATCGCATCAAACCCGCCCCGAACAAACTTCGAGAAGGCAAGCAGAACATAGCCATGATGATCCCGATGAAACCCCCCCCCCCCAATAGCACCATCAACTGTGAAGGTGATCGTGTCAACATTTAACTTAAGAGAATCCGGAGGAGGTGGGGCCCACCGTGCTTGGCCTCTACTAGCAATCGTTGGCCTTGCGAAGTCCCCCACATGATTGGCTGAAGCAAATTCATCATCCAAAGCAAGAACCGATGTCACCGATAGAGAGGCCTTCCTACTCTACCCCTCCATAACAAGTTTGTTTCTACAATTCCAAATTATCCATGCCACAAGAACTGTGAAACCACTTCTCACTCACCATTAGAAAGAATCTTGGCTGCCCCGTCTGAGAAACCCATCCGAGCCCCCTATAAAACCTTTCTGAGAAGAGCTCCTCCCACACCTCCTTCGCACGACCACATCCCACCAACGCATGTGACATTATTTCGGAAGCTGCCCCATACAACACACATGACCCCCGATCCACAATCTTTCTCCGCACAAGATTTTCCCTACATGATAAGAAATCTCGAATAGCATGTCAAGCAAACAAACGTACCTTATTCGGAACTTTCGTGCTCCAAAAGCGAGCCCAAGGAAATGATCCATCCTTAGTTGAGGACGAACCACGCATCACCCCATTGTTACCCCACTCACGTGCCACATGATATGCCGACCAAACATTACAACAAAAATGGGTTTTTGCAAGGAAGCTCGGCAAAGAAAGGTAAATTTTCTTGCTAAAAGTATAGTATTTGCAAGGAAATTTGATTTTGTTGCCAAAAGGCTTTAAGACATACACGTTAGGCAAGGAAAATGATAATTCCTTGCAAAGAGTAGAGTATTTGGCAAGGAAATATCATTTTTCTTGCCTATAGTGAATTATTTGGCAACGGAAAATCAAATTCCTAGCTAAAAGTATGTTTTGACAAGGAAATTGTTATTCCTTGCCTGAAGTTAAGTAAATATTTGTGAAAATACTTTTTGGCAAGGAAATGTTTTCCTTGCCCATACCTATTTTTAGCAAGTAAATTTTTTTCCCTTGCTAAAAGTACATATCATTTCTTCCTTGCCTAAAATTTGGGAAAACACTTTTTGCAATGAAATATTTTCCTGCTAAAACAACTAACCCATATATGCCCTAGTCCCCAAACTTTCCTCTCAAAATTTCTGCCAAGTTTCCCTCTCAAAATGCGACGACTAGGGAAATGACTTAGTAGACATTTAGGGGAAGGGAATTAAAAACCTAAATCAGCCTCTCTCTCTCTCTCTCTCTCTCTCTCTCTCTCTCTCTCTCTCGCTTCTTCTTCATTTTCTTCTTCTTCCCAACCCCCATCTCTCTCTCTCTCTCTCTCTTCTCACTCCACTGATAGCCACCGCCTCTACTCTCCATCGCCGCCATTAGCAGCCGTCGCCACCACTGACAGCCACCACTTCTCTCTCTTCTCACCCCACCGATAGCCACCACCACCACCACCACCGACAACTGGACACGAACAGAGTCGCTCAACAAGGGTTCGAAGCTCGGCTCGATAAAGGCTAGGCTCGACTCGCTCATTTGAGCTCGTGAATGCGATTGATTAAGGCTCATGAGCAAGCTCGTGAAAAAGCTCGTTAATAGGTTTGATAAAGAGCTTGTATAGTGACTTATATATATATATAGATTTCTTATAAAACTATATAATTTTAGAGAAAATATGACAAACCTCATAAATAGGCTTGATAAATGACTGATTTATCATTAAACTATATAGCTTTAAACGACGCGCGAAAAAGCTCGTTAAAAAGATTGCGAGAAATTAAGCTCACGATCACTTGAAAGCTCGGTTCATTTGAGCTCGCGAGCAAGCTCAGGAGCTCGTGAAAAAGTTCGCGAGCAAGCTCGGTTCAACTCATGTCCACTCCTACCGACAACCACTACCACCGGATTTGAAGAAATAGGTACTTTCTCTCTCTCGAGATCTTGATTCTTGATTTTTACTCTTGTTTTGGGTAAATTATATATATATATATATATTTTTTCAAGTGTGGGCATCTCAATCTGGGGCCTCCCATCTCCGCTGCCACCATGCAGCCACCAACAACCACTAACTGCCAAATCTGAAGAATCGCACCCGCCCCGAAGGTGGGGGGCGGTCCCCTCGTACTTTTTTTTTGGGTTTTAAAAACTCTTTGAGGTGGCTTACATATTCTCATGCAGGAAAAGGGTTTCTTCTTTGCTTCCCCTAAGTGGTATTGTGGGTACTACCTATTTTTTCCCCCAAAGGAAGGGTGAAAGCCATAAGGGTTTCTGAAAGATTGTTCATATTGAAGAATCTTTTGGGAAATTTCACAAAGGCAAGTGCTAATGCCAAAGCACAAAGTGTCACTAAAAACTTTAGTGACACTTATCTAAGTGTCACTAAAGTTTTTAGTGACACTTTGTGCTTTGGCATTAGCACATTGTGCTTTGGCATTAGCATCACCCATTTCACAAATTGTCAAATTTACAGTTGCTGTCTTAGGTCTGGGAGAGGAATAGTTGCTGTCTCTGTGAGCCATTGGCCTTGCAATAAGTTGTGACCTATTTTGCCTTTTCCATATATGTTGTTACCAATTTTCCCTCCCTGAAGTTGTGTTTTACATGAGATTTAGAGAAGAAATAGGAAAGGCAAACTATTAGCTCTTTATATATACATACATATATATATATATATATATATCTCCCTCCATGCTCAAACAACATTAGAATTTAGTCTCCTCTTTTTCTTTTTCTTTTTCTTTGTCTTTTTGGCCCTTACTTGTCCTTCAACCACCTTTAATTGCTTTGACACCATGAAGTTTAAAAATTGTCCCCTTTATACGTTGACTATTTTTATTTATTTATTTTTAAATTTGGGACCCCTTTATACGTTTTTTTTTTTAAATCTTAGTTGTATAACTAATACTTACAGAAAAAACAAAAAAGTTGGATTCTTTAAATTGTGTCAACTTTACAAACCATGTCCCTATTCTTTTTTGAGAAAAACGCTACATTAATTTTTTGGTTCAATTAAGTTGAACCTGAAGAATAAAACTGTGCTCTTGATTTTATTTTTTGTTTTTCAACTTTATTGAATTGAGTGCTGAAAATGAATTGGGGTTGTCAAAGCCGGTGTATATTATGTAGTTGGAACATAACTTTTAGATTTTTGTTGATATATTTATTTCTTACTAATCTAAATTTCTTAATTAAATTGTAGGATTACATGCATTAGAATTGTTAGGTTTTCTGTGGTGTGTTTTTCTTTACACATTTTTTGCAACTAAATAACTCAATTGAAGTGTAAGTAATTGTGTTTTCAACCATCATTGGTAAACTCTATTAATGGGGTCATCTCCATGGCGCCATTTTTGGTAACAACCTTAATTTACAGCTAGAGAGGCGTTTTTGGTTTTATCAATTCCATGAAGGGTAATTCTATTTGCACACCCTATTGTGCTTTCTACACCCACCATTTAATGAGTTTTTTCATTACAATTATACCCTTATATGAAATGACATAAAAGGGCAAATGAATAAACAAAATTCCAAAATTATTACTCTCTACACCCACCTCCTTCAACAAACCCTAATCACCAAAACAAACTTTTTTCTACCAAATGTGTATTGTGTAATATGTAGACATACGTAATACACATCTAACTACATAATACACAAATTTGTATGATATGCATTGATGGAATTGTTTCTCTAGAATGAATAGGTGAATTATAAATCTCACGAAGAGATGAAAGGCTAGGGTAGTAATGATTTCACAAAATTGAAACTGTCACATGTATCTCTGTATACATGATACACGTTCGTATAGTCTATATATATTCATAATGCACAGATTTATATATACGTACTATGAATACATATATACATAGTGTTATATATACTTGTCATCCACAGATCTCTCTCTCTCTCTCTCTCTCTATCTATCTATCTATCTATCTATCTATCTATCTATATATATACATATGGGTAAATTACACTAACACCCCCTGAGGTTTGGCACTTTGTCACAAACCTCCCCTGAGGTTTCTAACATGACACTGACAGCCCCTATCAGAGTTGTCTGGTTAACGCCGTAATGGCGATTGTAAAAAGACTATTATACCCTCTTCTCTTATGAGAGTGAACAAAACCCCAATTACATTCCCATCCCTCACATATTCTTGATCAATTATAACCCTGGATATATCCTCTATGTTTCATCATTTTCATTCTGCTTACACTGTGTTATTAACTCATGAATCAATCACGCTCACACCCATTTCGATTTCTTCATTTTTCTCCAAAAGGGGATAATTTTGGGTGCTGGGTTTCAGATAATAAGAAAGGAAAATGCAAGAATCGCTCATAGAATCAAATGCTTCAAGCCAAGTATGGGATGGACACAAGCTCTCTGATTCTATCCCGGCCCTGACACTTGGGATGGAAATGGAAAGCCAAACAAGTCTTATCAACTCAAGACATTGACCCTTGATCACAATCTCTTTTCTAGAACTATTCCATTTTCCTTGAGCAAGTTGAGTTTGATTGAAATTGTTTCTCTGAGTCACAACCAAATTCCACTTAATCTGAAGAACAATCAGTCCATTGGCCACATTCCAGCTAAAAACATAAAGAGCTTTGAAAAAAAAGGAGCACATTACATTGTCAGTTAACAATCATTCAAAACCCTAAATCTAACCCTAAATCAAATCCAGATTCATCAAACCCTAATTTTCTGCAGAAGGGGTGTGAATCCATGGAAACCATTGTTTGATTCCTTACAAGAATCAAAACCCACTGCATAGAACATCTTCAAGAACTCATCCAATTCTAATCTCCCAAATTTCTGTTCATCTCTAACCACAAGCCTCAACATCACTCTGAAGAAATTGACATCACACAGAAAAATGAGACCCCCATTGCTCTGAAACCCAAACTCTTCTTCGGCCTTGTTGAGGAGAAAGACGAAAACAGGTGGGTTCAGGAATAGGGTCAGGATCATGACTTGTTTGAGGCGCACGATATGGGTGATTTAATTCACCTTCTTAACGGCAAAAGCCATTGGAGTTCTAGAGAGAGAAGCTGTAGAGAGAGAGACCAGAGATAGAGAGACAGAGAGAGGATTTGTATAGTGGAGGAGATTTATATATTGGCTTGAAGGGTAGAATGGGGTTCTTTAGACTTAATTAGCTGACATGAGCATTCTCCATCCATCATCTTAACGGTTAATAACGGCAGGGGGTGTTAGTGCAAGTGGATATAGAACCTCAAGGGAGGTTAGTGTCATGTCAGAAACTTCAGGGGAGGTTTGTGACAAAGTGCCAAACCTCAGGGGGTGTCAGTGTAATTTATATATATATGTGTATATATATATTTGAATACAACATAATGCACATATCTCCTCTCATCTCCATAATTACAGTTAGGTCTGAATTCAAGCTAAGAATCATATCCTTCAAAGACAATCGATGGGTGTTGGGTGTGGAAAGTAATGAAAAATAGTGGGAGTTTATAAGTTTGAGGTTACTTTTGGATGAAAGGTGTGTATAGAGAGCAAATTATTTAAAATTACATTAGAGTTGTGGGTGTAAAGAGTAAGTGAGTGTAGAGAGTAAAATTGGCGGGTGCCGGTAGAATTTTCCTTCCATGAAATCCTCCATCACTTTAATTTTCATCATTCCCTCTTCCCCCAAATGATTGTTTTACCAGATCTTCTTACCTAAATTTTATCCATAATTTTTGTTAACCAAACAAGTCTTCCAAATAATTATTTCCCAAAAAAATTTCATCATTCAAAAATTTCAATATCATGTTCTTTCTCCCCCTTTCTTTTACTACTCTAATTAAATAATTGGATGCTATATGGACAATATGTTTTCTTTCCAAAACAAGCAACATCCGTAAATTATGGTCTCCCCATATCTTCCCCTTAATTTCTTTCAAACCAAAGAAAATTAAATTGGAAGATAAAAGAGTAAGTCTTTGGGCACAAACACAATCCATAAAATACCACAATGTGTCCATCTCTCCTGGTGGGGTCCACTAACACTGTGGGGTCCATAGAGGAGAGAGATAGACACATTATGGTGTTTGTGGATTGTGTTTGTGCCCAAAGACTTACTCAAGATAAAACTTGAAAAGAAAAGCTTAGGTTTTGACTTATATTGAGGGGCACAATCAGGGATAGACCTTATCTAGAAGGAAAATAAAAAGACTAATGTAGATTAATCGCTTTGCAATTCTACATGTATATTACATGCATGTTTTCACATAAAGCATGTGGGTTTAGGAGTCTCTCTATTGAAAAGGCAAAGAAAATTTCTTAGGCATTTATTTTCAATTGATTAATCTGTATCTAGGTTTGGCAAAACAATTTTGCTTGCTAACAGATTTAAGTTCTAGAGATTTGTTGCTATACCAATTGCTACTGGATTGTAAGCTTCCAACCCTTCATAGATGGAAACCCAACATGGAAGTACCAAATCAGAACTTGAAAAGTACGTTTTTTTTTTATTGAAAATAAATTTAGAGTAATGCTATGGTTCCCAAATTTGAGTCCCAAATTTTGGTTCCCAAATAGTTTTGAAGTTGTACGACCTTTCAATAGGTGGTATAACTATCAAAGCCTTGGGAACAAAAATACGGATCGTGAGGCATATTTTATAGATTAGAAGTCTATTCACTAAAAGTACTACCTATTTCATTTCCATCAAGTTTTAATTCGTATGGATTGAAAATTGAGCATCTAAAATTGATTGTTTGATGTGGATTGATTAAAAATACAAATCGTGAGGCTTATTTTATAGAGTAGAAGTCTATTCACTAAAAGTACTACCTATTTCATTTCCATCAAGTTTTAATTCATTTAGATTGAAAATTGAGCATCTGAAATTGATTGTTTGATGTGGATTGACTTTAATCCCTGACTTTTTTGAACCATCTTGATAATTTCAATGTAGTGGAAACTGATATGGTGGGGATTCTATGAGAATGTGTAACACCCGTACCCGGAGAACGGGTTAATACCTATGTTAATATGCATTAATTAATATAATTAGTGTATAAAATGGATTAAGGGGAGGTTTGGACTCGCCGTGAAAAAGGTGTTCAGAAAAGGACACCAATTGGAAAAGTCCCCAGTGAAGAAGGACAGGTTTGGGAGTGGGACCCAGTGAAGGGCCCGAATAAAAATATGTGCATTTTATGTGATTAAATGCATTTACATGATTACATGATTATTTATTTAAATGCTTTCATATTATATGATGATATATGTTTATCATTTGGTATTAGTTTGGACACCCAAATAAGGGTATAATTGAAAAAGATTGATAATTAGTAGGTGCAATAACAACTTCACAAAATATATGGGACCCACGTTGGAACCCATGCGGAACATAGACAAATACTCATTTGATAATTGGGTAGTTAATGGAATGTTTGGGGGATTTTATAATAAGAACTTAAGAGTTCCGGGGGTGTAAACGGAAAATGGGAAAAAAATAAGGTTTTGACACCTCATGTCAATTTGCATGTATGTGTTGTCATATGAGATTAGTCTCATATTTGCTGGAATTGAGACAAAAGAGAGAACCGAGAGCTCTCGGCGGAAAACGACGGGTTTTCGACATCGTTTTCTTGCCGTTCCTTCGCCGTTCGACGCCGGATTTACGATCCGAGACCACTTTTGGACTCGTGGAGGTAAGAGGATCACATGCACGTAAGTTGTTTTCATTTTTGGCAACATTTTTTTGGAAACCGTTCTTGATAGACGCTATTTGTTGACCCAAAACTATGTAGGATTTACTTTGGGTAAGAATTGAGCAAGATTTGTGAAGGAATTCTTCATTTCTAGCTTGAATTTGGGTAGATCTTGCTAAGGTGAGTTTTCTAGCCTAAAGAATGGTTGTGTTTAACTATGTTCAAGGCATCAATGTTGTAGAGATGTAGAGAATGATCTCATTGTGTTGATTATTCATGTTTAGAAAGCATGTAGTTACTAAATTGTGAATTGCATGTTAGCTTTGTGAAGAATTTATGTGCCTACATGTTTATGTGCTTATATGTTTATGTGGTATTCAATGAGCACCGGAAAAATGATTCATTAGTTGGGAGTAATAAGGGTGGTGAAGAGGAAGAATCCGAGAAATACGGAAGTCCAAGGAATAGAAGTGGCCACGGGACCAAGGGAGGTCCCGAGTCTGAATGAATCATTGAACCGGTGACTCGGCGATTACAAAAATATAATTTATGTGTTTATTGTTGCGTTGCACATGTTTAAACATTCAGCCATGTTTAGAATTCTCACTAAGCGTAATGCTTAAGAAAACCGTTTTCTGTTTCTGTTGTGGTAAATAACAACCACCGCAGGTACGGAGCAATATCCGGAGAGGAAATAGCGTGCTCGGGAGTGGGGAAGAGATGTGGGGCTTGTAATTAAGTTTATAACTTGTAATATAATGTAACTTGTGGGTTAGTATCCTTGACTTGTGGATTTAAGACTTGACTCGTGGTTGTATCCATGGAGTTAGTTTTGGAGTCCCATGACTCATATGGTGAATGTAAATTTGTAGAAACTTGTGTTATTCTCTATGTTGATAGTTTGAGTAAGAATGTGGAGGATTTAAAGTTTTCCTTGTAAATTCTACGTATGTCCTTAAGGTTCAAATATAACTATGGGTGAGATGGTTTTGGAAATGCTATTTGGAAAGTTTTATGCTTATGGTTGTTCATGGAAAGAGTTAAGATTTGATTCACTAGTTTAATTCAAATGGGGATACATTCATGGATTGAATGCTTGGAATTAGTTTTGATATGATTTCTTAATGTTCTATGTGGTTGGTTGTAGCTTTAAGTTCATTTCCAACAAGGTCTTATGAGATACAAATTCTTGACAAAAGTTGAACTTCAAAGCTTATTTTGATTCAAAAAGAGTTGAGTTCATGAATGATTTTGATCAAATTTTGGTTGTGGACATGTGATACATGCTTGGGTAATGCTTAAACATGTTTATGAATGTGTTTGAAATGTTTTCTTAATGTCCCAAGAAGTTTGGTTTGGTTTGGGTATGAGTTGGATAGGTTTTGACAGTGTTTTTAAAAGTAAAAACAAGTTCTGGGAAGCCCGGATCGATCCGGGTTAATGAAGGGATCGATCCGGCCTTTTTCGGGGACATTCTGCTAGCAAAATGAGAAGATGGATCGATCCGCCCTTTTTGCGGATCGATCCGCATGCGATTTCACAGCACGTCCGCTTTTACGGAAACACGCATAACTCTTTCTAGAAAATTCGGATTCGCGCGCCGTTTTTTTGCATTGGAACCGGGACTCGTAAATCTATCTTTTGGTATAAAATTTGATATACTTTATTAATGACCATTTTACCCTTGGGTCTGTTTTTGGCACAGCAAGCTCTTTTCTGATGGTTTAAATCATGTTTTTCCTTAATAACTAACAAGGTTTAGTGTTTAATAGTGTATTTTGGGTGCGTATATTCTTGTTACACGTGTCCTAATCCACCGGGGCGGGTTGGGGTGTGACAGAATGTCTAAAATGGGTTTATATCTGGGAAATTTGATGTTGAATACCTGAATTGTGGCAATAATTTGTTTTTTCTGTATGAGTTTTTGATCTTTGATATCTTGATAATTTATATGCCTACACTTCATAGATGCTGCTTAAACTTCATAGATAGTGTGTATGCTCAGCAAAATGTATGAAATTTGTTAGACAACTGCATGCAAGATCTACAATTTGGTAGATTTGAATGTTGTCATTTTTTGTTGGTTTGGTTTTATAGTTTACGGTCAAATTAAGTACATACTTTTTTGGATTAACAAGACGGGAAAGTGCCAATCTTCATTCGAAATCAGGTTAGGTTTCATTCGAAGTTTGGATTTAATGTAAAGCCTAGTTAGGAACCTGTTTGTGCCCTAGAAATCATGTTACGTTAGAATTTCATTCAAAGTTTGGATTCAATGTAGTGCCTGGTTAGGTTTTCATCAAACTTTGGTTCAATACCCAAAAGCATTTGCCAGTGCATTAGATTCCTATTTTACGAGGACAATCGCAAAAAACTAAAGCATAAGCTTAGTGGGTGAAAATGATACTAAATTGACACTTGTGAGAATAAATGCAAGAATTAAGAGACTAGGAAGAAGTTTAATATTTGAAAATGAAACAATAGTAGGTGAGAGCTGCTGGATGATCACAATTGCAGAAAAAGTATGGAATAGTGTTTTTAGTAAGGATGTTTAAAGAAACTCGGGAGCATTGTTGTGAAGAGGAAGTGTACTTTGATTTTAATTTTGTCATCACTTTCATTGTATACACCTTTTTGAGTTAGTTCTAGCAGGTCTCCAACGTTGGATAAGAGAGTAGGCTTGGAAGGAATACATCGAGTGGGTGCTACTAGGCTAGGAAAGAAGTGAGTTAACTAGTGGTATCTTAATAAAAATAGTATGGAAGAATGAAAATAGTAAGGGAGTGAGTTAGGAAGTAAGTAATGAAAATAGCTAAATAGTAAGGACGTGAGTTAGGCTAGGACGGAAGAATGAAAATAGTAATACATAAGCTTTTGGTTATAAAGTTCAAATTTCTTCCTATATAAGGAAAACAAAAATAAAAATATTGCTTGGAATTTGGATTCAATTTGTAAAGTAAGTTGCAGTATCTTGAGTAGCATTTATTCTTTAAGGTAACTAACTACTTCACTTATGCGCTACATTTTCAATACATATTTTACTTAAACCATGTTGTGAGTCTTAGATGTTGTTGTTGCAGCCCGTATATTGAATGCCACCATTGTCGTTCCAAAGCTGGACCAAAAATCCTTTTGGAAGGACACTAGGTTGTTCTTTTTGCAGTTCATTTACCAATCTATTATCGAATTTCTTTACCTAAGACTCTTACTTTTACCATTTGCTAAAAGTAAACACAATTGATCGATTATAATCCTCTTCAGAATATCTCGTATTCAGAACACCAATTAATATAGAGTTGGATATTTTACTTGTGAATTGGTTCATAATGTTGTCGTTTGAACTTTCAAGGGCTTATTCCTCATTACCTTAGTATAAATATGTTGCATTCCAAGGCTGTGTTTGGGTCATGGATTTAGTGAGTAAAGGAAAAGAAAACACCGAATTAAATATTTTCTTTTTGTTTAATATACAAACCATTTGAGGATAACAAGTAGTACAAGGAGACATAAAGTAGAAGAGAATAGGGGAACTTTAAACTAAAAATTTAAGACTTTGCGAGTCGCTTCCCTTTATGTTTTATTGAGTTCCTACATGTTTTGAAAATCTTTAATTTCAATGTTAGTAAAGCATAGAGGGAAAAAAACTATAAAATGCAGTGGAGAATAGTTTTCATCTCGTTTTTCTTTCATTTTTCTTCTCAAAATTTACAAATCAAGAGCAATGTTTGTGGAATCTTTTAAACTAACATTCCTCTACTTGGGTTTTGTTTGAAGGTTGAATAGGCATCATGTTGTGTTTGGCAAAACGCTATCTGGAATGGATGTTGTGAACGAGATTGAAGCTTAAGGCAGACAGTGTGGGGTCCCCAAAAGCAGAGTTGTTATTTCAGACAGTGGTGAACTCCCTTTGTAATTGATTTCCTTCCTTTAACCTGGGCTCGCTCACTCTATAGGGTTAAAACTTTGTACACCTTTTTATTTAGTAGCTAGGATGTCGGATATATGAAAAGTTACGTTAGGTTGGATTATTAAATTTTTTTTTGTGACCTATTATGTATTTTTCGGATATAAAAAAACTTGTCTAATGTTAGATGTGATATTTAATATTATGTTATGTTGGACAAGTATTGATTATTAATATTTGTAAATTGAATAGGTTTTGAAATATTACAAGATTAAAAATAAATATTGGATTGCACAGGTATTGTTGGGGTTACTTTTAAGAGAACAAAATGGGCAAGGAACAAATTTTTCCTTGCTATAAGTCTTCTTTAGCAAGGAAATTATTTCGTTGCCTTATGTTAATATTATTTGCAAGAAAACATGATTTCCTTGTTAAAAAGAACTTTTAGCAAGGAACATATTTCCTTGCCTTAGACTTGGATATTTAGCAACGAAATTTTATCCTCGAAAATTGTCCAAATTACAACACAAAGACATGTTTTTTGCAAGAAATTAGCCATTTAGCAACGAAAAAGCTGAGTACTAGCAAGGAACCTTGCCAGTAAAAATTTGCAAGGAAAATTGTTTTCATTGCTAGAAGCTTTAGAGAGGAAGCTTCTGCAAGGAATTCAGCAACGAAAAATTTTTCTTCCAAAAGGGTTTTGTAACGAAATTGTGGCCTTTAGCAAGGAACTTTTTCTTTGCAAAACCCATTTTTGTTATAGTGGAACTGAAAAAACTCCACTAGAATTCCAATGCCAAATTAGTCGGTCTTCACACCTGGATGTAGCTAACGGAATTCACAAAATAGTCTCCATGTCTTTGGGCCAAAACAAATCTCGTAACACGTCTTCCCTCCAAGAATAGGTAGAATGATTAATAAGGTCCTTAATAATAGCCCCCTTAAGAGGTTCAATGAGCGGTGAAATTGGCTTGAACGTAACAGGTCTTGGTAACCACGGGTCAATTCCAAGCTGGACATAATTACCATTCCCAATCCTCCATCTCGCACCCAAACGAAGAACCTCAAGGGAGCCCCAGATACTTCTCCAGGTGAAAGAAGGATAAGACCCAAGACTCACCTTAAGAATGTGCCAGTTTGAAAAATATTTGGCCTTGAACACTTTGTAGAATAAATAATCCGTTTTGTGAGCAAAGCGCCAAGCCTGCTTAGCAAGCAACGTTTGTTGAAATTTTCAAAGTCGCTAAACCCAACCCCACCACCATTCTTTGAGGTACAGAGATAATCCCACCTTGCCCAGTGAATTTTCCTTTAATCCCCTTTCTGTCCCCACCAAAATCGCGTCAGAGCCCTCTCAAAATCCAACAGAATAGTGGACGAGAGCTTAAAATAGGACATCGCAAAAGTAGGGATAGTTTGTGCCACAATTTCAATGAGAATTTCTCTACCACCACATGAAAGCAACATCTCATTCCACCCCTTCAATTTATTAACAACCCGTTCCTGGATGGAGCGAAAAATTTTCCTTTTACTCCGACCCACAAAAGATGGGAGCCCTAAGTACTTCTTATGTTGAACAAACTTGTTGACCCCTAATAGAGCTTTAATATCCCGAATCTCCTCTTCACAAGAATTAGGACTAAAGAAAACACCTACTTTATTAACTTTTATTTTCTGACCTGAAGCTAACTTATAACTTTGCAAAATTGGAAGAAGTGTTTGACACTCAACCTTGTAAGCCCTGCAAAAAATGAGACTATCATCCGTAATAAATAAATAAATAAATAAATGTGAAACCGTAGGGCCGTTACAACCCACCGTAACACCTTTAAGCTGATTAGCTGCGTTAGCGACCTTAAGAGCCAATGAAAGTGCCTCAAAGCAAAAATAAATAAATAAGGCGAAAGCGGGTCACCTTGATGAATTCCACTAGATGGAATAATAACAGGAGAGGGGTGGCCATTAACCAAAATCAAATACGAAACCGTCTCAACACAAGCAATGACAAGATTTACCCATTTCGGTGCAAAACCCAGACGAAGCAACATACTCCGTAGAAAATGCCACTCCATTCTATCATACGCTTTGCTCATATCAACCTTAAAAGCCATAAAGCTTTCACTTCCCCTTGTCCGAGATTTTAGATTATGCATAATCTCAAATGCCACTAGAACATTATCTGTAATTAACCGATTCGGCACAAAAGCACTCTGGGATTTAGAAATAATATGAGAAAGGAAAATCTTCAGTCTATTAGCGAAAACCTTAGAGATAATTTTGTAAAGCACGTTATACAGATTGATAGGCCGAAAATCAGAGACCCGTGACGGATTTTTACATTTCGGAATAAGAACAATATTAGCCCTATTTAGAGCATGGGATAAGGATTCCGAATGAAAAAAATTAATCCTTCACCGTCTGGACCACTTGATTACCCACCACCTAGGCTTGTAAACGGATCGGATCCGGACCGGATCTAGTGCATCCAGATCCAGATCCGCTAAACTATATATGAATTAGAATTCGGATTCGGATCTGACGGATCTGTTATAAGTCAGTCCATATGCGAATCCGCCAAAATATACTGAATCCGGATCTGGATTCGGATTCGATCCGAAATAATATATAATGTGTATATCTATACTATTTTTGTATATATATATAATATGTATATATATAAATATATTTGTATATACATGACTAATATATTAAATATAATACATTATGTATATGTATTATATATATACATAATTATATATTATAGTATGTATATACATTATATATACACATTATTATATTATACATAGAATATGTAGACATATATAAATATATTTATATATATAAGTACTATTCGGATCCGGGTCTTAGGCGGACCGGATATTACAAAACCATATCCGATCCATTTTTTTTAGCATAAAATACGGATTCGGATCCGAATCTGGATATGAATCTTAAAAATGCTCAGATTCGTCTAACAGAGCCAGATCTGGACCGGATCCGGGTCTAGACCTGGTCCATTGACAGGCCTACCACCACCTCCCAATAAGTCTAAAAAAATAACGGAGACATACCGTCCGGGCCAGGCGCCTTGTTAGGGTGCATTTGAAAAACAATAATCTTTACCTCTTCCAGAGTGATGTCACAAAGTAGGATACAGTTCATTTGATTCGTCACCTTCCTTCCAATGGGAGAAATGAACTCCTCCGTTCCATTCATCAATTGTGACTGAAAAATATCGGTAAAGTGAATTTTTAACCCACCAAGTTACAATTGGGCATAGGCTTTTTACGTAAATTTGGACATCTTATACTCAATTGCTAGTGTTTGCGATTCCAGTCCCTTAAAATGTTCCATTGAAGCCAAACATCTTAGTTGCCATGTTGCCTTGCCTCATTGCACCTCCTAAAACGGGCATAAAGTCACACTTAAGATAAGTTCACATGCATGTGCTGAGAATTCACACTCTCAAGGTCAAACTGGAATAACTTTATTCATACTGTGCCAAGGCTTATAGTTCTCCCACGAATGTTTTATCAATGATTAATGTTATGCTTCTCAAATTTTAATCCTAAAAGTGATTCCCAAATAATGTCGCAATGGGGTCAGATAAACAACTTCCAATCAAAATCCAACTAGTCTTACTGTGTTAGACCTTACCCCACTACCACATTATTTAGAAAGTACTTTTAATATAAAAATTTGGGAAAAATATTATTTATTTGTACTCTTTATCAATTATATATATGAGGATCGTTTGACAATGAATGAAAATGGTCCATCTATCTTACAAGCCCTAATAAAAGGGTAGGTCTCCCTTATCCATATTACCGATCCGCACTCCTTACAAATAACAACACTAAATTTTGACAAGATTGCCCTTAAATTCAAATCTTAAATTTGGCCAGATGTAGATAAGATAAAAAGGTTATTTATTTGTCTACACCTACTTGAAATCGTCTACCACCATTAATGACAACCATCGAACCATCAACATAATTCACCATCAAAGTCAACTACTATGTGCATTCACCACTACAATAAACGGGATTTTAAACACTACTTATTTGCGTCGCACTTTTTTTTGCGACGTTAAATTTCAGATTTTAAATAAGCAAAATTAGTTAAATATTTGTATTTGCAACGCACATGTACACCACAAATAGTCAAGTGGTTATTTGTGTCCCAATATGTGCACTGAAAATAGTTTAGTGATTATTTGTGGCGCACTATGTACGCCGAAAATAGTTTTGGGATTATTTGTAACGCAATAAGTGCATCGAAAATAGTCAAGAGACCAAAATTTATTTACGTCGGAAATTAAGACCAGCTTGTTTTTCGCTCCAAAAATTTCCCAAACCACTACAAGCTCTATACACCCTCTCTCAGTCTCTCTCTCAATCTCACTCTGCCGTTGCCGTCGAACGCCGTCGCCGATTATTTCAGGTACTTTCTCTCTCTCTCTCTCACGTTATTACTCTCAAGGTCAAACTGGAATAACTTTATTCATGTTGTGCCAAGGCTTATAGCTAGTTTTCTCACGAACGTTTTAATTATCACTGATTAATGCTATGCTTCCCAAATTTTAATCCTAAAAGTGATTCTCAAATAATGTGGCATTGGAGCCAGGTAAACAACTTTCAATCAAAATTCAACTGATCCCACTGTGTTAGAGCTGACCCCACTACCACATTATTTGAGAAATACTTTTGATATAAAAATTTAGAAAGCATATATTAATTAATTAGTACTCTTTATCAATTATATGGGGATAGTTTGACAATGAATGAAAATGGTCCATCTATCTTACAAGCCCGAATAAAAGGGTGGGTCTATATCCCTTATCCATTTTACTGATCATCCAATACTCCTTACAAATAACCACACTAAATTTTGATAAGATTGCCCTTAATTAAATTTGGCCGTCTCTAGTAGATAAGATGAAAAGGTTATTTATTTGTCTACACTTGAAATCCTCTACCACCATTAATGACAACCATCAACATTATTCGCCATCAAAGTCAACTACTATGTGCATCCACCATAGCAACTTTCGAGGCATAAGGTATACTACTCCTATATATTCATGGTCTACTAGCTAGCATTTTCATTAAAGATATTGTTTAATTGAGTTTCGCATTTGCAGAGCAACTGTGGACGTTGTTACTGTGATGACATCGAGCAAAGTTGAGCCTGAGTTGTGGATGTTCGAGCTCGATCAGGTTATTTTATAAATTGAGGGGTCCTCAAGTTCATCTCAACCTCGAATTGGACTCAACCAATTAAATAAGTACTGTGTTATAACTTATAACCTAGCTCGAGTAAAATAATTAGTCAACCTTGGCTCGACTAATCAAAAGAGCAATAGTAATAAAATATATAAGGAAATTGCTATTTATACTTTTAATTTTGTTATATAAATCGCTCACTTTTATGAAAGTGAGAATTTTTAAAAGAAAAATGATTAGGATAAAAGAATTTGAATGTACATAATAAATAGACGGATGTACATAACAATTCCCTTAAATAAAAGTTCAAATTAAATTAAGCTATAATATTCAACAACTTCTAAAATTGATCGCAATCACGTACGCCTACTCAAGGCTATCTTTTCAAATTCATCTATATATATATATATATATATACACGTACATATGCACAGTTGCATATATATAATATAAATATATATATATATATATATGAACTCACATGCTCAGAGATAATTTATCGAATTAATTATGTGAGCCTGATGGAGTTGAGTCTACTCAAACTTGTGCAATCATATTCGTAAGCCCCAGTCAATTCAAGATCAACTAATTTAATCGCTTGACTTGAACTCAATTTGTTTTATTAAATGAACCTACTATATGCATACCAAAAAGGTCAGATATTATGGCTTTTTTTTTTTTTAATACGAGGACAAATTTCCATGTCCGTCCTATGCGACTTCGGGATCGATATCTATTGTCGTTTTTATCGGAGTAGAATAAGGGGCAAACCTCGGGCACGTGCACCGACCCCACAACACACGCACCAGGTAGATCAGGGAGACAAACTAGCGGTAGGATCTGAACCCACACCAAGCTGGACACATTTTTAAAGTCCATCTTAAGATCCATCCCTCCAACTAGCTTACATGACCCCTGGGGGATTTCGAACCCCTAACCTCCATTTAGGAGGCCAAAGGTCGGCCCTGGCCAAATCCTTAATATTTACCGATGAAAAGTTTCGAACACAAAACCAAGAAAGTAAAACACCCCCTATCTTAATCCGCCTCCCCACTTGGACTACCAAGGATTTGCTTACAGATATTATTGCTTGATTTGAGGAAATACATATATCACAGCCCTACAAATTCAACCACGTGCCCCACTTGGCCTTCTTGTTGCTGTTGGAAATTCTCTACCTGGTCTACACTCCACATTAATCACTCACCGTCACCGCACGTCCACACATGAAGGTCTTTACCCTTCTTTTTTTTGGTTGTTCTCTGTGAGAAAAATATACACTTCCTTTTTTTTATTACAGGTCAATAAAGATTTTATGGTCTAATATATATATATATATATATGTATATAATGAGAGTCCGGTTCCAGTGCGCATTGAGTAAGTATATTGGGCTTATAAGTTTAAAGAAATTACGGATTGCCCCCGACTCCAATGCTGGGTGAACGTATTGGGCTTTTAAGTTTAAAAAACCTCAGACTGCCCCGCTGACCCGTGCCCTATCCTACCGCCCCGTTGACCCGCATTTTTAGACTTAAATGATTAGTGCGTTCACCTAATGCATTTACCCAATACACTTACCAAGATCGCATTGAAGCCTCACTATATATATATATATTCAAAATTTTACGGATTAATGTATAAGTATATTAGTCACAGAGTAATGCTAGATGCACTCTCAAATGCACAACCAAATACACAACCCTGCTTAAAAATGTTAGACTTCGTGCTGAAAAGCTTGCACACCATGTACACCCCTTTTTTGCGTATAGACCTTTTAATACGAGGTCCAATATTTTAAAGCAAAGTTGTGCATTTGATTGTACATTTAGAAATGCATCTAACATTGCTCTTAGTCACATGTATTAATATTTTATTATCATAGTATGATGATATGTCGTATTACCATTCATTTAATATTTTCCTTGCTTAACATTAGAAAATAATTCACAACTCACAATGGATGGTAATACCACGTTGCCAAAAGACCGAGTCTATATTGAGCAGGTTCTTATATGTAAATGCGGATTTTAATTATTGAATGAGCATTTAGTTATAAGATTTCTAATAATATGGAGATGCATTTATTGCAAGATGCTCATCCAACGGTTAAAAATCCTCTTCTCATACGAGAAGCTTCTCATAATAGACTTACCCAAAATGACAAGTCTATAGTAAGCAGTTTCTTATAAGAGAACGCATGTTTTAACTGTTAGATGAGCATCTATCTATAAGGTTCTCAAAAATTTTGGAGATTCATTTATTGTAAGATTCTCATTCCACGGTTCGACGATCTTATTATCTCTCTTTTTTATTTTTATTTTTCCACAATTAATTTAAAGAAAATAGAAGATTCTCATATGAGAAAGTGTCTTATAACCAATTACAAGTTTTCTATACAAAGGTATTTATGACTACTTTCTTATACAAGGATTATAAAATATTTTTTCATATGAAAAGCTTCTTACAGTATGATTTACCCTTAATTTAATACTAATTTTTCCGCGTTCATCGGTTCATATATTTACATAATTAAACAACAAAATATATGATCGGAAAGTGTGCCGGTGTCAACTACTGTTTCCAGAAGATCTGAGTGCATTAATTTCATTACGTACCTACCAATTTTTCTTTAAAAAAAAAAAAAAAAAAAAAACATTTAATAGATGTAGAGTTGACTGAGATTCAACCAACTTTTTAAAGTTGAAGACAACATTTTTGTTCATTTATTTTTGGTGATTTATTGTTCACTTATGCTTTTATTGGTAATATTGATAAGAGTAATATTTGGGGCACAATCAAAGTCACAATCTTTTTTGCATAACCTTCATTTTGTATCTATCTCTCTCTTGATGGGTCCCACAGTGCCCACTAAGAGAGAGATAGATACAAAATGGAGGTTGTGCAAAAAAAATTGTGACTTTAGTTGTGCCGCAAGTATTACCCTATTGATAATATGTGTCTTATTTTAATAATTATGTTAATAATACATACATAAAATAGAAATAAAATGGGACACATCCACAAATAAAGGTCAAAGTAAGTAATAGATAACCAAAAATGGTAGAGAAAATATGTTCTCGTTATATCGCATTGGATTTTGTAATGCTTTACCGGGCAATCATTGTTCCATAGTAGTTGGAAGAATTTCGAAAATGGTAAAGCTATTGTGAGAAGCTTTCTCATATGCGAAAGCATTTTATGAGCTTTCTCATATGCGAAAGCACTTTATGACTCTTGGATGAGCAAGTAGCCATTAGATTCCTGAAAATCTCCAAATTTATTTATAATTACTTTCTCATCTAAGGGTCATAAAATACTTTATCATATATGAAGCTTCTTATAATAGCTTTACCCTTTCGAAAAAAACAAAGTGTAAAAAGTCAACCCCAATGGAAATAGGGGTTCCCAACAAGCATGTTTCATGAGATCTCAAGGCAAAGCCGGTCCTAAGCATAAGCCCAAGCAACCGCTTTTGACTCCCTTATCAATAAAGTCCGATTCAAAATAATAGCTTAGTATTTATAGTCCGTGTTGGTACAGGTCTAATAAAAAAAGGGTTAATTACACGGACCACTCTGCCCTGAGGTTTGGTGAAATTATACGGACCTCCCCTTTGTATTGCAAATTACATAGACCTCTCTTAAAGTTTGGATTTGTATTACACACACCTCCCCTCTAGATTGCAAAATTTACAGAGATCTATCTTCTTAATTTGCTAATGTCGAAAATACCCTTAGTTATAAAAAAAAAACCCCTCTCTCTCTCTCTCTCTCTCTCTCTCTCTCTCTCTCCTGTACATACATATATACATGCATACATACATACACACCATATATATCCATGCATATATATACATACACACATACATACACACCATATATATGTTAGGAAACTGTGTTCCCAGAATCCATTGACAGCGCGTATAAGTTGGTACTGCAAAAAAAATTACGTGAAAACTACAATAACCCTACAAGGGTGGAACTATGGTTACCTTAAACTGCTAAAACGGATTGCTGTAGTAGACGAATCGAGAACACGGGCTCGATAACAGCTCACGATCTTCTACCATATTCCTTTGCTGCCAGAATATCGAACTGAGTGTGGGCTCTTTCGAAATCCTTTCTGTTTTCTGCTCTCCCTCTTTTACGCTCTCTTTTCTATTCCGAGTTATAATTCTCTATATAGAAAAACGCTAGCTGATGAGAGAGCCAAAGCAGCATATATATAGGCTACGATAGGGACCATAAGAAGTTTCCTTATGGAATTAGGAATAGGCTTCCTTATGGAATTAGGAAACCCTAATTCAAACTGAATCAGATTCCTATTTTCATAAATTATAATTCATACCACTAAAGATTTATAATTGCACTCATACCCTTATCTCAAAAATATATTTCGAGCTCCATGTTATTAAATGCTTATTATCTCCACATGTTAAGATTACAGATATCCATTAATTAAATATAATTACTGACAATCATATTTAATTAATTTTTTAAAATTCATTGAGATCATCTGCTTAACTTATCTGATATGTCGGATACTAAATCCACCTGCAGGGTTTGACATAATCAAAACTTATAAGTTTTCTCAAGGGGATATCATCAATCCCAAAATTGAGACATGGATTCCATCATTAATTAATATCCACCACACAATTAATATTGCCACCCAATCCAATGAGATATCGACCCATTTAAGGATCTTACCCTTTTAGGGATCAAAGTGTAAATATCAAATGTACGTGTATACAAATTAACTTAGGATTTAGAGCATAAGCACTCATAATAGCCATGAGGTATTAATTATCTTATAAGTCAGTATAAAGATAATTACCCCAAGTCAGTCCCGTTTAATACACAAAGTGTACCAGCATAGTGAGTTGAAACTATACCGTTTTTCGTAGTCAAGACAAACCTACTACAACACCATGCTGCAGTGCTACCGATGGTGTGTCCAATCCCATCTAAGACTGTAAACCAAAATCTTACATTCTATAATATCTGATGGCCTGATCTTCCGTGTGTAAGCCGAACTCTACACAACAAACCACCTACTATATAGAACGAGAGACACACATGCATAATATTAAATAAATAATATAATACAAACATTGCCCACACAGATTCTCATAAAAAAAATGGATTAACTGATTTTATTAAATGAATAATAAATCAACTACATAAAACATGATGTTAGCCTTAGGGTATATTAAGGCATATTTAATTATGTTTTGATGATGTCAAATATGCTATGATAATTACACGATTCATATTGTTTCATTCCTTGTTATTATCATAGTCATTTTTATGCTCATATATAATCTCATGTATTTATTTAGTATCAATGTTTTAACATCTTTGTGTGCATGAGATTTAATTGATGTAGATCAAGATTACAAGGAGCTCAACAAGGATCAAGCTTGAAGACTTGAAGATATTTCATCCTTGGTTGAAGTCTAGGACCATCATTGTAAGGCATCTTGATCTCACACTCATAGGGGCTCAAACAAACTCTAAAAGTTAAAGTTTTGGAAATAAATTTTAAGTGGGTCATCTTTAAAGCAATGCCCCAACCAATTGGAAAATAATTAAATGTTGAATCTCATATGGTTGGAAAGGTATTTGAATCTAGTTTCCAAAACATCAAACGGATCGAAAATCCGAGTTTTGTAGAAGGAGTTATGGCCATTTTAGTGGAGACGTGTCAGGCTGTCAAACAGGGAGGGGCAGTCGACTGAAGGCCCGATGCAGTCGACTGAAGTGAGCAAAATGCAAACAGAACACTCTGTAAACACATCTCAGTCTACTGCTTCAAGGTCCAGTCGACTGAATCGACCTGAAAGGCAATAACGGCTAGTTTTTAAAGGGGCTTTTAATTACCAAACTTGCCACCAACGGCTATAATCTTCCAAGGCCTATAAATACATATTTTCCCAAGCTATTTGGGGTTGAGATTTTGATTGGAAAACATAGTATTGATCACACATCTCTTTAATCTTTAATCATTCACATTTGAGCCCTAGTTGTGTGAGTTTATCAATTTGCTCAAATCTTTCATTGTATTTCTTGAGAGAGCAAAATTGTAGTGAGCTTTAATTGTATTATCCACTCTAGAGAGAGAGTTATCAATTTGTATTCAATTATATTTGTAAAGAGTGAGGGTTAGTAACCCTTGTGTGCAGAGAAGAGGTGTTCTTCTTTGGGAGAGATTGAAGGCTCTTGTAAAGGTTTGGTGCACACCCGTAAGTGCTCCGGGAACGATTTGGTCTACATCCGTGAAGTAGATCGGATTAAAGGAATCCTCAAGAGGTGTTCTTGAGGGGTGGACGTAGGCCGCGGGGTGCGATTGCCGAACCACTTGAAAAATTGATTTGAAAGTTTCTCTTCCCTTCTCTCTTTACATAATTGCTTGTGATTGTGTTTAATTTGTATTAAGTTTTCAAAAAGGTTAAATTTCCGCTTAAACCTTATTCACCCCCCTCTAAGGTTTTCACATTTGGGCCAACAATTGGTATCAGAGCCTCAGCTCTTCTCTTTCAAAAGATTTTTGAAAAACTAGAGATAAGATCCAATGGAAACCGACTCTTCTTGCATTTATTATTGTGAGGGTCAATCGACATTAAGACCACCATGTTTTAATGGCTCAAACTATGCCTATTGGAAAAATAGAATGAGAACCTATATGATTTCTCAGGATTTTGATTTATGGCAAATCGTGGTCAAAGGGCCTCATCTACCTACAAAAATTGAAAATGGTTTTTCTATTCCAAAGATGGTAGATGAATATAATAATGCCGATAAGAAACTCATAAAAATAAATACTATGGCAATGAATTTATTATATTGTGGTTTAGACCCAAATGAATACAATAGAATTTCATCTTGCGAATCCGCAAAAGAAATTTGGGATAAACTTGAAAATGCTCATGAGGGAACAAGCCAAGTTAAAAAGTCTAAAACCAATTTGCTTGTTCAAACTTATGAAATGTTTAAAATGTTGCCATATGAATCTATTGGAGATATGTTTTCTCGTTTTACCATTCTTATTAATAACTTAAAAAACCTTGGTAAAGTTTATACTAATGAAGAAATGATTGAGAGCTTAGGTCTTTACCAAAGGATTGGCAACCAAAGGTCACAGCGGTTCGTGAAGCAAAGGAGCTTTCAACACTCTCCTTGGAACAACTCATGGGTTCTCTCATAACTCATGAAATGGAATTGGCCATCTTCGAAAGTGAAGACAATAAATTGGAAGTGAAAGAGGCCAAAAGGGGAGACATAGCTTTAAAATCCTCAAGCTCAAAGAAAAAGAGTAAAGATGTTAAGAGTGATGAGGATGAGGAAATGACAAAGATCACCCGAAAATTTGCAAAGTTTCTAAAGAAAGAAAAATCGGGAAAGAAGTCACCCAAGGAGGAAAAACACAAAAAGAAGATAATCAAGGCCACTAATAGTAGTTCCGAGAGCGAATCATCGGACGATGACTCAAATGGTGAAGAGATTGTCAATCTTTGCCTCATGACATTGGAAAGGGCCTCTCCTACCACCTCAGCAAATGGAGCATCCAAGAAATGCTTGGACAAAGGTTAAGTATTGATTTGATAATGGTAGGTTAGTAGGTAATTTTGTTTTGATTTATTTTCATCATACTACTTAAATTTTTTTTTTATTTCATATCATACTCTTATTTGCTTCAAATCACATTGATTTTGTTTTGATATGCATACTTGATTTTTATACATAAATATTGTTTCATTCACTTGTGATTTGGATATGTCTTTACATAAATCATCATGCTCTTGATATTGCTTATTTAAAAAATGATGATATGCTTTTGTTTGATTAGACAAAGTTTTAATAATGGTTAGACCAAATGATGTTTTGTGAATCATTCAATTTTTTTTGCTGCTGAACTATCATTTTTATAGACTGCTGAACAAAGCAGTCGACTGGTATCCCGTAACAGTCGACTGGTTCTGTCCCTTCTCTTTTGATTCTTTGTTTCTGCCTATATCAGTCGACTGAGGCGTCGACTATTTCTGTACCCTCAACCTTCTGTCTTAGTCAGTCGACTGAGGAGTCGACTGGTTTTGCATCCATAATCCCTGCCTTCTTCCATCGACTGAGGTGTCGACTGATGCCTTTTTGTTTTCGTCGAACAAGGCTTATTTAAATTTTATTTCAAAATTTTTCTTTGGTTCAGTCGACTGACAAGTCGACCCAGTCGACTGTTTTGATAATTTTTGTTTATCTTTGATTTTGAGTTCTCCAACTTTATTATTGGTATCTTTTGGGAGAATATGCTCTCATTCATATCATTTGATATCTTTTATCATTGCACATGCTTAGGGGGAGCACTTTCATGTTTTCATTTGCTCACATGGGGTTATATTTGTTTATTTTTGGTTTCATTTTGGCCTTTTGATTTGTATGCCTATTGTGAGGGGGAGCTTTGTGTTTTATCCCCAAATCTTTTTGATAATGTCAAAGGGGGAGAAATATGAGAAGCATTGGGGAGAAGTATTTGGGTAGTTATCATTCATGTTCCTTAACATATGATATCCATTATGAATGATAATATGAAAATGACCAAATGTGCTTATATTGACATATCCTTCATTGGTTGTTTGCCATCATCAAAAATGGGGAGATTGTTAGCCTTAAGGTATATTAAGGCATATTTAATTATGTTTTGATGATGTCAAATATGATATGATAATTACACGATTCATATTGTTTCATTCCTTGTTATTATCATAGTCATTTTTATGCTCATATATAATCTCATGTATTTATTTAGTATTAATGTTTTAACATCTTTGTGTGCATGAGATTTAATTGATGTAGATCAAGATTATAAGGAGCTCAACAAGGATCAAGCTTGAAGACTTGAAGATATTTCATCCTTGGTTGAAGTCTAGGACCATCATTGTAAGGCATCTTGATCTCACACTCATAGGGGCTCAAACAAACTCTAAAAGTTAAAGTTTTGAAAATAAATTTTAAGTGGGTCATCTTTAAAGCAATGCCCCAACCAATTGGAAAATAATTAAATGTTGAATCTTATATATTTGGAAAGGTATTTGAATCTAGTTTCCAAAACATCAAACGGATCGAAAATCCGAGTTTTGTAGAAGGAGTTATGGCCATTTTAGTGGAGATGTGTCGTGCTGTCAAACAGGGAGGGGCAGTCGACTGAAGGCCCGATGCAGTCGACTGAAGTGAGCAGAATGCAAACAGAACCCTCTGTAAACACATCTCAGTCAACTGCTTCAAGGCCCAGTCGACTGCTTCAAGGTCCAGTCGACTGAATCGACCTGAAAGGCAATAACGGCTAGTTTTTAAAGGGGCTTTTAATTACCAAACTTGCCACCAACGGCTATAATCTTCCAAGGCCTATAAATACATGTTTTCCCCAGCTATTTGGGGTTGAGATTTTGATTGGAAAACATAGTATTGATCACACATGTCACGCCCCGGAGCAGCATAAATAGAGAAAAATGAATTTCCTTTATGGGTCCATAGGGAATGACAAGTGAAAGTCACTGATATCCACACCACACAGTACTATTCCAAACAGGAACAAACAGGAATAGTAAACCACTGAAATATAAACACGATTCTATCTATACAAACATCAGAGTATGGTCCATAGGATCACAACAGGTCTGGAGACAACATATGCCCAAGTACCCGTTAAACTATAAAGTACAACAGTAAAAGGAAAGTAGTAATATAAACTACTATCTATCTTCAGGTCTTTAGCTGGCGTAGGGGTAGTTGTCAGCATAACCGGCATCAGTAGGGCCATCCTCTACGTAACTCCCTTCAGGGTAATCTTTATTGCCATAAGTTCCGTCATCTGCATTGTAAAGGACAGGATAGTCTGGACGGGGAATGTCCAGGCAATAAAGGTCGTCAGCTTGTTGAAAGCTGAGTGAGCACTAACTAACGCAGTCTCATAGAAATAACGTATTTACAGTTATGAACAATAGATGACAGTGATACGAAATATATATCTTCCTCTTTTATTCAGACATATCATTAATCGATTCTTATCAATTCCCACTCTAAGACTGATCTCACAATTCCCAACTGACTCTCTCTCGAACTGATTATATCAGCACAACATACCAGTGCTCTTGTTCACCGCTTTTAAAAACTCTTGCGAGCACCCATACATTGTTCTCATATAATGACTGGTCCATGGATGTACCCATACTCTTGTTCACCGCTTTTAAGAACTCTTACTATTCACCGATTTTAAGAACGCTTGCGAGTACTGTACATACATAGCTCTGGTAATTCAAATCATGGGCGTGCCACATCTACTCTTATTCACCGCTTTTAAGAACTCTTACTGTTCACCGCTTTTAAGAACTCTTGCGAGTACTGTGCACCCATAATTCTCACAGTCCTAATCAAATCCTTGACATACACTTATTGGATTCAACCTGAGCGAATCATCAGCTCGACTCACACAACCTTGAACATACCAATCATCTTACTGACTTAACTCCCAGTTATCCAATACTACCCAGTGTTATCATCTCAAACTTATCTCGTTGTCGCGTCGTACTATTACTAACGTTCCGAACCCGACTACGTTACTCACTATGTTATCTCAATCTCATTATCGTATCCCATTACCTCCGTAATCCATAATATCGCATAATAGGAACATGAATCAACAATTAAACAACTACGCACTATGCATTATAAACTGAAAGTAATACATTCATGTACTGCTAGGTTCGATCGATTGAGATCATCTCGATCGCTCGAAGAAAGTGATGTTCGATCGATTGAAGTCTTCTCAATCGATCGAAGTGAAGGCGGTCTCGATCGATTGAAGTATTCTCGATCGATTTACGTGAAAGTGGTCTCGATCGATTGAAGTATTCTCGATCGATTGAGACTTAGGGATGTTCGATTGATTGAACTCAGTTCGATCGGTCGAACTTCGTCTTCCACAGATTCTGCCAGTGAACGTGCAGAATGTGCTAGGGGTGTTTGGGCTATAATTCATACGTCCAGAACTCGTAAAACATCATAACTAAGTTACCGAGTGAGTTTGGAACTCACTGAAAGTCGTTAAGGGCGCGTTTGGCTTGCTTGAAAGCTTCCAAGCTTCTCCAATGGCCTCTCCTTCTCTCTCTCTGCCTCTGTCTCTTCTGTCTCTCCCTGTCTCCTTCTCTCTTTCTCTTCTTCTTCTTGTTCTTCTTCTTCTTGTCCAGTTATGAGTATATATATATATATATCTATAGATGTGTGTATATATGTAGAGAGAGATATATGGATGTCTGTGTTATATTTATAAACACAAGACTCACAACTCTCTCAACTCTCTCAAACTTCAGCAAACACCCAACATACACGAGTGCAGTGTATATATAGAGGGGAGAGGGGTGCAGGTGGCTGTTTCTGCGAGAAACCTGGGATTCAAATGATTACAGGTTCGATCGATCGAAGGTAGTTCGATCGCTCGAACTCAGTTCGCTCAGGTTAGATCGATTGAAGAAGGCTTCAATCGATTGAAGTGGGGACCACGTATTAACTTCAGGTCAGTAGGGTTTTCGATTGCTCGAACAAGGTTCAATCGCTTGAACTATGAAACGCTCGATCGCTCGAACGAGCTCCGATCGATCGAAGATGAATTTTCCATGAAGGACCAAAGGAAATATATAGAATCTCTCTGCATTAAATATTTATTGAAAATACAGGGTATTACATCATCCCCCACTCAACAAAAGATTTCGTCCTCGAAATCAAAACATGCAAGGTCTAAAACAAAAAATGGAAACTTCTCACGCATTTCTGACTCTAGCTCCCATGAAGCTTCTCCTTCATCATGATGCTTCCACTGGATCTTGACTAACAAAATTTCTTTGTTTCTGAGCTTCTTGATCCCACGATCTAAAATACGAACAGGTCCTTCGTTGAATGTAACGTTGTCGTTGACTTCAATATCTTCGAAGTTGATCTCGTGTGCTGGATTGTGAACACATTTCCTTAACATACTGATGTGGAAAACGTTGTGCACTCCTGACATCTTTGGTGGCAGTGCAAGTCGATAAGCAACTTTTCCAACACGTTCTAGAATCTCGAATGGTATGATGAATCGCGGCGATAACTTGCCTCTCTTCTGACCGAATCTGACGATTTCTCGAACTGGCGAAATTTTGAGTAGCACGTGATCTCCAACGGCAAACTCTAAATCTTTGCGTCGCTTGTCAGCATAACTCTTGTGTCTAGTCTGGGCTGTCTTCATCTTTTCACGTACAATCTGAATCTTCTCATTGGTTTCTCGTACCATCTCTGTCCCAAGAAGTTGAGTATCTCCGACTTCAGTCCAACACAACGGCGATCGGCAAGGTCTTCCGTACAAAGCTTCGAACGGCGTCATTCCTATGCTCGAATGATAACTGTTGTTGTAAGCGAACTCTATCAAAGGTAAGTGCGTCTCCCAAGAATTCTCAAAATCAATGACACAAGCACGTAACATGTCCTCCATTACTTGGTTAACTCGTTCAGTTTGCCCATCAGTCTGTGGATGAAAAGCTGAACACAAGTTCAATGTTGTTCCCATCGCTATTTGGAGACTCTTCCAAAACTCTGCAGTAAAGCGTGAATCTCGATCTGACACAATAGATACAGGTACCCCGTGTAACCGTATCACGTGCTGTAGATACATCCGGCTTAAACGTTCTACTGGATACGTCATACTATAGGCAATAAAATGTGTCGTCTTCGTAAGTCGATCCACGATTACCCAAATAGCGTCGTGGTTTTGCTGTGACTTCGGCAATCCTACCACAAAATCCATGGTGATATGTTCCCATTTCCATTGAGGAATTGGTAGTGGCTGTAGAAGTCCAGGTGGTTTCTGATGTTCTGCCTTTACTTGTTTACAAGTAAGACACTGAGAAACATACTCAGCCACTTCTCGCTTCATTCCTTCCCACCAAAAATTTCTCTTCAAGTCTTTGTACATCTTTTTACCTCCAGGATGAATAGTCATTCGTGACTTATGATCTTCATCCAATATTTCTTTCCGGAGATTTTCTTTATTAGGTACACAGAGTCTACCTTTACATCGTAAGGCTCCGTCTGTACTAATACTCTAGACTTCAGGTTCCTTTGTTGACATCTTGGCGAACCATAACTTCAAATCCTCTGTTGTCTGCTGAGTTTCTATGATACGGCTAATCAAAGTCGGCTGTACCATAAGACATCCAAAGTGTTGCCCTTCCATTGGTTCCATTGACTGAATGTCGAATTCAGCTAGAACTTCTAATGCTTCCCATTCTCGAATTAGTAGTGTAGCAATTACTAGTCGAGGTTTACGACTCAAAGCATCCGCTACGACATTTGCTTTACCTGGATGGTATTGCAATGAAAAGTCATAGTCCTTGAGTAACTCCATCCATCTTCGTTGTCGCATGTTCAACTCCTTCTGAGAGAACAAATACTTCAAACTCTTATGATCGGAAAACAGATCAAACTTTTCTCCGTAGAGATAGTGTCTCCAAATCTTTAATGCAAACACTATTGTTGCTAGTTCCAAATCATGCGTAGGATAATTCTTCTCATGTACCTTCAGTTGTCTTGATCCATATGCAATCACATTCCCGTCTTGCATAAGCACACAACCTAGTCCTTGGTGCGATGCATCACTGTAGATCACATACCTTTTTCCACTCTTAGGTATCGCAAGTACCGGTGCAGAAGTCAATCTCTCTTTTAACTCCTGAAATGCACCCTCATGCTTGTCTGTCCATTCGTACTTCGTCTCCTTCCTTGTCAAATCTGTTAAAGGTCCTGCTATTTTGGAAAATCCTTCAACGAATCTTCTGTAGTATCCTGCTAAACCCAGAAAACTTCTAACCTCTGTTGCATTGGTTGGTTGGTTCCAGTTTAAGACTGCATCGATCTTAGATGAGTCCACAGAGATACCATCCTGAGATATAATATGTCCCAAGAATTTGACCTCTTGTAGCCAAAATTCACACTTGCTGAACTTTGTATATAACTTACTATCTCGAAGTGTCTGTAAAGCAATCTGTAAATGTTCCTTGTGATCTTCTTCCGTCTTTGAGTAGATCAAGATGTCATCGATGAACACTATAATGAATTGATCCAGATATAGTCTGAATACTCTATTCATCAAGTCCATGAATACTGCTGGCGCATTCGTCAATCCAAAAGGCATAACTAGAAACTCATAATGCCCGTATCTTGTCCTGAATGTAGTCTTTGAAACATCCTCCGGTCGAACTAACAACTGATGATATCCAGAACGCAGATCGATTTTTGAAAAGATCCTGGATCCTTGTAACTGGTCGAATAGGTCATCTATCCGAGGAAGTGGATATCTATTCTTGATCGTAACCTTGTTCAACTCCCTGTAGTCTATACAGAGTCGAAGTGTTTCCGTCTTTCTTCTTCACAAACAAAACTGGTGCTCCCCAAGGTGACGTACTTGGGCGAATAAATCCTAAATCTTCAAGTTCCTGAACTTGCTTCTTCAGTTCCAACATCTCAGTTGGCGCCATCCTATATGGAGTCTTAGATATCAGTAACGTACCAGGTACTAATTCCACACAAAAGTCTATTTCTCTTTTTGGTGGAAGTCCTTTAATATCCTGAAATACATCTTGAAAATCTTGTACAGTAGGAATCTGATCCATCGTGAGTTCTGTATTCGTACTCCCGATTGTAGCCAAACTACTTATAAGGAACATGTCGCTCGTTGACTGACACTGAAATCTGATCGTCGGTTTTCCTTATATCGGAAATACAATCGTCCTAGTAGGGCAATCCAGATTGGCACTATACTTAGTCAACTAATCCATTCCTAGGATAATGTCGAACTCGGACATTGACAGAACTACCAAGTCTGCTGGAAGATTCCTATCTCCCAAAGTCAATGGGCAATCTTTACACACTTTACCCAGCTTGACAGTCGCTCCCAATGGTGACACAGCATTAAGTGCTGGCTCAAGTGTCTGGGGTTCTAAACCCAATTGACGCTCAATCTTAACAGCAATAAATGAGCGTACAGCTCCAGTATCAAATAAAGCTTTAACTAGACTATAAAATAGTATCAGCGTACCTTCCAAATGTTGCTGCTCGTCAGCATTAAAGCATACTTCTCCTGGGATGATAGCATTCATCCTAGTCGGATCTGGTGGTCCTTGAATTCCTTGAACTGGTGCTCCATAATACCCTCCTCGAGGTGCACGACAATCTTTACTTAGATGTCTCGGCTTGTTGCAATTCCGACAGACAACATCCATTCTGCGGTTAGTTCTAGCGGCTGTACAGAATCTGGCGACGTGCCCTGGCTTCCCGCAATTAAAACATCCTTCGCTATTGCTTGGCGGGGCTGTTAGCAGTGCCTGAGGCTGTGGTCCCTGCTGGTGATATTGTTGGGGTCGAGTATAGCCCTGTTGTGGCTTTCTGGTTCCTTCTCAGGTTCTCTTGTTCCTTTGGAAATTACTCTGTGGTCTCCAACCTTGGGTATTTCTTGGCAGCTGGTTTTGGAAATTCCTCTGTTGAAACCCTCTTGACGGCTGGGGTCGATTCATCTGTGGTTGTTGTGCTGGATAAACATCCTTTTCCAATCCTGCAGCAAATCTGACGATCCCTTCGAATGATTGATTCAGATGACCAACCATCATATGTCTGAGATGGGGGTTCAATCCTTGGTGAAATCTCTTCACCTTCTTCTGTGGAGTGTCTATCATATGTTGAGCAAATCTGGATAGACGCTCAAACTGTGTTGTGTATTCTCGTACAGTCCATCCTCCTTGAACTAGATTGAGAAAATTCTTCTCTTGTTGATTTCTCTCATCTTCGGGAAAATACTTCTCCAAAAACCTGCCTTTGAATGTCTCCCACGACATAGCTCTAGCAGCATCGGTCCCGATAGTGGCTCGTTCAGCTTCCCACCAATCTGCGGCGGCATAAGTGAGCTGGAATGTAGCAAAACGACGCTTCTCTTGTTCACTGCATTCCAAAGCTTCAAATATTAACTCCATTTCTCTTATCCATTGTTCTGCTTTCCATGGTTCTGTTAGTCCATCGAACTTCTCTGGAGGTAACCCACGAAAGTTTACTAACAACTTATCTCCAGTCTGTCTCGGTGGCAGTGGTGCAATAGTTCTCTGGTGATAGGAGTGATTGTATGTGTCTCCCACATGCTCCATCCTTTGCATAAAGGCTTCAAAAATTCCTGTTGGATCCATTCCTTCCGGAATAGGTGCTCCAATTCGCGCTTGGTGATTCCTCAAGGGTCCTACCATAATGATAAAATGAGTTGCTCACCTACAAGAGACCTAATGATTAGCTGAAAGTCTTCTCAAGATAGGATAAGAAGCAACAAGAACTAACAGTTCTATCAACAACACATGACAATCTAAACATACAACCACATATCAAAAGTACCGCTCATATATACCAAAAGATGTACCGTATAGTACACACTAGTCAAACTGTGTACCACGTGGGACATAAGCAACAACAGTGCTAAGGTCAACTATACAATACCATGACTACTGCTAATATCTATACAATGCTATGGTCAATAGCTATCTCTCAAGCTCCCAAAAATTTGGTGGACAACATGTCCTGATAAAAACTAACAAAAACTAAGTCCTGCAGGTCCTGACACAAAATCGCCAGCGTCTGATCCTGCTGGTGGTGCCTCGTCCTCTGAATCAAGATCCATCTCCTCGAGTGGATCGTCCTCAACGGGTGCAACAAGATCTCCGACCACCACTCCTATATCCCAATCCTCTATCACCTCAGCATCATCGTCCTCCATCACGTCTACTATCGCCTGGTTAGCGACATCGACTGCTACTGCGGCGAATCCATCGGCTATATCAAGAGCTCATGCTATCGCGGCCTCTCCTATAACAAAACCTGCTGGCTGAGCGATCATCTCTGCTATCCATCCTACTGCCATATCCGCCATGACTGCCATATGCATAATGGGTCCGGCTGGTATTTGAAGCATGACGGGTACCTCTGGCACAACTACCTCCTCATCGGGCACATCCTCGTCTACGACCATGTCTGCCTCAATAGCCTCCGGGTCCTGTACTGGATCCTCTGGCTCAAACTCTGGCTCCTCGGGGTCATCCTCTGGCTCATCATCTATAGGCTCCTCCTCTCCATCTCCGTCCATATCCTCATCGGGATGCTCATCCTCTGGGTCTGGGTCTGGGTCCTCATCTCTTTGAATCGGCTCAGGCTCTGGAACTGGTACGTCGAGTACTGGTGATGGTGGTGCTGCTGGTACTGGTGCAACTACAGGCTCTGGGGGACTGGCTACAATAGCTCTCAACTCGATCTCATCCATCTCTGGCTTACTCCAAACCAACCGTAACATCTCCTGACAAATGTCTCTACCAACTCTCGCAAAATGGTAAGCATCCATACGCATCTGCGTCGGGTGAGTCCTCCCAGTCACATAAAGCGCTCTCCACATATCCTCTTCTAAATGTCGACTAGCTATCTGGCACACGCGCTCACGATAAAACTCTGGGTCAGCTGGCTCCACGGTATCCCCATGGATCACGTGTCCTCCATAAGCATCGGTAACAAACTGATGGAACTCTGGGTCCATGCTATCCTGCAAAGGAAACTATCTATTGTCAGACAGACGAACTTATCTTAAACTCATATCTCATCTCAGAAATCTTAACACTAGGACTAGATGGTGTGGAATCCATCAGTGAACGATAGTATCACAACCTAAAGCTCTGATACCAAAAAACCCTGTCACGCCCCGGAGCAGCATAAATAGAGAAAAATAAATTTCCTTTATGGGTCCATAGGGAATGACAAGTGAAAGTCACTGATATCCACACCACACAGTACTAGTCCAAACAGGAACAAACATGAATAATAAACCACTGAAATATAAACACGATTCTATCTATACAAACATCAGAGTATGTGATGAGAGCTGATATTTGCTTAATATTAGCTCGATAAAGAGTAAAAAATTGACTGAATTTAACCCCATTTCTCTAGTGTTACCTGCACTTGTGTTTTAATTCGTTTCTTTACACAATGATGTATTTTTCGTGGTATGTTGTTGTGTTTAGCTCTTTGAATGCAGGTTCTGAAGTTAAAATGAATAACAAGTTGAAAGGAATAACTCAAGAAACAAATAGATGAAGTCTTGGTACCAATCGATTGACATCATATCAATCGATTGACATATTTTTATGATCAATCGATTGGTGTTTTTACCAATCGATTGGAATGTTTACCAATCGATTGATATCTTTGTCAATCGATTGGTTAAAACTGGAAACATTCTGCGTTAATGGAGTAAGATTTCAGCAATCAGGACGATGACCAGCCGTTATGGAATTAACCTGGACACCCTCAGCTCGTGGATTTAACACTATATATAGAGGAGAGTGAAGAGGATGAGGGGTTGGCTCATATTGTATTGTTTTGTAGGATTTTCCATGGTTTTCTTGGCTTAAACAAGTTTCAAATTGGAAGACTTTTGTATTTCGAATTCAGTTTACATTCAGGTTAATTTTCTTTCTGCATTCTTACTGTAGAAATTGATTGGTTGCTAATTTCAATAAAGATTTAGTTTGGTTTGATAGTTCTAGTTTCACAAATTAAATCCATGTCTCCAGTTAATTTTATTTCTCAATTTATTTTCATTCAAAAAGTGAAAGAGATGCTAGTCTAGAGTTCTGGTTGGGAATAATGTGAAGAAACATTGTTCCCAACCCACTGCCATGATTCTGTTTAAGAATCGGTGTCAATCGATTGGAAGCAGAACCCAATCGATTGACATCAGATTCCAAGTCAATCGATTGATTATATGTCAATCGATTGGAAGTCATTTCATGTCAATCGATTGACATTAATATCAATCGATTGATATGTAAATGACTTGGGTTGACTCCTTTCTGTATTCCAGTAACTTTTATTTCAGAAATTAAGTCCAAATTGATCTTTATAAGTTCAAATTGCAATCTGATTTTGAAATATAAGCTCTTTTGATTAATTAATTCAATGAACGCTTATGACAAACACATGGAATATTTCTTATCCAATCTGTTGGTTATTGTTCATGGTTTTAATTAATTAATTTTTCAGTCCTTCATAAATAAGTTAGGTAAACAAACCACTAAGTATGCGAGATTCACATACCTAGTGTCTAGGACACTTAACTTAATCATTTTTTTGAAATATGGAATACTATAAGGATGAAGCCCCGGTTGTTCGTCATTGTTAAATCATGGTAATGGTTAAGACTCTGTGGATTCACGTTCTTCCCAACACCTTGTTCATTTATAATTTAAACTTTATTGTTTGTTCCTGCTTAATTTGGTTTTTGCTCAACTTTTATTTCTTCAATATTTTTATCCCAAATTCAATAGGATTGTTAGATCCTTCACTTTAAAGAAATCATCTTTTATTTCATTTTAGGATTCAATCTTGATCTTTCTGACTTTATCTTCCGTCCCTTGGGATTCGACCCGGTCTTACCGGTTTTAACGCGACGCGACCGTCTACACTTGGACGTACTCTTCAGAGAACACATTTCCAGTCGTGTCAAGTTTTTGTCGCCCAGACTGGGACAGCTGCTGAGGGTGGCAGTGAGGTAATTGTTGATCCAGGTCATGACGGTGCGCCCGTGTTATTTGGTGACCAGACTGCTGAGCTTTAGGAGAGAGTGTTGGAGAGCGAGAGAGTATTTTGTTGTTTCTTATCTTGTGATCTCTCTTGCATTGTTTTTGTTTGATTTGTGGATATTTTGGTACCTTTGTGGATACTTTATTTTGGTTGGTTGGATAGTTTGGTTGGATAGTTGGTTTTCAGTTATATCTGTACTTGGACTTTATTGATTTTTGGACATTATTATTACAGATAGTTCTGTTTGCTCATGGATTGTGTTTCTATTGTTGATACTTTCGATTATTATCCATATACTTTTGATCTTGGTTGTGTGCGGAGATTGTTATGTTAAAACAGGTGAATTCTCAAAGTTGTGTTGAATCGCGTAACACAGGTGATATCTTCTGTTACTTGAAATGTTTCCATTGTGGACAATGTCGATTTCAGTTGGGGGTAGAAAGTAGATATCCGCCTGTATTTTCTTGAATTTAAAATGCACACCTGTTTAATATTAGAATTCCCTTGTCAAAAAAAAAATGCTATTGTTGAGTTTATAACTTTCAAAACCTCGTTTCTCCTAGCTAAATTATTGTGCAATGATGCATTCATGTCTTTCTTGTTATATTATGGACTTCGATTACATGATACTTTGTCGCTAATCTGGTTTTACGTCCATAGCATGAATATATCCTGAAAACATTTTGCACAAGTTGACAATCACGAAAGAATCTTTGAATTAGAATGAAATACGATTGTCATGTGAATGGATTAATAGTAAAACTTTAAACCCTAGTGAGTTTCGAGCCATTCTTTTATTCTGAGGGTTAATCGCAAAAACTCGTGTCAATTCTTGAAATGCACTTTTATCTCGTTGAGAGTCTCATTCTTGTTTCATTTGGCTGATGCGTCAGGAGAACGTTCAGGATCTACTATTTTCAAAACTCAGGAAATACTCGAGATAAGTTATAATGTCTAGAAGATGATTTAGGCTATCGTTTTCTCACCTCATCACCCGAGAAAGTCTAAATTCCCACTTACCTATCACAAATCAATGCCTCTACCTAAAATCTCATAGTTTTAGTCAAGCATGTGAAGGTTTTGTGAGAATCATTAAAGGAGGAAAAGAAGAAGTTCAATAAAAAAAAGAAGAAGAGAGAAATCGGTGAAAATGAAGTAATAAAGGAAATTGGAGGTTGGATACATAAAAAAATTGCGAAGGAAGTTAATACTACTATGTCACATGCTTGAACCCATTTCCACATTTCACCATCTTTAACCTTTCTTCATATTTCTGTCACAAGTCCTAAGGATTATAGATAATTTTAATAAATCTCGAGTATGAAATGAGTTTTCCACAGTAGATCGCTCCTGAAGTAATTGGTATTCCGTTCATGGGACTCATGCACCTTAAGATAAGCATTCTTCAGTGTCTAGTATGCAAGCATGTTTCGATTGCCTCTACATATACTCATTTGAGCTTCATACTATGAGTGCATAATTTTTACACCAGTTTCAGAGTGATTTTATTTTGAGCGTAAACCATGTGAGAATTGAGTTGAAACTATGAAATCTTGAACATGTCAATCCAAATAATTCTGAGATAAAAATTTCAATTGTAGTTGTTAACTCCACACACACATACAAGGATATATAAAGGCTGTGGATGTAGTTTTGACTTGGATAAGTTACTTTGTAACATGTTGTTTATTTCCATAGCATGATAAAGGAATTTATGTCCTTGTTAAGTAGAATTTTTAGCATAAAGGAGATAATGAAGTTCTTTGATGAGTTTAGAAAGCTTGACAGTTGAATTTTGTGGGTAAATTCTCTGTAAACCCTCACGAGACACAACTCGTCCATTAGGGTAAACCTAAGGGTTCAAAGGCTTGTTGCAAACGCTAAATGCAACCGCGAGTCCTGCGACAGTGAGTTAGGATTTCTCTTTTGTTTTAGCTCAATAAAACTGTAACGTCAATTGTTGTTCGTCTTAGTTTGCGTTAATTCCGCTTCATTGCTAGAGACTAGCAAAGTGCTAGTTGAGGGTCGTGATGAGAGCTGATATTTGCTTAATATTAGCTCGATAAAGAGTAAAAAATTGACTGGATTTAACCCCATTTCTCTAGTGTTACCTGCACTTGTGTTTTAATTTGTTTCTTTACACAATGATGTATTTTTCGTGGTATGTTGTTGTGTTTAGCTCTTTGAATGCAGGTTCTGAAGTTAAAAAGAATAACAAGTTGAAAGGAATAACTCAAGAAACAAATAGATGAAGTCTTGGTACCAATCGATTGACATCATATCAATCGATTGACATATTTTTATGATCAATCGATTGGTGTTTTTACCAATCGATTGGAATGTTTACCAATTGATTGATATCTTTGTCAATCGATTGGTTAAAACTGGAAACATTCTGCGTTAATGGAGCAAGATTTCAGCAATCAGGACGATGACCAGCCGTTATGGAATTAACCTGGACACCCTCAGCTCGTGGATTTAACACTATATATAGAGGAGAGTGCAGAGGATGAGGGGTTGGCTCATATTGTATTGTTTTGTAGGATTTTCCATGGTTTTCTTGGCTTAAACAAGTTTCAAATTGGAAGACTTTTGTATTTCGAATTCAGTTTACATTCAGGTTAATTTTCTTTCTGCATTCTTACTGTAGAAATTGATTGGTTGCTAATTTCAATAAAGATTTAGTTTGGTTTGATAGTTCTAGTTTCACAAATTGAATCCATGTCTCCAGTTAATTTTATTTCTCAATTTATTTTCATTCAAAAAGTGAAAGAGATGCTAGTCTAGAGTTCTGGTTGGGAATAATGTGAAGAAACATTGTTCCCAACCCACTGCCATGATTCTGTTTAAGAATCGGTGTCAATCGATTGAAAGCAGAACCCAATCGATTGACATCAGATTCCAAGTCAATCGATTGATTATATGTCAATCGATTGGAAGTCATTTCATGTCAATCGATTGACATTAATATCAATCGATTGATATGTAAATGACTTGGGTTGACTCCTTTCTGTATTCCAGTAACTTTTATTTCAGAAATTAAGTCCAAATTGATCTTTATAAGTTCAAATTGCAATCTGATTTTGAAATATAAGCTCTTTTGATTAATTAATTCAATGAACGCTTATGACAAACACATGGAATATTTCTTATCCAATCTGTTGGTTATTGTTCATGGTTTTAATTAATTAATTTTTCAGTCCTTCATAAATAAGTTAGGTAAACAAACCACTAAGTATGCGAGATTCACATACCTAGTGTCTAGGACACTTAACTTAATCATTTTTTTTTGAAATATGGAATACTATAAGGATGAAGCCCCGGTTGTTCGTCATTGTTAAATCATGGTAATGGTTAAGACTCTGTGGATTCACGTTCTTCCCAACACCTTGTTCATTTATAATTTAAACTTTATTGTTTGTTCCTGCTTAATTTGGTTTTTACTCAACTTTTATTTCTTCAATATTTTTATCCCAAATTCAATAGGATTGTTAGATCCTTCACTTTAAAGAAATCATCTTTTATTTCATTTTAGGATTCAATCTTGATCTTTCTGCCTTTATCTTCCGTCCCTTGGGATTCGACCCGGTCTTACCGGTTTTAACGCGACGCGACCGTCTACACTTGGACGTACTCTTCAGAGAACACATTTCCAGTCGTGTCAGTATGGTCCACAGGATCACAACAGGTCTGGAGACAACATATGCCCAAGTACCCGTTAAACTACAAAGTACAACAGTAAAAGGAAAGTAGTAATATAAACTACTATCTATCTTCAGGTCTTTAGCTGGCGTAGGGGTAGTTGTCAGCATAACCGGCATCAGTAGGGCCATCCTCTACGTAACTCCCTTCAGGGTAATCGTTATTGCCATAAGTTTCGTCATCTGCATTGTAAAGGACAGGATAGTCTGGACGGGGAATGTCCAGGCAATAAAGGCCGTCAGCTTGTTGAAAGCAGAGTGAGCACTAACTAACGCAGTCTCATAGAAATAACGTATTTACAGTTATGAACAATAGATGACAGTGATACGAAATATATCTCTTCCTCTTTTATGCAGACATATCATTAATCGATTCTTATCAATTCCCACTCTAAGACTGATCTCACAATTCCCAACTGACTCTCTCTCGAACTGATTATATCAGCACAACATACCAGTGCTCTTGTTCACCGCTTTTAAGAACTCTTACTGTTCACCGCTTTTAAGAACTCTTGCGAGCACCCATACATTGTTCTCATATAATGATTGGTCCATGGATGTACCCATACTCTTGTTTACCGCTTTTAAGAACTCTTACTATTCACCGCTTTTAAGAACGCTTGCGAGTACTGTACATACATAGCACTGGTAATTCAAATCATGGGCGTGCCACATCTACTCTTGTTCACCGCTTTTAAGAACTCTTACTGTTCACCGCTTTTAAGAACTCTTGCGAGTACTGTGCACTCATAATTCTCAATGTCCTAATCAAATCCTTGACATACACTTACTGGATTCAACCTGAGCGAATCATCAACTCGACTCACACAACCTTGAACATACCAATCATCTTACTGACTTAACTCCCAGTTATCCAATACTACCCAATGTTATCATCTCAAACTTATCTCGTTGTCGCGTCGTACTATTACTAATGTTCCGAACCCGACTACGTTACTCACTATGTTATCTCAATCTCATTATCGTATCCCATTACCTCCGTAATCCATAATATCGCATAATAGGAACATGAATCAACAATTAAACAACTACGCACTATGCATTATAAACTAAAAGGAATACATTCATGTACTGCTAGGTTCGATCGATTGAGATCATCTCGATCGCTCGAAGAAAGTGATGTTCGATCGATTGAAGTCTTCTCGATCGATCGAAGTGACGGCGGTCTCGATCGATTGAAGTATTCTCGATCGATTTACGTGAAAGTGGTCTCGATCGATTGAAGTATTCTCGATCGATTGAGACTCAGGAATGTTCGATCGATTGAGCTCAGTTCGATCGGTCGAACTTCGTCTTCCACAGATTCTGTCAGTGAATGTGCAGAATGTGCTAGGGGTGTTTGGGCTATAATTAATACGTCCAGAACTCGTAAAACATCATAACTAAGTTACCGAGTGAGTTTGGAACTCACTGAAAGTCGTTAAGGGCGCGTTTGGCTTGCTTGAAAGCTTCCAAGCTTCTCCAATGGCCTCTCCTTCTCTCTCTCCCTGTCTCCTTCTCTCTTTCTCTCCTTCTTCTTGTTCTTCTTCTTCTTGTCCAGTTATGAGTATATATATATATATATATCTATAGGTGTGTGTATATATGTAGAGAGAGATATATGGATGTGTGTTATATATATAAACACAAGATTCACAACTCTCTCAAACTTCAGCAAACACCCAACATACACGAGTGCAGTGTATATATAGAGGGGAGAGGGGTGCAGGTGGCTGTTTCTGCGAGAAACCTGGAATTCAAATGATTACAGGTTCGATCGATCGAAGGTAGTTCGATCGCTCGAACTCAGTTCGGTCAGGTTAGATCGATTGAAGAAGGCTTCGATCGATTGAAGTGGGGACCACGTATTAACTTCAGGTCGGTAGGGTTTTCGATCGCTCGAACAAGGTTCGATCGCTTGAACTCTGAAACGCTCGATCGCTCGAACGAGCTCCGATCGATCGAAGATGAATTTTCCATGAAGGACCAAAGGAAATATATAGAATCTCTCTGCATTAAATATTTATTGAAAATACAGGGTATTACTACACATCTCTTTAATCTTTAATCATTCACATTTGAGCCCTAGTTGTGTGAGTTTATCAATTTGCTCAAATCTTTCATTGTATTTCTTGAGAGAGCAAAATTGTAGTGAGCTTTAATTGTATTATCCACTCTAGAGAGAGTTATCAATTTGTATTCAATTATATTTGTAAAGAGTGAGGGTTAGTAACCCTTGTGTGTATAGAAGAGGTGTTCTTCTTTGGGAGAGATTGAAGGCTCTTGTAAAGGTTTGGTGCACACACGTAAGTGCTCCGAGAACGGTTTGGTCTACACCCGTGAAGTAGATCGGATTAAAGGAATCCTCAAGAGGTGTTCTTGAGGGGTGGACGTAGGCCGAGGGGTGCGATTACCGAACCACTTGAAAAATTGGTTTGAAAGTTTCTCTTCCCTTCTCTCTTTACATAATTGCTTGTGATTATGTTTAATTTGCATTAAGTTTTCAAAAAGGTTAAATTTCCGCTTAAACCTTATTCACCCCCCCTCTAAGGTTTCCACATTTGGGCCAACACATGACTTTTAGTATATATCCCTAACAATCTCCCACTTAGACTCAAAGCCATGATGCGACACACCTCACTCCTACCCCATCTACATGACTGTCAAAAGTCTTGGCCGGTAAGCTCTTGGTGAAAGGATCTGCCAGGTTATTTGCTGATGCTATCTTGGTCACTTCAACATCACCTCTTTGCACAATCTCTCGTATCAAGTGATACTTACGCTCAATGTGTTTTCCCTTCTTATGGGCCCTTGGTTCCTTTGAGTTAGCAACTACTCCGCTATTATCGCAATAAAGGGTAATAGCCGATTGTACCGCAGGTACTACTCTTAGATCCATAAGGAAGTTTCTGAGCCAAACGGCCTCCTTAGCGGCTTCCGAAGCAGCCACATACTCGGCTTCCATGGTGGAATCAGCAATACATGACTGCTTGATACTCCTCTAAGTAATGGCTCCACCTCCTAGGGTCAACATGCACATATCCTGAGGTAGACTTTCTGGAATCCCTATCTGACATGAAATCAGAATCTGTGTACCCAATGGGTACAAGACTGTCTTCTTGGTAAACTAACATATAGTCTCGAGTCCTTTTCAGGTACTTGAGAATATTTTTCACCGCAGTCCAATGTTCTTGCCCTGAATTAGACTGATATCTACTAACCATGCCAACAGCAAAGCAGATGTCAGGTCTAGTACATAGCATAGCATACATTAGGCTTCCTACTGCCGAGGCATAAGGAACTGCCTTCATCTTCTCTATCTCATCAGGTGTCTTAGGACACTGATCCTTAGATAGAGTAATTCCGTGTCTGAAGGGAAGGAATCCCTTCTTGGAATCTTGCATGCTAAACCTTGCAAGAATATTGTCAATATAAGTGCCTTGTGACAAGCCCAACATCCTATTCTTGCGATCTCGCATAAGCTTGATCCCTAGGATGTGACCGGATTCTCCCAAGTCCTTCATATCGAATTGACTGGACAACCATACCCTTACAGAAGATAATACCCCCCACATCATTTCCGATTAGCAAGATATCATCCACATATAGTACTAAGAACACCACCATTCTTCCATCATGTTTCTTGTACACACAAGATTCATCCGCACATTGATCAAAACCAAAAGACTTGATTGCTTGATCAAAGCGGATATTCCAAGACCTAGATGCCTGCTTAAGTCCATAAATGAACTTCTTAAGCTTGCACAACATGTGTTCTTGACCCTTCGCAATGAACCCGTCTGGTTGCATCATATAGATGCACTCGTCAAGATTCCCATTTAGAAATGCTATCTTGACATCCATTTGCCAAATTTCATAATCGAAATGTGCAGTAATGGATAAGAGAATCCGGTTAGACTTTAGCATGGCCACCGGCGAAAAGGTTTCCTCATAATCGATTCCCTCTTTTTGAGTGAACCCTTTTGCAACAAGCCTTGCTTTAAAGGTTTCCACCTTAGCGTATGCTCCTATCTTATTCTTATAGATCCACTTACATCCAATGGGTTTTATTTCATTGGATGGTTCTACAAGATCCCAAACTTGATTGGAGTACATAGACTCCATTTCAGATTTCATAGCCTTTTGCCAAAGATCTGCATCTTTATCTTGGAGTGCTTCATTGTAGTTACAGGGGTCGGTACCTTGTTCATCAGGGACCCGGTCATAAGACTCTCCCAAGAACATATACCGGTCAGGTTGAATAATAACCCTCCCACTACGACGAGGCACAACCCGTGTCTATGTATCACTGATATTTCGTTGTGAAGATTCTAAACTTAATACACCATTATCTACACGTTGTACTAGTTCAGGAACCTGCGTGTTAATGGTTGGTTCAGGATCTACACGAGTTTCGATAATCCTCCCACTATGACGTGGTAATGGAATATCAATAACTCTTTCTTGTGGTGTTTCTTCTCGTACCGTTGGTATCGAAGAAGTATGTCTCGGTGTCTCTCCTCTCATTTCCTCTAGAACAATACGGCTTCTGGGCTTGTGGTCCATAACATAGTCCTCTTCTAAGAATGTGGCATTGGTGCTAACAATAACATTCTGATCCTTAGAACTATAAAACAGACCACCTTTAGTTCCTCTTAGATACCCAACAAAGAAACATACTTCTGTTCTTGACTCCAACTTTTCTGCGTTCCCTTTCAGCACATGTGCTGGACTACCCCAGATCCGAACATGCCGCAGACTAGGTTTTTCCCCAGTCCACAATTCCGTGGGAGTAGTAGGTACTGACTTAGATGGTACCAAGTTTAGAATGTATGCAGATGTCTCTAATGCGTGTCCCCAAAAGGAAATTGGTAAATCCGAGTAACTCATCATAGATCTTACCATATCCATGAGAGTCATGTTCCTTCTTTCTGCTACACCGTTTCGCTGAGGCATACGGGGTGCAGACAATTGGGATGTAATCCCTTGCTCCAATAAGTATTCCCTAAACTCTCCCAAGAGGTACTCTCCACCACGATCAGATCATAGTGTCTTGATACATTTACCTAGATGCTTCTCCGTTTCAGCCTTGAAGTCTTTGAATTTCTTAAAGCATTCAGACTTACGCCGCATTAAATAAATGTACCTATACCTTGAGTAATCATCGATGAAAGTGACAAAGTACTCAAATCCCCCTCTTGCTTGGACAGTCATAGGACCACACAAATCAGAGTGAACCAGTTCCAACGGCTCTTTTGCTCTATAGCCCTTGGCCGAGAATGGCCTCTAGGTCATTTTACCTTCCAAGCAGGATTCACAAACTGGAAGTGCCTCCACTTCCAATGAGCCTAATGGCCCATTTTGAACCAGTCATTGAATCCTTTTCAAATTAATATGACCAAGGCGTAAGTGTCAAAGATGCGTTTGGTTCATCCTCGAAGGTTCTTTTCTCTTAAATGGCAAACTATTTGTGTTATTCAATTCATTAAGTTGCAGTATAGGAGAGATAGGATTTATAATATAAAGATCATCCACCAATTGACCAGAACAAATAAAACGTTTATTTTTATTTAATAACTACTAATTTATTAAAATGAACTGAATATCCATTCTTTACTAAACTAGAAACTGAAACTAAATTCCTTCTAATAGAAGGTACATAAAAGCAATTTCTTAATATTAAAATCCTATCTCTACCAAAACTAAAATGTAGATCTCCTACTGCAACTGCTGCTACTCTCGTAGTATTTCCCATATATAGATAAATATCTCCATCACTGAGCTGCCTGGTTCCCTGGAACCCCTTCAAAGAATTGCATACATGATCAGTGGCTCCCGTATCTACACACCAGGTACCGGTAGATCGGACCGCTAAACACAATTCAACAACTAGTAAATGAGATTTACCTTGATTGTTCTGTCTGGCGAGATAAACTGGACATTGCTTCTTCCAGTGTCCTGGCTGCTTGCAAACAAAACATTTGCCTTTAGGCTTTCCCGGTTGTCCTCGTGGCCTTTGGATTGGCGGAGGACCCGCGGCCTTCTTTTGAGCCTTTTTCATTTTCTTCTTGCCTTTCGGCTTTGAAGTAGAATCTTTCTCAAACACAAGAGCACTCCCTAACTTTCTGTTGAGCCCCTCAGCTGCTTGGAGTTCTTTAAGCAGCTCCGCCAAAGTATATTTAAATTTATTCATGTTGTAATTGAGGTGGAATTGCTTAAAAAACTCTGGCAGTGACTGGAGTACGATATCGACCTGGGTTTCCCCGTCGATTGTAGCTCCAAGGATCTGTAGTTCATTAAGAAGAGATATCATCTTAAGAACATGATCCCTTACAGGCGTCCCCTCAGTCATGGTTGTATTCATCAAGTCTTTCATGGCAACCTGCCTAGCAGCACGACTTTGATCCCCGAACATCTCTCGGAGGCTCTCCATCATGTCATAGGCGCTGGCCATTGACTGATGCTGATGTTGCAGCATATTTGACATGGATGCCAAAATGTAACACCACGCCATCTCGTCAGCCTTGACACATTTCTTGTGAGCCTGGGTTTCCTCAGCGGTTGCCCCCTCACCAGGTTGCTCAGGACATTCTTGAGTAAGCACAAACTTGTACTCTTCAGCAGTTAACACAATATCCAAATTCCTTTTCCAGTCTATATAGTTTGGTCCAGTAAGTTTGTTTTCTTTAAGTATAACAGCAAGTGGATTGAAAGTACCCATTTAAAAGCCTGAGAATCACATAACATAAATAATTACGTTTGGGCAAAAATTACTATGGATTCGAGTTGAAAATATTGGTTCCCTCTACCATATTTGAAAGGAATCCGCCAGCAACCTGATACACCGCGAATAGTATGACTCGATGGGAAGCCATATACTATCCATCATTTGTTCAGATAGACAATTGCCTTTTAATTTTACTATTCAGACAATGTACTTTGCCTAATAAAATTAAACTGCTGACTTGCTTTGGTCCTATAAATAATAACAGTGACTCAGATGGAGAGGACATTATTATTTATGGCTAAGTGTATACCATCACTTAATTCTAGGTCAAGAGTTCCATGAGGAACACCTCTGATGGAGAGGTGACCCACACCAACAATCACCCAAAACATTCTTTTAAAGAAGTTTGTACTGATGATTCCATGATCAACTACATCCGATAGGGAGGATGACACTAGAGTCATCACACAAAATTAATCATATCATCTACAAACCAGTGATGGAGACCATGAGATTTATACTTGATAAATTCCCTCTCCCACTTAGAATTTAAAAAAAAAAATTTGAGGGTTATAATTTTTTAGAAAAACTTTTAATTTAATTAATAAAAAATAATGGAATACTTGACAAGTATTAATTCATCCTTACTTGTAAAACCCATATGTGTAGATAATAAAATGATTCTATTCTCATGATTTTAGAAAATAAGTACTTATGTTTTCAAATTATGAAATTAGTTTTATTTCTAAATACACATGTAGTTGTCCATCATTTTAAATTAATATAAATTAAATATGCAACTAGACATCTGAAATAGGTCTAGGAACAATTATCCATGTTGTCCTATTCATTAAACATGAAACAATAATAATCATTCAATCACACATAAATAAGAAAACCACAATAAAATAGGAATCCCACTATTATGGTCAAGCTGTAACTCTTGTGAAGAAATCTTCATTGAACCCGATTAGCTCTATGTCGCCACTACGCAACGGGGGTCGAGCTGCCCGGTCACCATCAACAAAATTCGATTTACCATCAGCAACTGCCTTCCAGAACTGTTTTCAGAAACAGCCTTCAAAAATTGCCTCCAGATTGCTTTCTGAAACTGCTTGTAAACTGTCTTCACGAACTGTTTTCACGGATTTTCTTGAGATATATTACACAAACCCTATGCCTCCATAAAAGGAGTTTCCATGCTATTTCTTTGCAGTAAATTAACCACACATCAATCAAGCGTGGGATCCAATACACACAAATCATATCCCTCCATAAAGGAGTTCACATGCTATATTAAAACAGCAAAATTAACCACGGATAAAATCATCGTGGGATCCAATCATACAAAATCAGTGACCATAATAGTGGAATAAGAACGCTACAAAACAAGGATTAGCACAATTCTACGTTCAATCCATCCATCAAAACACGCATAAGATCTGTTTTATTGGACAACATGGTTGCGTCCAACCCATACGCAGAATCAACGTTGCTCTGATACTACTGTTAGGAAACTGTGTTCCCAGAATCCATTGACAGCGCTTATAAGTTGGTACTACAAAAACAATTACGTGAAAACTACAATAACCCTACAAGGGCGGAACTAGGGTTACCTTAAACTGCTAAAACGGATTGCTGTAGTAGACGAATCGAGAACACGGGCTCGATAACAGCTGACGATCTTCTACCGTATTCCTTTGCTGCCAGAATATCGAACTGAGTGTGGGCTCTTTCGAAATCCTTTCTGTTTTCTGCTCTCCCTCTTTTACGCTCTCTTTTATATTCCGAGTTATAATTCTCTATATAGAAAAACGCTAACTGAGGAGAGAGCCAAAGCAGCATATATATAGGCTATGATAGGGACCATAAGAAGTCAATAAGGAATATGCTTCCTTATGGAATTAGGAAACCCTAATTCGAACTGAATCAGATTCCTATTTTCATAAATTATAATTCATACCACTAAAGAATTATAATTGCACTCCTACCCTTATCTCAAAAATATATTTCGAGCTCCATGTTATTAAATGCTTATTATCTCCCCATGTTAAGATTACAGATATCCATTAATTAAATATAATTACTGACAATCATATTTAATTAATTTCTTAAAATTCCTTGAGATCCTCTGCTTAACTTATCTGATATGTCGGATACTAAATCCACCTGCAGGGTTTGACATAATCAAAACTTATAAGCTTTCTCAATGGGATATCATCAATCCCAAAATTGAGACATGGATTCCATCATTAATTAATATCCACCACACAATTAATATTGCCACCCAATCCAATGAGATATCGACCCATTTAAGGATCTCACCATTTTAGGGATCAAAGTGTAAATATCAAATGTACGTGTCTACAAATTAACTTAGGATTTAGAGTATAAGCACTCATAATAGCCATGAGGTATTAATTATCTTATAAGTCAGTATAAAGATAATTACCCCAAGTCAGTCTCGTTTAATACACAAAGTGTACCAGCATAGTGAGTTGAAAATATACCGTTTTCCGTAGTCAAGACAAACCTACTACAACACCATGCTGCAGTGCTACCGATGGTGTGTCCAATCCCATCTAAGACTGTAAACCAAAATCTCTTACATTTTATAATATCTGATGGCCTGATCTTCCGTGTGTAAGCCGAACTCTACACACCAAACCACCTACTATATCGAATGAGAGACACACATGCATAATATTAAATAAATAATATAATACAAATATTGTCCACACAGATTCTCATAAAAAAATGGATTAACTGATTTTATTAAATGAATAATAAATCAACTACATAAAGTATGGCTTTTAGTATATATCCCTAACAATATACATATATACATATTCATATACATATAGCCATTGAATACATATATACATAGTACTTATATACATCTTTAAGGTGAGTTTGGTATTTTGGGTTTAGATCTTAAGTTTTTGGAACAAGTTGATTTTGGGTTTAAATCTTAGGAACAAATTAGTCTTTGGAATAAATTGATTTTGGGTTTAAATCTTAGGAACAAATCAATTTTTTGGTACAAATTGATTTTGGGTTTAAAATTTTAATTTTTTTAAACAAATTCATATATCTATATATCTATATATATATATATATATTTATATGTCCATATATTATGTAGGTACTTGTATATCTATATCTATATCTATATGTATAGACACGAGAGAGAGAGAGTAAGTTCATGGTAATTTAATTAGTAAAATGGTAAATAAAGTAAGGACAAAATAGTAAATTCATGCTAGAGAGAAAGTCTGTGTAATTTTATAATATAGAGGAGAGGTCCGTGTAATTTCACCAAATTTTAGGAAAAAAAATTACAAACATTTATAGAAGACCCCCAATTTTTAATTTGGCTTAGGACCCTCGAATATCAGGACCGACGTTGTCTCAAGATCGAAACTTAGCCCAGTCACCCGAGAAGAAAATGAGAATTTCTTGTAGAAATGCTATTTGAGGGGCTCTAGCTAGGTTTACCACATAGCTACGAGTGACTAATAAGCTGATCTAAGCAATTTTAAGAGGAAAAAAAATAGAAGAAATTTTAACCTGTCACTTCAGAAGTATCTAAGCAGTTTTATTTATTTATTCTTAATTTTAAGAAACTTTGAGACATTGTTTAACAGTGAAGAGTACTCTCTAGAAAATTTTCAAGCTTAAACTTCATTTCTGTATAGACAAGAAAAGTTTTCCCCAACAACTCACTAAAGGAAGAAAGTAAAAGTAATTTTTGCGTCTCAAAAAAAAGTTAAAGTGCATATCAATGGTAAAACTAAAAGTAGCAAAAAAAGTGCATATAAAAAAAAAAGTAAACAGTAAAAGTAAAAGCAAATGTGCATATAAAAAAAGATAAATTTATTGTAAAAAGTTTGTCATATGAGAAAATAAATTTTAACTGTTGGATGACCATCTAACAATAAATACATCTCCAGATTCCTGAAAATCTTATGACTAGATGCTTATTTAACGGATAAAATTCACCTTCTCATATGAGAAACTACTCACTATAACATTGCCCTATAAAAAAAAGTAAAATTACCTCTCACAGTGAAAAAAAGTGCATATACTTTCGAATCCTCCCTCATGCACAAACAATTAATATATACAAACAGGCAAAGTCTCTCTCTCTCTCTTGAGCCAAAGTCTCTCTCTCTCTCTCTTGATCTCTCTCTCTCAGTAGTGTAGAATGAGCAGCACTAAACAGCCACTGCTCTCCAAAGCAGAAAAGGAACAAACCCAAGACAACAAACCTCAAGACCTTCTGAGACAAACACACAGTTCTTTCACTTCATCTTTCATTGCCGATGTCGATGACATTGAACCAATCAACGGAGTCCGAGATTTCTACAGAGAATTCATGGTTGAATCAAGAAAACTGTGGTACCTCGCCGGTCCAGCTATCTTCACAACCCTTTGTCAGTACTCTCTCGGTGGTATCACTCAAGTTTTTGCCGGTCATATCGGAACTCTCGAGCTTGCTGCCGTCTCCGTCGAGAACACTGTCATAGCCGGTTTCTCTTTTGGCATCATGGTATATATATATATATATATATGATATATTATCCAGGCCGGCCTTGGGTCCATGCCTTCAAGCGACTGCATTGAGTCTATTTTTAGGCCTATTTTATTTTAATTTCTTCCTAATTTCTATGAAAATTTTTCATTTTTAAGCCTATTTTATTCTAATTTTTCTTAATTTCTATGAAACTTAATATAAAGGCCTTATTGTTTAGACTATTTTGAAAATTTGCTTGAGATCTCAAACAATTTTTGTCATCTCAGGATCAACGTCCCTGATATTATCTAAAGTACTAGTATGTTTTAAGTGGTTTTGATTACAAGATTTAACATCGGACCTCCCTTGCAATTCCATCTTCTATGTAGGCAAAAAGTTTGCACACTTTTTTTCCGTAATTAAGAATAAAAAAAAGTTTGCACACTGACGTAAAGTAAAGTAAGAGAGTGTGAGTGTGCAAACCTTGCACTATTCAATAAGAGTGAAAAGTGTTCGACAATCTAAGACTTCTGAGAACCAGATACTAAATATCTTCTAAAAAAAGTTTAATTAAACTTTTAGAATATGATCAGCTCAATGTACAATATATATATCAAGCTATTATGGTATTAATGAATTAAAAATTACTTATTAGAATATATATATATATATATAGATTTGTGTATATGCATGTTGATGAATTGAATTGAATTGAATTGAATAAAAATTATGTATAGTTGGGAATGGGAAGTGCGCTAGAGACACTTTGTGGACAAGCATACGGAGCAGGACAGATTGATATGCTAGGGGTTTATATGCAAAGATCATGGATAATTCTCAATGCCACTGCCTTTGTACTGATGATATTTTACATCTTTGCCGAACCAATTCTAAAACTAATCGGCCAAACGAACGATATATCGGAAGCTGCAGGGAGTTTTGCAGTGTGGATGATCCCACAGCTCTATGCTTACGCATTCAATTTTGCTATTGCCAAGTTTCTACAGTCACAGAGTAAGATGATGGCCATGGCTTATATATCCGCCGTCGGATTGGTTTTACATGTATTCTTCAGCTGGTTGTTGATGCTCAAGTTGGGATGGGGTCTGGTTGGTGCTGCCATAGTGCTGAATGCGTCGTGGTGGTTCATTGTGGTGGCTCAGCTCATGTATATCTTCAAGGGAAACTGTGGTGGAGCATGGTCTGGATTTTCACGGAAGGCCTTTCAGAGTCTTAGGGGTTTTTTTAGCTTATCACTTGCATCCGCTGTGATGCTTTGGTACGTACGTAAGCCATCCATCGCCAATTAATAACTTAAATTACTAGCTAGTAAACGTATTTGGTTAATTGTTTCTATAAATTTTTTTTTTTTTTTTTTTTTCCGAATATGAATGTCAAGAGAAATTATTCAGTGAGCCCGTCAGACCACGTCCTTCAAATCTAAATCGTACACACTCCCCCTATTTTCACAGGATCTTGTCAAGTAAATTATAAATTTTCAAATTTTATAACTGTCAAACTTGGTTGTCATGATCCCCATAATTGTGGGTGCATATAGATGGTATAGATTGAAAGGTCACACCATGTTAGCATGATGACGTTGTGTGGTGTGACACACTCAGTTACATACCAAGTATGAGAACATATATATAGATAGATAAAATTTCAAAATTTTCATCGCTATATGTTTTTTTTAGATGTACATTTTAGATATTCCTACCATTTTCCTATTATAAATCTTAATATTTTGAGGAGTTATTAATTAATTGATCACGTGCCTATTAGCTTTTTTTTTTATACATGGGGGAGGGAGAATTTAAATACTCACCACTTGAGTAGGGATGGTGGACTTTTGTCACTGAAATAGTAAGGGATCCTAACCTGTTGGCTAGGTAGCTAGAGAAATTTGTGAACATTTAAAATCATATCTCAGAATAATAAAAAGTCTTGTCAATTGTGAAAATTGTCCTCTTTTATTTGTTTGCAAATTAACCATTGTTTTTGTGTACACAATTTTCACAAAATAATATGACACAGACATATAACTTGTTTGAATTGTTTTTAGTAAATATATGATTTGCAAAGGATCAGTTAGATTCAAAATTGGGATTCTACCCTTCTTGATTGAGCATCTGATTGCCATAGTCATTAATACCTTATACATTTGTTTATTTGTGGTCTATGCGTGAGCACCGGGCCACTGCTTTTAAAATGTTAGGCGACACAATATGCACCATGCATCAATGTCAATTGTCAATTATCGCTGCATAGAATAATATAGAAATGAATATTAGATAACGAGTATAATAAACTCACACCCTTTGCGTGCAGTTGATGCAACTCCATAATATACATTTTATTTATTTTATTTTATTTATAATAAAGATAAGTAAACAAATATAAGCATAGGATAACAATTGAGTGATGTGTCTTATATATGTTCGGTTCAAACTGTGTCTCTCACAATTTTATACAATTTTATTTAATTTTTTTTAAAAAAATAAAAATTATTTGAAGTAAAGTTTAAACAGGACATAAGGCACACTAGTGAAGTGCTATCCAAAAGCATATCTAATTCTCGTGGAGATTCTAAGTGGAAGGATTAGTTTACTGTTCAACGCTCATTACAGTAAGTTATAGTAAACCAAAACAACATTGTTAGGAGCACTAACAAATCTTACTAACACTCTCACCCACACTCTATTTCTCTCCTAGAGGCACTGTGAAGTCCAGTGCGGGTCCCACAATACCACTAAGAGAGAGATAGAGTGTGGGTGTGAGTGTTAGTGAAATTTATTAGTGCCCCAAATATTACTCAAACCAAAACTAGAACAAAAGGCTAGTTGATTAATTAGAGTCTTTTAATTCTCTCTTAATAGGGCAATGCTATTATGTCTTTATGTGTGGAGTAGTGTAACACGGACTAACTATTGTCCTTGCCTTTCGTTAAATAGGAGTACTAAATGAATTTAAAGTCCTTTATCAGGAAAATATATATATATATATATATATTTAAGGTAATACTATAACGTTTTACTGAACACAATATTAATGCATTTCAAGTTTTTTTTTTTTTAATTTTTGGTAAAATTGCTTTATTGCATTTGAAACAAATTTCATAACTATGTAACGAATGGACAAGAAAAAGACCGGAGCTAAATATTTAACTCCTCCTTTAATTTTTATTTTTTATTTTTTACTTTATCTTGTTAATTTATTCATTCACATGAAATCATAGGTATAGATGCGATTATTGTTTTTGACTACAATTAAATGGCTAAACAAGAAACTTAATAATTAGGTCAAGATGAATATTTGCGGACTTATAATGAATTGGTATTTATAATGAAGGCCTTCGCTTTGTTATTTCGAAATTTTACTACTAATAATAACACCAACTTTTCCTTAAATTTTCTTCTTCTTCCCTTATTTATTTATTTTTTTTATTTCAGCTTGGAAGTGTGGTATTTTACAGCATTGATTCTGTTTGCCGGGTACTTAAAGAATGCAGAGGTTGCAGTGGATGCTTTATCTATTTGGTAACGTTTTCAACAATATTCATCCCACAAGTACTAATTATACTTGGTGACATACATATTTGATATTACATACGTATATACATATATGTCTATATATATATAGTATGAACATGAGCAAATAACGTATAAAATCAACCAACAAATATTTAATACCCAGTAAGTAGATCACAATTTAAGTAGAGTCAAATAATACATACATCTAATATCTACCAGACTTCCAAACTTAGTGGGTGGAAAGTATTATATAGTTAGATTAGATTATGAGAAGCAAACTTAAAGCCGTTGGGTGGTTGAACCATATTGTGCATGTGGATGCACAAATATTGAATAATAATTATTAGTATTATTTTAAAGTAATGTAGTTTATGAAAATTATTGTCGACTAATGTTGAAAAAAAAAAAGGCTAATTCACCAAATGCAATTTACAGAATCTTCTATTAATGTCGGTATGGTTAGCGATTGACTTTTATGCAAGAAATTGATACTCATAAAATATTTGAATTTCTGAAATCGGTACAATTATCAAACAAAAAAAAAACAGATCTTTACTTTCCCAAATAGCCTCTAGGCCTTTTCATTTGCAATGCAACAACATTTTTTATTGTTATTTTAAAATACTGCACTTCATGAAAATTAAGATTTCTAAGGTAGCTTTTGGCAAGTCATGAAATTGTAACGTTGTTTCATATTTCCTACGATTGAACCACATAACTTGGTCTGCCAAATAGTTTCAAACTAGCTGTTAAAAATTTATAATCGCTTACAAGCTCCAAATCTTGTTGCCAAACAAACTATTCATATTTTTTTAAAAAAAACTTGTATAGTTACATATGATAATTAATCGCCTTTCGGAAATTAGATTGAATAGTGAAAAAAAAGAGGCTAAACCCAAATGTGGATTAACTGACTTTGGTACATACTGGTTGACAGTTTTACTTGAAGTCTTATCTTAATTGATGACTGAAGTGGAAAGACAATTTTTAAACTTATTAAGATCATGAGACAGAGGTGGTCTTCTGTTTTTAATTAAGGTTCACAAACTATGAACAGAATATTGAGCAGTACCCAATAATATCCATTACAAAATTTACCAAATGGTTCAAATTGCTAAATCTGATTATCTATTTGTTCTGTTAAATTTTGCAGCATGAACATATTGTGGTGGGCTGCAATGATAGCCCTTGGATGCAATGCAGCCATAAGGTTAGTAACAAACCTTCTCTGATTAAAATCAGGTTAAAACACCCATAAGTTTTTTTTTTTAAATGGTCAGAAACAGAATTTCTAACAGAAAATAATATGTAAATATGTATGTATGCAGTGTAAGGGTGTCCAATGAATTGGGGGCAGCGCACCCAAGAACAGCAAAGTTTTCAGTGGTGGTGGTGGTGGTAACTTCATTTTTTGTGGGTCTCATCTTTGCACTTATCCTTGTTCTTGCTCGAAATCAGTATCCGGCCTTATTTGCGGACAATACACAAGTCAAACAACTTGTATATAAACTCACACCATTGCTAGCACTTTGCGTTCTTATTAACAATGTTCAACCTGTTCTCTCTGGTAATTACTATATACGCCTCTTCACCTGTACTTTCTTTTTTCTTGTTTCTAATGGAGTTTTTTTTTTGTATTTTTTTTTTTTTTTGACTTGTTTAAATATCCTTAATCTCGGTAATTAGGTTTGTGGATTTATCAAAGAAATAGAAGAAAAATGGGCGAAGGATAACCAAAATTGCTAATATTCATAGAATTAGAAATTAGGGTTAAATAGCCTTAAATACCTTGTATTTTTCTTATTTATTTATTTATTTTAATTTAATTTTGAACTCTATTGTCAATTGAATTGCTGAAGACCTAGTTTTTTTAATAAATTTTTGGACGAGAAATAACTAACGAACATGAGCATTGATTGCCTCAAATTACTGTACGTATGTATGAATCGGAATCTATTGGTTCTCAATTGAAATCGAGACTAAAAATCAAAACCGTAAATGATGCAGCCATAGATAGATGGTCTGTTTGTTTGTTTGTTTGTTTGGTTTTTTCTATTTTTTATTTGTATTTTAACGAAGTGTATTTGTCCTAGAAATTAAAATATTCCAAAAAAAAAACAGTAGCAAATCAAGAAAAAGGAGAAGGGAATGACAAGTAAACAATATTATTTTTTTTCTTTTTTATTTTATTTTGGTTCCCACAAGTTTTTGCTGGCAACCAAACCAGGAAAAGCACTTTAATTCGATTTTTCTTTTGTAAATCCATGAACCAATAAAACTATGTAATTTTCTCTAAAAGTAGAGTGTAACTACTGTTGCAGGGGTGGCAATTGGAGCAGGATGGCAAGCTTTTGTTGCATATGTGAATATTGCATGCTACTATGTCTTTGGTATTCCTTTGGGGCTTATTATGGGTTACAAACTCAACTTGGGGGTAGAGGTAATTAAGTGCATTTCTCTTTGTTCCTATTACTATCTCTATACATTAATACTAAATAACACCAAAGCATTGAACCCTCAATTTATGTGAACTGAAATGCTTAGTTTTCTCATAATTTCACATATTATATGATTGATAATTTTCAGGGGATTTGGTATGGCATGCTATTAGGAACTGTTGTACAAACCTGTGTCCTGTTTTGGATGGTCTATAAAACAAACTGGAACAAAGAGGTAACAAAGTGTATACTACTAGCTAACAGATAATTCCATAAACTTAAACACCCATGATCAAATATTCTAAAACTTCTAGAGATTCCATTTGAATATAATTTATATTTTCTGTTTTGACTAATTAAACTATGATCTTTGATATGACATGCAATGCAGGCTTCGATTGCTGGACGCAGAATAAAACAATGGGGAGGGGAACCAGATGCCAAGAACAACGATGTGGAGAATTTAATCAGCTAAATCTATATACTCGCACAAGATTATGAACACAAGTTGCGCCTGTTTTTTTAAAAAATCCAATTACAGTATTAAAGCATGAATAATCGGTAAAGAAATTTTTTCTGAGTGCAGTTCTTGTTTTGATCTATAAATGTGAGTTTTTTTAATTGGAATTTTGTGGTCAAAGTGTGAAAAGAGCTCCTTGTGATGTTAAACAACTCATAGCTCGTTGATTTCGTGTTTTGCTGTACCAAAGTGTGGTTTTGTAACTCCTAAAAAAAAAGGATTAAAATTTCTGGTTGGAGATGATATGGAGGGCTTACATCTTACATAATTATTTCATGTGGACATGAATGAGTAATGCTATGGTCACACTTATGTCACTAACAAAATTCACTAACAGCAGTAAAAGACTAAAGTTTTTTTTTTTTTTTTTTTTTTTTGGTAATCGGGGGTGTCCGGGCCAGCTTGCGCGCACCTCGACTAATCCCCCGAGGCCTGGAGGCGCCGGGTGAATACTCCAGTGGCCACGCCCCCCATGACTCGAACACTAAACATCTTGGGTAGTACACCCAAAAAACTTACCACTCGGTCACAAGGGACTTGGTTGTAAAAGACTAAAGTTACTCATGACAGTCCCTGATGATAGTGGATTTTGTTAATGAAGTTGATGTAACCATATATATCATTACTCGGACATGAATAGAGGTTTAAAATGAGACCACCCAAAAAGGGGTGGCACACCTCTGACTATCCATTGGCCCTTGGACGTAACAACTAAAAGAGTACGTACTTTTTCCTTTCGTTTCAAATTAAGAAGTCTTTTTTTGTTAGAATTTCAATTATTTAAAAAACTTTTTGATTTTGATTTTTTTTTTTGTAACTTTCAATTACTAGCCTTCATTTAAGTTTAAAATTCTAGCATCACCTTAATTAAAAGTGAGAAAGCTTTACGAATAAAGGGTAAATTTGAAAAGGACCTAATTAATAGTATATTAACTTTCAAATAGAACTCTTAGAATGGAACTTTCAAAAAAGGAACAAAAGACTCTTATATTAGGTTGGAATAAATATATATATATATATATAATTTTGGCAAAATCATAAGAAAATTTAAAATAGAGTAATAAATGGACCCGACGGCTCTGACCCATTCGACCTCATGCACGGCCCATTGTTCTGAATGGACACATTACGGGCCATGCTAGCGGCTAATCGCAACACGTCCCATTTTGACACGTCTGGGCTATACCACAACAAACTCTCTCTTTTTTTTTTTTTCTTCTTCTTCTTTCTTTTTTTTTTTTTAAAAATAATTTATGTGGTGAGCATTGGCATTTCAAACATGTGTGATATTGACAACTATATATAACATTATTACCAACTTGACAACACCAAAAAATAGACACAACACAATATGATTTCAGCCCTCATGCATGTTGAAAACAATGTTTTATACTATATAATATATGCTTTCTAACCATCAAACAATAGTTTAACAAAGACTAGCTAACTTACACAGGTATCATTGTTCTCATCATTTTTGTGGAAAATTTGCAATCTTTATTGATTTTAATTACAACTGGAAATGCTAGATTCTCTTTCTTCCGTTTATTTATTTATTTATTTATTTTTTCATTTTTTAAGTTTTTTTTTAGTTTTTTTTTTTTTTTAATTTTTTTATGGAGAGCTCGGATTATTCAAGTTGTGAGTTGTGACGAAATATTATACGAATTTGGCATACACAAAAGCAACACACTGGGTGTGACATAAAGAACACATGGGCTCACTGATATAGAAGCTTTAACACTGAACAATGCTACAAAAACTCAGACATCAGTTCCATGGGGCTGCTTTGCATTAACGGATACAGGCCAAAAATAAGTGATATATAAGTCAAAAAACATATGTAAACTAACAAACTGAAATGCTTATCATTTTCTAATAGATTTACAAACCGACAGCAACCTTTACAAATTACACATCCGTAACGAAACTATAAACACAAGTCTGCAATTTTTTGAGAATTTCACTTGCTAACGATACTGCACCGAATTGCAATTCATACTATTAAAATACACACATTGTCTTGAAAAATTTCAGGGTCAATGCCTATAAGAGCTATGTATTAGAATTTGGAACAGTTCATTTGATCTTTTAACTTCTATATTGTTCATAACATGCATATGAACCATTAACTAATTTCTAACCAACTGTTCATTGACTTGCATTAAGATTATAAACAGAAAACATCTGGGGAATGCTAAACTGTTCAGTACTTCTCTCCCCTAAAGACAAAGACTATACCTTAATTTGTATTATTTAATTTGATTTTGGGTATGGTTGCACAAGTGTTATTATATATGCAGCTATATTAATGTTGTTGCCAGGGTGAGACCATAGGATCAAATTGGCAAGCTTTGTTGCTTACCACCATTTTTTGATTCACAATGTGCATTATGATTAAGAGTGGCTAAATATGCATATATATATATATATATATATAGCACTATGTGATTACATGTGATATGTAATATAATAACTATTTTAAAATGGAAACATGGGCTTCCCAAAGTTCAGAAGTGGGAGAAAGCTGTGATGCGGAATGGTGGTATCTCCGCATGGGAGTATTTGGTGCGGATAAATAATGAATGGACAAGATTGATCAGGGTATACCATCCAAGGGTGGCTGTTAATCCAACACATGGTCACTGACAGCATTTACTTTACAGCTGGCAGGTTAAATGTGCATTTAATGCCCACTAAACTGGTGCAGCCGGTTGTTGTAACAGATTGTAATATATTTCGTTCCTTCTGTAATAAATTGTGTTCCTCGTGTAAGAAATTGTGTTCCTCTCCAATAAAAATTGTACTTATAATGTATGTAACTATTGTAGAATTTAAGGTTGTTGGAGTGGCTGTTTATTAAATAGGAGCAGGTTGTTTATTAAATAACACATACCAACCACATCATTTATTAAACCCACTAAACTGGTGCAGCCGGTTGTTGTAACAGGTTGTAATATATTTCGTTCCTTCTGTAATAAATTGTGTTCCTCGTGTAAGAAATTGTGTTCCTCTCCAATAAAAATTGTACTTATAATGTATGTAACATTTTGTTGTACCATACCAACTACGTAGAATTTAAGGTTGTTGGAGTGGCTGTTTAATAAATAGGAGCAGGTTGTTTATTAAATAACACATACCAACCACATCATTTATTAAATAACAACACAAATGTTATAAAACAACCTAAAACAAAACACACAGATTGTTTCTTCCATTTATTTTTCTTCATTTGTTCATTTGTTGTTTAACATTTCAAGCATAAACAGATTATTTCTTACTTTCATTTTAATTTTCATTTCAAGCATAATCCAAGTATAGACATTTAGATTATACTTGAAGCCAATTGGATTACAGTTGAAGCCATTTGAAGCTCTCCCTACAAGAGAAGACAATAGTGTTTTGTGAAGTAGGTAATATTTATATTTGATGACTAATTTTTTTTTTTTTTGAAGTGTTCATCCTTTATTAGGTATTTGTTTCAACATTTTTGAAGTTACTTTAGTGTAGTAAAATAAAAAATGTGATACATACAACACTTTTTTATGCATTCTCTTACAAAACAAACATGATGTGAAAACAAATGTGATAACCCACTCGTACAAAATTTGTAGTAATATGAGTGTTTTTACATGTTTACTAAATAGTTTAAATGGAACAATAAGGGTACAATATTTCTTATTTATGAAACAATATGGGTACAATATATATTAAATATGGAACAATACGGGTACATAATATCTTTATCATAGAACAATAAGGGTACAGAATATATTAATCATGAAACAATAAGGACACAAAATTTCTTCATCAGAGAACAACAAGGGTACAAAATATATTAACCAAGGAACAACAAAGGTACTGAATTTACTAATCATGGAACTAAAAGGGTAATATATTACATGCATACTTAAATAGCTCACTACACAACCTTGTCTTGAAAATACATACTTAAAGCTAAACAAAGCATACCGTAACGAAACTAATCAGAAAGGAGGTCCAAACCAGATAAATCGCCATAGTATTCATAACAACAGAAAGGTTGTCCATCATCTCTTATTAGACACCCAGGAAGAAAACGTTGAAAATCCCGATCAACATCATCTTCAGTATAATCCGGTAGATTGGGATATACATCAGCATAAGATGGATCATCTTCAATATCTTGTATAGCAAAGACTGGGGGGTCATAATATTTTTTTACATCTTCGATTGCATGAAAACGCATCAATCGTCGTTTCATCTGTCGAATCTCTTGCTTCAGCAAATGTATGACCCGATCATCATCCCTATTTGGATTTTGCATGAAATCAGGAGCGCGAGAAATCGGTACTGGTAACCCGTGCCAACGACAATATACTTCGCACTCACACCTTATGCTAAACAATTTTGTCCATCGCAGATCATCTCCAATAAGAACTGCATTGTTTGGTAGTTGAGTGTGAGCGTCACCAATGATTATGTGTCCAACATTTGAGAAAGAGAAATTATAAGGTATTGGGGTGTTGACAAAAGAACGTCTTTTTCCGTACCAAGTTTGACCTTTAGGATCTGTGTAAGAGCAATATATATGCCATACATCGCTAATTGAAGGAGCATTACTAGCTCTTCTTCCCCTTCCTCCACTTCTCCCTCCACCTCTACCTCTTCTCATCGTTAGGAGATTTGCTACACATTATGTTATTTGCAACCCCTCTTGCTTTTTATAGAGTAGGAATTGTGCACTGTCAATAGATTTTAACTTGGAAATGACTACACTATGAATGAGGTTTCGTAGGAGGGACAGTACTATGTATAGGATACAGTGAATTGTCGACTTCAATCACTCACTCAGAAAGTTTAGTCACATCACTGAGAAATCGGAGCCTTTTCAATTTATTGAAAACTACAGTAGGTTTTGGACATCATTAATCAGACAATTTAGTCACATCACTATTGACATTTCCAGTGAAAGTTAGTCACATCACTCAGCTTTCAAACTTTTTGTAAAATTAATCTTGAATTAATTAAAAAATAGTATATTGCTAAGGAACTATTCCGAAGTAGGCAACAATAAGTGTTTTGGTGAGTAAGCAGCAAGAAGGGTATAGAATTTTTTAAGCATGGAACAAGAAGGGTACAAAATTTATTATCACTGGAACTATAAGGGTACATAATTTCTAAATCTTGGAACAAGAAGGGTACAAAATTTATCATCAATGGAACTATAAGGGTACATAATTTCTTTATCATGGAACAATAAGGGTACATAATTTCTTAATTTTGGAACAACAAGGGTACATAATTTTTAAATCTCGGAACAATAAGGGTACATATTTTCTTAATCATGGAACAACAAGGGTACATAATTTATTAATCATGGAACAAAAATAGTACATAATTTCTTAATCTTGGAACAAGAAGGGTACATATTTTCTAAATCATGGAACAATAAGGGTACATAATTTCTTAATTGGAACAACAAGGGAACATAATTTCTAAATAATGGAATTTCATTAAACATAGTCCATATTACACGCATACTTGTCATTTATTAATTCTGTTTGTTTTTCTAACAGCGTAAATTCCAATGGATGGTATGCGGAGATCCAAGGGAAAGTCGGTATGCACAGATTTGGATGAAGAAACTTGTTTGGGGAATGATTTACATGATGAAAGCGGATTAGATCACACATATAATGTTCGCACGGGGGTTGACAGTAATGACCCAGAAGCTGTACAGAGTAATGTTGTCCAACAAACCTTCGAATGTGGTTCAGATCAAGCACTACATGAAATGACCGAAGATGAAGTCCTTCGCATGACATTCAAATCCGAGGGTGAAGGGGCCAAATTTTACAATACTTATGCGAAAGTGGTGGGTTTTAGTGTACGAAAGGATGAATTAAAATACGGAAGGGACCAAATAGTCGTATCGAGACGTTGGGTGTGTTCGAGAGAAGGGGAAAGATGCCAAAAATATTTAGACCGTGAAGACAGGTCGAGGGAGCCCAAGGCCCTTACTAGAGTTAAATGTGGTGCATGCCTCCGTATTCGATTGGATAGAGCTAAGCAATATTATGTTGTGACAAATTTCGTTAAAGACCATAGCCATCCGCTATGTCCTCCTCAATGTGTGCCTTTCCTTTGGTCGCACCGGCAAGTTCAGAATTCAGATAAAGCTCAGATTAGTTCAATGCGCAGTGTCGGTATCAGACCTAGTAAGATTATGGACTACATGGTACATCAAGCTGGTTCATATGAGAAGGTTGGGTTCATTCAAAAAGACTTGTACAATTATGTTGATGTTGAACGTACATCGGAGCTTGCAGATGGTGATGCCGAGGGAGCACTGGCATATTTGTGTTCTAAAGGTGAGACCGATGAACAATTTTATTACAAGTTTGAGGTGGATGAGGAACATCAATTGTCTAGGTTGTTTTGGTCAGATGCAAGATCCCGTATCGACTATGATAGATTTGGAGATGTCCTAGCATTTGATACAACTTACCGTACAAATGCCTACAGGAAACCATTTGTCATACTTGCAGGCGTCAATAATCATTTCCAAACTACAATTTTTGGTTGCGCATTATTGGTCGATGAAACCGTAGATACCTACATTTGGGTTTTGGAGACCTTACTTGAAGCAATGAAGGGTAAGGCTCCGACTTCGGTACTAACTGATGGAGATAAGGCGATGCGGCAGGCCATTGCTAGCATTCTTCCTAACTCAGCACATCGGTTGTGCCAATGGCACATACAACGGAATGCCGTTACAAACATTCGTGTCGCAGGGTTTGGTAATGATTTTGACAAATGCATGAAGAGAAATTGCACGGTCGAAGAGTTTGAAGCATCATGGGAAGAGTTAGTTGACAAGTATGGGCTACACCATAACAAATGGATGAAAGAGATGTATGAAAAGCGTTTGATTTGGGCTGAGGCATACTTGAGGGGCCAATTCTTTGCCGGTATGAAGACCACGCAAAGGTGCGAAGGGATTAATTCATTTTTAAAAGGCTTTCTTAAAATCCGAATGCGGCTTTACGAGTTTGTTAAAAATTACGATAGAGCACTTCGACGTCTTCGCCACAATGAAGCTAAGGCGCACAATGACACGGAACAAACATATCCAGTTATGTCCACAAACTTGAGGCCCATTGAGACGCATGCTGCCAACATATTCACTAGATCGATTTTTATCATGTTTCGTGGTGAAATTAACCGTGAGACTAAATACTTTGTCGCAGAAAGGGTGAATGGACCGACGTACGTTAATTTTTACTTGTCCAAATATCCACAGCCCACTTCGCGATGGAATGTTATTTCCAATCACCATGAGGGGACAATTAAGTGTTCTTGCATGCGGTTTGAGTCTGTTGGAATACCTTGTTGCCATATGATATGTGTAATGAAAAATGAATACATGCAGGAAATCCCTTTTAGTTGTATCACACCAAGATGGTTGAAAAGTGGCCTTGAATGGGCGGAAATGGCAAACTGCTCATCTCTAAATTGTAATAATTTTCAGCACACTCAAAGTCAACTTGCACGTCTCCAATTGTTCAATAAGAGGTGTGAAGACATGGGACACTATGCTGTCTTAACGGAGGAAGGATGGACCGATGCAAATGATACAGTCACAGAACTAACATGCCGTTTGAAGGACCTATGGAAGAAGAAGAATGGGACAGCAAAGTGTACTACTGGTTTTGGTGTAAAAGACCCAGCCCCAGTTGAGACAAAGGGAAGTAAAAGGCCAGGCAGCAACAAACAAAATTTAAAGCGCTGTGGTTATTGCAGGTAATAAATTATATACAACTTCTATTAATCTAAAATTTACATGTACATCAGAGGCACAATATTTCTTATCACATAAAGAAAAAGGGTACAAAAAATCATATCACAGAAACAAAAATGGTACAAAACATCTTACCACAGAAACAAAAAGGGTACAAAATATATTATGACAGAAACAAAAAGGGTACAACAAATCTAAATTTTTTGGTGATTCCCCCCTAAACTAAACTTATATTTACCAAAAAGTTACAGTTACATGTGTTTCTTATAACAAAACAAGAACAGAACACAGTTTCTTATAACTGGAACAAAAAAAGGTCTATCTATCCAACCACAAGCCTTATAACCACAACCTGTACCAAAAAAACCATTCAACCCTTACAACCAACCCTTAACAAAAATTTCATTCAACCCTTACAACCACAACCAATTCATTCATTGATGACCCGTTCCAAACTAAATGAAAACCTGCAACAACAAAAAAAAAAAACCAAAAAAACAACATTACAAGTTATAAGTAGTAAAATGAAAGTAAATAGATTAGCATTTTACATCTTCTATGTGGTATAGAAATTAACATTGATATTTACAGATGCGTTGGACACACAAGAACAACATGCCCAAAAAATCAACCTAATCGGTCCACTCAACAAGATGATGTTGAAGTTGAAGGTGGTGGACGGGTTACTGCTAGCCGAAGCAAGAGCTTATTTTGTAGCCCAAATAAAAAACGATCTACAACGCCTGAATTTGGGATGCATACTCCATATAAAAAGGATACCCGCACACCAAATATGAACAACTACAGCGAATTCGATGATGGAGCAACTACATTGAACACTCCGTCGAGTTCAAGAATCGACATTAACAATATTGATGAGGTAAGCATTATCGATTGCTCATGTTATTTGGAAGTGTACACTGCAGTCTTAGTTTAGTCTTAAACAATCATGTCTTTCCACCTATCAGCACAACATGAATTACACATGGGATTTTGAGTTCAATGGTGGAGCAACTACAATGAACAATCCAACGACTACAAGAGTCGACTTAAACAATATCGATGAGGTAGGAATCCCCTCTTGCTGATATTTGTTACCAAAATTGTGCTTTTGGTTGTGGTTGTCAGGCCTCTAAATTGTACGCTGCCCACTGAGTATAGTAATTTTAAACCATGTCTTCTACCCGTGTAGCCCAACAGGAATTACACATGGGATTTTGAGTTCAATGGCGGAGCAACTACAATGAACAATCCATCGACTACAAGAGTCGACTTAAACAATATCGATGAGGTAGGAATCCCCTCTTGATGATATTTGTTACCGAAATTGTGCTTTTGGTTGTGGTTGTCAGGCCTCTAAATTGTACGCTGCCCACGTAGTATAGTAATTTTAAACCATGGGTATCATGGTAAATATATATCATGCTTCCCTACCACTCACACTTGAGTAAGTGAATTCATGTTTATTGAAGCATTTGTTTTTCTCTTTTCTTTTTATTGTCCACCTAGTTTTAGTCTTTTGGCTTAAGTTGTTAGGCCTATAAATTGTAATTATAAACCATGTCTTGTACCCTTGTAGGCCAACAGGAATTACACATGGGGATATGAGTTCGATGAAAACAAATTTTGAGGAAAGAAGACAAGTGAGTCCTTACTTTATTACCTCTATCCTTGCTGCTGGGATGTGTAGGATGCAACTTTCTGTAGTACCTCTTCCTTAATTGTGTTGTATTCACTTGTCACTAGATCTACAAGAATCCTTTGTCGGGCTTCTTCAGATCCAAACTACAAAGTTGTTATAATTAACGTACTGAATTAATATGTGAATTAAGTTGCACTACCATTATCACAAAGTTTTTAGGATGAATATTTACCGTGAACTTGGTTCCGGGGTTGAGGTCAAGGAGTTGCATGTACATTATCACATATACCCCACAGTCATACCCATTCTTCTGTTTAGGGATCCAGCCTACCCTATGGTGTTCAAATAAGCTTATTGAGCTACTATATTCATTCCCATAGTACTGGATCAACATCATATCCACAAAGCTTACAATCCTTACAACCAGCTTGTCACGAGCTCTGAGTTTTTGCTTATCAGGCAGTGAGTCTAAAATAAAGATCTTTTGCAAGGGCAAGTCAATGACACACAGAAACCAATGGGCATTGTTGTCATTCATGGGTATAAAAATCTGCATTACAAGCAATATCATTTAACAGCAATGCTACCAACGATAAACAAATATTTTTCATAACAAGATTAAGACCATACCCTCTCAACACTTCTGAATGCGGAAGTATAACGACCAGTTCCAAAGTAATTCCTTGACATTTCACTACAAGAGGGCGGGGTGCGAGCAGTAATTTGTGTCTGTAAAGGAAACATTTTTATTATCTTGGTATTTTTAAATTAGTTTGAAAGTTTCAATTGTCTTACCGAAAAGTATGTCGGCAAATACCATCTTCTGCATTTCCCATTATCGTGCCGACACCTCTCTTCATATGTTAGCCTCACAACCGCAAGGTTGATTATCTACACAATTCGTAGCATGTTAATATTCTTATTCGGTGAAATGCTAACTGTAGGGCATTGATGTTAATGAATTTTCTTGAATACTTACAAGGTCAGTGACCCACTCTCCTTCCCGTAGCCACAAGAGCGTCTCACGGTCCCCCTGCTCCAACTCATATCTTACAATGATATCCCTGCATTTTTTTAAAGAACAAATTAATGAAATGAAAATTAATGTATATTGGTTAGAATGGTCACTTATGACATACTTTAGAGGCTGACTCTGGTCGAGAACGTAGTCGACAATGTTCCTCTCTTCTTGTGTGATTGCTGGAAGCGTAAGCTCAATAGTTGGAGGATCGGGCACTAACTGCTGAACACGTTCAATAGTTGGGGGATTGGACAATAGTTCCTCAACCTGAATAAATGGAAATTATCAATTATTAAATATTAAATCCAAGATTTTATTAGTTCATGCCTCCGGTAAATTTTCTCACTAAATTATGCATCATTGGAACATGTGTATTCTTCTAACAACAATGTATTTGGTTTCTCTATGTATTCTTCAACCTTGAAATTTGAGCCTTACAATAAAAAAAAGCTTTGAATTAAATACCATCTCCTTCTTTGCTGAAATTCAGCCCCTTTTTTGGTTGAATGACAAAGTTCTATGAGAAAAAAATAAAAGGAAACATGAAACAATTCCTTATATTGGCATAAAAGTGACTGACCTTCTTCTTAACCTGCCCCTCGAAAACAGCCACTGGCACTCCCCTCTTCCTTGGCTTTGACGTACCGGCAGTGTACGGAGAACGTGTATATCTGCTAGGTAAACGCTTGTCTTGTACACGCGTGCGAGGGGGGGGTTTTGAGGTTACTTCATGTTCACCCTCCATTTTTCGCGTGGCTTTTTTCCTGGGGGATCGTCGAACTTGACTGGTGTTTTCTAAACCCTTGGGTGGGGGGTGCTTGCGTTTCTTAGCAGCTAGGGGAATGCTTGACAATTCATCTACAGGAGTAGAAGCTTTAGTCACCTTCTCTGATGGCCGCAATGAATCGGGGTCAATCTTATAATTCTTTGCTGCAACTTTGGCTGAATTATTAAAAGAACCGCGCGGGGTGGAGTACTTGCTTTTTGTAGCAACTGGGGGGACTGGAGAATAGATACGTTCATTAGGAAATGAACGTGACTGATTTCTTTCATATTCTTCATTTTTTGGTGATTCCCTAAATGATGGTGATTTCTCTCTTTCACGTTGTTGTTGGTGTCTACAGGCCACCAAATTATTCACCACCCTGATAGTGTCACCCAGTTCCTCTTTCACAGAATTGAAGTTTTCTAAAAGAGATCGAATGTCCCTTTTCATTTGGACAAGTTCAATGTCAACCTTGTCCATCCAAGTGTGCAGCCCATCCTTTCGAGGGGTTTCCTTCAATGGTTCGGTTACGATTGGCGGGGTATCCTTTGGTGGTTGTTCATTGGGCGTCACCAACAAAATCTGTTATTCAATTTAGAAACAAAAATGATGTATACTTAAGATAATGCATCTAAACATTTAAGTATAAATAACAAATAGTTCAATGAATGGTACATTATTATACCTTTTTATTTGTAAACAATCCCTTGTTTTGAAGAAATCTCACTCGGGCATTTACTTCTTGATTCCCCCACATCCCAATCAATGGATACGAAGCAGTTTTGGTAAAAGATGAAGGCAGCCCAACAGGAATAAAATTTTCAAGGTAGAACAACTACAAATATTAGAAAAATTAAGAAGTTAGTTAGATTTAGGTTAATTTACTTTGAATGGATACATCAATAAATTATAATAGGACATCGAAAGAATGTTACCATCAAGAAGAGCACGCAACCACTCACTCCGACTTGCTTATTTTCCTTGTAATTATGGATGCCCCTCACAAGGAAGTCCAACACTAACTTCGCCCAATTCTTCTTCGACAAACTCGATACATCCAATAGTGCGTGTAGCAAGTTTTGATTAATGCCCGGCTTCATGCTCGGGCATAAAAAGCCTCCCAAGGCAAGCAAAGCGACCTTAACCTTAAACTCATCGCCATGTTCTTCAGTTGATTGTAAGTCTTCCCTCAAGTCTTTTAGACTCAACAACCCACTTTTGAAGCCATACTTTACACTCATTTCAGTGATGGCATTTGATGACAGCCCTTCTATAATTACTTCAGACCCTTTGGCACTGACACCCATGATGTGCTCGACATCGAGAGGGGTCACCATAAGTTTTCTGCCATGTGCAGTCAATGCACATTCTGCGGGATCAAAATTATTCACCAACCACTCACAAAAACGGTGGTTTACTCTTGTACACCGAAGGTGTATGAGAGAACCAAATCCAATGGCCTTCATTGCCTCCAATTGTTGACGTGTAAACTTTGACACAGTGTTGACAATTACGGGCAACGAAATTCGTGTATCTATCCTAGATTTTTTCTGTTAAGCAAACATAAATAGTTCCTGTTATTACTTTGACGCCATTTAAATAGATGTTGACAACAAAATTGTATACCTTTTGAGTAGACATCCAGTCTTGATAAACTTTGGATGCCTCCTTAACTTGTTCCTCAAATGGCTGCTTGTCAACCTCATTCATTTCATTCCACATTCGACTGCATTCTTGTTGCATCTCATTTTGTTTCTTTTTGTCTCGACCATCAATCTTCACTTGTTTGCATCTTACTTGACTGCATTACAGTACCCATAATTAACATTGTCACATGCTGTGGAATAAAACAACACATAAGGATACACAATGAATTTTACTTACTAAAAAAGCATGTACGCTGATAAAGGCTTCTTTGGTTTTTCAACCACCTGTGGACCCTTTCTCTTTTTTGCCCTCTGCTTTATCCTATATTTATAGAAAACAATTATACTCAATTTCATTCGATAATGGTGTTATGATTTTTGAAATTCGCTGACTACCTCATATTTCAAGTTGGTTTCAACCACAACAACTTTAAACGAATCACAAAGCCTCCAAGCAACAGATTTTCCTAAAGTTCAGAACAATAAGGGTACAAAATTTATTATCACTGGAACAAAAAGAGAACATAATTTCTGATAACTGGAACAAAAAGAGTGCAAAAATTATATATATATATATACCTTCATATATATATATACATATATGGAGCTAGTTTATTATTGAGCTATTGTTACGAACTTAAAAGGTCGTGGCTTAACTTAGAAAATTAACATTGAATAGAGAAAATATAAGAAAATGGTTGAATGGAGGCAACCGGGACCTCCAAATGATTAATTCGAGGGTATTCGGCGTCCAAGGTTAGATAGACTAATACAAAATGAGTTTAAACTTCTACATTATAATTCCATTAGCAACGACTTAAATACTTTGTGGAGTGGTGGTTTTAACTGCTGGATTTTGGAAGGCTACTTTTGTTTTTGTTTTACTTTCTTGGTAACCATACTCTGTGGTAGGTGAGCAGGTCCGACCATGATGATGATGTGGTCTTTCCTCTTCACGTGATGGTGTAAGGCTTCTACACATGTACACTTTTTTCTTTTTATTTAGTTAACCCTTTTCCGAAAAAAAAAAAATTTATACATGATCCCACTAACTCTTCCATTAACAAGCAACTATCTAGGAAACCCCACTAACCCACTAACTATTACACTTTAGCAGATAAAATTATGTAATACAATGTTGTTGGATCTTTTCTTTTTTAAGGTAACCTTTCAAACCTTCGTTTATCCAATGTTGTTGGATCTCCTCCTAATTCAACACAAAAGCTGAACATTTTTTGAAAATGGGTATCACAAATAGTGTGTTTGAAATTGAATCTGTGCAAGGCGCATATTGTCAATCACGTGTCTTCTTACTTCAATAATATGAATAAATACATTTGTGACTTCGAAACCTAAAAAAATCAACTTAGCCAGGTTACTTCATATAGATCAAAATCTAATCCAATAAGTCAAATGTACCTTTGTAGTTTAGACATGCCTCATTCTTCAATTTTCTTCAATGAAAAGACAAATGTTGGAATAGCCGCATCAAATTCTGAAAAGTCACTAATTGATGAAGTTCAAGAGAGCACAAGTGTTTACAAGAAATGCAGGAATGGATTAAGTAATATCAAGTAAAAATCTTGAAACAAAGAGATAATTTATCATAATACATATTGGATCAAAGTTAAGAGCCTGATAAGTCTTATAATTCCTCATATAAATAATAAAAAAAATGCATCTTAATAAATAAAGCCACAGATAATAACTATATTATAGAATCACAATCAATTACGACTTCTTGTGTTTTGAACCATTTATTTCGAATGCACTTCAAAATATTCCTACTAACCTTAGAGCAGTGGATTTTTAAAGGCAAGGGAAACAATGGGTGAGAATCTCTGGACCATTGTCTGTGGAAAATCTGAGTGCTCATATGAATGCGGAGGGAAGTTAAGTTTGGGTTTTTGGGTCACCATAGGTCCATATTCATGTCTCAACAACAGTTTGGTGGTCTCTATTGACATTATTCTCCTTTTCATCTTCCTTCTTATGCTCATATATAAATCATCCTCATCCAAGAAGATAGCCTCTCCGCACTCTCAAAACTATTCACTACCCCTAGTATTACTTTCAATGTGTATCCTATCAATTGTCCTACCAAGTGTAACTACTTATCTTCTCCGTGTATGTCTAAACCATCATATTTGTTACTCATGGAACAAGAAAGGTACAACATTTTTCTTAATCACTGGAACAATAAGGGTACAAAATTTATTATCACTTAAAACAATAAGGGTACAAAATTTATTATCACTGAGAACAAGAAGGGTACAAAACTTTCTTAACACCTAATGTGGGGAGAAACCCAAAATCCAAACATTTTTTGTAGAGTAACAGGGTTGGGACAAACCCCAAAAAATAAAGAGGAACACGGTTCCAACAACTACAAATTAAAAGCAATTTTCTCTCAAAAAAATTAATGACAGAGAGCTCTGCTTTTGCTTCTTCAGGGGACTTGCAGAAAATTAGAGTGTGTGTGTGTGAGAGAGAGAGAGCGAGAGAGAGAGAGAAAGAGAGAGAGAAATTAGAGAAATTAGAGAAAAAAAATACCTTCTCACAGGTGGTGCTAGTGATGATGATGGGTGGTGGTCTTCGGTGGCGATGGTGGGTGATGGGGTGGCGGTAATGATGGTGGGTTTGGGTTGACAGTGGTTGGATGGTGGCGGGATGGTGGTCGGACGGTCCCCACAGCCGTGCCCACTACTTGCTTAGAGAAGACAGAGAGCTCTTCTTCCTTAGCCTCGCCCACAGCCGTATCACAGACTTCACAGCCTTGGCCTCCTTGTTTAGAGACAGAGAGAGATTTGGGCGCCTTGGCCTCCTTGTTTAGAGACAGAGAGTGAGAGTGAGAGTGAGTGAGAGAGAGAGATTTGGGCGGGATGTTGTGTTGTGGTAACTTGTTACCGGTTGGGTGGGTATGAGAGAGTGAGAGAGAGAGAGAAACCACTGGTTTTGCTCTTTTTTGAATTAAGAGCCTAGATTAAAAGAACCATCAATCCAATGGTCAAGAATTGTCTGCACCGATACGGATGAAACTGCTCTCCGTATCACAGCCTTCCCCTCAGAAGTGACACAACTAGAAAATTGAGGATGTGTACTTTATATCCCCTGATGTCAAATCAAACTATAGAAACTTCTTTAATAGTTAAAAAGATTACACTTACAATATCCCTTGATCGAGGTTCTTTAGTCAATTGTCAGGACGATCACTATTAAAATTTGGGTAACTTGCCTTTTGTTGCCTTTTGCTCCTTGGTTTGTCTCTGTGCCATTTTATCCTTTTACTAGTACGTGTCCGTGCCCGTGGAGCACAGCTAAAAAAAGGGAGAATTTTTCGAACCCCTAAAAGTGCAATCAAACTTTAGGAAAATGCAATGCAATTATGTAGTATATGGTACGCATAAGTAATAACAATGCAGTCACACCAAATCTATAGAGGTAATTGCTCAACATCCAGTCGCATTATTCTTAAATAATTAGTGTCTCCCAACTAAACTACACTGTTAATACAATCTGAGTTCATTCAATAATCAGAAACACAAACTATCAAAAAACAATCTACTAAACCACAATGATAATAATAAAAATAACAATTACAATAATAGCAAAAGCCAAAAAATAATAATAATAATAATAATGATAATAATTAAAAAACCGGCTGAATGTTCATCCCTAATGTCCGCTTGCCAAAAAAAAAAAGAAAAAAAGTAGAACAAATCTAAAGGTACCATAAGTAAGGCTTTGCTAAAGTAGAACATGAAAAGAAAAATGTACTAAACCATACCATATATGAGTAAACTTCACTTACTAACAGTGCATAAGCCATTGATCTTATTGCATCAATTGTTGTAAACAAAATGTTAAATGTGTGACAGTTATACCATTTACAGAGATACATAAAAACATTGAACCTTAGAAACTCCAAACAACGGCCACCATGATTGAAAGAAGGGTCGAGAAAGAGGGACTACCGAGAGAAGCATCACCAAATTACCTCCTGTATAGTATAAGTTTCAAAAACAAATCTGGAAAAAAAGGTGGGGGGGGGGGGGGGGGCTAAAACAAAGAAAACATACTTCTTATTTCAAGCAAGAAGCCGAATACCTGGACATGATCAAAATTTTGGATGTTACATTTGCACTTTTAGAACAGATAGACCAAAAATTACACCAAACCAAGCCTTATAAAGTAAAAATTAAATTTTAGAAAAGCATTACAAACAGGGGTTGTTTGGTATGTTTTAAGCTCTATATATGGCCTGAAAAATACACAAAAAAAAAAAAAAAAAAAAAAAAAAAAAAAAAAAAAAAACCTCAACAAAGCATGTCATGTTTGGGGGCTGCTTTAAGCTCTAATTGGGAGGTAAAAATGAAGCAAAATAGGGGCTATTTATACCTCTATTTAGGGGCTAACATATTCAGCAAAGGAGAAGATAATGGGGACACATCAAATAGACAGCAATACAACAGCAAGGTTAGAAAACTCAAACAGTTTTAGGAAGATATCCCCATAGAAGCAAAGTATAAGATAAGGCATAATTTGTATACCTTTGTTGAATTTACCAAGACACTTAATTAGGTTTCACATCCTTATAATAACTCAAGCAAGCAAAATCTAATTCGTATACCTTTGGTAAATTTCTCATCAAGACTGAATTTGGCTTCACATCCATGAATTGCTCATCCGTAACGACCACTTGCAAAACAAATAAAAAATTGGAGAGATAGGTCTGTTTGATTTTTAAAGTGTATGTAGGGTGTATCTGTGGGATGATAGTGAATAGAGGTGTGAGATTACTGTGAGATTCAAAATGAATCAAAAAGAGAGATTCGAGATTGTTGGGAGTTTGAATGGTTTGCTTGAGCAGAGGGAAAGAATTGTGAGTGTATTCATATAGATTATATAGATTACTTATCAGTAACTCAAAAAATTGAAACTTTGAAATAGATGACTAACCTTTTTCCTTATTCTTTCATTACTTTTCAAACAAATTCATATGCCCAAACGTGGAAAGAAAGAAAAAAGAAACACAAAAGAAGAGAGATAACAATCAATAAAATCGGAAAAATATGTAATCTCAAACCTAGAAATCGCATTACAGTTTTCAAAGAATTGCATCATTCGTAAATAATCCCCAAGTTTTATACATACACTAGAATTCTCGAAGAAAATGACATTCATTAGTTAGATACAAATATAGTGGAGACACTTTGGGATACATGATGCATGTTATTTAAAAGCTTGAATGCTTTTTTGCACCTTCTTCTTTTTCCGATAAACATGTTCTTTTCCTTGATTCAGGTTTGTAGCTGTCCACATTATACCCATCTTAGAAAACACAGATTCACCTGAATAAAAAACATATATATTACGGAAGTTTCTCCTTTGCGGTCATGGCTTTGATTTTATATGAATCAGCTCAGAAACTAAGCTATATTAAACAAAACAGGTTGACAGCACAAAACAAACCTACAATATCAAGTCCCACCCCAGATGGGTCAATTTTAAATTGTGACTGATTACCTGGACAGAAATGAAAAAAAATAAAAATAAAATATCCTTTTCCTTGATTCTATAAAATAAAATAACTGTATCAAGTCCCACTCCAGGCAGTGTCCAATTTCCAAGTTGTAAAGATCAGTGCACTCAACAAACAGGCAATAAACTAGGGGCATGTTTCAAAATAAAGGAGCCCTAAGGAGGATGCAGAGACTCTTTCAAAGAAGGCAATGTTAAGTAGAAATCAGAAGCAGCATTAACAAAAACCAATGTTAATTGATTCTTGGGAGGTTGAAGCAACATTACCTTATCTAGACGGTGAGATCTCACCTCCAAAAGATTCGTTTGTGAGGATGATCACCATTACCTTCGCACTTCCCTGCCTTTAAGTCATAGAGCTCCATTTGGTAGCTGAAAATAAATAAACATTCATTTTGTAAACCGATTTTTCACTCTTGAAACCAAAATTAATGTGAATAGCGAACAACTTACCAATCACAAACTAATAGTATATTAATGATAGAGAATAAACAAAATAAACAATGATTTTCAGCAACCATAACCAAGGAAAACATAACAAAGGAAGTGAAAAGATCAAGAAAACCAATGATCAAGCAAATCATTGATACTGAATTTTTAAGGTCCCATAGTTAAGTTTCAACAAAGAAAATGTTGTCATTGAGTACCTGGGTTTTGAAACAAAATGAAAATGGTCCGAGACTCAGATCAATCATCAACATGACCACCAACAAAGCTGCTCCATACGCAATTTCCTCTGAACTTGGATGTCTACGACATACAAACTGGAGCTTTATAAAAAAAAAATGTATTCTAGCTATGAAAGAAATCAGATTTTGTAAAACCTTACATTTGATGTGAATGCATGTACCAAAGGAAGAAAAAAAATAAACATTAGTTGATGTAAATAACATTAACAAAATACATTCTCTGATCCAATTTCGCTTACGTTTATATACAATAACTCATACCTCTAGGGGCACGGACCCAAAAAACAAAAAAACAAAAAACTAAAATGGTTTCTTCACACCATATGAACTTACACAAAAAACATTATATATGATAAACATGGTCATTAACAACATTAACATAGAAACATTCCATATACACAAAACAACATTAACACTCCCTCCACAGTGTATTCAATGTTTTGGCAAATTGTGAATTTTCGTCATCAATTTGGAGAATGTGTAAGTATCGATGTCAATGTACTTCGGCCAGTACGGTGAGTGCACACGAATCTGAAAATAAACAATAATTATATTCACTTGTGAATCTTGAAGATGATAAATTAGAAGCAATATTTATTTATTATTTAGCATTACCTTGTTGGGGCGAGCATTTATGTTGTCAAATTCTCTTGCCGCATCTTGCCAATTCCATGATACATTTTTTCACCAATTCTGAAAAAGTATTTATTGAAGGTCAAAATTCTCAAAAAAATTATATTGAGAATACTCAGTCATTATCCTGCCCTATTTTTTCTACCTTTATTTATTTATTTATTTATTTGTGTATACATTGACATTTACCTGTAAGTCATTATATAAGGACCTCGGGATAAACAATGTTTGTCGTTGAATCTGTATTCCCATCAGTCAGAACACTTATACGATCAAAGGATGTACATATGGATAAAACGACATATAATTGTCCATGACTAAATACAGTGGTCCGCAAATCAATCCCAACAAAGTTCACTGATTGACCCTGAGATTTATTAATTGACATTGCGTATGCCAAGCGGACTGGAAATTGACGCCTCGTCATAGTAAAAGGTAATTCAGTTGATGAAGGAGCCAATGAGATCCTGGGAATAAAGGCTAAGTTGCCAGCTTTATCACCAGTCAAAATCAACCCTTCAATTACACGCGAAGCAGTTCTGACAACCATCAATCGTGTGCCGTTGCAAAGTCCATCTGTTGGTGCAATATTTCTTAGCAACATGATAGGACAACCCACTTTCAATTGGAGGTTGAATGGGGGTAAAATAGGAGGGTCTAATGAGTTAAGATATTCATTAGGATACCGGTTAGTAATAGACCGATCACTACCAACATCGTCAGACAATGTATCCGCAGCCAAATAGGTACATGCCTCGCTAGGGAATTTTTGTAATGCAACATTATTAATAGTGTTGACATCCACATTTCGTGCGGACAGAATTGTCCGCTCGGTGAGGTACGTAGGGGTGACCGTCCCTTCCACACCCAGTCCGGGATAAACTGTGGTTTGCTCCCTACCTAGAAGGGAGTTTTACAACTTCTTACGGTTTGCTCCCTACCTAGATATGAATAAAAATAAATAAAGACCAAAGAAAAATGTAATTAAAGTACGCAATTAGGAATGGTAGAAGAATTAATACCTCCATCAAAAATCTTGCAAGATGAACATTGCTTGGGGTTGTATTGTTTAACCGCATATTGTCATCCAAAGTCAAAATGTTTACATTGTTCCACAAAGAAGAGCGTCTCAAAGAAGCACCCACAATTTGTTCACGCCCTCCTTTGGGCACAACTGGCAAGACTTGTCAAAAATCTCCACCAAGAACGACAGTTACACCCCCCGAATGGCTTGTTTACATCACAAATGTCCCAAAGTGTACGATCCACAGCCTCAACGCAATTTCTATGTTGCATTGGGACCTCATCCCATATGATTAACTTTGTTTCCCTGACCAACTCTGCTTGCATTGCCTGCGTACTAAATCCGCATATAGAATTTTCATGCACGTCGAACGGAATGGAAAATGTAGAGTGTGCAGTTCTGCCCCCCACCAACAATAACGAAGCAACTCCTGACGACGCAACTGTAATAACAATATGTCCAAGCCTACGGATGTAAAGTGCAATGGTATTATAAGTGAAAGTTTTTCCTGTTCCAGCGCCCCCACTAATGAAAAATGTAGTCCCTGTATTTTCTATGACTGTAGAAGTGATTACATCAAAGGCGTGGCGTTGTCTGACATTTAGGCAATCAATTCTAGTGTGTACATCTTCTCCTTGAGCATCGAGTTGAAGTTTTCTATGCTCATACAATAGCTTGTTACCAACTGTGTTACTCCAATTCCCACTTGGTTCCGGCATTGGAGGGTAATTGGCCAAACTCTTTCCAGATTATTGAAGCATTTGATTGAGAAGATACAGGCCATAATCCTCTATAATAAACGCATTTGGGTTTGGATTTGCATACACTGTACGAATCTTGTGATGAAGATCGTCGCATATATCCGAAGAGAATCGTTTCCACAACTCATATGAGTGCAACGGGGAGCATTCTGTGAGAATTATACTGAACAATCTTCTCAATTGGTGCCCAGTCTTCATAATTGCGGCTTCTTGAAGACACTGTATCCATTCAGCATCATCTTCCAACAGTCCTAATGCTACACATGTTGATTTAAAAGTCGGATGTGTGACATTGTTTACTGTGCGCAGATGTTCAAATGATGTTGGTCCTCTGACATGTGTCAATAGTAAGCGTAAATAGAATCTCTCACCTGAATTTGGACTGGCAAAGTAAATTCTACCAATAGCATAACCCTTTTTTTCTCGGTGTCCATACACAAGTAGTGCTATTCCAAACAAAAAAGTTTGGAAATTCTTGGTAAGTGTAGATTCGGGCGCTCTCATTGGCTGCACAATAGTTAAAGAACCCAATTAAGGGCGACGTTTGTTGCGCAGCTCTAGATGCTATCCTGTCAAATGTCTCATTAGGATCAAAAACTACCTTGTGCATTCCAGGCAAGTGAAGGGGCAATCGAACAACTGTTGGGAACTCTTCATGCGTACTATGACCTAACAAGCGCCAAGCAGCTTCAACTGGTCCGATATACCTCGCATCAAGATATTGTTGGATCTCATCTGTTCCTCCCAAAACCATCGTTGTACGATCATGACCTTTATAAATGTATTTGTGAATATACTTTACACACCTCATCCCAGCACAAACTTCAACATTAATATGGCAGTTAAACCTTCTAGAAAGATGGGGATTGTATGACACGACATCTCTATTATCAACTGTATGCTTCCTTACCACATAGGATTGGCCTTGATTTTGTCGTCGATAGATAGGGTATCCATGTTCATCCATAGTTGTTGTTTCCACAAATTCTTTAGGATATCGTTTTGTACACTTTCCATTCTCCATACATGGAGCTTTTAAAATGCGAGCGCCGCACGGACCATGTATCATGCACTTCATGACAGTATGAAAAAGATGTGGATCTTCAACTGGATTAGGAATTTCCGCACATACTAAATTGTCAACCTGCGCACACGTCCTAATTTTATCGGGTCCATTAAAAAATAACAGAGCGTGCATATGTGGAAGCCCACGCTTTTGGTATTCAATTGTGTAAACATGTGCAACCTTCTTACCAAACACTATATTTTTGCTTATCTCCTTCATCAAACATTTTTGTTTAAGCTCAAAAACGCGCGCAATTAAATCGTGACGATCTGTAGAGGTTTGATGTGGCAACAAAGCAGCTGTAATTTTGGGCCAATTTGGATTTGCAGTCATTGTTAAAAAAAATATATGGGTGATGATTATGCCGTGTGATAGCCATTGAATCCTGAAATATTTCAAACATATGCCTTGGACTTCCATGGAATGAAGAGGGCAAAATCATCCGCCGACCAACTTGGTCAGGTCTCAAACCATCACTTTCAACTATAATATCAGTTAAATCCTTGTAAAGTTCTGAGCGAAGTTTTCCCTGATTCAACCTATAGTATGTCAATCGATTTTGCTCAGTCGCTGCCCAAGCATCAACCATAAACTCTTGGAATAACTTCCCAGCTCTAAGAATCGTTGAATACTTTGTTGGGCGTTGAAACATTCGATAACAATAGTATTGCATCTGAGTTAGACGATCATTCGAAGGCCGTTGATGAGGAACGTCCCACTGTTTCAAACCAGGTACCCATCCAAGCTCACCATAAGGGAACAACAAAACATAATGCAACGGAAAATAAGCTGGGTGACACTCATTGATTCGCATCAAACCGTTGTTTCCTTTAAGATGCAAAAGTATATCTCTCATCCCACTAATCTCATTGCCATTCCCTGGCAGTATAACTACAATCTCACTTGCCGTTGGTAGGTTATATAATCGTCGATCATTAGCTTTTGAATTATAACGCAGACATACAGGCAAAGCATTTCCTACAGATTCTGCTTCAATTAGAAGTTCGTAAGCTTGGCGGTATTTACTTGGGAATGGATTGTACTGTTGCAAAGTTTCACGAATGGATTTGAGAACATCCATTATTAACTGCGGGTTTCTACGATGACGTTCTCGTATAGCGGAGTCAGGGGTCATAAATATACAGTTGAGCGTAACATGCATCATTACCGGGTTGCGGAATCAAAGATCCCGTTCTATAACGCAATTCCCCATGAATGCTGAAACATCTCGGTCTATTTCCCGGGATAACTCTTTCATCTAATTTAGCACCGAAACTCGTAAATGCATTACATGCATTGTATTCTCTAGTATAACTTCGAAATTATATTGAATTTGTATCATTCCCATCATACAGAGCTTGTAAAAGTGGAGGAGGGGTATTAAGTAAGGGTAGCCTAACTTTTCCTTGTAAACAACAGGTTCCAAAACGGGGCCTGTTTGGAGATGAAGAAGTCAATTTCTCATCCATCCAATGCAGGGCTGAACAATTAGGACATTCTACATCCATGTTGCCGAGAAGGTGGTGAGGTGAATCTATGTTCTCTGGATAAGCAACTGCAACATCCTCTAATTCAACATCCTCTAATTCTACATCGAGGGCATTTTGTTGTATAGAACTTGGCCTATATTTATCAAAGTAAAATTACGCGAGTAAAAAGAATATTGGTAAAGGTTCAATTAAGAATATTGATTAAGAATAAATAGGGGTTCAATTAAGAATATTGATTCACCTATTCATTGGTTGAGCGGAGGGTTCATCGACAGTTCGTGATTCTGACGATGTCTCTGTTAAAAGTTCATTGTAATGCCATGGTGGAAACGGCAAGGATTGTATGATAGGAAAATTTGAAGGTGATTCAGTGGATGTTGGGATCTCTACTAGTTCTGTGTAAAGATTTCGCGGCGTTGGCATGGAATGTAGAAAGAAATCACTCGAATCTGGTGTAGGTGGAACCAACCAGGGGCGTGACACCACTAAGCGTTTTGATGTACATGTTTCATCTTTCAAACATGCACGATGACGACGACGCACTCTTGGTGTCAAACCAGGCGAGTGTTGAGATTGGATTGATTTTTCTCTTTCTCGTCGATTCCGTTGGGACAAACCTCTCTTCGATAAAGATGGCATAATATTACATAAGGGAGCCTGATAGGTACAAATGATACACGCATGATGCAAAGATTAGATTGAGTACACAATACAACATGATACATCGTACTTAGAGGTTAGACTTACATTTTCTTTTCCCTTTGTATGACTTGAGATTGTTACTTTCTTCTTTCCCTTAGTTGAGAAGTTTGCTCTATCCTGTTACAAAGATTGAAATGTTACACGAAATGTCCATTTAAGTGATTGTTGCACATTAACTTGAGACATAGTTAAATACCATATTAACTGGAGATAGATCTTCTTAGTCTCGAATGATGATCCCCTTATTTCTTTCTTTCATTACGTTGCCCTGTTTTAAACATCCATCAAACTGCAAGATTAACAGAATTTATTATTTAACATTTTGTAAGAGTTTTTATTTATTTTGAAAGGGAAGACTTACATTTTCTTTCTGCTTTCCATGACTTGAGCATGTCAATTTTCCCTTTCCTTTAGCAACGTATTTTGCTTTATCAAATTCCTTAATAAAAATTTGCATAAGCAGTTCCTTTATCTCATGACTTATAAGTTCTCTATTAAAAATATTTATGTGAGAGAATATTTACCTGAGAAAGGTGTTCTCTATTAAAAGTTCACTCGTCTCGAACGACGACACCCACATTTTTTTCTCTCAATAACTTGACCTATATTTTTACAAAAAAATAAGTTGATATGCAAAGTTAAATAAATTTTAGTAAATAAAACTAAAATGATATACGTACTATTGTTTCCAAGTCTGTATCAAGCTATATGTTAGAAGTGAGAAAATGTTAATAACGATAGTTAAACGAAGTAACACAACATCTTAAGGTGTAGAACAAATGTCATAAAGTTATAATTAAAATAATAAACATTCTTACGTGAGCGTAGATGGTTAAATTGTCCATATTCAGGGTACCTGACAATAAGAAAAAAAGTACATAAAAAAATTATTTATGCAAGAAACCAGGTTGTGGGCTATGTTTGGCCAAGAAATAAACAACAAACTTAGTACTGAGCAAAAGATGCTTTCAACCAAAGGAATGAAAGCAAAAGATGAGTGGAAGTAGCTGAAAGACTACCAATCAGTAGCCAATTCAACTTGTGCATTGAACCAATAAAAAAAAAGATGAGATTCAAGAAAACCCAACCTTGAACTATTGACCGCGAGAAGCAAATGACTGCGAACTGGCTCCCACAAAGATGAAATGAGACTAAAAAAAAAATTTAACAAATCCATTGCATTTTACAAATCCATTGCATATTAAACCATTAAATTTAAGATCATTTATATGTTGAAGTGGACTATAGTCAAATCATAAAAGGCCAAGAATAAAACACACACTCTAAAAAAAAAAAAGAAACGTTAGAACGGAAACCTGAAAATCAAAACTAAGAACCAATTTTCCAAATGAACCAGCAAATTATGCTGAAATGTTAGAACGTCAACCTACAAATGAAGCTGAAAATATGAAATACAAAAAGAAAGAGGAAAAGGAAAATGAAAAAGGAAAAGAAAAGTATAATGCAAAAGGGCATTGAACAACACACTCAAAAAAAAATTAAAAAAAATAAACATTATAACGTAAACCTGACCAGCAAACTAAGCAAAATATGAAATACATAAAGAAAGAGGAAAAGGAAAATGAAAAAGACAAAGGAAAAAAGAAAACTAAAATGCAAAAGAGGGTCAAGAAATAAAGAATTTAAGAAAACAAAAAACCATAAATAAAAGCATAATGGCTTGAACCCATTTTTGTAAAAAAATAAAGAGAGTTTTTAAAAAGTTATGAAATCAAAAGAAGTGTGTTAATTGCCATAAAATGCCATATTAGCCCTTCGAAACAGTAATGAACAATTGACAAAGGTGGTGTATAATAACAATGATTCTTTATGGAGAAGTCCATGAAAGCTTTTGAAAAAATTAAACTCGAAAAGGCACATAAACTTTACATAAGCACATAAACTTGCTTGTCCCCCACTTATTCTTCAGTCGGGGCTGGGGTGTGTGTGTGAGAGGGTGTGTGTGTGTGTGAGTGGGTTGTCTGCGTCTTGTACACATTAGGGAGTGTTTCTTTAATGTGAGCTTTGGCTCCCCCAGTGCCGTCGCAACCCTGTTTTGGGGGTGTGTGTGTTACTGATAATTCAAAACCCACACAAAATCTCCTCCAAAAGGGGCCCAAGCACAAATTAATGAGGGATAGAGACAATGATAAAAATTATACAGATTAAGATCCAAACCAAAGGCGACTGGGGTAGCATTATACCAAAAAAATGGTAGATACCAATTGAGAAAAAAGAATACAAAAAAAAATGCTACTCATGATTCATAAAAAAATGGTAGATACCAATTAGCTAGGATTCACTAAAAAATGCTAGATACCAAATGGTTTGAGTAAGATTTGGATACACCCAACAACGATGATTACACCAAACAGAGGGCTAATTGAAACCCTAAATTGATTAACATACCTCCCAATCTGCAACAAATGAACCTAGCTCCCAAATCTGCAACAAATGAACATATCAGCTAAAGAGAGAGAGAGAGACAGTCGATAGGGGGTCCGGTCGGCAGTGGCGATAGAGGGAAACAGAGAGAGAGAGAGAGAGAGAGAGAGAGAGACAGAGAGAGACAGAGAGAGAGGGAGGGAGAGAGGGTAGGAAGAGGGAAAGAGCAGGGGTTTTTGGTGTGATAACAGGAATTCAAAAATCAAATGAGTTTTGGGAGTGATGCGTAATTGAGTGAGTTTGGGAGAGAGTGTATTATGGGAGAGGGAGTGTTTGTGTGAATGAGTTTTGGGAGGGGATGAAGATCAAAAGAAGTAAGCCACACTTAATTTGAGTGTTACAGGTTATAATTCAAAACCCACACAAAAACTCCTCCAAAAGGGCACCTTCCTACTGTGAAGGAAGAAGGCACTTATGCCAAATTAGTAACGTATTCAAATGCTTAGCACAAATTAGAGAGGGACAGAGACAATGATTAAAATTCTACAAATTAAGCTTCAAATCCTCAAAGAGGAGAAAAGAAAAGAGATTGATGAAGTTGGACAACTTCACCAAACCAAAGGCCACTGGGGTAGCATTCACAGGAAATAAAAAACAATGGTGAATTAAGCACAACAAATTAGAACATTAACATCAAGCATCAAGCTATCCAAGAAAAAACCAATCATGAAGAATATTGTGTTGCTATTCATAGCTATTCATAGCTTTTTTGACTGTTAAGGCTTACCAAAAGATAACAATGTCATTTCTTGAAAAGGAGATATTGCCCCCTGAAAGATAAAAGATAAAAAGACAATTTAGACCAAAAGAAGCCTTTCCACAATGTAGACCAAATAAGAAAAGACAGATTAATGCACAAACAAAAAATAAAGGAGACAAAGAAGGAGGATGTTCAAAAGTTTGGTTACAAAACAATTGGGGGTAAAACTTTTGGAACCACAAAATAAAAAAAGGTGGAAGAAAGGAAATTCTTTACAAAATAATCAGAGAGAGTGAGAGAGAGAGAGAGAGAGAGAGAGAGGGAGAGCGGCAAGAAGGACGACAGAGAGAGTGACAGAAAGGGGACTAACCCAATCGGCGGCGATTGAGGTGGAGAGTGAGAGATTTCAAATTTCAAACGTGAGTATGAGAGAGAGAGTGCGTCTGAGTGGGTAAAAGTGTGGGAGAAATAAAAAATCCTAGCGTGTGTTTATGGGAGAGTGAAGGGTTGTGTGAGTGAGTCACTTGAAAGATTTTAATTGAACAGTCCAATAATTGAAGATGAGTAAAAAAGCAAAAGATGAGTTTGTGCAATTTCCAAGAGAAGTATAGATGAGTACAAAATAAAAAGACTTTAATTGAACAACCCAATAATTTACAAAATAAGTGAAAGACAATAAAGTTTTCAAAAACTTGAGATTTTAAAAGTCAATCTTAAAGTGTCACATTAACTGTCAGCATGTAAACTACTTCTAAATCAAGGACTGTCAGCATATTAAGTGGCTTAATGGAGTGGTTAAGGATCTCTCTCTCTCTCTCTCTCTCTCTCTCTCTCTCTCTCTCTCTCTCTCTCTCTCTCTATCTATCTCACTCTGTGTGTGACAACAAACGGATGACTTATTGGACCATGAACTCTCTCTATCTGAAACCTGTCAAAGACCATGAACAAAAAGAAGCATGAAGACATGAAAGATTCATCAATGGTATGTGCAGATTTTCCAAAAAAAAATATAGTTGATTACTCGGATTGATTCTGATGTCCTGTACATGCATACATGCATAGCCAGATTTCCCAAAAAAAAAAATGGTTTATTAAATTAACAACATCTAACTCATGTCAATAAAATGTTTTTTTTTAAAAAAAAGTGAAAAAAAAAAGTGGAAAATGTATAAACCTGATAAGATTCACCACTTGCAAAAAGATATAAATCTACAAATCAAATATAACCCCTCAAAAAGTTCAATGTTGGTTTAACTTTGAAGAGTTCCGAGGGGGAAAAGGAGAAAAAGTAAGATTAGACAGACCTTGGGAAAAAAATGGCTGCTTCTACTGAAGTCGGTGTGAGCCGTGAGGAATCAACATATCTGCAAAAGCAACACCAAGCTCAAATTTACGGGGGGTAGACTAAATGTTCAAGCTGTTTAATTTCTATATAATAACATTAGCAAACAAACCTAACAGCTAGGTAACCCCCACCTAGGTAACCCCCAATTCAGTGAACAAACCCTAAATGATATCATGCATTCTATAAACAAACCCAACAACTAGGTAACCCCCAAATTGATTGCAAACTGAAAAAAAAAATAGAAAATGAAAAGCAAAAACACTAAAAGGACCAAACAGAGGAAGGGAAAGAAATCAACTAAAGGGAAGGACGGTGGTGGAGACTCAATTAGGAAAAATTAAGAGGAAGGGAAAGATTTCAAAACTTTGAACTGAGATCATACAATACATACCTCTAAATCAGAGAGAGAGAGAGAGAGTAAGGCTCCATAGAGAGAGTGAGGCTCCGGTCGGCGGTAGCGAGAGAGAGCGAGAGAGAGAGAGAGAGAGAGAGAGAGAGAGAGTAAGGCTCTACAGAGAGAGTGAGGCTCCGACTGGCGGTAGCGAGAGAGAGAGAGAGAGAGAGAGAGAGAGAGAGAGAGAGAGAGAGAGACGGTGGTGGAGACTCGATCGATCGATCAATCGATCGATCGATCGATCGATCGAGAGAGAGAGAGAGAGAGAGAGAGAGAGAGAGAAAGGGAAGGAAGAGGGAAAGACGGAGATATAAATGTTCCAACAATACAAAGAACCAAGCAAAGCCTAAGCAAACAACATGAGTGGTTTAGGTGACCACAAAATCAACAATAATGTAAGTTTGTAAAGCTTAGGTGAAAACCAACTGAAAACAGAGCATTAGGAGTGGTAAGTTTACTTACTAACCATTGGATGGAATGATGGATTGGTATAAGTTCTTAAAGTGGAATGTCCTATCCCAAGTATAAGCTTTCTGTTTTACCCAAAAAATATGTCAAAGAAAACCCCAAATGTGTCAAGGAAGAGCAGTCACCAATTTCAATGTACTATATGGGATAAGAGGCAGCAAAAAGATGGTAGTAGTAGTAATAGATTAAACAAATGGAGATGGGTTTAAAATAAAAGGTACAAAAAATAAAATAAAATAATGTATATAGAGAGAAGGCCTTTGAGCTCTCCTATGGCAGGTGAAAAAACACAAAGGTGAAAGTTTGAATCAAACCCACATGTGTGTGTGTGTGTGTGTGTGTGTATATGTGAAGGGAAAATAAGGCATGTAAGGGATGTAAGGGATGTGAATGAAATGATGGCCAACAGAAGAGATATAGTGTATTAAGAGGCCCATTTTTTTTTTAAGGAAAAGGAAAATTTAAAAATAAAGAATAAAAGAAATTATAACACCCATATTTGTGTTATTGCTTTTGCATTTCATTGTCATGCATGATAATGTGATGTGGCGTGTCTTATGACACATGTTTGGGTGAGTTTTGACTCACGAATTGATTTGGGTGTCTGTATTAGAGAACCCTTTGAAACTGTGGTGATTGAGGATTTGTTATTGCGACGTTTCTCCGAATATGAGACGGTCACTGTGGAATACTTTAAATGTTTATCTGAAAATAAATGTTTACCTGTGTATTTCAATATCTGTATTAATTTATGTTTTAGAATTTATATATGTTGCTAGTTTTAGTATCCTGGTGAGAACGAATTAACACGCTATTAATTTGGTAGGCTAATTAGCAACTTTGGAAACGTCATGTAGAAATTCGCGTTTTAGCGACCAAACAAAACTTAGTCAAAAACTTTTATAATTTTGAGGTTTCACTTATAAAGCTATGAATAAGCTGTATAGAAAGTTTCAGAGACTGATTAGGAGTTTTGAAAACTCGTGGAGAGGTAAACGTAATTCTAGAGAGTTTTGCCTATATATAGAGAGAGATGAGTGAGATATTTTACAAAGCTTACAACCTATGTTTCCAAAAAGAGGCCAAGGGAGATTTTGTTGCTTCGAGCTTTGCGACGCCAAACGACGACCTTCCGTCAGTTTGTTTTCTCCCAGATTTCATATTCGAGCTCCTCGAGGTAAGAGCTTCGTTTTGATATATGTTAGGGCTTGTTTGGCCAAGTTTTCGGAAAAGTTGTTTCCTAGAATTTTTCATAAAAGTTGATAAATGGAATTTTGATCCATGGGAATTTGTACTAGACGGACTTCTACACGTTCTTTGTACACGGGTTTTCTTTGAATCGAAGTTTAAGAGCGTAAATCGGAGGTGAGTGATTCAACTATGTTTTTGGAATGGTTTCTTGACATGTATTCATGTTATGTTTGAATAGCATGTATTAATACTTAGAGATATCTTGTATAGTTCATGTTGGGCATTTATATTGATAAGTAGGCCCAATAGCACGATGAAATGTTTTGATTACCGCGAGTATGGTGATGTGTATTTGAGCATGTTAAGTTGCTTATTTGGGTCAGAAGGAGCACGTGGTCACCGTGCCATTTTCTGGAGCCGATATAGGCATTAAGGTCGCACGATTGAAGAGAAGAATCATGGGTCTTACCCTTTCGCGTGGACTTATTGGCGAGGAGTCGCGGATTGGGAGTATAGACGGGCACGTGAGTCTCCCGCGACTAGTATGAATTGTAGAGATGTGAATGCGGACATGTTTATCATTCATGTGCATATGTTGTTTTATTCACTAAGCGTTAGCTTAAACAAATCGAATATGTGTGGTTATTCAAATAACCATTTCAGGTGTAAATGCTGGCGAGGAATCGCAGAAATGAGCACGTGGGTTGGGAGTTCTTTTAGAAGGCAACTTGAACGTTAATCTTGTAGTTTTGGGACAATAGGAATGTTGTAATAAGAATTCTTATGGTTTTTAGTTATGTTTAACTTGGTATGTTAGAACGAATCTAAAATGTTGTAATAGTTAGTAACATGTTGTAACTGTGCTTCGGTAATATGTTAATACAGTTAGGATTGCTTTGGAGTACTTTTGGAAGTGTGTGTTTGATCCCCGTTTGAATTTAAAAAGCTTTTAAACTTGTTTTCTACAGATTTTGGGCTGCTGTCAGGGGAGCAGTCGACTGATCCAGTGTTCAGTCGACTGAACTCTTTGCCTGCTAGCTACTGCTTCTTATTATGGCAAAAGCAATCGACTGGGCCCTGCCTCAGTCGACTGGACCTCTGAAGGTTATGTGTTCATTTTGGTTCTGCTTACTTCAGTCGACCGAAGGGGGGGAATCAGTCGACTGAAAGTTGGAGGCCCAGTCGACTGGACCCCAGTCTCAGTCGACTGAATGGTCTGTTAAACTGTTTTGAAAAATCTCTGCTTTCTTCAGTCGACTGAACCCCTAGTTTTGAAAATGTGTTTTGTTTTTCCACTGCGTGTGTTCTTCAAACTAAATTTTGGGAACTTTAATGGATTGGGTTAGCCTCGGTGGCGTGCCACGGGCTCCGGCTCCGCTATTGTAGGACCGGGCTGTGACAGAAATAAATCAAAAATTGTCCAAGCCCTCAAGGCAAGAGATTATACATGCATTCAATGAATGATAATACATAAAAAAAAAATGCACATGCAACATTGTGACAAAAAAAACATCAAAAAGACACAAATGCAACATTCTTACTCCCTATTGGAAAATATCCATGAACATTGTGACAAAAAAAAAAACAGACATGAACCCTTACAAACCAAAATGAAAATATCTTCGAAAATATCATAGTCATAAGCAAACTTTAAAACAATGTCATTTTAAGGCCACTGAAGAAGCATATTGTTCCATAAGCAAAATTTTACATCCAAAAAAAAATGGGTTGAAAAGAAGCATTGTAGGCAGCTGAAGAAGCATTGTAGTTTCTGGATACTCCTTTACTATAGAGCCGATTTGGGAATAAGAGATTTTAAATATTTTTTGTCCGTAGCAATAATAATAATAATAAGGAACATTCCACTTTGCTGCTTTTGAATTAATCTCTTGTGTCAATGGGTTGAAAAGAAGCATTGTAGGCAGCTGAAGAAGCATTGTAGTTTCTGGATACTCCTTTACTATAGAGCCGATTTGGGAATAAGAGATTGTAAATATTTTTTTGTCCGTAGCAATAATAATAATAATAAGGAACATTCCACTTTGCTGCTTTTGAATTAATCTCTTTTGTCAATGGGTTGAAAAGAATTTGATATCAGTATCAGGCTTACAACACTACAATGCAAAAGTGAGGCTTACAACACTACAATGCTTTTCAGCAAACTAACAGTAATGGCCAAAAAAGTTAGCAAAAACTTTAAGTGAACTTAAAAAAAATGTCAAAGAAAATCCCAAATGTGTCAAGGAAGAGCAGTCACCAATTTCAATGTACTATATGGGATAAGAGGCAGCAAAAAGATGGTAGTAGTAGTAATAGATTAAACAAATGGAGATGGGTTTAAAATAAAAGGTATAAAAAATAAAATAAAAAAAATGTACATAGAGAGAAGGCCTTTGAGCTCACCTATATGGCAGGTGAAAAAACACAAAGGTCAAAGTTCGAATCAAACCCACATGTGTGTGTGTATATGTGAAGGGAAAATAAGGCATGTAAAATAAGGCATGTAAGGAATGTGAATGAAATGATGGCCAACAGAAGAGATATAGTGTATTAAGAGGCCCATTTTTTTTTTAAGGAAAAGGAAAATTTAAAAATAAAGAATAAAAGAAATAAATAAAAAATGGTCCAAGCCCTCAAGGAAAGAGATTATACATGCATTTCAGTGAATGATAATACATTAAAAATGCACAAATGCAACATTCTTACTCCCTATTGGAAAATATCCATGAACATTGTGACAAAAAAAAACGGACATGAACAACCCTTACAAACCAAAATAACAATATCTTCGAAAATATCATAGTCATAAGCAAACTTTAAAACAATGCCATTTTAAGGCCACTGAAGAAGCATATTGTAGCAATAATAATGGGTTGAAAAGAAGCACTGTAGGCATCTCTTTTGCTGCTTTTGAATTAATCTCATTTCAACCCAATAATAAGGAACATTCCAGCTTTTGACTTACAACACTACAAATCTTTCAGCAAACTAACAGTAAGTACATGGAAAGGTTGTCGAGGAAAGCTACAATGCCTTTCTTGTTTATCATAACAGAATAACTGGAGAACAATTTTGGTCCAGTAAAGCCAACATAAAGCCCTGTCAAATTAACCACAGATTATTACTGAACTTTTAACATCAAGGCTCCTTTTTAGTTCACTTAATTTAATGAGAGAAAGGAAAAGAAAACACTAAGAAAAATACTCATCTTTCTTTTGTTAATAAATAAATAAAAAAAAGGTCCAAGGAAAATGGGAAGTAAATTGAAAATACTCTTATTTAAGCATGAAACAAAATACTCCAAGGGATTCAATACAGACAACATGAATATATTTTGAAGATGGGGTTATAGTTTAGTACCAAGTGCTGAAAGCCTCCAAAGGGTTATGAGATGGCGAAGAAATGGTGCTACCTGAACCAAAAAAGAGATTTGTTATGTTAAGGAAGGAAATTTATGAAATTTATGAAACTAATGGAAAAAATTTAAACACATGAAAAGCCCCAAAAATGAAACACATATGCATTTTAGCCGTACCTCCTACAGAGAGAAAATGAAACACCCAAAAACAAAAGCCCCAGTTGAGATATCAATGAGAAAATGCTGCAAAACAGAGTGAACCAAAACCAAAACCAAATGCCCAAAATGGGTCCTCTCACACTAAAAAATTGAAAACCAATTCCCAACCCTAAAAAAAAATTGAAAACCAATTCCCAACCCACAAAATGCCCAAAATGCATGGAACAATTGAAACCCAAAATGGGTCCTCTGAAGTGTAGGTCGAGAGAGAGAGAGAGAGAGAGAGAGAGAGGGGACTAACCAAAGGTGTGAGGCGGCGTTTGTCTCGGCGGCGAGGTGTGAGGTGAGAGACAGCGCGACAGAGGGAGAGGGACAGAGAGAGAGAGACAAAGACAGAGAGAGAGAGAGAGCGAGGGAAAGAGAGTGAGAGATTGAGGGAGAGAGTGAGAGAGTGAGAGTTTCAAATTTGAGAGAGAGTGAGACACTGATGCGGGGGAGTGAGAGTGAGACTGAGGGATTCAAGGTGGGGAGTGATATAGTGTATTATGGGAGAGGGAGTGTTTGTGTGAGTGAGTTTTGGGAGGATTAGGACCATTTGATGAAGATCAAAGGGAGTGGGTTATAAGAGCCCCTATTTTATCCTGGGAATTGTTGTAGAATATAATATAGATAGCTCATAATATAACACATAATCCCTCTAAATTACTGAGCTAAGTGCAAATGTTAATTTCCTTAACACCAAATGTGCAAAGTCAAATGTACCCTCCTAACAGTACAAGTTTCTAAGGAAAAGGAGAGGAGCTCAAACAGAACTTATATAAACCACTATCATCCCATCGCTTCCACCACCATACCATACCCACCGCCCAACCCAACTACTCTTGCATACAACTAGCCTCTGCTGGAGCCACCACACATCAACACCACCATCCAACAGCCCACCCTCACCCCCATCTCGATCTCCTCCCAGTGCTACAACCACCATTCTCGGCCCCTCTGGTGCCATCACCCCCAAACTTTTGCTCTATTGGCTGACTCCTGGCCCTTCCATAGGATACCTAAGTGTTTGCAATAGTTTGTGTGTAAGCGTGTTAGAACCAAAAGTGGTTCGGTCTGTATAAATTAATTTCCTAAATTGCTTGTGTGAGTGCTACACAAGGCTTTAAATCTAACTTCTAACAGTGTGATTGTGACGGGTGAGTAGGAAAGTACCCTCACCTAAAGGTCCCTAAACAGTACTGAAGCGCACAAGTCTCGTGATGCTGAGTTTACCAGGTAAAAAATCACAAACAAGTAATAAAACATGTAGATATTTTATCAAACGTTTGGAAAAAATAACCACAAAAGAATTAACAAACAGGATCAGAACAGGCTCTGATTATACAAGAAAGATTGAAAGCAGAAAATAACAAGAGGAACAAACCTAATGCTATGGGTACTAAGAGCTCAAAAACGCAGAGTTGTATGCCTTTGAATGTTATGAATGTTGTTTGAATGCTTTTTGGAATGCAGTGTATCGAGAGTGATGCAGAGTCGTTTGCAGCTTGGCTAGCCTACTAATTTATAGCGGCTTTGGAGAATCATGATATGGTAAGGACTACTTGAATTGCCCCCCAAGCAAGACAGAATCCTCCTAACTTCAACCTCTTTCCATATCCTTATCTTGATTGAAACAATCCCATAAACTTTGGAATTGGCCTTCCATATCCAGCCGATTTGACTTAACCCATTCCTAAACGGACTCTTTTCCCTTAATTTTAGGATATCATCTGCCTTGAAGGATAAGGACAAAACCACCCTGTCGGTTCACCCATCGGGCTCTGACAACGCTTATGTACATGCCTCCGTCCTATCGGACTGATTCATCTTCCACGCACCAAATCTTTCTAAGCAAGCTCGATGACAGATCTTTTGCGCTCCCCTAATCAATTGAACCTGTCTTTTAGGGAACTACTTGACATGTCAAGACATGGTGTTCAACGCCTTCATGTGTCTCCATTTGTCTGTATCGGGCACCATCTCTCCCCAAAGCCAAGCTTCATGCCTTCGTCAATTCTGGAAGCAGGATAGTTTTAGCTTTTGAGCTCGATCTCTCCAGTGCTCCTCGAGCAACACTCTCTAGGCTGGGCTTACATCCTTGATGACCCACGGGTCGGCCAGATCCAAGCCCGAACCCGTTCTGATCTTTCATTCAGGCTTAAAAATCTTTGGCAGTTTTTTAATGTAAACACTAAGGTGAGTTGATTTTGTGCATAGTGGGTATTCCAAGAGAAACATAGGCGAAATCTAGAAAAGCAAGTTCAAAACTCTAAGAATTTGGGGATCTCGAAGCCATGTTTGGCAGTCTCTATATGAACTTCTTCGTTCGTGTCTCTTCTTTTCAATTTCATTTTTTGCTAGATCATCATCGGATTTCAATAAGAATATTCATCTTAATTCTCTCTCCTGATACTTTTTCTATCATCTCTGTTTCTGCATCTGTAATTCTCTTATGTCTTTTATCATCTAATCTTGCAACTCTAGTTCTATAACTCTTCCTAAAAGTATACAAACAATTCTTTACATTTCACCCTCCTAAATTCTCTCTCTAGATCACTTTCTCTCTATGTTACCTCAGATCAATTTCTAATCAAAACCCAATTTTAGTCTTAGTGATCCCAAATTCACTTGTACAACAAATTATTTTTTGTGCAGAATTGTGTTTATGTTGACCAAAGATTGAATCCTTTTGCTACTATTGGAAGTCGTCGAAAGTTAATGGTTCAATTGGAAGTTGTCATTTAATGGTTTTGTAGTAAAGTTGTTGTCATGAATAGACGAAGCATATGCTTTGGAAGCACAGGCCCTGTTTTTCCACACTGCTCTATTTTCCCCCAAACATGTGTATGTAACAACATATATATATATATATATATGTGTGTGTAAGGTGAAGAAGAAGAGGGCACTTTGGTCATTCTTGTAATTAAATTTGGTGGCAAATCTTCCCGCCTAATGTTGCATGCCCATGCATCGTTACATTGACATGGCCACTGATGACTTACCTATCTATTCATTGGGGGCTCGTGGGAGTAATTGAGGTGTGCGTAAGCTGACCCGGATACCCTTATTATGCGAAAAAAAAGGTGGGGTTATGTGTCGTTGCAAGCCACAGGGGGGTAAAATGCCACAGAGGAAAACCACAAAAGGTAAAAGGCATTCAAACACATTCTCAGCATTAATGCATAAACTGTTAACAGAACAACATCCCAAAATTCTAAAGTTTATGGTTGATAGTGTTACATACAGGTCGCCCCAATTCGTGGAATTGAAGCCCTTATTATACTATAACTGAAAATTGAGGAAAGTTTTTGGAATCTCACATAACAAGAACATGTTGATTAGTATCATAGGACCCAAACTTATGTTCAACAGTAATCGGAGGTTCCTATAGGGCACCACATATGGGGATAAGGAAGGAAATTGGATGCCGCCGCCATTTACCAGATACGGAGAAGAATGAAAGAAAGGACAAACTATTGGAGAGAGGCCTAGAGTCGACCATCAGCACCATCCATCTGTGAGAGAGAAGATCGAGAGAAGAAGAAGGGGGTAATTTTGGCTTTTATTATAAACAAAGGGTAGTGTAGGTATTTCAAAATTATTTTTAGTGACATCATCATTTATTTGTTAGTTTTATAGCACCCACTTAACGGAGGGGGGAATCTGTTATGGAAACTTCAAAATAAGCACTACAACAAAAATGTGACTTGGCGACAAACAAATTTCGTCGCCAAAAGTCCATTTTTCAGTGATGAAAAAATTTTGTAGCCAATTTTGTCGCCTTTGCCTCGTCGCCAAAGGCCCCTGGCGATGAAATTTATCTTTTGTAGCCATAGACCAAAAATGGCGACAAAATAATTTCGTCGCTATTGATCAAAATTTTAGTCGCCATTGATGCACATTTTGTCGCCAAAAGAATCAATCTTTTTGTAGTAATTTTGCATTAGCGACGAAAATATTTCGTCGCCAATTCATTATATGCAATGGCAACGAATTATTTTCGTCGCCAATTCATTTTCAGCATATGTAATGGCGACGAAATAATTTTGTCGCAAAATTTATAAATGGTTTGCTTGTATTAGCGACGAAAAAATTTCATCGCCAATTCATTTTCATCATATGCAATGGCGACGAAATAATTTTATCACCAAATATATAAAACTGATTTGCTTGTATTAGTGACGAAAAAATTTCGTTGCCAATTCATTTCATCATATGCAATGGCAATGAAATAATTTTGTCGTCAAATATATATTCTAGTAAATAGAATTATTTGAATATACTATAATCATGTTCGTTCCTGTTTATCACAATAATTTTTAAAACCAAAAGAGACAATCATATTAAACATAAAAAGTCTTAATGTTTCTAAATAACTTCATTAAGCAACAAAAATTAATATCATTAATTGTTCACATACCCAACAAAAAAACTAAAGATTAACAAAAGCATTAACAAAATTTGTTCACTACATAACAAATTGTTAGACTACATAACAAAAGTAACAAGATATGCCCGACTATACACCCATCCACCATATTCACATCATTGTTCACTACATACAAATTGTTAAGACTACATAACAAAAAATAACAAAATGTGGCCGACTATCTACCAATCCACCATATCTACACCCAATCTGCATGAAACCAATAGAAAGCATTAATATCTTTTAAGTTAGTGAATGAACATAAAATATGTAAAATATTAAGTAATTATAAGTTGAGTTTTCAGCCATCAAAGATGAAACATTAATGGAGTATTGTGATGATGAAGATGAATTAATCCTAATTGATGAAGATACTGATTTAGATGATTGATAATGTACTTTTATGTTATTCAGACGTTAGTGGTATTTAGTCATATGCGAATGTGTATGTTTTATTAAGTCACATCAATCAATTGCCAAATATTGTTATATATATATATATATGTTACTATTATTGCTATTGCATGTGTTACGTGTTAATACGCAAAATAATATCCCTAGGCCTTTTATAACTAAGTTTGGAGGTTTTGGGGAGTCGAAATGAGTTCCGGGGCTCGAAGTGGCATGAGACCAGAACTCACACCTCATACACGACCAACTAGACTTGCGAAAACAAACGGCACGCAATTCCTATGCACGATTTGCAAGTTACACGATAATACGCAAAATAATAATCTTTAGGCTTTATATAACTAAGTTTTGAGGTTTTGGAGGATCGAAACGAGTTCCGACACTCGGAGAGGCACGAGACTGGATCTCACACCTCACACACAACCAACTAAACTTGAGGGAACAAACGGCATGAAATTCCTATCCACGGTTTGCAAGTTATGCGATAATACGCAAAATAATAACCTTAGGCCTTATATAACTAAATTTTGAGGTTTTGGGGGGTCGAAACGAGTTCGGGCACTCAGAAAGGCACGAGACTGGATCTCACACCTCACACACGACCAACTAGACTTGCGGGAACAAACGGCAAGCAATTCCTACGCACGGTTTTCAAGTTACGCGATAATACGCAAAATGATATCCTTAGGCCTTTCATAACTAAGTTTTGAGGTTTTGGGGGGTCGAAATGAGTTCCGGCACTCGGAGAGGCATGAGACCAGATCTCACACCTCATACACAACCAGCTAGATTTGCGGGAACAAACGACACGCAATTTCTACGTACACACGGTTTGTGAGTTATGCGATAATACGCAAAATAATATCCTTGTGCCTTTTAAACAAAGTTTTGAGGTTTTAGAGGGTCAAAACAAGTTCATAGTAAGTTTAATTCACTATTTTTAGTATTCTTGTTAATTTGCTACTTTAGTTTAACGTAGTTAAATTGTAAGTTAGCTTACTTCCTACTTAGATAGCATTACTCTAGTTTAAATAAGTAGTTATTTTGTCTAGTTTTATTTCTTTTATATGGATTAATTGCCCTTAAATCCCCCATTCATGTACTTTTATGAATGGAGAACACCTAATATTTTAATTTAATACTAGATCCCCAATATCCTAGTTAACAAACCTAATCATTGTTAAGTAATTTTTCATGTCCTAAATGCCCTTTCACATCTTTATTATATGTTCTAAATGCCCTTTTACATATATGGTGAGGGTCGATTTGATATATTGACTAGCATTAATGTCACACACAGTTGACTCATTTATGAAGAGGAATAAATGGTAGACAAAATTTATTTTGACATTTATCTATATACAAATTTACGTACTTGATAGCAATGATGGATCCAGTCTCTCTCTCTCTCTCTCTCTCTCTCTCTCTCTCATCACATAGACTTACGATGGGGATGATGGTGACTCAAGAAGATGAAGATGGGGATGAGATGAATGAGAGTGATGGGAGCTGGAAAGAGATTAAGAGCATTGGAGATTCATATAGCCCTGCTACTCCATCTTTGTGGGTCGTACCAACCTTTTAAGTGCATTCGGTTTGAAACTTCTTTTAATTGTTATAGGCTTTCAAACATTTTTGTGATGTTTCTTTTATTTATTTACCTTCTGTGTAGTGATTGATTTCTTTAGTGTTCAATTTCTTAGATTTTGTGTAGTCTGGATGTGGTTTTAGAAGTCTTTGGGATAGTGCTTTATATAGGAGATGATGGTGGTTAAGATTAGTGGTGCATGCGATGGTGATGATGGTGGTTAACAATGGTTGTGGGTGCTAGGATGTAATGGTATTGCCTCTCTCTCTCTCTCTCTCTCTCTCTCTCTCTCTCTCTCTCCTTCCCATTTTCCAAAACATGTTGTGAGATTCACAAATCATGTTATGACTCTCTCTTCTATTTTCAATTTCCAAAAAATGTTGTGAAATTCACAAATCAAGTTATGACTCTATCTCTTTCATTTTCGTTTTCTAAAACATGTTGTGAAATTCACAAATCATGGTGTGACTCTCTTTTTGTCATTTTTCGTTTTTCAGAACATCTTGTGAAATTCACAAATCATGTTGTGACTCTCTTTTTGTCATTTTCGTTTTTCAGAACATCTTGTGAAATTCACAAATCATGTTGTGACTCTCTATTTCTCTGATTTTCATTTTTCAAAGCATGTTGTAAAATTCACAAATCATGTTAGGGCTCTCTCGTCCATTATCATTTTTTCAGAACATGTTATGAAATTCACAAATCATGTTGGGTCTCTATCTTCCATTACCATTTTTCTAGAACATGTTGTGAAATTCACAAACCATGTTGGGATTCTCTCTTCAATTCCCATTTTTCCAAAACATGTTATGTCTTTCTCTTCAAATCACGTTTCATAAATCATGTTGGACATGATTGTGGTTGAAAATGACTATCATTGTTAATGATGATGACTTTCAAATTTTGATTTCCTTAATTTATTATTCCTTTAATTTTTAGGGAGAATTAAATTTTGGTAGAAAACTTTAATGGAGGGGTTACCATTTTAAAGATTACCAAACTTAATGAGGGAGGGGTATTTTAGTCTCTAAAAAATATTAGGGACTTAATCATAAACATGTTTTAACTCACAAAAATGATAGGGATACACACCAAACGACACACTAAACGACACACCAGCTTTAAATACATGTACCTTGTGATGTATAAATGATGCACAGAAAAATGTGAAAAATTCAAACAGCACAGGGTACATGCATTTAAAGCACTGTGTGTCATTTAGTGTGTCATTTGGTGTGTATCCCTATCATTGTTGTTTAACTCAAGAACCTAAAGTTATGTAAGTGCACTATCTAGGGATTTATCACTAATTAACCCATTTTATATTTCCTTGCATTACTTTAGTTTCACTAGTTTTAATTTTATGTTTTAATTTACCTTTCAACTTTTCATAATCTATTACTTGCACGATCACCTATACTTAGGTGTAGCATTAAAAGCAAACAATTAAGAGATTATCAATTAAATCAAAAAAAATCCCTAAGAATCAAAATGTAGCTCACTGGTACCAATTGTGTGTGAGAGAGAGAGAGAGAGAGAGAGAGTCGGTCAAAACGTAGCTCACTGGTACCCATTGTATGTGTGTGTGTGTGTGTGTGTGTGTGTGAGAGAGAGAGAGAGAGAGAGAGAGACATACACCTCCATGTAGCTCCTTGGTTTTGATTGAGGATCCATTAAAATATAGCTTACCTCGACAGAAATTCAGATCTGCGTTGACAGAGGAAAAAATTAAGAAGAAACTGGTAGAAGTTCTTAATATTTTGCAGGAATGCCACTCACATCTCCTTTTATATATCCAAGTTTATTAGTTACTTTCAAACAAATATCAGATTGAATTAATGTGGTGCACTACAAAGTCGAGCATAATCATACCCTCTAAAGTAAACTGAGTATCCGAGGTCAGCCTCACCATAATAAACAAAGACAAAAGATATATGGTTGAAGGTCTAGCTGCCATAAAGATATTCTTGAAAAGATGTTGTTTTCCTTGCACAAAGTAAAGAGATGTGAGATGTAAAGTAAAGAGCATGTGAGATGTTCCACTTAAACCAAGGGATGATGAAATCCATAAAATAAGCACAAAGGAAGAAAATAATGAGTAATTTTGTCCAAAAGTATATCATGTGTATCTTTTCTCCATGAGTATGTTCCTGCTATCCAAAAAATAATTTTGACAAGCCACACTACTGAGCAATTCAAATTTTGGCCGAAGCAAGTGGTTGAAATCACATGCAATTTAAGAAAGCAAATTGTAATAATTTACACAACCAAGTGACCAACGTAAATACTTGTGTAACCAAAAGATGTTCAAGACTAAAACTTGAAAATCTCCAAAGAAAGATGATTGAATGCACTAAAAATAGAAGAAAACACCAAGTGATTTTCTGGAAACTAAATAAGGAGAAATATTCACCTTCTCTCACTATAGAGCTTCAATTTGGATCTCTCTAGTTTCTTCAGCTTCTATTATATAAAACGCTCCTGAAAAAATCCAAACCAGAAAACTTGGAATTTTCTGGCAATTCAGTAGCAACCACCACCAAAAAGATTGAAAAAATGTTTAAGAAATGATTTTAACAAAAATGGAAAAGGGTAGAAGTAAAACACATCACAAATGGTCATAAAAAAAATGCGTACCCTCGAGACCCAATTCAAATTGAAGGACTAAATGGATATTTTAAAAAAATAAATAAAAATGCGTACCCTCGAGACCCAATTCAATCAATTTCAAGTAGCCTCCTGGTTGTAGAAGTTCACCAACGATTCTATCAGGTTCAGTCAAATCTCTTTCAGTCAAATCTTTTTCCTGACTGTAATGTACCACTAAAAAAATACAAGTTGAAAGAAGAGAAAAAAAAAGCTATTAGAAGGGGGTGGGGACAAGGAATGTTTATCCAGTTACTTAACAAAGAAAACAAAATACAAAGAACATGTATAAAGAAGCTATCAAAACCCTATAAAATTTTATCTACTAAATAACTTAACAGATAATATATGATTTGAAAATTTTTAAGGAAACAATTTTAAATATTTCAACACCTAACAATATGGATACCTCATACCTCAAAACTAAAATATTTCTAACAAAATTCAAAGAGATGAAAAGCAAAAAAGAAACAAAAAGGAAGAATTTTTGGCAGAAATCTCCAAATCAACAACAGAAGTAAGTATTGCTATAATAAACCATATAACTAGATACATATTTATATTTTATTAGAAGGAAAGAAACAAGGAATGTTTTATCCAAGTTACTTGAAAAAGAAAACAAAATACATAGAGAAGGTATCAGCAACTAGTATCAAAAGACTTCATGAAACAGAGAGTCAGAGACTAAAACCCTGTAAAATTTTGATCTACTAAACAATATGTAATATAGTTTGAAAAGAAAAGTCTAGACGCTTCTGCATGAATCTATCCAAGTGAAAACTAAGGGCCCATTTGGTAAGGTTGTCGTTTTCTGTTTTTGGTTTCATTTTTCTGAAACGTGTTTGATGATCATTTCCATTTTTCTTTTTTAGAACAAAAACTGAATAAGTGTTTGGTAATCATATACCTTTTTCTTTGTTCTTTTACAGAAAATGATATGAGATGACGAAAACAAAAAGTGGTTCTCAGTTTTTCGTTTTCTGGAAGGGGGGAAAAAACAAACAAAAAAAACTAGTTTCCATTTTTAAATTTTAGAAATTGAAAACTGGAAAAGTTACCATACATGCCTAAGTGTTCAAGAAGTAGATAGTACCTCACGACAAGATGACAAGTCCAACGTAAATGGCTCCACAAAGAACTATGAAAGATATCATTCCCCTGCAAATTTTACCCATTAATGAAGATTAAGACATCCATGTACCATTCCATAAGAGAAAATTGCCTTATAACTATTATATCTATTCATGTTACTTTTCTGTACTAAAAAGTTTACCATATGATTTCCCAACTCAAAATCGAACATGTGCATTCATATAATCAACCCTCTCCAAAATTCTACAATACGTTACACCAAAGTACCACCATGACAGACACCATAATAGATGTTAATGTAGAAGATAGAGAAACAAAACATCTTGGATTAGTAATTGAGAACTGGGAGTGTCCGTGACTGGTCAAATACAACATCATAGCCTACATATGTAGCATCAGCTTGACCATTTTAATCAAATTTCCTTAAAAGCTAGGTAAAAGCTAATCCAAGTAGTCACAGCTTTTTAAACAATCAATTATAGGCAATTACCATTACCAGATCGATAAAGACATTACTAAACTGCAACCCATAACAATTTATTTTAAATTCTTCGATGCTAATTAAACAAGGCATATGCTACAATACATACATTATGTTCATTAATTTTTCTCTCTGCTATTTGAAAATTATTTCAGACACTCATGCAAGCAATTGTCCTACAGTACATCACAAACACTGAAACATTATCACCACTGCGGGAATTGGCTATTTGTTATACTTGACACCCAATAACTATGTGATACCAAAAAAGAGATTACAATTCTAAAACATAATATGAACTAAAATAGTTCCATAAAAAATAGCATCTATAAATAATCCCCGCTTCAATTAAGATAAAAGAATCAGCTTACTATGACGATGGCGAGCATCTCGTGCTTCCAAGTGCTTCTGCTCTGCAGTAACAGATTCCAATGCCTCCCTCAGCTCAGTAATTCTAACATTTATAGCGTCCAAATGTTCTGCAACAAACCACAACATAAAGGTTATTAAACAAAACTAGAAAAAAGATATAATGTAGGTGGACTAGCATTTAACATACTGCTTTTGTAACAATGTAAAATTTTGAGATCAAGAGTTCAAATTTTATCAACACATCTCATATCTAGCCAAATACTAAGGGTTGATTAGGTCAAAAATTTTGAGACAGTGAGACACACACACACACACACACACACACACACACACACAGAAAGAGAGAAGAAACCTGAAATTAAATCTAGGTTTAGAAATTGGGGCAAAAAAATACCTTTGCTAAAAACTTTAGTTCCAAAATAAATACCTTTGCTAGTGCGTGTGTGTGTGTGTATGTTTTGTGACTTGAGAGAGAGACGAGAGATGCATAGATAGTTATATATACAACTATACATAGATATATATATATATACACATATATATAGACATAGAGAGAGAGAGAGAACCTGGGGAAAGGGGGGAGGGGGGGGGGGGAGGGGGGGGGGGGGGGGGGGCGGCTGCATTAAGGGGGCAAGGTGGGGGCAGCGGCGGCTGTGGGTGGGGGGAGGTGGGGACGGCGGCGGGGGGAAAGGGAATGTGGGGCGGCAGGGTTGAGGGGTGGGTTGGGGTGGGCTTCCCCTTTCTACAGAGAGAGAAAGAGAGAGGGGGAGAGAGGAGAGTGTGTGTGAGAGACTGATGGGGGCTGGGAAGGAAATAATTTTTTGGCGTAAAAAAAGGGGGGAAAATTGGGGGTTAGATTGTCATTGTTTAGGGGAGCGAAAATCAGAGTGACAATTTTGCAGTTTTGGTGTAGTGAAATGATGTGGTAGTGGGGTCAAGTAAACAACTTTTATTCTAAATTTAACTGGTCTCACTTTATTGGAAGATGTTAAAGTGGTCCTACCATTGTTGAAGTTATCCCACCGTTACACACGTGTTGAGAATTTGGAAAGCATAGTATTATTCAAGTTATACATTAACAAATAACCCAAAAACAAAATTTTGAACTATAAATTTGGTTCCCAAATGTTTTTACAGCTGTTTCACATGGATAGATTAATGTCTATGATTCCCAAATTTGTATCCCAAATGTGACTCCCAACACATACAACAGTGGATCCACTTGATTTTCATTGGAGGATGTTAAAGTGGCCCCACCATTGTTGAAAGTGATCTTACTGCCACACGTATTCAGAATTACATTTGTGATTAAAAAAAATTGGAAATCATAGCATTATTCAAGGTAGATATATATTAGAAAAAACAAAAAATTATACATGCATATATATATATATATATATATCTGTATTATTTCTAGAGATAAAAAAATAGAAAATAAATAAGAAATATATAGAAAAGTGGAAAAACTCGTAGAGCCGCCACGTGACAAGCGTCTTATATTATATGTATTATAAGAAATATATTATATGTATTATATGATTTATATTATATGTATTTATACATTGCTGACAATCAACTCCCGGGTTTTGACTGCTAAATGTAAGGCCTGGGTATGACCCATGCTTGCTGGAGGGAGCTCATCATCAGAGAAAGAAATGCAGTTGGGGGCCAGAACCATTCCGACCAAGTCATGGAATTTGTCAGGGAGATGTTGTGGGGTACATAAGCTTCATTCAGAATCCGTAACAGAGCTGACCTATGAGTCTCGGAAGTCAGAAGAATTGATAAGATTGAGGATTGAGCAGGTGTCTTTGTGAGTTGATCAACTACGTTGTACTCACTTCTCTTCAATACTGTGAAAATGATCTGTTTTTCCAAAGAAAGGGTTCGAAGGATCGATTATGTTACGAGAAGGTGTTAGGCACCCCTAAACATCCCTCGAAAGGGTTACCACGCTACTTTGGTGTCATATCGACTTTTAAATTAAGCAAAAATAAAATTGTATCAGGAAAAAAAAAAGGGTTTTTGGTGGTGCGACCGAACCCTTCGTGGGCTGCCTACGTATCTCGAGTTTAATTGAGAAACAGGGAGTGCGTAGTTCTCTCTATTAAGGGAGGATTTACAAAAGTGAAGTGGGTTTGGTTTTCCTGTTTTCCTCGACCTGAGGTAACAAAACCACAAGTAAGGTGCGGTTTTCCTGTCTAGATCGACAAAATCGGAAGTAAAGTGTGGTTCTCCTGTTAACCTCAGGTTGAGGCAACAAAACAAGAAACTATTCGGACATTCATACTTGGTATAATATTTTGAAAGTTTTAATTTCTAACTAACAGTTCTTCAAAAATACATTTATTTAATTGACAATGATGAGAAGATAATTCATGGTTCCGATGCTTATTCTTATGTCTTAGTTGCAACTAACAAACTTCTTAGTAGCAACTAACAATAAGAAGGAATAATGATTAAATGACTCAACATCTAGAGAGAGAATAATGATTTCAAATGATTCCCAACTCAAACCTTGAGAGATTCTGGCTTCCTAACCTTCGTCAATGACGGTAGTCGACGACGACGATGACGAACAGTGGGGACGGTGGCGACGAACGGCGGCGATGGTAGTGGCAGTCGCGGCAACTTACAGGGAGCTTTGCTCTCTCTCTCTCTCTCTCTCTCTCTCTCTCTCTCTCTCTCTCTCTCTCTGTATATGACTGAATGGTTTCTAATGCCCTAACCCCTTTTTTGGTTTTCTTTTTATTTTTTTTTTATGTTTATTGTTTTTTTCTTTGTTTGGAGAAGTAGAATTTATTAATTTTTATTGAATTCAATAAAATAAATTTAAAAATCTAATCTATTACTATTCTAAAGGGAAAGGGAGAGGTACTAACATGATTTTTTAAATTCTCTATAATTACAGTAAAATCATTACACTTTATTTTCTTAAAAAAAAAATTAGAAGGGTATTAAGATGTCCAATCAAGTAAAAAAAAACTACTTCAACAAATGGGAAAAAACTGCCTAAAAAAATTAGTCAAAACATTGCAACTCGGTTTAGGCATCACTTTTAGCGACGAAATAATATTTCGTCGCCATAGGCATCACTTTTGACATCACTTTTAGCGACGAAATAATATTACGTCGCCATAGGCATCACTTTTAGCGGCGAACTAATATTTCATCGTCATTGGCATCACTTTTGGCGACGAAATAATATTTCGCCGCCATAGATATCACATTACAACTCACTTTAGGCATCACTTTTGGCGACAAAATAATATTTCGTCGCCATAGGCATCACTTTTGGCGACGAAAGAATATTTCGTCACCATAGACATCACATTACAACTCACTTTTAGGCATCACTTTTAGCGACGAAATACTATTTCGTCGCCATAGGCATCACTTTTGACGACAAACTAATATTTCGTCACCATAGACATCACTTTTGGCAACGAACTATTATTTCGTCGCCATAGGCATCACTTTTGAACGGCGAAATAATATTTCGTCGCCATAGACATCACATTACAACTCACTTTAGGCATCACTTTTAGCGACGAAATATTATTTCGTCGCCATAGGCATCACTTTTGGCGACGAAATAATATTTTGTCGTCATAGACATCACATTAGAACTCACTTTAGGCATCACTTTTGGCGATGAAGTAATATTTCATCGCCATATGCATCACTTTTGGCGACGAAGTAATATTTCATCGCCATAGGCATCACTTTTGGTGACGAAATAATATTTCGTCGCCATAGGCATCACTTTTGGCGATGAAATAATATTTCGTCGCCATAGACATCACATGACAACTCATTATAGGCATCACTTTTGGCGACGAAGTAATATTTCGTCGCCATAGGCATCACTTTTGGCAACGAAATAATATTTCGTCGCCATAGGCATAACTTTTGGCGACGAATTAATATCTCGTCGCCATAGGCATCACTTTTGGCGATGAAATAATATTTCGTTACCAAAATTGATACTTTGGTGACGAAACAGAATTTTGTTGCCAAATTGTGTTTTTTTATGCGTCTTAGGCGATGAAATTTAATTTTGTCGCTAAAACTATACTTTGGCGACGAAATTTAAATTTTGTCGCCATGTTTCGTCGCTAAAGCCCATTTTTGTTGTAGTGAAGGGAGATAAGTGTTACATTTGAAACATTGAGGCAGGTAAGTGTTATTAGGCTAAACCTTAAGGGAGGTAGGTGATATTTACCCATAAATTTAAATCGGATCGGTGTTGGGCTTGATTAGTTTGGCAGAGGTCGGATTTGGGCGAAACATGGACAGACTCTAAGCCTAGCATGGCCATCCTAAGTTGCAGCCCTTAAGTTATCTAAATAGAATTGTATGCACATTGATTTGTATCATTGCATGCACATGATTTGTATAATTTACATCTAGGAAGGCCATCGATCCACTAAAAGTGTTAATTTTTCTTCTAGACTCAGAAACATATTTTGTAGGTAAGTGGTATATTTTCATCATCTTTGTGCAAGTCATGCATTAGTGACACTATATAGTATTTACTAAATTGTCTAGTTGTAATTGGTAAATTAAGATGCTACTTTGAATCTAAGCCAAAAAAAAAAATTTCAAAGTTGTACGTTCTGGTGATTTATTGAGTTTGATATTTTTCAGGGAATTTGGAGTGGAATGCTCTCAGCAACAAGTTTACAAACATGCATTCTTTGTTGGATCATTTATAGAACAAATTGGAATAAAGAGGTAACACTATCATCATTTTCATTGAGTTTACACTTTACACTAACTTGCATACAACTTCTTTTTCCATTTTCAGTCAATTATTTTCTTTAACACATTAAAATGGTTATAATTGCAGGCTTCTAATGCTGGTGATAGAGTTAAAAAACAGATGTGGAAGAGGACGAAGTTGAAATAATTAATTCATTGAGACCAGAAAGTACAAGAAGACAAGTTTTCCAAGTGAGGTGCCCTTGAGGAGAGAGGCCAATTATCTTTTAAATGTTATTGTTTGTCTCCTCCAAAATTTGTAAAAAATAGCTATATTAGCCTATAATCTTTTCCATACAGGCTTCTAATTGTCAATAATTTCTTGGTTTGGTTGCTATAATTTTCATCGCAAGATCTCACAACAAAAAAAAAAAAAAAAAATTAGACATCTTTTACGATATGCAGGGTTTTCTGGACATTTAAGAAGGAAATACGTTTACAAGCCATTACGTACTATGGAAACAAAAAAAATTTGATGCTGTAGGAGGAAACCCACAAAAAGTCCGATTTACAACAAAACCCTGCTTGTTCATGAACACCACAGTTCTTAAGGTTGGAAAATAAGAGCAAATATTTGGTACCACTGTGTTGTAGGATTGTATCCCCTTTCACATCCTTTAAAATTTTGCTGAGTTTGAGGATTTTTTTACTGAGTTGGAAGAGGAGTCCCATAGAAATAGAGGGCCAAATGAATTTATACAAGCTATCTATTGGCATGTAATACCATATTACTATATAGGATTTTATAACAAGCTAGTGTAATGAATATAAGAATATTTGTCCTGAAAATAGCTTCATATCACCAAAGGTTTTAATTGACTTTCAGCCCCAGACTAGACCGGTTTCTGTACTCTTTCTATTAACAACATTGATTTCATATCACTATTGTGTTAAGGCAAATCATCAAGCCTCCTTCATCGTACGAATATGCGGTAACTTCTATTTCCGACTCCAAAAATTTTAGAAAGAGTAATGCTACACACACTCTGAAAAGTACACTAAAATGCACAATTTTACTTAAAAAGTTTGGACATTGTGCTAAAAACCCAGCGCACATGAAAGTTTGATGAAAATTGAAAATTGAAGATACAGACAACCAAACGCCTTTTTCTGTTTTTCTAGAACATGAAAGTCAAAAAGGAAAACTACAAACTTTACAAACGAGCCATAGCAAATTGACTTGACTTACTAATCACACAGAGAGAGGTGGGAGTGTGATTAGGCCCGTACAGAAACTGTTTTGTGAAAAGTTGGGCTGGGCTTGGCTGGGCCAGGCTTCAAGGTATTATTCCAATCTAGACCCAACAGTGGAAATAGAAGTAAACACCATATAGGCTAATAGGCATAGCCACCCAAACTTTGAAGAAGTGAACAAAAACTCCAAACATGTACTTATGTAGGTACTCAGCAGAAAAAAAAAGGTACTTCTGTAGGTCCATGAGTTATTTTGACAAAGATAACTTTACGATTGTGATAAGTTTTCTGATAATAGATTATGATCATAATATATTATAATAATTGTGATGTTTGAATAAAGTATTGTAAAAGTGTTATGGTGGCAAAATAGATTATGTAAGTATTTGATTAAATAAATACAAAAGTGTTTTTAATATCCAAAAGACCATTGTACCCTTATTAAGTATACAAAATAGGCTTGTGAAGGATACATTTTGAGATGTTCCAAAATTATGTCCACATTTAAAAAGTTCATGCATATTTTATACTACTTAAGGCTTAATTTTGGAATGAAGTGTATTCTCTTTTTAACAACAATTATGTTCCCTTACTAACTTGGGTTTTCAAAAATGATCTCTAAATATCGGACGGAATGAGTAATTAGGTATACTAGCTTGTATCTCGCATGATGTGCGAGTACGTTGTTTCTTTGATAAGTTATAAAATATTGGTAGTTAATATTGTCGTAACTACAGAATAATTGTTAAAATATTGGAAAAGTATGTTAACAAAATATATAATTCATGAGCAATGCTATGATTCCCGAATTTGATAACTCAAATGGTTCCCAAACACAAGTGTCAATGGGCTCAGTTAATTTTGATTGGAAGCTGTTAAAGTGATCCCACTATTATTAAAGGTGGTTCTATTGGCACAAAAAGTATTTGGTACACTAAATTTGGGGAGTATTGCTATTCTTTCCAATTTTTTTGTCCTCCGAAAGTGCATCTCAAATGATGTTGTAGTGGATCAGGTCTACTACAGTGGGACCGGTTGAATTTAATTTGATTGGAAGTTGTTTACTTGGCCTCACTGCCATATCAGTTGGGATGCACTTTTGAGAAAAAAATTTGGGAAGCATAGCATTACTCAAATTTGGGAAGCAGAGCATTACTCATAATTCATTAGAAAAAAGAGAGAGAAAGAGAGACTTCATCTTATTAGGAATGAACTGAGTTTGTCCGTCTATTCCAATAAAATAGGTTTGAATAAGAGCATAGACTAGTATATTGGAATGATTTTTTTTTCTTTCACATAATAATCTCCCCCAACACTTGTATTCATTTGATTTTTTATTTTATTTTTCAGGACTACATTACATATTTTTCCTTTTTCCTATGGAGTTAGCATTGCAATTTAAAGCCTTGTACATGCCTGTATAGGGACATATAAAATAGAAAATAGTTTTGTTCACCCAAAAAATGGTTCACCAATATTCACTCAAACATCTCATTGGTCAATGCAATTCACCAATGCTCACCCAAACATCCCAATGGTCAATGCAATGGGATCCAAGATTAAACACTATTAATTTAATCTTAGGTCCCATTGCATTGATCAATGGGATGCTTGGGTGAGCATTGGTGAACCATTTTTGGAGTGAGAAAAAATGCTCTCATACAAGATATGTATCCATTGAACGGAGATAATATTTATACATTTAAGAAAGGAGAAAAAGAGCAAGAACCGTTTGCACACTAAAGTGAGAGAATGGAGAGAGACCCATTTGAACTTAAATTGGCAGAATTACAACTCCTGCCACATGAGGTGGCACCTTGCTTGAACCTTTCACTTTTATATATAAGAAATAGACAAATCCTGACCTCAGTTTGCATTGGCCTTGATTCAACGTTAAAGATTGCTGCACCAAATCTCAACACTCATAAGCTCTCTGCAGCTAGTGGTCCTACGGATCCTGACCTCACAAAATCTGTTGACTTAGATGCTGGACAAGGTTTTATTATCTCAAAGCCTAACCAATCTGTTGTGTGCGCCCTAAATGATGAAGGGATTTTTGACATGTCTAAAGAGAAGATGGTTATTACGGCTAACTTGAGGCAAACCCATGAAATTGTTGTTGAAGCAAATGCCCCTATTATCAAAGTTGATATTGGTGGGGTAGGACCTATGAAATCTGTGAAGTTTGAAGATGATAAGGCTGTTGTTAAGGGTCTATTTGATCCGTTGGGTGTGTGTTTTACGAATTCCAGTGTGTTGGCGAGTACAAGTGTGGGCAACGCGCTCCCTTGCGAGAATTTGGCTATTGTATCACCTCACTCAGCGTTGGACAGCAAGCCCACTACTCTGGAAACCAGCTCATGCAACGGTCAGGAAAAGCAAGTGCCTCGATTTAAAAATCCAGAATTCCCGACTATAGTTATATTGCATCACATGGGGTCTATTAAAGATGATGATGGGAAAGCCCCTCCTTTCAATGAAGCGGCTAATACTGGAGACACATCTCAACCTTGTTTGACTTCTACCGCCTTGTTCCTTAGACAGAAGTAGGATCATGCCAGTGTGGGCCCCGAGGCCACTTCTTCCATTTCCACTCATGGGTTAAATCATGCTGCAGTCCTTGGGAAAAACCTGCCCTATGATATCTTCTCAGCTTTTAATGCTCTAACCATGTGTGATATCAATAATGCCACATGTATTGGGGGTGGCCCACATGTTGTTGCTGATTTGGAAGCGACAGGTAAGGTCTCTCTACTACATATCGTTCCTCCTCTCGTGCACCATAATGTTGTGGGGCCCGTAAGTACTACCAAGTCTTACCATTCCATGGAGCATATGTTTGCTGCAACCCAAGAAATGATCCATACCTCCGAGGCCCGTTCGGCTCTTTTTGATGGGCCATCCGCAGCTGTTGATTTGCACATGACTGGGGAGCATGTTGGATCGCCTGCCCAGGTCTCTCTTAAGGCCCATCTTCCATGGGCTTCTTTGTTTCAGACCAAGAAGACCACCCCCGATCTCATTACGTAGACGGGGCCTGCTGATGCTGATCCAGTTCCTAACGAGTATTTTAAACTGCATCATGTTTCTCATGGCTCCAAGCGAGAAAATCGAAGACTAAAAATCTCAAAGACTACTGCTGATTTAGGTAACACTAAATGGAATAATGCTTTGGTTGGTCATTTTCTTGGCAAAAAACTGCCGTACATCATGGCAACCAATGCCACCTCTAAATTATGGGGTAATTATGGTTTGGTTTACACCCCAGCTACCAACTCTGGGGTGTACATTTTTAAATTCTCTTCACCCTTGACAAGAGATTGGGCCTTGGAAAATGGCCCTTGGTATGTTGCAGGTAGACCTATTATCCTCCGACCATGGAAACGTAATCTTAAGTTGGACCTTCAAGCTGTTCATTTGGTGCCAATTTGGGTGCATCTCTTTAACATCCCCCTTGAGCTTTGGACGCCGGAAGGATTAAGTGACGTTGCTAGTATGCTTGGTAATCCCCTCCACGTTGACAGAATGACAGCTAGTCATAGGAGAATTTCTTATGCGAGGGTTTGCATCGAGATTATTTCGGACCATGACCCTCTCCATGAGTTTGAAATTGAAGTTGAAGATGATTTGGATGAAAACCCTGTCACCACTAATATTAAAGTGGAATACCAGTGGACCCCCCAAAGGTGCAAAAAATGTCGTGTGTTTAGCCATGATTGCGACCGGATTGTTCACCCCGTTACTTCCAGTTCCAAGGCTCACAAATCGGCTAAACAATGGGTTTCGGCTTCTAAGCCTCAGGTTGACCCTATTACTATTGATAACCCTACTTCCGGGTCTAAGGGCGAGGATGTATGGACCGAAGTGGTTGGCAAAGGAAAGTCGAAGGTTGTTGTTCCTCCGAAGCGTAGTGTCAACTTCTCTAGATGTCTGTGTCACAGCCCGGTCCCACAATAGCAGAACCGGAGTCCGTGGCACGCCACCAAGGCTAAATCAATTCATTAACGTTCCCAAAATTAGGTTTGAAGAACACACGCAGCGGAAAAACAAAACACATTTTAAAACCAGAGGTTCAGTCGACTGCTCAGTCGACTGCTCAGTCGATGGAGGAGGGCATGGATTTTAATAGCAATTCCAGTCGACTGAAACTGGAGGTCCAGTCGACTGATGCGGGGTCCAGTCGACTGCTGAGGGATCCAGTCGACTGCTTTTGCTAAAATAAGAAGCAGTAGCTAACAGGCTCAGGGGTTCAGTCGACTGCTCAGTCGACTGCTCCCCTGGCAGCAGCCCAATCTGCAGAAAACAAGTTTAAAAGCTTCCTAACTTCCATCCAATGATCAACCACTCAACTCAAACTCAGTCCAAAGTAATCTTAACTGTATTAAAGCATTACCAAACATAATTACAACATGTTATAGTCTAATACAACGTTCTAGATCCATTCTATCATACCAAGTTAAACATGGGTTAAAACAACCAAATTCTTATTACAACATTTCTAGGATCCCAAAACTACAAGATTTACATTCAAGTTGTCTCACAAGCGAACTCCCAACCCACGTACTCACTCCTGCAATTCCTCGCCGAACATTTATACCTGCAATGGTTATTTGAATAACCACACATATTTCGATTTGTTTAAGCTAAAGCTTAGTGAATAAATCAACATATGTACATGAATGATAAACATGTCTGCATTCACATCTCTACATTTCATACTAGTCGCCGGAGACTCACGTGCCAGTCCATACTCCCAATCCGCGACTCCTCGCCAATAAGTCCACGCGAAAGGGTAAGACCCACGATTCTACAAACAATCGTGCGACCTTAATGCCTATATAGGCTCCACAAAATGGCACGGTGACCACGTGCTCCTTCTGACCTAAATAAGCAACTTAACATGCTCAAATACATATCACCATACTCGTGGTAATCAAAACATATCACCGTGCTATTGAGCCTACTTATCAATATAAATGCCCAATATGAACTACACAATATATCTCTAACAATTAATACATGCTATTCACACAAAACATGAATACATGTCAAGAAATCATTCCAAAAACATAGTTGAATCACTCACCTCCAAATAACGCTCCTATAATTCGATCCAAAGAAAACCCGTGTACAAAGAACGTGTAGAAGTCCGTCTAGTACAATTCCTATGGATCAAAATTCCATTTATCAACTTTTATGAAAAATTCTAGAAAATAACTTTTCGGAAAACTTAGCCAAACAGGCCCTAATAGGTATCAAAACGAAGCTATTACCTCGAGGAGCTCGAATACGAAATCTGGGAGAAAACAAACTGACGGAAGGTCGTTGTTTGGCGTCGCAAAGCTTAAAGTAACTAAATCCCCCTTTGGCCTCCCTTTTGGCCTCCTCTTTGGAATTAGGTTAGAAGTTATGAAAAACCTAAAGTCATCACTTCCTATATATAGGCAAGACTATTGGGAATTTACGTTTACCTTCCCACGAGTTTTCCAAACTCCTAATCAGTCTCTGAAACTTTCTACACAGCTAAATCACAGCTTTACGAGTGAAACTTTGAAATTATAAAAGTTTTCGACTAAGTTTCGTTTGGTCGCTAAAACACAAATTTCTACATGATGTTTCCGAAGTTGCTAATTAGCCTACCAAATTAATAGTGTGTTCATTCGTTCTCACCAGGATACTAAATCTAACAACAGAAATATATTCTAAGCCAGAAAATAATACAGATATTGCAATACACAGGTAAACATTTATTTTCAGATAAACATTTAAAGTGTTCCACAGTGACCGTCTCATACTCGGAGAGACTTCACAAACAATAAATCTTCAATCACAACAGTTTAAAAAGGGTTCTCTAATACAGACACCCAAATCAACTCGTGAGTCAACACCCACTCACACATGTGCTAAAATGCACAACACAACACATTATCATGCAAGACAATGCAATGAAATGCAATAACACGATTACGGGTGTTATAATTCTCTCCCCCTTAAAAGAAGTTTGTCCCCAAACTTTCAGTACCATCTCATCAATTCACAAAGACTTTCTCACAAGTACTGCCAACGTTCATTCATCACAATCCACACATCTCTACTGAGATATTATAATCTCATGAGGAAAAAAAAAATCCTCAAACTCTGAAGGAAAATAAATCCCCAGAGTTCCTGTCTCAATCCGATTAAAGCTTCAAACCTCATTCTAGTAATTATCGAACTACTTTGATAAGTAAGGACATCAATGCCTGAGTAGACATACTCAAAAGTCAAATCTGACATTTCCCATCACATCACCAACCCATACATGATACCACTAAATGTCACATATCTTTTCTGAACTCAAAAGTCTCATCACAATACTCAAGTCAAAGGAAATAACTCCTCTCACTTCCACCCATCTTCCCTTTTGACTAAAAGTCGTTTCCAACACGTCTCAATTGGGTAACAACCATACCTGGTTCTTCATCTCGAAGTGAACCAAACCGAGTATTTTCATGCATATATACTATGTCGATAAGTCAATGCCTCAACCAACTATTTCATATACCATAGATTCAATCCCTTATCCTGCTAATCGCGGAATACTTGTAGAACGATAACACGTTTTCAAAGGACTTTCATTCCTTTTCAAATTCCATTCGGTTTAATCCAACCTCGTATTATACTTCCAATCATACATGCCTCGTAAGATACTATCCAGATTCTTAACTGAAAATTTTATATCACTCTACTTCTTCGAGCCCACCTGATGTCTCGAATAGTTAAACACACTTGCCCCTTTATCTCTCGCATTCTGTACTCAAACTATCGTCGATTAACGTAGAAGATTAAATGTTACACCTTCAATTTAAAACTTGTAACAAAGTCAATTACATATTCTCCCTTTTATTTTTAAATTAAATCATTTTAAAATTTTGTATAATATTTTCACATATAGTTACCCCAATATCCGTCGCAACAATTAACGATGTGAACCCAAACTTGACTTAGTCAATCATACACATACCATAGAGTTTATAAAATGTACTCCCATGTTCATAACATACCTCGTTCATGTCTTAAACCCTTGGTCATTCACAATCCATTCTTATTTACGTAGTGTACACACACCCAGAGCCAATTATTTTTCTATCGAAAATCTCAACAACAATGTACTCCATTCCCATCTCATACCTCACTCGTATACTATCCTTTAGTCTATCAGTCCATGTAGATCCACCACCATTTACGTAGTTATACGACTCCATGAGTCTCTAGTGTTTCACTTTCACCCTTGCACAAGCTCATACCAAGCGTACTCATGTATCTCAACTCTTGCTGAATTTCTGACTGCCCTTTACACTGAACATATATTCCTTATATAGCATCTCAAGGTTTCAAACCTTATTTAACGATTTAGTATTTCATAACTCTAGTCAACCTGACTTAACTCCAATACAGATTCTCTAATCCTTTATATTTGCCATTCTGATCTCAATTTCATTGTTCACGAAGAACCTGTTGTCCTAAGTATTTCATATTATTCCCGTAACCATCTGAAAACAATTCAATAATTTGGTCTTCCCAATCAAGTTCCATAGTCTCACTGTGTTTGATATATTTCTTATCGACTTTCAATTCACATACTTTTCTTGACAATACTCAAGTCAACTCGTTTAACAGCACTACTTCCAACTTACTAATTTCAAGTGTACAACATTTCACTAGTCCCTTTTTCTTTAGAATTTCCAAGTTGATAATCTACTCACGTAGAACTCATTCGTTTGACGACCACCGTTTTGTCTCGAGCACTAAGCATACCATATCCTTCCGCGATACTTGTCTTCCAAAGTCCACTTGATACATTGCTACAAACATTTAACAAAATTTTTCTTACTCAAACAAAAGTTTGATTTTTTTTTTTAAACATTTTAAACACTTAAAATTTTCTTGGGATGAAATCTGACATTCTCAAAATTCTCCAACCTTGTTGGAATTCAGGACGACTGATATAACATTCTGCTACACTTTCTATTTTCGTCTGACCATTTCACATTCCTTTTATCATATCCGATAATGTACGCATATATTACTACGTCTTTATCTCTCTTACCGTTCATGTTCACTTATTCATCGAAGCCTCATCTTCCCAATTTATATTTTTCCCCTTTTTTAACTTGACTTACCCAAAGTCACTTTACTCTATCCACTTTCACAATTGCTCTTGTTCAGTATCGTAATAATTTTCGTACTCCAACTTCCAGTTGGCAACCACTTGCTTCGAAAACCCAAAGATGTTTTAAAAACATTAGAAGAAAAGGTTTTCGTTTTATTTTGAAAATACATTCAAAATCCAGGTTCGAGGTCGCCCGTACTACAACCCTCTGTGATAACAACCTTTGCTACAATTTCCCTATCAAGGTCCTCCTATCTCCATGATATTCAAATATCCACTCGATTCCTCTGAATCTCTTATCACGTTCCATAATTCACACTTATCTTTTACTCCCAATCTCCTATTCCTACTTCCTTTATTCTATCTCTTCTGACAAACCACTGCAAAACACTAGGGAATCTTATTACTCTTCATTTCTGTCCATTTACCCTTCATCAAGAAATTCTACAGTTTCTCCTTCAACCCATATCGCCCTTATCGTTACATCTATATGCACATAATCATCAAGTCTAAATAACCACTCCCGAAGTATGTCATCAATTAAACTTCTACCAATTGTAGTTTCAAACCGTCAAAGTATACTCTATCATTCCCGTTCTTAACCCCTCCTCTTAGGTCAGTCCTCCAATCCCAACATTTTCACACATACAATCGATCAAGTAGCATTCACTTCTATTCCTCATACCACATCTAAATCTACCTTGGTGCCATAACCATTCGAAATCAGGTTCAGTTGAGAGATTCCTCAATAACCACAATACTCATAGCTCGTTAAAATATTTCTCAATTCCCAATACATAACACAAGATAGGTTGAGAGATTCCTCAACCGTCCAATACATACCGTAAGATAGGTTGAGAGATTCCTCAACTATCCAATCGTCTCAATGACGTACAATAAGTCGAAAAATTCTTCAACTACCTGACATACACCGTATATACCGTAAGATACATCATAAGATAACCTCGTACAATTGTACTGTAGGTTAACACCGCAAGATAAGGTAAGAGATTCCTCACCTATCCCATACACGAGCAATACATGGTGCTGGGCTATCTTGCTACCATAATACCCAACTGCACATCTCTATTCTCTTGCTTCACAGCATCTAACCCATGTCTGAAGAACTATAAAGAAATCTCATCTGACGTTCACTGCTCAAACTCCGTTCTCGGTTAGATCCCCCAAAGGACACTCATCACTATTGTTGAAAACATCCACTGATTTGATCAAGAATCATTTTCTTTTAGCTTAGCAATTCCACTGTTCATCACTACCAAAATATCATCTTTCCCTCTTGCCACAACACGCGGTCTATTATAACTCATGATAACGTCATCTCATCATACAGTTCCACATCCGTATGATTTAACCGATTCACAAATGCATAAATACTATGCATGTATGGCAATAACATAATCATGTATGTATAACAACATACCATATGCATCAAACATCTCTAATATGTATGGATGCAATTTAGAACATGTGACAATTCACTCAACACTCCACTCGTCGTCGAACGTTCCCAAGGTTCTAAACTTATGCTCTTATACCACTAAATGTCACAACCCGGTCCCACAATAGCGGAACCGGAGTCTGTGGCACGCCACCGAGGCTAAACCAATTCATTAACGTTCCCAAAATTAGGTTTGAAGAACACACGCAGCGGAAAAACAAAACACATTTTAAAACCAGAGGTTCAGTCGACTGCTCAGTCGACTACTCAGTCGACGGAGGAGGGCAGGGATTTTAATAGCAATTCCAGTCGACTGAAACTAGAGGTCCAGTCGACTGATGCGGGGTCCAGTCGACTGCTGAGGGGTCCAGTCGACTGCTTTTGCTAAAATAAGAAGCAGTAGCTAACAGGCTCAGGGGTTCAGTCGACTGCTCAGTCGACTGCTAAAGCTTAGTGAATAAATCAACATATGTACATGAATGATAAACATGTCCGCATTCACATCTCTACATTTCATACTAGTCGCCGGAGAATCACGTGCCCATCCATACTCCCAATCCGCGACTCCTCACCAATAAGTCCACGCGAAAGGGTAAGACCCACGATTCTACATACAATCGTGCGACCTTAATGCCTATATCGGCTCCACAAAATGGCACGGTGACCACGTGCTCCTTCTGACCCAAATAAGCAACTTAACATGCTCAAATACATATCACCATACTCGCGGTAATCAAAACATATCACCGTGCTATTGAGCCTACTTATCAATATAAATGCCCAATATGAACTACACAATATATCTCTAACAATTAATACATGCTATTCACACAAAACATGAATATATGTCAAGAAATCATTCCAAAAACATAGTTGAATCACTCACCTCCAAATAACGCTCCTATAATTCGATCCAAAGAAAACCGTGTACAAAGAACGTGTAGAAGTCCGTCTAGTACAATTCTTATGGATCAAAATTCCATTTATCAACTTTTATGAAAAATTTTAGAAAATAACTTTTCGAAAAACTTAGCCAAACAGGCCCTAATAGGTATCAAAACGAAGCTATTACCTCGAGGAGCTCGAATACGAAATTTGGGAGAAAACAAACTGACGGAAGGTCGTCGTTTGGCGTCGCAAAGCTTAAAGCAACTAAATCCCCCTTTGGCCTCCCTTTTGGCCTCCTCTTTGGAATTAGGTTAGAAGTTATGAAAAACCTAAAGTCATCACTTCTTATATATAGGCAAGACTATTGGGAATTTACGTTTACCTCCCCACGAGTTTTCCAAACTCCTAATCAGTCTCTGAAACTTTCTACACAGCTAAATCACAGCTTTACGAGTGAAACTTTGAAATTATAAAAGTTTTCGACTAAGTTTCGTTTGGTCGCTAAAACACAAATTTCTACATGATGTTTCCGAAGTTGCTAATTAGCCTACCAAATTAATAGCGTGTTCATTCGTTCTCACCAGGATACTAAATCTAACAACAGAAATATATTCTAAGCCAGAAAATAATACAGATATTGCAATACACAGGTAAACATTTATTTTCAGATAAACATTTAAAGTGTTCCACAGTGACCGTCTCATACTCGGAGAGACTTCACAAACAATAAATCTTCAATCACAACAGTTTAAAAAGGGTTCTCTAATACAGACACCCAAATCAACTCGTGAGTCAACACCCACTCACACATGTGCCAAAATGCACAACACAACACATTATCATGCAAGACAATGCAATGAAATGCAATAACACGATTACGGGTGTTATAGTCTGCTTGGTTCCACTTCGTCTCAGGCTCAACACCTTAAGATTAGTAACTCTTTCAATGATCAGCTAATCCCTTTTGTGTATGATGTCCAAGAAGTTGTTGCTGAATCGGTAACTCGAGAAACTCGTTGTAACATTCCTGGAGGGCAGATTGAAGAGTGTGAGGATGTCCCTGAGGATGCTTCCCTGGACCCTACTAGTTCTCTATCCTCCAGAAAAGAGGCATGAAATGAAGATGAAATTCTGTGGTAGCCGTCCTAAGGGTCGACATAGATCCTAGCAGTCTACTTTATGTTTAGGCCTTTCTTTTTGAAATGGTCTAGGTGCTTGTTTGGGATGGTGCTTTTATTTTTTGATTTTTTGTTTTCCCTTGTTCGAGGTTTGTTATTGGCTTCTTGTTGCTCCTTTGAGCATGATCGTTGATCTTACTGTAATATCCTGGGGTATGCCCCTTTTACTTCTGTACTCGCTTTTTTTGGATTTATTAACCCTTTTTCCGAGAAAAAAAAAGAAATAGATTTTTAAATAAGTAAATTTATATTGATTAATTAATTACTCTTATAAAATTAATAATAAAAAAAAACTAATTACTATATTTAATATATTATTAGTGGTTATGTTTTGTAGTTTGTACTACACAAGAAGTCAGACTCGTCATACAATTTTGAGACGCATGCTTTTGGCGGCAAAACGTTATCGTTTAGTGAGGAAATTAGAGCAAATTGCTAAGTCAAGTTGGACATGCATGTCATTTACTCTTCTATTGGACTTAGCGGTTTGAGTGCTTTTATTTTAAGCTGGGGTGGGGGACCCCAGCTTTTACTAACGGCTCAGTACGGTGATAAGCTGCAACTTATAGCTTATAATTTACAGAAAGCTGAAATAAAGTATGTGATGAAGCTTATAACTTTAGAATGTATAGATTTTTTCAACTTATTTAATGTCTAAAAGCTAACTTATTTAAAGTTGGGTTTGGAGGTACTATTTCAGCTTATAGCTTGTATATTTGTCATTTAATAAATCTTTAATTGGACAATCTTATCCTTTATTTTTTTTTAGCTATTGGCATAAATTACTCTCAGCTAAATTAAATCCCTCACTTGTCCAAAACCCCTATAATTATTCATCACCTCTCTTACAGTTACAGCTAACACCCTGTCATTAATTGAGATGTGTATCTTACAATTCATACATTTTCAATAAATAGTTCTTAAATTATACTGACACAAATTTAAGGACATTTTGGATAATTACATAGCAAATAAGTTATTTGACAACTTATGTTACCAATCACTACTATAACTTAATTAGTGTTTCTGAAAAGTTGCACCAAATAGGTTTATGATTTATTCTAAGTGGCCTAGAACCTATAATTTAAAAAGCTAAAAGCTATAATCTTTATGTAACATTCCTAATATCGGCAAAGTTCACTAGGAATCAAAGAAATTAGAGCCTATGTAAAAAGACAAGTCAGTAAGTCAAAATTGAATCAAAGAGTGTAATTAATTTAGAGAATTGCTAAGTACACATCTTTTTTTGCTAAACACATCACTTTATAGTGTAAAAAAGATGAAAAATTTGTGAGTAAAAATGATGTATTTAGCAAAAAAAATAAGGGTCCGTTAGATTTCAGTCCTTTAATGTGTCATTTTCTAGAAATTGATCCATTCTATAAATCAACTTAGAAATCAGTCCCTCACCTATTTTGAGGACCAAAATACCCCCACTTCTACAATTAAGGGTTTTTAAATTTAAAACCCATATAACTCTCTCTCTCTCTCTCTCTCTCTCTCTCTCTATATATATATATATATATATAATAAATCTAAAATTTGAAATTCAAAACACATATAATATATATATATATATATATAAGAGAGAGAAGAGTGAGAATTAACATAGCAATATTATGCGAGAGAGAAAGAAAAGTGAGAAATTTCTCACTTTAAAATACATCACAGAGTGAGAAATTCCTCAATATAACATAATACGAAATTCTATATAATATTGTGAGAAATTCTCACTTCCAACAATAATGTGAAATTTCTCACTTTAACTGAATCACTGACTATAAGTGAAAATTTTTGTCTATTTTGGTGAGAATCTAGAATTTTGATGGAAGTACAATAATACAATTTCTCACCCAAAAAAAAAATTTCTCACACCCCCACACAATTCAAATATACAAAATACTCAAAATTTCTCACCTTGAAAATTCAAAACTACCTTCACTGCTCAAATTCATACTGAGGAGAGAGAGAGAGAGAGAGAGAGAGAGAGAGAGAGAATGTGAGTAGTTGATATGGATAAGCCTTCTCATGTCCTATCTTATGTTATGTGAATATCTTGCAAACAGAGAGAGAATGTGACATATAGAGAAATGATTGATTCTTGCTAAAAAAAGGAATTGCTTAAATTTCAATTCTACATGGCAAGAGAGAGAGATATAGATAGAGAGAGAGTGTAGAGAGAGAACGTGAGATATAAAGAGTGATTAATTCAGAATCATAAATAGTGAAATAATGTGAGAGAGAAAATTATGCACTAATTTGAGTTTCAATTTTGAAACCCCTAATTGATAATGATTATAAATGCAAGGGTATTCATGTCATAAATAGTACAATAATATTGGGGAAAGGATCAATTTCAAAATTATCCTTCGATTCAGGGATGCATTTTCATACACACGATACCAATAGGACCAACCTTACTATAACTGCCTATTCAAGGACCATTTCTAATATTTCTATTTTTTATTTTGTGCTAACAAAGTGGACTTATTGACTTGACTTATAATGTTCTAGGAGTTATGTGTGGGGTATATCTTTACATATTCAAAAAGCATTCACACTTTAGACCCAAAAAAATAGAGATTGTTGAATGTACTAGTGCCTGTAGTATCGGAAGAAAAAAAAATTGTATTAGTGCATGTTTGGGTATCCCGATTGCTACCCCCAAAAGCTGTATTGCATAATGTGATGGTCAAATGAGAAAAGGTTGGTGTTTATATAAATCTTGGCAGTCACTTATAGCAAACACAATGGTGTTTAAAGAGAAGTGCTAGACACATATTTCAAACCACACTTTAAAACCTAAACCACATCCTATATTTTAAAGACATATACTCTGTGGTGTTTGAAAGCAATGGTGTAATTTAAAATGTGATGTAGAATATGTGCTTTGCATTTCTCGGTATTCAAATTCCCGATCCATGAAAGTTGAAAAATGTGGAGCATGCTCACCACCTTTTGGTCAAAACGTGCAGGCAGGGTTGACTCACTATTGTTGAAAATACTTGACTCTGCCGAGTCTGCCCCTGGACTTTCCCGAGAAAACTCCACAGCCCAATTTGATATAGTAATGCTAAATTTGGTTTCTAATAGCAGCATATAGGGGAGGGTTGAGGAGCAGTGGTCACTCTCAATTTTTGGAAAATTACACTTTTATACATATATTTTAAAAAAGTTTTAAATTTTATTAAACTTTACCCCCAAAATAAGTAAATTTATTATATAGCCTCCTCCAAAATATTAGTTAGGCTAAAAAAAAAAGGTTTTTATGTATACTATGTTGGCCCAATTATACTTCATTCTCTCAAATATTGGGAATTTTTTTTATTAAATGTAATATATTGGCTTAATTACAAATAGACCCAAAAAAATTTGACTCGAGAGTGTTGCCCCCGAACTCCCGTGTGACTCCAAGCTCTTATACACAGCCCCCTAGCCGAGATTCCTGGATCTGCGACTGGTTCCTAAATACTTTGTCATTATATCACATGTAGTGGCATATGGTGCCGCTAATCACTATCACATTATATGGTACAACTATTAAGGAATTTGGGAGCCAAAGTTTGAATTCAAATTTGGGGAAGCATATCGTTATTCATTTTGTTAAGAGTAGTGTGTTATGCTTCTCAAATTTGTATCCCAAATATATTCTAAACACATTTTATTTGGGATATATTATTTTGGTGCCAAATAATTATAATGTAATATAAAATTTGCTTTAAAAAAAAGTTACATTGGTTTTGAAAACCCATATTTTTCAAATGAAAAATCATTTTAGCAAAAATGTTGTGATATATCGACTTATAGTGATCAGTAATATCACATGGCACTGCATGTGGTACAACTGATAAAGCATTGTAAACCTATTGAGGATTCAAATTTGGCAAAGGATTAGCACAAGTGTTATTTATTCAATATATTTAATTAATTTATTATGTAAATATTTGATTTTTATTAATAATTACTAATATGTATTAAGAAAATAAATTAACTAGTTAAGTATTCAATACTAATATAATACCAACACAGCATAAGGGTATAATTATCTTTTAGACATTCAAAATCCCTTTCGTATTTATATAATCAAATATTTGCATAATTAATTCAGCCCTCACAACCACTTTCACAATATATTACCCAAATACCACAACTATCAAAATCTATTATGAGAAAATATATCACAATCACAAAGCACAAGTTGCCCAAAAGAGACCCCTACTAGTGTATTTTCCAATCTCAACAACCATTCTAGAAAGCTACAAATAAAGGCAAAAGATGAGTTTGAATGGTTGATGGTAAGGCACAATATTAGTTTAGAAGCCAATCAGTGTTATAATTATGAAAGGTATGATTGAAACATAAAGATTAAGAAACCATGTTTTTTAATTATGAAAGTTTAGTAGCCACTCTTTTTTTAAACCATTTTTTTTTTACAAGGATGGAAAGCTCGAAGATTGACAGCAACATGTTATCTTATCATCAATTCATCCATCATACCATAGCTTTAAGAGAGAAATTATAGACACCAATCTTATTTGTGCTCCACACTTGAATATAACTTGTATATCTTGACCAAGAAAAAAAAATGAGAGATACCAACCTTATTTGTGTTCCACACTCGAATGTATCTTGTATATCTTGACCAAGAAAAAAAATGAGGGGAAATACGAGTTACCTCCCTTGACATTTATCTTAATACCAGTTAGTTCCAAACGTTTGACATAATTTCACAAACATCCATTGCCTTTTGCATTTCCGTTTCACTTCATCCCACCAGCTATACGATGCCCTATAATCAGGGGCAGATAGAAGAAGGGTTAAAAATTTATTAAATAATTTACACTTAAGTCCTCCCAAAAGTGAAGAATTTTACACATAAGCCCCCCATAATTCAGAAAACTCCCTATTTATATTAGTAATAATATCTGAGATTTTGTGTTAGTTTATATAGCATTAAGTTATATCATGAACACAAAACTTTGTATAAATATATCCCAAAAAAATCGTCTTAGAAGCGTTGCCCCCGAACCCCCCGCAAATTCGGTCTCTCCCAAATTCTATGTCACGCCCCGACGTAGCATAAATATGGAAAGCGTTTAATTTCCTTTATGGACCCGTAAGTCGCGACAGTATGAAGGATCGATTCCGTCCCAAACGTCGAACAACATAAAACATAATAATCAAAGTAGAGCAATCAAGACTTACAAATATTTTCTAACTTATTAAATATCACAATATGAGGTCAACCAAGGCACAAGCCGCCTTAAGACAAAACAATATCTATCGTCTATTACAGTCATCCTTATTACAAAATAGTTTATAACTTAAAACTTAGGATATTGATAACAGTTCTATCTTCCAAAAGAAGCCGTTCTCAGTTTGCATAATCGAAATGTTCCGCTTGCTCAAAACCTGAAAAGCCTGAACACGAATGTCCAGGGTGCATCAACGCCGTCAACTTCAAGAAGCTGGTGAGTATTAAAAACATAACTTTGAATGTAACACATATTCATTTACCATTTTTCAATTCTCATTTAATCCAATAAGTTTACGTTAAGGATAGGGGTTCATTTTAGAAAAACAACCACAATATCATATGAAAGATATAATTCACATATATGTGACCGTGTATGAAAACAATGCACCATCTCATCTTACCGACTCTTTTCTCTCGAAAAAACCCAACAACCCAACTTTCTCACACCAGTATCTTTGAAATACTCCGATAGCCACACTTTAGCACAGGGGTACCAGGGAATGTCCAGTTTGCCTCACACTTTGGTCCGGGATACCAGGGAGTGTCCAATGCCTCACACTTTAGTACCTAATCTGCCTCGCAAATACCAGAGGTAACCTCACGCAGTATCCAGACTCAGGTACTAGGGAGTCTCCGTAGGCCACACTTTAGCACTACCATGGGTGCGAGGGAATATCCAAGTTCGGCTTCATACACTTTGACGCTACCATGGTCGTCAGGGAGTATCCAGTTTTGCCACCTTCGCATTTCAAAGACACCCTCGCCACAATCTCAATCACAACACACTTTGGTACTCACTTACCAGGGAGTGTCCACAACACAATCTCAACCGCACTCACTATACCACACTGACCATTACTCTTTTCCATACTGACCAACATTCACACTCACCATGCATATACAACTGACTCCACATGTATGTCATGAAACCACCCACAGAACATATGTAGTGCTAGGAATAATATCAAGGTATGCTTTGAAAAGAATTGAATTCATAATTATTCCTAAATGACCAATCATACCCAAAATATAATCTGTTTTAACATTTTTTGCAAACAGAGCCTTAAAGACCCACAAGGTAACAACCAAACAGTTCCTTAACATGAAATAAACAAAAACTAGAAACTGTCAGAAGTCAGGCGCGCGGGCCGCTCGCACGAAGGTCGCTCGCGCGACATGCCCAATTTTTTTTGTTTTCTTTTATAAAACTTTTCTGTCTGCCTGAGTTCACAGAGGTGGCGCGCGCGGATCGTTTGCACGGGTCACTCGCGCGATCTACCTAATTTTCTTTTTATAATAAAAAACCTTTTCTTTCTGCCAGAAAACACACAGCTCACGCGATCGCTTGCGTGAGTTCAGGCAGTGTCTTCATCTTCTTCGCTAATCTTTCCCTTGTTTCAGAATTTCAGGGTCTTTTAACCCATTTTGCAAATCCGAAGTGTATAGGACATATAATATATGGATCTCTTCAGTTTTTCACAAGGATTATGAATCCATAATCAATTTTACATGAATTAAACTATAACTCTAGAATTTTATGAAAGATTACAAGAAAACAAAACTTAATTTCTTATATACTTTTTCATATGAACAAATTAAGTTCTAAAATTTTAAACATGGCATCTACAACATGTAATCTATCATAATTATCTAAGAAAACGGATTTTGGTTGAGTTTGAAAAATCTTGATTTCAAGCTATGGAGTTTCAAACGTAAGATCAACAACGGTGATTAACAATTTCATACAAACAAATAGTAACTAAGCATGAACTACATTTAAGAGTGAGTTTAAAATACTCACAGAGATTGATTGAAGTATGTTTGTTGAGAAAGAATACAAAAAAAGAGAACTCCAAGCTTTGACTATGGAGATTAAGCTCTCTCTCTCTAGAAATTAAAACTCTCAAGCTCTATCTAAACTCTCTGTATTTTTGAATTATGCAGAGGTTGTGTTTGTGTGAGGTGTATGTGGTGTATAAATAAGAGAATAGCCAAACTTGGCCACCAAGTTGTGAGTTGTAAACTTCACTCTACAACTAAATTTAATTAGCAACTCCTTAATTATAAGAGATCCACAACTTATGTAGGAATTATACATACATATATACACCTATCTCAACTGTAGATGTCTCCCAATTGTTTCAAGGGTCAAGTAGTGGTGTTTGGCAAATCTAGCTATAAGGCATAACTAAACACACACAAGATGCAAATAACCAAACAAGGCACAAGCCAAACGTCTAGGAATCACTTAGTTTGTTTGGATAAAAAAAACTTATGGCACTAGGTTCACACACAATTCAAAAGCATTACACAAACAAGCCTAGTAATGATTGGGGAAGATTCCCAAACTATGGGAAATTAACGCGGCGTTGTGTCACAGCCCGATCCAACAATAGCGGAACCGGATCCTGTGGCACGCCACCGAGACTAAACCAATTCATTAACGTTCCCAAAATTAGGTTTGAAGAACACACACAGCTGAAAATAAAACACATTTTCAAAACTAGTGGTCCAGTCGACTGGGTCTGGATCTCAGTCGACTGAAGAGAGCAGAGAGTTTTCAAAAAAAGTTTAACAGACCATCCAGTCAACTGAGACTGGGGTCCAGTCGACTGAATTCCCCCTTCGGTTGACTGAAGCAAGCAGAACCAAAATGAACACAAAACCTACAGAGGTCTAGTCGACTGAGGCAGGGCCTAGTCGACTGCTTTTGCCATATTAAAAAGCAGTAGCTAGAAAGCACAAGGGTCCAGTCGACTGAACACTGGACCAGTCGACTGCTCTCCTGACAGCAGCCCAAATTGCAGAAAAACAAGTTTTAAAAGCTTTTCAAAAATAACCAAGTGTTAATCACACACTCCAACTTCTCATCAAAGTAATCCTAACTGTATTAAAACATTACCAAAGTATAATTACAACGAGTTACTAACTATTACCATGCTTTAGGTCCACTCTAACATACTAAGTTAAATATAAGATAAAACCATTCAACATCTTTATTACAACATTCCCTATTGTTCCAAAACTACAAGATCAACATTCGGGTTGTCTTCTAAACGAACTCTGAACCCACGTGCTCACTTCTCCGATTCCTCGCCAGCATTAACACCTGAAATGGTTATTTGAATAACCACAGATATTCTATTTGTTTAAGCTAACGCTTAGTGAATAAAACAACATATGCACATGAATGATAAACATGTCCGCATTCACGTCTCTACATTTCATGCTAGTTGTCGGAGACTCACGTGCCCGTCCATACTTCCAATCCGCGACTCCTCGCCAATAAGTCCACGCGAAAGGGTAAGACCCACGATTCTTCTCTTCAATTATGCGACCTTAATGCCTATATAGGCTCCACAAAATGGCACGGTGACCACGTGCTCCTTCTGACCCACATAAGCAACTTAACATGCTCAAATACATATCACCATGCTCGCAGAAATTAAACATTTCATCGTGCTATTGGGCCTACTTATGGATCCATCATTTTAAATTAATATAAATTAAACATGCAGCTAGACATCTGAAATAGGTCTAGGAATAATTATCCATGTTGTCCTATTCATTAAACATGAAACAATAATAATCATTCAATCACACATAAATAAGGAAACCAAAATAAAATAGGAATCCCACTATTATGGTCAAGCTGCAACTCTTGTGAAGAAATCTTCATTGAACCCGATTAGCTCTATGTCGCCACTACGCAACGGGGGTCGAGCTGCCCCGGAAGCTAAATTCGATTTACCATCAGCAATTGCCTTCCAGAACTATTTTCTGAAACAGTCTTCTGAAACTGCCTTCTGAAACTGCTTCTAGATTGCTGTCGAAAACTGCTTGTAAAACTGCTCTCACGAACCATCTTCACAGATGTACTTGAGATATATTACATAAACCCTATGCCTCCGTAAAGGAGTTCACATGCTATATATTTGCAGTAAATTAACCACACATCAATCAAGCGTGGGATCCAATACATACAAATCCTATGCCTCCATAAAGGAGTTCATATGCTATATCAAAACAGCAATATTAACCACGAATAAACCCATCATGGGATCCAATCACACAAAACCAGTGACCATAATAGTGGAATAAGAACGCTGCAAAACAAGGGTTAGCATAGATCTACGTTCTATCCATCCATCAATGCACGCATAAGATCTGTTTTATTGGACAACATGGTTGCGTCCAACCTATACGCAGAATCAACGTTGCTCTGATACCACTGTTAGGAAACTGCGTTCCCAGAATTCGTTGACAGTGCGTATAAGTTGGTACTGCAAAAAAAAATTTTACGTGAAAACTACAATAACCCTACAAGGGCGGAACTAGGGTTACCTTAATCTGCGAAAACGGACTGCTGTAGTAGACGAATCGAGAACACGGGCTCGATAACAGCTCACAATCTTCTACCGTATTCCTTTGCTGCCAGAATATCGAACTGAGTGTGGGCTCTTTCGAAATCCTTTCTGTTTTCTGCTCTCCCTCTTTTACGCTCTCTTTTCTATTCCGAGTTATATTTCTCTTTTTTAGAAAAACGCTAGCCAAGAAGAGAGCCAAAGCAGCATATATATATAGGCTACGATAGGGACCATAAGAAGTCAATAAGGAATAGGCTTCCTTATGGAATTAGGAAACCCTAATTCGAACTGAATCAGATTCCTATTTCCATAAATTATAATTCATACCACTAAAGAATTATAATTGCACTCCTACCCTTATCTCAAAAATATATTTCGAGCTCCATGTTATTAAATGCTTATTATCTCCCCATGTTAAGATTACAGATATCCATTAATTAAATATAAATACTGACAATCATATTTAATTAATTTCTTAAAATTCCTTGAGATCCTCTGCTTAACTTATCTGATATGTCGGATACAAAATCCACCTGCAGGGTTTGACATAATCAAAACTTATAAGCTTTCTCAAGGGGATATCATCAATCCCAAAATTGAGACATGGATTCCATCATTAATTAATAAACACCACACAATTAATATTGCCACCCAATCCAATGAGATATTGACCCATTTAAGGATCTCACCCTTTTATGGATCAAAGTGTAAATATCAAATGTATGTGTCTACAAATTAACTTAGGATTTAGAGCATAAGCACTCATAATAGCCATGAGGTATTAATTATCTTATAAGTCAGTATAAAGATAATTACCCCAAGTCAGTCCCGTTTAATACACAAAGTGTACCAGCATAGTGAGTTGAAACTATACCGTTTCTCGTAGTCAAGACAAACCTACTACAACACCATGCTGCAGTCCTACCGATGGTGTCTCCAATCCCATCTAAGACTGTAAACCAAAATCTTACATTCTATAATATCTGATAGCCTGATCTTCCGTGTGTAAGCCGAACTCTACACACCAAACCACCTACTATATAGAATGAGAGACACACATGCATAATATTAAATAAATAATATAATACAAACATTGCCCACACAGATTCTCATAAAAATGGATCAACTAATTTTATTATATGAATAATAAATCAACTACATAAAGCATGGCTTTTAGTATATATCCCTAACAATCTCCCACTTAGACTCAAAGCCATGATGCGACACACCTCACTCCTATCCCTTCTACATGACTGTCAAAAGTCTGGGCCGGTAAGCTCTTGGTGAAAGGATCTGCCAGGTTATTTGCTGATGCTATCTTGGTCACTTCAACATCACCTCTCTGCACGATCTCTCGTATCAGGTGATACTTACGCTCAATGTGTTTTCCCTTCTTATGGGCCCTTGGTTCCTTTGAGTTAGCAACCGCTCCGCTATTATCGCAATAAAGGGTAATAGCCGATTGTACCGCAGGTACCACTCTTAGATCCATAAGGAAGTTTCTGAGCCAAACGGCCTCTTTAGCGGCTTCCGAAGCAGCCACATACTCGGCTTCCATGGTAGAATCAGCAATACATGACTGCTTGATACTCCTCCAAGTAATGGCTCCACCTCCTAGGGTAAACACATATCCTGAGGTAGACTTTCTGGAATCCCTATCTGACATGAAATCAGAATCTGTGTACCCAATGGGTACAAGACTATCTGCTTGGTAAACTAACATATAGTCTCGAGTCCTTTTCAGGTACTTGAGAATATTTTTCACCGCAGTCCAATGTTCTTGCCCTGGATTAGACTGATATCTACTAACCATGCCAACAGCAAAGCAGATGTCAGGTCTAGTACATAGCATAGCATACATTAGGCTTCCTACTGCCGAGGCATAAGGAACTGCCTTCATCTTCTCTATCTCATCAGGTGTCTTAGGACACTGATCCTTAGAGTAATTCCATGTCTGAAGGGAAGGAATCCCTTCTTGGAATCTTGCATGCTAAACCTTGCAAGAATATTGTCAATATAAGTGCCTTGTGACAAGCCCAACATCCTATTCTTACGATCTCGCAAAAGCTTGATCCCTAGGATGTGACTAGCTTCTCCCAAGTCCTTCATATCGAATTGACTGGATAACTATACCCTTACAGAAGATAATACCCCCCACATCGTTTCCGATTAGCAAGATATCATCCACATAAAGTACTAAGAACACCACCACTCTTCCATCATGTTTCTTGTACACACAAGATTCATCCGCACATTGATCAAAACCAAAAGACTTGATTGCTTGATCAAAACGGATATTCCAAGACCTAGATGCCTGCTTAAGTCCATAAATGGACTTTGTTAAGCTTGCACAACATGTGTTCTTGGCCCTTCGCAATGAACCCATCTGGTTGCATCATATAGATGCACTCGTCAAGATTTCCATTTAGAAATGCTGTCTTGACATCCATTTGCCAAATTTCATAATCGAAATGTGCAGCAATGGATAAGAGAATCCGGATAGACTTCAGCATTGCCACCGGCGAAAAAGTTTCCTCATAATCGATTCCTTCTTTTTGAGTGAATCTTATTGCAACAAGCCTTGCTTTAAAGGTTTCCACCTTACCGTCTGCTCCTCTCTTCTTCTTATAGATCCACTTACATCCAATAGGTTTTATTTCATTAGGTGGTTCTACAAGATCCCAGACTTGATTGGAGTACATGGACTCCATTTCAGACTTCATAGCCTTTTGCCAAAGATCTGCATCTTTATCTTGGAATGCTTCATTGTAGTTACAGGGGTCGGTACCTTGTTCGTCAGGGACCCGGTCATAAGACTCTCCCAAGAACATATACCGGTCAGGTTGAATAATAACCCTCCCACTACGACTAGGCACAACTCGTGTTTATGTATCACTGATATTTTGTTGTGAAGATTCTGAACCTAATACACCATTATCTACACGTTGTACTGGTTCAGGAACCTGCGTGTTAATGGTTGGTTCAGGATCTACACGAGTTTCGATAATCCTCCCACTACGACGTGGTAATGGAATATCGATAACTCTTTCTTGTGGTGTTTCTTCTCGTACCGTTGGTATCGAAGAAGTATGTCTCGGTGTCTCTCCTCTCATTTCCTCTAGAACAATACGACTTCTGGGCTTGTGGTCCATAACATAGTCCTCTTCTAAGAATGTGGCATTGGTACTAACAATAACCTTCTGATCCTTAGGACTATAAAACAGACCACCTTTAGTTCCTCTTGGATACCCAACAAAGAAACATACTTCTGTTCTTGATTCCAACTTTTCTGCGTTCCCTTTCAGCACATGTGCTGGACTACCCCAGATCCGAATATGCCGCAGACTAGGTTTTCGCCCAGTCCACAATTCCGTGGGAGTAGTAGGTACTGACTTAGATGGTACCAAGTTTAGAATGTATGCAGCTGTCTCTAATGCGTGTCCCCAAAAAGAAATTGGTAAATCCGAGTAACTCATCATAGATCTTACCATGTCCATGAGAGTCCTGTTCCTTCTTTCTGCTACACCGTTCTGCTGAGGCATACGGTGTGCAGACAATTGGGATGTAATCCCTTGCTCCAATAAGTATTCCCTAAACTCTCCCAAGAGGTACTCTCCACCACGATCAGATCGTAGTGTCTTGATACATTTATTTAGACGCTTCTCCGTTTCAGCCTTGAAGTCTTTGAATTTCTCAAAGCATTCAGACTTACGCCGCATCAAGTAAATGTACCCATATCTTGAGTAATCATCGATGAAAGTGACAAAGTACTCAAATCCCCCTCTTGCTTGGACAGTCATAGGACCACACAAATCAGAGTGAACAAATTCCAACGGCTCTTTAGCTCTATAGCCCTTGGCTGAGAACGGCCTCTTGGTCATTTTACCTTCCAAGCAGGATTCACAGACTGGAAGTGCCTCCACTTCCAATGAGCCTAATGGCCCATTTTGAACCAGTCTTTGAATCATTTTCAAATTAATATGACCAAGGCGTAAGTGCCAAAGATGTGTTTGGTTCATCCTCGAAGGTTCTTTTCTCTTAAATGGCAAACTATTTGTGTTATTCAATTCATTAAGTTGCAGTATAGGAGAGATAGGATTTATAATATAAAGATCATCCACCAATTGACCAGAACAAATAAAACGTTTATTTTCTTTAATAACTACTACTTTATTAAAATGAACTGAATATCCATCCTTTACTAAACTAGAAACTGAAACTAAATTCCTTCTAATAGAAGGTACATAAAAGCAATTTCTTAATATTAAAATTCTATCTCTACCAAAACTAAGATGTAGATCTCCTACTGCAACTGCTGCTACTCTCGTAGCATTTCCCATATATAGATAAATCTCTCCATCACTGAGCTGCCTGGTTCCCTGGAACCCCTGCAAAGAATTGCATACATGATCAGTGGCTCCCGTATCTACACACCAGGTACCGGTAGATCGGACCGCTAAACACGATTCAACAACTAGTAAATGAGATTTACCTTGATTGTTCTGTTGGCGAGATAAACTGGACATTGCTTCTTCCAGTGTCCTGGCTGCTTGCAAACAAAACATTTGCCTTTAGGCTTTCCCGGTTGTCCTCGTGGCCTTTGGATTGGCGGAGGACCCGCGGCCTTCTTTTGAGCCTTTTTCATTTTCTTCTTGCCTTTCGGCTTTGAAGTAGAACCTTTCTCAAACACAAGAGCACTCCCTGACTTTCTGTTGAGACCCTCAGCTGCCTGAAGTTCTTTAAGCAGCTCCGCCAAGGTATATTTAAATTTATTCATGTTGTAATTGAGGCGGAATTGCTTAAAAGACTCTGGCAGTGACTGGAGTACGATATCGACCTGGGTTTCCCCGTCAATTTCAGCTCCAAGGATCTCTAGCTAGTTCATTAAGAAGAGATATCATCTTAAGAACATGATCCCTTACAGGCGTCCCCTCAGCCATGGTTGTGTTCATCAAGTCTTTCATAGCAACCTGCCTAGCAGCACGACTTTGATCCCCGAACATCTCTCGGAGGCTCTCCATCATGTCATAGGCGCTGGCCATTGACTGATGCTGATGTTGCAGCACATTTGACATGGATGCCAAAATGTAACACCGCGCCATCTCATCAGCCTTGACCCATTTCTTGTGAGCCTGGGTTTCCTCAGCGGTTGCCCCCTCACCAGGTTGCTCAGGACATTCTTCAGTAAGCACAAACTTGTACTCTTCAGCAGTTAACACAATATCCAAATTCCTTTTCCAGTCTATATAGTTTGGTCCAGTAAGTTTATTTTCTTTAAGTATAACAGCAAGTGGATTGAAAGTACCCATTTAAAAGCCTGAGAATCACATAACATAAATAATTACGTTTGGACAAAAATTACTATGGATTCGAGTTGAAAATATTGGTTCCCTCTACCATATTTGAAAGGAATCCGCCAGCAACCTGATACACCGTGAATAGTATGACTCGATGGGAAGCCATATACTATCCATCATTTGTTCAGATAGACAACTGTCTTTTAATTTTACTATCCAGGCAATGTACTTTGCCTAATAAAATTAAACTGCTGATGTGCTTTGGTCCTATAAATAATAACAGTGACTCAGATGGAGAGGATATTATTATTTATAGCTAAGTGTATACCATCACTTAATTCTAGGTCAAGAGTTCCATGAGGAACACCTCTGATGGAGAGGTGACCCACACTAACAATCACCCAAAATATTCTTTTAAAGAAGTTTGTACTGATGATTCCATGATCAACTACATCCGATAGGGAGGATGACACTAGAGCCATCACACAAAATTAATCATATCATCTACAAACTAGTGATGGAGACCATGGGATTTATACTTGATAAATTCCCTCTCCCACTTAGAATTTTAAAAAAAATTTGAGGGTTATAATTTTCTATAATTTTTTAGAAAAAACTTTTAATTTAATTAATAAAAAATAATGGAATACTTGACAAGGATTAATTCATCCTTACTAGTGAAACCCACATGTGTAGATAATAAAATTATTCTATTCTCACGATTTTAGAAAATAAGTACTTATGTTTTCAAATTATGGAATTAGTTTTATTTCTAAATACACATGTAGTTGTCCATCATTTTAAATTAATATAAATTAAACATGCAGCTAGACATCTGAAATAGGTCTAGGAATAATTATCCATGTTGTCCTATTCATTAAACATGAAACAATAATAATCATTCAATCACACATAAATAAGGAAACCAAAATAAAATAGGAATCCCATTATTATGGTCAAGCTGCAACTCTTGTGAAGAAATCTTCATTGAACCCGATTAGCTCTATGTCGCCACTACGCAACGGGGGTCGAGCTGCCCCGGAAGCTAAATTCGATTTACCATCAGCAACTGCCTTCCAGAACTATTTTCTGAAACAGTCTTCTGAAACTGCCTTCTGAAACTGCTTCTAGATTGCTGTCGAAAACTGCTTGTAAAACTGCTCTCACGAACCATCTTCACAGATGTATTTGAGATATATTACATAAACCCTATGCCTCCGTAAAGGAGTTCACATGCTATATATTTGCAGTAAATTAACCACACATCAATCAAGCGTGGGATCCAATACATACAAATCCTATGCCTCCATAAAGGAGTTCACATGCTATATCAAAACAGCAATATTAACCACGAATAAACCCATCGTGGGATCCAATCACACAAAACCAGTGACCATAATAGTGGAATAAGAACGCTGCAAAACAAGGGTTAGCATAGATCTACGTTCTATCCATCCATCAATGCACGCATAAGATCTGTTTTATTGGACAACATGGTTGCGTCCAACCTATACGCAGAATCAACGTTGCTCTGATACCACTGTTAGGAAACTGCGTTCCCAGAATTCGTTGACAGTGCGTATAAGTTGGTACTGCAAAAAAAAAAATTTACGTGAAAACTACAATAACCCTACAAGGGCGGAACTAGGGTTACCTTAATCTGCGAAAACGGACTGCTGTAGTAGACGAATCGAGAACACGGGCTCGATAACAGCTCACAATCTTCTATCGTATTCCTTTGCTGCCAGAATATCGAACTGAGTGTGGGCTCTTTCGAAATCCTTTCTGTTTTCTGCTCTCCCTCTTTTACGCTCTCTTTTCTATTCCGAGTTATATTTCTCTTTTTTAGAAAAACGCTAGCCAAGAAGAGAGCCAAAGCAGCATATATATATAGGCTACGATAGGGACCATAAGAAGTCAATAAGGAATAGGCTTCCTTATGGAATTAGGAAACCCTAATTCGAACTGAATCAGATTCCTATTTCCATAAATTATAATTCATACCACTAAAGAATTATAATTGCACTCCTACCCTTATCTCAAAAATATATTTCGAGCTCCATGTTATTAAATGCTTATTATCTCCCCATGTTAAGATTACAGATATCCATTAATTAAATATAAATACTGACAATCATATTTAATTAATTTCTTAAAATTCCTTGAGATCCTCTGCTTAACTTATCTGATATGTCGGATACAAAATCCACCTGCAGGGTTTGACATAATCAAAACTTATAAGCTTTCTCAAGGGGATATCATCAATCCCAAAATTGAGACATGGATTCCATCATTAATTAATAAACACCACACAATTAATATTGCCACCCAATCCAATGAGATATTGACCCATTTAAGGATCTCACCCTTTTATGGATCAAAGTGTAAATATCAAATGTACGTGTCTACAAATTAACTTAGGATTTAGAGCATAAGCACTCATAATAGCCATGAGGTATTAATTATCTTATAAGTCAGTATAAAGATAATTACCCCAAGTCAGTCCCGTTTAATACACAAAGTGTACCAGCATAGTGAGTTGAAACTATACCGTTTCCCGTAGTCAAGACAAACCTACTACAACACCATGCTGCAGTCCTACCGATGGTGTCTCCAATCCCATCTAAGACTGTAAACCAAAATCTTACATTCTATAATATCTGATAGCCTGATCTTCCGTGTGTAAACCGAACTCTACACACCAAACCACCTACTATATAGAATGAGAGACACACATGCATAATATTAAATAAATAATATAATACAAACATTGCCCACACAGATTCTCATAAAAATGGATCAACTAATTTTATTAAATGAATAATAAATCAACTACATAAAGCATGGCTTTTAGTATATATCCCTAACAAACAATTCATCTCTCATTCACCTATATTACTTTTCGACTAAAAGTCGTTGACAACACGTCTTAGCTGGTGCACAATCATACACGATTCTTTATCTCGAAGTGAACCAAAATCAAGTACTAACATATACATATAGCCAGTCGATAAGCTAACGCTTCAATCAACTGTTTCGCACTATAGATTCGATCCCTCATCCTATTAACCACAAGATACTTGTAGAACGATAATGTGTTTTCTAACGACTTCCCATTTCTTATCGAATTACACTCTTCCTTCCCCAGAATGCCATATCACAATAACATCAGTTCAATGAATAGCACTTAGTCGGTAGTGTGTCGCACTAATATCCTCTCTATTTTTCATAATGCTTATCATTTCGTTTCAATTTAACCAATCATGTACTATACTTTCAATCACACGTGCCTCATCAGATACCATTCAGATTTTGAGCTTACATAACGTCCCAAATCACCCACAAAGAGGTCAAACATATTCATCATTTAGCTCTCCAAAGTCTGCACCCGAACTACTGCTAATTGAAATAGAAGATCACACCTAACAGTTTTGATTTAGAACTTTCATCAAAGTCAAACACATTTCTTCCATGTTGTTCTTTTAAAACAAATTGATTTAAAATTACGCATAACACTTCATCTCCTTCTCAACACAATTACTCCCAACATCCATCGTAATGAATAACATTGTAAATCAAAATTGGCTTACTCAGTCATACACCTACCACAGAGTTCATCAATACGTATTCCCATGCTCAGAACATATCTTGTTCCTGCCTCAACCTTGACCATTCACGATCCATTTTATTTATATAACATACACACATCTTGAGTCGATTATTTTTCTTTTGAAGATCTCAACTACAATGTAGTCCATTCTCATATCAGTTCAGGTAGATCCACTACCATTTATGTAGTTTACAACTCTATACGTCGCTGATGTTTCACTTTCACCTTTGCACAAGTCCATATCGCTCACACTTCTGTATCTCAACTCTCACTGAGTTCCTGACAACTGTTCACACCAAGCGTATATTCTTCGTATAACATCTCAAGGTATCATACCTCATTCCGACATTCAATGTTTCATGACTGTAGTTGAATCTGACTCAATTTCCCATTTAATTTTCTAGTCCTTTTTTTATGCTATCTGGGTCTCCAATCCATTATTCCTGAATAACCTATTGCTCACAGCATTAATATAATTCCCACATACAATCTAAGGATAAGCCGGTAATTAAATCTTCCCACAAAGTACTATAGCCTCACTGTGTTCAATAAATTCCATATCGACTTCCAATTTACATACCTTTCACGACAATACCCCAAGGTAAATTTCTCACTCCGGTCACCAATGTCAACTTATTCCTAATGGTCATCTTTCAAGTTCTTCACACTATATGGATCTCATCAAGTTCTTGATTGATCAAAGCCTCAAATCATTCATTACCTCAGGTTACTCCAATACTTTAATTGAAGTCAAGCCTGTTAGGGATGTATACTAAAAGCCATGCTTTATGTAGTTAATTTATTATTTTAATAAAATCAGTTATTCCATTTTTATGAGAATCTGTGTGGGCAATGTTTGTATTATATTATTTATTTAATATTATGCATGTGTGTCTCTCATTCTACATAGTAGGTGGTTTGGTGTGTAGAGTTCGGCTTACACACGGAAGATTAGACCACCAGATATTGTAGAATGTAAGATTTTGGTTTACAGTCTTAGATGGGATTGGACACACCATCGGTAGGACTGCAGCATGGTGTTGTAGTAGGTTTGTCTTGACTGCGGGAAACGGTACAGTTTCAACTCACTATGATGATACACTTTGTGTATTAAACAGGACCGACTTGGGGTAATTATCTTTATACTGACTTGTAAGATAATTAATACCTCATGGCTATTATGAGTGCTTATGCTCTAAATCCTAAGTTAGTTTATAGACACGTACATTTAATAATTACACTTTTGATCCCTAAAAGGGTGAGATCCTTAAATGGGTCAATATCTCATTGGATTGGGTGGCAATATTAATTGTGTGGTGGACATTAATTAATGATGGAATCCATGTCTCAATTTTGGGATTGATGATATCCCCTTGAGAAAGCTTATAAGTTTTGATTATGTCAAACCCTGCAGGTGGATTTTGTATCCGACATATCAGATAAGTTAAGGAGAGGATCTCAAGGAATTTTAAGAGATTAATTAAATATGATTGTCAGTAATTATATTTAATTAATGGATATCTGTAATCTTAATATGGGGAGATAATAAGCATTTAATAACATGGAGCTCGAAATATATTTTTGAGATAAGGGTAGGAGTGCAATTATAATTCTTTAGTGGTATGAATTATAATTTATGAAAATAGGAATCTGATTCAGTTCGAATTAGGGTTTCCTAATTCCATAAGGAAGCCTATTCCTTATTGACTTCTTATGGTCCCTATCGTAGCCTATATATATGCTGCCTTGGCTCTTCTCTCAGGTTGCATGATTTCATATTCTAAGCTTCCCTTGACCTCCTAGCTTTCTTCTAGAAGGGTTTTCACCAAACCCTAGTCTCTGTGAGCATTCAAGAGACATAGGAGTGAAGATTGCTAGCGTCGGACAACGCTCACTAAAAGAGCTTCGGACTGCTCGATACTGATCGAAAGTTGCTGAATTTTTTACACAACGTTCCTGACGTCGAGACGGAGCTGCTGTTAAAAATTCAAGTAAATCGGAGATCGTTTGATCCTCCTGACGAACACATCTTTGTCGGATCAATGTGATCAGGATTGAATCGTCACAGCAATCAAAGAGAGTGTTATAATTGGGAATAGAAAATAGAACGTAAAGAGGGAAGAGCAGAAAACTAAAAGAATTTTGAAAGAGCCCACACTCAGTTCGATATTCTGGCAGCAAAGGAATACGGTAGAAGATCGTGAGCTGTTATCGAGCCCGTGTTCTCGATTCGTCTACTACAGCAATCCAATTTTGCAGTTCAAGGTAACCCTAGTTCCGCCCTTGTAGGGTTATTATAGATTTCATGAAATTTTTTGCAGTACCAACTTATACCCACTGTCAACGGATTCTGGGACCGCAGTTTCCTAACAAAGCCCCCCTTTGGAACAATACTCACGACCACTCCTTTAAAGTCATAACTTCCAATTAGCCAAATTTAGGTACACGACATTTCACCAACTTCTTTAGAATTCCTAAGTTCAGAATCTGCCCACATAGGACTCATTCGTTTGACAACCACCATTATGTCCCAAGCACTAATCATACCATATTCTTCCACGATACCCGTCTTCCAAGGTCTACTTGATACCTAATCACAAGTATTTAAAACAATTTTCTTACTCAACGAAAGTTTTATTTTAAAACATTTTAAACACTTTAAAATTTTCTTAGGGTGAAATTTGATAGTCTCAAAACTCTCCAACCTTGTTGGAATCCAGGACACTGAGATCGTATTTCATTGTATCCACCATTGTCCTCACCATTTTATATTTCTACTATCATATCCGATAATGTATTCAACGTAATACCATGTCTTCCTCCCATTCTTACCGGTTCTGTTTACTTACTCATTAAAGCTTCGTCTTTCCAATTTATATTTCCTCTTCTCAATCTATATTAACTTACCTAAAGTCTAGTACACAAAGTCTAAGCATGTCTTCTAATGTCTGAATCATCCGTTCTGAGTGTCCGTCGATCTGAGGATGAAATGTAGTACTGAAACTCAGTTTAGTATCTGTGGCTTCCTATAGACTTCCCAAAACCTCGATGTAAACTACTATCACGATCCGATATAATCACTGTTGGAACTCCGTGTAGTCTTACAACCCTTTTCACATACAATTCTGCCAACCTTTAATGTTTAGTCGTATTGATCGGTAGATAATGCGTTGATTCTGTCAATCTATCAACCATAACCCAAATCTTATCATTCTGATTAAACGATCGTGGAAATCTAGAAACAAAATCCATCGTGATCCCATCCCACTTCACTTGACACTGGTAATGGTTGTAATAGCCCCGCAGGTACTTATCTCTCTGCCTTCACTTGCTAACATGCTGAACACTCAGACACAAACTTGGCAACTTCTTGCTTCATACCTCTCCACCAAAAGTTTTCTTACAAATTTCGGTACATCTTGTCACTCCCCGGATGAATTGAATATTTAGTACGGTGAGCCTCCTCTAAAAGTCACTCCTGGATTAGCTTTACCCTTGTCGTAGTCAACTATATCATCTTAGGTCTTAACAACTTTCTTTTCCCAACCTCGATCCCTCAAATCAGCGATTGACACTTATGCCCATACAACGCTTCATACTGTGTCATTTTCGATATTTGACTGAATCCCGTTACTCCTACTAACCGTAGTTTCAAACCGTCAAAGCATACTCTATCACCCCCATTCTTAACTCTTTACCTTAGGTTAATCCTTAAATACCCCTTCCCACTTATACAATCAATCTGGTAGCTTTCCTTACTAAGCTTTATACTACATCTGAATACACCATGGTACCACGAATATTCGAAACCAGGTTCAGTTGAGAGATTCCTCAACAACCACAATACTCATAACTCGTTGAGATATTTCCCAATTCTGATACATACCACAAGATAGGTTGAGAGATTCCTCAACCGTCCAACACATACCGTAAGATAGGTTGAGAGATTCCTCAACCATCCAATCGTCTCAATGCCGTACAATAAGTTGAAAATTCTTCAACTACCTGACATACACCGTATATATCGTAAGATATATCATAAGATAACCTCGTACGATTGTACCGTAGGTTAACACCGTAAAATAAGGTGAGAGATTCCTCACCGTCCCCATACGCTAGCAATACATATTGCTGGACTATCTTTCTATCACAAAACCCAACTGTTCATCCTTATTCTCTTACGTCACAATGATTAACCAATGTCTGAAACAGAATTCTTATCAATCAATCTCAATTCCAAAACTTCACTACGAACAATTTCCTTCATTTTCTATGTGGACTATGCAGAAATCTCCTCTAACGTTCACTATCCAAACTCTGCTCTCGGTTAGATCCCTCAAAGGACACTCATCACTATCGTTGAAAACATCCACCGATTTGATCAAAATCATTTTCTTTTCGCTTAGAAATTCCACTATTCATTACTACCAAAATATCATCTTTCCCTCTTGCCACAACACGTGGTCTATTATAACTCATGATAACGTCATCTCATCATATAGCTCCACACCCGTATGATTCAACCGATTCATGAATGCATAAATACTATGCATGTATGGCAATAACATAATCATGTATGTATAATAACATACCATATGCATCAAACATCTCTAATATGTATGGATGCAATTTAGAACATGTGACAATTCACTCAACACTCCACTCGACGTCACTCAGCATATATATAATGTCACTCGTTCCCAAGGCTCTAAACTTATGCTCTGATACCACTAAATGTCACAGCCCGATCCAACAATAGCGGAACCGGATCTTATGGCACTCCACCGAGACTAAACCAATTCATTAACGTTCCTAAAATTAGGTTTGAAGAACACACACAGCGGAAAATAAAACACATTTTCAAAACTAGTGGTCCAGTCGACTGAGAGTCGACTGGGTCTGGACCTCAGTCGACTGAAGAGAGCAGAGAGTGTTCAAAAAAAGTTTAACAGACCATCCAGTCGACTGAGACTGGGGTCCAGTCGACTGGGACTCCAACTTTCAGTCGACTGAAGCAAGCAGAACCAAAATGAACACAAAACCTACAGAGGTCCAGTCGATTGAGGCATGGCTCAGTCGACTGCTTTTGCCATATTAAAAAGCAGTAGCTAGCAAGCACAAGGGTCCAGTCGACTGAACACTGGACCAGTCGACTGCTCTCCTGACAGCAGCCCAAACTGCAGAAAAACAAGTTTCAAAAGCTTTTCAAAAACAACCAAGTGTTAACCACACACTCCAACTTCTCATCAAAGTAATCCTACCTGTATTAAAACATTACCAAAGTATAATTACAACGAGTTACTAACTATTACCATGCTTTAGGTCCACTCTAACATACTAAGTTAAATATAAGATAACCATTCAACATCTTTATTACAACATTCCCTATTGTTCCAAAACTACAAGATCAACATTCGGGTTGTCTTCTAAACGAACTCTGAACCCACGTGCTCACTTCTCCGATTCCTCGCCAGCATTAACACCTGAAATGGTTATTTGAATAACCACAAATATTCGATTTATTTAAGCTAATGCTTAGTGAATAAAACAACATATGCACATGAATGATAAACATGTCCGCATTCACATCTCTACATTTCATACTAGTCGCCGGAGACTCACATGCCCGTCCATACTCCCAATCCGCGACTCCTCGCCAATAAGTCCACGTGAAAGGGTAAGACCCACGATTCTTCTCTTCAATCGTGCAACCTTAATGCCTATATCGGCTCCACAAAATGGCACGGTGACCACGTGCTCCTTCTGACCCACATAAGCAACTTAACATGCTCAAATACATATCACCATGCTCGCAGAAATTAAACATTTCATCGTGCTATTGGGCCTACTTATCAATATAAATGCCCAATATGAACTACACAAGATATCTTTAAGTACTAATACATGCTATTCAAACATAACATGAATACATATTAAGAAACCATTCCAAAAGCATAGTTGAATCACTCACCTCCGATTTACGCTCTTGAACTTCGATCCAAAGAAAACCCGTGTACAAAGAACGTGTAGAAGTCCGTCTAGTACAATTCCTATGGATCAAAATTCTATTTATCAACTTTTATGAAAAAATCTAGAAAACAACTTTTTGAAAAACTTGGCCAAACAAGCCCTAACATATATCAAAACGAAGCTCTTACCTCGAGGAGCTCGAATATGAAATATGGGAGAAAACAAACTGACGGAAGGTCGTCGTTTGGCGTCGCAAAGCTCTAAGCTCCAAAAATCCCCTTTGGCCTCCTTTTTGGAATTTAGGTTAAGAACTTATAAAAAATATCTCAACCATCTCTATCCATATATAGGCTAAACTCTCGAAAATTACGTTTACCTCCCCACGAGTTTTCAAAACTCCTAATCAGTCTCTGAAACTTTCTATATAGCTTATTTATAGCTTTATAAGTGAAACCTCAAAATTATGAAAGTTTTCGACTAAGTTTCGTTTGGTCGCTAAAACGCGAATTTCTACATGACGTTTCTGAAGTTGCTAATTAGCCTACTAAATTAATAGCGTGTTAATTCGTTCTCACCAGGATACTAAAACTAACAACAGATATAAATTCTAAAACAGAAAATAATACAGATATTGAAATACATGTTGGGTTTGTGCCCTCAAACCATTACTTTATGTATGAGACATTAGCATTATAATATATGGATATCAGCTTTACATTTCATTGTGTATGTTTCTTTCATGAGATGATTGTTTTGTCCTTAAGTATCATAGTAAGCAATTCGTGTGTGTATGAGATACACACAAGTGAGATACGAATTACTATTCTTTGATACTTAGAATATGTCACAGTGGATGATGAGACTGGATACCTCATCAAGTCTACACTGTAGCATAATTAACTACCATTGGATGGAGTGATTAATCTCAATCACTAGAGTGTAGCTCTTAGTTGATATGCTAGTGCTTATAGTGCATTAACGGACCTGAGCTTTCCTATTGACGCTTAAGGCTGTCAACTGTCAATAGGAACTCATAACTTGTATAAGGTACGTGTTCTCAATCTTGAGATGATTATGAACACAGACTATGGATATGGCTGCTTTGACTTACCAATCAGTGAGGTCTATAGAAGATCAACACCTGGGTATCTTGGGTATGTCATGTCCATAGGGTTGTGAACATATATTGTCAAGATAGAATCTACCCTCTGATTCAGAGTAAGCATTCCCTTGAGAATGTCACCAAGTTGATTACTGAGTACTACAGTCTTGTTGATAAGAGTTATCAACATGTTTGGTAATCATGAGTAGTGAATGGGACTCAAGGAATACAAGAAGTAATCATGATTCAGGTTGACAGTAACAGTTATTCGACTACCTGAATATGATTACGAATGCTGACGGTAGAGGAACATTAGTACACCATACAAGTCTAGTTATCGCTTCGGATATGTTCTTTTACGTTGGAGTTCAGTTATCGTTTTATAGTGGAATAAACGTTAACTGACCAGTTAGTTAGTTTGCTGATCAAAGAGTTTGGTCATGGTAATTAACAAACTGGTCTGAGCCAACAATAAAGAGCCTAGGAGGTCCCACTCTTAGCTCCGCTAGGATGCTTGGAAAGGCAAATGAGGATGATGTCTAGACAGGTTCGATCGATCGAAGATAGTTCGATCGATTGAAGTCTACAGGTTCGATCGATCGAAGATGGTTCGATCGATCGAATGTTCGATCGATCGAAGCCACTTCGATCGCTCGAAGTCTAGGTCGGTTCTGGAAATCTATAAATAGGGCAGCTGCGTTATGGAAGTAGGTGATCATCGTTTTTATACGCAGAAGCTGCAGAAACTATCATAGTCTTCCCAAAACCTTCCTATCCTCTGTATTAGGGTTCCCACCAACCCTAGTCTTTCAGGCAGGCATCCGCAGGAGTCATAAGGGTGAAGATCATCTAGTGGAGGCTGCTGGAAGTTAAAGTTTCAGAATTGGGTTCAAGACACTAAGGTATAATTCTTGCACCCCCTTGTACGCATCTATGGAATTGACGAGTAGTAGATCCTGGAATACCAAAAGTTTTATAACTTAACCTATTTCCGCTGCGCGTTTAAAATCTAACTTTAAACCATTTTTTCCTTCAATACACAGGTAAACATTTATTTTCAGATAAACATTTAAAGTATTCCATAGTGACCGTCTCACATTCGGAGAGACGTCACAACAACAAATCCTCAATCACCACAGTTTCAAAGGGTTCTCTAATATAGACACCCAAATCAACTCGTGAGTCAAAACTCACCCAAACATGTGTCATAAGACACGCCACATCACATTATCATGCATGACAATGTAATGTAAAGCAATAACACAAATGCGGGTGTTATACGTTGACAGTTTTAGAACATAACAGGTATTTTTCGGGCGCAGTGATCACCACAAAATACAGAAAATTCATTTTAACGTAAGAAATCATTTTTCGGTTTTTTAAAAATACTAATTGAGTCAAAAGAAAATATTTCCACCATTTTGAAATACAGTTTTGAAATCTATCACAAGCATTGCTAAATGTTATAAAATCGCAGTTTGACCCTAAAAGAATTTTAATTATGAAATGACGTCAATAATAAGGTTTAACATATGAGAATTGTAAATTAAAATAAAATCAGCAATACAGATTAAATATGGAAATTCAAATTAGATTTTAATATGTCACATGCAAATACAAATAATTAGATGGAAATGCAAGTTATTACACCCTTCCTCCCTTAAACAGGACTTCGTCCCCGAAATCTAGACTAACTAGTCCTGAAATAACTCTAGGTACTTCTTCCTCATCTCAGCTTCAACTCCCCACGAGGCTTCGTTCTCGTCATGGTGATTCCACTGAACCTTCACCAACGGAATGTCCTTGTTCCTCAACTTCTTGATACTCTGATCCAGAATCTTTACAGGTCTCTCCTTATAAGAAACGTTATGACTCGTCTCAATATCATCATAACTAACTACATGTGAGGGGTCTAGTATGTACTTTCTCAGCATACTCACATGAAATACATTGTGAACCCCAGACATCTTCGATGGTAGAGCCAGTCGATAAGCCACTTTTTCGACACGATCCAAAATCTCGAATGGTTCAATGAAACACGGAGCTAATTTCCCTCTCTTGAGACCGAAGCGTACTACTCCTCGGGTCAGTGAAACCTTAAGGAGTACGTGATCTCCAACACTAAATTCTAAATCTTTTCGGCGTCGATCGGTATAACTCTTATACTGGCTTTGAGCGGTTCTCATCCTTTCCTTGACCAAAGAAATTTTCTCGTTGGTTTCTCTAACTAAATCTGGTCCCAACAATTCTGTATCCCCAACTTCTGCCCAACACAACGGAGATCGACATGGTCGTCTGTACAGTGCTTCGAACGGAGCCATCCCGATACTTGTGTGATAACTGTTGTTATAGGAAAATATAACCAAAGACAAGTGTGTCTCCCAAGATTCTTCAAAATCAATAACGTAAGCCGTAAGCATATCCTCCATGATCTGATTGACGCGCTCAGTTTTCCCATCTGTCTGAGGGTGAAAAGCCGTACTCATCTTGAGCGAGATTCCCATAGCTTCTAGCAAACTTTCCCAAAATTCAGAAGTAAAACGTGCGTCACGGTCTGACATAATCGACACAAGTGCACCGTGAAGTCGTACAACTTATTGTATATACATTCGGCTCATTTTTTCTACTGGGTACGTCATACTATAAGCAATAAAATGTGCCAACTTAGTCAGTCGATCCACGATTACCCAAATGGTGTCATGATTCTGTTGAGATCGAAGAAATCCTACTATAAAATCCATGGTTATGTGCTTCCACTTCCAACCAGGAATAGGTAGCGGTTGCAATAATCCTGACGGTCTCTAATGCTCAGCTTTGACTTGTTGACACGTCAAACACCTGGATACAAATTCGGCTACATCCTTCTTCATACCTTTCCACCAGAAATTTCTCTTCAAATCCTTATACATTTTCGTCCTCCCTGGGTGAACTGTATATTTTAACTTATGTGCTTCTGCCAGAATATCATTTCTCAAATTCCCACAGCCTGGTACACATAATCTGCCTCTGCATCGATACCCTCCGTCACTTCCCACCTTTCATTCTGTCAGATCTTTCTCTGACATCTTTATAAACCATGCTTGAAATTTCTCATCTTCTTTCTGAGTTCCAATGATACGGTCGATAAGAACAGGCTGTAGGATAAGACATCCGAAAAGTTATCCTCCTTCTTCAGCACTCTATACATCGAACTCTGCCAACGTCTCTAATGCTCGCCATTCTCTAACCATTAAGGAGGCGATCGTCTCATGAATCTGCCGACTCAAAGCATCGGCGATCACATTAGCTTTACCGGGGTAGTACTTTAACGTAAAGTCGTAATCTTTGATCAGCTCCATCCATCTATGTTTCCTCATATTCAACTTTTTTCTGTGTGAACAAGTATTTCAGACTCTTGTGATTGGAGAATAAGTCAAACTTCTCACCGCAAAGATAGTGTCTCCAAATCTTGAGTGCGAATACTACTGCCACCAACTCCAAATCATGAATGGGATAGTTCAACTCATTCGACTTCAGCTGTCTGGATCCATAGGCGATAACTCTACCATTTTGCATAAGTACACACCCCAATCCTTGATATGATGCGTCACTGAAGATAGTGAACTTCTCATCAGGCTTGGGTATAGCTAGTACCGATGCAGTAGTGAGTCTCTCTTTCAACTCTAGAAAGGCGCGCTCGTGCTTCTCTGTCCAGTTGAACTTCGAATTCTTCTTTGTCAATCCAGCCAATGGTGCAGCTATTTTAGAAAACCCTTCAACAAATCTTCTGTAATAGCCAGGGAGTCCCAGAAAACTCCTAACCTCTGTAGAGTTGCTCGGTGTAGACACCCCATTTTGTCGGCTATCAGATTTAGGAGACCCATAGCTTGGTGGTTCACAATGATCGCAAAAGACTCAAAAGGACTCTTGGAAGTCAGCTCTATCTCTCAGAATGCTCAGATTGACCAAAATGCCACTGAAAGCTCGAAGACTTCTAGATTTGGTCCCGAAGTTCTGAAAACGTGCTATATCGTAAGAAAAATGATAAAATAAGTTTTTAAGTAAAATCAGAAGAAATCGTCAGCTCCCAGAGACCCCCGGAAGTCCCAGAAGTTCCCCGAAAGTCCCCGTTGACCGGTTTGACCAAGGTTTGACCAAGTTTGACCAAGTTGGACCAAAATCCTCCGAATTCACCAGAATCATTAGAAAAGTATTAAAATGAGTTTTAAAAGAGAATCGAGCGAAAACGTCGGCTCCTGGGAGCTCCCGGAGGTTCCCAGAACTTCCCAGGAATCCCAGATCTGACCAGTTTGACCAAGATTTGACTTTGGAATCGGGGCATCGAAACAATTTTCAAATATTTTTCATGTATACTAGAGGTCAATAGCTTTCCAACGGTATATCACACATAATTTCTGGATTTAAAACGAATTTATTTTGAATTTCCGAAGGCAAAAAAGGCGATCAAATCGGCTTTTATCGTGAATACCGCAAAACTTTTCAAAGTGACCTATCCCCGAACTATTTTTATGTAAATTAGACTCCATTACCTTTCTAACGGTATATCACAACCTCAATTTGGAGTTCGTATGCATTTTTTGTGAATTTCGGACGAAATAGGGCCTTTTCGCGAATACCGGAACCTCTGGGGGCCTAAACAGCATTATCTGGACGAGGGAGGAGCAGTGCCGCCGCGGCACTGGCCCACTGCCGCCGTGGCACTGGCCCACTGCCGCCGCGGCACTGGCCCAGTGCCACCGCGGCACTCTTCCCCAGAACAGTGTGTTTTTGTAATTTCTTTTGGGGTTCCATTTTGATTATTTTAAAACCAAAACGATGTAGTTTCATGATTTCAGATGTTTGGGACCAATGGGAATACTTCTAAAACCCCAAAACCACCCCAAGTTGGCCTATATAAACCCCCCATTGCTCTTCATTTTGGGGGGAGTCAAATGCAAGTTTAGAAAAAATTTGGGAGAGAAAGTTGTAGAGATAAGGTTAGAATAGAGAGAAAAGAAGCTTTCTTCTTTAATTTTCAAAACAAAAGTGAGTTCTAAACTTTGTTTTTACTTTATTACTCCCATTTACTTCAACATTCAATACACCCAACCATCATTTTAGTGAGCATTTAAGAGAGTGGAAGCTTCTTCCATGTCCAATGTCATTACATATATGAGTGAAACACCAATCTACAAGTTCAATACTTCATGAATATCATCTATTGATCATTATCGACTTGCTTGATTATTCATTGTTTATCTCTTCTCACCTCATTTCTTTTTTGATTTTCTTTATTTACTTACTAGTTCATCATCATATAAATGATGACATGAAGTTTGGGGTGAGTGAATTCTTATGGATAGTAGCTCTTGACCTCAAAAACATGTTTGATAGATGATGATCATAACTTCAATACCTCCAAGGTATTCTTGAAGTGTATTGAAGTTATGTTCTAATAAAAATAAAACTTTCCAACAATCTTGGAGGTTCTTGATGATGAGTTTGATGTTGAAATTTCAAGTGGCTATAATCTTCATTGAGTATTGAAAATATGCTTTCAAAACATCTACTTCAAAACCCCTCTTAAAACCCCTCATTTTAATCTCAAGAAAGAAAACTCTAGTTTTTCCCAAAACTTTCAAAACAGTGAGTCAAAACAGTGAATAATCTGAGTTCAAAGATTTTCCTAGAACTCAATACTCATCATATGGGTGCAAGGCCACTTGGAAAGTCTTCCTAACCCATTGGAGAACACCTATGATTTTTGGTTTGACTTGGAAGTACTTGAAAATGGTCCATTTGGACCCAAACATTCCTTCCAGACATTCTGCCTCTGCTGTCACAGCAGCATGACTAAATTCCAACTTCTTTTTCAGAAATATTTTACAAAATGGGTGGTCCCAACTTATTTTTCCCTTAACCTTAAATGTCTTAGGGAACTTTCTTTATAAAATGGGTCTCTAGATCACTCTTTTTCATTTTCTAAGATTTTTCAACATTTCAATCGACAATACGGACTCTGTTTTTGAGTGACCTCTGTTGTTCATATGATTTCTCTCAATTTGTGATAGTTATTAAAGATTGGTTTTTTGGGTTGTGTTCTAGACACAATAAGTAAAGTCTCCATAAAAAATCATGCATTGAAAACATTCCTAACCCCTCTTTTCCATTTTTACAAGATCATGTTACTGTTCTGTCCACTATTCACAGCAAGCATCTTTTAACTTTCATTCTTTGATTTGATGCTTATATGCCTTCCAAATTAGTTCATATTTTAGGAAGTAGTTCATACTACATTTGTACATATTCCATGATGATTTCATTCATTCATTCATACACATTATAGACTTCTAAGTCATTCTAGGAATCCATGAACACAAAGCACACTACAACCTTTGGCACATTCTAGATACATACATTGCATCCATGCAAGATTTGGGGCCTTCATGGCTCCTAATCTAAGAAGATTATAAAGAATGAACTTGATCACACGTTCATGCTTCCCCCGATCTAATCATCCTTTCTCATCCATCCCGGGGATTGAGAGGTCTTCTTTTCTCAAAGATTAACATGCATCATACTAGCTTGCTAAGCATATTTTGATTTCTTTGTTTATTTGTTTCAATAACAATTCATGTCCCCCTTTAGATTAGGAAGTCTTGATTATTTGATACATGATTATACGATTTTTCCTAGGTTTATTTGTGTGATCTTTCACTTTGCATTGTGTGATATTTGGCTTAGATCTTATGAATGATATCTTATCTTTAGATCTTCCATTTTCAAATTTTCTTATGTGATGTAATATACTATCATAGTATTATTTATCGAACCAAACGTAGTATAAGATGATTATTTGGATGCTAATTGAGGCCCGTCGAAAGACGGGACGAGTTGAGGGTGTTTTAGTCGCGACAAAGGCTCCTTCCTCTCTCGTACCAAAACCCCGAGCCAAGTTCTTTGGTTATGAAGGGCCGGTGCCCTTTATCCGTTTGGGTGAGTCAAATTTGGGTTTCTTGGTTCCCTAAAGACCAAGTGGCGACTCTGTATCTGTTTTCAACAGACCCTTTTCTTTTTCTTTGATCAAAACCAAACGAGATTCAAAAACAAACAAAGCGATGGAATCCCGGTATCCACACTCGGCCTAACCCAATTTGACACAGCATCTGTCTTGGACGAATCCACAGAAATTCCTTGAGATGACACCTTGTGTCCTAAAAATTTCACTTCTTGCAACCAGAACTAACACTTACTGAACTTGGCATACAAGTGGTGGTCATTGAGTATCTGCATTGCAATCCGTAGGTGTTGCTCGTGTTCTTCTCCCGACTTAGAATAGATCAAAATATCATCAATGAAGACGATGACAAACTGATCCAAATAAGGCTTGAATACTTTATTCATCAGATCCATGAACACTGCAGGGGCATTCGTCATTTCAAACAGCATTACCAAAAACTCATAGTGACCATATCGGGTTCTGAATGCAGTCTTAGGTATATCTTCCTTCCGTACCCTCAACTGATGATATCCTGACCTTAGGTCTATTTTGGAAAATGTCGTAGCTCCTTGTAGTTGATTAAATAAGTTGTCAATTCGGGGTAAGGGATTCTTGTTTTTGATAGTCACTTAGTTCAATTCTCGATAGTCTATACACAACCGAAGGGTCCCATCCTTCTTCTTCATAAATAATACCGGTGCTCCCCAAGGCGATGTACTTGGACGTACAAAACCTAGGTTCTCGAGCTCTTGAACTTGTTCCTTCAATTCCAACAGTTCGGTGGGGGCCATTCGGTAGGGAACCTTGGTGATCGGTACGGTACCCGGTATAAGCTCAATACAGAACTCTATACTTCTCTCGGGCGGCAAACCAGAAACGTCTTGAAATACTTCTTCAAAATTCTTGACTACAGGTATAGACAGCATTGTCGCTTCTGTATTGACGACTTCGATGTTGGTTGAGTATCTTATAAGGAACATATCTCCTAAAGGGTTACATTGAAAATAAAAGGGTTGATTCTCATTGTCGGGGAATGCATTACTCTTCCTCGCACAATCTAACTTCACTTGATTCTGAGAGAGCCAATCCATTCCTAGGATTATGTCAAACTCCTTCATTGATAGGACAATCAACCTTGCCAGGATTTCACGGTCTCCTAGCCGTAAAGGACAATCCTTGCACACGTGTCCTAATCTGACTGCAGCTCCTAATGGTGAAGTAGCCCTCAATGCTTTCTCTAAACGATGAGGTAAGATACCCAATCTCCGAATTGTATTAACAGATACGAACGAAAGAGCAGCACCCGTATCAAATAACACTTTAACATGGGAGTTAAACAGAGTTAATGTACCTTCTACTGCTTGCTGATCAGGTTGAGCTTCTTCATAACCTCCTTCTTCGTACACAGTCCCATCATATCTAGCGGCATCAAGAATAACAGCATTCACGCGAGTCTGACCTTGCTGACCATAAGTCACTTGCTTAGGGGCAGTACAGAACTTGCTGATGTGACATGGTTCACCACAGTTGTAGCAGACTATGCCTTGCTGACCAGCACGCCTTGGTGCCTTACAATCTCGACGCAAATGGCTGGGGGTGCCGTAGTTAAAGCATCGTGTCACCCTCTTGGGTAAAGCATATCTTTTAGCAAAATGCCCTGGCATCTGGCAGTTAAAATAGATCTGAAGTTTGGTTTTCCATTTCTTCTTCTCCGCTTTCGGTGCATTCTTCTCCTTACGGAGGTGACTCAAACTGCCGTATTCCATCCATTGAGTCTCATTGCAATCATACCAACTGTGACCTGGTAGGTTGCAATTAGCACAAAGGCCACTTGGCCTGCTTGTACCCTTGTTCTCAACGGGAGTCACCATTTCTTAGAACTTCCTCTTGCCTTGCTGTAGCTCAGATGATTTCGCAAGGAAACTCTCGTACAGATGATCTCCTAATTGACCTACAGTGATTCTATTACCCACCTCCCAAAAGCTCAGAATAAGTGACCCGACAAAGCCAGTGGGATCGACTTCTGGGGATAACAGCTAGGATTATCCGCTTGATTGGTTCTCGGTTGCCTGAGGTGGCTCGGCCATCTATGCTCCTACACACAGCCTAATGGGTTAATATAACTATGTAATATATTCGTATTACAGCATAAGCATATAACAAAATTCAAGTATACATATTACACCAAACATGTATTCGTACTAGGACTGCCTAATGGCAAGGAGGTCATATTCTTATTCTCTTTCCTAGCTCTAGGCCATGGGCTATGCTGAATGTTCCGAGATTTAATTCAGGAAGTTCGTCAGTGTCTAAGCTATTTATGAGGGCTTTGGTTTTCCTCAACTTCTTAGGAACTCAACTACTATCTGCCCATAAGGTATTCATATGTCATAACCAATTTGGCTAAATTCTAAATAGATGCATTCGAGGCTATTTGGCGACTGCTAACATTGTTGTCGATGTGACAAAACATGTACAATCGCCTCTATAATGAAACTAACCTGGATCACGAGTTCTGAACTATGAACAATCGGTGCTAATCAACTAAAATCTAGAACCTGGTTGTTTAGTAAATCTAAATTGGGTAAATTAGACACGACTTAATCTCGATCGTATAGCTTAGTAAAAATTTAAAGCTAATCTATGTCACTAATCTGTGGCGTGAATAACCGAGCTTGGTCAAACTAGATAACCTGGCTCTGATACCACTAAATCCTGTCATGCCCCGACGTAGCATATATATGGAAAGCGTTTAATTCCTTTATGGACCCGTAGGTCGCAACAGTTTGAAGGATCGATTCCGTCCCAAACGTCGAACAACATAAAACATAATAATCAGAGTAGAGCAATCAAGACTTACAAATATTTTATAACTTATTACATTCACAATACGGGGTCAACCAAGGCACAAGCCGCCTTAAGACAAAACAATATCTATCGTCTATTACAGTCATCCTTATTACAAAATAGTTTATAACTTAAAACTTAGGATATTGATAACAGTTCTATCTTCCAAAAGAAGCCGTTCTCAGTTTGCATAATCGAAATGTTCCGCTTGCTCAAAACCTGAAAAGCCTGAACACAAATGTCCAGGGCGCATCAACGCCGTCAGCTTCAAGAAGCCGGTAAGTATTAAAAACATAACTTTGAATGTAACACATACTCATTTACCATTTTCCAATTCTCATTTAATCCAAAAAGGTTACGTTAAGGATAGGAGCTCATTTTAGACACAATATCATATGAAAGATATAATTCACATATATGTGACCGTGTATGAGAACAACGCACCATCTCATCTTACCAACTCTTTTCTCTCGACAAAACCCAACAACCCAACTTTCTCACACCAGTATCTTTGAAATACTCCGATAGCCACACTTTAGCACAGGGGTGCCAGGGAATGTCCAGTTTGCCTCACACTTTGGTCTGGGGTACTAGGGAGTGTCCAATGCCTCACACTTTAGTACCTAATCCGCCTCGCAAATACCAGAGGTAACCTCACTCAGTATCCAGACTCGGGTACTAGGGAGTGTCCTTAGGCCACACTTTGGCACTACCATGGGTGCCAGAGAATGTCCAAGTTCGGCTTCACACACTTTGACGCTACCATGGTCGTCAGGGAGTGTCCAGTTTTGCCACTGTCGCATTTCAAAGACACCCTCGCCGCAATCTCAATCACAACACTCTTTGGTACTCACTTACCAGGGAGTGTCCACAACACAATCTCAACCGCACTCACTATACCACACTGACCATTACTCTTTTCCATACTGACCAACATTCACACTCACCATGCATGTGCAACTGACTCCACATGTATGTCATGAAACCACCCACAGAACATATGTAGTGCTAGGAATAATATCAAGGTATGCTTTGAAAAGAATTGAATTCATAATTATTCCTAAATGACCAATCATACCCAAAATATAATCTGTTTTAACATTTTTCGCAAACAGAGCCTTAAAGACCCACAAGGTAACAACCAAACAGTTCTTTAACACGAAATAAGCAAAAACTATAAACTGTCAGAAGTCGCGCGCGCGGGTCGCTCGCGCGACATGCCTAATTTTTTTTGTTTTCTTTTATAAAACTTTTCTATCTGCCTGAGTTCACGGAGGTCGCGCACGCGAATCGCTCGCGCGATCTGCCTAATTTTCATTTTACAATAAAAAACCTTTTCTTTCTGCCAGAAAACACACAGCTCGCGCGCGCGGGCCTCTCGCACGATCCGCTCACGCGATCACGCGCACGAGTTCAGACAGTGTCTTCATCTTCTTTGCTGATCTTTCCCCTGTTTCAGAATTTCAGGGTCTTTTAACCCATTTTGCAAATCCGAAGTGTATAGGACATATAATATATGGATCTCTTCGGTTTTTCACAAGGATTATGAATCTATAATCAATTTTACATGAATTAAACTATAACTTTAGAATTTTATGAAAGATGACAAGATGACAAAACTTAATTTCTTATATACTTTTTCATATGAACAAATTAAGTTCTAAAACTTTAAACATGGCATCTACAACATGTAATCTATCATAATTATCTAAGAAAATAGATTTTGGTTGAGTTTGAAAAATCTTGATTTCAAACTATGGAGTTTCAAACGTAAGATCAACAATGGTGATTAACAATTTCATACACCCAAATAGTAACTAAGCATGAATTACATTTAAGAGTGAGTTTAAAATACTCACAGAGATTGATTGAAGTATGTTTGTTGAGAAAGAATACAAAAACAAGAGAACTCCAAGCTTTGGCTATGGAGATTAAGCTCTCTCTCTCCAGAAATTAAAACTCTCAAGCTCTATCTAAACTCTCTGTATTTTTGAATTATGCAGAGGTTGTGTTTGTGTGAGGTGTATGTGGTGTATAAATAAGAGAATAGCCAAACTTGGCCACCAAGTTGTGAGTTGTAAACTTCACTCTACAACTAAATTTAATTAGCAACTCCTTAATTATAAGAGATCCACAGCTTATGTAGGAATTATACATACATATATACACCTATCTCAACTGCAGATGTCTTCCAATTGTTTGAAGGGTCAAGTAGTGGTGTTTAGAAAATCTAGCTATAAGGCACAACTAAACACACACAAGATACAAATAACCAAACAAGGCACAAGCCAAACGTCTAGGAATCACTTAGTTTGTTTGGATAAAAACAACTTATGGCACTAGGTTCACACACAATTCAAAAGCATTATCCAAACAAGCCTAGTAATGATTGGGCGAGATTCCCAAACTGTGGGAAATTAACGCAGTGCTGAGAGTTTTAGAACATAACTGGTATTTTTCGAGCGCAGTGATCACCACAAAAATACAGAAAATTCATTTTAACGTAAGAAATCATTTTTTGGTTTTATAAAAATACTGATTGAGTCAAAAGAAAATATTTCCACCGTTTTGAAATGCAGTTTTGAAATCTATCACAGGCGTTGCTAAATGTTATAAAATCGCAGTTTGACCCCAAAAGAATTTTAATTATGAAATGGCGTCAATAATAAGGTTTAACATATGAGAATTGTAAATTAAAATGAAATCAACAATACAGATTAAATATGGAAATTCAAATTGGATTTTAATATATCACATGCAAATACAAATAATTAGATGAAAATACAGGTTATTACATTCTAGATGCAATTTACTATTTCCATTCTTGCCAAACCCCCCAACTTCGATTTCTGTATTTACCCCCTGCATAAATGATTATTAAACTGGTCTCCATGCATTTTCTAAATTTATAGATAAAAATTTAAAAATAATAAAAAGACAAATATGCTCAGATCGAGTCGCATTACCTTCACTACATATATACTGTTTTTGTGAAAAATGTTGAACTCTGGGAGAAATAGATAACGGTATTAAAATTATTTTGAAAGAACTATATAGTTGGTGGGGTAAAATGTAAAGCACAAAAGTAATTAAGTGGATGTAAGTCACATTTTATCAAAAGTTTGGGACTAAGTAATAGTATGGCAAACCTCATAAGAGATGAGACTAAATATTTGGACCATGGCCAACTAGCTTCCACTATGATGCAATGATAATCACCAAAAAAACTATTCTTTGGTCCACGAGGAAAATTAATGTACTAAAAAGTGCAATGTTAGATAGGAGAAAATATTTGTTGTAACACTTATTTTGATGACATAGTGTAATGAGTCAATAATATCTTTATAGTTGAATATTTGTGCATCCTAAAATTAGGAAAATATCCTTACAAACCATTAATATTATACCCAAATAAATTAGTAAGGTTATGCTGATAACATAGTATCACCGTTATAATATCTCAAATTTGGTTTAGAACACATGTGACACAACCAATTATAGCGGGTCATTTTAAATTTTATTGGAAATTATGTTAAAATTTAGGATGACATTACATAAAGGCTTACTTATAGAATATACCCCTAAAGTTTTATCTCTGTCTTATTTTAACCGTTGTAATTTCAATTGCATTAATTTGGTCCATAAAGTTTAATTAGAAGCAATGTGGTTCAAACATCCCTTTCTATAATAAAAAAATTTCACGAAAGTCACCCAAATTTAGAGATATGAGAAACAAGTTGGGTGTGAGATTGGTAGTATTTCATTTTTGCACCCAAAATGCGTGGACTGTTATCAATTTTTCCACACATAATGGCACATCTGAACCACATCGCTTCTAATTCAAAATTACATGAACCAAATTGATACAATTGAAATTGTAGGACTTAAAATGAGATAGGGGACCAACCTTCCGGGAGATATTTCGTAATTTTCTTTTTTGATCATATACTACACAAGATGAGGTAGGGCTCTCCCAACCCATAAACCCGTCATGTCCCTAAGAGTCGAACGAGAAGTTATTCAGTGAGCCCGTCACGCCACATCAGTATGATGACGTGGCGTGACCTTCTCAATAAAAAAGAGCCATGTGGCCACTAACACTAGGAGGTTATGACATGTGGTGGGTAGTTTTTTTTTTTTTTTTTAACCATATGGCATGATCCCTTAGAAGTAGGGAGTATATGTGTGGTTAAGATTGAGAGGTCACACCACGTCATTATGCTGACGTGGCGTATCGGGCTCACTGAATAATTTCTCGAGTCGAACCCACAACCACCTGTAGAGGGAATCCCATACCACTGGTTTTGTTTGGTTATAGAACCTTAGATAAATTTGAGAACAATTGCGTTTCTCATGTACTAATACAGCTCTTCTTTTATTTCCATTCAGATTAGAACCATTTTCACACTGTTTTTATTTACAACTTACAAGTTGTCGATGGAAAAGGTTGAGACCATTGGAAGAATGGTAGCTGACCGACTTGGATGAACATTCCACCATCTAGCTACAGAGAGCGTCAGCTGGGGGTTCAAAAGGCTACAAAAATATTAGGGGAAAATAACTTTTACTCTCCTGTGGTTACACTTATTTTCTCTTAACTCCCATGTGGTTCATTTTGTAACCCTTAATCCACCTGTACTACGGACTAAAGTGAGATTGTTAACTTTTCTAACGGCAGTCCTATTTCAGTCATTAGTACATCGGGGTTAAGTGTTATAAAAATGAACTACAGGGGGGTTATGAGAACATAGGTGTAACTATAGGGGGGTAAAAGGTATTTTTTTTCCTAAAAAGTATGTATAGGGGCTTGGGGGTTAATGTCATTTTCTTTTTCTGTTAGAAAAGTTAACAGTCTCACTTTAATCCGTAATACAGAGGGGTAAAGGGTTACAAAATGAACCACAGGAGGTTATGAGAAAATGGGTATAACCACAGGAGGTAAAAGGTATTTTCCCCAAAATATTACTAATTTGTACAACAAACGGTCTCTCTGTATGCCCATCAATTCTTACTTCCTTTTCAAACTAGAAATAGCCACAGTATGTGGGAATCATAAATGTCGATGATTTGAAGCAAGGGCGTATCTAACCCTGGGCTGACCTGGGCTATAGCCCAGGGTAAATTTCAAAACAAAACATTTTACTACATGATATATATCACGTGGGTGAAGTTAGCCCAGTGGATGAGTTTGGCAATTTCGATGTGGGTGACCAAGGTTCGATTCCCTGCAGGCGCAACTTTTCTTCCTTGTATTTTTTTTACTAAAAAAATAAAATGCCCAGCCCAGTATAATTAATCATTCTTCAGCCCAGTTCATATTACTAGTTCAACATAGCAGTACTTTGTATTCAAGCCCAATCCATTAGCCTTAGCTCAGTTCTAAATTCTAACCCAGCTAATATTTATGAGGTGCTTGTTATTTCAAAAATGTTCTAGTCTAGTCCATATTTATTATTTGCATGCCAATTATTTTCTGTTCCCTTTTTTTCAAAAAATTTTCTCTTTGCTTGTGGTGTAATTTATTAAATGCTTATGTAAACTATAAAACGATAAGAATCAAATTAGACTATACTATTTATGATGCAAAATCAAGAAAATATGTATAAATAAACCCAAAATATCTTTTCCCAATTCTTAAAATAACTAAAAGCAAAAGTAAACTATAACATTTATGATGCTAAAATTCAGAATATAAACATAATTTGACCCAGGAAAAAAAAATTTCGGGGGCGCTGCCCTCGAACCCCCGTGGACCCCACGCTATATGTATTTCTAGCCCACCCCAAACTAGTATCCTGGATACGCCCTTGATTTGAAGCTTATGTTTGTCTACTTCTGTAAAGATCAGCAGCTATCATTCCTTTGAAAAAAAAATATTAATTTAAGAATAATGATTGGTTTACATTTTATGTACACGTATCATTATCTAAAACTAAACTCCAACCATATATTTTTTTCAAATAGCAGTGGTGGAGCACCGGATTAGGATACCCAGTTACTTTCCTCACCGGATTATGTGGCACACCACATGGCAAATCTATGTAGATATTGCAGTATTTGTTATCCCTTTGTTTTAGTTTATCCCTTTCTAATCAAAGATTTTATTTTATTTTTTTCGAAATTGGTTAATCATTCAAAGAAAGAAAAAGTCAAACAACATTAACAAAAGATAAAGGGACATACACCCATGTATATAAAGTCAGAACAAAATAATAGGGGCAAATCCACTCTTCTGTCTCATATTAAGAGTCTTTGATACTATTTTTTGATGTCCTATTTTTAGAGTCCTCTTTGAAGAGTCAAGTACTTTAATACACACTTTTCAAATCTGCCCTTTATTATATCTAACTCTTCTCTCTTTTTTTTTGATGTGACACTATAATTTTGAATTTCAAAATAGCAATATTCGAAAGTTGAAAATCTCACAAATATCAAGGTTGTCCCCTTAATAAGTTGGAATTCCCAAAAGAGACTCTTAATATGGGACGGAGAGAGTAATAAATTTCATAAACTCATTTTAAAAAGCCACATGGGGGCCAAACTAAGCAGCAAGCATGAATCTCCTTCCTTTTAAGTGTGTAATTGAAAGATAAATTCCTAGGGTGAATTACATTTTGTACCCTTATAGTTTGGATGTGATTTCATTTGGTCCATGTAATTTCAATTTTGTCAATTTAATCCTTATAGTTTTGTTTTAGGTTCAATTGAATCCATTCATAAAAATTTCCTACAGTTTTTGGTAGATTTGGGATCTGTATAGGTGTGAAAAGTATAATTTATCCAAGTAAATTTAACATTATGCCCCTAATGATATCTCATGTGTGGATCACATGACACATTTTTGTGAAAAACTGTAGGAATTTTATAAATGGAATAAATTGAACCTAAATTGAAACTTTAAAGACCAAATTGACAAAATTGAAACCACAAGGACCAAAATATTATCACATCCAAACTACAAGGGTGCAAAGTATAATTTACCCATTCTTAAAATTGAAAGGAAGTATTATGGGAAGAAAAATGCTAGACCCACACAGTGAACCACACACTTTTTTCACACACAGTTTTAAATGCTTGTACTTTGTGCTGTTTGAATTTTTACATTTTTTTGTGCCCCACTTATATAGCACATGGTACATGCATTTAAAATTCTGTGTGAAAAAATGTGTTATTCACTATGTGGGTCTAGTAGTGCTCTTATGAGAATGACAAAAGTCAGAAGATGACATGTAGAGCCACCTCAGATTCCAACTAAGTCGGTAGATACTTTAGGTTTCTGATTTAGGTACCTTTAGCATTCTCCTTTCAAATATTATTGCGGGAGTAATACTTTATACACAATTTTCATATAATTTTTTGTACACAATCCACAAAAAATGTGTCTATCTCTCTCTTATGTCATCCTGTGATGTCAGTGGAGCCCACAGTGACACAGGAGAGAGATAGACACATTTTTATAGGATGTGCACAAAAAGATGTGTGTGAAATTTCATCGTATTGTGGAGTGTGGACATACTTTACAAAATAGTGTACAATGTTAATTATTAATAAAAATTACAGAGAGTGATGATGCCAAAAATTGGTAAGAATAAAGTAGAGTAATTTATGGAGAGAGAGAGAGTGAGAGACTATTTTTTGTATGTGGTTCGGCCCTGTTAATGAAGGTACCTACGTCCACGGGTGTGTCTGAGCACGTTCACTAGCTGATCAACGGCGGGCCTGGTGAGCCAACAAAGAGGGGCGGCACTACCAGTAATACCGGCCAGGTGTATGCGTATAATGGTGAATTGTAGAGGTGCTGTGTAGACTACAGAATTATCGGCCCCCCAATGGGGGGTGAGAGGTCTCTTTTATAGATGTAAGAGACCTACTCTTACATGGATAAGGAAATATAATTCCATTAGGATGTGTTTGACACTAATCAAGTAAGTTTCCTAATTGTATTAGGATTGATTGGCATTAATTGTGTGGGTTTCCTAATTGGATTAGGAAATAGTTTGCACTTTCCATTAGTCTTCTAGCTTGAGTAGAAAACTGCCCGTAATACTTGGGATCACGCCCGTGATGCTCGGGATCATGTTTGTGGGCCCGGATGGGCTGCTGATTTTGAACCGCTCGATCATATTTTGGGCGTATCAGCTGCCCCCCATTTCCAAGATTGGTCAGATGCTATATCGGGGCAAGTTTGGAAATCAGTTTGATGTTACTTGCCGCTGTCTGAGTGCTTGTGGAAGCTGCCTCGGGGCTTCTGAGCCTGATGAGTCCTCGGGAACTGACTGAGAGTTGAGACCCAGCCTAGCTCGGGACCTTTGGGTGCTCGGGAACTGACCGGGAGTTGAGACCCGGCCTAATTCGGAGTCTTTAAATGCTCAGGAAGTGACCGAGAGTTGAGACTCGGCCTACTTCGGAGTCTTTTTTTCTTGAGTTAGCTCACAGGATGGTTATCTTCTGCCCGTAAACCTTCGTCAAGGCTGCGGGTAGAAGGATTTTACCATGTTGGACAAGCCGACCTAAAGCGTATTGCTCTAGGGTCCTTTTTTTATGTTAACTCCCCAGGATGGTTGTCTTCTGCCCGGCCAGCCTTCGTCAAGACTGTTGGGAGAAGAGCTTGACCATGTTGGTGGAGTCGACCTAAATCACGTTGCTTTAGGGCCCTTTTACTCCTCTATCGTCGGCCAACCTAAGAGATTTTAGTCACCTCTATCGTCGGTCTGGACCTAAGTGAAGTTAATGTCTCTGAGTACTGTAGGTGCTCGGGTTGTCCAAGATTTTGACTTGGTTATCCGCGAGGCCAGTAAATACCCGATGTGATTACCTGTTTAGTTCACTACGCCGTCTTGCCCCCCAAGCTTTCACTAAGACGAGGGTCTTACAGAGGCTATGATCTGTAGGTAACCGACCTGGAACATGGTGGTTGCAGGGTCTTTTGAAGCTTGCCATCGTCGGCCACCTAGGGGGTTTGCCCCCATCGTCGGTTGGACCTAAGCGAAGCCGGTGCCTCGGGCGTGACCCCGAGGTCTTTTTAATGCCTGAGTTCGGAGCTCGAGGTCTTCTTCGTGCCTCGGGGTTAGGCCCGAGGTCTTTGGATGCCTCGGGGTTAGGCCCGAGGTCTTTGGTTGGGCTCCCTGACAATTGGCGTAGCCTCATATGGTGATCAGGCAACTGCCACTGTAGTCGGGCTCATCTAGACCGATGGAGACAAGAGGTCAGATCAGGATCGTCGGGATCCAGATTTCTCTATGCTGGAGGTAAAGTCGGAACTGTTTGATCCTGACCGATGTGAACTGGAGATCGGGCTAGGGCTGCTGGACTCAGACCGCTACGAACTGGAGGTCGGGTCGGGGCTGCCGGTGTCACGCCCCGACGTAGCATAAATAAAGAAAGCGTTTAATTTCCTTTATGGACCCGTAGGTCGCGACAGTTTGAAGGATCGATTCCGTCCCAAACGTCAAACAACAAAACATAATAATCAGAGTAAAGCAATCAAGGCTTACAAAAATTTTCTATCTTATTACATCTTATAAACCGGGGTCAACTAAGGCACAAACCGCCTTGAAAATAAAATAATAACTTAGAGTCTGTTACAGTTATCCTTAAAACAAAACAGTTTAAAACTCCAACAAATAAACTTAATGCATAAAATAAACAGTTTCTTTATTCCAGATGCAGCCATTCTCAATTAGCATAGTCGTATGATTCCTCCTGATTGTAACCTGAAAAGCCTGAACACGAATGTCCAGGACGCATCAACGTCGTCAGCTTCAAGAAGCTGGTGAGTATTAAAAACATGACTTTGAATGTAAATCATACCCATTTACCTTTTTCCATTATTAAATTACAGAAAGAATTCACTTCATAAAATAACAAGGAATATAATAAAAGTTGTTCATTCATAAATACAGATACTCGTGAAATGAGACAATGCACCACACTCATCTCGCCGACTCTTTTCTCTCGACATCCACAACAACCCACTATCCTACTCCTGGTACCTTTGAAACGCTCAGATAGCCACACTTTAGCAACGGGGCGCCAGGGAGTGTCCAGTTTGCCTCACACTTTGGTCCGGGGTACCAGGGAGTGTCCAATGCCTCACACTTTGAATACCCTAACCGCCATGCAAATACCGGGGCGACCCCTCACACAGTATCCAGACTTGAGTTATCAGGGAGTGTCCGTAGGCCACACTTTAGCACTACCATGGGTGCCAGGGAATGTCCGAGTTCGGCTTCACACACTTTAATGCTTCCATGGGCGTCAGGGAGTGTCCTTATTTGCCACCGTCGCATTTCAAAGATACCCTCTTCCACAAACTCAACCACATCCACAACCACTGTTTGAAAAACAATTTTAAATGGAAAGTTTAAACACGCAGCGGAAAAATCAAGTTATGAAACTTTATTGGCATGCCCGGATCTACTACTCGTCAATTCTACAGATGCGCACAAGAGGGGACACGAGTTATACCTTAGTGTCTTGAACCCAATTCTGATCTTCAGCTTCCAGCAGCCTCCACTAGATGATCTTCACCCTTATGACTCCTGCGGATGCCTGCCAGAAAGACTAGGGTTGGTGGGAACCCTAATGGAGAGGATAGAGAAGGTTTTGGGGCTCCAAAACAGTTTCTGCAGCTTCTGACGTTCAAAACGACGAACAACCTTTTCCAGAACGCAGCTGCCCTATTTATAGATTCCCAGAACCGACCTAGACTTCGAGCGATTGAAGTGCCTTCGATCGATCGAACATTCGATCGATCGAACCATCTTCGATCGATCGAACCTGCAGACTTCAATCGATCGAGACATCTTCGATCGATCGAACCTGTCTGGACATCATCCTCAAGCATCTTTCCAAGCATCCTTGCGGAGCTAAGAGTGGGACCTCCTAGGCTCTTTATTGTTGGCTCAGACCAGTTTGTTAATCACCATGACCAAACTCTTTGATCAGCAAACTAACTAACTGGTCAGTTAAAGTTTACTCCACTATAAAACGATAACTGAACTCCAACGCAAAAGAACATATCCGAAGCGATAACTAGACTTGTATGTTGTACTAATGTCCCTCTACCGTCAGCATTCGTAATCATATTCAAGTAATCGGATAACTGTTACTGTCAACCTGAATCATGATTACTTCTTGTATTCCTTGAGTCCCATTCACCCTTCATGATTACCAAACATGTTGATAACTCTTATCAACAAGACTGCAGTACTCAGTAATCGACTTGGTGACATTCTCAAGGGAATGCTTACTCTGAAACAGAGGGTAGATTCTATCTTGACAATATATGTTCACAACCCTATGAATATGACATACCCAAGATACCCAGGTGTTGATCTTTTATAGACCTCACTGATTGGTAAGTCAAAGCAGTCATATCCACAGTCTGTGTTCATAATCGTCTCAAGATTGAGAACACGTACCTTATACAAGTTATGAGTTCCTATTGACTGTTTGACAGTCTTAAGCGTCAATAGGAAACTCAGGTCCGTCAATGCACTATAAGCATTAGCATATCAACTAAGAGCTACACTCTAGTGATTGAGATTAATCACTCCATCCAATGGTAGTTAATTATGCTACAGTGTAGACTTGATGAGGTATCCAGTCTCATCATCCACTGTGACACATTCTAAGTATTAAAGAATAGTAATTCGTATCTCACTTGTGTGCATCTCATACACACACGAATTACTTACTATAATACTTAAGGATTAACAATCATCTCATGAAAAGAACATACACAATAAAATGTAAAACTGATATCCATATATTAAAATGTCAATGTCTCATACAGAAAGTAATGGTTTGAGGGCACAAACCCAACAAACTCCCACTTGCACTCATAACCATTCAGAACTACATCTAAGACCTAGACTATCTAGATGACGATCAAAGACCTTCTGTGGCAAGGCCTTTGTAAACGGATCAGCAAGATTGTCAGCTGTGGCAATCTTGGTAACAGTCACATCTCCACGTTGAACAATATCTCGGATAAGATGATATTTCCGCTCTACGTGCTTTCCCTTTCCGTGGTTCCTTGGCTCCTTGGACTGAGCCACTGTCCCACTATTATCACAATAAAGCGTAATAGGCGACAGCGACGCTGGTACCACCTCGAGTTCCATAAGGAACTTCTTGAGCCAAACAGCTTCCTTTGCGGCTTCACAAGCAGCCACATACTCAGCTTCTGTAGTTGAGTCTGCAATGCATTTCTGCTTAATGCTCCTCCAACTGACAGCACCACCTCCCAAGGTAAAGAGATGACCGGACGTCGACTTCCTCGAATCTTTATCTGACATAAAGTCCGAGTCAGTGTATCCCACTGGAATTAACTCACTACCACCGTACATAAGCATGTAATCTTTAGTTCTTCTCAAGTACTTAAGAATGTGCTTAACGGCTGTCCAGTGCTCTGGACCCGGATTCGACTGATATCTGCTAACCATGCCAACAGCAAAGCAGATATCTGGTCTAGTGCATAACATCGCATACATGAGACTTCCCACTGCAGAAGCATAGGGAACTCCTGTCATGCGATTCCTCTCCTCCTGTGTCTTTGGACACTGGTCCTTGGAGAACGCTAAACCATGCCTGAAAGGTAACAAACCTTTCTTCGAATTATCCATTGAAAACCTAGTTAGCACCTTATCGATATAACCAGCTTGAGATAATCCCATTATCTTTCGCTTGCGATCCCGAAAGAGCTTTATCCCAAGAATATAGCTCGCCTCTCCTAGATCCTTCATATCGAAAGTACTAGCTAGCCAAACCTTGACCGTTGACAATGCCGCTACATCATTTCCAATGAGTAGAATGTCGTCAACGTAAAGCACAAGAAAAGCCACCACTTTCCCTTCACTCTTCTTGTATACACAAGGTTCATCCAGATTCTGTATGAAACCAAACGATTTGACCGCTTGGTCAAATCGTATGTTCCAACTTCTGGATGCCTGCTTAAGCCCATAAATGGACTTTTGCAACTTGCATACCAAGTTATCTTTCCGACCAGCTATGAACCCTTCTGGTTGTTGCATATAGATGTCCTCCTCAAGATTGCCATTCAAGAATGCAGTCTTGACGTCCATCTGCCAGATCTCAAAATCTAGGCATGCAGCAACGGATAAGAGTATTCTGATGGACTTGAGCATGGCCACCGGCGAGAAGGTTTCCTCATAGTCAATGCCCTCCCTCTGAGTATAACCTTTCGCAACAAGCCTTGCCTTAAAGGTCTCAACCTTTCCATCAGATCCTCTTTTCCTCTTGTAGACCCACTTACAGCCAATGGGTTTAATATTGGCTGGAAGTTCTACAAGATCCCAGACCTGATTAGAATCCATAGATTCCAATTCAGCCTTCATAGCTTTAACCCAATGAGCTGAATCAACATCAGCCATTGCCTCTTCGTATGTGGTAGGATCAGATTCAGATTCTATGGAGACAGCTTCAAAAACTTCTCCTAAGAACATGTATCTATTAGGCTGGCTGATAATCCTCCCACTACGACGAGGTACTGGTGCGGAAATAGGTGAAGAAGTGGTGTTTTCCTGATTTACATCGTTATTAACTACGGGTTGGACTGAGGGCTCTCCTTCTATCTCTCTAAGATCTATCCTTCCCTTAGGTTTATGGTTCATGATATAATCATCCTCCAAGAAAATAGCATTCGTACTGACGAACACCTTCTGTTCTCTTGGATCATAAAAATACCATCCATAAGTACCCTTTGGATACCCCACGAAGTAACATACTTCCGATCTAGAATCCAACTTGCTCATCTTTCCTTTTAGCACATGTGCCGGACATCCCCATATCCGGAGATGTTGCAAAGAAGGCTTGCGCCCAATCCACATCTCTCGTGGTGTCCTGGGAACAGATTTGCTTGGTACTAGATTTAGTATGTAAGCAGCGGTTTCCAAAGCATAACCCCAAAGAAATAAAGGTAACTCAGAATAACTCATCATTGACCTAGTCATGTCTAAAAGAGTCCGATTCCTTCTCTCCGCTACACCATTTTGCTGAGGCGTGCCAGGTGCAGTCAACTGTGACAGAATCCCATTCTGTACGAGGTGATCAATAAATTCATTAGAGAGGTACTCGCCACCTCGATCAGATCGAATGGCCTTTGATATGTGTGCCCAATTGCTTCTCCACTTCAGCCCTAAACTCTTTGAACTTTTCAAAGGCTTCAGACTTGTGCTGCATTAGGTACACATATCCATACCTAGAGTGGTCATCAGTAAATGTTATGAAATACTCATAACCACCCCTTGCTCTAATATTTATTGGTCCACACACATCAGTATGAACTAATTCCAACAATGCATTGGTTCTATTGCCCTTTGCAGGAAAGGACCTTTTGGTCATCTTACCCTCTAAACAAGACTCGCAGACTTCTATTGGTTCGAGAACCAAATCGCCTAAGACCCCTTCTTTGACTAGTCTGCCAATCCTATTTAGATTGATATGACCAAGCCTCATATGCCAAAGCTTTGTTGGATTAGTGGAAGGTCTCTTTCTTTTAGATGGTACAGTTACCACTGAGTTATTAAGTTCCATACAAGAATCTTTAGAAATATTGGGAGTAATCACATACAAACCATTTGATTTAACACCAGAACATATAAAAGAACTATTTCTTTTAATCACAACTTCAGTTCCAAAATTAAAAGAATAACCATTATTCGATAAATTAGAAACTGAAAATAAATTACGTCTCATTGAAGGGACGTAAAGTACATCTGATAAAATCAAAACTTTATTGTCTAGAAATTCTAAAACTACGACTCCTATAGCAACCGCAGAAACGGTTGCGCTAGAACCTAGAGTAAGTACGATTTCCCCATCACTGCACTTCCTGGTTGATCTGAACCCCTGCAATGAATTACAGATATGGTTAGTCGCACCAGAATCAATGCACCAAGTGTTTGAAGTATCCGTTATAAAACTTACTTCAATCACATGTGATTCAATCATACCTTGAACTCTTGTAGCTAAGAATTCTGGACAGTTCCTCTTCCAGTGGCCCTTCTCACCGCATTGGAAACACTTTCCTTTGCCTTGGCCACCCACCTTCCCTTTGCCCTTACCTTTTCCCTTAGATTTTGCAATCTTAGGGACTGGTCCAACACTTGAACCACCAGTGCTAGCCTTCTTCTTTCCTTTCTTTCCTTTCGGCATAGATCGGGAAGAGGAAGCGCTTTTCTCAACGTTTAAAACGCTGCCCCCAGGTTTGATCACCCCTTCCGCTGCCAATAAAGAGCTCATCAATTCGCTCATTGAAAAATCCATTTTATTCATATTATAATTCAGTTTAAATTGAGCGAATGATGGCGACAGCGTATTGAGGATCATATCAACTTGGGTCTGTGCATCGATGTTGGCACCTAGGGTCTCCAGCTCGTTTAAATAACCAATCATTTTCAAAACATGTTCTTTGACTGGAGTCCCTTCCGACATCTTAGCACTCATTATCTTCTGCATAGCTACCTGTCTGGCAGGCCTGCCATGCTCCCCAAACATCTTTTTCAGGGATTCGATAATGTCACTGGCGGAACTGTTCGACTGGTATTGGTGTTGTAACACATTAGCCATAGAAGCCAATATGTAACAACGAGCCATCCCATTCGACTTTTTCCATTTATCGAACTCGTGTCTAGCAGCAGCCGAAGCATTTGCAGCGGGTTCTTCGGGGCATGGGGTGGTGAGGACATATATGTGATCCTCCGCAGTTAACACGATGTCAAGATTACGTTTCCATTCAGTGTAGTTATTTCCAGTTAACTTGTTTTGAGTGAGTATGGTGGCAAGTGGACTAAATGCAAATCCAGACATTATGATTTACTGAAAAAATCAAAACAAAATAAATATGGATATCAGAATTTGACAGTTTGAAATAAAAGAATCCTTTTAAAACTCTTATTTTAAAACTAAGTCGCCGGAATATCGAAACGAAAGAATAAAGCCTCCGTGTGGTGGTCAATGTTCGATCTTTCAATTTATCATAACTTATCCGCTATGCAACTCTTGCAAAACAAGTTATGACTTCCGAACCTATTTGATCTCTAAGTTTCTGAATAATGCCCCGTGTGGGATCCCTTATCCATAGCTTAGCTAGTGTGTACCATTAACTAGGATCCAATCACAACCGTCTCAAGTAGTGCCTCCGTATGGTGGTCACCCTCTAACACGTCTGATTGATCCTTATCAAAAGAAGTTCACATCTAGTAACCAATGAGTAATGCATCCTCCGTATGGAATGATCACCCCTGGCGAGGTGACACAGAATGCATCACTCATCTTACAGTGAACCGTTAATGGAAGATCGTGGGTGTAATTAATAAGACCCTCTCCCACTAGATTTAGTAAAAAAGGATTTTGCTTTTTGAGAAAATCTGTTTCTACACACTTCCCATAAACATCTAATGTTTACTAATGTGTTGAAAACGGTTTTTGAATTTTATTTTAGAAAACTTGTTTTGCGTGCATGCAACAATGTATTGTACGCCAATCACAAACAAAGCACATAAAACAAAAAACTAAAATGAAATAAAAGACATCCAAACGATGCCTCTATCTCCCATGGCTCTATCTCCATAGAACCTGCTTTTGGTTTGATCGCCTCCAGCTCCATCTTCATGGACAACGGCTCCTTGCTCCATCTTCATGGATATTCTAATTCTATTACATTGAACCTATGCCTCTTTTGAAGCTTACAATTTATCTAGAAATAGAAATAGCAACAACAAAATAAAAGGCTAGGGAAACCGGTGCGACTTTCCTTTTCGTAGGATTGAAGTCGCAGCGCCCTTTACATATGCCTTAAAACCAAACCAAACTTAAAATAACACACCAATCTAAAAACATTCAAACACAAAATTAAATGCTCTTGGCGCCATGGGAGATAGCGACTAATCTTTTTCTGCAAAAGGTTAGTTGAACACACATCCACGCATATATATAACAAAATATAACTATTGGAACCCTTAATTGATTCACACAGTATATAAACTCTTTACATACTGAATTAGAACTCAAAACAGCATCTAACTTCTCTGTCATAGTTCGATCGATCGAAGACCGTTCGATCGCTCGAACCTTCGATCGATTGAACACTGTTCAATCGCTTGAACATTCTATTTCACAGAATGTTTAAAAATTTTGCAGAATACGTTAAAATTAAACTTTTAATTTCAAAATACTTTTAAAACTGTGAAACAGAAAACCTGACAAAGAGTCTGTGTCGATCGATCGAACTCTATTCGATCGCTCGAACAACAGAAGGTTTCGATCGATCGAAACCTGTTCGATCGCTCGAGTACAGAGCGTTCGATCGATCGAGACTACTTTGATCGATCGAACCCATCTTGCATCCAATGCAATCACAGATTTGTATACTGCTGTGATAACACTGCAAAAACAGATCTGTGACGATGCAGTTTCGAAAACAGTTCTAAAATCAACATGCAAATCAAAATAGTGTTCCAAAAAACGCATCTATAGATCCAAACGAGCGTGGCTCTGATACCAATTGTCTGAAAAACAATTTTAAATGGAAAGTTTAAACACGCAGCGGAAAAATCAAGTTATGAAACTTTATTGGCATGCCCGGATCTACTACTCGTCAATTCTACAGATGCGCACAAGAGGGGACACGAGTTATACCTTAGTGTCTTGAACCCAATTCTGATCTTCAGCTTCCAGCAGCCTCCACTAGATGATCTTCACCCTTATGACTCCTGCGGATGCCTGCCAGAAAGACTAGGGTTGGTGGGAACCCTAATGGAGAGGATAGAGAAGGTTTTGGGGCTCCAAAACAGTTTCTGCAGCTTCTGACGTTCAAAACGACGAACAACCTTTTCCAGAACGCAGCTGCCCTATTTATAGATTCCCAGAACCGACCTAGACTTCGAGCGATCGAAGTGCCTTCGATCGATCGAACATTCGATCGATCGAACCATCTTCGATCGATCGAACCTGCAGACTTCAATCGATCGAGACATCTTCGATCGATCGAACCTGTCTGGACATCATCCTCAAGCATCTTTCCAAGCATCCTTGCGGAGCTAAGAGTGGGACCTCCTAGGCTCTTTATTGTTGGCTCAGACCAGTTTGTTAATCACCATGACCAAACTCTTTGATCAGCAAACTAACTAACTGGTCAGTTAAAGTTTACTCCACTATAAAACGATAACTGAACTCCAACGCAAAAGAACATATCCGAAGCGATAACTAGACTTGTATGTTGTACTAATGTCCCTCTACCGTCAGCATTCGTAATCATATTCAGGTAATCGGATAACTGTTACTGTCAACCTGAATCATGATTACTTCTTGTATTCCTTGAGTCCCATTCACCCTTCATGATTACCAAACATGTTGATAACTCTTATCAACAAGACTGCAGTACTCAGTAATCGACTTGGTGACATTCTCAAGGGAATGCTTACTCTGAAACAGAGGGTAGATTCTATCTTGACAATATATGTTCACAACCCTATGAATATGACATACCCAAGATACCCAGGTGTTGATCTTTTATAGACCTCACTGATTGGTAAGTCAAAGCAGTCATATCCACAGTCTGTGTTCATAATCGTCTCAAGATTGAGAACACGTACCTTATACAAGTTATGAGTTCCTATTGACTGTTTGACAGTCTTAAGCGTCAATAGGAAACTCAGGTCCGTCAATGCACTATAAGCACTAGCATATCAACTAAGAGCTACACTCTAGTGATTGAGATTAATCACTCCATCCAATGGTAGTTAATTATGCTACAGTGTAGACTTGATGAGGTATCCAGTCTCATCATCCACTGTGACACATTCTAAGTATTAAAGAATAGTAATTCGTATCTCACTTGTGTGCATCTCATACACACACGAATTACTTACTATAATACTTAAGGATTAACAATCATCTCATGAAAAGAACATACACAATAAAATGTAAAACTGATATCCATATATTAAAATGTCAATGTCTCATACAGAAAGTAATGGTTTGAGGGCACAAACCCAACAACCACAACCACGACCACAACCACAATCACAACCACAAACTCATACTCAACCACAACCACGACCACAAACACAATCTCATACCCTTTCCACACTACCATTACTCTTTTCCACACAGACTGACACCCATATGCATGTACTACTGACCCACATGAATGATATGCACTTAAACAATAAAGCTGAATTAAGGAACAACACACGTACGGGAATTAATGAGTCATACTACAATGTTTAGATCACTTAAACATAACCAATTAGAGTTCTGATCAACTAAATTCCCAAACAGAGCCTTAACAGTATATAAATTTCATCCAAACAGTCCCTTAACAGAAAAACAGACAAAAACAGAAACTGCACTACCTCGCGCGCGCGGGCCGCTCGCGCGAAGGGTCGCTCGCGCGGGCCGCTCGCGCGATAAGCCTATTTTTCATTTTATTAATAACCTTTTCTGACTGCCTGAGGAAAGCAAGGTCGCGCGCGCGGATCGCTCGCGCGAAGGGGTCCTCGCGCGACCCTCGCTCGCGCGACCAGCCAATTTTCAATTATATATATATATGAATTCTTACGTCTGCCTGGGGAAAGCTACCTCGCCCGCGCGGGCCGCTCGCGCGAGGGGTCGCTCACGCGGGCCGTTCGCGCGATCCTCGCGCGCGCGATCGTGGCGCGAGATGAAGCTGAGGCTTCATCTTCTTCGCAGAAACTGCTCTGGTTCAGCAAACAAGGGTCCTTTTTGACCCATTTCAGTTCTGTAAGTATGTATGTCAAGTTATATATGGATCTCTTCCTTTTTCAACGAGGATTAAGAATCTATGATCAATTTAACATGATTCTAACTATAACTCTCCAATTTTATGATAAACTAAAACATGTCAAAATTTTAATTTCTAATATACTTTGTGGTATGAACAAATTAGGCTCTATAACTTCAAACTTGACATGTAGGATGTATAATCTACCATATTCATCTCTAAAAACGAATTTAGATTAAGGTTTGAAAATCTTGATTTCAAGCTATGAATTTTCATACGTAAAATTTCCATGGAGGTTTATACATTAAGCTACCCAAGTCAGTAAACACAATATGAATTACATTGAGAGTGAGTTAATAATACTCACTGAGATATAGATAGAAGAAATTGTTTGAGAAAGAAACCCAATAAGAAATCCAAATAAATTCCAAGCTTCCAAGCTATGGAGAGAAGAGCTCTTCTCTCTCTCTAAAATAAACTGTGTTAACTCTCTGCACTTTCTCTTGAATTATATATATAGAACTATGTTTGTGTGTATCTTGTAGAAGTACATATATATATACTGTATGTGTGTGTGTATAGTTCTTGAGAGAACAAGAGAGAGTGAGATAGAGATTGAGAGAATTGAGAGAGAATGAGAGATCACTGTGAGAGTTATACATATATAAACAGTTAAACAAAATTGTGTAGGCTCCAAGCAAGACACAGGAAACGCATGGTGTGGTTGAGCCCACGTGCTCCCACACCCAAGACGCGGTAGAGACGCAGATTAAAACATAAATTGGTATTTTCGTGGCGCGGTGGTCACCACAAAAATACAGAAAATTCATTCTAACTTAAGAATGGATTTCCTGGTTTTATAAAAATACCGTTTGAGTAAAAAGGAAATATTTCCACCGTTTTGAAATACAGATTTTGAAATCCACACCGGTATCACTAACTTTGTAAAAATTACAATTTGACCCCAAAAGAAATTTTAGCTTGTAATAAATCAAGGAATACAATTTAGAACATGAGAAATGTAATTTAAATGAAACAGTCAATACCAGATGAAATTAAATATGACAATGCAATTACAAATTAAATATGAAAATGAATTTTAAATTAAATGGAAATGCAGGTTATTACAGCCGGGCTCAGACCGCTGTGAACTGGAGGTCGGGTCGGGGCTGCCGGGCTCAGACCGCTGCTAACTGGAGGTCGGGTCGGGGCTGGCGGGCTCAGACCGCTGTGAACTGGAGGTCGGGTCGGGACTACCGGACCCTGCCTGCTGTGAGCCGAAGGAACTGTCAGAATTCTCGGGCTGATCTCGCTTCCGCTTATTTCTGGAGGACTCGTTGCTTTCTTGCCCGGTGTCTTTGGTCTTCAGAAACTCTTCAGTGTCAATGTATTTTCCAACCCTCTCAGAGAGCTCGACCAAAGTTTCCGGTCGGTTTCTGTGAAACGACGCGGCGCACTTGGTGTGTTGAACTCCCGAGCAGAAGGCTATGATGGCGATTGTTTCGTTCAGATCGCGAATTTGAAGCTTCTGTTGGTTGAACCGGTCGGTGAACTCCTTGAGGGACTCATTACTCCGTTGTCTGACTGTCAGTAGCTGCATGTCTGGCTTTGGCCGCTCGTGCATACCGGCGAACTGGTTGATGAACTGATTGCTGAGTTGTTTGAAACTGCAGACCGATCGGGGCTTCAAGGAGTAAAACCACTGCATGGCCGGGCCTTTCAAAGTGCTGAGGAAGGCTAGGCAGTGTAGCTCATCGGAGTTGGTGGCTAGGGCCATCTGAGCCTTATAGGTTCGGACGTGGTCGATCGGTCTTCCCGAGCCGTTGTATGAATCTAGCCGAGGCTGCTTGAATTTGCGCGGGATGGAAAACCTCGCGATCTGGCTGGAGAATGGTGACGCTATCTCGGTATTGGCTTGATTCGGAACACGGTTTTGACCAAGCTTTTTGGCCACTTCGTCGATCTGCTTCTGCAAGTCTTTGATTCGAGCTTCCACTTCTTCCCGACCGGAATCTGAGGAACTAGTCGGGTTGGTGGAAGATGTTTCTTCATGGCGGGGTGCTGTCCTCTGGGATCGGGCTCGGCTATGACTCCGGGTAACCGTTCGCCTAGGGACAACTCGGCTCTTGACCGAGTGGCCCTGGACTGATTCCCGGGCCATATGCTCCTGCCTTTCCTCTCGGGCAGCACGCCTACTATTGATGTCTCGGGCATCCTCAACACGGGACGGGTTGGCTCGGGCACGTTGTCTGGTCAATATCGGTTCCCGACCGTACGCAACGTTCCCGGGTCGTTTCTCGACCAATGGAGGATTGCTTTGCTGGGCTAGCAGGGCTTCGATCTGTTGCTGGATTTGACGCTGGCCCTCCAAGAGTTGTGTAAGGGTTGCGGTGATTTGCTCAGATGTCAGGACTACTGCAGTCGACGCCGGGGCCGAAGGAACATCCCGGTCGGACTGCTGCGCAGCCTTCTTACCCTTCTTTGGTGGCATATTGATCAGTCAATAATTTGTTGATGAGAAGAATTGTCGTTTCCCACAGACGGCGCCAAACTGATGATGCCAAAAATTGGTAAGAATAAAGTAGAGTAATTTATGGAGAGAGAGAAAGTGAGAGACTATTTTTTGTATGTGGTTCGGCCCTGTTAATGAAGGTACCTACGTCCACGGGTGTGTCTGAGCACGTTCACTAGCTGATCACCGGCGGGCCTGGTGAGCCAACAAAGAGGGGCGGCACTTCCAGTAATACCGGCCGGGTGTATGCATATGGTGAATTGTAGAGGTGCTGTGTAGACTACAGAATTATAGGCCCCCCCAATGGGGGGTGAAAGGTCTCTTTTATAGATGTAAGAGACCTACTCTTACATGGATAAGGAAATATAATTCCATTAGGATGTGTTTGACACCAATCAAGTAAGTTTCCTAATTGTATTAGGATTGATTGGCATTAATTGTAGGGGTTTCCTAATTGGATTAGGAAATAGTTTGCACTTTCCATTAGTTTTCTAGCTTGAGTAGGAAACTGCCCGTAATACTTGGGATCACGCCCGTGATGCTCGGGATCATGTTTCTGGGCCCGGATGGGCTGTTGATTTTGAACCGCTCGGTCATATTTTGGGCGTATCAGAGAGTATATTAGTATATAAGATTTTGGACATAAGTGGAATCTTAGGGGTTGAATAGTAATTAAATGGTGTTGTTTTGGGACACAAATGGAATTTCAGGGGATAAATAGTGTTTTGGAGGGATTTCTTCAAATATTTTAAAGGCTTTAAATATAGAGTCTCACTATTTAATATTTATGGCAACTCCAAATTTGTATCTTATGGAGTATGGTTGGAATGAGATTTTTCCAAATTGGCTTCAAATTTGGAGAAATGGAGGTGGATTGGAGCTGCTCTAAGGCGCCAATCACTATATGCAAATAACTTTTTTTAAAATCAGTTAGGAGAGGTAAGCGCTCTGATATGTGCACAATCCATGCATAAAGCCATGCAAGTCAAACAATAACTACCATCCAGCACATCCCCTATATCCATCCCATATCTCCTTGATTTGGACAAGAGTTACTCCCTAGTTTTATTGCATGATCCCTTATTGTATGCATGTAGTTAATTCCTAGTCTTTAGTGGCATTATTGCATGATCCCTTATTGTATGCATGTAGTTAATTGTGCATGATTAGTGGAGTACATCTCCTTAGTGATTAGGAACCTTATTATCATTGCATGCATGCAAGGCTATATATATGACCCTTGAATCTATAACGAGAATAACTTGAATTCCATTTAGCTTTCTCTCCTATATATATATATATATATATCTTTCTCTAATCTTAAATTCTTTCTCAATTGGGTTCCATACTTATCTTAGAGAAAGATAATATATATATATATAGGAGAGAAAGCTAAATGGAATTCAAGTTATTCTCATTATAAATTCAAGGGTCATATATATATAGCCTTGCATGCATGCATGCAAAAGTATGGAAATGTGATAATAAGGTTCCTAATCACTAAGGAGATGTACTCCACTAATCATGCACAATTAAGTGAATTAACTACATGCATATAATAAGGGATCATGCAATAATGCCACTACATGCATACAATAAGGGATCATGCAATAAAACTAGGGAGTAACTCTTGTCCAAATCAAGGAGATATGGGATGGATATATGGGATGTGCTGGATGGTAGTTATTGTTTGACTTGCATGGCTTTATGCATGGATTGTGCACATATCACGCTCATCTAGGATTCTATGTATATATGTATAAGAAATTTCCCTAACTAGATCATTGGCACGATCCAAATTTTTTTTTAAACCTAAATTAATTAGTTTTAAGACTAATTTTTATAATATTAATATTCATACTACGTATTCAATTATAGAAAAAAGGAGTTGAGAGAGTAGGAATTGCGTATAAAGAGAGGGAATAAAAATGCAAAATGTGAAAGGAAAAAAAAATGTTAAGAAGTTTTAAATTTAAGATCAATGGTGACTGTGAACAATTTTGAACTCTTAGAAAATGACACACATTATGGGTCAAAAGTGTTCAGGCCACCAAAATCATTCCTTCTATTATACATACATACATACATACATATATATACACTATTATATAAAAGAGGCTTAGAGTGATTTCCAATTTCAATTGTTCTTATTTGGAATTCTTTCATTTGTTTACTCCTTATATGTAATTTTGCCTTTACTAATGCATTGAAATGCTATGCCTTGACCGAATTTTGCATTTATTTGTGTTTGTATGTTTTTATTTTTAACCCAAACAAGGCACTCAAAAAATAATAGGGTTTGTACAAGTTTGGCAAACCAGTTGTGCCCTTTGTTTGTCTTGCTTGTTCCCACTTTTTTCCATACAAGGCACTAAACCCATGGATCAAAAGTCAACAATTTCGGCTACCTTGTTTGGCAAACTGATTTTGTGCTTTGTTTTTGTTTTTTTTTGTTTTTGTTTTTCCCAAACAAGGCTTTACACACATATATTTGATCAAAAGTTAACAATTTCGGTGCCTTATTTGGCAAATCGATGCTATGCTTTGGTTTTTGTTTTTTTGTTTTGGGTTTTCCCAAGCAAGGCTTTACACACATATATTGGATCAAAAGTTTAACAATTTTGGTGCCTTATTTGGCAAATCGATGTTGTGCTTTGGTTTTTGTTTTTTTTATTTTGGGTTTTCCCAAACAAGGCTTTACACACATATAATTTACACTTAATAAATTTAATTCATTTGTTTTAAAATTCATAATTTCATACAATTTCATATCATTTCATACTCAAAATAAATGTATAATAATAATCATAATACACATATTATAAATACTTTGCAAAGTTAAAAGACAAATTATAATTTAAAATTACTAATACATCTAAAATCATATTTTATCACACACACATACCTATAAATTTAATTCACACATACATTCATTTTTTTTAAATATAATTTCATATCATTTCATACACATCATAAACATATAATAATAATAATAATAATACATATATAAGAAATACTTTGCAACAATTTCATATCATTTCATACTCATAATAAATATATAATAATAATAATAATAATAATAATAGTAGTAGTAGTAGTAGTAGTAGTAGTAGTAAGAATAATACATATTAAGAAATGCTTTGCAAAGTTAAAAGAAAATTTGTAACTTACAATTATTAATACATCTACAATCGCATTTTTTTTACATACACATTCCTATAAACTTAATTCACACATACATACAGTTCTATCATATACAGAATAAATATATATGAAATACTTTGCAGACTTAAAAGACAAATTGTAATTTATAATTACTCATATCATTTCATACTGATAATAAATATATAATAATAATAATAGATTTATTAAATTTAATTCATTTGTTTTTTAAAATTTTAATTTCATACAATTTCATATCATTCCTATAAAAAGGAGAAGATAATAACAAACATGATTATTTTTTTCAAAATATCATGTGTCATAATGTTAAAACTAAATTATTACTTTTTAAATGACACTTTCAACTTTCTACTAATATGTATAAAAGTGTGAATGTCTCGTTTTGTGTGCCTTCTTTGCAATTCAATTGGCAAATTTTGGAATTTGTCTATTTATTTGCCCTTTTTGGTAATCTCCAGAAGTGCACATACAAATTACACCATGTAACTTTCTGTAATAGGCAAATACCAAATCCACGTTTCAGCTTCTTGGGATCTAATTTTTATGGGGAGGCGTGCTAATTGAAATTGAGTGTGTCATTTTCGGATTTTATCTAAATCAATGGTCCTTTTTGGTAATTTTACTTGCTTGTAATTGTATGATCAATGACTACAACCTTTGTGGACTAGATGCATGAGAATTTATTCGGTACAACCGTGATGCCTTTGAGCATTGCTTGGTCACCTTGCACGTGACAATGATTTGACAATTTTTCTTATTCCTACAATCGTATTGACCTTTTTGTAAGGAGAATTATTCGACGCACTCAAAGTATTTGGGCATGTCTACAAGATACTAAGAGCAACTCCAAGGGTAGTCATTAAATTTGGGTATTTAAAAATGTTATTTGGTTATTTGAATAGTGTTTTACATATCAAATAGGTCTCATGCACTCCAATCATAGTAACCAAAATTAGTAGCCATTTTATTGTTTAATATATTTTAATGTATCTCAACCATAGATACACTAAAAATATTATTTTATTCTCAAACCAATGGCTAGGATCATCCCACCAAATATGCATCCCCTCACTTTCTCTCTCCAAAGGCTATAAGTTTGGAGACTCAAACCATGAGTTTGCATAATGGATCCCCTTTTGGATCTTCCATTGGAGTGCATTTTTTGGGATGAAGGGATCCATTTTAGCATCTTTTGGATTTGGATACCCATATGCATCCCCCATTGGAGTTGCTCTAATAATTTAGGATAAAGAATATTTGTTTTTAGGTAAGAAATGTTGGTTATGTGATAAGAAACATTTTGTAGGTACACCCAAACCCACTTGTTTGTATATAAGGCAATAAAAGTGTTTAAATTATGAATAAGGAAATGATCTGTACATGGAAGAAAATTTTAAAAATTAAAGAGAAGGAAATAATTTAGAAATAATTATTAGAAGAGCATACTATAGGATTCTCAAGTATGTGACAATAGACCTATTGAATTTTCATCGGACGATATTGAAATGATTGCACTATTCTTAAAGGTTGTCCGATTATCACATGTGTTAGGAACCACATTTGAGATACAAAATTTTAAAACCATGTTACTTGAGAGACAATAATAAACAATGGAAGAGAAAAAACTTTGACAAAAGTATGACTGTAGTCAAATTGTAAAAATTTATCCAATGGGGAGATAGAATGAGTTGTTAGTTTTTAGTTAAGTCATTACACAATTAAAAAGAAGATTAAATGCGATTAGATTTTTAAAAATTGACTTTGTTATGTCATTAATATAATTAATAATGGGGGAATTACTGAAAAGGACAATTATGGAACACTTGTTAAGTTTAAACTTTAAAGACAATTTAAAAGTACACTTAACAAAAACGATACAAGTTGATAGTTGGTGCTCGCACAGTATAATTTTGCGCACCATAATATCTCCCATGCACAACCCCCTCAATTCCCGTCACCCCCACGCGCCACATGCGCGCGACCCATCTGCGCCCAAGCACGCCTAGGCGCTCCACGCGCGCGGCTTCCTTTGCAGACTGCTCGCACCGTGCAAGGAGTGTACCGTATCATTTCCAATTTCGAAAAATGTTTTTAAACTTTAAACATCCATAACTTTTGACATATAACCCCATTTCGCAAATTTTATACGGTTGGAATCGTATCGACGAGAGCTAAAAAATTAGTACCATTGTTGATATGTTTTGAGAAAAAAAATTTCATGTTTTTACATACATGAATAATAAGTGATATTTCACTTGATATACATAAAATATTAAGTGAAATTTCACTGAATACATGAAAAATATTGTGGCACCCCGACCCGCCGTGGTCGAAATACCTGTTAGTACAACTCAACTAATCAACAATATTAAATTTAACCTGTGATTAACAGACTTATACAAGAACACCTTATTAGAGAGTTTAAAATATTCACACATCCCAAGTATTATACATTAAACTAATCCAACACAACCAAACTTAAAAGTTAAGTGTTTACAACATCTCGCAAAAGTTACAACAAAACTATATTCTATAATTTTTCGACAAAATACCACTCTTGTGGTCAACTCATAGCAACCCACAGCAACCCTAGACCTATGGCAGTGCAATTCATAATTCAACTTCATAAAAGGGTACCTGCACAGGAAATCTGCGTGAGCGTGAGCGAAATCACGACTCACGACAACTAGATAAAATATTATGCAAGTTTAAGCATATAAACAACTCAGCACATCACAAATACAGCATTTATGCAATATTAAAATGCAACTCATATATGCCGTAACTCACACACCCGGACCCATCAGCTTTAGCCTTTTGCGACTTATTACCAAGTTTTCAGCTACTTGGTTTAACAGCTTAGCAATGCAAATGCACAACATACATGTCATGCCAGTTATGTATATAAACATAAATTACAATACAGCAATATCTAGAAGACCCACCTCAAATTCGGCAAGTCAATGAAAATCACCTTTCTACTTGCTCCTCGGTCAACTCCTTGAGTCCTCTACTACTAACTTCGGTCCCTAGGGTGTAGAAGATGAGTTTTCTCCTCTTCCTCCTAATTTCTAAGCCTTCTTCTCTTCATTCTTCTTCTTCTTCTTCCCCTCTTACTCTCTTTTTCTTCTCTTCCTCTTCACTGTAAACCATTTCAAACTATACCGTGAAGGAGACTAATGTATCTCCCCTAAAATTGATTTTCCTTTTTTTTAAAAAAAATTATGTTTAACACCCCCAACTTTCTTTAAAACATGCACTTGAGTTCCCAAACTTTTCCATATCATCTTAGGACCCCCAAATAGAGTTATTTCCTAACTCAAAAGCCTAAAAATGAAATTTTCCAGTTCTAACCCAACGCATAATTATTTAATAATAGACAACTCAGCACAAAAATTTAATAACAATTCAGCTTAAATAATTAACTCATAGAAATTTAAATTTCAAACGACTCAGTTCAGCTTAATAGAGTAAATGATTTATTATTTTAATATTCTTTTTAGGTTCGGGTCTCACAGCCCTCCCCCCGTTAAAGAATTTTGTCCCCGAAATTTACGTACCTTGATCAAATAAATGCGGATATTGCTTCTGCATGCTCTCTTCCGTTTCCCAAGTCATTTCTTCTATAGCTTGACTCCGCCATAGTACCTTCTCCACTGGAATCGATTTATTTCTCAGCTGCTTTATATGTCGATCAAGTACTTGTACATGCTTTTCCTTGTAAGTTAGATTTTCATCTAGTTCAACCGGTGGTGTTGTGAGAACATGTGAAGGATCTTTCACATACTTTCTTAGCATAGACACGTGAAAAACATTATGTAGTCACGATAACTCCTGAGGTAATTTTAACTTATATGCAGCATCTCCAATTCTTTCTAGAATTTCATAAAGTCCGATATACCTCGGCACTAACTTCCCTTTCTTACCAAATCTCATTACCCCTTTCCACGGAGAAACCTTTAAGAAAACTAAATCACCAACAGCAAACTCTAACTCTCTGCGGCAAGTGTCTGCATAGCTCTTCTGGCGACTTTGTGAAACCTTAAGTTTCTCTCGAATGACCTCAATCTTACTTAGTGTTTCTTGAATGATCTCCGGTCCAAAAGCTCTACTCTCTATTTTACTTTCTCCAAGTTCACCCCAGCATACTGGCGTTCTGCATTTTCTTCTATAAAGAGCCTCAAAAGGTGCCATCCCAATGCTACTGTGATAGTTGTTGTTGTAAGCAAATTCAATTAATGGCATATATTTTTTCCAGCCACCCGTAAATTCTATCACACAAGCTCTTAACATATCTTCTAATGTATGAATAGTTCTCTCCGATTGCCCGTCTGTCTGCGGGTGAAAAGCTATACTAAACTTCAGTTTAGTACCAAGAGCCTCTTGCACGTGTCCCCACAAATATGAAGTAACGTTTGGATCTCAATTAGATACAATCGATACCGGTGCTCCATGTAATCTCACAATCTCATTTACATACAACCTTGCATACTACTCAAGTGTAGTAGTAGCTCTAACCGATAAAAAATGTGTTAATTTTGTCAGTCGATCAACTGTCACCCAAATAGAGTCATTACCCCTCTATGACTGAGGTAATCCTCGCACAAAGTCCATCGTTACATGTTCCCACTTCCACTCTGGAATTGGTAAAGGTTGTAATAAGCTTCCTGGTCGTTGATGTTCAACCTTAACTTGTTGACATACCAAACATCGGCTCACAAATTCAGCTACTTCTCTTTTCATTGCAGGCCACCAATAAAACTCTTTACAGCTTCGTGCTCCCCGGATGGATAGCATAAGCGGAACTATGAGCTTCCTCCAGAATTTTTTTTTTAAGCACTGGATCTCGAGGCACACACATCCGTGACCCGTAACATAAGACCCCATCAGATCGAATAATAAAGTCCTTTGTCTTTCCATTATCACATCATCTCTATAATATAATTACCTCGTATCTGTAGCTTATAATTCTCGAATTCGATCCACCAAGATCGGTCTAACTTCAAATCGTGCCACAAATACTTCTGTTTCTAACATTGATAATTCTGCTCGAACTATCTTCATGTCCCGAATAAAATCGAGCGTTTTACACTACATACATGATATTTTTCCTAACGATTTTCGGCTCAAAGCATCTGCTATCACATTTGCTTTTCCCGGATGATAATGAATAAAGCAATCGTAATCCTTGATTAATTCCAACCATCGCCGCTGTCTCAAATTTAGTTCTTTCTGTGTAAACAGATATTTCAGACTCTGATGGTCGGTATAGATCTCACAACTCACCACATACAAGTAATGACACCACAGCTTTAGTGGAAAAACAATTACAGCTACCTCCAAATCGTGTACTGGGTAGTTTAACTCATGTGGTTTCAGCTGTCTTGAAGTATAAGCTACAACCTTTCCATTTTGCATCAAAACACCACCTAACCCTTAGTGTGACGCATCAGTATAAACTACAAAATTATCAGTACTTGACAGAAGAATAAGCACTGAAGCTCTCATCAAGCAATTCTTCAATTCTTGAAAACTGTTTTCACACTCTAAATTCTAATCAAATTTCACTCCCTTTCTAGTCAGCTTGGTTAATGGCAAAGCAATATTTGAAAAGTTCTTAATGAAGCGACGATAATAACCAGCTAACCCCAGAAAACTTCGAATTTCTGTCACATTCATAGGCCTTGGCCATAGAGACACTGCTTCAATTTTTTTTGGATCCCGGTAATTCTTTCTCCCGTAATCACATGCCCCAGAAAAGCAAAATCTGTTAGCCAAAATTCACATTTGCTTAGTTTTGCATATAATTGCTCCTCTCTCAGTTTTTGTAATACCAGTCTCAAGTGAATTTCATGCTCTTCCATACTACGCGAATAAACAAGTATGTTGTCGATGAAGAAAATAACAAACATATCCAGAAATGGTTTGATTACTCTGTTCATCAAATCCATAAATACAGCAGGTGCATTAGTCAGCCCAAAAGGCATCACTAAAAACTCAAAATGTCCATAACGAAGATGAAAAGTTGTTTTCTCAACATCACTCTTTCGAACCTTTAACTGATGGTAACCAGACCGCAAATCAATTTTTGAGAGTACTTTTGCCCCCTGTAATTGATCAAAGAGATCGTCTATCCTTGGCAATGGGTATTTGTTTCCAATTGTCATCTTATTTAACTGTCGATAGTCAATACACAGCCATAAGGTTCCATCTTTCTTCTTAGCAAACAGGATTGGTGCACCCGACGATGACACACTCGGTTGAATAAAACCCCTCTTGAGTAAATCATCTAACTGTATTTTCAACTCCTTCAATTCAGCAGGTACCATTCGATATGGTGGAATTGAAATAGGCCTAGTACCAGGTACTAAATTAATGCCAAACTCTAACTCCCTATCCGGTACATCTCCAGGTAATTCTTTGGGAAACATGTCAGCAAATTCTTTTACCACCACTATTGTTTCTAACTGTATCATTTCTTTTGCATCACCGATCACATGCACAATCAAACATTCACAGCCCTTACGTAATTTCTGTCTAGCAGCTATAACTGAAATTAAACTTGTTAGCATTACCCGCCGTTCACCACGAAATGTGAATTCAATTCCATTCGGAAATCGAAAGGTAACTTCCTTATTAAAGCAATTAATTGACGCATGAAACGTCGACAACCAATCCATACCAAAAATAATATCAAAGTCCTCTATGTCCAAAGGTAATAGATTAACTCCCATTTCGTGAAAACAAGTGGATATGTTTTCACACTTGGTGGTGCAGCTGTATCATGAAAATCTTCAAAACAAACTTGTATTGCTAGATCGACAATGGAATCTGAATTCATTGCGCTAGACAAGGCAGCTGAAGAGGCTGAATGGCTTCACCATTTTGTAGAAGATATTCCTAGATGGTCAAAACCTGTGCCAGCTATTTGCATACACTACGATAGCCAATCTGCTATTGGAAGGGCACAAAGTAATATGTATAATGATAGGTCTAGACATATTCGTCGTAGACACAATACCATTAAACAACTACTCTCAAGTGGGATTCACAATTGACTATGTAAAGTCAAAGGACAATATTGCGGATCCGCTAACCAACGGGTTAAATCGAGAGTTAGTTAATAAATCATCTAGAGGAATGGGACTAAAGCCTATGACGTTACAAGGGAAGGGAATGGAATGGAAACTCAACCTAGTTGACTGGAGATCCCAAGATCTAGGTTCAAAGGGACAACCTAATTTCGTGTGCCTTAAGAGAATCACTGAGAAGAAATGTTCTTCTGCCCATTTCTATGATTCAACAATGATACGTGCATGGTGTGAGGGTAAGCTTAGCTTTTAATGACTATGTGCGTTGGTATAACCAAGCGGAGTATAGCAGGATACTCTAAATAGTCACCTATGTGAATGTGAAGTGGGGCCGCTTCTAAAAGAATTTGAGAAAGGCGAAATTATTTGATAAACATTCACTGAACCAGGCGAGTGTTCAAGGCCAAAATGAACACAAGTGTAAGAACTAAACTATGTTTGGAAAGCTCCTGTGTGATGTCTGTCGGTTGTTTACACTAATGGCAATCAGTTCAAAACTATACGTTCATTGGTCAGCCAGTAAATCTGATAGATTGTCACAAGGGAAGGTTCAAAGCCAAAAGCTACCTATCCTTTGCAGGAGTGATCCATTGTGCTCTCTCTCTTGTCGAGTCACTGTCTCACATCGTCTCGGTTAATTTCATTCATGTGGGGGATTGTTGGATAAATATGTGTTTTGGTCATGTTTAAGGGATAATAAAAGTGGGACCCACTTAGAGTTTAAGTGGGGTCCTTGTGGATTTGTGTTCTCCTCCATGAGGAGATGAAATTTGGATATTCACATGTCCAAAACTATTGATGGGTGAATGAGAAATTAATGATTAAAGGTTGCCCCATACAAGGAGCTGTTGAAATGAAAGAGGTTCACAATTTGCCTTGTCCCATATAGAAAAACTAGAAGTAGCCTTTAGTGTATTTATAAGGCTACTTCATGTTTTGGGTTTGGGCCCCAAGGGGTACCCAGTTTTGTGGAAGGGAGGACCTTTGGGTTTACTCCACACACGCGCGCGCGCCGCCGCCGTCCGTCCGACCGACCGGCCGGGTCGTGGGTGCGGTCCGCACAGAATATTTCTTTTTAAACCCCTCAAGTTTTTGGTATTACAATTTTGTATTGAGAGACCCTTGGAATTTCTACACATGTTTAACATTGCAGAAACCTTTGGGATTTCTGGAAGAGTTACAGAACTCCAAGAGGTTGTTGTTACAACCTTTGGAATTTCTGAACAGATATGGAGTAATCCACAGATATGTTCTAACTCTCCTTCAGTCTATAGACACACCTCCCTACACAGTTTTACACACTGTTCTTCAAAGAGTTCCCCTTCCAGTTCCAGTTTCAGAGAGAGAGAGTCACAAAACATAGTTGGTTCGCAGCAGTTGTATATTGTGCAAGTACTACTGCTAGAAGCCGCTGTATTCTGGGAGACAGACGCCGACGTTTTCCTCAAGCACATTTGGTGAGGCGGCGAATCTGTTTTAAAGAAATTGTGAAAATTCACAGGCCTCGGTTTGATCTTATTTTTGTTATAGTTTTCCTGTTATTGCTTTCTGTTTACATATTGTAATTCTGTTTATGTTCAAGTTCTATTTTCCAGTTTGTAATCAAGAATCTATTTCTGTTTTTTTTTTTTTTCATTTGTATCAATGAAATATTTCCAACAGTTTTGTTTTTGTTTAATTTGGTAGATTGATGTACCTAGATCTATTTATCTTCGTATTCAGTGGTTGGATTTGGCTCTGTTTCACACATATCTGCATTAGATATATTGTTGGTTCGGGCCCTTTTTGCAGTCATGGTGGTTTTGAAGCTCAAATCTTTATTGTGGGTGCTGGTAGCTTTCTCCTTCAGACGGCTCAGTGTTTGAGCTACGCCACAGTCCGCAAAATCATAGTTTTGGAGATTGCAGTACAAACCAGAAGATTGCTAGAATGTATCATGTATATGTTCCTTCTTCTGTTTTGTATTTATTCTTTGTGAACTTGCCTTGTGTGAAATGGAATTTTCATGCTTTGCGATAAAATAAATAAATGAAAAATAACAAGTTCAAATGGTGAAGTAGCATAATAATTATTTCTTAAGTAATGCTATACTTCTCAAATTTTTTTTTTCAAAAGTGTTTCCCAACACATGTGGCAGTGGGCCTAGTTGATTTTGATTCATTGATGTTGAAGTGGTCTTATCATTATTAAAGAGAGTTCCACTGTCACGTGTGTTGGGAAACACTTTTTGAAAAAAAAAACTTGGGAAGCATGGCATTACTCTTATTTCTTTATATACCACGATATTTTATTTTTATTTTAAAAGTACCAAGATACTTCTTAAAGAATAAATACCATGATATATGATTAAAAGATTGAATTAAAAAAAGACTTAATTACAAAATATACCCTTAAAGTTTGATTTTTGTCTTATTTTAGTTTCTGTAATTTCAATTTCATTAATTTATTCCCTGAAGTTTTTCAATAAAAACAATATGGTTCAAATGTGCCATTTTGTAGAATTTTTTTTTTGGAAAAATCACCCACATGTTACAAACAGTCACCTAACAGATTGGGTGATTGGTACCTTAAAAAGAGCGACCAGGTGCCACACATGGGTAACTTCAATCAGTTTTTTTTTTCGTAGAATGGCAAATCTGGACCAGATTGCTTCTATTTAAAATTGCAGGGACCAAACTGATGAAATTAAAATTACAGAGACTCAAATGAAACAAAGACCAAACTTGAAGGATACTTTTTAATTAGAGAAATGATTCGTGCACATAAAATGTGCACAAAAAGTGTGTATATAAAGATCTAGGTCATTCATATTGGTGGGTCCTATGTGTGCAGGAATGAAGTCCACCAAAATGAATGTGCCAAATCTTTATGTGTACATTTTTTGTACACATTTTATATGTACATAACATTTACCCTTTAAATTTTTATGACTCTTTTGAGTTGGGAAGCGTGGGTTCTGTCCAGAAATATAATCGTTGTGGAAAATATTTGGCACATACAATTTTTTAACACACCTTTTGATATAAAATTTCATCGTAACACTGTCAAAAATTGTGTAACACTGTTGACTAGTGTACCCCACAAGGGCATATATTACTAATATTACAAAGGAATGAACTTGTGTGCAATAAGAACTGTGCAGTCAAATTGTGTCACTCATAGTTTGAATAATAAAACTGCTTTTGCAAAAGCAATTTTCAAAAAACTGATCAATTTAATATTCAAACTGTAAGTGTTACAGTTTGAACTGTACTGGTCTTGTTCTTACTGTACACAAATCTGTTCCTATTACAAATTCCAGGTAATCAGGTGCCTAATAGACAAACCAAAGTCTCTCAGTCTCTCTCTCTCTCTCTCTCTCTCTCTCTCTCTTTCTCTCCGTGTGTGTAGAATGGGAGAGACGAGTAATCAACCCCTGCTCTCCACCACGAAAGAGGAAGACAAAAGTACCCCTGACCAGTCCCAACAACTTCTAAGTAGCCTATCTAATAACACTTCTTTCCTATCGTCCTTCGTCGCCGATGCCGACGACATCCTACCCATCACCGGGATCGGAGATTTCTTCAGACAATTCGCCGTCGAATCCAGAAAACTCTGGTACCTCGCCGGTCCCGCCATCTTCACCTCTATCTGCCAATACTCCCTCGGTGCCATCACCCAAACCTTCGCCGGACACCTCAGCACTCTCGACCTCGCCGCCTTCTCAGTCGAGAATTCCGTCATCGCCGGATTCTCTTTCGGCGTCATGGTACTCTCTCTCTCTCTCTATATATATATATAATTGATTTGGATCAAACAGTTGGGGATGGAATTGCGACCAGTCTTTTATACGAAAATACTTTTCCTAAAAACTATTTTACTATTTAACCTCTAATTCTAAATCTGCTCTTTATTTAGTCATTTTATTTTATTATAAATTTTATGATTTAGATTTGTGCCAATTAAATAATATCAAAGTTTGAGATTTTGAGAGATAAGTTAGCTAGTCATTCACGACTAGATAAACTTGGCTAGTTAAAAAGATACATGTTAAAATGAATAGTTGGCTAGCGTGAGTGCTGGAACTCTATTGACTAACTATTTTATTGAAAAGTTCAAATAGTTACACTATGCGGACATACAAACATATTAATTTGGGCTAATTTTTTTATATAATTATGCGATTTTATTGAACTTTTATAATTGTGTGAATGCAATTAATTTTGATCATACAGTTGGGGATGGGAAGTGCATTAGAGACGCTATGCGGACAAGCCTACGGTGCAGGACAGCTGGATATGCTAGGGATTTATATGCAGAGATCGTGGGTCATTCTCAATTCCACCGCGATTATACTAATGTTTTTCTATATATTCGCGGCGCCATTTTTGAAACTAATCGGGCAGACCGATGCAATATCAGAGGCTGCGGGGACTTTCGCAGTGTGGATGATTCCGCAGCTTTTTGCCTACGCGATGAATTTTCCTATTGCGAAGTTCTTACAGGCACAGAGCAAGATGATGGCGATGGCTTGGATATCGGCCGCGAGTTTTGTTCTGCACACGTTTTTCAGTTGGCTGTTTATGCTAAAATTACGATGGGGCTTAGCGGGTGCTGCGGTGGTGCTGAACGTGTCGTGGTGGTTCATAGTGGTGGTACAACTGTTGTATATATTCAGTGGGACCTGTGGTCAAGCGTGGTCTGGGTTTTCGCTCAAGGCATTTCAGAATTTATGGGGATTTGTGAGGTTATCTCTTGCATCGGCCGTAATGCTTTGGTGAGTATTCTAAGTTTTTTTTTTTGGTGGTTGTAGTTAGCAATGAGAAATTTTAGATGTCCAAGAGAGTACCACAACTCATTTACGGGCTCCACCACATTAATATGTATTGTTATTAATTGCAAAATACCACATAAGAATGTCACGTTATATCATCTAACCGCCCAAAACTTTTTCCATGGCAATGTACCATTTTTTGCCCATATATAGCAATGTGCAATAATTGCTTTGTACCCAAGAAGAGAAAGACTGATAAATAAAATAAAAATGGACACTTTTGTTTAATAATGCAAGACTCATGTGTCCCCTTATAATTCACATGGCAGTCAAGTTTACATTTTAACCATAAAGAAAAATATAAATGATACAGGCTGCTTTTACCTTATTGACGCTCATATATTGAAGGTTTGTTTGCGCATCATGAATTTTAATTAATGGAAACATTCATGATCAGCGTTCGTTATAAAAATCTTGAATGAAACTTTAATTAATTAATAACAATATCTCGGAGAGTATGACCTTTTAATTACATTTTGTTTCAAAAAATTTGTGCAGCTTGGAAGTGTGGTATTTTATGGCATTAGTACTCTTCGCGGGGTATCTAAAGAACGCACAAGTCGCGGTGGATGCTTTGTCGATATGGTAAGTATTTTCAACAATGCTTTTTAGTACATGGTCTAACCTTATGCTGCACGTTTGTGCAATTAATTGTACAATTCATTGTGTACCTAGCATTTTTGTTTTCAAAGTAAAGGACAGTTATTCATATTTGCATTTGGCAACTTTTAAGTGAACCTACCAGTGTCACTGAGACAAATTAAAGTAGGCTTTTTCGTGTTGAATTGGAATGGTTAGTAGTGTGTGTGTGTGTGTTTTTTTTTTGGGCTTGGAATGGTTAGTATGTGGAAATAAACAATGACCACGTCTTTTGTTTTGTTGACTGGAGTTTTCACATATAAAAATGGAATCTTAATATAGTTGGTTACTAAATTTCATCGTTTTACACCCGCCAACAAAGATAGACTTTGCCCAAGTGTTTTTTTTTTTTTTTTTTTTTTATTATTTAATATGAAATCTTACCCAAGCGTATATCCTTAAAATAACATAAACAGGAAAACTCTAAGCCAACCACCAACTCTTAAAAAAAAAAAATAATAATTATAATAATAATAAAATAAAATATGAGAAAATACAAGATTCAATATAAAGTCCTTGTCCAACATACATATGTGGAAGGATGATAGCTACACATAGACTCCTGTGTTTTAGTAGATTTGCACTTACTCTATTGGTTTAAATTTTGACACTAATATCCTGTGATTTAGCCCAAAGTGCAACCATTAACTTTACTAATGGAGCATGTTACCCCCAAATCAATTATTGTTCGTTTAACACCAATAACTCTTCAACTGGTGGAATTGGGTTTTCCTTCTATTAATTAACACATAGGGTTTGCGAATTGGGAGAAATCCTTTGAAGAAATGAGCTAATTAAGTGGAAGTCATTCACTCTATTGACATTTGGTGCTGCACTTTATAATGAATGAAGAAGGGGCAAAATTGATATTTGGTACTTCAAATTGGCAAGAGATCTCCCTACATACCAAAAGCGGACACGATAATTTGAATGGAAAAGTTAACAATCGCACTTATATTCAGGCCTATGGGCGAAAATTTTTTTTTTGTTGTGAAAGATAGACTAGATCTTAGTATTTGGACTTTCACTCTTTTGTCCTGACCACAGCCAACATTTTAGACAATTCATAGGGCCAATCCTTGGCTTAATGCGCCATAGCCATTGATAAATTATAATCTACGACCCAATTTTCTTTCTTTGTCGACAATGACTATTTCATGTTGTATTTAGTTTTGACACAAACAAAGATTAAAAAAATCTGTATTTGAGTCTACCAAGTCTACAAGGCAGTTAAAAAATGCCAAAATAACATCCTTAAATTCTAATCCTAAGATTGATCTAAAGATTTGGAAGGGACAAATCAAGGGAAGGAATAAATTCACTTTATTATTCCTAAGTTCTAACTGTTGGAAACTAAGTGGATAAGAAACTCAATAAAAAAAGTAGTAAAGATCGAGCACGCAAAGCATTGTCCGAAAAACGAAGTTACGTTCCACACACGGTTGCTCGTGAACTATGACGTATCTTTCTTGACGATACTATGATCTAATATAATAGAAGCAACAATCTCTATTATATTCTGCAGAATTGTATGTATATAAATTGCTCTCCAAGACTCTAAAACAGGTGAAGAAGAAGAAGGAAAAACTGGACAAAAGTTATTTATAAATATAACTAACATTCATGTATATATATAGAGGTGTCTATTGGGTAAGAGATGTCTCTATACACAAAGGGTTGTGTCCCAACACCCAGAAACTATGTCTTTGTATGTACATACATGTTTAGAAGCCGAATAGACCAAATTCGTTCAAATATGAAGTTACAACATGAAAAGTTGTGACTTTTCATCAACAGGGTACGGTTGCGAACGGGTGGGATGCCCCTTCGAAACATTCTTCATAAATCCGTTAACCCGGTCGACCGGCCGAAAACCTCTACACCAGAAACTTGAAACTTAATGTTCCAAGCCTTTCCCGGAGCATAGGTACTCTTGACTGTAGCAATCCTTATGATCACCTTGAACCCCATCACCTCCCATTCACACCTAGAATACACCAACCATCAGCAAGATTTTTTTTTCGAAAAAAAAAAAAAGTTTATCTGGATGAGAATTGCCAGTTTTCAATTAATTTCTTGAGAAATAGACTTTGGTTGTAGTACATAGTGAAAATTCAGTGGAAAAACCCATATGAACTATATAACACTACTTTTGAATGTAAGAAACTTATTGTGGTCATTTTCTTTGGGCTAGAGATGCATGGTTGCTATTGAACATCTCATTTAAATAAATCTGCGCTATATGCTATTGTTGTTCAAACTATTATCCTCTGTGTTTTACACAAACTATGTAATTTGCAGCACAAACATAGTTGGATGGGCAGTCATGGTGGCTCTTGGATGCAATGCAGCAATAAGGTTTGTCACAGTAATATATATATATATATATATATATATTTCCATTTCTCTAAATGGTCAAAACATAAACAAAATGATGAGCTTCTCACACGGTCAAGACATATCTGTTCACATTATACATAGATACTAGCTTCTAACCCAGGAAATATACCGAAAAAAGAACGTTACGCAGCTATCAGATTACATTTAATTTTTGGCTGAAACTTTCTAAATGATTACTCTACCTATATCAAAGCCAAGAAAACTAAAGAAATTTCAATTATGTGAACTTTAAGCCATGGGGGGTGGGTTGGCAATGGGAATTTAAGAAAAATATGTTAACTCTAGTGTAAGCAATACTATTTTGGCTAAGGTACTTGTTACTTTTTATATCTAGTAGGGGTAAAGTAGTAATTTTAAAAAGTGTTTGCTTTATATATTTTTGAGAATCATTTGAGGGGTGGCAAGAGATATTTGAGAAATATATTGTTTTTTTGACACTCAAAGTAGTATAATACTAATTTTAAAGCATTTTAATCAAAAGATTAACGCTTAAGTACTGGCAGTTGATTAACAACAAAGTATTACTCAAACCAAACTGTTTGGGAGGCGGGTGTAATTTTTAGAACCATGAACGAATTACACTAATTTTTTTTTTCTTTCCTTTCTCTCTTTATAAAAATAAATAAATAAATAAAAAAAATACTATTTGTACGCGATATGAATGCAGTGTAAGGGTATCAAATGAATTGGGAGCAGCGCACCCAAGAACCGCAAAATTTTCGGTGGTGGTGGTGTTAATGACTTCATGTCTGGTTGGTATCCTCATCTCGGCCGTTCTTCTCATCACTCAGAAGCAATACCCCTCCTTATTCTCGAACAGTACCGATGTCAAAATGCTTGTATATGAGCTCACTCCATTGCTAGCACTTTGCATTCTCATCAACAATGTTCAACCTGTTCTCTCTGGTAATTAAGTACTAATTACAACATACTATGCCTTCTTTTTTTTTTTCCCTAATCATATAGTAGTATATAATATGTATATACATGTATTGTTGCAGGGGTGGCCATAGGAGCAGGATGGCAAGCTTTTGTTGCATATGTGAATATTGGTTGCTACTACATTTTTGGTGTTCCTTTGGGTTTACTATTAGGTTTCAAATTTAATCTGGGTGTGAAGGTAATTTAATTTCCTCCTCTTCCTCTTTAACATCTCTCAGCAAAGCTATCATTAATCTGTATTTTGTCCCAAAAAAAAAAAAACTGCAGAATTATGAATCTCATGGTTAGACATGTAAGTTAAACCCCACCCACGGGCACCCTTGAGTAGGGCTTGGCCCTAGCTTTCATAATACAGGCCCAACTAGGCCTGTAAACGGATCGAATTCAGATCGGATCTGTGATATCCAAATCCGATCCGAGAAGAAATCCATTAACCAAATCCGAATCCGATCCGATAAAAAATGTATTAACCAAAATTCGAATCCGAATTTGTTAGGATTCGGATATTCGACGGATATCTGTTAGCACTTAAAAAAAACCCCGCAAGCAAATCAAGGTTTTTATATTTTATTTTTTGGATATCCTTTAAGCACCAAAAGATATATTTTTTTAAGCGGATATCCGTTACGCACCAAAAGAAAGTTTGTTTGTTTGTTTTTTTTAATAAGATATATTAAGTACCAAAATAACACCAATTATTATTATTATTATTTTTAATTATTATTAAGCCAAATCCAAACACACAAAACAAACATGCCAAAAAAGTATAAGCCAAACACAATAGAAGCAATGTTAACTTTTATGGATTCCAACAAACACACAATCACTACTAGAATATCCAAAATCCAAACACAATGAAAAAAGTACAATCACAACTACAAGATCCACATACTAAAAAAAAAAAAAGAAAAAAAGATGAGCATTAGGGATTCCTTGAGCAAATCAGACCATGCAAAATGACCATTACAAAATACATAGTCTTCTCATTTTGCATGGCCTCCACCAATAAATTCATCAACACCTAAATCATAAGAAAACAAATTTATTATACAAACAAGCACGAGAGCATAAAAACTATAAATTAAGATAGTATCATGTGAAACGGTATACTTATCAACAAAAAAGAAAAAAGAAAAAAGAATGAAGATAATTTTACAAATTGGAAAGTCAAACAATACAAAACATTCTCATGTTGCAAGGCCACCACTAACAGATTCTTCAACACCTACATCAGAAGAAAACAAATTTATTATACAAACAAGCATGAGAACATAAAAAGTATAAATTAACTTACTAACATAGTATCATAACTTTGCTTACTTTTCTTTCTTGTTGATTTGATCCAATCATTTACCAAAGCTTCTAAAATGTCTGGAAGCAAGGATGTGTGATTCTCATCAATCACTTTACCACCTATATTAAAAGCGGACTCCAATGCAATAGTAGTTGCTGGAATAGCTAAGATATCACGAGCCATTCTTGATAGGATTGGAAGTTTTGCACTATTAGCTTTCCACCAATGTAAAATGTTAAAATCGTCTTTTCTTGGAAAGACCAGTTCCTCCAAAGTATTGCTCAATCTCTAGTTTTTGAAAAGTATGACTAGTACTACGAGCTCGCATACACCAACTATAAACTCATTCAATCTAACATCTTGAATAGAATTAGAGGGCAAAGTATTGTTACTAGATCACCTTTCATCCACTATATTGATATAGAACTTGCTAGAATTGAGAGATTCGCCTCCGTACTCGTTAAATAAATCAACAATCGCATTACGGACCTGTTGGACATAGTCACTAGCATCGTTATCATAAAGCCGCACATAATAAAACTCTACCAAATCCATCTTGAATCTTGGATCAAGGACTACACCTATTGCTAGAACCAAGTTACAATGTTCCCAATATTTTTCAAACTTCTCTATCATAGGACCGACCATCAAACGAAGAATTTCATTCTCATTAGTCTTCCATTGTAACAACTCAAGTTGAATGTCACAGATATCTTTGAAAAATACATTAGATGTTGGAAAATTGGTACCTCAAAAATGACATGTCGCATCATAGAATAGCTTCAAACAATGTTGTATCACTTTTGCAACTTTTCCACTTCTCTTCAGATGGTTTGTGTTTATAATTCCTATCTATTTGTTCCAAATGAAAAAATGCTTCTTTCAATGACAATGCCAAGTCAAGCATTAAGAAGGTAGAATTCCATCTATTTGGGACATCCATAGGAACTTTCTTTTTACTTCTCAACTTAACTTGATTTACCGCATTGTCAAACTTTTTTTTTTTTTTTTCCATATGGAGATTTATTCAAATATCTCACACTATCTCGTATTTTTATCAAGAATACCCCCAATTTTCTTCAACCCATCATGGACAATCAAGTTAAGTATATGTGAACTCCAACGCACATGAAACAAATCCCCACCTAAAGGTAACAACTTATCACATAGCCAATTTTTCAAAAGTCTTCTAAACGTGTCAAGAATGTTTTTTGCAATCTAAGGGCATGATTGGAAATCACATAATAGATGTTCCTTATTCTCACTCCTTGAATGATTTTGTAAAAACTAGCACCATATTTGTTGGTCTTTCAACCATGATTTTTTTTTTGTCATTTTCTTATTATTCTAAAATGCTATTAGTTTTTATGTGATTTTTGCTTCTTGGTGCAAGTAAAATTGTCAAAGCTCACCACAAGTTAACACAGAACAAGTCAGAAATTAAGAAATGTAGCTCTACTCTTCTACATACTCAGATCAAAGCATAACCAAATTACATAATGGTTTGCAACAGAAACGAACATCAGAAAAAGGGTTTGCAACAAAAATGAAAAATCATAAAAGGGTTTGTAATAAAATAAAAAAAAAAATTAGAAAACGGAAATAAAAAACACTACCTTAGAAGGATATACCAAATCCGAGCCGAGAGAGACCAGTGTCCTCTCCTTTGTCCAGAAACGAGTCGAGAGAGAACTGAGAACCGCGAGAGAGCCGAGAACTGAGAGACCAGAGAGCCGAGAGAACTGAGAACCGAGAGAACTGATATCCAAGAGAGAGAGAGAGAGAGAAGAGAGACGGAGACCAGAAAATTCACAGATCGTTTTTAAGAAAATGGATTTTTAAACCCTAGCTTGCTTTTATAGTATCGGGTAATCGGGTCGGGTATATCAAATCTGAACCAAATCCATTTATTAACAAAATTTTTGTATTCAAATATTTTAATCGGATATTCTGTGTCGGATTCGGATCGGATCGAATCCAAATCCGATCCGTTTACAGGCCTAGGCCCAACCCGGCCATAAGGTCACCAACTTTTTCAATTTTTTTTTTTTTTTTAAATTCACTTGCGTTTGTTCTCAATAACATTTAGATTTGTTATATTGCCAATTCATTTGTGTTAGTACTTGAAACCAAAAAACAATGAAAGGTAATACACAATTGGGAAAATAAATCCAAGTTAGGTCCGTGGGTAAGGCTTAGAGCTTGACACCTCAAGCCCGGCCCATGCCCCAAACTGGGCCGGCAGGTCAAATTTACTTGCCTGCTTGCTTATGAGTAAACATCTAGAAATGTGGTCTCTATCTCCAAAGTGTAAACTTTACTCACACAATAGCAAAATTTAATAAAAAATTTGCCAACTCAAGAAAGTAGAAGGTCCAGCTTATGACTATATAGTATATATTGGTTTTATTAATTGTTCTTTCCTGTTGTACAGTACAACCCACAAAACAGAAACATCAGTACATAACTAGAGTGACACTATTTTTTTTTCCCTCAAAGACTAAAATTTAATTAATGAAAATCAAACCATACAAAGAAATCCAAACAAACAAACAAAAAAAAGAGCAAGCAAAAGCAAACAACCAAAGGTACAATAGATAAGGAAGCATAAGCGACCATAGAAAACCACTCTTGCTAGCTGCACGAGGAATCCACCACTGCACCACAAGGACCGCCGAGTAGAGAGATCCGGAACCTAGGGCAACGTCAAACTTTTTGATGATAGGGACCACCCAAAGAAAAAAGATGCCACAAAGTCAAGCCCAAACAAGTGAAGAAACTTCACCATAGGGAACAACCGAAGTTGCTTGAAAAGCTTCTATGGTAGCAAAAGTTGCACCATGGAAAGTTGTATTGCTGTAGAAGAGAGTTCCAAAGCCACCAATCAAAACCCAATGAAAACCAAAAAGCCAATCTACGGTTGCAAGATTGGTCTGAGCAACATGCATCTACCATCTTGAACCCAAGGAGATGTCATGCGAGATAAGAAAAAATAACCTTCACATAAAAAGAGAAAAAGTTTCACAGAAGAAGCGAAGATGCCAAATATGCCTTTATTTGAACCGGGACAAAACATATATTGGACCAAGACAAACCAAATAGGGAACAAAGAGTGTGTGTGTGTGAGAGAGAGAGAGGGACAAACAGAGGAGGAGAAGCTGGGAGGAGGAGGCGGCGGTTGGGGAATTGAAAATCTCTCTCTCTCTCTCTCTCTCTCTCAAGGTAGAGAGAGAAGCTCTTGTTTAGGATTTCATTTTTTCTTTATTTTTAGAGTGACCCTAGTTACTAGACCATATTATGCAGTTTACCTATTTTGCATTTGTTATCTGCCAATTTGCATTGTATAGTGCCTTGAGAACCAGTGCGTACTAAGACACACACACACACACACACACACACATATATATATATATATATATATGCGCGTGTGTGTGTTTGAATTGGTTGTTATTCTAATGATTGACGCACTGATGATACAAATTTTCAGGGAATTTGGTACGGGATGCTGACTGGAACGGTGGTGCAAACCTGCATCCTGTTGTGGATGACTTATAGAACAAACTGGAATAAAGAGGTAACAATTGCATAAATTTGATCATCGTAGTCCACAAAATGCAATTTGTGGCTAACATATGGCCACACTTTAACATTGTTTTCATTCTTAATTCACTTTTTTTTCCCTTGTTTTGTGAGTAAAGAAAAACAAAATGTTGGTATTCAATTTTATTTATTTATAATGAGAACACACCCATGGGGAGAAAGACACCAAACGTGTTGGCGAGTGTTTGTGATTTAAAGATACAACTGTTAATTTCTGTCTCCAATACTAACACATAACTTAATGAATTGTCCAATGCAGGCTTCTATTGCTGGACACAGAATACAGCAATGGGGAGGGGAACCAAAGGCCAAGCCGAGCGATGAGGAGAATTTAATTATCTGAATCAAATTAAATGAATCTTTTTTACTCTCTTACTTCTTTTTCTTTTTCTTTTTGAAATAATGATGATGAATTTTGTAGGCGGCTTGCACCTCGAACGGACAAATTTCATCAACAGCAAAACGTTGTCACATAGTTGGTTTAATACAATCTATGCATGGTTTGGCCAATGACTACTTAAATTGGAAAAAAAAAGCCTATTTCTAAACATGTTCCTCTCGTATGGTCATGATTTTGCTTTCATATGGCACTTAAAGGCTCAACTAAATGAACTCTAATGGACTTAGCTTGCTCGTGTAACAACTTCATATCGTCTTGCTATCTTGACTTCAAACTTTGAGCATACACCTTTGTCCTATTCTTTTATCGTAAACTTGGTGCCATGCCCCGACGTAACATAAATATGGAAAGCGTTTAATTTCCTTTATGGACTCGTAGGTCGTGACAGTTTGAAGGATCGATTCCGTCCCAAACGTCGAACAACATAAAACCATAAATCAGAGTAGAGCAATCAAGGTTTACAAATCTTTTCTAATTTATTAAATATTACTGCACGAGATCAACTAAGGCACACTCCGCCTGGAAAAAAATAATATCTATCTATTACAGTCATCCTTATTACAAATCCAGTTCATAACTTAAAATGTAAGATAATGATAAGCAGTTTCTCTTCATAAGCAGCCTTTCTCAATTAGTATAGTCATAAAGTCCCTCCTAATTATTACCTGAAAAGCCTAGACACGAATGTCCAGGACGCATCAACGTCGTCAGCTTCGAGAAGCTGGTGAGTATTAAAAACATATGCTCGAATGTAAATCGTACTCATCTACCATTTTTCAATTTCCATTATTCAACAGGTGAATATCATAGAAAGGAGTTCTCATTAAAACAAAAATAATAACATTATAATTTTAATTCATATTTCATGTGACCGTGTATGAAAATAATGCACCAATTCATCTTACTGACTCTTTTCTCTAGACAAACACATAAACCCACTTTCTCACTCCAGTATTTTTGAAACACTAAGATGACCACACTTTAGTAACGAGATACCAGGGAGTGTCCAGTTTGCCTCACACTTTAGTACGGGGTACCATGGAGTGTCCAATGCCTCACACTTTAGTACCTAATCCGTCTAGCAAATACCGGAGAAACCTCACGCAGTATCCAGATTCGGGTACCAGGGACTGTTCGTAGGCCACACTTTAGCACTACAATGGATGCCGGGGAATGTCCAAGTTCGGCGTCACATACTTTAGCGCTACCATGGGCGCCAGGGAGTGTCCAATTTTTTCACTGTCGCACTTCAAAGATACTATCGCCGCAATCTCAAAACGTCACACTTTGGTCCACAATTACCAGGGAGTGTCCACAACACAATCTCAACCATATACTCTTTTCCACACTGACCAACACTCACCATGCATATACCACTGACTCTACATGAATGTCATGAAGCTTTATACATAATGTGTAAACAACTGGAAATAAGAACCATGTGCGTACGAGAATAATTAAGTTGTAGTTTCTCGCTTTTATAAACCAAACATGGTAAACAGTACCCTGATTTAGTAAAATTCCCAAACAGAACCTTAACGGCCTTTAAAATTTATTCCAAGCAGTCCCCTAACGGAAAACGAACAAAAACTGAAAAACTGCCAGGTCGCACGCGCAGGCCGCTCGCACAATATGTCTATTTTTTAATTTCTTTATAAAAACTTTTATATCTGCCAGGAATCACACACCTCGCGCGCGGGGGCCACTAGTGCGAGGGGTCGCTCGCGTGGGCCACTTGCGCGATCACGCGTGCGAGGAGAAGCTGAGGCTTCTTCTTCTTCGTTGAACATTCCCCTGTGTTTAGTTTCAAAGCCAATTTTGACCCATTTTGCAATTCCGAAGTAAATATAACAAGTAATATATGGATTTCTTTGATTTTTCGCAAGGATTAAGAATTCATAATCAATTTGACATGAATCGAACCGTAGCTCTCGGATTTTATGAAAAATCGAGAGTTGTCAAAACTTGATTTCTAATATACTTTCTCCTATAAACAAATTAAGCTTTAATACATTAACCATAGTCTATATATACTGTAATCTTTCATTATTATGTATAAAAATAGATTTTGGTTAAGTTTGAAAAGTTATGATTTTCAAGCTATGAGACGTAAACTCATAATTGGTGATCACAAATCAACTACACAAAACAGTAATTAAAGGGTGAATTACATTCTAAGTGAGTTAGTAATACTCATTGCGATAAGAAGATTGAACTTGGTTGAGAAAGAAATGCAATATAAGAAATTTAAACCCAATCTTTGGCTATAGGGATTGAGTTCTCTTTCTCTAGAAATTCCAACAAGATGAACTCTCAACTCAATTTCAGTTTGAAATCAAAGTATGTAGCATGTGTGTGATAGTGCTGGATATATAGAGAACCAAGAAGAGATCCTTGGGGACCAAGTTCTACCTTTAATACTCTACAAATTGCAATTGTTTTTCAATATAATCACACTATACAATATAATCACACTATACAATATACTCAGCATATATACAACGTATATACAGATTGGATGTGTCTTGTAGTTAATCCAAGGGCCAAGTATAGATGTATAGGGGTCATCTTGTGTGTGTTTGGGAATGTAGGCTTATGGCACAACAACCATACATACAAGAAATACATCTCCAAACAAGGCACAAGCCAATTGCCTAGGAATCACTTATCATGTTTGGCAAAAATAGCTTATGACATAAAGATATAACACTCACACAATGCATAGCCAAACAAAGCTCTAACCAATCATTAGTTTCCATAATTGAAAATAAAGCAAAAGTCTAATCAAACTTTACATCACTTCCAAAATCTGTAGAAATTTATCACGGCACGGACAATTTTGAACGTAAACAGATATTTTCGCGGTGCGGTGATTACCACAAAAATACAGAAAATTCATTTTAGCGTAAGAAATGATTTTCTGATTTTATAAAAATACAGTTTGAGTCAAGAGAAATTATTTTCACCATTTTGAATTACAAATTTGAAATTCAACACAGGCATTACTAAATTTATAAAATTGCAGTTTGACCCCAAAAGAAATTCCAATATGAATTAGACAGGTAATAAGATTCCAAACCTGAGAATTGTAATTAAAAATAAAAACAGACAATACAAATTGAATTTAAATGTGACAATGCAATACAACTAAATAAATAAAAATGCAGGTTGTTACACTTGGCTATTTCCAAGAAAAACAGGAAGTGCACAACTCGATGATCAAATTGGTCGAGAAAAGCCAATACATTATGCTATATATGTAGAATTCTTAAAGAAGCTGAAGCTAGCTACACTAAAGCAGATAAAAAGAGTTTAGCGCTTTTCTTTTCAACTTCTTTCTAAAATGAAGTCTATCATATTTATTCCTCCTCCCTAGAGGGGATAGAAGACTGCACTAGAGGCTGACTTAGATTATTAGTGAAAGGAGTGATTGAGAATCTAAGTTTTTTCCTTCTTCACTACCATCTCGAGAGAAGCAATTGCTTGGGATGAATGTTATTGGTTATTTTTCGCTCTTTCCCTTTTGTAAGGATGGTCGCTTGACTTCCTTTCCTTGCCCGCAAACAAAGGATGCCCAGGCTCCGGTTCCCAGGGTTAGGGTATTCCCTATTATGAGCCTACTCAGATCAGAACTAAACTAATTGATTCTCTTTCGCTTATCGGCCGGTTGGCTTTAAGCAACCTTCACATTTCCCACTCGAACTAGGTTCTGGGTCAATCGAGATAAGTAAAGGATTTTGATATTCTTTTGCTCTAGCGAGATGATTTACCATAGTATCACTAAATTAAACTCTCTAATCGCCATTAGTAAGAGGGCCAATGACGCCTTTGGTCGATTTCTCTCTTTTGAGAAGTCGGAGTTGCACATCTTGAATAGTACACTTTCAATTGAGCTACCATGAAGTTAGAACACATTAACTGCATGCACAAATGAGAGATGCTCATAATACACTTTGGGATTGGATTGAGTTGAGTTGGGTTACGAGTGTGTGTGTCTAACTACAATCTAGGTAAGTATAAAAAAAAAAAAAAATTAAATAAAGAAAGAAGAATAAAGTTTCAGCACTTCTAAGTTCTAACATAGGCACAATTTTTGCATACTAATTTAGGAAGGATAGTTTGGGAAACTAACTAATCATTGCCCATAATCATAACAATTTCTTTTTATTATTATTTTTATTTTGTTTTGTTTTGATGTTGATTGCAAAGAAGGGTAGTTTGGGAAACTAACTTCAAAAATAAATGTTGTTTACTCCATTAGCCTGAAATTTATGAGTAATTATGATTTAAGCAAGTAACTATTATTGGCATCCTCAATAAAAGAGGCGGTTACACAACCAAAAAGTGAAAGATTTTAATTATATATAAATTGATAATTATTATAAATGCAAGGGTATTCATGTCATAATCAGTACAATAATATTAGGGAAATGACCAATTTCAAAATCACCCTTTGATTCTAGAATGTATTTTCATATACACAATGACAATAGGACCAACATTACTATCACTGCCTATTAAAGGACCATTTCTAATATTTCTCTATCAAAAGATTAGGTGTGGACTGGTGGGTCGTCGTGTCGACACATAAATACTACACTACCACACAACAATTAAGACTCCTACATGTGTATCTTCTTCAGGGCACACAATAAATTTCTCTGAGAAAGGAAATCACGTTGTAGGTGCAGTGTAATTGATTACATTTAAGGCTTAGTTTGGCCCTCATTTGGTGCTTCTCTTTTTTTAAAGCACAATTTTATGTTAATTTATTTGGTAATTAATTTATGAGTTTTGTAAAAAATTGAACTTAGAACTTTTTTGGAAGAGCTTTTAAAAGTTTTAGAATAGAAGTTTTTAAAAGTTTAAGGTTGCTTTTTAATTTTATAATATCTTTTTAAAAAGTAGTGTGTCAAATAAAATTATCAAACAATTTAATACTCCCTCCGTCCTATAATAAGTGTCCACATTTCCTTTTTTGGATGTACCACAATAAGTGTCCACTTTCCTAAATTGGCATATAGCTTTTACTTACTTTCTAAAACTACCCTTATAATAAAGACAAAGTAGCATTTATTTATGGTCTCAAAACAAACAAAAAATCAAACACCCATCACATCTGAGAGTAAACTTGGAAAGTGACCATTTAATAAACCAAAAAAATTAATATAATACAACTTTATTAAATATTGTATAAAAAAAAAATAGACACTTATTATGTAACGAAGGGAGTAATAAATTTCATAAACTCATTTAAAAAAAGCACTGTAATAGAGCCAAAAAGTCTGAACGTCTTTCACACTCTTATCATGGAGGAGAACATCATGAGTACTAGCCAGCAGCCACTTCTCTCCACCACAAACTATGAACATAATAACCCTTCAATTGATCAACCAAACAGTACTACTAATTGTTTCAATTTTGAGGAAGAGGACATCAAACCCATTAATGGAGTACAAGATTTCTTCAGAGAATTTTCTGTCGAGTCAAAGAAGCTATGGTACCTGGCTGGTCCGGCGATATTCACCATCGTCTGCCAATACTCCCTCAACGCCGTTACCCAGATCTTCGCCGGACATCTCGGAACTCTCGAGCTCGCCGCCGTCTCCGTGGAAACCAACATCATTGCCGCTTTCTCATTTGGTATCATGGTAAATTTATCTATCGATCCTATTTGATTAATTCATCACCATTAAGGGTAAAATGCACTTTTTACCCTCAAACTATGACACTTTATTCTTTAAACAAAATTCTATTTATTTAATTATTTATTTTTTTAAATTTTAATCCCACAACTAATATTTTGTGATAATTTATCTATTATCACTTTTTAACATTAAAGTAGAGTAATGATAGGCACACAACGAATTGCACAAACGTGCAGCACATGATTGGACCTAGTGCTGAAAAATATGCACACACCATTTTGTGTGTACATGCTTTTTAGCACAAGGTCCAATCCTGTATTGCACGTTTGTGCAATTCGTTGTGCACCTATCATTATTGTTAAAAAGTAACGGAAAAAGCTTTTTTTTTTTTTTTTTGGGAAAAAAAAGAGTTAATCACATATGCACCCCCTGTACATTGATTTTTTCAATTTGTCCTTTATTTTATTTTTTGGTAAATTAAAAGGGAGTTTTACTAGAGTATCTCCAACCACCTTTCCTAAAATTTCTCTAATTTTTAGTCAAAATAGCTAAAAAAATCATATTTTAGCTAATCACTTTTAAGCACCCCAACTCCAATTATGTTCCTTAGTATAAAGATGTTTGCATTATTATATTAATTTTTTTATACAAAAATTAAAAAATTTAATGTGCTCTCTCTCCTTAAATAAATATGATATGTATTTTTTTTTTTTTATTATTTTACTTATGGGTAAGGGCTAATTGCAATTTACACCCTTAAAGTTTCAAATTTGGCAATTTGGTCCCTAATGTTTAACGTTTGGAAGGAGTTGCACTTTAGTACCTCCAAGATTTTTCGCGACAAATAGGGCTGTTTGGACTTATTTGCCACATTTGTGAAACTTTAGGAATCCAAATGCCAATTTTGAAACTTTAGACTGTAAAGTGCAAAACCACCCAACCTTCAAGGGTGCAAAGTGAAATTAGTCATATCAGTAATTGCTCATATTCACGCTCTCTCTCCTCAAATGTGGAGAACCAAGAAGGGATTCTCCAAAATGGTGAATCATTTAGGGAATTCGTTGGAGCTCCAAATATGCACTTTGGTTCCCAAAATAGCTAGAAAGTGACTATGAGTAATGTAATTGGGAGTTGCTATTAGATATGAAAATATCATCAAGTATCAGAGCTCAATAAAAGACAGAAATCTATTTAAAAAAAAAAAAAAGAAATCAACAATATCCCTGGTAGACAGTTTGGCAGTTTCTTTTTTTTCTTTCTTATGTAATTAAATCACAAAAGTTTGTGATTGTTGATTGTTGTTCGATGTAGCTTTTGGCCAATTGCAATTGCAGAGATTATTTTGCTAAATATTTTATTTTAACTTTTGGAGTTTCATAATCATTGATGAAGTCCAAAAGTTGTTGCCAAACATGGCCTACGATGGCTTTTCCCCGTTAAATTGAACCAATTTACTACGGTTTCACTTTAGTCCAAAGTATAAAGGAATTATGAAATTAGTGACACGATTGAAGTACACGGTGCAAAGTGAAAAACAGTCAAGTGCAGGGGTTTGTATATAACTAAACCACCACCACACACCCACCCCCCCCCCCCGCCCCCAAAAAAAAAAAAAAAAAAAAAAAGGGAAAAACTACCACAAAATGTTAGTTAAAGGAAAAAAAAAAAAAAAAAAAAAAACTATTTAGAAACCAAAGTGTCAAATAATGTATATACATTGAGTGGGGAGCGGACTCCAACTTGCGCCTAAGGGGTGGGCAAAGTTGGCGCCGACTAATTCTAATAGGAGCTCATGCCCCCATTCAAGATCAATGTTAATTTATAGACAGTGCAGCCTATTTCCAATAGCTATTTTTAAGCTAAAAACTCCACTATTTTATTTTTGTTTAGTATTTTTTTACTGTGAACTCCACAAATGTCCATTTTATCTACCCACTTTACCTCCTTATTATTTTTATTTTTTTAATTATTTTTTTGTGAATTGATATTGTGTGATCACCTTGTTCAAAATTTGATGGTTGAGATTTATGGAGCCAAATTTAGATACTATGGTAGCTAGCTTTTTGGAACTCAAAAAGGAGATTTTGCGCTAGCTAGTTAGTTAAAGAATAATATTATGCTTCTCAAATTTGTATCCCAAGTGTAGTTCTAACACATCTACAGTGGGACCATCTTCAATAATGGACGGACCACTTCGATATTCTCTAATGAAAAACAAATAATCGCACTGCCACATATATTATAAATCACTTGGGATACAAATTTGAGAAATATAGCACCACACGTTAGTTAACTAGTCATTTGATTCTCTCTATTAAAAGATGCTCAAAATTCTCCAATGGTGTCCTACTTTCTGTGTTATTGACAAAATTTGGCATGAATCAGGCAGGATGGTGTTCCAATGACGTGCTAACTTTCATTTTAAAATCCTATATCATCAAATCTTGAGCTATATTTAATTTGGTACATGATCTGCCAAATTATAGTAACACTCAAATATAGGTTCTAATTGTTTTGACAATAAAACTGTAGCATAACACCAACTATTTGGAGAACAAATACCACAGTGACAGTACTAAACATTTTGACAAATATAGCACAAACCATTTCTAATAAGATTTGCTTGTTGGAATTCATTTTTTCAAACAGCTAGGTATGGGAAGTGCACTAGAGACTCTATGTGGGCAAGCTTACGGAGCAGGACAGATTGATATGCTAGGGATCTACATGCAAAGATCATGGGTCATCCTCAATGCAACTGCACTAGTACTAATGTTTCTATACATTTTTGCGACACCGGTATTGAAATTCATCAGACAGACACCAGAGATATCGGAGGCGACGGGGACTTTCGCGTTGTGGATGATTCCGGAGAACTTTGCCTATGCAATGATATTTCCGCTAACCAAATTTTTACAGGCGCAAAGTGATTTCACGGCAATGGCTGTTATAGGTGCGGTGGTTCTGGTTCTGCACGTTTTTTTCAGTTGGCTCTTGATGTTGAAGTTGGGGTGGGGGTTAGTTGGTGCGGCGGTGGTGCTGAACACATCATGGTGGCTTATAGTTTTGGGTCAGCTTTTTTATGTCTTACGTGGGTCATGTGGTCGAGCATGGTCTGGATTTTCATGGAAGGCCTTTCAAAATCTTTTTGGATTTATCAGATTGTCTCTTGCATCTGCTGTAATGCTCTGGTGAGATTTCTAAACCAATGATTTATAAAATTTTATTTTCTTTCATTTAGCTAAGGCAATTGATAGGATGGAGTCTTGAAGACAAAATTCAGGCAAGAAAACCAGTGGTTAATTTGCATACTGATTTTGAATTGATGATATTGATAAAAAAATCCTTTATAGGCTAAATTTCCCCACCAATATTGGTAAATCTAAAAGTTTAACAAATCTTATTAACTCATATTCTCCAATTTAGTCACTCTTATACAGTCCACTTAGTTACATTGTTTGTCTTCAGAGTTCTTAGACACACATACTAATTTTAATACACTGATTTTGAAGCTTGGAGCTTTGGTACTTTATGGCGCTAATTCTCATTGCTGGATACTTTAAAAATGCAAAAATTTCAGTGGATGCCTTGTCCATATGGTATGCAGATAATGTTTTTATTTAGACCAAAATTGAATTCTTTACGAACACCAGATAATTGGTCTACTTATTTTACAAAAGACAAACACTTCAGTGTTTTTCTGTAAGTACTTTTCCTCCTATTCTAGGATATTATTGGTCCACCGGTGTGCCGCATGTGTGCTACAGAGACACTTGTACACGTGAACCAATCACATTCAAATCAGTATGAAAAGTACCTAAAGAAAAGTACCCCAAGCATTTTCCTTTTACAAAATACTTCACCATTTTACTTTGAAAGATCTAAACAAAATTTTTTTTTTACTAAAGTTGGGAAACTATAATTACATCGTCTAGTATACTTTCATAACTAAGAATGTACACTTCGTTTTGCGCTTGTTGCTACTATTGCTAATTGTTGATTGTGAACTTCGAATTGGCAGCATGAACATATTATACTGGATTCTCATGGTAGCTGTTGGATTCAATGCAGCAATAAGGTTAAAACCACCCGTGTTGAATCTTAGTAACATCCACAGCTATGAAATCCTCTTTAAAATTCGAATAAGAAATAACTTGCTCGTGTAACATTTTGCAGTGTAAGGGTATCAAATGAACTAGGGGCAGAGCATCCAAGAACCGCGAAATTCTCGGTTGTGGTGGTTGTTATAACTTCATTTATGATCGGTCTCTTTCTTGGTCTCATTCTGATAATCACTCGAAAGCAGTACCCAGATTTATTTTCAAACAACACAGAAGTAAAACGGCTTGTATATGATCTAACGCCGTTGTTAGGACTCGGCATCGTCATTAACAATATTCAAGCTACTCTTTCTGGTACTATCTATTCAATCTTTGACCTTTTTCTTCGTCCTTTTTTTTTTTTTCCCCAAATCTATGGTTGATTGTTCTAATGCTAAATTTATTTCGTTGAATGTGGAAGAATATGTTATTTGTAGATGTAAAACACTAATCATAAAAGGTAACAAATTGTTGCAGGGGTGGCCATTGGAGCAGGGTGGCAAGGTGTTGTTGCATATGTGAACATTGGGTGCTACTATTTCTTTGGCATTCCTTTGGGTCTCCTAATGGGTTATAAGTTCCACATGGGCATTACGGTAATATCCTAACCGCGAGGCACAATTTTATTCAATTTCAAAATTATCATTGACACATTAATTAATTTGATTTTTTAAAGGTTAATTAGTATTGTAATAGAAATTATCATCTTCAACAATACAGGGAATTTGGTGTGGAATGATATTTGGAACATCTCTACAGACATGTGTCCTCTTGTGGATGATTTACAAAACAAACTGGAATGAAGAGGTAACTTGTTACGACCCATCCCGCTACGTGTTGAAATAGGACACGTGGCACGCCACTAAAACTCATCCAATTCCATTAAAATAAAATAGCAACGGAAAAACATAATTCAAATTCATTTAAAATTAGAGTTATAAAAAGCTTTGTCCAATTGAAACACGTCCAAGAGAATTCATTTTGCAAACCAGACGTCCAGTCGACTGATCCAGGGTCTGGTTGACTGGAGACTAGAACAGAAAGTATAAAAAGTCCACAGGCATCGTCCAGTCAACTGTGTCGGGGATTCAATTGACTGGGGCCTCAATTTTTCAGTCGGCTGGTACATTATTCGGTCGACTGGGCACTATGCATACAAAATGTGGTGTTTTCGTGCAAAGTTCAGTCGACTGATCCCTCACTTCAGTCGACTGATATCTCCGAAAACTAAAGAAATATCTCTGTAATGCAGGGGTCCATTCAACTGTGGTGGGGCCCAGTCAACTGATTTCCCTCAGAATTGCCGAAGTGCAGTAACCTCAAATCAAGATTCTCCCCAAACCAAAACCAAAACCAACATAAACACTAAAAGCTCAAGATAAAACATGATTACATGGGATCCCACGATACATTACAGCGCTACTAATCCATGCCAGGATTCTATTACAACAGTCTACAAATTCAAGGTTCTTATTACAAGTTCGGAATAAACAAAAATATAAACAAGGTGAGGTTTCCCCGACGTTCCTTGCCCTCACTCCTCACACTTTTTCTTGCATTTCTTCTTATTACTTGCAATGGAGTAAAGCTCCATTGCTCAGCTATATACTGAGTGTACAAGTTCTAACATATGCAATATATGACAAAACATGCCTTAATCTCACAATTTAGAACAAATAGTCTCTGGGGAGAAAATAAGCATTCATCCGGTAGCGGCAAGTCCAAGCCTTAAACCGCGATGCCAACGACTAGTCCAAGCCTACAATCATTGCATCCCCAAGTGTCATGGCAAGTTCAAGTCTTAAACCATGCACAGTAGCCGTCGCTACTACAATTTTCCAATATCGAGAAGCTTTCCTCGGCATGAATTTGTATAAACTCCATTTTGACCCACATAGACAACTCAACATGCTTGGATAAAAGTAGACATGCATGTTTTTCACATTTAAGCGTGTGCATAATTAACACATGAATTTTGCCCGAATCTCAATTTCGTTGTCGAAATCTAAAACATGTATATTCCTATATTTCATAAGTTTGAACTTCATACCTCATGCAAATTCTCTCAAACTTTAAGGGAAGTACCACAGAGGCAATTGAATGTCGAATCTCCGTTTTTAGATGATTCCTACAAGTTTATACCTGTTTTTCCCAGATTTCTAGAAATTTGTTTTTTACAAAAGTTAGCCAAATATGGCCTAATGACTATCAAAACGTAGATCTTACCTCAAGGAGTTCAAATCTAGAATCTGGAGAAAATCTGATGAACGAAAGGTCGCCGATCGTCATCGCAGAGCCCGTGGCAACAAATCTCCCTTTCTCTCTCCTCTCTTAAGATATTTTGCAAGTTACACAAAAATGAAAAATCCACCCTTTCTATTTATAGGCATAATCTCCGTAAATTACGTTTACCTCCCCACGTGTTCTCAAAACTTATAATTATCTCTCGAAACTTCGCACACGTCCATTTTATTACTTTACGAGTGAAAACTAAAAATTATAAAAGTTTTCGACTAAATTCCGTTTGGGTCCAAAATTAAGTCCAGAAACTAAATTCTGTGAAATTTCTACACAACCTACCTTTTATTTAACGTGTCACTCACGTTCTCACCACAGTGTTCAAAATGCTCTACAGCGATAATAAAACTACCAGAAATTATACTGCACAAGTATAATTCACTATTCATAAAATGCCAGATATACCAAATAAAGTCAAATAACATTTAGTGCACAAAAATATCATTTACTTATACTAATACAACATTACTTATTTAATTTTCTTGTCCTTACTTGACGTCATTAGTTGACTTCCAGTCAGCCTCAATCAATTATTAATCAATGTTAATAATTTTCACTCGTTACCACACATGTGAATAAAATGCATGAAATTCTGAAACGGGTGTAACATAACTATTACACACCAGACTTGTTTTTGAGGAGTTTTAGAAACAAAATACACATGATATAATCTTTTTAAATTACTTTTTGTAAGATATAATACTAAATTAATAAGTATATAAGGGTTTACCAAACTAAGACATTAAACTTGTGGTGAATGCAGGCTTCTATTGCTGGGGACAGAATTAAAAAATGGGGAGGCGACATTGTCACCAAAACAGACGAAGAAGAAGAAAAATGAAAATGTATGAGGAATTCCATCCTTAGTTTTGGTTTCACTGTTTTTTTATGGTCTTATAGTTATGTTGTTCCTTTTCGGTTTGGGATGAGATTCTCTCTTTTGTCTTTGGGGTTACTCTGTCCCATGCTAACATAATTCTCTATGATGTTTTGAGCTTATTGTCTGATATGGGGTATGTCCCTTGTATTCTTTGTAGATACCGTTTGACTTTTTCTTTTAATTAACCCATTTTTCAAAAAAAGAAAATGTATGCGGAATTTGGGCAAATTCAATACAAAAGTCAAGATAATTCAACGTTGTATTGTTAATGGGATTGAGAGAATGAAATTCTTCTACAAAGCCAATTTTCTTAAGGCTTCAGGAAAAAAAAAATGTTGTTGCAACTGTTCTTTTTCACTTATTTTAAATCAATCAATTGTTTTTATTCTCCAACATATATGACTAAACATCAATTCACTGGTTCATTGGCTTCTCTGATTGCCGTTCTGAACAATCGGTGGCGTACTCTGAAATTATTTTCAGTGGTGTCAATGAATAACTTTGGTACTATAATAAAAAAATATTTTAACACATACAATGGACTTCAACAAAAGTTAAAACATATATTTTTAAGGGTTAATTACATTTTACCTCCTTCTGGTTAGGCTCATTTTCACTTTACCTCTTTATACTTCAAAAATGGACAGTTACCCCCTGTGATTTTGGACTAAAGTGAAACTACTAAAATTTCTCTCAAAATATAGCTCCACACAAGAATTATGTGTTAAAATTAGCCCCATAGAGGAGAGTTTAAGTGTCAAAATTAACCACATAGGCAGTTAATCCCAAAATTAGTCCCATAAAGGAGTTGGGTGTTAAAAATTTGTAAAAGTAGGGTGGACAAACAGTTTAGTGAACCAAAATTTTTAACCGAACCGAAATATAATAGCCAATTCTGTTGGTAACCAAACCGATTGAATTTAGTTAGGGCCGAAATCGAACTGTTTTAACTAGCTCGGTTCGATTTTCGGTACCAATTAAGGAAACGAACCGAATCGGACCGAAAACCGAATTAGAAAAAGACTATATATACAAAACGCTAATTAGTGACCTAGGGTTGAGACTTAAAATATTTTGCTTTTCACTTTTCTTGTTTTGGGATGTGGAGCTGCATAATGATCATCCAAACAACCCTTCAATAGATTAATCAAACAGTACTTGTTTCAATATTGACAAAGAGGACATCAAAACCATTAATGGAATTAAAGACTTCTTCAGAGAATTCTGCCTCGAGTCAAAGAAGATATGGTACATTGTCGGCCTGGCGATCTTTACCATTGCTGCCAATACTCCCTCGGTGGTGTTACCCAGATATTCGCCGACCTTGTCGGAACCATCGAGCTCACTATCGTCTCTGTCCAAACCAACATCATCGCCGATTTCACATTTGGTATCACGGTACATGCATTATAATTCCTATGATTGACTATCCAAGATCAATGTTATGTAGTGTTGGTTATTTTCACTAGCTATTTTAGCTATATTAAAAAACTCTAATGTTTTAATGTGCTAGTCGCTTTTTAACTGTGAACTCTTAGATGCCTATCCAGAGGTCCTGTGTTCGAGTATGTACGCCTTTACAATTTTAAGGTTAATATGAGCTAACTGGTGGGCTCATCACTCATCAACCTAAAAAGAAAACCCACCACTGTTTCGCAATTTATCTTGCCACTTTTCCTTATTAGGAGTATTTATTTTTATTTTTTATGATTATGATTTGTGTGAACTGCTATTGCGCGACCTTGTCAAAATTTGATGGTTGAGATTACAAAGCCAAATTAGATACTATGGTTAGCTAGCTTTTGGGAGCTCAAAAAGATGATTTTGGCTATACCTTATTTAGTTAGCTAACCAATTTATTGAGTCTCTTAAGGATGGTCAAATTCTTCAATGGTGTGTCCCATTTTATATTTATTTTTTTTGTGTAATTTACATACGGAATCTAATATATATATATATATATATATGTATAAACATAATCCTTAGGTTCTGTCACGTGGCAAGCTATTGAAATTTTCATTATTTTTAATTTTTTATAAACATTTTTAGTGCATAATTGCATCTTTGCAAGATATGACAATACACATATGAATAGTATTAAATGAAAACACTAGCCTTAAATAAAAATGGAAACCCACCTTCTCTCTGATGTTATCAATGCCAATTCATAACTTTTGATTGCCCAATTTCAAAACGTTTCTATAGTTTCTGCCTAACTTCACTCTTTGAAAATTAAATAAAAAAAATCTGTCCTCTCTCCCCCCTAATATTTTGTATACATACATCATCTTCCTCTCCCTATGTGTACAATCATCTCCCCATTTTCTCTATTACAATCAATTGATTGGCACCTAAAGATATCACTATCAATTACATTAATGAATTCTTTCTACCACTTTTAGATATAAAGGAAAATATACACTCTCATGTTTCAATTTTAAACAATTTTATTGCTTTTATTATTATGACATTCATGCTAACCGGCCATGTGAAATTGGTTGAAAAGGAAAATTAAAGTACATGCCATTTACAAGTTGTTATCGCGTCTTATGGTAGTATTTGTGATGATGGTGGTGAAATGGGTGGTCAGGTGGGTTAAGGCTTAGATCATGGGTGAAAGAAAGAGGACATAGGGCTAGCAATTTTAAACATGGAAGTTTTTGGTAGTGGTTAATTATGGTGATTGAGAGTAACAAAAATGACAGAGGGATGCGCTTCCAAGAGAAGGAAGAAGATGAGAGTAATTTTGTCCTAATATTATTTCTCTCTCTATCATGCATGTGACCATAAGCGCTACAACTGTAGAACATTTTAGACGGTGAGCTGAACGGAAAGATTGAAAGTGTCAAATATGTATATATTCTTGAGGAGGTCGGATTGTCGGGAAAAAAAGATCAACGTATTGAGTTAAAAACAAGTCATAGTTGAGGGGATATTATGTAATTTACCCATTTTTATTTTATATTTTAACAAAATACTGTACATATTTTTATTAAGCTCTTTCCTTGATAGCTTAGCACATATTGCATGTCTTATTATGTTGTTTTTCATTTTGTAATACTGTATTGGGGAATTAATTCTATTCATACACACCAACTTTCATAACTTTTTCTCAAAGTTTAATTTAAGTTGTGCCTATGTCATGTATTTGACACATGGTAGATTTTTGTGAACATGTTTTTATTTTTTAAATAGCAAAAAAAAAAAAAAACATTATCGGCCCAACACAAGCAATATCATCCAAAAAAAAATGTAATTGTATTGTATTTGACAAAATATAGAGGACTAACAGATACAGAATCCAAGAGAAGTGATTGTAATTATTCATTGTCTTGCACATATTTAGAAGTTTTGAAATTAAAAGGTTTTGCTGTTTTCATTTCCTCTTCTTTTTTTCTTTTTCTTTTTCTTTTTTTAAGACGGTCATATTTTACCAAACATATATTCTATTTTTGTTCTTAAACACTAAACACACGCATTTTTTTTTAAATGAAAAATGTTATCAAACGCCACTTTAGCCTTATGAAATTTCTTAAAAGAAGGAAATTATTTTCTTCTTCTTTTTTCGATCAGGCTTTTGAAAGAAAGTAAAACGAAAAGAAAAAAGAAATGCTTTATTGCCTTTTTCCAAAAACAATCTTGTGGAGCATATAGTCATATTGGGTTTTTTTTTTTTTTTTTTCTGAAAGAAAAAAGAAAAGAAAAAAATAGATGTAATTGGTCAATTTCTAAAAATTAAATTATTTTAAATATATTTTAAACTTTTTAGTTGGACAAATATCGTTCTTTTATGAGACATTTACACACATTATCAATAAAAATGCATTTTTTTTTTATCATTTTAAATCACTTGCAATATCCTTCTTCTATCTTTTTTAATTTAAAATGATATTTTGTCATGTGATTTTTAATTTGCTAACTCTCTAGAGCATTGCACGGGATCATTACTAGTTTGGCATGAATAACAGAAGATCGATGGTGTTCTAGTGCTGTCTTTTTAAAATTTTATAATATCAAACCTGAGCTATGTATGGTAGGTACAATTGATAGATGCCAAATTATAGGAACACCCAAATGTACTTTTTTTATTTTTTATTTTCTAATTCAAGTAGGGTTCTCAACTTCGCCGAACTAATTTTCTACCCCATGAGGCCCCACACCACATAGGTTCTAATTGTTTAACAATAAAACTGCTGCATAACACCAACTATTTGGATAACAAATGTCACAGTATACATTTTGACAAATATAGCACAAATCATTTCTTGCAGTGTGAGGGTATCGAATGAACTAGGGGCATCACATCTAAGAACAGTGTCGATTCTGACTTTTAGGAGGTTCTATGCGAATTTGTAAAATAGGGTCTTTTATAAATTTTCGTATAAAAAAATAACATTACTAAAAGAAAACTTATTTACAAAAGAAAGTGACTTATATTCCTATTAAATAAAACTAACTTACTTACATCAAATAATAGTATTACTTAAATATTATCATTCGTGCATTTTCAGCTACAAAATCACTAATTATACTTGTATAATCAATCTCCTTCACCATATCTCTTTCAATAGATAACGTAGTTATATTGTCACGACCCATCCCACTACGCGCGGAAATAGGACACGTGGCACGCCACCAAGGCTTATCCAGTTCCATTAAAGTAAAACCGCAGCGAAAAACATAAGTAAAATCCTTTTAAATCAGAGTTAGAAAATTTTTTGCCTAATTGGAAAAACTTCTAAAAGAATTCATTTTAAAAAACAGAGATCCAGTTGACTGATAGAGGGTCCGGTCGACTGGAGGTTCAAAACAGAATGTAAGAAAAGTTTCCTAGCGCTATCCAGTCGACTGTGTCGGGGACTCAGTTGACTGGGCCCTCAATTTTTCAGTTGACTGGTGCCTTGTCCAGTCGACTGGACACTATGCATGCAGAATGTGGTGTTTTCGTGCAAAAACCAGTCGACTGATAACATGTTCGGTCGACTGAAGCCCCCCAAAAACTAAAAGCAGTAACTGGAGAACACAGAGGTTCAGTTGACTGAAATACGGACCAGTCGACTGATTCCTCTCAGCAAAGCCCAATTCTGCAGCTTTCCAAACCAAGGATCTCCACACTAATTCCCCACATCAAACAATTATAATCTACCATTCAACACATATATATACAAAAGCGTTTACTGAGGATTACAAGTACTAATCCAACCCGTAACAAGATTCGATTACAACATACTACTACTCCCAATTCTTATTACAAGTTTAGAAACTAAAACAAAGGCATGAACAAAAGTGTTCCCCTGGCATTCCTCGGCCTCACTCCTCACACTTCTTTTTGCCCTTTTTCTTTTCACCTACAATTGAGGAAATCTCCACTGCTCAGCTATATGTTGAGTGTACAATTCTAAACAAATGCATATAAGGCAATTCATATTTTAAACATCTAATTCACATAATTTAGTCTCCGGGGAAAGGTATACGCATTCACCCAGTATATCGGCAAGTCTTAAATCTTAAACCGCGATGACAATGGTTAGCCAAGGATCACTCAACTATTGCATCCATTTGCTCTGGTTGGCACTTCCCACACCAAGCAAGTAGTCGTCACTACTATAAACTCTTAAACATCGAGAGGCGTGCACCGACATGAAATTATATCAAAACTCCCACTCCCCTTGACCCACATAAACATTTAGCATACCCACATAATCATGTCATCATGCTTCTCTATACGTACTCGCTAAAATTAATAGGCCTAATTTAACACATGAGTTTACCCGGATCACAATTCATACAAAATATCTAAAACATCCAAAAAATTCCCTATATTATATAGATTCGGAATTCATATCTTGAGCAATATCTCTCAAACTTCAGGAGAAGTACTAGGAGATCAAATAAACGCCGGATCTCCGATCTTAAACGATTCCTACAAGTATAGACATGTTTTTCCCAAATTCTTAAAATTAACTTTTCGGAAGATCTTTACCAATCGAGGGCTAAGAGGTATCAAAATGAAGCTCTTACCTCGAGGAGTCCAAATATGAAATCTGGCTAAAAACTGATGGATGAACGGTCGCCGTTTGTCGTCGGAAAGGTCGAAGGATCAAATCTCCTTTCTTTCTCCTTTCTCAAGATATTTTGAAAGTTTTGGATAATAATGAAATCTCATCCATTACTATTTATAGGCACAACTCTTGGGAATTACACTTAACTCCCCACGAGTTCTCGAAACTTCTAATCAAGTCCTGAAACATCGCACATGTCCATTTTATAACTTCACGAGTGAAAACTAAAAATTATAAAAGTTTTCGTCTAGGTTCCGTTTGGGTCCAAAAATATATGTTCTGAAACTAATTTCATGGAATCTCTAGGCTACCTACTTTTTAAGCAACGTATCACTCACGTTCTCACCACAGTGTTCACAATGATCTAAAATAGGATCAAACTACCAGAAATTTACTCTACACAGTTAAATTTACTATTCATAAAAATACCAGATATCTCCAATAATATTTAATCACATAAATGTCATTTAAATTGTATTGATGCTATATGATATCTTATTGCCGTGTCTTCGATTGACACCTCACCAAACTACCAGAAATTTACTCTACACAGTTAAATTTACTATTCATAAAAATACCAGATATCTCAAATAATATTTAATCACATAAATGTCATTTAAATTGTATTGATGCTATATGATATCTTATTACCGTGTCTTCGATTGACACCTCACCGTTGACCTCCAGTCAACCTCATTCTCAATTATCAAATAACATTGATAATTCACAAAAAATCAAATGTACATTTTTAAAACAATGATTTTCTGGGACGGGCATGACAACTCTCTACTCCAAAAAGGAGGTTTGTCCCCAAACTTATACCTCATACGTCGAATAAGTGCGGATACTCATTCCTCATCTCTTCCTCATTCTCCCACATAGCTTCCTCAACCGTGTGACTACGCCACAACACCTTCACCATTGAAATCGTCTTCGTTCTCAACACTTGTTCCTTCCGATCCAATATCTCTATAGGATGCTCTATATAGGTCAAGTTCTCTTGGATTCGGAGCGATTCAGGTACTATGATCTTACTCGCATCTGACATACACCATCGCAACATCGATACATGAAACACGTTATGCACAAACGCTAACTCAGATGATAAAGCCAATCGGTAAGCCACTGGTCCTACTCTTTCTAGGATCTCAAATGGTCCTATAAATCTCGGATTAAGCTTTCCCCTTTTTCCAAATCGTACTATGCCTTTTGAAGGTGATACTCGCAAGTATACAAAGTCTCCCACTTCGAATATCATCGGTCGTCGCTTAGAGTTCGCATAGCTCTTATAACGACTTTGAGCTGCCTTAAGTCGCTCATGGATCAACTTTACCTTCTCAGTAGTCACCTGTATTAACTCAGGTCCTAGCAACTTTCTTTCTCCAACTTCGGTCCAATAAACCAGTGATCGACACTTACGCCCATATAAAGCTTCATACGGTGCCATTCTAATACTTAGCTGAAAACCGTTGTTATAAGCAAACTCAATTAACGGTAAGTGTTTCTCCCAATCGATTCCAAAGTCTAGAACACATAATCGAAGCATATTCTCTAACATCTAAATAATGTGCCCTGACTGCCCGTCGGTCTGAGGATGAAATGTGGTACTGAGACTCAACTTCGTACCCATAGCTTCTTGTAAACTTCCCCAAAATCTCGATGTAAACTTACTGTCGTGATCTAATACAATCACTGCTGGAACCCCGTGTAGTCTTACAATCTCTTTCACATACAATTCTGCTAACTTGGACGGCTTAGTCGTCTTGATTGGTAGAAAGTGAGCTGACTTTGTCAATCGGTCAACTATAACCCAAATTTTGTCATTCTTGTCAGGCGATCGTGGAAATCCAAAAACAAAATCTATCGTAATCTTGTCCCATTTTCACTCTGACATGGGTAATGGTTGTAACAGTCCTACAGGTACTTGTCTTTCGAACACTCTGAGACATACTTAGCAATTTCGCACTTCATACCCTTCCACCAAAAGTTTTCCCGTAGGTTCCGGTACATTTTGTTACTTCCTGGATGTACTGAGTATCCAGTACCTCTAGAATCCTCTCTTTCAAGCCTTTCACATTCGGTACACATAATCGATTCCCAAGCTTCAGAGTTCCTTGTTCTAATATAAAACTGGATTGCTTCTCCAAAGGTATCTCGTCTCTCATTTTGCATAAGTAGACATCGTTAAACTGTTCCCTCTTGATCTCATCAATAATATCTAGATGTGCTATAATCGCCATCATTAAGCCACCACTAGTCTCTAGACTTAGATCCAACTCTAAACGTTCCATGTCTCTAATATTCCTTTTGACTAGTTAGCTCGTCGGCTAAGTTCCTTGGCGTCTTCCGGCTTAATGCGTCGGCTACTACATTAGCCTTCCCCGGGTGATAATCAATCAAAAAATCATAATCCTTCATCAACTCTAACCATCTTCTCTGTCTTATATTCAAATCTCTTTGTGTAAATAGGTACTTCAGATTCGTGTGGTCCGTGAAGATCTTACATTTTCTCCCGTACAGATAGTGTTTCCAAATCTTCAGAGCATAGATCACTGCGGCCAATTCAAGATCGTGAGTCGGATAGTTTACGTCATGTGTCTTCAACTGTCTTGAAGCGTATGCAATTACTTTACCACCTTGCATTAGGACATACCCCAAGCCTTGATGCGAAGCATCACTATAGATCACAAATCCCCCAATTCCAGATGGTATCATCAAGATAGGTGCTCTCTTCAATCGCGACTTTAACTCTTGGAAAGTGTCTTCACACTCTTGACCCCACTCAAAAGTAATACCCTTCCTCATCAACTTGGTCATTGGCAACGAAATTTTGGAAAAATTCTCGATAAAACGACAGTAGTATCCTGCTAACCCTAAGAAACTTAGGATTTTTGATAAGAATGTCGGTCTCTGCCAATTTGATACTGCTTCTACTTTGTGAGGATCAATTGAATCTCCATTCTTGTCAATCACGTGACCAAGAAAGATAATGCTAGATAACCAAAATTCACATTTCTTAAATTTCCCAAACAGTTGCTTGTCCCGCAATCTCTGAAGTATCGATCTCAAATGATTCTCATGTTCCGCCTCGCTCAGTGAATAGATAAAGATATTGTCGATAAACACTATCACAAAATCGTTTAAGTAGTCCTTGAAGACTTGGTTCATAAGATCCATGAACGCGGTTGGTGCATTTGTAACCCTAAATGGCATTACTAGGAACTCATAGTGTCCATAACGCGTTCTGAAAGCTGTTTTCTCTACATCTTCCCCTTTCACTTTCAACTGATGATAACTCGATCTCAAATCTATTTTTGAAAATACTTGTGCCTCACGAAGTTGATCAAATAGATCGTCAATTCTCGGCAATGGATACTTATTCTTAATTGTCAACTTGTTTAGTTCTCGATAGTCTACACACATTCTTATTGAACCATTTATCTTCTTTACGAACAATACTGGAGCTCCCCACAGGTGCCATTCTATACGGTGCCTTGGAAACAGGTCTTGAGTCTGGCATAACCTCAATGGTAAACTCAATTTCCCTCTCAATCAGTACATCTGGTAGGTCATCGAGAAACACATCTGGGTATTCTCGTACGATTGGAATGTCTTCCACTTTTAATTCGGTCGTCGAAGTATCGAGCACTAAACACAGGAATCCATAACATCCTTTTCTCAACAACTTACCCGCTCGAATAGCTGAAAACAGGTACGGTAGCGGTGTAACCCCACTCCTTTAGAAATAAAAGCTTCCATGTAGCGGTGATCGAAATTTAACTTCTTTCCGTTCACAATCTATCGTGGCTTGGTTAAGGGCTAACCAATCCATTCCTAGTATTACATCAAAGTGGTTCATTACAATTGGTATAAGATCTTCAGTCATCAACTTCTCACCTAGTTGGATCTCGCAGTCCTTGTACACCGTAGACGTCACTTTTGGCTTACTAAGGGGTACAGCAATAGATAATTCATATCCTAACGGTACCGGTCTAACATTCAAATGTGTAACAAAATCATGTAATACAAATGAATGCGTAGATCCTGAGTCAACAAATATGCGTGCTAAGTGTGAACATATAGGTACCATACCTGAGACCACTGTCTCTGAAGCAGCCATATCTCCTGGGTTCATCAGAAATGACCTTCCTTGACGTTGCTCCATCCTTTGTCCCCCATCGTTTGTCTGTCTAGGCTTTGAACCACTAGAAGCCATAGAACTAGCTCCTTGTTGAGGACGCTTTCTTGGACACTCCTTGGATTGATGTCCAAACATTCCACAATCATAGCACTTGCCCCTCATATCTAGTGTAGCTCTTGCACGTTCATCCCATGCGTCTTGTTCTGGAAATTTGTCATAAAGCATCGACCCGTGTGTGGTCGGTTACAAAGTGGACACAACGGTATGTTACCTGCCGGTTTCCTGAACCCACTGAAACTAGAGTTAGAGCCTCTTGCAAACGACCTTTTGAAAGACCCATCGTAGTTTCGGTCATTACCCTCGTGGTTTCTCTTCCCTTGTTGGCCTTGCTGATTTTGCCTTGATCTCTCCATACCACTTTCGGCTATAAGTGACGTTTATTGTACTGCGGTAACAGTTGAATGTTCATAGGTTTCCACCCTCAGGCGGATGTTATCTTTTAATCCATTCTCGTACTTCCTTGCTCTGTCTTCCTCTGTCAACACAGACCCTTTTCCAAACCTCAACAAAGCGTTATACCTTGAAGTGTACTCTGTTACAGTTATATCCCCTTGTCAAAGATTATCGAACTCTCTCTTTTTCGTATTAAGAGCAGCCCTTGGAAAGAATCATCGATTGAACTCCGCTTTGAATCCCTCCCAAGTTATCGGTGCTACCTGATCTTGGACGTTCACCCACCAAATTTGAGCCTCACCTCTAAGTATATCACTAGCGTTCTCAATCTTCTCCTTATCAGTCATCAAAATAGATCAAAAAATACTTTCCATGTCCATAACCCAATGCTCTGCCAGTGTCATGTCAGAAGTCCCATGAAACTCTGTCGGTTTCTTTCTGGCAAACTGTTCAGATATTGATCTTTCGGTTCTCAGGTATTGGCACTACGATTATCGATAGTGGTTCGAATGAAGGCGTTGGAGGCAATCGTTCCGTGATACTCCGTATCATGTCACCCATGTTCCCTATCATTTCTACCATTTCATTCATATGTCGGGTATGCGGTGATAATTCTCAGTCACCCATGATTGTTCAACCTATTAATCTCGATGCATAAACGCTATGCATGTACAATAAGACCAATATCATGTACGTATAACAACATACCATATGCATCAAACATCTCTACCATGTATGGATGCACTCTAGAATATGTGACAATTCGCTCAATACTCCACTCGATGTTGAACATTCCCAAAATTTTGTTACCTATAGCTTTGATACCAATAAATATCACGACCTATGTCCCGCTGCGCGTGGAAATAGGACACGTAGCACGCCATCAAGGCTTATCCAGTTCCATTAACGTAAAACCGCAGCGAAAAACATAAGTAAAATCCTTTTAAATCAGAGTTAGAAAAAGTTTTGCCAATTGGAAACACTTCCAAAAGAATTCATTTTGAAAAATAGAGATCCAGTCGACTGATAGAGGGTTCAGTCGACTGGAGGTTCAAAACAGAATGTAAGAAAAGTTTCCCTGTCCTGTACAGTCTACTGTGTTGGAGTCTCAGTCGACTGTGTTGGAGACTCAGTCGACTAGGCCCTGAATTTTTCAGTCGACTAATGCCTTGTCCAGTTGACTGGACACTATGCATGCAGAATGTGGTGTTTTCGAGCAAAAATCAGTCTACTGATAACCTGTCCGATCGACTGAAACCCCCCAAAAAATAAAAGCAGTAATTAGAGAACACAGAGGTCCAGTCGACTGAAATACGGACCACTCGGCTGATTCCTCTCAGCAAAGCCCAATTTTGCAGTTTTCCAAACCAAGGATCTCCACACCAATTCCCCACATCAAAACAATTATAATCTACGATTCAACACGCACATATATATATATATATACAAAAGCATTTACTGAGGATTACAAGTACTAATCCAACCCGTAACAAGGTTCGATTACAACATACTACTACTCCCAATTCTTATTACAAGTTTAGAAACTAAAACAAAAGCATGAACAAAAGTGTTCCCCTGGCATTCCTCGGCCTCACTCCTCACACTTCTTCTTGCCCTTTTTCTTTTCACCTACAATGGAGGAAATCTCTATTGCTCAGCTATATGCTAAGTGTATAATTCTAAACAAATGCATATGAGGCAATTCATGTTTTAAACATCTAATTTACATAATTTAGTCTCCGGGGAGAGAGATACGCATTCACCCAGTATATCAGCAATTCTTAAATCTTAAACCGCGATGCCAATGGTTAGCCAAGGATCACTCAACCATTGCATCCATCTGCGCTGGTTGGCCACTTTCCACACCAAGCAAGTAGTCGTCACTACTATAAACTCTCAAACATCGAGAGGCGTGCTCCGGCATGAAATTATATCAAAACTCCCCTTTGACCCACATAAACATTTAGCATACCCACATAATCATGTCATCATGCTTCTCTATACGTACTCGCTAAAATTAACAGGCCTAATTTAACACATAAGCTTACCCGGATCACAATTCATACAAAATATCTAAAACATCCAAAATTCCCTATATTACATAGGTTCGGAATTCATACCTCGAACAATATCTCTCAAACTTAAGGAAAAGTACTAGGAGACCAAATAAACGTTGGATCTCCGATCTTAAACGATTCCTACAAGTATAGACATGTTTTTCCCAAATTCTTAAAATTAACTTTTTGAAAAAACTTTACCAAACAAGGGCTAAGAGGTATCAAAATAAAGCTCTTACCTTGAGGAGTCCAAATATAAAATCTGGCTGAAAACTGACGGACGAACGGTCGCCGTTTGTCGTCGGAAAGGTCGAAGGATCAAATCTCCTTTCTCTCTCCTCTCTTGAGATATTTTGAAAGTTTTGGATAATAATGAAATCTCGTCCATTACTATTTATAGGCACAACTCTTAGAAATTATACTTAACTCCCTACGAGTTCTCGAAACTTCTAATCAAGTCATGAAACGTCGCACACGTTCATTTTATAACTTCACGAGAGAAAATTAAAATTTATAAAAGTTTTCGTCTAGATTCCGTTTGGGTCCAAAAATATACGTTCTGAAACTAATTTCGTGGAATCTCTAGGCTACCTACTTTTTAAGAAACGTATCACTCACGTTCTCACCACAGTGTTCACAATGATCTAAAATAGGATCAAACTACCAGAAATTTACTCTACACTGGTAAATTTACTATTCATGAAAATACCAAATATCTCAAATAACATTTAATCATATAAATATCATTTAAATTGTGTTGATGCTGTATGATAACTTATTACCGTGTCTTCGATGGACACCTCACCGTTGACCTCCAGTCAACCTCATTCTCAATTATCAAATAATATTGATAATTCACAAAAATTCAAATATACATTTTTAAAACAATGATTTTTTGGGACAGGCGTGACATATATAACCTGTTCAATCTTTCTTGTGACATGGCTATAACACCCGTGTACAGGTTTATCGAACTCATTTCATTTATCTTGCATGATAATATGATGTGATGTTTATTGTGGCACATGTGTGAGTGAGTTAACTCACGAGTCGATGTGGGTGTCTGTATAAGAGAACCCTCTGAGACATTGTAGAATTGATGTTTTAATGTTGTGACGTCTCTCCGAGATTGAGACGGTCATTATGGAATACCTTAAATGTTATATGAAAATAAATGTTTACATGTGTATTTCACTATATGTATTATTATGATGTTTAGAATATATTTCTGTCGTTATGTTTTATATCCCTGTGAGGACGAATTAACATGCTACATAATTGGTAGGCTAATTAGTAATTTCGTAAAATCACGTGGGAGCGCATTTTAGCAGATAGACGGAACTTAGACGAAAATTTTTATAATTTATAGTTTCACTCGTGAGGTGATAACTTAGACGTTTAATACGTTTTGAGAGATAATCGGTGGATTAGAGAACTCGCGGGAAGTTAAACACAAATACGGAAAGTGTTGCCTATATAGAGGTCTCTAAAGGATTCTTCTCACATCTTCAATTATACTCTCATCAAATTGTCTTTTTCTATGAATGATGTGTTTTTCACAAAATACATGTTTAATTAATTCCCATAGTATTTGCAATTTCCTTAGCTTCAACCATGGCCTCCACAAATCTAGACTCTCTATATTTTTCAAAAAATAAATAAATCCTTTCAATTGATTTGTTGTAACGTTGGACATTTTTTTATAATTGACTGGGCTCTTAATTTCATAGAACATTGTGCTTTTTTATATGTACATACATAAGCTTAAAGATTTAATTTAAATGGGGGGCCCTTGGCATTGGGGGCCCTACGCGACCACCTGCTTTGTTTCTCCTCAGGACCGGCTTTTCCAAAAACCGCAAAATTCTCGGTGGTGATGGTTGCAATTACTTCATTTCTTATCGGGCACTTCCTAGCTCTAATTTTGATCATCACCCGAAAGCAGTACCCAGACTTATTTTCAAATAGTACAGAAGTAAAACGGCTTGTATATGAGCTCAGGCCATTGTTAGGACTCAGCATTGTCATTAACAATATTCGACCAACTCGTTCTGGTACTATATATCTATGGGTGATTGTTCTAATTGCTAAATTTCTGTTGTTGAGTATATAATTATATGCTGTTTAATTTCTAGATCAAATAATAATCAGAAAAGGTAACTTATTGTCGCAGGGGTGACCATTGGAGCAGGTTGGCAAGTTGTTGTTGGATATGTGAAGTGTGAACATTGGGTGTTACTATTTGTTAGGCATTCCTTTGGGTCTCCTAATGGGTTATAAGTTCAAAATGGGCGTTAGAGTAACATCCTGCTTACACCTAATTGCGTGGTTAACTAGAATTCTTCTTTAGTTCCTCACCAAAAAGGGCATAATGGGTAATTAGTGTTTAGTCTATTTTAGAGCACTATTTAAGCATTAGGTCCATCAAGGAAAAAAAATCAATGAAAGGTCCCTCACATATGAAACTGAACAAAAAATCACGAGGAGTTGTGCAATTTTACAAAACTTTCACAACTCGTTGGAATTTTTGTTTAGAGTGGCTTAACGCTTACAAAAGACTGCGGTCAAGGAATTTTTTACCAAAAAAGTTTCAATTGTGTCATTTAACCAATAACTTTACCTAACGGGGGATTTAAGACTAAATTTCTATAATTTGTTAATTTTAATACATTCCAAAATTGTCAATACAAATTTTTTGGGAGACTTTTAGTAAAAAATTCTATAAAATAAATTTTTTTAAGTATTAGGTTTAACCCGCTTTTATATGTTAGTGCAAAATTAAAAAACGCTAGGGATTTGATCCGATTAAGGTTTACTAATCATGAAGTGAAATTGACAATACAAATTTTTTGGGAGAATTTTTGTCAAAAATCCTATAAAATAGATTTTTTTTTTAAGTATTAGGTCCAACGCGCTTTTATATGTTAGTGCAAAATACAATAATAGGGACTTGATCTGATTAAGTTTCACTAGTCATAAATTTTTGACCCAAAAAAGAAGGGTCATCCTTTACACGTTTTTAATCTAAAATGAATGACTTTTCACAATATATATATATATATATATATATATACGAAAATTCTCTAAAAAGGGCGTCATCTCTTTATTAAAGAGAGGGTCTCTGGTTTGGCCGTTAGATCGTGATTTCATTAAGGGCAATATTGTCATTTCACAGTTTTTAAACATGATCCGACGGCCAAAACAGAGGCCCTCTCTTTAATAAAGAGAGAGCGCCCTCTTTAGAGACTGATTGTGTATATATATATTTAAAGTTACAGTCGGGCTCTAAAGAGTGCGCCCTCTCTTTATTAAAGAGAGGGTCTCTGTTTTGACCGTCAGATCGCGTTTTCATTAAGAACAGTTTTGTCATTTAACAGTTTTTAAACACGATCTGACGGCCAAAATAGAGGTCATCTATTTAATAAAGAGAGGCTTGAGAGAATTTTGGTTTAAAGTTAAACTGGGATTGTTATAAAAGTTACTACCATCTTTGACAATACCGGGGATTTGGTGCGGAATGATAATTTCGAACATCTCTACAGACCTGCGTCCTCTTTATGGGTGATTTACAAGACAAATTGAAATAAAGAGGTAACTATTACGAACCGTAGATTTGTTTTACCGTGTTTGGGGGGAAAATATTTATCATAATTGGATGTCCATGAAAGCACATGATTCGTACACAAAACGGATCGAGCAAAAGAAAAGACGCTTATTTACATGACTTCTACTATCAAACGCACATTCACTTTCTAATTATGACTTGAAAAGCTGTGTCCAAGAAGCTTTGAGGTGGGTGAACTTTAGTAGATCCAATGAGCTTGAGGTGGGTCAAAGCTGTCTCCAAGAAGCTTATAAATGGAGTACCATACAAGAGTAAGTAATAGGGTCCGTTTGGCAACAATTTCTGCTTCTGCAATTCAATCAAAAATAAGTCACTCTTTAGTTACTTTGTCCAATATCTACGTACGTGTTGTTTCACATGAAGATCCTAATTTCACTGGTAGTTACTGTATAATGAGGCTACCTGTAGCGGTGGTACAACCCAAGCAAATAGTCTTGTAAAAACTATCTCAATTTCTCATTTTCTAGTGTTCTGCATTGGTATTATATTACATTAGTTGAACTATTTTATATGAACTATATATATATATAACACAAATGGGGGTTCGGGGTTCATGCCTGCCAAAGACATACCATCTAACACAAATCTTTAAACTTCCCGAGAATCATGTTCCTGTCAACGACCAAAGATTTCAAGAGAATGAAGTATTGATAGCAGTTAGTCGTGTGCCCCAATCTGATCATATAATAACATAAAATAAGAATAAAATAAAGAACAAAAAATCTCGTGATTGGTATGTGAATTATTTGATGGGTTAATCATGGGTGGCCAAACATGAATTTCCTAGCGGAAATAGCTATAACATATATGTTTAATTAATCCAAGGTTGACTGGCAGAGCATATATAGTATATAATAAAAAGCATTCCAGCAATCAAACTAGAAACCGGCCGGCCTCCTTGGCAAATGGAGAAAACAACAGAGGCTCTTCTGCAGACAAGCACATTATACAATGATCATTTGGTAGAATCAAGTAAAATAGTTGATGATGAAGATATCAAGCCTATTAATGGAGTTAAAGATTTTCCCACAGAATTCTCTGTTGAGTCAAATAAACTATGGACCATGGCTACTCCGGCCATCTTCACCCTCATTTGCCAATACTCTCTCGGTTCCATTACTCAAGTATTTGCTGGCCATGTCGGGACAAATGAATTCGCCGCATTCTCTGCTGAAGACATAGTTATTGCCGGATTCTCTTTCGGCCTCATGGTACTCCCTCTCTCTCTCTCTCTCTCTCTCTCTCTCTCCATATATATGTATACAAGCATCTCCATCACACCCATTTTGGATTTGGATTAAAACATGTTTCTTTTATTTGTAGTTGGGGATGGGGAGTGCATTGGAGACACTTTGTGGGCAAAGCTTTCGGGGCACGACAGCTTGACATGTTAGGCATCTACATGCAAAGATCGTGGCTTATACTCAATGGAACAGCCTTAATTCTAATGTTTCTCTATATTTTTGCGGCCCAAGTTTTGAGAGCCATTGGTCAGACCCCTGAGATATCGGACGCTGCAGGGACTCTTGCTGTGTGGATGATTCCACAACTATTTGCTTTTGCATTTAACTTTCTGCTCTCGAAGTTTCTACAGGCACAGGGAAAATTCATGGTAATGGCAGTTATAGGGGGTGTGACGACGATTATGCATGTTTTCTTCAGCTGGCTCTTGGTGCTCAAGTTGGGTTGGGGTCTAGTGGGTGCAGCTTTGGTTTTAAATGCGTCCTGGTGGTTCATTGTGGTGGCTCAGTTCTTGTACATCTTGAGTGGGTCTTGCGGTCGAGCCTGGTCTGGATTTTCATGGAAAGCCTTTCACAATTTGGGAGAATTTTTTGTGTTATCTCTTGCATCAGCTATAATGCTCTGGTGAGACTACTAACTAAACATTATTGGCATCAGACATGTTATTTTACCGGATAATTGTCATATGTTTGTAGGTGAATCCAACTCTCAAGATATTCAAAGCTATAATTTTAAATGACGTAAGATGCTCTGGTGAGACTACTAACTAAACATTATTGGCATCAGAGATGTTATTTTACCGGATAATTGTCATATGTTTGTAGGTGAATCCAACTCTCAAGACATTCAAAGATATAATTTAAATGACGTAAGTATTGTTAAATCATATGTACCAATTGGAGTTTTAGGTGAGTTAGTTCTTCGGCAGGCAAATCAATTATGTTTCTCGCTCTCTTCATGCACTCTGATGGTCGATTTTCTTTCATCCTACGATTACCTCTAATCCCAACATTTTACAAGGATTATTTATTAAATTATGGGCCTCACTAGATTTAAAAACCCAAATTGAAAAATATAGTAGATTCTAAATCCTGGATTCGGAGGTGGTATTCTAAGATTTTACTAGGTTCTTGGTTTAAGTTTTTCATAATACCTAAATTATCCTCAAATTTGTGAAATATTGCTACAAATGCCATTAGATATTTTCCGTCATGCAAGATACAATTAGTTTTGATGTGAAACACTTCTGCTCTCCTCTTTGGTTGACCAAATTTATAGCGACTTCATCCTCCATTGTTGCTCCGAAAGCTTTTTTGCTTTAACAAAATCAAACTACATAATCTATCCCTCTATATATTTCGCATTGTTCAGAACTCATATTAGTTTTGTGGTTTAGTACGTTTTGGAGGATAATTAAACTTTCTTGTGTTACTATTCAAAAAGATTTATATAAATGTAAAACGGTTAAATGATGTTTTGAGTATAAATTATTATGTGACAAGTTTGAAGTTGGTTTTAGATACCACATAAGAGAAACTATGTATAAATTTTCTTAACTTTCATAAAGAAGCCCTATTTGTTGGTCTCTTTTTTGATAATGTCTAATCAACTTTTCGTATAAAGCTATTATTTTCTTAATCACCCTCCAGTTTTGGGAGATGTGACCATTTTTAATCTTAGCTCCTCATTTGTCTTAGTCTAAAAGGGTAGTCTAGGTATTCAGCAATATTCCTATTTCATTTTCCTTGCCCCAACCAAATACTGGAGCCATGTTTAGCTAATTTCATTCTGGAGTGATTAATCTATACACAACAGTTCGTTGATTCTCTTACCTTGGAAAAGTATGCTCTATGGTTGCCTCTAAATCTAGCTAGGATTCTACTGGTGAACAAAACACTCTGCCGGGATTCAGATTCCTGGTAGTATAATTACTATATAATGATTCCTTATTATCAAAATAAAGCTAAATTAACCCATGAACCAACAAGCTACAAATAAAAAAGTTAACTACCAAAGTTTGACAACAATCCAATCAAATGAATCCATTTATAAGAGCAAAAGGTCAACACTAGGGGTGGGTAAAAAAAAAGGCCCCGCCGGTCCCTGCCCCCTAATAGATCTAATTTTAAGGAGGTGTAATAGGAGTAGCATGGTTTAGTAGATGAAATTCAAAATCTATAGGAGTCGGGGTGGACGTGGTATTTTTCACGAGCACTCACAGTTGGATGGAGAGGATTAGAATCCTCTGAGTCTGCTGGTGCATACGTTATCATGGACTTGAGCCCAAAACCAATTGTATTGCTAATAGGGCCCAACAGTTAGCTCCCACCACCGAAATGTCAAGGGTGCAAACACGAACACAGGACCTCTTGGGAGGGATCATATGGCCACAACTTGTGGTGTTTATTACACTCTTTGACATTAGTGTTCAATGGCATTGGTTAGCACATTTTATTTTTCATTTGAGTTTTTTTTTTTTTCAAAAAAAAGGGTAAATTAATCCAAAAAGTTGTACAAAGTACAAGGAACATTCCCTATGATAAAACAATAAGCTCAAAAAACATGCTCAAAAGGAGCAACAAGAGGCAAAGGCCAAGCATGGGATGGGAGTATTGTGAACTGTGAAGATAATTTTTTTTTTTCCATTTAGAGGGGGCGGGGGCGGGGGCGGGGGCGGGGGCGGAGTGGAGTCAGAGTAACTATTAGGAATTGGTATAGAGGGAGTCCATACCGACTCCGCCCTGTTACCATTCCTAGTCAATACGCTCAAATACACGAAGTTGTTACTGTAAGACGTCAATTCATGTTTTCCACTTGTAAACTAGGGAATCTTCTCACCATTACACAAATAATAGCTCCCTCTTTACTCTAAATGATTCTAATTTTTGTGCAGCTTAGAGTTTTGGTATTTTATGATGATAATTGTCTTCGCCGGATATTTAAAGAATACAGAGATATCAGTGGATGCTTTGTCCATATGGTGAGTACATAACAAGACTCAGCTATGTTGGAAATATTAATCATCTATGCACACTCACCAAAAAAAAGCATATAGTTTGAAATGTAATTGTGAGATTTATACAAATGCTTATAATGCTGTTACATATGCAGCATGAACATAGTGGGCTTGACAATGATGGTGGCTTTGGGATTCAATGCAGCCATAAGGTCTTGTATTGAAAAACATCTCTTCAAGAGCTCAAGCTTCCACATCTAACAAAAACAGCGACAAATTTATAGCCAAAACTGTTACTTACAAATCAAAATCTGGATAAATTTGCAGTGTGAGAGTGTCGAATGATCTAGGGGCAGAGCACCCAAGAACAGCAAAGTTCTCGTTAGTGGTGGTTACAATAACATCCTATCTTTTTGGTCTCCTGCTAGCAGTCATACTGATCATCCTCCAGAAGAACTACCCAGCCTTATTTTCAAACAGCATTGAAGTACAAGATATCACGGATGAGCTCACGCCGTTACTAGCACTTAGCATTTGGGTCGACAGTGCTGTTCAACTTGCTATCTCTGGTATCTTATAATTTTAATTTGAAGTTGCCTTTTTTTATTTCTCTTGTATATATACATGTATATGTATATATATTTAGTTAAACAGTCTTCCTTAAATCAGAGTATTTGTGTTGCAGGGGTGGCCATAGGAGTAGGTTGGCAAGCTATTGTTGCATATTTGAACATTGGATGTTACTACTATTTAATTGTTGTTCCTTTGGGTGTCATAGTCGGTTACACATTGCAAATGAGTGTCAGGTTAACTCCTTTCTCTCTGTAATTGATTTTTGTCTATACAATAAGATTACTGGTGGCCTACTCTGAACCCATGAGAAGTCAGATTACATCTAGGGGTGCTATATATATATATATATACATACATGAATAACAAATCTGCTGCTTCAATATTAATACCACTGAGAATTTTCAGGGAATTTGGTATGGAATGCTATCGGGAACAGCCCTACAAACCTTTATCCTCTTCTGGATGATTATGAGAACAAATTGGGAAAAAGAGGTGAAAACTCTTAGGAGTAGTATATAAACCTCCCTTGACATTGTTAACATTTGACATCTATTACTGCTAATGCACAAAATATATTAATGTGACGGCTTCCACTTCCAGTAAAGGCAGGCTTTAGCAAAGTAAAACATTACGTTGTTCATCTATATATGCAGGCTTCACCAGCTAGAGACAAAATTAACAACTGGGGAGGTGGAAGAGATGCCAAAGTGCACGATGGAGAGAAATAAACCAAACCCAGAAATCCTACAAAATCTCAACTACCCAGAAATGAAGGAAATAGTACAGAAGTAAAATGGCTTGTACGTATATGAACTCACGCCATTGTTATGACTCAGTATTGTCATTAGCAATATTCAACCTACTCTTTCTGGTACTATGTAGCAACCTGTAATTTTTAATTCTCATATTTAATCAAATTTCAATTTTATATTATTACTGTATATTATACACTTGATGACTACATTATTTTAATAATAAATAAATAAATAGCATTTGTGTTACTAATTGTCAATTCAATACTATAATTTTGTAACCACCAGTGTTTTTATCTGCAATATAACATAAAAGACTGCACCCCAGAAAGACCCTACGATTTGGAAAAATATCCACTTATTAATATATATTTATCATTGTTGCATTAATTTTCCTAATCATTGTATTTGGGGATATTTGTCTAAAAGCTAACTTAGCAAACTAAATCAACGTAACTGACGTAACTAACTAATCTAACTAACCAAACTAAACTTGTGCACTTGTGTGGTATACGTGTCTATGTTCAACAGTTTAAGCCACAGACTTAAACTTGGCCACCAAGTTGTAAAACACACACACACACACACACACACACACACACACATATATATATATATATATGTATGTACACAATTCACTCACATTTCCTTATTTCACTCTCAACAATAGACACAAAAATACAAACTGAAATTCATACTGAGAAAAAGAAGCTAAGGAAGAAGGGTGTTACAGAGAGTCCATAGAAAGAGAGCAAGAGCTTCCATTGTTGAGCTCGAAGTATTATCGAAACTCTCGGGAATTCTCAACAACATCAACCCTTTGTTATTTCAATCAGTGAGTATGCAAAACCCACTCCTAATGTATAATTGGATATATTTACATGTTGTATGAGCTGTATATATATATATATATATGTGTGTATATCAATGGTGACCTGAAATTAGCGATACCGAAAAGATTACCAAAAGCTCATTCCGTGAATCAAAAATGATAGATTGGAATCTGTAAAAATGATAGATTGGAATCTGTAAAGGCTAGGTTTCAAGTCTTGAACGATAATTCGTAACGGATGCAACGAACGGTTGATTTCAAGTTTTGGGGACATTCGGTTTTTTCCATATAAGTAGAGCTACGGTAAAATTCGAGATGCCTAACTTATATATTCATAATTTATGTGAAAATACAGAGAGCTAGAATGATATATTACAAGCCCTATTTAGATTAGGTTTGAAAAACTCGAAATGTAACAGAGAACCCAATAGTTGGAGGTTAAAGACGACCTAATAGGAGTGCTCGAGTTAGCCGGAGCGCTCGAGCTAAGGAGATCGCTCACGCGACTCGAGAGCTCGCGTTACTCTTGATAGCTTTGTGCACTAATGGCATAATTGCCATGCCTCTCTCATCGGACCTCCAATTGACTCGTGGTTTGCAGCCACACGTCGCTAACTCATCGAACTGCACTTTACTAGTTTGAGCATCTACATAATATGAAGTTTGGATAGTCAAAATTTTCCTTATACTAACTATTACGTACTGCTATACTATTGTATCCTACTACAATATCGTTAATACTGTTTTTAAAGAACATTGAGATTAATTTCTACAAATAAAAATGTGATAACTTGTTTTTCTTAATAAATATAATCACACGTTTAAAGTATTATAATTATATCTAGGAAATTATTTAAAGAAATATTATATGCATCATGCACGGTCGAGTTGGCATGTACGTGAGGGGTTGAGGTCAACATATGTATTTTTGTGAAAAAGAGTAAGAGATTTTGGTTTGGCCTTTATGGGCATGGTTCGGTTTTTATGGGCGACGATACTATCATGTTCAACAGAGTTTGATCAAGAAGCATTTATAAGCGACAATAGTATATCAATCATGATAAATACAGGTTATTGCAACCTTGATTATCTTGATGGGTTTTATCAACAACATATCGGTACGATACGTAATCCTATCAAGCGGCTTTTATGGGCGATGATATTCTAAATTAACGGCCTTGAGCCGGAGGTTCTGGCGAACCGACTGAGTCGAGAGATTGTTATTGAGGTAAAGAGTCGGTGAGAAGAGATGGATTGCATTGTTCATGCACGGTCGAATATTTTATTTTAACATAATTAACGGTACGTTGTATGTCATAAACGACGACTTGGATAAATTATTAACCATGCTTTAAAGTGCTAAACTACGACGGCATTAAATATGCTTTTATATACATTGTATGTGCTTGCTATTATATTCACTCGACTTTCATAAGCTGACGACATTTGTGCCCTGGACACCCAAAATGTCTAGATTTCTCGCGTTCCGACTATGCAGGATAGTACGTTAGAGAGAAGAAGTCTTGCGAAGAAGTTTTTCTACATATTTCACTTTAAAGTTTGTAATAAGAGATAATCATTTCAAATTTAAATAAGGCGTGGTGTGCCTTAATGATATTGATAATGATGAAAGAACTCTTAAGTCAGATTATATCTTTGTGATAACTATTAATATTATCCCTGCTGTATTCTACTATGTTTATCATTTACTGTTTACGCTAAGCACAGGACATTGGATCCCTTCACCTGTCATGACCTACGTACGTGTCCAAAAAGGAAATGAAAATTTTTTCCCAACTTTTGTGTTGGCCCAAATGTGGAAACCTTAGAAGGGGGGGGGGGGGGGGGTTATGCTAAGCACAGGACATTGGATCCCTTCACCTGTCATGACCTACGTACGTGTCCAAAAAGGAAATGAAAATTTTTTCCCAACTTTTGTGTTGGCCCAAATGTGGAAACCTTAGAGAGGGAGGGGGGGTGAATAAGGTTTTAGCGGAAATTAACCTTTTAAAAAATAAAATTACAAATTAAACACAATCACAAACAATTATCTAAAGAGATAAGGGAAGAGATACTTGCAAACCAATTTTTCAAGTGGTTCGACAATCGCACCTCGCGGCCTACGTCCACCCCTCAAGAACACCTCTTGAGGATTTCTTTACTCCGATCTACTTCATGGGTGTAGACCAAACCGTTACAAGAGCCTCCAATCTCTCCCAAAGAAGAAAACCTCTTCTTTGCAATCAAGGGTTACTAACCCTCACTCTTTACAAATTGATTTGAATACAAATTGAAACTCTCTAAATAGAGCGGATAATACAAATAAAGCTCACTACAATTTTGCTCTCTCAAGAAATACAAATGAAAGATTTTGAACAAATTGATAAACTCACACAACTAGGGCTCAAATGATAATGTTTAAAGATCAAAGAGATGTGTGATCAATATTATGTTTTCCAATCAAAATCTCAACCCCAAATAGCTTGGGAAAACATGTATTTATAGGCCTTGGAAGATTATAGCCGTTAGTGGCAAGTTTGGTAATTAAAAACCCCTCTAAAAACTAGCCGTTATTGCCTTCCAGGTCGCTTCAGTCGACTGGGCCTTGAAGCAATCAACTAAGATGTGTTTACAGAGGGTTCTGCTTGAATTCTGCTCACTTCGGTCGACCGCATCGGGCCTTCAGTCGCCTGCCCCTCCCTGTTGACTAACTGACACATCTCCACTAAAATGGCCATAACTCCCTCTACAAAAATCGGATTTGCAATCCGTTTAATGTTTTGGAAACTAGATTCAAATACCTTTCCAACCATATAAGATTCAATATTTAATTATTTTCCAATTGGTTGGGGCATTGCTTTAAAGATGACCTACTTAAAATTTATTTTCAAAACTTTAACTTTTAGAATTTGTTTGAGCCCCTATGAGTGTGAGATCAAGATGTCTTACAATGATGGTCCTAGACTTCAACCAAGGATGAAATATCTTCAAGTCTTCAAGCTTGATCCTTGTTGAGCTCCTTGTAATCTTGATCTACATCAATTAAATCTTATTCACACAAAGATGTTAAAACATTGATACAATATTAATACATGAGATTATATATGAGCATAAAAATGACTATGATAATAACAAGGAATGAATCAATATGAATCATGTAATTATCATAGCATATTTGACATCATCAAAACATAATTAAATATGCCTTAATATACCTTAAGGTTAATATTTTACTATGTTGGGGCGTGACATACTATATATCTATGATTGATTGTTCTCATTACTAAATTTCTGTTGTTGTTATATATAGAATTATATATTGTTTGTACGTCAAATAACTAAACATAAATGATAACATATTGTCGCAGGGGTGGCCATTGGAGCAGGATGGCAAGTTGTTGGATATGTGAACATTTGGGTGCTACTATTTGTTTGGCATTCCTTTAGGTCTCCTAATGGGTTATAAGTTCAAAATGGGCAACATCCTACTCACACCAAAACGCCTTGTTAACTCTAACTAAAATTCTTCTTTACACAGTAAAAATAATTAATTGTGGTAATTAGGGTTTAGTCAGTTTTAGAGTACTTTTTAAGCATTCGGTCTATCAAAGAAAATATTTTAGTGAAAGTTTTCTCACATATAAAACTGTACAAAAATTAATCCCAGCGAGTTGTGATATTTCACAAAACTTTCATAACTCGTTGGGACAAAAGACTTGGAGCGAGTGACTTTTTACCTAAAAAGTTTCAATGGTGTCCTTTAACCAATAACTTTCCTTAACGAGAGATTTAATACCAAATTTCTATAATTTTATTTAATTACAAATTTGTCAATGTAATTTTTTTTATTTTTTATTTTTAGAAATTTAGTGAAAAGTCCCTCATTTTAGATTAATTAAGTTTAAAGGACACCCCATTTTTTTTTTAGGTCAAAACTCCATGGATAGTGAACGTAAACGGGTCAAATCCATATGTTTTAAAAGTTATATGAAATTTCATTGGCAGCCACTAATGCCAAAGCAAACTATGTGGCAAACTAAGACTTATACACAGCCAATTTATGCGAAATTTCACATAAATTTATGTGAAATTTCACTTAAGTAGTTCATTTTTCGCAAAAGTTCTATGAAATTTCAAATAACTTTTATGACATATGGATTTTTTACTAAAATAAAAAACGAGTTGGACCTATTCTAAAAAAAATCTATTTTAGAGGACTTTTGACTAAATTTCTCTTATAATAATTATTTTTTTTAAGAGTTAATCTGGAATTGTGATAAAATTTACCATCTTTGACAATACAGGAGATTTGGTGCGGAATGATACTCGGAACATCTTTACAGACGTGCGTCTTCTTGTGGATGATTTACAAAACAAATTGGAAGGAAGAGGTAACTATTACATACCATACATTTGTTTTACAGTGTATGGAGAAAAAAACTGATCATAATTGGATGTCCACGAAAAGCACAGTTATACACAAAACTCAAAACACCCATGATATAATAATCTTATATTGTGAATAAAATTCCATGTATGGGTTTACTAAACTAATTAACATACTAAGTTTGTGGTGAGTGCTGGCTTCTATTGCTGGAGACAGAATTTTAAAAAAAATAAAATAAATAAAATAAAAATGGGGAGGTGAAGCCGTCACCCAAACAGACGAAGAAGAAAAATGAAGAGTGTCCAGAACATGCATGTGTGAAAACAAATCAGGAATTTGGGGAAAATTCAACCAAAAGTCAAGAAATTTAATTGTTGAATCACCCCTTCTACAAAGCCACTTTTCTATAAGGCTTCAGGGGAAAAATTTGTTGCTGCAAATGTTTTTCCTGAGTACATTTTTTTTAAAGCATTCCATTGCTTTTATAAATATATGTGACTATGTGAGTAAACATCAGTTCTCTGGTTCATTGGCATTTACCCACGGGCTTCTCTAATTGACGTTTGTGTGAAACGTGCAATAAACATTTTCTTCAAACTTGCACTCCCTCTGTCTCATATTTTGAGTCTTGTATTCCATTTTAAGATGTCTCAAAATTAGTGTCCATTTTCCTAAATTGGTATATAAGTTTTAAGTACTTTCCAGTTTTACGTAACCAAAACTACCCTTCTTTGAAATGTACACTAAGACAAAACTAAAAAAGTTGTAATAATTAGGGACAATTATGGAAAGTGGGTATAGATTCTTTTTGCCCCATCAATAAGTTGAGTTCTCAAAGGTGGACTCAAAATTAGGAGTGTGTTATAAAACTAATAATAAATCAAGCACACAAACAAAGGGACACAGATATTTCAGGTGGTTCGGTAATTTGCCTACGTCCACTGCGGAGGGAGTTGTATTATTACCTGAGGGAATGGTATATCTCAGGCACTTGAACTATCAGCGTATTACAACACACTAATATTTTCCTCACTTTCTCTCTTTCTCTTCTCTGGATCTCTAACTTTCCTTTACGTATTTTCAATGTGTATGTTCTATTTGTCAAACTCAACAATTTATAGAGCTTAATCCCAACATCATCAATAAATGTGCATGACAAAGCATGCTATAGGATTTGTAGCCTTTTTGACATTTTGCATGTCATCTACTATTTGTAATGCATGCTTAAAGTGGACATTCAATTACTTTCATAACACTCCCCCTTGGATGTCCATCTTTAAAATAATACTTCTTGTGAATCGATTGATCCCCCTCATTTTAGCATGAGTTTAATTTCTTTATGAAAGTTCTTGGAGTCGGTGCATCCCAATGTTATACACTAGCTTCTTGAATGTTGAAGTTGGTAATGCCTTGGTGAATAAATCTGCAAGATTGTCAATGGAACGTATCTGCTGAACATTGATTTCACCTTCCTCTTGGAGCTCATGTGTATGGAAGAATTTTGGTGAGATGTGCTTAGTCCTATCACTTTTAATGAATCCCCCTCTAATTTGTGCCACACATGCAGCATTATCTTCATAGAGTGTTGTCGGGATATCTTTGATAGACGATAAGTCACATGATTTTCGAATATGCTGGATCATGGATCTCAACCAAACACATTCACGACTGGCCTCATGCAGTGCAATGATTTCAGAATGATTTGAAGAAGTGGCTGTCAATGTTTGCTACACAGATCGCCATGAGATGGCAGTATTGCCACAAGTAAATACATAGCCTGTTTGAGATCGAGCCCTGTATGGATCAGAGAGATAACCAGCATCGGCATATCCAACTAATGGTGATTTGGATCCTTTTGAATAAAATAATCCCAAATCAATTGTACCACGAAGATAGCGAAAAATGTGCTTGATACCATTCCAATGTCTTCGAGTTGGAGTTGAGCTAAATCTTGCAAGCAGGTTTACCGAAAAAGCGATATTTGGCCGTGTATAATTTTTCAAATACATGAGAGCACCAATAGCGCTTAGATATGGTACTTCAGGACCAAGTAGCTCTTCGTTATCATCATGAGGACGATAGGGATCCTTCTTTACATCAAGTGATCGGACTACCATAGGAGTACTCAATGGATGAGCATTATCCATGTAGAAACGTTTCAAAACTTTCTCTGTATATGAGGATTGATGTAAGAGAATTCCTTCGGGGAAATGCTCGAGTTGTAATCCGAGACAAAATTTTGTCTTTCCGAGATCTTTCATCTCAAATTCCCTTTTCAGATAATCAGCTGTTCTTGTGAGCTCTTCGGGAGTTCCAACAAGATTAAGATCATCAACATATACTGCAATGATTGCAAAACCGGATTTTGATCTCTTGATGAAGACGCATGAACATATAGCATTATTTATATATCCTTCTTTCAATAGATATTCGCTCAAGCGATTATACCACATGCGTCCGGATTGCTTTAATCCGTATAGAGATCTTTGCAATTTAATGGAGTACATATCTCGTGGTTTTGACTTACATGCTTCAGGCATGTTGAATCCTTCGGGGATCTTCATATGTATATCACTATCCAGTGATCCATACAAATATGCTGTAACCACGTCCAGTAAGCGCATATCAAGTTCTTCAGACATTAATAGGCTTATCAAAAATCGAAATGTAATTGTATCCATTACCGGGGAATATATTTCATCGTAATCGATGCCAGGTCTCTGTGAGAAACCTTGTGCTACAAGTCTGGCCTTGTATCGCACAATCTCATTTTGCTCATTACGTTTCCGTACAAATACTCATTTGTACCCAACGGGATTTACATCTTCAGGTATAAGGACTATAGGCCCAAACACTTCTCATTTTTCTAATGAGTTTAACTCAGTTTGTATGGCCTCTTCCCACTTTGGCCAATCAATTCTATGTCGACATTCTTCCACATTTTGTGGTTCAGGATCCTCATCACTTTGGGTGATGTCTAGTGCTACTGTAAAGGCAAATATGTGATCAATGATCGTGTCATTACGATCCCACATATTTCCAGTGGACATATAGTTTATCGAGATCTCTTTATTGTCAAATACTTGTGCCTCTTTATGGGCTACTTGTTCCTCTCCAGGGGAACTCTGTTGACCACCGTTGGATTTATCAAGTATTTCTATAGCGCTCTTTGAGATCTCTGTATGAGTTTCCACTTTGTTAATATGTCCTTTTATTTTCCTCTTCCGAGGAACCTTATCCTTGGCACCACTAGGTCTACCACGTTTCAGTCGTGCCATAGACTCAAATACTGCTGTACTACCAGATTGTCCTCTTGGGACTTCAATTCTTGCTGGAGTGTTTACAGCCGGTATATGTGATTTTATCACTTTCTTTGCATCAGTGAATGCATCAGGCAATTGATTTGCAACCTTTTGCAAATGAATGATCCTTTGAACTTCAAGTTCACATTGATTGGTACGAGGATCAAGATGAGACATTGCCAATGTAATCCAAGAAATTTCATGCTGAGCTTCAAGCTTCAGCTTTTCTCCCCCTAATGGTGGGAATACGGTCTCATCAAAATGACAGTCTGCAAACCGTGCAGTAAAAAGATCACCAGTTAGGGGTTCAAGATATCTTATTATAGATGGTGAATCAAAACCAACGTAAACTCCAAGGCGTCTCTGAGGACCCATTTTTGTGCGTTGTGGGAGTGCAATAGGAACTTGCACAGCACAACCAAAAACTCGTAGATGGGAAACATTAGGTGGTTGTCCAAATACAAGTTGTAAAGGGGAGTATTCATGATAAGAAGTTGGTCTAATCCGAATTAATGATGCAGCATGTAATATGGCATGACCCCAAGCAGATGCAGGTAGTTTTGTTCTCAAAAGTAAGGGTCTAGCAATCAACTTGAGACGTTTGATAAACGACTCAGCTAAACCATTCTGTGTATGCACGTGAGCAACGGGATGTTCAACATGAATTCCTATTGACATGCAATAGTCATCAAATGCCTTGGATGTGAACTCCCCAGCATTATCAAGACGTATAGTTTTGATAGGAAAATCAGGAAATTGTGCTCGTAATCGAATAATCTGAGCCAGAAGTCTCGCAAATGCAGTGTTGCGAGATGAGAGTAGTCACACGTGTGACCATCTAGTAGATGCATCAATAAGAACCATGAAGTAATAAAATGGTCCAGATGGTGGATGAATTGGTCCACATATATCTCCTTGAACACGTTCTAGAAATGTAGGAGATTCCACAGTGATCTTTGAAGGAGATGGTCTGATAATTAATTTACCTTGTGAGCAAGCAGTACATGGATTGTCTCTTGGCAGAAGAATCTTCTGATTCCTTAAAGGATGTCCATGTGAGCCCTCAATGATTCTTCGCATCATTATTGCTCCAGGGTGACCAAGTCGGTCATGCCAAAGTACAAAAAGTTTTGGGTCTGATTTTTTCTGGTTTACCACAGCATTTGATTCAATTGCTCTAATCGTCGTTTGATATAACCCAGAATCTTGATCAGGGAGTTTCTTCAAGACCTGTTTCTTATTTGAGACAAGAGAGGTAATACAAAGATATTCTACACTATTCTCAGTAATGGTCTCAATATGGTATCCATTTAAGCGAATATCTCTGACACTAAGCAAATTTCTTTTGGATTTGCTAGAGTACAAAGCATTATTGGAATGAATTTTTGTTCCCTTTGACAAACTAATACTAGCCCTTCCAGATCCTTCAATAAGATTTGCTGTGCCTGATATTGTGTTTACATTTGCTGCAGCTAGTTTTAAGTTCAAGAAATATTTCTTGTCACGAAGAATTGTGTGTGTAGTTGCACTATCCACTAGGCATATATCTTCACTGTTCATCTTTGAAATCTATCAAATAATAAGATTCATAAGTACTAAGAAATTATTTTATTCATCACAAGAAGATCATACTCCACAATACAACATAATACCAGCATACAAAATACAACATAGAATTATAGTAGAAACACATAACATTATTCATTTTTGGACACTTCCATCACCAATCAAGTGATCAATTTTTCCATCAGAATCTGCGAAAAAATCTGCCATATCCAAATGGGTTATATCCACTGGACCATCATAGTCAGCAAAATGGGTCTCTATCTCTTTACCCTTTCCCTTTATGGAGCCTTGGTAGAGATCAACCAAATGCTTTGGCGTATCACAGCGACGCGCCCAGTGCCCTGTCTTGCCACACCGGTAACAGAGTTCATCGTCTCTCTTGGGAGGCCTTTGAATACCTTTTCCCCTTTTGTTCCTGTTCCACTTTTGGTGGTACGGTGTTGCATTTTATGGTTATGACCACCACGGTTCCATTTGTAATTTCTTCCACGACCTCGTCCTTGGCTATTTCTATATCTACCTCCACGTCCACCTTTCTGCCTATGAGGCACATTTACATTTACTTCAGGGAATGTAGTTCCATTGGCTTCAGGCAATGGATTGGAACCGGTTGGACGTAACTGATGATTTTTCATCAGCAAATCATTGTTTTGTTCAGCCACAAGGAGACAAGATATCAGTTCTGAATACTTTTTAAATCTGCGCTCTCGATACTGCTGCTGTAGGAGCATATTCGAGGCGTGGAATGTAGAATAAGTTTTTTCTAATTTTTCTTCATCAGTAATTTTTTCTCCACACAATTCAAGGATAGAAGTAATTTTAAATAGTGCGGAGTTGTATTCAGAAACTGTTTTGAAATCCTGAATCCTCAGGTTTATCCAGTCATATCTTGCTATTGGAAGAATTACATCCTTTTGGTGGTCATACCTTTCTCTCAAATTTTTCCAGAGCACTGAAGGGTCATCTACTATGAGATACTCATATTTCAGCTCTTCATGTAAATGGTGTCGAATTATAACCATGGCTTGAGCCTGTTCCCGTGGGGATGCATCATTTTCCTCATCGATTGTTTTTCCAAGATTTTCATAAATTAGATAAGTCTTCATGTCTTTGGCCCAAAATAAATAATTATTCCCAGAAATATCAAGGGCAACAAATTTAAGAGCTTGGAGGTTTGCCATATTTCAGAATTCTGAGGATATAAGAAAGATAAATTATCATTTAGGATTAGATAAATAAAATAAACGAATATTTAAGCATTACTATAAGAGATAAGGAGAGTGAAATTTATTACATATATGGATATCCAAATTTGTTATATATTTTACCTTTGAGAAGCGTGTACCTGTCTATAGCTATAAGTATATAACTTAGATTGTATAGAAATTGAGTATAATATGCGTGCGCATATATGTATATATAAACTTTAATAAAAGTTACTCAATCGTGTGGTAGCATAGTGGTGGGGACTGAGGACTTTAGACCTTGAGGTCCCGGGTCCGAACCTGGCTATCCACGATTGTTTTGTAATTTTTTTTTTTTTTTTCATTATCTTTTTCACAGATTTATTCACCATCTCTTTAAGAGATATGTATATATATATATATATATATATTCCATTCAATAATGGTCAGACAATCACGCGGTAGCCGAGAGGTGGGAACTAAGGACCTTAAAATCTTTAATTCCTACGGTCTCCGGTTCGAATCTGGCTGTCCGTGATTGTTTTTTTTCTTTTTTCTTTTTTTTCATTAACTCCTTTAGGAGTTGTCTCTAATTTATCTGTGATAAATTTTATCACTTCTTCTTTAAGAAGTCAATTTATTATCTCCCCAGGAGTCTAACTTTTCAAGAAGTCCATTTATTATCCCCCAGGAGACTAACTCTTTAAGAAGTCCATTTATTATCTCCCCAAGAGACTAACTCTTTAAGAGTATAAAACCAACTTTTGCAAGCAGTTCATTTATTTATTTATTTTTTCTTATGGCTTCTTTTAGAGGACTATCCATAATAACTTCTTCAGAAGTTTGCAATAAAATCTTCTTGGAAGGATTATAACCTCTTCAAGTGTTCATACATATGTACGTAGAAATATAAAATAAACATAGTGTACATATATTGTCAATATCAAAATTAATATCCTTACCCTTTGATATTATCAACTCAGTTGGTATAGGCTCGTGCTATTAACGTGTTATAAAACTAGTAATAAAACTAATAATAAATCAAGCACACAAACAAAGGGACACAGATATTTCAGGTGGTTCGGCAATTTGCCTACGTCCACTGCGGAGGGAGTTGTATTATTACCTGAGGGAATGGTATATCTCAGGCACTTGAACTATCAGCGTATTACAACACACTAATATTTTTCTCACTTTCTCTCTTTCTCTTCTCTGGATCTCTAACTTTCCTCTACGTATTTTCAATGTGTATGTTCTATTTGTCAGACTCAACAATTTATAGAACTTAACTCCAACATCATCAATAAATGTGTATGACAAAACATGCTATAGGATTTGTAGCCTTTTTGACATTTGACATGTCATCTACTATTTGTAATGCATGCTTAAAGTGGACATTCAATTACTTTCATAACAGAGTGACAATTTTTTACACGACAACACGTTTTACTGAAACAACCCGATTATGACACGACAGATTAAATTTAAAAAGTTAAATTTTTTTTTTATTATTGAATAGTACTCAAAGCTAAAAATCAACTCAAACCACGCAATCCGTTTATGACCCTATTATGACTCGTTTAACCCAAATTGTCACCCCTACTTAAATTATGAGACGGAGGAAGTATTAGTAACAATTTTTAAAACATTAAAAAAAAATCCCTCATCTACCTGGCCCGTCCTATACAATTCTATTTAAACATCATCTCAGCTTTGGCACTGCTCGAGAAAATTTGGTGTCGGATTGAAACGCAAGCAACAATAACAAATTCTAATAGAAATATTAAAGAATACAAAGATTTAATGTGATTTGACACAGCGTTTAGTGTACCTAGCTTTTCCTAGAATAAGATGCAATTGTCAAAAGCACAATTTTTTGTAATAACAATGCTACATGCACGGAATGATCAATGTCCTCTATTTCGGTGGATCCCACGGGTACAAGGCATGAATTCCACCGAAATAAAAGGCACCAATCATTCGGTGCCCAAGACTCAAGTCTTTCTGTAATTGCTCCAAATTGTTTAATGAAATTGAAAGCCCAATCACAATTAGAAGCCGAATCACAATCCCCAAACTGTGGCTTTATAGCTAGGATGTTAACGGGTGGGCAACCTCTCCCAAACCCATCCCATTTGACATATACTTCTTGAGAATTTCAACAAAGATCACCGAGCGAAAGAAAAGAAGTTTGTAAACGTGGGCTACCTGGAGCTTTTAGGGAGAGAGAGCCCATAGGACAGACTGCCATAGCAACATCCTATCATTATTTACACTTTTAGAAGTAATATTAGTCTCATCAATTCACAGTAAGTCCGCTCAAGTTACTTTTGACGAATCCAAAGTATTTACCTGTTAAAGTTTCACATTAAGTTCCTAATTTCATTGACAGTTACTCTATAGCGAGGCAAACAAATAATTTTGTAAAAGCTATATGTAATTCCAGTGATCGGCACTCTCAACTATATTACGTTTACCTGAACTATTTTAATATTGATTATAACAAATGGGGTTGAGGTTTCATGCCTGCCAAACACATACCATCTAACACAAATCTTTAAACTTCCCAAGAATCATGTTCCTGTCAACTACCAAAGGTTTCAAGAGAGCGGAGCATTTGTTAGCAGTTGGTTGTGTGCCTCAATCTGATATAATTACACATAAAATAAAATATATAAAAAAATAATAATAATAATTAGTGATTGGTATGTGAATTATTTGATAGGTTAAACAAACAATTCCCTAGTGGAAATAATAATACCATGTTTGATCCAAGGTTGACAGGCAGAGCATATACGGTATTAAAAAAGCATTCCAGCAATCAAACTAGAAACCTACTTCGCGAATGGAGAAAGCTAAAGAGCCTCTTCTGACCACCACATACGATGTTCATAAACCAGATCATTTGGTAGAATTAAGTGAGATAGTTGATGGTGAAGACATCAAGCTTATTAATGGAGTTAAAGATTTTCTCACAGAATTCTCTGTTGAGTCAAATAAAAACTATGGACCATCCGGCCATCTTCACCCTCATTTGCCAAAACTCTCTCGGTTCCGTTACTCAAGTGTTCGCAGGCCACGTTGGGAAAAATAAACTCGCCGCCTTCTCTGTTGAAGACACTTATTGCTCGATTCTCTTTCACCATCATGGTACTCTCTCTCTCTCTCTCTCTCTCTCTCTCTCGATCTCGATCTCGATCTCGATCTCGACATGTGAGGCATCTCATGCAAATATCTTGTAGCCTTTATAATTTATTCAAACCTTTTCTTCATATTTTTTCGGCACAAGTTTTGAGAGCCATTGGTCAGACCCCTGAGATATTGAACGCTGCAGGGACTGCAGTCTTGATGATTCCACAACTATTTGCTTTTGCATTTAACTTTCCGCTCTCGAAATTTCTACAGGCACAGGGTAAATTCATGGCAATGGCAGTTACAGCAGGTGTGACGATGATTCTGCATATTTTCTTCAACTGGCTCTTGGTGCTCAAGTTAGGTTGGGGTCTAGAGGGTGCAGCATTGGTTTTAAATGCGTCCTGGTGGTTCATTGTGGCGGCTCAGTTCTTGTACGTCTTGAGTGGGTCTTGTGGTCGAGCCCGGTCTGGATTATTGTGGAAGGCCTTCCAGAATTTGAGAGAATTTTTTATATAATCTCTTGCATCAGCTATAATGCTCAGGTGAGACTACTAACTAAACTTTATTGACATCAAATGTGTCATTTTACTGGATAATTGTTGGGTGTTTGTAGGTGATTGGCTCTCAAGATATTGAAAGACATAATTTTAGATGATTTAAGAATTGTTAAACCATCTGTACGAGAAATTAGTTCTTAAGCAGGCAAAGCAATTATTTTCTCGCTTTGTTCATGCACTCTAATGGTGGATTTTGATTTCACCCTAAGATTACTAATAATCTCAATATTTTACAACGTATTATTCATGGATTATTTATTAAATTATGGGCCTCACTAGATTTAGAATCCACCCAAATTGGAAATAGGGTGGATTCTAACTCCTGGGTGGGAGGTGGTGTTCTAAAATTTTAATGGGATCTTGGTTTAAGTTTCTCATAATACCTAAATTATCCTTACATTTGTGAAAGGCGTTTCAAATATTGCAATTAATGCCATTAGATGTCTTAGGTCATGAAGGATACAATTAGTTTTGACGTGGAAAACTTTTCCTCTCCTCCTTGCTTGGCCAAACTCATAGCGACTTAATTCTCCATTGTTGCTCCAAAAGCTTTTTCGCTTTAAAAAAATCACACTACATAATCTCTCCCTTCCCTCTATATATTTTGCATTGTATTGGTTTTGAACGCTTTGGAGGATAATTAAAGCTTTCTTGTGTTAGTATTCAAAAAGATTTATGTGCATTAAAAACTGTTGAATCATGTTTTTAAGTCTAAAGTAGTATGTGACAAGTTTAAATTGTTTATAGATACCAAATAAGGGAAACTATGTCTAAATTTTCTACAATTTTAGAAAGAAGCTCTATTTTTTTGTTCTCTTTATTGATAATGTCTAACTTTATTGTTTAGCTCATCATGTGTCTTAGTCTAAAAGGGCAGTCTTAGGTATTTAGCAATACTCCCGAGTCCTGATTCATTTTTCTTGTCCCAACTAAACATTAGATTCTAAATGTAGTTAGGACTCCACTGGTGAACCAAAAACTCTGTCGGGATTCAGATTCCTAGTAATGTAATTACTAATTTAATAATTCCTAGTTATCAAAATCAAGCTAAATTAATACATGAACCAAACTGGCCGCAAAGGGTAACAAATTTATTACCAAATATTGACAACAATCCAATCAAACGAATCCATCTACAAGAGGAAAAGGTCAACACTAGGAATGTCCAAATAAAAAATCGCCGTGCTGGCCCCTGCCCCGATTACGTACTTGGCTAAAGTACCATGATTCATATTGGGAATTATTTGGAGAATTTGTACAATGATTATATACTTGGATTTGAGATGGATTTTATCTCTTAAGCATATTCGCTCAATACTATGTTTTACTCTTTCATATTAGTGTTAAATGGCATTGGTTAGCCTCTCTGTTTTTTTCTTTTGAGTTGTATGGTAAACTATCAAGATTGATTTTTTTGTTTTTTTTTTTTTTTTTTTTTTTTGGGGTGGGGGGGTGTGTGGAGTGGTCAATTTTTCTAATTAGTTGAGGCTTACGGAGCTGGAGAAGGAGTTGGTACAGAGGACTCCATGCCAACTCCGCCCTATTGTCATTCCTAGTTAACACGCACAAATTCACGAAGTTGTTACTCTAAGACTGATTCATGTTTTCCACTTGTAAAGTGGGGAATCTTTTTACCATTACACCAAATAATAGCCTTTCCTCCAAGTGATTTTAATTTTTGTGCAGCTTAGAGTTTTGGTATTTTATGATGACACTTGTCTTCGCTGGATATTTAACGAATACAGAGATATTGATGGATGCTTTGTCCGTATGGTGAGTACATAACATTACTCAGTTGTCTTGGAAATAGTAATCTGTCTATGCACACTCATCAACGGAAGCATATAGTTTAAGAGGTAATCGTGAGATTTATACAAATGCTTATAATGTTGCAGCATGAACATAGTGGGCTGGACAGTGATGGTGGCTTTGGGATTCAATGCAGCCATAAGGTCTCACATCAACAAAAAAAACTCTACAGAGTCTAAGCTTCCACATCTAACAAAAACAGATAAAATTCGTAGCAAGAACTGTCACTGATAAATCGAAATTTGGATAATTTTGCAGTGTGAGTGTCGAATGAACTAGGGGCAGAGCACCCAAGAACAGTAAAGTTCTCGGTGGTGGTGGGTACAATAACATCGTATCTTTTTGGTCTCCTACTCGCACTCATTCTGATCATCAGTCGGAAGCACTACCCAGGCTTATTTTCAAACAGCTTGGAAGTCCAAGATATCGTGTATGAGATCACACCATTGCTAGCACTTAGCATTTTTGTCAATAGTGCTCAACCTGCTAGCTCTGGTATCTTATGATTAACTTGAAGTTGGGCATATATATTTACTTAGACACTCTTCTTTAAATTAAAATTTGTGGTATATGGTTGCAGGGGTAGCCATTGGAGCAGGTTGGCAAGCTATTGTTGCATATGTGAACATTGGATGTTACTATTTAGTTGTTCCTTTGGGTTTCATACTCCGCTACACGTTTCAAATGGGTGTCAGGGTAAGTCCCTTCTCTCTCTAATTGATATTTTGTCAATACAATAAGATTACTGATGACCCTTGGACATGAAAATTCAGGGCTCGCATGGTAACGTTTCCTGTTTTGAGTTTTCAGTTTTTTAAAAACGAAAACCAGTTTTGGTTTTTCTTTTTTTGAAAAAAAAAACAAAAACTTGTTTGGTAACATTGTTGATTTTTTTTTTTTAAAAACAAAAACAGGAAACTCAAAATGACTTTTTGTTGTTTTCATTTTTTACCCAAAATTTGAAAACGTTTTTTAAAAACAAAAAACAAAAACGTTACCAAACGTGTTTTCAATTTTCGTTTTCTAAAAAACGAAAACAAAAACAGAAAACAGAAAACGACAACGTTACCAAACGAGCCCTCATATTATATCTATGGGCACTATATATGAATAACAATTCTGCTGCTTCAACACCATTGAGAATTTTCAGGGAATTTGGTATGGAATGCTATCAGGAACTGCCCTACAAACCTTCGTCCTCTTTTGGATGATTGTTAGAACAAACTGGAATAAAAAGGTGAAAACGCTTACATAAAACTCCCTTGATATTGTTTACATGCGCCATCTATTGCCTATTGGTAGGCAAAATATATTAATTTGACGACTTCTAGTGAAGGCTTTTAGCAAAGTAAAATATTACACTGTTCGTATATGCAGTGGGGAGGGGAAACAGATGCCAAAGTGTACGATGAAGAGAAACATACCGAACCTAGAAATCCTACAAAACTCAACTATCAGAAGTGAAGGAACAAAACGTTTGATCAAAATGATTTCATTGGTGAGCTGCAGTACTTGAAGAACCAAATTTTCATCAAGATTTTATGGCCATTTGGCTGCAGGATTTCTTTTGTATTTAGTGTTATGTATGCTTTTAAATCTTATATTCAAAAACACCAAAGTAAAAACAAGTTGTGAAATGAGCCAATTTGTCGTTCACTATGTTCCAAGCAGATCTCGCTGGTATTGGATAATTGTTTAGATGAGTTGACTGTGCTTATAGCAAACATTGTCTTCAATTCATATATCTGAGATAGGGGCAATACACTGAACCTGAAGTTGCAGCGGTGACCAATGAAGAGCTCCATTCCTTTAATCTAATACGAGTACGCGACAGTGTTCTAAAAATCCTCCTAAGCCTCCGCCTAGGCCCTAGGCCTTGCCCAACCGCCTGGATTTTCACCTAATTCTTGCAAAAATCCCACAGGGATTTAGGCCGGCCTAGACCTCCTAAGCCGGTCCAGAAGGCCGCCTAGGCCTAGGCGGCCCAAGAGGCCTAGGGGTGGAATTGTTATTTCTTGAAATAATAACAAGGGCAAAACATTAATAATCCCCTAAGTCACCACACCACAGTCGTTCATTCAATGGACTACCAAGATTAAGAGAAAGAGAGACTGAAGACGACTCACGAGAACTTCATGAAGTCGATTTTATATCTGATGAGGATACAGAAGATGAGGGTGATGAGGAGTATGAGTTTGAGTTTGATAGAGAGAGAGACTATTGGAGCAATATGGAGAAGAAGAGTTGGAAGCTTAATTTGTTGGTAAGCATCAATTTAAATTACGCAGTTGATAGTTGATAATGTGACTTTTTTTCCATATTGATCTATTAGAAATGTTTCCGTATAATTAATTTTGCTTTAAAATACTAGGCCTCCGCCTAGGCCCCTAGGCCACCCCTCGCGGCCCGCCTACCGCCTAGGGATTTTTAGAACACTGGTACACGAGTCGAGCTCGAAACCACATTTCAAGCTCGTTTGATAAATGAGCCAGGCCTAATCAGACTACGGGGTTAGCTCGATTAAGGCTCACAAACATGATCCTAATTTAAACAATCGTTAGCTAAATATTTAGGGGACATTACAACACCATCAGTTACTCGTAATTGACCACCAAATCTCATCTCAACTCAAATAAAACATCCATACTTGATCTTCACCAAAAGCCTCACCAAAAAAAAATCCACCAAGTTAATCAAAACAAATCAACAAAACACAATAGAAGCTCAAAACCAGTAGTAAAAGCATTCACGAAATGCAATAATATATGATTTGCAAGAAAAGTCAATGGAAACAAGTTCAAATTCCATATAATCCATAACCCAGATTGTAACATTGATCAGAATAAGTTCAAAAATATCACAAAAAAAAAAGTACAGTACCAAAATCGAAACCCTAATGACTAGAATGAAAACCAAACCTAAGCGGTGAGGACAACGGCACCACCGGCCTCCTTAATCTTCTTCTCGGCGATCTTCGAGACGAGCTTGGCCTTGACAACGATGGGCTGAGTGCTAGGCAACACGCCCTTACCCAAAACCTTGAAGTACCCGAACTGGGTTACGTCGATCAAGGGGGCCTTGTCCGGGGAAGCCTTGTCCTTGGCGTCCTGAGGTACCAGTGACCATAGCTTGTCGATGTTGACGATCGGACAGTGGAACTTGTTCCGCAGCTTGTGGAAGTACCTCATGCCGACCTTCCCGAAATACCCGGGATGGTACTTGTCGAAGAGGATACGGTGGTGGTGCAAACCTCCGGCGTTACCGCGGCCGCCGGGATGTTTTCTGTGTTTTCCGATGCGGCCGTGGCCGGCGCTCACGTGACCTCTCTTCTTGCGGTTCTTCCTGAGCCGGGTTGTCATGGCTGCTCTCTCTCTCTCTCTCTCTCTCTCTGTGGATCTGGGCGGCTAGGGTGTGTTATAGGATAGTAGTAGAGAGAGAGAGTTTTTTTTTTTTTTTTGGTTTACTGTTTTGTCCACTAGGGTTTTGCTTAATTACTGCTACGGGCCAGGATCATATCATAGGTTAAAAAGGAAAAAGAAAATGGGTTTTTGCAGCCTGGCCCAAGTTTTCTTTGAGATGCCATTAGTGTTGGCTTGCAAGAGCCCATTGAGTCATAGCTTCGGCTTCTAGATTCAATAGCAAAAAATTACTTTTGATCAGAAGTTGGTAAGGCGGGAAGGCCAATAGCAAATTTCTTCATTTGAGTTATATTTGTTTGCAATTGAATTGTAAAATCTAGTTTGCTAAAGAGTACTATTTTAGCTTTAAAGTTCCATAATCCCTTATAAACTCGAGATATTGTTGGCAAACACCCTCTTAACTGGAGATTAGGAGAGAGAATTAAAACATGTTAACTGCATATACCCAAAAGAAAATTTAATTAGATGAGTATATAGTTTTTTTTTTTTTCCACAAAAAAATATTTCTAAAAACCACTAGTTGATTACTTTTGCATTGTACCAGATCCTTTTGGGATCTGCCAGAAATTTTTTTTAAAAAAAATTAATAATAAATAAATAAAAGATATACTTATTCTTTCCTAAAACACATTGATTTGGAAACTTATCATCAGCCATGAAGATATGTGCTTGCTCATAATGCATGAATGCCACCAAAATTTAAGATGAGACATTTGTTCCATAATCTTGGAGGCAAAAGATTGAAGAAAAACAAAAGGCATTGCTTGGTTTGAGAATCAACAAAGCTGCAGCCAGCTTGCGCAGACGCATTCAAAGAACTTGTTGAAATAAACAAACTAATACCAGGATTAAGAATAATCACATAAGTTCATATCCCCACATATCTATTTCACAACAAATGAGCATAAAAACACATATACAATATAACAATAACCCAAACTAAGAAATGTATACATGTTACAAATTACAATCCGATAGGCACAAATTGAGTTTCTTTTGTATGCTTCAGCTCTGAATAAAGAGTGCAGCCCCAACCAAAGCCATCCATAGTGCAAAAGCTAGCCAGAATGCTCGGTTCTTCTCCCAACCAATCGGAGGTCGCCACACCAGAAAGTCACCTATATAGTCTCTGCTAGATGGGAGCTGGTTGGTCGTCGACCCACTTCTCCTTTCATCCCTGTCCTTGTATTTATCACTCCATGTCCCTGCATAACTGTTAATTCGCAAATACGGAAATTCATCACCGTACTTTGAATTGCTCAAAGCCACAGCAAATAGGATCTCACAGAATGCCAACCTGATATACTCCATATGCATACTAAAACATTCCTAATTAGAGAATAAAGAGTGAAATATGACTCGTGAATATTCTTTCTCGAGGTCACGAACAGATAAGGACATTCAGATAAACCTTAAAAGGTATATGACATCAAAAAGGACATTCTGGATTATGTTTTGGAGGAAAAAGGGCGAACTGGGGGATAAATTCAGTGGACATGACATGCTTTAGCACGCGGGCATCCGAGAAGTGGCACAAGAATCGTTCTAGTGTCACTGAAGTCTTCGCTACCCCAGTTAAAGACATTATACAATTGTCTTGAAGTTGAATGCCCACAAATATGCCACTAACTCTAATAAGCATCCAAAGACATGAGGTAATTCTGCTGAAGAGCCACAATTATGAGTCTATGACGCATCTCAAACGGTATCATATTCTAGGTCTGCCCCTTGACAATTGCTGTAACAGCACATATAATTCTTCGGTGACCTAGGACTATGATGAATATCAAACAAAGAGAGGTGTTTTCCTTAGGCTTTGTTTGGTTCATAAAGGAAAACGATGAGGAAATAAGAAAGAAAACAAAATAACTTGAGAAAAAAAATAACGGTAAAATGCATTTTGCACCCTCAAACTATACCCTGTTTGGCAGTTTGGTCCCTAAACTTTTTTTTTATTTTTTTATTTTTTTGCATTTTGGTCCCTCAACTAACATTTCGTGGCACTTTGCCCTTTCCGTCATTTTTAGTCGTTAAAAGTGACGAGAAAAGCATTTTAATGCCTTTTTTTGGTCATTACATATACACCCCCTGTACTTAGACCATTATTCACTTTGCACCATGTACTTCATTTGTATCCCTAATATCCCCTGTACTTTGGACTAAAGTGAAACTGTTAGTAAATTAGTTAAATTTAACAGGCAAAAGCCTACATAGGTCATGTTTGACAACAACTTTTGAAGTTCATAAAAAATTATGAAACTCCAAAAGCTAAAATAAAACATATAGAAAAATGACCTCTCCAATTGCAATTGGCCAAAAGCTACCTTCAACAATTTTGACCAATCACAATTTTTATGATTTAATTACATAAGAAAAAGAAGCTGCCAATCGGTCCACAAGGGGTATTGTTGAGCACTTTAATAGATTTCTATCTTTTATTGAGCTATGCTACTTGGTGGATGGTTGTACCCCATGATTTTCCATGTCTAATAAAACTCCCTTTGATTAACCAAAAAATAAAACAATGAAAAAGTAAAAAAAAAAAAAAAATTGTCTAAGCTATAAGGGGTGCAAATGAACTTAACCCTTTTTTCCCAACTAAAAATTGGCTTTTCCGTCACTTTTAGCCATTAAAAGTGACGGAAGTTGGAAATTGCCACAAAACGTTAGTTGAGGGACCAAAATGCCCAAAAAAAAAATTTTGTTTAGGGACCAAAGTGCCCAACAGGGTATAGTTTGACGGTGCATTTTGCATTTTACCCAAAAATTAAACATTTGGAATGTTGTGAGTCATTTCCTTTCTTTTATTCACATATTACAATTACATTTTAGAAATTTTTAAGTGTTAATATTATTTAAGCATGACAAAAAACACAAGGGAAAACACGACGGAACTTACTTTCCTTTTCCTTTTCATTTCCTTCTCTAAATCCATGAACCAAACAGAGTCATAGTGTTCTTTTATCTCTTCCTCAGTAAATCCATCAACCAAACAAAGCCTAAAGATGACAAAAATATGTGATGAAAATTTTCACACTATCACACTGCTGCAATGAGAAAACATATACAAAGGGCCGGAGTTGAGATGATGAGCCATGAAAAGGCAGTCAAACTCAATGCTACAAGTTTGTTAACCCTTCGTGTAGAATTGTGAATGATCAAAGCTGGGAAAGTGACCAAAGACAGGTTATGTAGGCACCTGCAATGCTATAAATCTGAGGAAAGCTCAACTTGTAGTCCAACAGCTAACGGCTCGCATGGTAATGTTGCGGGTTTGGATTGAAAACCGGAAACCCCAACGTTACCATGCAAACCCTAAATTAAACTTAAAAGAGCAAGAGATTAAGAAGTTAGACTAGAGACATGAAAAACAGAACAGTGAAGGATGTGCAAGTAGTAAAGAAAGAAACTGATGGATCCCAGTTAGACTGTAACATGAATTCACTCCATTCAACCACTTCATGTTCAAGTTTGTTAAAAGCACACGACACTTGCACACAACTGGTGCCCCCCACCCGAAGAAAAAGGAAGTGAGTCAACATTCAGGAGGAGCTTAGAAGAATGGTAAGATAAAAAAAAATGGTTACTTGAGAGCCGAAGTCGAAAGCCCTGTTGTAGTGGGAAACAGATGCCAAAGTTGATATATCTAGTTTTACTTGTTACACTTCTACTTTTTGTTTGTTTGTTTTTATCCATTAAGTGATTGGCAAGGTTAAGTTACCAACTACTCCAAAAGCTTAAGCTATTAGAGAATGGGCCAACAATGCATATCAAGCTTCAACACCCTCCCTCACGTGCAACCCCGACTTGCACGTGGAAAGCAAACAAACCAAACTCCATCATAGTAGAGACAAATAACAAAGTGCAAATATGCACAATAAAGCGGGGATGTAGAGTCGAACCCAGGGTCTCCCACAAACAAGGCTCTGATACCATGTAAAGTTATCAACTACTCCAAAAGCTTAAGGTGTTGGAGAATGGGCCCAACAATGTATATCAAGCTTCAACAAGCACAATTATATTAACTCTGTTGATGTCTCATTGTTCCATGCCCAATTAGTTATGTTCTTATTGGTTTATCTGCAAGTTCTTTAAGCTTTGAAATGAAATATATTTGTCCATAAAATTTAAACTTTTAAAAACCTAATACGTCGACTATAATGTTGAACAACTAAGAACTTAGCAATAGACCACTAATTAAAACTAGATTAATCAATATTTTGGAGTAACATTATATCTTTGTTATAGAATTTTGACTTTGCACCACTCATTATTTCGTTGGTTTGATTCCTTTTACATTCATTAGTTGTAATCTTAACCGAACAATACAAAAATAAAGACAATTTAGATTTTGGTTTTCTCAAGTGAGGGCTATTTAACTATAACGAACATCAAAACACAGAAAAAAGTTGAAAACGTATTTCACAAATTTTACTTAGTTCAGTTTCCGACCACCACTACGCAGAAGAAACAAAGATGAATTATTGGCTTCATCCCTGATTATTAGGGGTGTAATTTTGATTAGAAACCTTACAAAATAAAATGGTACAGAATGACACTAATGAGGTCCGGAGAAGAAAAAGAGTCACCAACAAGAACCCAAAAGGTAAATGAAGCTATTCTCCTCTGTGTTAGGATCATATACTTTGATTGGTGTGAACAAAATAGCAGTAAGGTCTCCCATGATCATTTCATGATGTATTTTTCGTGAAATATAAAACTTTAGTTCCAGAAAAAGCAGGCAAAATAACAGCAACATACTTCTCTAACGGACAAATAAAGAGGTATTGCCCTTCATTGATGTAAGTCAAGGGTTGAATTGAAGGTTGGGAAGTTAGAAATTCTTACACCAAAAGATACAAGCATGCAAAAGGAGGATGCAGCCAGAAAGATAACTGACCGAAGGGTATTGTGTGTTTTAGACATCAATTTTATTATTTCTTCTTTACAGAATTATATCGACATCATATTTAGTTTTACCATAGGGATATTGTGATGTCCCACTCCCACATTGGTTAAATAAAAAGAGTATGGCTGGCTTATATAACACCACAAGCCTTGCTACTAGTAACTTGGGCTTAAGCATTTTAAGGGCCAATGTGGCAGGCCGCAGGCCAATCAAGTTGTTAGTCCAGTGGACCACTTGGGGCGTTAATAGATTGTGAAAACCGGTCCTACATTGGAAAAATAGAAAATGTTTGTCTGATATATGCAGAACCAAAGTGGGCCACTACTATCAACTTGTGCACAAGCATTTTGGGCCATGTTGTGGGTCCTTTCTTCAGTTTGCTGGGCTAGCAGGCTTGGGGCGTTACAGACACACTTGAGTTGATTGTCTATCGGTTCGAAACACTATGTATGGGTGTTGTGTTCAGCTGTATCTGCACCGAAACTTATACCTGAGTGCTTGAAACATAGCTTGATGTAATACTCTTGTAAGGCCCAGCCCATTCAACTCCTTAAAACCCAGGTGTTAAGGAGAGGAGAACTAAAGCCTTATAAACCGCACAGAGGGGCTATAAATGGGCGATGTGGGACATTCCAACACACCCCCTGAACCACAGGAGCCGGACACTCGGCATACCCTGGACCACAGCAGCCGGACACTCGGCACGCCGGAAGACAAGACCAACCATGCTTTGATACCACTTGTAAGGCCCAGCCCATTCAACTCCTTAAAACCCAGGTGTTAAGGAGAGGAGAACTAAAGCCTTATAAACCGCACAGAGGGGCTATAAATGGGCGATGTGGGACATTCCAACAAATACCTTTAACAAACCCAATCGTCTTTCCTAACCAGTGCTGTCATTATTAGCTGAAACATTTTCAAACATTCTAAGCAACTTTCTCACAACTTCTACATAATGGATGCACCTCTTGGTCCCCAATGAGTCCACATTTTCTTTTGCCGCTCTTCCTCTTTTCTTTTCACCTTTTTTTTTTTTTGTGTGTGTGTGTGTAGAACAGTAAATAGATAAGTGCTCAGAGCAACTTTTGACAGTTAGTTTTTTGGTTCTCATCATGTAAGTAGCCCGTGATTATTCTTCGACAAAAAAATGGATTACTCGGCACAGTTTCTTCTTAAAATATGCTGAGCTAGCTCATCAAGAATTATGCAAGAAAGACAAGGGCTGAAAACTGAACTCCGAGCACCTGACGCTTACATTCTATTTTATTGCGAGACAGCGAAGAGAAAGAAGGGCAGCAAATAGTAGTTGATCTATGGGATGAGGATCAAGTAAAACCAAACTCACCTATCATAGCTTGAACCTATCAGTGGTATGGTTACCATCTCCTCCTGGGATATCTTGAGCTTAGGCGCCTGCAATATATAGCGAAGCTCTGCAGCTTGGCGCCGGATGCTGACACTTGGATGCTTCTTTTCCAATTGCTGGTATAGAGCTATGCAATCTGCATGCCGGTTATTTGCCTCATATGCCATAGCAAGCCATATTTGAATCTGAAAACCAAAACATAGTTTTCATATAAGTCTATGACAAAATCAAATACTGCACAAAGTGATACATACGTTCACACACATATATAGAGATATGTACACACGCATGTAGAACTTTTTTGATATTGAACCAACCTCACCACCAAACACAGTTGGCCTGGGAATGATCGTGAGGGCACCTTCCAGAAATTCAATCGCACGTCCATACATACCCTTCCCATAAGCCTTCTGACCCAAGTCAAACATCAACTGAGCTGTCTTTCTCCGCTCTGCTTGCTCCTTAGCCACCTACACTCCATACCAAACCAACAAAAAGTTTCTAGTTTAGTACTAGTAGAAAACACATACTATTACAACAAACTTGCAGAAATAACATAAACCAAACTGCTACCACATCTTATAAAAATGTGATGTAAGATATGAATAGGGAAATTCAATTCAAGGGACAACCAAACATGCCATAGTAATTTTCAAACATACATCAAACGCTATATGTGCAAAAACAACATTTACATTAAAAGGGCAGCTCCCGCCATTGCGGGAGAGGGTGAGATGTACGCAGTCTTACCCTGCAAGCAGAGAGGCTATTTCCATATTCGAACCCGTGACCTCCAGTCACAATGGAGCAAGCTTAACGTTGGCAAGGCTCCCTCAAAAATAACATTTACATTAAAAAAAAAAAAAAATTTACACTGACAAACAATTCCCATAGCAATAGATTTCCCCAACTAACGAATAACCCGAGCTTCAAATAGAAAAAAAAAAAAAATACACTTTTCTACCACTTTCTCAGCAACCAAACACAGCATAAAACATACCCAATTTCAATCCACTCTCATTAATTAGTGAGAAAACACAAAAGTAAAAATATGAATCAAACCTTTTCAAGCTCCTTTCTCACTCTCATCCTCTTCTCCTCCTCCGTCTCTTCTCTTTCCGCCCCTTCACTATCCTCCATTCGACTCTGCAACTCCTCAGCTTTCCTCTCCAACTCTCTCATCTCTTCGATCTCTTTCACTCTCTTCCTCATTACCTTCTCCCAATCAACCGCCTCATCTTTTCCTTCCTCGTACCCATTCCCGTTTCCGTTGCCCTCGTCGTCGCTCGAACCCTCGAAATCCACAGCATTCACCTTCGAATTCGCCTTCCCTCGGACCCCGACTCGGTGATTACGAGTCTCCTTGTCCGATTCGAAGCTGTTGGTCGCCAGAGAAGCGTATGTGCTGTTGTGGTCTTTCTTGAACATGTGCAAGATGGCGTCGGCCGGAAGTGGCCGAATCTTCCTGTCCAACACTACGATCCGAGGCGACGATACGTCTATTAGCAAAGCTAGGTTTCCGAGCACCGTGGCCATATCGACGGCGTTTTAGAGAGAGAGACAGAGAGAGGTAAAGAGGTTTTAGTGAATCATGGAGCTCCAGCTGAGAGAGAGGAGGAGTGGAGATAATTCGCTGATTGGAATGATGAAATGGCTAAAAAGTACATGAATCTGTGGCTCGTGTGGAGCTGAATCTTCTGGAATTAAGGAAAGTGATGGGGGTATATATGTCCAAAAGAATCTCCACGCGAGTTTTCTCACGGCAAGCGGATACTAACACGACTCTGGAGAAATCTCACTCTAACACGCTGCCGTTTTTTCAGTTATTTCTCATTTACGTCGTCGTCTGAATGTAATTGCTTTGCTTCGGCGTCACGTGACTGATCATGTCCTTTTTCAACCGTCGACTGGTCTGACTAAAAATTAGCATCAACGGTCCACAGTCAAACACAAAGCACTACTAGCCCGTGGAATGTGGGTCCCTCGTGATTGGCGCTTTCTCTAAATACAATAGGAATAGTTGGGAATTGGGATAAGCAACTCTTGTCAGCGCGCGCCCCCCTCTCTCTCTCTCTCTCTCTCTCTCTATATAGAGAGAGCCTCGACTACTAGTGGTGTCTCTGCAAGACAAAGCTCGAACATAGAGACATTCATGGCTCTACCTCTTTGCTATCTTCAACCTCGACTCGTATCTTCTCTTCATCAGAAACAAACCTCTATCCACATTCGTTCCAAAAATCTCCTTTTAACCTCTAATTTCAATTTCCATTTCTCTCTCTGTCCCTCTAATCGAAGATTCAATTACATTTCTCCCCCAAAATCTGCTTCCATCAATGGATTTTCCGTACAGAACATTCCTGAAGAATCACCAAAAGGCTATGTAGAGAACAACGTTGAGTTTCGAGAGAGGATGCGAAGGTGGATTGCTTTTCTTCAATCAATTTTACCTGGTGGAAGTTGGTGGAGCTTCTCCGATCACGTGGAGGTTTCGTTGACAGCCAAACCGGTGACTGTATTGAGGGCGCTTCGTCGGATGTGGGATTTGATTGCTGAAGATCGGTGGGTTACTTTAGCTGCCTTTGCTGCCCTAATTCTCACCGCGGTGCGTTTTTTTTTTTCCCCTCCTTCTCTCTTTTTCGTTGACCTACATTTGTATCATGAATATATATATGAGTAATACTTGTATCATGTCTATCTCTCTCGACACATCTTTTTGTTGTGTAGGAAAAGTTGTGTGAATGGGTGTGTTCCAAGTATTACTCTATATATATAATCTGTACGCCTATGATGTATCTAAAGAAAGAATGTAATTATCGTACTTTGTTTCGATGGAATTTTGAGCTTCAATACCAAATTTTAAGACCTCATCCATACAGTGTGGTTATGTTAGCAACTTAGCATTAGGATTGGTGGTCTCTTTCTAGCATGTCTTAAGTGGACCAATAATAGAAGTGCGATTTGAAGTTCAACTCTTTGCATCATCAATTCCTGAATTGTATACAAATTTGCAAATCTGGAAGTCCATGCAGACTTCAATCGTTTAAAACATGCTTTCTGAGCAAGAAATTTGGTGTCATGATGCTCCACAAAGAAGGGGAGAGCGTGGTAAAACTGGCACAAGGACACATATAATGTAATTTCTCTAGATTGCTGGCCATTGTTCGCGGTGACACACACACACACACACACACACATAGACGTGCATGCGCACACTCGGCACTGCATAACTAAACTCCACAAACCTTAATCCAGCTTATTGGTATTAGTTTCATGGATCCGTCTCCTTCAGTCAGCTTCTAATTTAATCACTGTACTCCAGAGATGTGAATGGAAATACTCTATCAGTCTATCTATAAGCTTGCATAAACTTAGTTAATTATCTCAACCATTTACAGTTTTCCATTTTCCTTGTGGTTCAGCTTTCGGAGATATCCATTCCACATTTCTTGACAGCATCAATCTTTTCGGCACAGAGTGGTGAAATCGTGGTGTTCCACAGGAATGTGCGTCTTTTGGTTTTCCTGTGTATCACTTCTGGAATTTGCAGGTTAAAATCTTGTATGATCAAACCTCCCTTTTTCTAAACCAATGTTCTTACCATTTACCAAACCTACAGACTGATTCTAAATCATGTACAGAGATTTTCTAGTTTGTATTGCAGATCTGAAGTTAATAAGTTTTTACATTTAAAAATCTCCGAAAATAACTTGTAGTTGGCTATTTATAACATCCCTGTCTTGCAACTTACAAACCAGTAAGAAAACTAATGTGAAAGCATGTCTCGGCTAGTGAGTCAGTGCATGGCTCAACCGTTCCTGTGTCTAACTGGTTGGACTCCTTGGAGTTTTAGGCTCTCTCCTTTCTTACTAGAAAACTATCAGACCTTAGCGATCCCCGTTTTGGTGCGATCGTTCTGAAATGTGATACACTAGCGAATTGGAATGCCAATTTGGGCGTCCCTGCTTGAAATCACCTAATATTGTAATAACACCACAAAAATCTAGTGAACTTATACCACTACAAAATTCAAATCGTTTGTATTTTCTCATTTAGAACTTTACTTGACTATAAAATGATTAAAAAATCGTTTCACTTTTTAATATCATACTTCTTTCCCTCTTAAGATCGGAAGAAGTATACCCACACCGTCCGACACATGTAGTGATCCGCGTGCCTGATCCCGACCCTCATACCGAATCGATCTGCGATTAGGTAACCTTGGTTTTGGGTGTGCAACTATGTTTACATTTTTGGCAAAAGGTACCGTGATATTTTTTTTGGTAGTTAGTAGTATGATAGAACAAAGAAATAATATTATGAGGTGAGTGTTCTAAAAGTAGAATATAATTAAGAGGTTTCAACTTTATCGTCTTTGTGTGATACAATAATTGCTTGCCTTTCTTGTTAAATGAAATATGGATTTTAAATGCATGCTTTCTGATTTTCCATCTTATTTGATAAAGTTATTTGAACTAGTGATGTGGTTAGGAATGAGCAAATATAACTTAATTGCCAGCATGATGCTGGATAAACTCGATCTGATCATATTTGTGAAGTATGGAGTTATACCTTAGGGTGTGTTCAATTATCCCACATCGTCCGGGTAGAGACCCCGTATGTGCTTCTTATAAGCATGGGTTATCCTCCCCTCACAAGGAGTCTTTTGAGGGAGAGTCAGGCCCATTGGTCTTTCTACATGGTATCAGAGCTAGGCTGGGCTCTACCCTTATTGGGCTTTCGCTGTTGATGTGGTCCAGGGGGTGTGTTGAATTGTCCCACATCGCCCTGATAGAGACCCCGTATGTGCTTCTTATAAGCCTGGGTAAACCTCCCTCACAAGGCATCTTTTGAGGGAGTCAAGCCCATTGGTCTTTCTACAAGGTGCACTAGAATATTTGCATATTTAGATACACATTAATGACCAAAATATAAAAAAATAATAATAATAAATCCCTCTCTATCACACATCAATGTCCAGTGGAGTTAATGCATTCAGGTAAAGCAACTTCGTACGGTTCTACCAATTTCATAGATTTGGCATATCAAACTTTGTGCACGCTGTGTGAATATTTTGGTCACGTGGATGAACTATGTGACGGAACTGCTAATCCCGACTCTTTTTGTTGAACTGCAGTGGTCTACGAGGTTGCTGTTTTGGCATTGCAAATATGATCCTTGTGAGTTCTCCACCATAAAGTTTTACTCTCTATGAGGTTGTTGTTTTGGCATTTTATGCATAATTCTTCTGAGTTTCTAGGTCATGGTATGTTTTCAAATAACTTCTTTCTTTTGAAAACTTGAAGCCGATTAATCACTTTTTTACTGACCATATATTTGTATGTATCTGTAGGTCAAGCGAATGAGAGAAACTTTATACTCAACTCTTCTTTTCCAGGTGCTGAAGTATATAATATATCAACAATATTTGGGTGACATACACTTTTTACAAACACTTACAAACACACTCTATCTCTCTCCTAGGTGGCACTGTTGGGTCCGGATAATTTCAGTGCTGAAATTATCCGGACCTAACAGTGCCACTTAGGAGAGAGATAGAGTGTGTTTGTAAAAAGTGTTTGTCACCCAAATAGTACTCATAATATATTGATACTGCTGTTTGCATGTGCATCTCAAAAGCATACTCTTTATATTTCCTGGTGCATTCAATAATCTGTTTCGATTTACCTTGTTTGTAGGATATAACCTTTTTTGACAGCGAAACAGTTGGTGATTTAACAAGTAGGCTTGGAGCAGATTGTCAACAAGTGTCACGTGTTATCGGAAATGATCTTAATTTGATACTACGCAATGCTCTTCAGGTTAATCAAATAACCAACATGTTGATGCATTTATCTGTAAGTAGAGAATCTCACTCCCATTATACTTTTTCAGGGGACAGGTGCAATGATCTACTTGTTGATTTTGTCATTGCCACTTGGATTATGTACATTGGCCATATGTTCTACACTATCAACCATTATGGTGGTATACGGCCAGTAAGATTTTATATGATTCTCTTTCTATAACTATTTTCCTGGTGCGATCTTGGGTGTAGATTCTATAACTGTCTGGTGGCAGCCTTCGTCCCAAGAGGGAGAGGTAGTCTTTTCTGTTTAAATTTTTTTCCGAAGTGCTATTAATTGTTCATTCTTTCTCCTTCCTGAATAGATATCAGAAAAAAGCAGCAAAATTAACTCAAGAGTGCACTGCTTCTGCCAATGAGGTAACATCAGAAGACCTCATGTTTATTAGATTTAAGAACCATTACCCGAGTAAATTTATGTGAAGATTGTTTCTTTACCAATATAGGTTGCACAAGAAACATTCTCTTTGATGAGAACTGTTCGCGTTTACGGTACAGAGAAGCAAGAACTTAAGAGGTAATAACCGCTACAAGTAATTGTCTCTTTTTGTCAAAAGTGTAATTTTGTTTGCTACATTCTAACATGATCTGCACAACAAAGGAAAAAGTTCATACGCGTAGGTTTAGACTTCAAATTTTATTTTTATTTTTATACGTATATGCTCTCTCTCTCTCTCTCTCTCTCTCTCTCTCTCTCTCTCTCTCTCTCTCTCTCTCTCTCTCTCTCTCTCGGTGGATAGGTACAAGCATTGGCTGGGGAAATTAGCTGATATAAGTCTACGACAAAGTGCCGCGTATGGATTTTGGAATCTCAGCTTCAACACTCTCTATCACTCAACACAGGTTGAGCCTTCCTAGGCATCCAAATGATAACATTTACTGTGTCTTATGACACATAGTTTGTTGCCATTTTCTTTTTACTTCTTCATATTCATCCGAGTTGCCATCATCGCACCACATGGTTTGGAAAAAGTCAGTTTGGGATTATAGCACCAATAAAATCAAATTCTTTTACGTATGTTCTATGTTAGTCAGGCTTGGCCTCTTTCTTGTTATGATCGAGTAGTGTTGATTTTATAGGTCATTGCAGTGCTGATGGGGGGAATGTCTATCCTGGCCGGTCATATAACGGCAGAGCAACTTACAAAATTTATATTGTACAGCGAATGGCTGATTTATTCAACTTGGTGGGTGGGGGACAATTTGTCATCATTGATGCAATCTGTTGGGGCAAGTGAAAAAGTCTTCCAATTGATGGATCTTTTACCTAGTGATCAGTTCCTATCAAAAGGCAAGCACTTTCTAACTTTATCATATGAAAGAATTGCGAATATTTGGACTTCACCAAGTCGTTTCGGGCTCATGGTTTCTACATGAATTAATATATGTCCACAAAAAGAAAATAATAGCATCAAAACTGTGCATCATTGTTAAATTCCATTATGCTGAACTATGATAGTTTACAAAGAAATATGGGTGTTTAGGTAGTTATTGCCAACTACTTTAGACGTTTCTGGAATACCATTTGGCTCGTTCACAAGTTAGAATTCTAAGTGCTAGAATTTTTTTGTAATAGCCCCTCTAGTGACCTAGACCTAGGCATCTGTTTACTCAATTGACACAAAACCATCAGTTTGTCTTCATATTGCATTGAGTTTTCACTTTTAATACTGTTAGGAGAGCCTTATATTTGTTTATGTGGCAGAAAAGTTTTTCTTTTTAGTTGGAACTTCTGTTTGGCAGAATAACACTTATTTTGCACTTCTTTTTTTCATTCAAGGAGTAATATCCAGTTTATTATGTTTAATCATGTTTTTATGCCAACGTTTTGCAGGATCAAAGTTACCTAGGCTGATGGGCCATATACAATTTGTAAATGTGTCTTTTTATTATCCTTCAAGAGCAGAGGTATGTTTCATATCCTTAAGAATTGAGGCTGGATCCTTACTCTAACACCTCCTGTTAGTGGCGACCCATCTTTGAATGGTGCCAAACATTATTTAATAAGGAATAACTTTTAATGTCTATTTTCAACATGAGTGTAGGTTAGCTTATGTGTAATGTATTAGCAAAGCTTATGCATCATGTTTGCCTACATAGTGGATTGAAAAAAGGTTGAACACAGAAGCTCGCTATGTTAAATTTTGGTGCATTAATAGTTCCTAAACGACTCATAACCTATGTACGATTATCAAACTGTCTTATATCACCCTCAACGACTCATCAACAAACTAATTTTTAGGAAATTGCAAGTGTTATTCCCATGCAATTAAGCATGCTTTTAAGAATGAGTTGGTCAATGTGCTTCTTTTTCTTTTTTTCTTCTTTCTTGGACAAGTAAATTGGAATTTTGTTATCTTGAGGACCATGTTTAATGGCTCATCTCCTATCGCATGAAATGAAACTATAAACCAGCTTGTCACATTGTAATTGCCAATCAGCAATCTGAAGTTTATATAAACCCACCATCAATGTCTTATGTTTTGAGTGAGCGGCAAACAAGTTACTCTTTCCAGTCAACTATCAATGCTCCAGGTTATACTAACCGAATAAAATGCCCACCATGTATCATGTATGCTTCTGTGTTTGTTGCAAATGTTGCTGAGGTGGAATTATTTTCAAAATCTGGAACAAAACAACAGAAAAAGGCATGACATTTCATTTAGCTACAGTGCATTTATTTGGGTATGGGGTTGAAATTGTATAGCAGAAGGTAATCTGATATTTAAACTGCAGGCCACTGAATTTGTCTTGTTCTACTGTTGCTTACTTCTTTGCCCATCCTGTTTTAAGCAGACTGTATGACCATGATTGTCCTGTATGACTAATGTTCACGTAAAACAAATTTATGCTCCAGAGTTGATTTTTTGACATTTGAACAGGTATCTGTGGTGAAACAAATAAACCTCTCGGTGAATCCTAATGAAGTGGTTGCAATTGTAAGAGAATATGTTCACTTTATTTCTTCCACATCAACCATGAGAAATAAATGCAACTGGTTCTGTTGTTTGTCAGGTTGGTCTTAGTGGTAGTGGAAAAAGCACTATTGTGAATCTTCTGCTTCGTCTTTATGAACCAACAAGTGGTCAGGTGAGCATTCTGGAATTGAATAAAGGGAGTTGCTTAATGCACCAACCAAATTTCTCGCTACACTCTCATGTTCAACATAAGATGCTACATGTACTCCTCACTGCATAATGTGGGTGTTGTGAGAATTGATGGGTGTATTTAGCAGCACGCTGGATAAATGATGGAAGGAACTACTTTTTTTTTTTTCAATTCAGTGAAAGGTCTTAGTGTAGCCACTAGATTCTTCTAAGGAAAAAAAGTAGAAGAAATGTAGAAGTGGGGCGCATTGTGTGCTTTGAGACTTGAAGTTACACTTTGCAGTTTTTTAGAGGATTGCTTTGAAGACTCCATCCATGACCATGTGTGCGATCAAAAAGATTTAATTTAGAAAATCTAGTTTACAGACTTCCGATTACATTTTGAAGTCATCTGAGCATGTAATTGACATATTTAAGTTTGGTGGGTTTTTTTTCGTATGATTCGTGTCATTTTTCTTTTCTTTTTTGGCTTTTGATTTTCGATTAGTAGACCTTGTTGGTACTGTCATGACATGAGAATTTTTTATGTTCCTTGCTTTTTGTTTAGTTACATGGTGCAAGTATAAATTGGTTGAACTTTTAATTGGTAACCCTTGTTCTGATTGTAGATTTTAATCGATGGCTGCCCTCTTAGAGACTTGGACATCAGGTGGTTGAGAGATAACATTGGATATGTGGGACAGGTTCTGCTCACTAGACTTCCAACCTAATGAAATTGAGTAGAACAGTAAGGCTCTGTTTGGTTTGCAGATATAGAGAAGGAAAAGAAAGAAGGAAAGAAAAATTAGTTCCATTGGGTTTCCCTTGTTTTTTCCTTCATGTTTAAATAATATTAAAGATTAAAAAATTTCTACATATAATTGTAACTTAAGGCTTTGTTTGGTTCTTGGATTAGTGAGGGAAAAGAAAAGAAAACATTTTCGAAAACATTTTCCTTTGCTTGTTTAATAAGGAATACGATGAGGAAAATAGGAAAGAAGAGAGAATCGGTTGAGAATTAAATTAAACATTTTGAATGTTATGAATCATTTCCCTTCCTTTATTCATATATTACAATTATATTTTAAAGTTTTTTAATATTTAATGTGATTTAAGCATGAAGGAAAACACGATGGGATTAGTTTTCCTTATTGTTTTCCTTCCCCTTTTGGTTTCCCTCACGAAATCCATGAACCAAACAGAGCCTTAGGGAAAAAGGGAGGAATTGACTCACAAAATTCATTATTTTTAATTATTCTCTTCACATTTCTTTTATTCCTTATTTTTTTTTTCAGTATTTTCCTTACAAAACAAACAAAGAAAAGTGTGCCCCTTTCCTTTACTTCACTAAATCCATGGACCAAATGAAATGTTAAGATATATTTTGCTTAATGAAATGTTTTCAAATAGGAACCACGACTTTTTCGAACGGATATCAGTTCCAACATAAGCTATGGATGCAACCGTGAGGTTAAGCACGAGGACGTGGTGTGGGCTTCTAAACTTGCACACGCTCATGACTTCATATCCTCTCTGCCTAATGGTTACGAAACACTCGTCGATGATGATTTGCTCAGCGGGGGCCAAAAGCAACGGATTGCCATTGCTCGTGCAATACTTAGGGACCCAAAGATTCTGATCCTTGATGAAGCAACTAGTGCTCTTGATGCAGAGAGTGAACACAATGTCAAGGTAGCTACTTCTGTTAGCAGACGACAAAAACTGATGAAACTTTGAAGTTACTGATTTTGTTGCATTTGTGTATCGTTTGCTATTATATTTAGGGTGTTCTTCGTGCTGTCAGAAGTGACATGAAGACAAAGAGAACCGTTATGGTTATTGCTCACAGGTGTGTCTTCGTTGTTCAACCTCTGAATTGAATCGTGAATCAGTTTGCCAAAATTATCGGTCTTGAATCATATGAACCATCATTCAGAAAATAAATTACAATTATGCGAACACATACGTATAAAAACACCTATACGATTATTAAATTGAACAAAACAACAATTAACACTTGTTTTAATGCAATAGCAAGGCTCAATATAAGTTTTCCACTTAAAACATTAGACTTTAAAGCTCAAAATTATGAGTCGTGAATCCTTTCTGGTTGTATGAATCGACTCATGAATATCGACCGATTAGAACAACCGTAAGTCTTCAACTCTTCTTTTAGATGTATGAATTGCCAGTTTTTAAATATGTGCATGACCATTCTACAGACTTTCCACCATACAAGCTGCTGACAGAATAGTGGTGATGGATGGTGGGCAAATTGTTGAGGTATGTACTCTGGTAATCACAGTAGGATGCTTTTCGTCCACCGTATAACTTTAGTTTCTGGATTTCCATTTACATTCATCAGTGATGCTTGTAATTAGTATTAATTTTCTTTTAGTTAGGGTTTATGTCTCTGTGTGTGTGTATGTGTGGTGGCGTATTTTTGTTTTTATTTTTTTTTATTTTTGTGTGTGTGTGTGTGTGTGTTGGGGGGGGGGGGGGGGGGGGGGGGGGGGGGGGGCGCAGAGTTGTAAAGTGTAATCCTTTCTTATTACTGAGAAGACTTTCTTATTACTAATTGCAATCTGAAGTTTTATATCTTTGGGAGTGTATTTAGTTGGGACTGTTGAAGTTAGTTGATGAGCAACCAATGCAGTCTGGATCAAGAGGCTATCAATTTATTCTGGAACTCGTTTCCTACTCTTTACCATAAAACTACCTTTGTTTCTGTTCTTGCTTGCAGATGGGCAGTCACATGGAGCTTCTCTTAAAAGGTGGATTGTACGCACAATTGGCCGGAAGACAGGCTGATGCAGTGGCATGATGTTGAAGTAAAGTGCTACATTAACAGTTCCTATTTGTATTCATATACAGGTCCCGTCAAATGAACAGTACAGAGGTTGGCAATTCTTTTTTCAATCTGACCTTCTGACAATATATATTATAGTACCATCCAGTTACAAAAAATATGGAAATTTCCCGAAAGAGAATGAAGCGATGCTATTAAAGCAATTGGCATACGGTGATCACAACAACATTACAGGAGTATACAAGGCAGCTTCTGTCAGAATATGCTGCCATCATATTTCTCCTTTATTAGTTTGGCAGTCAATTATGATTGTGTAGGCTGGTTGAATAGTAGTTCATTTGTGAAGCCAATTTTAGGGCAGATCTTACCCTATACATTTCTTTTAGAATAAATTTATATCGGTTTATCATAAGTTGTAAAAGTTCCTTTTCACTTTTATCTTGTGGCATGAACATGTTTAAAATACCACCATAGAGTTCTTGTTCTTGATGGCCTTTACGACTTGCGATAATTTCCATCCATAGATTCCGAACAAAGAGCAAATTGCAGTATTTATTTAATTTTTTTTTCTTTTTATCATTTAAGCTTTCCAGGATTGTATGTGAGTGGTACGAATTGTTCGAGAAAATTACTCATGCAGAGGGTCAGATAGACACGTCCAATAGCAAATAGAAGGAATTTAATATCATGAAGAAGAAAGAAAGAAAGTGGTGATATGCCTTACTTGGTCCAACATAACTTAGAGAAAGGCGTGAATAGCTCCAGGGAAGCAAAATGTTGAGCTATTTCTCAGATGGTTGAGCTATGAGTAGCAACGAAAACAGCATGGTGCAAACAAAACTATGCTGTTTATTTTGTTGCTACTGGTAGCTGGGGGAGCATTCAAGATTCCCATCGAAGAGCTGAAAATTTTGGACACTTGTTTGTAGTACGAATTGATACAGGAGTAATATTTCCTTCTTTGTATTATAGAGGTGACAACAGGGTTCCGATATGACAAAATCTTGAGCTACCAAAAAGTTTGAGAGGTGGATGCTTGATCTTCATTGAAATTTTGGTGGATGTCTTTAGATGGATTGACAATTACTCCATTTTATTTAGACTAGTGTCGAGGTTAATGATGGGATTATTGGTGGATGTCTTTAGATGTATTAATAGTCCCGCGCAAGATTGGCAAGCTAAATGTCATACTATTAGTTTATGGCAATGCTACACCCACAATCTTTTTGACAGCTTTTTCCACAATCATACATTCTGGCCTTTGATTTCGGTGAACCCCATGAGGGTCACACATGGAACCCATAGGTCATGATGTGTTGGTTGTGGAAAAAGTTGTAAAAAAAGTTGTGGGTATAGCCTTTTTGTTAGTTTATTTTAGTTGAAATAGTTCACGCCCCCTTAATCCCGTAAAATAAATGTGGCCAGAGTGTTTTTAAAACCTTACAGTCGTGTGGGCCTGGTTTACTCACTATGTCATATTGTGCTAGGTCACATCTTATTGGAAGTAAATGTTTTGCTTAAGACAAACTTTCTAAATCAAGCACAAAATTCTCTTATAATATGTAAGTTTTTATTTTTTATTTTTTTCTTAAACATATAAAATTAAAGAGTAAGTATATATATGGGCGCAACAAATCTCACAAATACAATCCATAAACACCACAATGATACAAAAAAAAAAAAGTGGAGACATTGTGGTGTCTATGAATTATGTTTGTGAGATTTATTTGTGCACGAAGACTCAAAGGGTGTTTGATAATCCAATTAAGTGCTGAAAATAAAAATTTCAGCACTTATTTGTTTTCAATGTATTTGATAATATTTAAAAAAAATTCACTAATGGAACCCAAAAATTTGCTGAAAAGTTTCAGCTCAAAAAAATAACAAACAAACAAACAAACACGCTCCATGATTTCAAGCTATTTTTTATTTTTTGACTTTTGACAAGAATGTCCTCAAATGTTCTATGAATCTATTCACTTACATCTCTCTATATATAGATATACACAATATACACTGTGTAACACCTATGAAGCAATCAGAAACTACAGTGTATCGTCCAGAATCACAATATCAAATTAATATCCATCACTAAGGCTTCAAATATTAGTGCACAAATCAAAGATAACTTATTTCATGGTGGATCAACAGATTCCTGCACCAACCATACATTTTTCACCCAAAGTACGTAACTCGATAGAAATAAAAATTGGTCAAAGTCACAAATCAACTGGATTAGCGATAACACTACGCATCGCTTACTTAAACAACAGTTTAACTATTTAACCCAAACACTTCAGAGATATTTCTATGAAGTACTACAAGCAGTGTTATATTTTTCAAAGAAAATAATTGTGCCTACATCTTTTAATCATAAATCCTATTTAAGAAAGACGGCAACTAGTGACTCACTGTTCGAGCAATACCAAGATAAAATGTCTCTCTTGAAGATCTTCAAAATGATGCAAGTGCAAATGAAAGCAAGGGATCTAGGTGTGAAGAGTCAAGTGGATCAAGATTTTACGATCAATTTGCACGAACAAATTGCAATTGCATTGTTAAACGGTCAAAGTTGAGCATATTTCGAATTTAATGTCATTATAGATATGTTTATTTGTATTTTTTTTTTCATGCTATTTAGATAAAAATATGAGCAATAGGGATAAAATTGTAATCGTTTTAAGTTTTCAGTGCTTTCAAATTACTATTATCAAACAATCTAATTACATTCGGCACTTAAAATATTATTTACAATATTGTAAAATTAGCAACTTAAATTTTTATTCAACACTTAATTTTTAATTTTATCAAACACAGACATACTCAAAATTAAAATGCAAATAGTGATGTGATACTTTCCACTTTTCTTTTTCTCTCTAATTATTTTCTGCTCTACCACAATCAAACAAGAGAAATTTTTATAAACTTTTTCACTTTATCAACAAAATAACCATTACAATAAATATTTTATTACACAGTAGAGGGACTCAGCGGGAATTGGGCTGGTACTCTTCCTCCCAAAATACCTTTTTTTTTTGTTTTTTTTTTTAATATTACCTCTCGTCTCTCTCCTCCTCCTACATCTTCATTCATTGGTTCGTACGTACCTCTCTCCTCAAATCGTCTTCTCTTCGCTTAATAACAAGATCACCACCATTTCGATTCCTTCTCTAAATAACACAAACCAAAACCCTAAAATTCGAATTCAAGGGGTGCAGAGAGAGAGAGAGAGAGAGATGGACTTTCAACAGCCTCACCGGTACATGAGGCCTCCGCCGCCACCACCACCGCCGCCGTCCATGGCGGATGCCCACCACCTGCAACCTCCGAGACAGCCTGCTCCTCCACCAGGCCCCTGGTTTCCCGGACAATTTCAGTACCACCACCCGCCGTCACACCACTCTCCATCGCCGCCTCCACCACCACCCCCTCACCACCCCCAGTGGGCTCCACCTCATCAGTCCGATCATCTCCCTCCACCTCCCTATCCTCCGCACCAACTTCACAACCAGTACCCTCCTCTTCCCCCCCGGCCTCACGTGCCTCCACCTCTCCATCCCCATGCTCATATTCAGCAATCTTATCATCATCAGGTCAATCAGGTAATTTCGGGCGTTTAAGGTTAGGTTACCTTTTTCTAGGCGTTAAGGTTAGGTTTGTTTTTTACTACAAATTTTTAACTTGGTATCACTGATTTTGGAATGGTGGTGTTTCTGTTACCACCAGACCCCAAGGGAGGAGCCATCACCCTAGCCAAAACCTTCAACTACCAAAATGCCTAGCCAAAACCTCAAATTTGGTCTCCAATGCAAAGAGCCATCACATGAGCCAAAATGGCTCTTTCCCAATTGGAGAGCCAAAATGCCTAGGATGATGGAGGTGAGCTAAAAAAATGGCGCCAATGATGATGGTGGTTGGCCTATGTGCTTCAATTTGATTGGGTTTGGGATATGGGCCAAGTCATTGATTGAATGAAAAAATGGCAAAACAAATAAATGGCTAGTCATTTGGCTATTGTGGTTGGAGTGGCTTCCATATATTGGCTAGGCATTTTCTTATTCAACTAGCCAAATTGATATTTTGCCTAGCCCATTTGCCTAATCCCATTGGAGTTGCTCTTAAGATTTAGTTTTGAGGGTTATTTTGTTAATTTTACTACTTCGTGGAAGCCTGGATTAGTTGGCGTCTGCATCAATTTCTTAGTCTTCAATAGGATAATTTGCAAATATGTTTATGTTAATATCTTTGTGATTATGGAAGACCATGCTTTGGTACATATCCTTATACCTAGTATAATTCTTAACTCACAATACTTGCAGGACTGGGCTAATCCAAACCAAGGTAATCAAGGTTGGGAGTATCCAGGTAAGTTGTTAACTTGTTATATATATATATATATAAGTGTGTGTATGTGTGTGTGTGTGTGTGTGTAAATTTATTGCATTTAGTATATCACTTTCTTTTCTTTTTTTTTTTACGATAAAACAGTCTACCCAATATATTTATATTGCAAAAGTTTTCTGGTTATTTTTTACTGATACACTGGTTTGTGATTAAGAAGTTGTTTTTATTGAACATAACCCTGAGGATATGAACATTCTTGTTGTCCCAATATGTGTTCCAAAGCTGTATTGAGAAAAATCCAATTAATTTGACGAGAATCTAGTCACTCTTGAGCCTATTATTTAAAATTTATGTCTCCTCACTATGGGTCCTAATTTATCTAATTTGAATGCAGTACTGTCCTATTGATTTAGTTGAAGACCATATTAATATGTCATGTAGAACTTAGAAGTAATCAATTGATAAAATTTAGACTGTTGTCATATCAGCTTGCAGCACCTAGTTTCATGGCCACAGGGAACTGAGCAGCCTTGTGTACACCCACTAAACAACACAGATGCGCACACGCAAAGAAAAAAAAAAGGTGCCAAGTGATAGCTTTAAAAGTCAGAAAAAAGTATGCTAAACAGTTCACCTAACATAAAATGGAATTGGCCTCCTTTGAAGAATGCAATTTTTATCTTAATCAATTTGGGTTAGGATATGTTCTCGGTTCATGGAATCACTTACTGTCACCATCATTCAATTGAAGAACCTGATTTGCATTTGTAGTGCAATGATGTGTTTTTTCCGGATAATGTTGCTTTCTTTGTGAGCTTTCTTTGTGAGCTGATTTGCATTTGTATTCAATCAGTTTTTTTCCCTTTCAGGCCCTGTTTGATTCATGGATTTAGAGAAGGAAAACAATAAGGAAATCTATCTCCCCAGTGTTATTCCACCATGCTTAAATAAAATTAGTATTTACTTTTCTTAAAGTTCCATAGCCAAAGAAAAGAGGAATGGAAGTGACTCACAAACTTCCAAATTAATTTTATTTTCATCCTATTTTCTATTCCTTATTTTAATTGGACAAAGTGAAGTGTTTCTCTCAATGTTTTCTTTTCTTTCACCTGCTAAATCCATGAACCAAACAAAGCCTAAAAGTTTCTGCTAGAAGTTGTTGCAATCATCAGCATCCCTTTATCTTGCATGTTGATGTTTATCTGTTTTTCATGATCATTGCTGTGGTCTATGCTAGTTCATAACAATGAAGAAGATTGGGCCGCTAGGGCCAGAGCATGGGCAGCTGCGAAATCTGCAACTGATAGTCTGCAGCCACAGTCACAATTTGCACCTGTTGTCAGACAGGAAGAACAGAGTCACTATCACGATCAGTACCCACAAACTGTTGATCCTTATTATACAGACATTCCTCAACCCCCCCGTTCTTCATCAAGCTATCAACATTATCCACCTCTTACTGCACCTCCACACAGGCTGCCTGTAGGTCATATGCACGAGTCTGCACAATCTTCTTATATTCTTGATGGACATCTACCTTACACTGCTGGAGATCGAATGTTGGCTGGAGATACAAACGCCGTGTTTACAAATCAAGAAAGTGCACATACAAGTCCGGCAGTTCATCAGCAGGAGGTACCTTCTAGTTATTCTTCTGTTACAGGTAATAACTCCTTTGGGATTTTTATTTTGCATGTGAAGCTTGTGCTCAAGAACTGCTTTTTTAGAACCTGGCTTCGCCACTAAACTTGATTTTTTAATTGTGTTTCTAGTCACTCGCGGGCTTTTAGATTCTGTCTACATATTTTAGTTGGTATTTTTCCTGAGTTACTGTCGGGATTCAAGTTAGTGATATTACGAGGATCAGGCCTCTCGGTTATGCATGGTTGTTAAATTTAATCATGGTGTTGGGGAAGAAAATGAGGGCATGTATTTAATGATTGAGGTACTTGTGTTGTACAGAGTGTTTTAAGGTGTGGAAAATTGCACTTATGTCCTGTCATAGTGTGTATCTCCTGTGACAGGTTTCATCTCTTGTAACTTCTTCAGTTTTTTGCATAGAGACTATTGTATTTGTTCATAGCGTCTATGTTGGCTCTCAGAGCGATTGTTCCTGTTGGCTGCCAATTTTGGTGGTCCAAAACAATTAATTAAATGGCTTGAAGGCGCTTTGGCCAAAGTAGCCAATCAAATGGATTGATGAGCCAACCAGTACAAGACAGGCATTAACAACCCAGACATTGCCAAATAACCGGCCCAAGAAGTCATTATGTAACTTGGAAGAGCCAACTAGCCTTCAAAGCCCATGTTGGTAATTCATGGTCCCTAAACAGTGGTCAATTTAGCACAGAGCAATAACTAGGACAGTCAACGGGCTAAAGGGGTCTAACAGGCCCAACTGGACTTCAAATTTCAAAAAGGGTAAGTAATCACCACTATCAAAGGGGTCTGCATAAAACTATAGGAATCACCCAAGCACATCAAGAGTCAAGTGGGTGGCCAATTACAAATTATAATATAAGGATATTGGAGGGAACATTGCTGTGTATATGACATGGTTACTCGCCGTGTTAAAACTTCCAAGATATATGCAATCCGAAGTTCTCTTTTTGTTTTTCTATTTTTTTTGTTAATTAATTTTGGGTAGGGGCCCGCATGGAAGGGAGGTAGGCAGCTGTGTGTTATTGAATGTTTCTTTGGTACCCGTGTAAATGGACATGTTCTTAGTCAGAAATCACTAAGAAGGCTTGTTGACATGATTTTCACATATGGATGCAACTTCCAGGCTTTATGGGGTTTCTTTTCTCTCCCCCCCCTTCCTTAAATGTTTCCTTTTCAGTTTACTTTGTTAGTCATAAATATTATAAAGCCAGGTAGGAGGGCCAGGGTAGTGTTGATTGTCAAATTCAGAATTTGAGTTGTATTTGGTGCAATGGTAAAAGTTCAGGTAGAGTGACGGACGAATGAGAGAGCATGGGTTTGAGTATGAGAACAACCACTGTGTGAAATGCTAAAAGTTAGGTCTTTCTCCAAAGTAACCCTCTAAAAACCCCACATAAGTGAAATTCCCTCTAGGTAATGGCTCTTTTTGTCTTATACAACTAGCAGCATAACAACTCTCTTCCAAGGAAAATTTCATGTAAAAGTAAAACACTTATGCCCTGTGTGATAAAACTGAAAATCAAGTGCTGAATTTTTGGTTCTGAAAATTTTAAGTTAATGGATTTACAGTATCGAAAGTAATGTTTACTTAAAGTTTTCAGTAGATTTTTAACTACTTTTTCAGTTGAGTGGCGAGCCTTTATATATTATCAAATATACTAGGAAAAAAAATTAGTGCTGAAAGAGGCACTTAGTTACTCAAAAGTTGTATCATTGACTGACCAAAAATAGTTGTGTAATCGTTCTTAGGTTGGGTCATCAATTTTTTATTTTGAGCCATGGAAAATAATCCGCTACCAATTCAAAATCATGTTTACAACAATACATTCCATCTCAACAAACGTCTATGTGAATCAGCGAAAAGGTCCTACAAATACCGATCACAGCATTCGTTTTTCAGGATGTTTTGGTTGGTCCTGCAATTAAAAGTATTCAAAAGCCCTCAGTTATCATGATTTAACAAATTATGAAGTGGTTGCTTATATAGACAAGAGATCGAATTTCTTAGAGACTGTTTGGGATAGATATTTCGAGGCCAACAGTCAAAAGTATAAGTGATTTATAAAATATTTGATTGCTTTTTACAGCAAAAGAACAGCTTTTTTTAAAAAGATCCAATTTGTTGCTTTATAAAAAATCTCTTATTCCTAAAAGTGATTATTTAAAGAGCCAACCCAAAGGGTCTCTTAGTGGGGGGGCGAAAAGAAGTCTATGCTACTAAATGCTTTAGCCATTTGACTACTCAATCAAATTGCAGGTAGAGAAGAGGCTGGAGATCAAAGTGATAAGTTCTACAAATCATTGGCTTTGCCTATGGCCTCAACTCAAGGACAATACCATGTGCAGCCACCGGTTCCTGCAGTTGGTAGATCACTTTCTATGGAACAGAGCCATTACATGTTTGGCAACCAATCTGCAGAGCCTACAGCTGATCTTAGTGACCAGCCTTTAGATTTTGCACCAAGGTTTAGCCGCGGACATGACCCGCACATGCAACTGAATTATACTAATATTGATTCAGGGGGACCCATAAGAGGAGTTGACCCTGTTGCACCCATCGCTTCTACTCATACCTGGAATCCTTCTGTTGCACCAGGTGTAGTTTATCCCCCAACCCCATCAGGGCCACAGGTAGTGGATCCAACTTTGGAGTAATTGGAACCTTGATTTAATCTAATACCATTTTTGTCAAATCGTGGATCGAATCGTGAATCGCGAATCGTATTCATATAGGGTTGTATGAAACTCAAATTGACTCGTGAATTGACCAATTCTAACAACCATGGCTGATACTTTTTCGCTATTGACAGCATGATCCTTCCCTAGCGGCACCCTCTCCAGTTTCTGGACATTCTGCACCAATATTTGGAAGGATGCCCATTGGTGCACCCTTCGGCATTGGCACAGGAGCAGCATTTCATCCTACAACAGCCTTTCCTGGTGATGTTTATGGGGTTTCTAGTGTCTCTGAACGCCCTAAAAAGGTATCCATATAATTTCATACCCCAGCACTGATTCTTAAGCATTTAGTTACACAAGTATTCCTGCATTCTTCTATTGTGGAAATTTTCAGGCCTCAGTACCTAACTGGCTTAGAGAGGAAATAATTAAGAAAAAAACTGTTATTACGACTTCTGCTCCAGACCATCTCGAAGATGAAAGTCAATCCATTGAAGATGAAGGTGTTGATAGATCTGTTGGGAAAGGTGATCACGGAGATAGCAAAAGCGCTGACTCTTCTAGGTCAACTGAAGAAGAGGATGATGATGAGGTATTGAGGTTATCTTCTTCCTCGTGAGTCGTTATTATTAATTCCTTTTGTTTCCGACTATCTATTTTTCCTCAATGTCTTTCTGTTGATTTTGTCAATGGGTTTATAATTGTATTCTGTTTGTTGTATGGGGTACACAGTATTTGTTGTTGTAAATAAACTGCTATATATTTTTCCATGTAGGATTATGTGGAAGCGACTAGAACTGCAGCAATAAACCAGGAAATAAAGCGTGTCTTAACTGAAGTTCTTTTGAAGGTTGCCCACTAATCAAAAACCGACAAGAGTGCCATATTTTTTTTCTTCCCTGGGAGTGTTTTGACTTCGTTTTCTTGAGCAGGTTACTGATGAACTTTTTGATGAAATTGCGACGAAAGTTCTGAGTGAAGGTGATCTCTCTGTTGAAGGTGATTGTTATGTGATGTAAAATTCTTTCGATTTGTTCATATATTTCCTTTGGGGTTCTACCAATGAACTTATTCATTATTTTCTTTGTCCTCGAAAATTACGTACGTTGTTGCAGTTGACCTCAGCAATGTTGCTGCAAATCATAAGGTTTCCCCATCTACTCCATCAGTTCCAACTCCCAAGGCTTCTGCACAGGTTTTGATCCCTTCCAAACCAAAGGATACTGATTCTGAAGATGTTAGTGGAAAATCTGTTTTCAGCTCTCCTGGAGATGTATTAGGTCTTGCTAGTTATGCCTCCGATGATGACGACGACGATGGAATCCAGAATTCTAGTATTCCAAATCCTAAGGAACATGCTATTCATCAGCAGCCAATTAGTAGAATAGTTTCAGAAGATATACAAGGAGTTGAGAATGGCAGTTCACAGGCAGATCCAATAGAGCATGATAAAGGTCATGCGGAGAGTGACCCCAGCAGCGGGAGTCCAATCGAGCCCACAATTCATCACGGTGCTTTAGTTGGTGAGTTTCCTAATAAAGTTGAGATATTTGATGGTAACAAAAAGATAGATGGCTCTGATGCTTCCAAGTCGTTAACGGATAGTGGAGTAGATGTTGTTATGAAAACTGAACTACCCGTTGTGAATGATGTTGCCAAGAACTCAGTGAAGGATGATTCTCTGGATAGAGAAAGTAGAGATAAACCAGATAAAAATGATAGACGTGAAACTAGGAGGAGTTCTTCTGGAAAAAGCTTTGATAAAGAGGTAGAGAGTGGTAAGAATAGAACTGATGAGAGGCATTCAAGTAAGGAAAGAGTAGACTCAAGAAAAAGGTCCTCTCGTCCTGACCTTAAGGAGGATAGAAAGGATAGAGAAAGAGACAAAAGAGCTGGTGCTAAAGAAGATGACAGGAAGAAACGAGCAAAAGATGAGAAGGGAGATAGATCAAGAACTAAACATGGAAGTGAATTGAGTAGACAGAAGAGAGGCCGTTCCTCCTCAGTTGCCAGCAAGGGTAGAAACGGCAAAGACAACTCGGTGGTTAGTGATGCCAACTTGTCAAGCGATGAACCTTCAGATGATTCTAAAAGGTTGATCTTCAAAGTTCTCATCTCTCCTCCTGTTGCTATCGTTTTTTAGTATGATTCCTCAAATTCGGCTTTTGTGTTGCAGGAAGATGCATTCAAAAAGACGAAACTTGTCACCATCACCTGTCAGGTCAAGGAGAAGGTACTCTTTTACCTGAACATTATTTATCTTCTTCATATCACCTTTAATATATACATATTTATGACTATGTATGGACATGTATTAGTGTTGACTTAATCAACTTCATTGGTTGTATCTGATCGATTAGTGAAAATTGGACCAGTCCATATTGTGTTTCAGATAACCAATTGAACTGACAAGTTCATAGGGTGATGTAGAGACTAAGAAAATAATGTTTACCAAAGTAATATAGGGATGGTACTCATAAAGTTCAGCAATCCATATTTTTGACCATTGTCAAGAGAAATAAGTAGTTCATTAACTTGCAAATCAAAGACTCCGTGATCTCCTTGACTCCTTCTAAATCCTTTCTGAACACAATGGGTTGTTCAATTGTCACAGAGCTTCCTGGTGTTCTGGAATATTTTCCCTATGTTCTAGGGGAAAAGGGGCAAAAGAATAAATATCAAGATTCAAAGCTTTTCTTTTTGAATGGATGTTTCTTTTCACTTGATTTAGTGGTTTAAACATAGGTAATTGTGATATGCAGTAAAATAGGATAATTGTTTGGTTATTAGATTACATGCATCTTTTACATTTCTAGCTTCAGTCTAGAACCGTTACCTATAGTGATGCTTGTTGTCATGTACTCTTGCAAGTTCTTTCATAAGTATCTTTTGGCACTAGTAATTGTAAAGCTTGGTTTTTGTAGTTGACCATTTTCTGTCCATATTCTATTTATGTGTGATGGTTAAATCAATATGCTTGAGGAAGGAGTTATGTATGCTCATGTACTTCTTCGCATGGTTTATTTTATGATACAATGCATGCATATGGCCTATTGGTTCGTAAAATATGCCTCCTTTGACTGAAGCCTGCTCCAGAATCAGCCATGGAAGTATAGCAGGACCATCCTGCCTCATTATTGCGATGCGTAAGACGTACGAAACAATGGCTTAAGCACTGTTTCGAAGGCTTATTTTATGTGTGGGCTGACAAACCAACCTCCATCTTTTTTCTACGGCAAGCGTACTACCCTGTACTTAGTCTCTGTCTGGAGAGCATACTTGACAGCAGTTTATAGATCATCAAATTCCTATCATGCATCTGATGGCCAGAATTGCTAGTTCACCGCAATAATTTATCTTCTTTTGGTATAAATCACTAAGAATTTTGTTACATCCAATGTTCTTTGAATTTTTTTCATTATACACATTGATCGTTTGTTCTTGTTTAATTAAAAGGAGGGAAAAAAAAAAGGTGCAGGCAGTCTAACAGTTAAAAGTTAAATCACCAATTGTTCCGAAAGCTTGAGCTGTTAGAGAATGGGTCCAACAGTGTATGTCAGGTGCGACCATGTCTCACACATGGAGAGCCAACACACTAAATAAACCACGGTCAATCATAGACAAACACCAAAGTGCAAATATGCACACCAGACGGGCGGAGAGTTGAACCCTAGACCTCTCATAAACCTAGCTCTGATACCTATGTCAATTCACCAATTACTCCAAAAGCTTAAGCTCTGTGTTTCGCCAATTGTTCTAAAAGCTTATGCTTATGGAGGAACTAGTGACTCGACACGGTATTGTCGTGTTGTCTCAGATACCCTGTTTGTAGGAGATCTTGGGTTTGACTCTCCATTCCCGATATAATGTGTATGTTTGCACTCTGTCGTTTGTCTCCATTATGATGGGGTTTAGTTTGTTGGCCGTCCATGGGCGAGACGGGGTCAAATGCGAGGGAGGTTTGAAGCTCGATGTACATTGTTGTGTCCATTCTCTAATAGCTTAAGCGGAGCAAGTAGTGACTTAACACTAACCATTCAATAAGAATGATGACCTGAACTACATTATGTGTTGGTAATATTCGGAGTCTTGTGAAAATCACTTTCTCTTGATTTATTTTCCATTTTCCGTAATTTTCTTGGGATTAGAATAGTGTCCTTCAAAAAGGTTATATTTTTTTGGTAGATTTAAAAAAGCTTCTATCCTCGTTTTACTTTTCAAATTATTGTTGTTTTGTTAAAGCATGTGGTTCCTCGGATGAATATCATTGGGTATGATAATGGCTTACATGGGTCATTAATGTTTTTTTGTTTTGTTTTGTTTTTGTTTTTGTTTTTTTTTTTTTTTTTTCATGATTGATAAGGTTCACTTTTTAAAACAAAATTAGAGTGGTTATTTTGTGAATTTGTCACAATCAATCAAGCATTCTCTTGAGAATTTTATTAGTTGTCGTCGCTGCTGTCAGAATCTTAGCATTCGTTTCGATCCGATTCACTCCCTAGTTGTTTCGATTAGGTAGCCAAATCTATCTACTGAAATAACCGCAAGTGAATTTTACTATTCGCATCTGAATCACTTGAATCTTACGATTCTTACGGTTCTGATGATTCCCGATATTCTCGGATCCGAAAGTTTTTTTGTTTTCTTTTGTTATAATTAAACACGATTAATAAACCTCTATTAATCCACTTAGTATTTGTTTATACAAGGCCCAACCATTTTCTTCCAGCTTTTTTATTGTTTCCAAAAATTCTAGGGCCCACCTTCATGAGAGGAACTTTTCAAAATATTTTTCTCTACAAGAATCCAAATGGAATTTCATTTTTTTCCATGTGCTTCTACTTGCAAGAGGAAGTTATTAGAGACATCTATTAAGACTTTGAAGAAGTTTTGAGTTGGAGCTTTCGGGGTAAGTATATTCTGTTTCTCAAGTTTCACATGTTTGGAATTTTTTATTTTTGGTGTTTTCTTTTGAAATGGCAGTGAAAACTAAAGGGAACAAATGAATGGGATTCAGTGTTTTGGTGTTTTTACAAGTTTGGATTTTTATTTTGCTATTTTGGTGCTTTTCTACATGTTAGTGAATCTTATGGTTTCCGGTTTGATTCGCGATTAAAATGGCATGTCAATTCACAATACGAATCTGGATTTGATTACTGTGGTGGTGGTCATATGTATATTTATGGCAATAAATTTAATTTCATATTAATGAGGTTTGCACATTAGAATTGTCCTCGTATTGAGTGGTGATTTAGAATCTCATTGGTTTTTGTAAGCAAGCATTTTTCTGACTTAGTTTTGCATTCAGAAAGTTAAATCTCATACAGTCAATTGTTAACTGCAGACAACGAGTCAATTCTCTTTCCACATTTCATTTAACAATCAAATAATAGATACACCTTCATGATTGCTATTCTTGGTGCAAACATATATGCTCATCTTGGAAGAATTGTCTATACAAATTACTTTCAGTGAGGGCTCTTACGAAGGGTATTTAGTGCATGGATTTTCTGTTTCATTAAGGTTCCCACCGTCTTTTGATGATATTTTGATGTGTTCAATTATATAGTTACATTTTTTTTTTTTTTTAATAATCTCGCTAGAGCAGCATAATATATTCTGACAGGGCCAGTTCTTATAGAGTTTGACTGTTGCAAGGATGAGCATTCCTCTCCCACCTTATGTAAATATTAACTTACTGGCTTAGCATGTAATGTTTCATTTTCTAGACAAGTTTCGCGGTCTCCACATAGCAAGCATTCTCAGCGCAGGCATTCTCCCTATTCTTCTCTTGAGACCAACAGGTATGTTACCATGCAGTCTATAACGTTACGATTGTACTTTGAGACATAATCAACCATCATCATAATAATAAGCAACTCAGGTGAAGAAAAAATGGAAAATAAGATCAGGCCCTGGACTTTTACTTTAATAATGTATGGTTTTGTATTTTTTTTAACCCTTCCATTCTTTTTGTAGGGGAAGGAGGTCGAGGTCTAGGTCACCTGTTCGTCGGCAAAGATGAGTGCAAAGAAGAATGTCTTCAGCTATCCAAGTACGTGAACAAATTTTGCTTGATGGTTGATGTGCAATGAAGGAGATCTACCGAGTAACTATGATGCATAGGCCAAGGTGGTTGAGTTCCTGTACGATTTGATTAGTAGTGAGGAAACAAGCTTGTATGGTACGTTCCAGGGAGAATGAATAGCTGTACGACTTTATTGCCTGTATCCTGTATTTATCTTCCAATGTTTTGGGTGAATGTGTAATTTTTGTCTTGGGAATCGAGATGGCTCTTTTCATACTTGGTTATCTGTCTATTGTATCAGTTTAATTTCCTCTTCGTTAACAAATATTGGCAAAGTGAAGGGAAGGGAAGTCTTTATACAATGGCAAGTCTATAAGTTGCTTTTTCTATGGATTGATGCCTACCCATATTTGTTGTTTGGATATATACTGATACTGGGTTGTGTACTACTGCATGTGCTTGTCATAGACAGCATTCCAGAATATTATGATAACTGGATCCGCGTTCGGCAAAGCATGCTTCCAATCAGAGAATTTTGTTCTCAGATGGATTTTTGGATTCATCTAATCTGAGAAGGGATATTGTATGGAAAGTTGGCATTTCTATGGGCTAGAGAAGTGCATGCTTGGGTTCTACGTTTTTACAGTAGTTATGAATTGAGTATCATAGTAGTAGTACATTTCGTGTGCATTTAGAGACAGAGAGAGTGGAAAAAGTGGAATATCGAAATGAGACGGTTGTGAAGAGTGAAAAGATTAGTAGAGAAAATATGAAGTGATAACTACTTTATTTAGTCCTGGTTTGTGTTTATAAATTGTAGTGCAGGGTAGTTATGGTCACTTCAATTTTAACGCTAATTGCTTCTTGTTTGGGAGTGCGGGACTGAAAAAAAAAATGTTTTTATTCTCTAAAAGAGCTAAATCTACGTAACATTGGTTTTCATAAATTCAAGTAGAAAATTAGAAGGTATTGAGCATGATTTTCTTATTACTACTAGTTCTTAATTAATGTGAAGAGTATAAAAAGGGAGTTACTAAATGTCTCCTATACGCATATGTACAATGGAAAATATTACATCTACTAGAGACACAAATGAGTCACAAAGAGATGTTAACTAAAGGATATGACATCTCATATGGCTGTAAAATCCATCACACTTAACTTGATCTACGAGATGCCACATCCTTTTGTGACCCTTTTTTGTCACAAACATTACCCCTACTATATTCATTGTATAATGTGCGGAGAGAGAATTTGGACATTGAATTGAATATACAACTTAATTTTTTCACGTAGTTCTAACGACTCTCTCTTTGATTTTGATTATTAAAATTTAAAATTTGTAATAGTTCATCAGGATTGAGAGAAATTGGAGAGAAGAGGAGCGAAATTGAAGCTCGCTCTCTCTCTCTCTCTCTCTCTCTCTCTCTCTCTCTCTCTCCCACTCTCTCTCGGGTCGGATCTAGAAAGTCAATACATGGGGGATTGACAGATGTTTGTACTGGGGTTCCGTTTTTTTATTTTATTTTTATCTATTTATACATATTTTGTGCAGATGATATAAACTAATGTTAAAAAAAGTTATCCCAAAAACATAAGAGGGAGGAAGGCATTTATAATTAGCACAAAACATAAGAGAAAGATGACATAATATGACAATTTTAAAATGTCAAGGGGCTAGTTGTAAATATTTTTTTTAGTTCAAGTGTAGACGTAACACCCTGTATTTTATTTTCATTAATAAATAAAATACTGCATTTCATTTCCATGAGTATTTGATTTAATTTCTCCTTGTAATATATATTTGGGGTCAAATTGTAATTTTCATAAATATAGAAATATTTTCTGTGGTTTCAAAATCAATATCTATATTTTTGTATAAACCGGGCATTTAATTCCTACACTAATATGATTTATGTATGTTTATTTCAACCAGTTTTGTATTAAGTCTGCGTCCTTATCGCGTTTGGGTGTGGGAGCACGTGAGCTCAACCACACCGGAGAAATTCTTTGTTTTTCTTGGAGCCCAATTTTGGGCAGTTTATATATATGTATGACAGTGTCTCTCTCTCACTCACTGTGTCTCTCTCAATCTCCCTCATTTTTCTCAAATTCTCTCCATTCTCTCAACTCTCTCAAGATCACACACACACACACACACACACACACACACACACACACATATAGTATATACATATACAGATTATATTATATACATACACATACAATACATACATAGCTATACTTATATTCAAAATCAAGAACGGAGGAGTAGAATTGGACGACGGAATCGACGGCGGAAAACTCTCGGTCTCAATTTTCAGTCTAATTAGACTCTATGAGTAATTTAAACTCACTCACAATGTTTATATATGTATAATTCAGTGTATATGTGTGTGTATGTGTGTATATATATGTGATACACCATGGAAGCTTAAAATTGGAGTTTTGTAAAACTCAACCAAATTCAATTCCGTGAATTGATTATGGAAGATCTTTGTCTCAATAGGCTACGGTTCAAATCCTACGTAGTAATTCATCCGTATCGCGACGTACCGTTAATTTAAAATTTTGACACCCTTACTTTAATCGCGAATATCTAGAGATACAATCCGTATTAGTTAAAATTGATAGCGTATTTGTAATCTACACGGAAAACCGAAGAGATTCATATATTACATGTCTCGGTTGAAACAGATTCTGAAAATGGGTAAAATACAGTTTTGAAATTGAAAACAGAGGAAAAACGAGGAAGATGATGAAACTGCAAGAACTCGCGCGCGCGACCCGCTCGCGCGGCCCACTTGTGCGGCCCGCTTGCGCGAACCATTTCCCCCCTTCGCTCGCGCGACCTGTTCTGCCCCTTTGCTCGCGCGATCTGTTCTGCCCCTTCGCTCGCGCGACCTGGCAGTTTGAGCAGTTTCTGTATTTTTGTATAAGGGACTGTTTGGAAAATATTTTGGGAAATTTCAAGGAACTGTTTGGCAAATATATTGTTTTAAAGGTCTATGTTTTAAGAATTGTACGAACAAGAACAACTAAGACCGAAATTTATGCTCGTACGATTATCCGGCTTTGTGATGAATTAATGGTGTTATTTATGAAACATTGACATACATATTAGGGTCGAGGTTGTGATCGACTTAGATATCGATCGGATAGTATTATTGATATCTAAGGCGCGCGTTTCGGATATTGATCGGATAGTATTCCTGATATCCGAAGCGATGGTGATAGTGTTGTGTACGGCTTAGATATCGATCGGATAGCATTCCTGGTATCTAAGGCGCGCGTTTCGGATATTGATCGGATAGTATTCCTGATATCCGGAGCGATGGTCGGTTGTGATCGGCCTAGATATCGATCGGATAGTATTCCTGGTATCTGAGGCAGTAGTGTGGTGTGTGACTTCAATACCGATCGGATAGTATTCCTGGTATTGGAGGCGATAGTGTAGCGTGTGAATTAGATGACTGAGTAGTTATTACTCCCGGTATCTGAGATGATGTGTTGGTTGAATTGGGTTGTTTTAAAGAAAAGAATTGGAAAGATAAGATATTACACAATTCATGTACAATTACGTATTTATTTCTTACTATATTCCCCCGTGATTTTTGTTGAAATTGGAACCTTGAATATATTACTGTTAATGTTAATTTGTACCTTTGTTCTATATGCTTATATATATATATATATATTGCGAGCACATGTTTATTTTACTCACCAGCTTTCATAAGCTGACGGCGTCGATGCGTCCTGGACTCTATGTCCAGATTTTCCAGGTCAAGAGCAGCCAGAGTTCGTTGACTATGCTAGTTAGATGACCGGAGGTGTTCCAGAAGAGCTGTTTTATATTCCTTATGTCTTTCCTTTCAGAGTTGTAATAAACCTTGTTAGAATTTGATTAAGGGCGTTTTGTGCCTAAAACCTCGACCTATGTAATAGTTAGTAAGTTTTAAATTCTGGAGCTTATGTTTATTAGTATCCTTTCTTTTAGAAATGTTGTTAAGTTATTTGTTGCAGGGACAATTGGTCATACTCACTTGTCACGACCTACGAGTCCATAAAGGAAATTAAATGCTTTCATGTATTATGCTACGTCGGGGCGTGACAGGCTTTTTGGTATCAGAGCCAGGTTATGGCTCGACCAATTGTCCAAGACACATAGGATCTCCCGTTAAGATAGAATTAAGATAAGATAGTTCGACTTCATTCCGTGTTTAGTCGCTTTCTATCGTTCAGAATTTTCTTTCTTCTCGAGAGGTTGACCGATTTTTGTTGATCAATGGATAGGTACCGTTCTCTCGATTATATGGCTGGAAGAAATCTCAGGAATGGTCCCGCTATTGAAGATGCACCCCGGTAGTAGATCCAACCGGAATGTTCGAGGCTTTTGTAAGAAGATTGGAGAGGGTTAGTGATCAGAATGCAAGGAACAATAATCAGAATGGGAATCATAACGGGAATGGGAGGCAAGCCCACCAGACGGGAGACAAGCTTCTCATGGAGTTTTGCGCTCTGCGACCTGAGTATTTTGCTGGGACTGATGAACCCTGGCAAGCAGAACAGTGGCTACGCCAGATGGAGCGTATCTTTGAGACCATAGAGTGCACTGATCTGGAGAAGAAGCGTCTGGCTATCTTTCAGTTGTCTTATGCAGCGGCTGATTGGTGGGATGCTGAAAAGGCGACTATTGGGGAAGAAGCTGCAAGGAGAATGCCGTGGGTGGTGTTCAAGGAAAGGTTTCTCGAGAAGTATTTTCCTGAAGAAGAGAAGGACAAGAGAGAGAAAGAGTTTATGGAGTTGACTCAAGGAAATCTGACTGTCCGTGAGTACACTACTCGTTTTGAGCGTCTGTCTCGCTTTGCTCCACATATAGTGGACACTCCCCAGAAGAAAATCAAGAAGTATCACCGGGGTCTCAACTTGTCTCTCCGACATCTGACTATGGGGCACTTGGGCCAGTCATTTGAAGCTCTGGTAAGATTGGCTACGGGGTTGGAGAATGATGGTTGTCAGAATCCGAAACCATTTGGGAATCGACCTCCGCAGAAGGGCTATCTCGGACAGAAACCAGGGTACCCTCAGGGACAGAAAAGGACCTGGGATGGAGGGAAGAAACCTCAGCAGACACAAGCAGTTCAGCAGTATCAGCCTCTAGCAATAGAAGGGGCCAAAAACAATAACTGCTTTAATTGTGGAGTTCCGGGTCACCGAGCTAAAAATTGCAGGGCACCTAGGCGTGCTGATCGTCCGAACGTTGTGTGCTATAACTGTGGTATGCCAGGTCACATAAGTCCGGAATGCAAGGCTCCTAGGAAAGGTAACTATGGTCAGCAAGGACAGGCCCGCCTGAATGCTGTTATCCCGAGGCTGCAGGTTATGAAGAAACAGGGTATGAAGAGGGTGTTTATGAGGAGGAACCGCCTGAGCAACGAGCAGTGGAAGGTACTCTAACCTTGTTTAATTCTCATGTTAAAGTTTTATTTGACACGGGTGCTACACATTCCTTTATATCTGTTAAGACTGTTCGAAAGTTGGGTATAGTACCTCAACGTTTAGATGAAGCTTTGAGTGCTGTCTCACCCTTAGGGACCACAGTCAAGTTATTACATGTGTGTAAGGACTGTCCTCTATGGTTAGGAGACCGTGAACTTTTGGCGAGATTGGTGGTTCTGTCGATGAAAGAATTTGATATAATCTTGGGAATGGATTGGCTCGAGGAGAATCATGCGAAGTTGGATTGTGCAAGGAAGAGGATAACATTTGCGGACAATGGGGATTGACTCTTTGATTTCCAATGTAACCCTTCAGGTGATATGTTCCTCACCAGATGCCTAGCAAACATTGAGGTTGTCAGTGCAGAGGTGACAGTGTCATCAATCCCGGTGATTAAGGAATTTGCGGAAGTATTCCGAGATATTTCAGGATTACCGCCAGAAAGGGGCATAGAATTCTGTGTGGAATTGGTGCCAGGTACTCGACCTATAACCAAGGTTCCTTGCAGGATGGGCCCTACTGAGTTGTTGGAGCTGAAGGAACAAGTTCAAGAACTTGAGAAGTTGGGTTTTGTTCGTCCAAGTACTTCACCCTGGGGAGCACCAGTGTTGTTCGTGAAGAAGAAGGATGGGACGATGCGGTTGTGTATTGACTACCGGGAATTGAATAAGGTTACTATTAAGAATAAGTATCCTTTACCTCGGATAGACGATCTGTTTGATCAGTTGCAAGGAGCCACGACCTTTTCTAAGATCGATCTACGGTCAGGGTATCACCAGTTGAGAGTGCGGAAGGAAGACATACCCAAGACTGCTTTCAGGACGAGGTACGGACACTATGAGTTCTTAGTGATGCCGTTTGGGATGACGAATGCTCCGGCTGTGTTTATGGACTTGATGAACAGAGTATTCAAGCCATACTTAGATCAATTCGTTATTGTCTTCATCGACGATATTTTGATCTATTCCAAGTCAGAGGAAGAGCATGAACAGCATCTACGGATCGCGTTGCAGACTCTCAAAGATCACCGTCTGTATGCTAAATTCAGCAAGTGCGAATTCTGGCTTCAGGAAGTTAAGTTCCTCGGGCATGTGATCTCACAACAAGGAATCGCAGTTGATTCATCAAAAACCGATGCAGTGGCGAATTGGACTCGGCCGACCAATGCTACAGAAGTCAGAAGTTTTCTGGGACTAGCTGGTTACTATCGGAGATTTGTAGAAGGTTTCTCAAAGATAGCAGCCCCGTTAACTGGTTTGACTAAGAAAGATTTGAAGTTTGAATGGACTGATAAGCATGAACACGCTTTTTTGGAATTGAAAGAGAGATTGACAACAGCGCTAGTGCTTGCGATACCAAAGGATGGTGAGAAGTTCACTATTTTTAGTGATGCCTCGTATCAAGGATTGGGATGTGTCCTTATGCAAGACGGAAATGTCATAGCCTATGGTTCACGACAGTTGAAGCCAAATGAATTGAATTACCCAACTCATGATTTGGAGCTGGCAGCCGTTGTGTTTGCACTCAAGATCTGGAGACACTACCTCTATGGGGAGAAGTTTGATTTGTTCTCGGACCACAAGAGCCTTAAGTATTTGTTTACTCAGAAGGAGTTGAACATGAGGCAACGTCGGTGGATGGAGCTGATTAAGGACTACGACTTTGCATTAGAGTACCACCTTGGTAAGGCTAACGTAGTCGCTGACGCCCTAAGTCGGAAACCTCGAGGAACGATTGCTTTATTGATGGTGAGGGAATGGAAAGCTTTAGAGACAATCGCAGAATTTGATATGCAGATTTCTGAGGGAAGTGTCGGGCAACACTTTGGATGCCTCGTAGTACAACCAACACTTGTGAGTCGAATCATCGAGGCCCAAAAGGAAGACGAGAAATTTCAAGCATGGTTCGCCAAGATGTCAGAAAAGACCCCATAGAATGGAAGGTTGGGACCGATGGAAGATACCGATGTCGAGACAGATTGTGTGTGCCAGATTTAGGAGAATTGAGAAAAGATATTCTCGAAGAAGCACATAAATCAAGACTGACAGTACACCCCGAAGGAACAAAGATGTATAAGGATTTAAAGAGAAACTTCTGGTGGGAAGGGATGAAGCGAGAAGTAGCCGAGTTTGTGTCTAAATGTTTGACTTGTCAACAAGTGAAGGCCTAACATCAGAGACCCTCGGGATTGTTGCAACCCCTGCCTGTTCCAGGATGGAAGTGGGAACACATAACTATGGATTTCGTGGTTGGATTACCCCGGTCACAACAGAATCATGACGCGATTTGGGTAATTGTGGATCGTCTGACGAAGTCTGCACACTTTATCGCGTACAATATGACTTACCCAGTAGAAAGGATGAGTCGAATGTATCTTCAGCAAGTGGTACGACTGCATGGTGCGCCTGTGTCGATTGTATCAGACCGCGATACACGTTTTACCTCGGGATTTTGATAAAGTTGGCAGAAGGCTATGGGGACTTCGCTCAATATGAGTACTGCTTTCCATCCTCAGAATGATGGACAGACCGAGCGTGTTAATCAGATTATGGAAGATATGCTCAGAGTTTGTGCAATCGACTTTGAAGAGTCTTGGGAGACGCACTTGCCGTTGGTCGAATTTGCGTATAACAACAGTTATCACTCGAGTATTGGGATGGCACCGTTCGAAGCCTTGTACGGACGACCATGTCGATCTCCGTTGTGTTGGGCTGAAGTGGGAGACACAGAACTGCTGGGACCAGATTTGGTGAGAGAAACCAATGAGAAGATTTCACTGGTCAAGGAAAGAATGAAAACTGCACAGAGTAGACACAAGAGTTATGCGGATCGACGTCGAAAGGATTTGGAGTTCAGTATCGGAGATCACGTACTCCTAAAGGTTTCACCTGTTCGGGGGGTAGTGCGTTTTGGTCAGAAAAGAGGGAAGTTGGCACAGCGTTTTATCGGACCATTTGAGATATTGGAGCGTGTTGGGAAAGTGGCTTATTGGCTCGCGTTGCCACCAAAGATGTCTGGTGTTCATAATGTATTCCATGTCAGTATGTTAAGGAAATACATACGGGACCCTTCGCATGTGGTTAATTTTGATGATATTGAGACAAGTCAGAAAGTTGTCTACAAGGATAGACCTGTGAGGATTCTTGACCAGAGTATCAAGAGGCTGAGAAGAAGGGACGTTCCTTTGGTTAAAGTTCAGTGGAGGCATCATGACGAGGGAGAAGCGTCGTGGGAGTTAGAGTCAGACATGAGGACTAAATACCCTGAGTTGTTTCAGGATTAGTTAGGTCAGATTTCGGGGCGAAATCTCTGTTAAGGTGGGTAGAGTGTAACACCCTGTATTTTATTTTCATTAATAAATAAAATACTGCATTTCATTTCCATGAGTATTTGATTTAATTTCTCCTTGTAATATATATCTGGGGTCAAATTGTAATTTTCATAAATATAGAAATATTTTCTGTGGTTTCAAAATCAATATCTATATTTTTGTATAAACCGGGAATTTAATTCCTACACTAATATGATTTCTGTATGTTTATTTCAACCAGTTTATACCAGTTTTGTATTAAGTCTGCGTCCTTATCGCGTTTGGGTGTGGGAGCACGTGAGCTCAACCACACCGGAGAAATTCTTTGTTTTTCTTGGAGCCCAATTTCAGGCAGTTTGTATATATGTATGACAGTGTCTCTCTCTCACTCACTGTGTCTCTCTCAATCTCCCTCATTTCTCTCAAATTCTCTCCATTCTCTCAACTCTCTCAAGATCACACACACACACACACACACACATATAGTATATACATATACAGATTATATTATATACATATACATACAATACATACATAGCTATACTTATATTCAAAATCAAGAACGGAGGAGTAGAATTGGACGACGGAATCGACGACGGAAAACTCTCGGTCTCAATTTTCAGTCTAATTAGACTCTGTGAGTAATTTAAACTCACTCACAATGTTTATATATGTATAATTCAGTGTATATGTGTGTGTATATGTGTATATATATGTGATACACCATGGAAGCTTAAAATTGGAGTTTTGTAAAACTCAACCAAATTCAATTCCGTGAATTGATTATGGAAGATCTTTGTCTCAATAGGCTACGGTTCAAATCCTACGTAGTAATTTATCCGTATCGTGACGTACCGTTAATTTAAAGTTTTGACACCCTTACTTTAATCACGAATATCTAGAGATACAATCCGTATTAGTTAAAATTGATAGCGTATTTGTAATCTACACGGAAAACCGAAGAGATTCATACATTACATGTCTCGGTTGAAACAGATTCTGAAAATGGGTAAACTACAGTTTTGAAATTGAAAACAGAGGAAAAACGAGGAAGATGATGAAACTGCAAGAACTCGCGCGCGCGACCTGCTCGCGCGAGACCCGCTCGCGCGAACCATTTTCCCCCTTCGCTCGCGCGACCTGTTCTGCCCCTTCGCTCACGCGATCTGTTCTGCCCCTTCGCGCGCGCGACCTGGCAGTTTGAGCAGTTTCTGTATTTTTGTATAAGGGAATGTTTGGAAAATATTTTGGGAAATTTCAAGGAACTGTTTGGCAAATATATTGTTTTAAAGGTCTATGTTTTAAGAATTGTACGAACAAGAACAACTAAGACCGAAATTTATGCTCGTACGATTATCCGGCTTTGTGATGAATTAATGGTGTTATTTATGAAACATTGACATACATATTAGGGTCGAGGTTGTGATCGACTTAGATATCGATCGGATAGTATTCCTGGTATCTAAGGCGCGCGTTTCGGATATTGATCGGATAGTATTCCTGATATCCGAAGCGATGGTGATAGTGTTGTGTACGGCTTAGATATCGATCGGATAGCATTCCTGGTATCTAAGGCGCGCGTTTCGGATATTGATCGGATAGTATTCCTGATATCCGGAGCGATGGTCGGTTGTGATCGGCCTAGATATCGATCGGATAGTATTCCTGGTATCTGAGGCAGTAGTGTGGTGTGTGACTTCAATACCGATCGGATAGTATTCCTGGTATTGGAGGCGATAGTGTAGTGTGTGAATTAGATTACTGAGTAGTTATTACTCCCGGTATCTGAGATGATGTGTTGGTTGAATTAGGTTGTTTTAAAGAAAAGAATTGGCAAGATAAGATATTACACAATTCATGTACAATTACGTATTTATTTCTTACTATATTCCCCCGTGATTTTTGTTGAAATTGGAACCTTGAATATATTACTGTTAATGTTAATTTGTACCTTTGTTCTATATGCTTATATATATATATATATTGCGAGCACATGTTTATTTTACTCACCAGCTTTCATAAGCTGACGGCGTCGATGCGTCCTGGACTCTATGTCCAGATTTTCCAGGTCAAGAGCAGCCAGAGTTCGTTGACTATGCTAGTTAGATGACCGGAAGTGTTCCAGAAGAGCTGTTTTATATTCCTTATGTCTTTCCTTTCATAGTTGTAATAAACCTTGCTAGAATTTGATTAAGGGCGTTTTGTGCCTAAAACCTCGACCTATGTAATAGTTAGTAAGTTTTAAATTCTGGAGCTTATGTTTATTAGTATCATTTCTTTTAGAAATGTTGTTAAGTTATTTGTTGCAGGGACAATTGGTCATACTCACTTGTCACTACCTACGCGTCCATAAAGAAAATTAAATGATTTCCTGTATTATGCTACGTCGGGACGTGACAGTAGAATTTTTTGAAAACCGGGGGGTTGGGGGTTAAGTAAGAGAAGGTTAATGGAGAGAAGTGGTTATAAAAAAAAATAAAAAATAAAAATAAGGGAGAAAAGAGCAATTTTTTTTTCTTTTTCTAAAACTGTGAAATTCTGAAAGAGAGAAGAGATTAAAAATAAAAACATTATTTGAAAATGCAATTATATTTCAAAGTATTTTGCACTAATAAATAAATAGAGATAAAAATAGTGAACTTGCTCTAATTTTTTTTTTCTCTCTTATTAAAGCTATCCAAATAAGATAATATTATTTTATGTATTCTTATTCCTATCCAAACAAGGTGAATAGAAGCCTACTTTTTCTTCTATTGCTTGTAACACTAGTACTTCATCTATCCCAAACTAAGAGTCCGTTTTGGGATTTCTAACTGTTTAAGGTTCATTTTTTTTTTAATTGTTGTGTAAATTTTCAACTTTCAATAATTGCCTCTCTTTGAATTTCAATTTTTTTCTAAAATAAAAAAGGGGTAAACTTAAGAAGTGTGTAGTTTGACATTGAGTTTTTAAAAGTAACTCAAAAAATAGGACATACCAAAAAAAAAAAAATAGAAGTAAGGGCAAATTTTATAGAGACCCCTTCATGTATTGCACTTTTTCACTAACACCTCTTAAACTAAAAAAAAAACTCAACAAACTGACTCCCTCAACGATTTGTGAGGGGGGGTATTTGAGGGGGTCAACTTGAGAAGAAAAACAATAGTTTAGGGGTTAGTTTGTTGAATTTTTAGTTTAAGGGGTGTTATTGAAAAAGGACAATACATAAGAGGTGTCAATATAATTTACCCATAAAATAAAGGATTCTTAACTTAAGAAAGGGACTATGTAAATTTCTCTTCACTTCTGTCCAAACAGGGCCTGTGGAAGAATCTTAGCCAAAAATAAAAGGGCCCATAAAAGGAATAAAAATTGATACATCGGTGTAAAGTGGATGGGATAGCCCAGACACGTAATTGTGGGTCGAGCTGGTCCTACACTTTGGAACCATGAATTCAGCCCGATTCAGCATGCCTCTGAGCCACGGCCAACCCAGCCCGAAGCCCAACCCAACTCAGGACCTAGCTTGAACCAAGTGTTTTTTTAGCATAAGATGCAATTTAGTACAAGGAGATTAGAAATCAAGACTTCTTGTATAAAGTAAACTTCTTCACCCACTACTCCACCTATTCTTTTGAAAAATACTTCCAAAATAATTAATTTTATAATCTCAACCCGCTAGGACCGTGTCATATGGATTGGTCTGAGTCCATCCATTAGTCTCCAAACTCAGCCCGATCTGACCCGCTTGGAACATAGGTCCAACACGACCCAACTTGCAACCCATCTCGAGCCCCAACCCAGACATGTTTTACACCTCTAGGTACACCACGTCGATGTGTAATATACTCACAAAATTTAAGCCTATAAAAAAAGCTAAGACTTACATACAATTAAGTGATTTAGTTGTATAGTTCAATCGAGTGATTTTCATAAAAATATTTTTACATTTAATAAGAGATGTTTGTACTTTAGTAAGAGCTACTTGCAACCAAAATTATTTGTGATTTTAAGAAAAAAAAACATCTCTTACCGAATGTCATTCCTTTATCAAATTTTAATTGTACCACATACAACCAAATGGAAGTACAGCCGTAGAAGAATGGTCTGGCAGACTGCAAATGCGTGCTGATGCTTGCATGACGCCACACCTCACATGTCTCGGCTCCCTTCTTTCATGCCTTGCGCGGCGGCGTTGGTGGTGAGGATGTCACTACTTCTACTTGTGCCATTCCCACCACTTTCGGTTAAAGCTCCTCTCTCTCTCTCTCTCTCTCTCTCTCTCTCTCTCTTCAACCCAACTCCACAAAACAAATCAAACCCATCCCCCCCATTTTGGGTCTTCCTCTCAATCACTGCAACAATGGAAGTCTCTTCTCTATCCTCCCTCTTGTGTTACAACAAGAAGGTCACATTCATCAAAACCCTTCCATCTTCAAAATTACAATTCTAATTACTTACATATATGTATATTGTTCTCAAGCAAAATAGTTTGATTTACTACACTTTTTTCAGGCATTTCAAGCTGGGTTATGGTTAGTTTGGCTATGTGGGTTTCTCTTGATTGGGGTCTCCTTTTATGCTACTCAGAGATTGCCTTCTTCCCTTAAACAACAGATCAATAAGCCCTTTGGCGATTCTTTGGGCAGTCCCACAATTACAATATTTACAGCGCCTAACCCTTTTAATGGTTCAGTTGGGGAAAGGCAGGTTCTTGCTGTTCGATCATGGCTAGGTTTATCCCCAGATATCACTGTTGTTCTTTTCAGTCAAGACCCTTCTGTTTTTGCTTTTGCAGGTGCCTTTGGTTCGAGGGTTTTGGTCGAACCCAGTATCGATTTCACGTAAGGCTTTTTAAGTTTGTTATAGAATTTTTGGCCTTAAAACATGTTTTTGAGGGATCATGATTCACTGATAAGCTAGTCTATTCTGTTAAAGTGATTCGTTCTAAGTTAAAGACAAATGCTTTATATGTAAGTACTTGACATCTAGTTATCTTTCATAAACTGAAGGTGTACGGGTTCTAAAAATAATACTCCGTATAATGTATGGCAGTTTCATCAAGTTACTAAAATTTGGGGTTAAAAGTTTCATTGTGATGACGAACATTTTAGTGTTTTGGTTGTGTTTTTGTTTGCATTTGTCAACTCCCAGGACGTATAGCGCAAAGTAAGTAGTGGAGAAAACATGAATTTGTAAGATAAGAAATGGCGTTGTTCTTTTTGGGTTTTGCAGTGTTGTGCACATCGACATTATGTTCTACATACCCAGCTTGATCCAAATTTTGGTAATGGATCATTGACTAGGAAAAAAAAAAGCATCAAAAATTCGTTTGAACGTTGATGATTTCAAAATTCAAACACATGCTACTAGTTATATAAGTAAGATTTAAATTTTCTAGACTGCAAATAATGTGAAATCAAGTTCTCACAATCCTTTCTATACTTAAATGATGAAGCTTTCTTTGCTTAAAAGGTGAAGGTATGTAAAAACCTGCCTTTAAATGTGGCAATGTGGTGGTGGTTTTTGTTATTGCACTCTTATAAAAACATATACAACTGAGTGTCTCCAATTTTAAAAGTGGAATCAAGTAATCAGTGAGTCTTTGTCTGTGCCAATTTTGTATAGGTTCCTCAGTACCCCATTCTTCCATTCAATGGTTGCAAGATCACAGGCATCCACGTCAGATATCTCCGTTCTGCTCGATACTGAAACTATTCTTTTGTCAGACTTCATTACCACTCTGAATTATGCTCACAAGCTTGACCATGATTGGCTCCTTGTTGCGTCAGCACGAAATGTTTCCCATTTCCCTTTTCACTTAGATGAAGGAGGAAAACATTGGTTATCAGAGGACAGCAAAAGGATTAGAACCCAAAAGGTATGAAGGAAACTAATCAAGATTGCAAGCGAATGGCTTATCAGGTGACTCCATTTAAATTGTAATCACTTCCATCAGTTGCAGGGGATAATTTCTCAGACATGGCAGTGGAAATGTGATGGAAGGATGCTTATGGCATGGAACAACCGAGATCTTCCTCTACATCACGGAGTTCTCCCTCCTTTCCTTTATGGGAATGGGGTCCACAATTATTGGGTCATTAACGAGGCCTTATCATCTGACTTGAGGTTATTACTTGATGCTAGTGGGACCATCTCAAATTTTTATGTCAGTGATCTCGATCATGGATTGTATCAATCAGTTAGAGGGTCCGATGTTCCAGAAATTGAAATGGGTAGTTGGGAGAATTCAGGGAATTCCTATCTCGGAGCATTGTATGGATCTTTGTATTTTCATGAAACTAACTATTCTAACATGGTAGTGTTTGTTGAGTGTGAAGGGCACCACTATATGTTTGTCAGTTCAGCTGAAAACATTATCTATCCATTGGGGGGACAGAAATCTCTGAGCTTGAGGAAGAAAAGTCTTCTGGGATTCAGGAGAGAGAAGAAAATTTTGGAATGTGTTGATAGAATTAAATCACTAAATGGAATTAGAGACTGTTCTGTGAAGGACCAGTTGAAATCCGCCACATCATTATCTCTTCCATTCTCTTTAGAGTCACTCCTTTCAATTCTTGCGGACCAGAATAAGACAATTGTTTTAGCGGTTGCTGGATACAGCTACAAGGACATGCTAATGAGTTGGGTCTGTAGATTACGCCACCTCTTGATCTCAAATTTTTTGGTCTGTGCTCTTGACCATGAAGTTTATGAATTTTCTGTTTTGCAGGTAATTCATGCATTGCGGCCTATTGCATTTGATTTTCCATTCTAGTTTTCTATTCATTACGACTATATGTATTATGTATATTATACTACTTAGTTTTCTGTGTCTTTCTCACCTTACATCTTTTGCTAGGGCCTGCCTGTTTTCAAAGATTCATTAGCTCCAAACAATGTCAGCTTTAACAACTGCCACTTTGGAACAAAATGCTTTCAGAAGGTGACCAAAGTGAAGTCGAGAGTTGTTCTACAGATATTGAAGCTGGGTTACAATGTTCTTTTGAGTGATGTGGATGTGTATTGGTTTAAAAACCCATTACCATTGCTTTTCTCTTTCGGTCCTGCTGTTCTAGTGGCACAGTCTGATGAATTCAATGTAACAGGTGTTTATTCAAATCGTCCTTTACCAACCACTATTCTTTTCAGCATTTACTATCAATATAGATTGACAAATTGATAGAATGGACTAGTAAGATAGGTCCATCTGGTTTTGGTGATTCCATCCATATTTGATCTTTTCTTTTCCCTTTTCTCAGAAAAAAAAAAAATAAAACAAAAATAAAGTCGTATAAAATAGGAGCATGTCGTATTACATATTGGGTGTGAGATTATTTAGGGAGTCCCCCATTTGGTTATTCCTTGATATTTTGGAGCTAAACTCTTAGGCTACGTTTGGTTAATGGGTTTAGTGAGGAAAAGAAAAGAGAACACCGAGGAAAATGTTTTTTTTTTTTTTTGGTGAGCAAGGAAAATAGTGGGGAAATAGGAACGAAAGGAAAATAGGATGAAATATGAATTAAAATATTTTGAGTTTTTATGAGTCACTTCCTTCGTATTATCTTGATTTCCTACTACAAATAATTTTAGAAAATGTTGATTAAAATGCAATTTAAGAATGAATGAAAACGTAGGAAAATGGTTTTTCCTTGTTGTTTTCCCTTTACTTTTCTTTTCCTTCTCTAAATCCACGAACCACGCGGAGCTTTAAGTGTTCTGTGCTCAAACTCCTTGATCTCTTGTCTTCAGGACCCATAAACTTACCTAGAAAGTTGAACTCTGGCTTCTACTATGCTCCTTCCGATGCTTCAACAATTGGCGCATTGGAAAAGGTTGTGAATCACGCGGCCACTTCTGATCTTTCCGAGCAGCCAAGCTTCTACGACACGTTATGCGGAGAAGGTGGGTCCAAACGTATGGGTGATAACAAATGCTTGGAACCCGAAACGAATCTCACCGTTCATTTCCTGGACAGAAACCTATTCCCGAATGGTGCGTATCAAGGCCTGTGGGAGGTAAATAATGTGAAAGAAGCCTGTATGAAAAAGGGCTGTTTTGTTCTGCATAACAACTGGATCAATGGGAGGAGGAAGAAGCTGGAACGCCAGGTGTTATCAGGCCTGTGGGAGTACGATATTAGTACAAGGATGTGTCTGCAGAGCTGGCATGAAAACACATTCACAAGTTATATATAAAATGTGCTCAATTCTTTTATTATTTATTTGAGCTCTCTTTGGTTATATCATTGAGGAGAAGAATACAAAGGGACATTGTTTCTTTAGCTGATACTCTACAACTTTTCTGCTAAGCCCCGTGTTTGTCACTTTTGGGGAAGTGCATAGAGAGAGCCGGCCATGAAAAATAACAAAAGTTTTACAATGCTTGGTTCTGTTAAAATTCCTTCCTCTCTGTGACATTGATTGTTATGCAAGGAGGAAGTTTTGGGTAGTATCCTTGATGAAGAAATGTGTTCGAAACTTAGGCCTTGTTTGGCACACCGACAGAGAATCCCAAAAAAAAAGAAAGGTTTGGGAAAGGCTTCCTTTTCAGTGGATTTGAGCGTGCAATTGAAGGATATTACCGTGAGGATAATTCACGCAGGTGGCCGGGAACAGCTGTTTCTGGGTCACAAATAATATATAATCCCGTATACCACAGTACATAAACTGAAGCGTAAGCATTCAGAGAAGGCGAAGGTAAAAGAACCAGCTGAAGGAAAGGAATCCATGTTAGGGAAGAAGCTTGCGGATGAAGGTGGAGATTTTTCAAAAGAATCTGGTTTCTCAGCAAAGGATTTCTCTGTCTCTAGAGAAGGGTGGTCTAAATATTTGGTGAAGAAAAGCCAAAAAGGGAAGAAGCGGTTTGTACCCCCAATTCAGAAGCCTAGAAGTTGGAAGGGATCAGAATGGGAGCCAAGTCTAACTTCGGTACAGGAGCTCTCTCCTTGATTTTTCTGCTTCACCTTGTTTCAAAGATTTTTCCTATTAAGTAATCTTTGTATTTAGATCTTCTGTGCAGTTGAACTTCCTGATTGTTGTATTTTAGTCACAAAAGATATTTACTTGCAAGAAAAATTGCTTCAATAAATCTTCTTGTCCTTTTGTAATTGCGATATTCTATCAAAGACCTTGTTTTCTAGATCAGAGGAACTTACACAATAATAGTTGTTTGTTTCTCATTTTTGAAAAAAAAATGTGGGACATCTAAAATATTTTTACATATTCCATTGTCTTCTTGATCTCATGACTGTAACTGGTTAGATTTTCTTGGGGTAGAAGGGGAAGGGAAGGTTCGGTTTTGGAACAACTGTTGGACGTCCCGAGACTTAGTTAGTGAGTACCTTCACCGATTTAGCCTAGAAATGATCTTTTTAATACAAGTGAATGGTGATTTCGCGTTTCCATTTTCTCATGAGTGATTGGCGATATGGTAGAGGGCTTGTTTGATCATGATTTCAATTCTTAGGGCTTATTTGGTTGGAAAATATTAGGCTCAATGCTTCTATATTTGTGGCAGTTTTCTTCAATTACTAATAAGCCTGGTGGTAATTTTAGCTGCCTCTTAATTTTTATCCCTTGGCTTGTGCTTTTTGTATGCCATGATGTGTGGATTATTGTTCCACTTCTGCTTGGAATAATAACTTTACTGTATATAAAAGGTCAGGATTTCTCATATTCCTGGGGCATATAAAGCTGAAAATTTAACAAGGTAAAAGCAAATGTCTTTCAATTTCAAAAGAGCGAGAAAACCAAATTTGTTCTCTCAATTATAAACATTAATTTCCAGTTGGAGGAAATTACTCTGAGATGCAGGGAATATAATCGTACAACAAATCCTTTAAAAAAAAGAAAAAAAAGAAGAAAAAGAAAAAAGATCCGTGATTTTTAATAATCACATACATAAAATTGTTTTTTCGTTTAATCCTTTAGGTGTGCACTCATCACAGTATAAATGACAAGATCTTGGTTAAGATCCATGTGTAGAGAACAGCAAAGAAAGCACCAACCGGAATCGTCACAGCCCATGAAGCCACAATCTCTCTCACAGTCTCTGCTCTAACACTGTTAAGTCCCCTAGCAAACCCAACCCCCATGACTGCACCAACAAGAGTGTGTGTTGCAGAGATGGGTAGTCCAAGCTTTGATGCAAAAAGTACCACTGAAGCAGCTGCAAACTCCGCTGCAAATCCTCTAGTGGGTGTTAACTCTGTTATCTTCTTCCCAATAGTTGCAATAACTCTGTACCCCCACATCATAACCCCTGCAACAATTCCAAATCCTCCCCAAGCAAGAACATCAATGGGAATAACAATTTCAGCTCCGCTTGCTCCTCCTTGGAGTATACACAATGCAGCAGCCAAAGGGCCTATTGCATTGGACACATCATTTCCACCGTGGGCAAACGACATGAAACAGGCCGACAGAATTTGCATATAGCCAAACACCCCGTAAACTATTTCCAGTTGGGCACCCTTAGGGCCAGCAATTTCAGAGAGAAACCCGATGTTCTTGTTGGGGATGGTTTCGTCTTTTGTCTCCTGTTCGGATGAATTGCACTTGACAAGGAGGTGACCGAGCTGTCTTCGGATAATTCTGTCGACTAAGATTGCACCGGCAGCACCGCAAGCTAAGGCTTGGGCTACAGCTAATGGAAGGGTCTTGCTAAGAGGGAATGCTGCAAAGGAAATTCCAGTAATGCCTATAAAGACTGCGATTGGAGCAGCTGCGGCGGCTGCTAGTCCTGGATTTCGAGCACTGTAAACAAACTAGTAGTAGTATAGGAGGTTAGGAAATTAGAATAAGAGCCCATTACATAACTAAGGGCTCGCATGCTAACGTGCTGTTTTTGGTTTTCAATTTTTGTATTCATGATTGACTCAAATATGAGAAGCGTTCACTGCAAAAATGAAATCGAAAACGGAAAATCAAAACCGCAACGTTATTATGCGAGCCCTAAACTTTCAGGTTGATGCTAAAATTTCCTTGGCTTCCAAAAGTCGCCTAGCATGCTTATGGGTAATGATCTGCAGGGGAACCTAGGCAGATAAATCCGATGTTGCAATTGCTTTCCACAAGTCATATGCAGGAAAGTCATTATGGTGTGCCTGGAATGACAACTTCAAAATGCAGTATCACCGCTTGTAAATGTATTATCCTCTTCATTTTTAACGTATTCTGAAGATGGTTTCTAATACAAATTTTTAACTTTTCAAAAGAACTACGGGTGCGTTTGGAAATACATCTTAATGGATAGAATTAGACTAATTCTAAACAAAATGAAAAATAAGAATTCTATTTAGAAAAGACATCTTTAGAATGAATTCCCACCAATTATAATTACATTATCCTCTTCATCTTAAGCTTATCTTAAAGATGCGGGTCTAATACAACTTTTATTTTTTCAAAGAGCAAGTCTTACTTGCTTCCTTTTACAAATTGGAGATGGTGCTCTGTATAAAAGGACTTCAGTTACGGTTTAGTGGTTGCTCCTCAACTTGTATTGCAAATAACTCTCATTGTGTTTCTATCTTCATCTCTATCCCTACTTTGTTCCCTCTCTCTCTCTCTCTCTCTCTCTCTCTCTCTATATATATATATATATATATCCTAAACATATCAATAGTAGTACAAGTACTAAAAATGATAATCAGTTACGCACACATAGCATAAGTCTTACTTGCTTCCTCATTTATGTTGAAGACCGTGTGTTGCATATCAGGAAATGAGTTGGGGTTGATGAAACCCCATATCTGCGTCTCTACACTATTTTATTTCTTTTTATCTAATAATTTCAATATAATACATACTTCGAGAAAAAGTTGCTTCTGTTCCAAACGTAGCATTTACAACTTATCATAGCACATTTTAGAGGTAAGGTTGTTGGATAGGTGGGTCAGTCCCAAGAGGTGGAAACATACCCTGCGGATGCATTTGTAGACAGTAAAAGAAACTGCCGCCCCCATTAAAGGGGAGATAACCCACGAGGAAGTGACCCTTGCCAGTGAACTCCAGAAGACAGCACCAGTTCCACCATACACAAGACCAAACCCAACCATTGAACCTACTATACAGTGTGTGGTTGACACAGGCAAACCATAATACGATGCAACCTGAATAACAAACACATTATACATTATCAGACTTAACAAAGAAACAAAATAGAGACACAGAATTTCATATTCAAGTATTTTTTTTTTTATCATTTTGTGTACATATTTGATGCAGTGATATGACACTTTCTTTCTAGTTTTCAACACCATGAATGCATACAAAAATGGTTTTTGCACTGAAAAAAATTCTAAAGAAATATCCTAGTGTATAATGCAGAGCATATTCACATAGAACTCTTGTAATTAACTCCCCTTTTATCTCATACTAGGTGTGGTAGTCCATAAGATAGGGGCAATGGCCGCATTCTCGGGAATTATAACGAAGAAATCTAGTATGCTTTGCTACAAAGACTAGAACTTTTACACTATGTTTGGATTGGGAGACTAATAAAGGTCCTCAACTAGTTACCTTTTAAGTTCTTATATGCTACAGTATACTCATCAAGATGTGTACAACAATATAAACAATAGGTACAAACTTTGCATTCAATAATTGTATCTCAAACAGAGGAAAGAACTTGAAATCCACCTGCAACCAAGTACCAGCAGCAGCCAAAGCAGAGAGCAAGCCGGCGAAAAGCAGAGTATCTTTCCCTTTAAACACATCAACAACAAGAATTCCCTTCTGCATTGTACTAGTCACATGTGTCCCCATCAAAAGGGCGCCTGAAAACTCCAAAATTGCGGCCATCAATACCGCCTGCCGGAGAGTCAAAGCCCCGGAACCCACCGACGTCCCCATGGCATTGGCCACATCATTAGCCCCAATATTCCAAGCCATGTAAAACCCAAACAAAATGGTCACATAAGACAGAATTTTAGTCTTCAAATCAAGACCTTGACCCAAAGATGTCATCAGAAATGGAAGTGTAAGAGCGGCAAATGCTATGCATATAGATATAGCAGAAGCTGTGCTTGAAGATATGTTAAAGGCCTTTGCCATTCCTTGAAATTCATCGCCAGATTTTTCATTCTGTTGGTGTTCTTTAACCTCGATTTCTTCGCCTTCTTGGCCTTCAGACCCGGCGAAAGATGACAAGGAGGCAAAAGGGTGTGTGGATTTGGAGGTTTTAAGTCTTAGAAGTGAAATATGTGATGTGGGTAATGGTGGGTGAGGCTTGAAATTGAGAGACTCTCTTTTGGGGAAATTAGTTTCATTGTTTAGTGAAGGAGATCGATATTTATATAGTTGAGAATTGTTGTGGAGGAAAATCTCTGGTTTAATGGAATTTCTGGTAGAAGAGAGGCAATAATAAGAGGTAGTCATGACTTAAAAGAGGAGTGAGGAGTAGAGAGAGAGAGAGAGAGAGAGAGAGAGAGGAGAATATGGGGGGTGGGGAGGGATTATTCAGGTAGATTCTTGGCCATGGAGTGAAGAGGAAATGGAGAAAGGAAATGAGTAGGTGGAGGGGGGGAAGGAATGGAGGAGTGTGCATTTTCTTTTGATTTTCTCTCTTTTCTTTTCTTTTCTTTGGGTGGAAAAGAGACGAAGGTTAGTGTGGATTTGGCTGCTTGCTTTGGTTGATTTAAACGAGTGGTGGATGTTTTGTTTCAATGCAGTTATATGATTATATCCACACACCCACAAGTTTAGATTCAACAGTTGAGAAATCTTTAAAAAATAAAAAATAAGAATAATAAGAATTGAAAATACTATATCCACTTTAGAAAGCCTTACCCAAGAAATCCCTTTCTAGCTTTTATCCAAACATCCACATGGCACTCATTAAGACTAATTGAATGCTTGAAATACCAATTTGGCAGTTTCTAAGAAAAATTTTTTGGACTTGTAACTGATGAATATATATATATATATATATATGGGTAATTATTGGGACACAACTTTTATACAAGTTTCATACAGTCTTCTAAAATATGTATCTATCTCTCTCCTTTGTCACTGTGGGATCAAGTGATATCACAAGAGAGAAATAGACACATCTTTTAAGAAGGTTGTGTGAAAGTTGTATGAAAATTGTGCCCTAAGAATTACTCTCTCTCTCTCTCTCTCTCTCTCTCTATCTATATATATATATATATATATACACGAAAATTCTCTAAAAGAGGGCGCCCACTCTTAATTAAAGAGAGGGTCTCTGTTTTTGTGACTCCCGCGATTACTCGATAATTACCATTTAGCATGCATTAGCATAATTAATTGGTATTTATTAACACATGTTTAAGTGAGTTTTAACTCACTAGTTGATTATGGGTGTCCAATTTGGAAACCCAATGTGGCAGTCCGAAATTGGGACATGAGTTGAGAAAGTTCCATTGTGATGGGACAAAGTTGTGGAATCACCCTTATGTGCTTAAATGTTTATTAAGGCATATGTGAAATATTTATATGTTGTTTAAAATTTATTGTTTATTGTTAGAGACCATTTAGAGTTAAATAGTAATAAATCCAATATACTCTAAGATTGTCGTAATCAACCCAACCCATACAACATTTTAATGATAGGTCCATATTTTTATTTAGTGACCAAACTACCCCTATGACTCATCACAAGAATCATTTCCATTTAAACCCACCTAAAATCAAGGGTTTTTAAATTTTAAACATTATATACACATAATATATATATATATATATCATCTCCCATTGACCGTAAATGAGTTTCCAATCATATTAGCAAGATTCAACTCAAATCCCCGCACTTCTAGTTCTTCGTAAGCTTCTTGATGCTTCAGACTTCTTGTGGCAAGGTTATGATTAGATTTCTCTTTTATATACCAATGGTCTCCAAACTGCTTCCCCTATGAGACTGGGCCTTGAACCCCCTCTGATATACCAATGGTCTCAAATCTCACTCTTGGTGTTTGGAAAATTTGTAAAATTCCATAAATCGTTCATTCCGTTGTGCAAAGTTTAACACTGCAAAAGTATTAAATTTCACACTATTGCTCTTTCGCAACATGGTTTTGATGAAGACAAAAAAAAAAAAGCAGCTATCTTGGAGAAGATCACCAACACAGATTTGTCAACTTTTTTCGGCAGAGCCTGTTTTTACTTTTCTCTATTGGACGTCCTTCGCAGGGGCGTGATGGCTTCATAGTGGTGCTTTTGAAATGGAGTTATCTACTGCAGTTTCATTGTGGGATTGGTGATTTTTTCTTTTATTTAAATTTGTTTGCCTTTGTATTGGTCTTGTTTTTGAATGTGGTTGGGGTGGATTAGCGTGGTTATGTTGGATGCATGCAAGGTGTTTTGTCGAATAGTTTGTCTTGTGCTCTTGACTGAGATTTGAGAGTGGTTCTTAGGATAATTTGTTCTTAATCTTTCTGTTTTGGAGAAATAAATTAGAATTATGGTAGTATGTAAAATATTTTTGATCTTAATAGGGTTTTCTTAGTATCAGTTTGAAATTTCATACTACTCGCAGTGAAAAATTTAACCTAAATAATATTCAGAAGTGTGAAATTTCACAATACTCGCAGTGAAAAATTCATTCATCGCATAATGTAGATACGTAAAATCCTGAGATTTTAATTTCATGATTTTATTTTCATTTATTAGATACACAAAAATAAAGGGATAGGAGATCAGATTTTTCAACAAAATTTTTTTTTTCAAAACCTAACATGATTTATGGCACAAAAAACGGAAAGCACTATAATTATGGGATATTAATTCAAATGAGATATTGGCAAGTCAAAATGCTATTATAACTACCAAAATTAATGTGTATATATGGCAAGTCAAAATCAGATTTAATGAATATCTATATAAAATTTCACACTAATGAATTAGTTGCAGTGTAAAATTTCACTAATGAACCAGTTACAGTGAAATTTTGCAGTGTAAAATTTCACTAATAAACCAGTTACAGTGTAAAATTTCACACTAATAAACCAGTTGTAGTATAAAAATGAATTAGTTGCAGTGTAGAATTCAATACCGTAGAATCTTCAATCCAAAAACGTAACAGTGAGTCCAGACTCATTTATGATGTGATACTTAGATTGAATATGCAATACACTGTGAATTAGAAATGGTGAAACTCGTTTGTAACTGTTTTGTAAAGTAATATCCTAAAATATTGTGATAATATATATATATATATATATATTGTAACCAATATCAATTGGGATTTGATAAGATTTGGTAACTAATTCAAACATTAAATCTAAATTAAATATATGTATATATAAGCAGTTCTACATATATAGGTTAGGGGTAGAATAGTCATCTACTAATGCTATAATAGGATATTTTGGGCTAATATCTAACAACAATTATAATTATAGGGCTTATTATTATGAAGTATTAAATGATGGGCCTATTATAAAAAACATTGGTAGAATAGGATTTTTAACCAAATTTTTCGACCATTTATGTGGTTATTTGATATACCTTGGTGAGAACGAAATGAACACGTTATATAATTAGGAGGCTAATTAGCAACTTCATAAATTTATGTGGGACCACTTATGGGACCCACGCGAGACATAGACAAACACCTATCTAAGTTTGGAATAATTTTAAAGAGTTCTAACTAGCAGAGGTATAATTGCAAAACTTATAAAACATGGGGGATGCTATAATAGAAACCCAAAGCTTGGGTCACATGCCATGGGACATGTGTCCCATGACTCACCCAAGGTAGTCATCATCTCCAACAAGACAATGAATTGGATTACAGAGAATTGACGGAAAATTCTCGACGACGGAAATTCGACGACGCTCTCGACGACGATTGACGGCGCGTTCGACATCCAATTTTAATTCCGAGACCGGATTTGAACCTGTAGAGGTGAGTTCTACGTTTTGGTACTGATTTTCTTGAGTTTAATCGTTGTATTTCTCGTGACCCAATTCGGAGCGGTAATCCGTAGTTTGCCGAATTCATGTAGGATTTGAAACCGGAGTAGATTTGAGCTTTAATTTCTCAACTAGGAGTAAATTGCGAAGAGGTGAGTGGTTTCAATCTTGCCTATGGATGAGATTCATGGTTATGTTCATATGATGTTGATTTCATGTCTATTTAGCTTAATCACTCATATTTAGCTATGATTTTGTGAAAAGCATGGTGATTTGTTTATGTGAGCATGTTTAGTTGTCTGTGTGGGCCAAAGGAAAGCTTGTATGAATCCGCCATGAGATTGTTCCGTGGTGACGACCACTTGTTGCCGACAACGGCATTAGACCGCACGTGTGTGGCGTGGGTCATTGGCTTGTGCCGTGGACTATCGGGGGAGTCGCGGACTTGCGGGTAGTGGTGGATGAAATACTTGCTTATCCGGAGATCATTATATTTGTTGAGTTGAATATAAACATTGATATGTCATCCGTGTGCTTGATTGATATCTCTCACTAAGCATATAGCTTATATATTGTAGTGGTTATTGAATAACCATTGTAGGTGAGCACGGCGGCGAGAATCCGGGGAGATGAACGTGGAATTTGTGGTAGTAAGGAAGCTTGTAATTGTAGTAGCTTCATGTATATAGTTATTTTGAGTTAAACTTATGAGTTGGTATAAAACTTGTAGTTTGTAGTAGCTAACTTGGAGTTGTACTAAAACTTAATAGATTATGTTAGTTTTGCCTTAATTGCTCCAAGACTCATGTAAGTCTTGTAACCGGAGCTTAAGATGTTGTTGGTGTCTTTCATACTTTGCTAATGTAGTTTGAAGCATGTTTGAATGGTAGTTTGGAGCATAGTTACAATTTTACTTTGAAATTTATAGTATTTTACATTTATGTCTCCCCCAATGCCCAATTTAGTGTCATCAATTACATATATATTGATGTACATGTCTATAAAACTCAAAATCAATGGCCCTAGAATTTTAAAAACTACACTTTTAGCGTAACAATTTTTAGTTTTAGAAATAGGCCCATCTAGAATTTTGAAAGATATCATTCAATATTTAAGTTTAATAAATAGACTCATATTATAAGTAGACCCCAAAAAAATCGCCAATTATGTATTAAATCCTAAAAAAAATCGCCAATCATGTATGATGATGCCAGAAATTGGTAAGAGTAGAGTAGAGCAATTTTAGGAGAGAGAGAAAGTGAGAGACTATTTTTTGTATGTGGTTCGGCCCTGTTAATGAAGGTACCTACATCCACGTGTGTGTCTGAGCACGTTCACTAGCAGATCACCGACGGGCCTAGTGAGCCAACAAAGAGGGGCGGCACTACCAGTAATACCGGCCGGGTGTATGCGTACAATGGTGAATTTTATAGAGGTGCTGTGTAGACTACAGAATTGGCGGCCCCTTCAATGGGGGGTGAGAGGTCTCTTTTATAGATGTAAGAGACTTACTCATACATGGATAAGGAAATATAATCCTATTAATATAGATTGACATTAATTATGGGGATTTCCTAATTGGATTAGGAAATAGTGTGCACTTTCCATTAGTCTTCTAGCTTGAGTAGAAAATTGTCCGTAATGCTCGGGATCACGCCTGTGATGCTCGGGATCATGCTTGTGGGCCCGGATGGGATGTTTCCGCAGTGGGATGTGCCTGTGCAGTTTTCCCGACCTGGTTGCCGGGTTGTAGATGAACCGCTCGGGCTGATGCTTCTGTGGAGTTGTGCATGATTTGCCCGGGGCATGGACTGACTGCTGATTTGAACCGTTCGGTCATAAGATAGAGCCAAATTTGGGTGTATCAATGTATAAGTAGATCCTAAAAAAATCGCCTCGGGTGCACTGCTCCCAAACCCCCGTATAAGGGCCTCCCTTTTAGTAGTTCATCCCGGGCCTCCAAATACTCGGGACCGGCCTTGAATGCTATGCTTCCCAAATTTTTTCTCCAAAAGCATTTCCCAACCCATGTGGCAGTGTGCTCAGTTCATTTTGATTGGTTGATGTTGAAGTGGTCCTACCATAATGAAGAGGGTCACGGTTGTCACGCCCCGACGTAGCATAAATAAGGAAAGCGTTTAATTTCCTTTATGGACCCGTGGGTCGCGACAGTTTGAAGGATCGATTCCGTCCCAAACGTCGAACAACAAAACATAATGATCAGAGTAAAGTAATCCAAGTTTATAAAAATTTCTAACTTATTACATCTTATGAAACGGGGTCGACTAAGACACAGACCGCCTTAAAATAAAACAATAACTTAGTGTCTGTTACAGTCATCCTTATAAAACAAAACAGTTTAAAACTTAAAACATATAATCAATAACAGTTCTCTCATTCCAAAAGCAGCCATTCTCAGTTAGCGTAGTCATAAGGTCCTTCCTGATCATAACCTGAAAAGCCTGAACACGAATGTCCAGGACGCATCAACGTCGTCAGCTTCAAGAAGCTGGTGAGTATTAAAAACATGACTTTAAATGTAAAACATACTCATTTACCATTTTCAAATCCCCCTTTAAATCCACAAGTTTATATTTAAGATAAAGAGCTTGTTTAGAAAACAACCACAATATTATTCAAAAGATAAGTTCACACATATGCGACCGTGTATGAGAACGATGCACCATCTCATCTGACCGACTCTTTTCTTTTGACAAAATCCAATAACCCACTATCTTACTCCTGGTATCTTTGAAACACTAAGATAGCCACACTTTAGCAACGGGGCGCCAGGGAGTGTCCAGTTTGCCTCACACTTTGGTCCGGGGTACCAGGGAGTGTCCAATGCCTCACACTTTGAATACCCTAACCGCCATGCAAATACCGGGGCAACCCCTCACGCAGTATCCAGACTCGAGTATCAGGGAGTGTCCGTAGGCCACACTTTAGCACTACCATGGGTGCCAGGGAATGTCCAAGTTCGGCTTCACACACTTTAATGCTTCCATGGGCGTCAGGGAGTGTCCATATTTGCCACCGTCGCATTTCAAAGATACCCTCGCCACAATCTCATCCACAACCACAACCACAACCACAAACACAACCACAACCACAACCACAAACACAACCACAACCACAACCACAACCACAAACACAATCTCATACTCTTTCCGTACTACCATTACTCTTTTCCACACTGACTGACACCCACATACATGTACTACTGACCCCACATGAATGATATGCACTTAAACATAAACAAAATACTGAATTAAATGAACAACACGCGCACGGGGATCGATAACTTGTAATTCATTACATTAATCATTTCAACATAACTAATAGCATTCTGTATTAATAAAATTTCCAAACAGAACCTTAACAGTACTTAAGAATTGAACCAAACAGTCCCTAAATACAAACCAGACAAAAATCAGAATCTGCCAGAGATGGCTCGCGCGAAGTGTCGCTCGCGCGGGCCGCTCGCGCGATATGCCCAATTTTTCATTTTATATATACTTTTCTGTCTGCCTGAACAAGCACAGGTCGAGCGCGCGGATCGCTCGCGCGAAGGGTTCCTCGCGCGACCCTCGCTCGCGCGACTTGCCTAAACTTCATTTTATATAAATAAACTTTTCTGTCTGCCTGGAGACGCATGCCTCGCGCGCGCTGGTCGCTCGCGCGGGCCGCTCGCGTGATTCTCGCGCGCGCGATCGTGGCGCGAGCTGATGCTGAGGCTTCATCTTCTTCGTGGAGATGCCATGTTTCAGCAAAACAGGGTCTAAATTGACCCATTTCAATTCTGCGACTATATATGTCATATAATATATGAATCTCTTCCTTTTCTCATAAGGTTTAAGAACATGTAATCAATTTACCATGAATCAAACTATAGCTCTCCAATTTTATGAAAAACTAAAACATATCAAAACTTATTTTCTAATACACTTTCTCATGTGAATGAATTAGGCTCTAAAACTTCAAACATAGCATATATGATGTAAGATCTTTCATAATCATCTCTAAAAACGGATTTTGGTTAAGTTTGAAAAATCCAAGTTTCTAAGCTTTAAAATTCAAACGTGTGATTATCAAAGGTGACTCTTAAATTCAACTACACAATTTCAGTAAATCAAATGTGAATTACATTCTGAGTGAGTTAGAAATACTCACTGAGATTAAAGCAAAGAGATTGTTGAGAAAGGATAAGCAAATAAGAAATCAACTCCAAGCTTTGGCTATGGAGTCTTGAAGCTTCCTCTCTCTCTAGAAAAATTACAGTGGAAAGAATTCTCAACTTTCTCTTTTCTCTCTGGTTTAGATTGCAAGAGCAATGTGCAGAATGTGTAGTGTGAGAGTGTAGGGGATATACATATAGAAGTCTCAAAGAGCAACTTGGTGGCCAAGCAAATTCCCAAACACTCAACAAAATGAAATTGTTTTTACAACTTAACTAAATGCATCCCATTTACAGATATGCATATACGTAAACTAACTGTAGGAGTTTTGAAAGGGTAGTTTATAGACTAGTAGGGGGCAACTTGTATGTGTTTGGGAATTTCAACTTGTGGCATAAAGCTAATACATGAACTATAAGCATTATCAAATAAGGCATAAGCCAATCATCACTTGCCATTAATAGAAATAAAGTATAAGTCATGTCCAACTTTACGTCAATTCCAAAAATCTGTGAAAGCTCAACATAGCGTGGACAGTTTTGAACATAAACTGGTATTTTCGGGGTGCGGTATCCACCTCAAAAATACAGAAAATTCATTTTAGTACAAGAAGTGATTTCCTGGTTTCATAAAAATACAGCTTGAATTAAAAGAGAACATTTCCACCGTTTTGAAATACAGATTTGAAATTCAATACAGGTGTTGCTAAATTTTGTAAAAATTACAATTTGACCCCAAAAGAATTTTAATAGCAATTGAAACAAGAATTTAAAGTTTAACACATGGGAAAATAGAAACTAAATAAGACTAGAAATACAGATTAAATATGAAAATGTCAAATTGAAATTAAATGCAAATGCAGGTTATTACATCCTTCCTCCCTTAAACAGGATTTCGTCCCCGAAATCAAGACTAACTAGTCATGAAATAACTCCGGGTACTTCTTCCTCATATCCGCTTCAACTTCCCACGAGGCTTCATTCTCGTCATGGTGATTCCACTGAACCTTCACCAACGGAATATCCTTATTCCTCAACTTCTTGATACTCTGATCCAGAATCTTCACAGGTCTCTCCTTGTAAGATACGTTATGACTCGTCTCAATATCGTCATAACTAACCACGTGCGAGGGGTCTCGTATGTACTTCCTCAACATACTCACGTGAAACATGTTGTGAACCCCAGACATCTTCGGTGGTAGCGCCAGTCGATAAGCTACTCTCCCGACACATTCTAAAATCTCGAACGGTCCGATGAAACGCGGAGCTAACTTTCCTCTCTTGAGGCCGAAGCGTACTACTCCTCGGGTCGGGGAAACCTTAAGAAGTACGTGATCTCCAATACTGAACTCCAAATCTTTACGACGTCGATCGGCATAACTCTTATACCTGCTTTGAGCGGTCCTCATTCTTTCCTTGACCAAGGAAATCTTCTCGTTGGTTCTCTAACCAAATCTGGTCCCAACAACTCTGTGTCCCCAACCTCTGCCCAACACAATGGGGAACGACATGGTCGTCCGTACAATGCTTCGAACGAAGCCATACCGATACTCGTGTGATAGCTGTTGTTATAAGCAAATTCAACCAACGGCAAGTGCGTCTCCCAAGATTCTTCAAAATTGATCACACAAGCCCTGAGCATATCCTCCATGATTTGGTTAACACGCTCAGTTTGTCCATCTGTCTGAAGGTGAAAAGCAGTGCTCATCTTGAGTGAGGTTCCCATAGCTTCTTGCAGACTTTCCCAAAATCCAGAAGTAAAACGTGCGTCACAGTCTGACACAATAGACACAGGTGCACCGTGAAGTCGCACGACTTGTTGTATGTACATCCGGCTCATCTTTTCTACCGGGTATGTCATACTGTAAGCAATGAAATGAGCTGACTTCGTTAAACGATCCACGATTACCCAAATAGCGTCATGATTCTGTTGCGATCGGGGCAATCCTACTACAAAATCCATCGTAATGTGCTCCCACTTCCAACCAGGAATAGATAGCGGTTGCAATAATCCTGATGGTCTCTGATGTTCAGCTTTGACTTTCTGGCACGTCAAACACTTGGATACGAATTCGGCCACGTCTTTCTTCATACCTTCCCACCAAAAATTTCTTTTCAAATCTTTGTACATCTTAGTTCCTCCCGAGTGAACTGTATATCTTGACTTATGTGCTTCTTACAGGATATCTTTCCTTAACTCTCCATCACCTGGCACACATAATCTATTTCTACACCGATACCCTCCATCAACTCCCACTTTCCATTCTGTCGGGTCTTTCTCTGACATCTTCACGAACCATGTCTGAAACTTCTCATCTTCTTTCTGAGCTCCAATAATGCGGTCGATAAGAACAGGCTATAGGATAAGACATCCGAACAATTGTCCTTCTCCTTCTTCAGCACTCTGTACATCGAACTCTGTCAAGGTCTCTAACGCTCGCCACTCTCTCACCATTAAGGTGGCGATTGTCTCACGAGTTTGTCGACTCAGGGCATCAGCAACCACATTGGCTTTACCCGGGTGGTATTCCAATGTGAAGTCGTAATTTTTAATCAGCTCCATCCATCTACGTTACCTCATGTTCAACTCTTTCTGTGTGAACAAATATTTCAAACTCTTGTGATCGGAGAACAAATCAAACTTTTCACCGTAGAGATAGTGTCTCCAAATCTTGAGTGCGAAAACTACTGCTGCCAACTCTAAATTATGAATAGGATAGTTCAACTCATTCGGCTTCAGCTGTTTGGATCCATAGGCTATAACTCTGCCATCTTGCATAAGTACACACCCCAACCCTTGATATGATGCGTCACTAAAGATGGTGAACTTTTCATCAAGCTTGGATATTGCTAGTACTGGCGCGGTAGTGCGTCTCTCTTTCAATTCTAGAAAGGCTCGCTCATGCTTCTCTGTCCACTCGAACTTCAGATTCTTTTTCGTCAATCCAGTCAATGGTGCGGCTATTTTAGAGAATCCCTCAACAAATCTCCTGTAATAGCCTGCGAGTCCAAGAAAACTCCGAACTTCTGTAGGGTTGCTCGGTCTAACCCAGTTGGACACAGCATCGGTCTTGGACGAATCCACTGAAATTCCTAGAGATGACACCTTGTGTCCCAAAAATTTCACTTCTTGTAACCAGAACTCACACTTACTGAATTTGGCATACAACTGATGATCCTTGAGTGTCTGCATCGCAATTCGTAGATGTTGCTCGTGTTCTTCTCCTGACTTAGAATAGATCAAAATATCATCAATAAAGACGATGATAAACTGATCCAAATAAGGTTTGAACACTCTGTTCATCAAATCCATAAACACTGCCGGGGCGTTCGTCATTCCAAACGGCATTACCAGAAATTCATAATGACCATATCGGGTTCTGAACGCAGTCTTAGGTATGTCTTCCTTTCGTACCCTCAACTGATGATATCCCGACCTTAGGTCTATCTTGGAAAATGTCGTAGCTCCTTGTAGTTGATCAAACAAATCGTCGATCCAAGGCAAGAGATACTTGTTCTTGATAGTCACTCGGTTCAATTCTCTGTAGTCGATACATAACCGAAGTGTTCCATCTTTCTTCTTCACGAATAACACCGGTGCTCCCCAAGGCGATGTACTTGGACGTACAAAACCTAGGTTCTCGAGCTCTTGAACTTGTTCCTTCAATTCCAAAAGTTCTGTGGGGGCCATTCTGTAGGGAACCTTGGTGATTGGTACGGTACCCGGTATAAGCTCAATACAGAACTCTATACTTCTCTCGGGTGGCAAACCAGAAACGTCTTGAAATACTTCTTCGAAGTCCTTGACTACAAGTATAGATGAAGCTATCACCTCTGTACTGACGACTTCGATGTTAGCTAAACATCTCGTGAGGAACATATCTCCCGAAGGGTTACATTGAAAATCAAAGGGTTGATTCTCATAGTCGGGGAATGTAATTCTCTTCCTCGCACAATCCAACTTCACTTGATTCTGTGAGAGCCAATCCATTCCTAGGATTATGTCGAACTCCTTCATCGATAGGACGATCAACCTTGCAGGGATTTCACGGTCTCCTAACCGTAGAGGACAATCCTTGCACACGAGTCCTAATCTGACTGCGGCTCCTAATGACGAAGTAGCCTTCAAAGCTTTCTCTAAGCGATGAGGTAAGATACCCAATCTCCGAATAGTATTGACAGATATGAACGAAATAGCAGCACCCGTATCAAATAACACTTTAACATGGGAGTTAAACAGAGTTAATGTACCTTCCACTGCTTGCTGATCAGGTTGAGCTTCTCCATAATCTCCTTCTTCGTACACAGTTCCATCATATCCAGCGGCATCAGGGATAACAGCATTCAAGCGAGTCTGACCCTGTTGACCATAAGTCACCTGCTTAGGAGCAGTGCAACACCTGCTGATGTTACCTGGTTCGCCACAGTTGAAGCAGACTATCCCTTGCTGAGCAGCACGCCTTGGTGTCTTGCAATCGCGAGCCAGATGACCAGGGTTGCCACAGTTGAAGCATTTTCCACTACTACTTCCTTCTCCTACTCGGGGTTGAGTTGGATAGGTAATAGCCTGGGTCTTCTTGCTTCCGTCAAAATTCCTCTTCTGCCCTTGGGTTCGATTCATTGGTGGTCTATTCCCAAAATTACCCCTTTGAGGCGGTCGGAATTCAAATTGTTTACGGTTCACTCGAGCATCCTCTTCCAGATCGGTAGCCAAACCAACAAGTCCTTCAAACGATTTATCTAGGTGGCCGAGAGTTAAGCGACGAATCTGCGGTGTCAGCCCTTGATTGTACTTACGGATCTTCTTCTCCTCAGTATCAACCAGGTGTGGAGCGAACCGAGACAGTCTCTCGAACTGTGTGGTGTGCTCTTGCACCAACTTGGTTCCTTGCGTCAGATCCATGAATTCCTTCTCTCTTCTATGCCTCTCCGTAGTCGGGGAATACTTTTTCAGAAATCTCCCCTTGAACGCAGTACACGTCATTCCAATTGCAGCTCCATTCCCGATAGTAGCTATGACAGAATCCCACCAATCTGCGGCAGCATCGGTCAATTGAAACATAGCCAACCTCCTTTTGTCCATCTCGTTGCACTGGACAGCTTCGAACATGCGGTCCATCTGTCTTAACCACTGTTCTGCTTTCCAGGGTTCCGCGGTACCCGCAAACTGCTCGGGCCTTAGTGCACGGAATCTCTCTAGCAATTTGTCTCCAGTTTGACGGTCTCGTCGGTTGTCATTCATGTTACCGATTCTTTCCAGCCGTCTGATAAACGCTTCGAACATCCCCGTAGGATCGGCAGCCTCAGGTGCTCCCTCGATCAAGTTCCTGTTCCTTCTTAGTCCTCCAGCCATTCTATGCATGATAGTGATAGTAGAATGAGAAACATGCATGCAACAATGCTATGAAGTAATTCTAATGACGACAATATTCAAAAGAGTATATCTTATATATAACTTCTTATCAAGTTGATACAAAAAAGCATGTATGGTCAGATCAATGCCTACCCTACCTGTATGGGTTAGGACGCATGCAAGTGTTAATGTTACAAAAATGGGTCATTGCCCTACACTCTAATGCATGTAATTACAGCTTGCAAAAAGAGATAGAACTAATAGTCAAAACAGTCAATATGTACAAGGCGACATCTAAACAGTTAGTCGTCGTCATAGGTAGCCATCAGCAGGTCAAGCGAGTCGGCCTGATGAAGTCGCTGAACATGGGAGGGGCCTGCCCCAAAGTTACAGTTGTGAGAGGTCATCAGTGAAACAGGTCCAGGGACATCTGCCTCAGGCAAGGCTGGCTCAAGTTCAAGTGTCTCCTCAAGGTCGACTGCAAAGTCGTCCCATCCTAAGCCATCCTCCTCGGCGTCCTCGGAAATAGGAGTGAACACAACGTCAACGTCACCGTCATCCTCAACAGCGGGGACGACCGGTGGAGGTACCTCCAGCTGTGCAAGGTGGGCCTGCACAACCTGAACCTCAAGGGAAAAATAGAAGGCATCGCTATTAACCAAGCGAACCATCTCAACGAGTACTAAGCGCTGAATCTCTATAAAGTAAAGAATCTCAAGGCGAGCACGGGACAAGTCGACCAGTCCTAATATGTGAATCTGATGCCAGAGGTCCAACTCGACCGTAGCAGCTGCACGCTGCCGAACAACAGTGAAATAAAGGGTCGCCGAAGCCGGCACTATCGCTCCCACAGTAACCCAATGCCCTCCAAAAGCATCAGGTACAAACAGGGGCTGAGCTGGATCCATACCTGAAAAGGTACTACTTAAGTCAGAACAGAATAATCTTAGGCGTTTGGGTTCTGAGTCTATCCTCCCTGTCGTATCATCGGGTGTGTAACACTTAATGGAATGTGGAATCGGGTCTATACTGGTAAACCCTAACCTGGCTAAACTATCTTGAGATAAATAATAACCTAGCTCTGATACCACTAAATCCTGTCACGCCCCGACGTAGCATAAATAAGGAAAGCGTTTAATTTCCTTTATGGACCCGTGGGTCGCGACAGTTTGAAGGATCGATTCCATCCCAAATGTCGAACAACAAAACATAATGATCAGAGTAAAGTAATCCAAGCTTATAAAAATTTCTAACTTATTACATCTTATGATACGGGGTTGACTAAGGCACAGACCGCCTTAAAATAAAACAATAACTTAGTGTCTGTTACAGTCATCCTTATAAAACAAAACAGTTTAAAACTTAAAACATATAATCAATAACAGTTCTCTCATTCCAAAAGCAGCCATTCTCAGTTAGCGTAGTCATAAAGTCCTTCCTGATCATAACCTGAAAAGCCTGAACACGAATGTCCAGGACGCATCAACGTCGTCAGCTTCAAGAAGCTGGTGAGTATTAAAAACATGACTTTAAATGTAAAACATACTCATTTACCATTTTCAAATTCCCTTTTAAATCCACAAGTTTATATTTAAGATAAAGAGCTTGTTTAGAAAACAACCACAATATTATTCAAAAGATAAGTTCACACATATGCGACCGTGTATGAGAACGATGCACCATCTCATCTGACCGACTCTTTTCTCTTGACAAAATCCAACAACCCACTATCTTACTCATGGTATCTTTGAAATACTAAGATAGCCACACTTTAGCAACGGGGCGCCAGGGAGTGTCCAGTTTGCCTCACACTTTGGTCCGGGGTACCAGGGAGTGTCCAATGCCTCACACTTTGAATACCCTAACCGCCATGCAAATACCGGGGCAACCCCTCACGCAGTATCCAGACTCGAGTATCAGGGAGTGTCCGTAGGCCACACTTTAGCACTACCATGGGTGCCAGGGAATGTCCAAGTTCGGCTTCACACACTTTAACGCTTCCATGGGCGTCAGGGAGTGTCCATATTTGCCACCGTCGCATTTCAAAGATACCCTCGCCACAATCTCATCCACAACCACAACCACAACCACAACCACAAACACAACCACAACCACAACCACAACCACAAACACAACCACAACCACAACCACAATCTCATACTCTTTCCGTACTACCATTACTCTTTTCCACACTGACTGACACCCACATACATGTACTACTGACCCCACATGAATGATATGCACTTAAACATAAACAAAATGCTGAATTAAATGAACAACACGCGCACGGGGATCGATAACTTGTAATTCATTACCTTAATCATTTCAACATAACTAATAGCATTCTGTATTAATAAAATTTCCAAACAGAACCTTAACAGTACTTAAGAATTGAACCAAACAGTCCCTAAATACAAACCAGACAAAAATCAGAATCTGCCAGAGATCGCTCGCGCGGGCCGCTCGCGCGAAGTGTCGCTCGCGCGGGCCGCTCGCGCGATATGCCCAATTTTTCATTTTATATATACTTTTCTGTCTGCCTGAACAAGCACAGGTCGCGCGCGCGGATCGCTCGCGCGAAGGGTTCCTCGCGCGACTTGCCTAAACTTCATTTTATATAAATAAACTTTTCTGTTTGCTTGGAGACGCATGCCTCGCGCGCGCGGGTCGCTCGCGCCAAGGGTCGCTCGCGCGGGCCGCTCGCGTGATTCTCGCGCGCGCGATCGTGGCGCGAGCTGATGCTGAGGCTTCATCTTCTTCGTGGAGAATGCCCTGTTTCAGCAAAACAGGGTCTAAATTGACCCATTTCAATTCTACGACTATATATGTCATACAATATATGAATCTCTTCCTTTTCTCATAAGGTTTAAGAACATGTAATCAATTTACCATGAATCAAACTATAGCTCTCCAATTTTATGAAAAACTAAAACATATCAAAACTTATTTTCTAATACACTTTCTCATGTGAATGAATTAGGCTCTAAAACTTCAAACATAGCATATATGATGTAAGATCTTTCATAATCATCTCTAAAAACGGATTTTGGTTAAGTTTGAAAAAAGCCAAGTTTCTAAGCTTTGAAATTCAAACGTGTGATTATCAAAGGTGACTCTTAAATTCAACTACACAATTTCAGTAAATCAAATGTGAATTACATTCTGAGTGAGTTAGAAATACTCACTGAGATTAAAGCAAAGAGATTGTTGAGAAAGGATAAGCAAATAAGAAATCAACTCCAAGCTTTGGCTATGGAGTCTTGAAGCTTCCTCTCTCTCTAGAAAAATTACAGTGGAAAGAATTCTCAACTTTCTCTTTTCTCTCTGGTTTAGATTGCAAGAGCAAAGTGCAGAATGTGTAGTGTGAGAGTGTAGGGGATATACATATAGAAGTCTCAAAGAGCAACTTGGTGGCCAAGCAAATTCCCAAACACTCAACAAAATGAAATTGTTTTTCCAACTTAACTAAATGCATCCCATTTACAGATATGCATATACGTAAACTAACTGTAAGAGTTTTGAAAGGGTAGTTTATAGACTAGTAGGGGGCAACTTGCATGTGTTTGGGAATTTCAACTTGTGGCATAAAGCTAATACATGAACTATAAGCATTACCAAATAAGGCATAAGCCAATCATCACTTGCCATTAATAGAAATAAAGTATAAGTCATGTCCAACTTTACGTCAATTCCAAAAATCTGTGAAAGCTCAACATAGCGTGGACAGTTTTGAACATAAACTGGTATTTTCGGGGTGCGGTGTCTACCACAAAAATACGAAAAATTCATTTTAGTATAAGAAGTGATTTCCTGGTTTCATAAAAATACAGCTTGAATTAAAAGAGAACATTTCCACCGTTTTGAAATACAGATTTGAAATTCAATACAGGTGTTGCTAAATTTTGTAAAAATTATAATTTGACCCCAAAAGAATTTTAATAGCAATTGAAACAAGAATTTAAAGTTTAACACATGGGAAAATAGAAACTAAATAAGACTAGAAATACAGATTAAATATGAAAATGTCAAATTGAAATTAAATGCAAATGCAGGTTATTACAACGGTATGCATGTGTTGGGAAACACTTTTTGAGCAAAAAAATTAGAAAACATAGCATTACTCATGAAACATTTTAGTTGTTAGGTGTTTGAGTTTGTTGAAATATTCACCACTTAAAAAACAAATGTTTGGCAAACTGACTGAACAAAATGATTGTTTCTATAAAATGACTAAAAAAAACATATTTTTATTATTCAACTCTTGTGTTTTCAGATATTTTTGTCTTTTTACAACTTAAAGATGAAATTAAGTGATTGTTTGAAAAACAAGCCACTTTTTTCAGCTCATTTTTTCAATTGGTTTTCAGCTTAATTCTTCGGCTAGTTTTTTTAAGTGTTGAAATATTAAACTAACCCAAACACTTCTATTTTACAAAACAATCACTTTTTATTTTTTCAAAATCGAAAATTCATCACTAATTTTTATTTTCCAGCTAACCAAAACGGGCTCTTTAATTGTTAAATTCTCATCCCTAACAACTATATAGTAAAACAATAAATGGTCCGGTGAAAGTTGGCTCGTTGAAAAAACAATAAACTATTTTACAGATTTCTAAAAAGAAAATAAAGGGCTCTTATGGTTCCGGGGGAAGGCAAAAAAAAAAAAAAAAAAGTTTGGTGGCATGGCTTATGGCATCTAGTATGTGGGGTTAGATTCAATGTGAATTGAATAAATGAGCTAACCAGCCTGTGCACAAAGACAGATCATTTGTAAAGGCATCATAGGACCTGATATGATAAATAAGCTTGTAGTTTCTGGTCTTTGTAGTTAGGACGACTTGGATTTCACTTGGGATATCCCTGAAGAATTTTGGGCCAAGTTAGGCAAATAGGCCACTAGCCAGACCAATGAGTTTTCCTGGTAGTACTATATATATTCTCCTTAGGCCTGGGTTTGGGTTACATGTTTCAGGTCCAAGTCCATCTAGCATTAGTGTGGGTCGTGTGGCCCAGTTCGAACCAGCCCGTCCTCCCATTGCCTTCCCATGACAATTAATGTAAACACATTTCTGATTTCCCAATCCGAGCACACCTCAGGGCAATAGTTAAGTGTATTTTACATCACTATATTTGGGTATCCAACAGCCCATTAAAACTTTCACTTGTTTATTACACCGGGAAGGGTAGGGGTAGAATACTCAGAACTATGTAATAGAGGAGCTTAAGATCTAACTCGACACCAAATTATAAAGTTATACTCTTTTTACAACACATCTTATCTTATCTTATATCTATATTATAATATGGATTCATGGTTATCACCTGTGATCGTGACAATTATTCTTTTGTTTTGTATTCTTTTAATTCTAATTTTCAATATTTTTTTTTTGTAATTATAAAAAGCATTTAAGCCTGATTTTTCACCAACACATTCTTGTCTGATTGACAATAAAAACTCTTCCAAAAAGCTAAACTGAATGTGTTTGGCAAATAAGTTTTTATGTTACAATCGTAAAACAAGAGGGGGAAAGAAGTGAGTCAATTTTAGAAATTTACGATTGGTCAAAAATATCTTTTGTGATACCGAGAGAATTTTTATTTGTTATTCTGTGCATTGCACAAGCTTTGCATCTAGTTAACAGTTACATAAATACGATACATAAATCACAATGTGTTTATCTCTCTCCCGATACTGTGGGGTCCACATATTTGTAGGGTCCACATATATGAGAAATAGACACATAAAGTTTCTGTATCTTGTTTATGTGAAATTTTTATGTGCCCAAAAATTATAAGAAAGAGATATCTATGAACACATAAGAGTACCCTAATATTTTAGTTTTTCCTTTTCTTTCTTTCTTCAATTTTTGTTCAGTTAACTCCATCTTATGCGCACCCAAGAGAGTACCAGTGTATTTTATTTTTGGGCAATGCTAGGAGCACTAACAAAATTCACTAACACTTACTAACACACTCTATCTCTCTCCTAGTAGTACTGCGGGGTCCGCAGTGGACCCCACAGTGCCACTAAAAAAAATAGAATGTGTTAGTAAATAATAGTAGATTTTGTTAATACCCCAAATATTACTCTTTTCAATATTATTGCATACTGAAGGTGATTGGTTTGCATTGGACTTTAGAATTTTTATCTTGTTAGTTGTTTCTTTTCTATTTTTGGATCAAACATGAGCCTTAAAGACTAATGTACTAACATTTGTGCCAATCGAAAAAAAAAAAAAAAAAAAAAACGGGGGGGAGAGGTGGGGTTGGATGACACGCGAATCTTCTGACCATTATTTCATTGTGGCAAGACAATTGAATCAATTGATGCATTCCTGAACAGTGGCCCTAGTCCAGTTAGTCTTATTCTATCTTTTTTAAGTGGAAGGTGGGGGGTTTAATTCCCCTCGTGGGGAATCGGGGGTGTTGTTTACCTCTCAACCGTCTATGGGAGGAAGTCCCTTTGAAGTGGGCTCATGGCCCCCCCTGGCTGTTTGCAGTATAACTGTATAACTGCAAGTGTGTGTGTGTGGTGCCTGCGGGTGCTTTGACCACTAGAAAAAAAAAAAAAAAAAAAAATTTGATGCATTCCTAGAAGATGTTATTTAAATCAAAAATAGAGCAATGTTATGTTTACTAAATTTTTATTCTAAAATTATTTTTTAAAATGATGTGGTAGTGAGGTCAGGTCTAGTACAGTGACATTAGTATAATTTTGATTGAAAGTTGTTTATGTGACCCCACTGCCACATCATTTATGAAACACTTTTGGAATAGAAATTTAGAAAGCATAACATCGCTCCCAAAAATATTGTGGTTCTATTTCTTTTCTTCCACATTTGCACATGGATAATGCTATGCTTCTTAAATTCTAATTTCAAATCTACACTCTAACTGATGTGGTAGTAGGGTCCATTATCAATAATGAATGGACCATTTCAAAATCATCCAATCAAAATCTAGTTGTCACACCCGTTTTGGGAAAAGTACATTCAATTATAAATACATATTTGAATTCTGGAATTATCAATGTTGATTAATAATTGAGATGAGGTTGACTGTGGGTCAACGGTGAATGTCAAGTGAAGACACAAAAAGTTGGTAATTCAAGAGGAATTGTTATGATTTAAATGACAATTATTTAACTTAAATGTTATTTAAAATATCTGGTATATATGAATAGTGAAATTACCTATGTAGTGTAATTTCTGTTTGTGTTAATCCTGTATAGGATGTTTTTATGGTTTTAATGATAACCAATAGGATGTGTTGCATAAAAGGTAGGATAAATAGAGACTCCATGGAAATAGTTTTCGGAACGTAATTTCAGACCTAAATGGAATTTAGACGAAAACTTTTGTAGTTTATAGATTTTCACTCGTGAATCGATGAATTAAATGTGTGCGACGTTTCGGAGGATACTTATAAGTTTTGAGAACTCGTGGGGAGGTAAACATAATTTTCGAGAGCCGTGGCTACAAATTGAAAGCTTGAGATATTGTTCATAAAAATTTTCCAAAAATAAATATATTGGAGATAGAGAGAAATTGAGATATATTCCTATGAGTTTCATGTCGCCGATCGACGATATTTTGTTCGTCAGTTTTTCTCAGATTTCGTAATTGAACTCCTTGAGGTAATATCTACGTTTTGATACATCTTAGGCCGCGTTTAGCAAAAGTTTTGTAACAATCTTAACTCTATGTTTTCTTTAAAAATAAATGTGTCAAAACTCATAGGTTTTGCGTCTAAACAGAGATCCGACGTAGATTTAATATCATGGTACTTCACCTGAAATCTTAAGACTATAGCTTAAGGTATGAATTCTAGACCTGTGGTTTATAAAAAAATTCATGTTTTAAATTTCGGACTTGATATTTTGGATCCGGGCAAAATTCATATATTAATTAGATCCATTATTTATGCATGCGAATAAGCTAGAAAAGCACGTATAAGTGATTATATGAGCATGCTATGTGTCTACGTTGGTCAAAGAGGAGTTTGATACAATTTCATTTCGGGGGTAAGCTCCATGATATTTGAAGATTTTGTAGCGATGACTACAGTGCATGGTTTGGGAGAAGGCCCTACCAGGGCATAGTGTTTGGTTTGAGAGAAGACCCATGTCAGGACACTTGGATGAGTGGTTGGGAAAAGGTCCTCCACAGCATCGATTTCATAGTTTCATTACCGGGTTAATGCGTATCTCTCACCCCAGAAACTATATTGATGTGTTTAGATGTTTTAAGCAAGAATTATCATATAAGCATATGTTTAGAATGGTACACTATGCGTATAGTTGAGCAGTGGAACTTTACTTCATTACAGGTGATAAGAAGAGAGGAAAGAAAAGTGAAGTGGCCAGCTAGTCCGGTCCGGACTCGAAGCCTAACGAGACCCGAGCCAAAACATGGAAAAAAGTGAAGTGGCTCGGTAGCCCGGCCCGAACCGGCGTTGACCCGGGCCATCAGTCCTGGACGGACACCCCCCTTCCCCTCTCAAGTCCGGCTAGGTGTTAGATGAAGCCCAGCCCGGCGCATTTGACATCTCTATTTGCCCCCAATTATTCTTCAGTCAAAATGAGTGGTGTTTGTTGAATTTTACAGTAGACCAATATAAAACTTTGAGATTGAAGTAAGACTAGAGTGTGCATATGTGTGGAGGTGTAAAGAAGAAATCAAATTAGTCACGTAGGCTTAACAAGAAGTCAAGAACCGTACTTGGAAAGAAAGCACCTATTTTGGCTCCTGGCTCAAATTCAATTGTATTCGTCACTAATAATTTGCTTAGCATATGACAAGAAATGCGATAGATATTAACACATTACGTCAGTTTTATGATAGACATTAACACTCTACGTCAGTTTTATTGAGAGCATTTTTGTTAATTTATTTTTCTTACCATTTGTTCAGTTCATTTAGGTTATTATTGGGTGATATATGTCTCAATTTCAGTAATTATGTGATAAAATAGAAAAAAAATATAAAAATAATATAAGACACGTATAACCCAATAACGATCCAAATAAACAAAAGGTAAATAAAAAGAAGTGAGCAAAAATACTCCCGAATTTATTTGAGTTGGTCGGCACCTACTCTGGCCAACAGCTTATGGTTCGAATTACCCCTCCCCATATGTAATAATAAAACTAGTACAAAAAGAAAAAGAAAAAGAAAGTAATAGAGTAAAGCATAATAAGCTCTGTTTGGTGCTTAAATTTAGTGGAGGGAAAAAATTACTTTTATTTGTTTGGTTAATAAAGAAATAATGGTCAAATATATTTTGGTAGACTCTATTCTCTCTAAAATCTCATTTCATTCCCCCTTATTATGAATTATATCAATTAAGGCATCTTCTTTTAAGTCGATTTCAATTAAACACAATTGCAAAAGGATATGACGATTGAGGGACTTAATTAATAGCCTTAAATAAGTGCACTAGAATGAAATCAATTGTCATTAAATGTATCCAATATAACCTGACCCAAAAAATCTAGGACCTTAAATGATACATTTTAGAACAGAGGGCTTAAATGAAATTTTGAAGGAATTAGAGGATGGCAGAATATATTTGAAGGAATTAGAGGATGGCAGAATATATTTGAGTATTAAATTAAGGAATCTTTAGATTTCAGTCCATCAATATTGTAGCTTTTTTTTAAAATAGATCCATTATACAAGTCAACTTAAAAATTAGTCCCTCACATATTTTGATGACTAAAATACCCCCACTCCCACAAGTCAGGGTTTTAAATTTATAACCTATATAACTATATACAGTCAGGCTCTAAAGAGGGCGCCCTTTTTTTATTAAAGAGATGGCCTTTTTTTGGCCGTGTAAAAAGTGAGAAATTTTTTACACGGCCAAAAAAAGGCCATCTCTTTAATAAAAAAAGGGCGCCCTCTAAAAAGTGAGAAATTTCTCACTTTTTACACGGCCAAAAAAAGGTCATCTCTTTAATAAAAAAAGGGCGCCCTCTTTAGAGAATCTCTATAACTATATATATAAATAGATATATATAGATACAAAGATTCTCTAAAGATGGCGCCCTCTCTTTATTAAAGAGAGGGCCTCTGTTTTGACCGTCGGATCATGTTTAAAAACTGTGAAATGACAAAACTGCCATTAATGAAAACACGATCCGACGGCCAAAACAGAGGCCCTCTCTTTAAGAAAAAAAGGGCGCCCTCTTTAGAGCCTGACTGTATATAGATATATGTATACCAAATCAGGATTTTGAAAATTAAAGCCCATTTAATACACACACACATATATATATATATATATATATACATTTCTTATAGAAATTTAGAAATAGACCAAACACAACATTGAATTAATGTGAATTTTGATTCAATAATACAAATAAAAAAAAAAAAGAGCAAAGACAATTTATAGAGCAAACTTGGATAAACAATTCAGTAATAAACATACAACAACACTCATATTATATACGATCTAAACTTCAACAAAATAAAGATATGTAATCGAAAGACCATAAATTTGAAACCCAGATAGCATACAGCGCCCCCTTTATGCTAATCTAGACATCATGATCTAACAAAATAAAAACAGGGTAAATAACCCAGTTTCTCGTATATATAGAGAGAGGAAAAAAGTGAGAAATTTCTCACTTTTAAAATTCATCACAGACCATTAGTGACAAATCCTCGATAACATAATGTTCAATTTTGTATATAATGGTGATAAATTAATCACTTTAAAAGACATTATTGACTAAATGTGAGAAAGTTCTCAATAATATAATGGTGAGAAATTATCACTTCTCACCATAATGAGAAATTCATCACTTTAATACACATCAGTGACCAAAAGTGAGACATTACTCAATATCATAATGGTGAGAAATTTCTCACCAAAAAAAATTTTTAAAAAAATTTCTCACCTTAACAAAAAAAAAAAAAAAAACCACAATTACTCCTCTTCACAAAGACTTGTGTTTTTGTGGGTCTTCTCATCTCCACCACCGACGGCATTGTCTCGGAGAAGGCGTGAATCGCAGCTTTATAGGGGATTCTGGCAGCAAACGACATTTTCCGGTCAAATCTGGTTGTTCCGGCGAGAGAAGAGCAGTTTTCTGGCTAGAATTTGAGGGATAGTACAGAAGGCAAATTTAGGGTTCCAATCATTGAACAGAGGGAGTAAACAATTTGAAGCGAAAATACAGTTGTGGGAGATATTCAGAGAGAGAGAGAGAAGAAGAACGAACAATTAAAAAAGGGTACTCTTCATTTAAAAAATCCTCCAGAAGTCTCACTATAGAGAGAGATAGAGAGAGCGCTTTGGTCTGAAGTCTTCATCATCTCATCATTTGTGTGTTAGTGTATATATCTAATACAAACCCTGTATTGGGATTTGAAGCTCACAAGCTTCTTAACTTCTCTTATAAACCTTAAACATATTATCCATTGATTTGCACATTTCTTACTACACCACAATAATATCCATGTATAAATATATTTGTATATAAGTGATTAAAAGAAGGGAGATAGAGAGAAAGAGATAAAATAGTACAGTTATTTGGGGATTGACCCCTAATTTCAAGCCATGATTTGGTGACGGTATATACATATATATATGTATATATCTACTGATAAGGGTAATTTTGTCCATAAAATTACATATATTTGGGGGAAAATGACTAATTATTAATTATCTACTTAATTAAGGCTTAATTTTTATTAACAAAATATGGAGAGGATAAATTCTTATTAATGGCCAGATTAAGGGACCAATTCATATATAACTATAAAATTAATTAAGTTGCATTTTGAGTGTGTTTGATAACCAATTAGGTGGTGAAAATAAAAACTTTTAGCACTTATTATTTATTTTCAGTACTTAAAATTCAACATTTAATTTTCACTATTTAATTTTCAGTTTTATCAAACAAACCCTTAGTCACTTGTCATTCTCTTTTCTCGGTTCCTATTGTATTTCAAATGTTTTAAATGTTTTAAATTTTAAGTTTTATTTAAGAATGGAGAAAACGCGTTTCTTTTTGTTATAGCTTTCCTTTCTTTTTTTTCCTTATCATTCTCTAAAACTACAAATCAAACAGAACCTTAAAGTCAATATATGAAAGTTACCTCTTTCGGATTATAACAATTCATTAAGAATAAATAAATAAATAAATTATTTGAACAAAATAGCTAAAATTGTATGGACTTGGAACTTTGAATTAACTCGTGGAGGTGCTAAATGGGAAGGATATAGAACAAGAGTAATACTTAGGACACAACGTTCACATAACTTTCACACAACCTTTCTAAAATATGTGTCTATCTCTCTCATGTTGTCACGACCCATCCCACTACGCATGGAAATAGGACACGTGGCACGCCACCAAGGCTCATCCAAACATTATCTAACAATACGCAGCGGAAAGAATTATAAAACGACCATGGGTATAATAAAACTTAGGGAACATTACCCTCTGAGTTTGTAAAATCCATTGAAATCAGAGTTATAAAAAGTTTTGGCCAATGGAAAACACATCCCAAAAGAATCATTTTTTTTTAAAACAGGGGTTCAGTCGACTGCTCCTAGGGTTCAGTCGACTGAACTGAGCAGAAACCAAAACCTGAACTTCTCAACAGAGGTCCAGTCGACTGATCAGGAAGCCCAGTCGACTGCTCAGTCGACTGATCCAGGTCCCCAGTCGACTGTGTTAAAACAGAACCAAAAATGCAACATTTCAAAAGGGGTCCAGTCGACTGATCTGGAGACCCAGTCGACTGGTTTTATCATTAATCAAAGCAGTGGCCAAATTCAACAGTGGTTCAGTCGACTGATCAAGGGTCCAGTCGACTGCTTCTCTTACTATTCACTTTCAGTATCTCCATCCTACGAGATCCAGTCGACTGATCCTGGGTTCAGTCGACTGATCCTGGGTTCAGTCGAATGCTCCCTTGCTGGGCAGCCCTGTGTTGATAATTAACAACTCATGCTTTCTCCACACAACACCAAAACAACCACAACTAATTTTCAACATTTAAAACTTAACTACAGATGTTCAAATACAGAATTACCATGTTACTAAACAAATCCAAAGACTATTACAACGTACTATTATAATTTCAAATCCTTCCACAAGGTTTTAGCATTTAAAACAAAAACATATACAAACGTGGTTCCCCGGCGTTCCTCGGCCTCACTCCTCACGATTCTTCTTGTCTTTCTTCTTACCTGCTATGGAGTACATCTCCACTGCTCAGCTATATGCTGAGCGTACAATTCTAAATGTATGCTTATATGACAGTTCATGATTTAAGCATCTAAAACACATAGAAATGGTCTCTAGGGTGAGTGGTACGCATTCATCCGGTCGATGCCGTAGGAGGCCCACCTCTCCCACGCATCTCGTACACTGGTTGGGCCTTCCTCCATACCAGGTACCGTGTCCTGGTTGGGCCCACCTCCAATCCAGACACAACCAAAATTTCAATTCCATCACAATCACAATCCTCAAGGTTCGAGGAGCTTACCCCGGATGAATTTGCACCAAACTCCCCTTTGACCCAAGTAGACACATATCATGCTCACATAAATAGTTATACGTGCTTTTCATATAATTTCACGTGCATAATTAACGGGCATAATTAATACGTGAATTTCACCCGGATCCAAGAATATCAAAAAATGATGTTCAAAACATGAAAATCCATATATTTCATAGATCTAGAATTCATATCTCGTGCGATTCTCTACAAACTTTGAAGGATCGTCTAGGGGGCTAATTAATCATCGGATTCCAAATCATACGCGATTCCTACGAGTTTTACCTGATTTTCCTCAAAAGTCTAGAATTAATATTTTTACAAAAATTAGCCAAACATGGCCTAAGTAGTATCAAAACGTAGGCCTTACCTCCACGAGTTCAAATCTTGAATCTGGAGAAAATATGACGGACGAATGGTCGTCGATCGGCATCGCAAAGCCCGTTGGCTCAATCTCCCTTCTCTCTCCTCTCTCTCTTGATATTTGTGAGTTTGGATGAGAATGAAATCTCATCCTCATCTATATATAGGCAAACTTTCTGGGAATTACGTTTACTTCCCCGCAAGTTTCTCAAAACTTCTAATCAAGTCTCAAAACGTCGCATACGTCCATTTTATAACTTTACGAGTGAAAACTATAAATTTCAAAAGTTTCCGACTAGGTTTCGTTTGGGTCCAAAAATAACGTTCGAAAACTATATTCTGTGGAATTTCTATACAACCTACCTTTTTAATTAACGTATCACTCACGTTCTCACCACAGTTCCCAAAATGATATAACAATATCAAAGATTACCAGAATTCCCACAACACAGATAAAATTACTATTCATCAAATACCAGATAAAGTCAAATAATATTTAAATCAATAAATGTCATTTAGTCATGCCCATGCAATATGAACTGCCATGTTCTCGTGTCCTCACTGACACCTTACCGTTGACTCACAGTCAACCTCAACTCAAATTATTAATAACATTAATAATTTCAAAAATCTCAAATGATGCATTTTAAAAAATCACAAATTTCTGGAACGGGTGTGACAACTCTCCCCTCCAAAAAGGAAGTTTGTCCCCAAACTTTACCTCATGCGTCGAATAGGTACGGATACTCATTCCGCATGTCTTCCTCATTTTCCCATGTAGCCTCTTCCACCGTGTGACTATGCCATAATACTTTTACCATCGGAATCGTCTTAGTTCTTAAGACTTGTTCCTTTCGATCTAGAATCTCTACTGGTTGTTCCACATAAGTCAAGTCCCACTGAATTTGCAGCGGTTCAGGTACAATGATCTTACTCGTATCAGTCATACAACGTCCCAACATTGATACGTGAAATACGTTATGCAAATGTTCCAACCCTGATGACAAGGCCAATCGATAAGCCACTGGACCTACTCTCTCTAGAATCTCAAAAGGTCCTATAAATCTTGGATTGAGCTTTCCCCTCTTTCCAAATCGTACAATGCCTTTTGAAGGCGATGCTCGCAAGTATACGAAATCTCCCACTTCAAAATTCATCGATCGTCGTTTAGAGTCCGCATAGCTCTTATATCGACTCTGAGCTACCTTAAGACGTTCCTGAATCAATTTCACCTTCTCGGTAGTCACCTGTATTAACTCAGGTCCTAACAACTTTCTTTCTCCCACCTCGGTCCAACAAACTGGCGATCGACACTTACGGCCATACAGAGCTTCATATGGTGCCATACCAATACTGGACTGAAATTCGTTGTTATACGCAAATTCAATTAACGGCAAATGGTGCTCCCAATCACTCCCAAAGTCTAACACACACAATCTCAACATATCCTCTAGCTTCTGAATCATGCGCTCTGACTGTCCATCGGTCTAAGGATGAAATGCAGTACTGAAACTCAATTTCGTACCTATAGCTTCTTGCAAACTTCCCCAAAATCTTAACGTAAAACTACTATCGCGATCTGATACAATCACAGCTGGTACCCCATGTAGTCTTACTATCTCTTTCACGTACAATTCCGCTAACTAGGACGGTTTAGTCGTCTTAATCGGTAGAAAATGAGCTGACTTGGTTAATCGGTCAACTATAACCCAAATCTTATCATTCTTATTGAATGATCGTGGAAATCCTGAAACAAAGTCCATCGTGATCTCGTCCCACTTCCATTCTGACACAGGTAAAGGTTGTAGTAACCCCGCGGGTACTTGTCTCTCTGCTTTGACCTATTGACATGCCGAACATTCAGATACAAATTTAGCGACTTCACGCTTCATACCCTTCCACCAGAAGTTTTCTCTCAAGTTTCTGTACATCTTATTACTTCCCGGGTGCACTGAATATCTAGTACTATGTGCTTCCTTCAAAAGTCGTTCTTTCAAGTCTTTCACATTCGGTACGCATAATCGGTTCCCAAGCATCAACGCCCCTTGTTGTAAAATAAATCCCGATCGTTTTCCCAAAGGTATCTCATCCTTCATTTTGCACAAATAGACATCGTTAAACTGTTCTTTCTTGATCTCTTCAATAATATATGGGTGTGCTACAATCGCCATCATCAAGCCATCATTGGTCCCTGGAATCACATCCAATTCTAAGCGTTCCATCTCTTTTATCAACTCTTTTTGTTGTGTTAGCTCGTCGGCTAAATTCCTCGGCGTCTTTCGGCTTAATGCATCGGCTACTACATTTGCCTTTCCCGGATGGTACTCAATCGAAAGATCGTAATCCTTCATCAATTCTAACCATCGTCTCTGTCTCATATTCAAATCTCGTTGGGTGAAAATGTATTTCAAACTCTTGTGGTCTGTGAATATCTCACACTTTTCCCTGTATAAGTAGTGTCTCCAAATCTTCAACGCATGAATTACAGCGGCTAATTCCAGATCGTGAGTCGGATAATTAATCTCATGTGTCTTCAACTGTCTAGAAGCATAAGCAATCACTTTACCACCTTGCATAAGCACACATCCCAACCCTTTGTGTGAAGCATCACTATAGATTACAAATCCTTCGGTTCCGGATGGTATTGTCAGAATAGGTGCTCCGTTAATCGTGCTTTCAATTCTTGAAAACTGTCTTCACATTCCTGACTCCATTCAAATGTAATTCCTTTCCTCATCAACCTTGTCATAGGTAAAGAAATCTTTGAGAAATGTTCGATAAAACGGCAGTAGTATCCCGCTAATCCCAAGAAACTTCGAATTTCGGATACGGAAGTCGGCCTTTGCCAATTAGATACAGCTTCTACTTTGTGAGGATCAACTGAAACTCCATTCTTATCAATCACGTAACCAAGAAAAGTAATACTAGGCAACCAAAATTCACATTTCTTAAGTTTTCCAAATAGTTGCTTCTCTCGCAATCTCTAAAGTATCAACCTCAAGTGGTTCTCATGTTCTATCTCACTTGGCGAATAAACAAGGATATCGTCAATGAATACAATCGCAAAGTCATCCAAATAATCCTTGAATACTCGATTCATAAGATCCATGAACGCAGCTGGTGCATTGGTAACTCCAAATGGCATAACTAAGAACTTATAGTGTCCATAACGTGTTCTGAAAGCTGTTTTCTCGACATCTTCAGCCTTCACTTTCAACTGATGGTAACCCGATCTCAGGTCTATCTTGGAGAACACTTGTGCCCCACGAAGTTGATCAAATAAGCCATCAATCCTGGGTAACGGGTACTTATTCTTAATTGTTAACTTGTTCAGTTCCCGGTAATCAACACATATACGCATGGAGCCATCTTTCTTCTTTACAAACAATACTGGAGCTCCCCACGGTGATACACTTGGTCGAATAAAACCTTTGTCAAGTAACTCTTGTAGTTGAACTTTCAGTTCCTTTAATTCCACTGGTGCCATCCTATACGGTGCTTTAGATACTGGTCTTGAGTCTGGCTTTACGTCAATGGCGAATTCAATTTCTCTCTCAATCAGGACATCTGGTAAGTCATCGGGAAATATATCCGGGTACTCTCGCATTACTGGAATATCCTCTACTATTGATTCGGTCGCTGAGACATCAGTCACTGAACATAGAAATCCCTGACATCCCTTTTTCAATAACTTTCCCGCTCGGATAGCTGAAACCAAGTACGGCGGAGGTGTAACCCCACTCCCTTGAAAGCAAAAGTTCTCATGCACCGGTGATCAAAAATTAACTTCTTTCCATTCACAATCTATCATAGCTTGGTTAAGGGCTAACTAATCCATTCCCACTATCACATCAAAATGGTTCACCGCAATCGGTATAAGGTCTACGGTCATCAACTTCTTACCTAGTTTGATCTCACAGTTCTTAAATATCGTAGCCGTCACTACCGGTTTACTAAGCGGCACAGCAACAGATAAATCGTATCCTAGTGGCGCGGACTTAACAGTTAAATGTTCCACAAAGTTATAAGATACAAACGAATGCGTAGATCCCGAATCAACGAGTATGCGTGCTAAGTGCGAACATACAAGCACCATACCTGAGACCACTGTATTAGTAGCAGCCACGTCTCCAGGGTTCATCTGGAATGATCTTCCCTGACGTTGCTCCGTCCTTTGTCTCCCGTCACTAGACTGCTTAGATTTCGAACCACTAGAAGCCATAGAACTTGCCCCTTGTTGAGAATGCTTCTTTGGGCAATCCTTCGCTCAGTGTCCCAAGGTACCACAATCAAAGCACTTGAGTTGCGGATAGGTCGCAGAACTCACACTATTTCCCCCTGTAGATCTGTTCTAAAAGTTGGCCAGAAAACATCGACCGGTGTGTGGTCGGTTGCAAAGCGGACACAATGGTATATCACTTGGTACTCTCCTGGAATCATTAAAACCAGAACTAGAGCCTCGTGAAAATGATTTCTTAAAAGATCTCCCTTGACTTCGGTCACCACCCTCATGACTTCGTTTTCCTTGGTGATTTTGTCTCGATCTCTCTATTCCACTTTCGGCTACAAGTGCCGTCTGCTGTACTGCTGCAACAGTCGAATGCTCGTAGGTCTCTACTCTCAACCGGATATTATCCCTTAAACCCTCTTCAAATTTTCTTGCCCTATCTTCCTCTTCGGGCACTGAACCCTTACCAAACCTCAACAACGCGTCATATTTAGAAGTATATTCCGTTACAGTCATGTCTCCTTGCTTGAGATTATCAAACTCTCGCTTCTTTGCATTGTAAGCAGCTCGCAGAAAGAATCGGTGATTGAATTCTGCCTTAAACCCTTCCCAAGTAATCGGTGCTCCTTGATCTAAAATGTTTACCCACCAGTTCTGAGCTTCTCCCCTTAGCACATCACTTGTATTTTCAATCTTCTCTCCATCTATCATCGGAATAGATCGGAAAATTCGCTCCATGTCCATTATCCAATGTTCTGCTAACGTCGTATCGGGTGTTCTATGAAATTCCATCGGTTTCTTTCGAGTAAACTGTTCAGATATTGATCTCATACCCCTATTTTCGGGTGCACGTACTACAGTTATTGGTTCCACTTCGATGTGGTGTGTGGGAGGCAGTCGCTTCGCTATATTCCGTATCATTTCCCCCATATTTCCCATCATCTCTGCCATTTCATTCATACGTCGAGTAGGGGGTGATAACTCTCGGTCATCCATGATTACAGTCCTGTAGTTCTCAATGCATAAACGCTATGCATGTACAACAATAACAATATCATGTATGTAAAACAATATACATATGCATTAAACATCTCTAATATGTATGGATGCAATTTAGAACATGTGACAATTTACTCAACACTCCACTCGTCGTCGAACATTCCCAAAGTTTTGTTACCTCTAGCTCTGATACCACTAAATGTCACGACCCATCCCACTACGCGTGGAAATAGGACATGTGGCATGCCACCAAGGCTCATCCAAACATTATCTAACAATACGCAGCGGAAAGGATTATAAAACGACCATGGGTATAATAAAACTTAGGGAACATTACCCTCTGAGTTTATAAAATCCATTGAAATCAGAGTTATAAAAAGTTTTGGCCAATGGAAAACACATCCCAAAAGAATCATTTTTTTTAAAACAGGGGTTCAGTCGACTGCACTTAGGGTTCAGTCGACTGAACTGAGCAGAAACCAAAACCTGAACTTCTCAACAGAGGTCCAGTCGACTGATCAGGAAGCCCAGTCGACTGCTCAGTCGACTGATCTAGGTCCCCAGTCGACTGTGTTAAACAGAACCAAAAATGCAACATTTCAAAAGGGGTCCAGTCGACTGATCTGGAGACCCAGTCGACTGGTTTTATCATTAATCAAAGCAGTGGCCAAATTCAACAGTGGTTCAGTCGACTGATTAAGGGTCCAGTCGACTGCTTCTCTTACTATTCACTTTCAGTATCTCCATCCTACGAGATCCAGTCGACTGATCCTGGGTTCAGTCGAATGCTCCCTTGCTGGGCAGCCCTGTGTTGATAATTAACAACTCATGCTTTCTCCACACAACACCAAAACAACCACAACTAATTTTCAACATTTAAAACTTAACTACAGATGTTCAAATACAGAATTACCATGTTACAGAACAAATCCAAAGACTATTACAACGTACTATTATAATTTCAAATCCTTCCACAAGGTTTTAGCATTTAAAACAAAAACATATACAAACGTGGTTCCCCGGCGTTCCTCGGCCTCACTCCTCACGATTCTTCTTGTCTTTCTTCTTACCTGCTATGGAGTACATCTCCACTGCTCAGCTATATGCTGAGCGTACAATTCTAAATGTATGCTTATATGACAGTTCATGATTTAAGCATCTAAAACACATAGAAATGGTCTCTAGGGTGAGTGGTACGCATTCATCCGGTCGATGCCGTAGGAGGCCCACCTCTCCCACGCATCTCGTACACTGGTTGGGCCTTCCTCCATACCAGGTACCGTGTCCTGGTTGGGCCCACCTCCAATCCAGACACAACCAAAATTTCAATTCCATCACAATCACAATCCTCAAGGTTCGAGGAGCTTACCCCGGATGAATTTGCACCAAACTCCCCTTTGACCCAAGTAGACACATATCATGCTCACATAAATAGTTATACGTGCTTTTCATATAATTTCACGTGCATAATTAACGGGCATAATTAATACGTGAATTTCGCCCGGATCCAAGAATATCAAAAAATGATGTTCAAAACATGAAAATCCATATATTTCATAGATCTAGAATTCATATCTCGTGCGATTCTCTACAAACTTTGAAGGATCGTCTAGGGGGCTAATTAATCATCGGATTCCAAATCATACGCGCATTCCTACGAGTTTTACCTGATTTTTCTCAAAAGTCTAGAATTAATATTTTTGCAAAAATTAGCCAAACATGGCCTAAGTAGTATCAAAACATAGGCCTTACCTCCACGAGTTCAAATCTTGAATCTGGAGAAAATATGACGGACGAATGGTCGTCGATCGGCGTCGCAAAGCTCGTTGGCTCAATCTCCCTTCTCTCTCCTCTCTCTCTAGATATTTGTGAGTTTGGATGAGAATGAAATCTCATCCTCATCTATATATAGGCAAACTTTCTGGGAATTACGTTTACTTCCCCGCAAGTTTCTCAAAACTTCTAATCAAGTCTCAAAACGTCGCATACGTCTATTTTATAACTTTACGAGTGAAAACTATAAATTTCAAAAGTTTTCGACTAGGTTTCGTTTGGGTCCAAAAATAACGTCCGAAAACTATATTCTGTGGAATTTCTACACAACCTACCTTTTTAATTAACGTATCACTCACGTTCTCACCACAGTTCCCAAAATGATATAACAATATCAATGATTACCAGAATTCCCACAACACAGATAAAATTACTATTCATCAAATACCAGATAAAGTCAAATAACATTTAAATCATATAAATGTCATTTAGTCATGCCCATACAATATGAACTGCCATGTTCTCGTGTCCTCACTGACACCTTACCGTTGACTCACAGTCAACCTCAACTCAAATTATTAATAACATTAATAATTTCAAAAATCTCAAATGATGCATTTTAAAAAATCAGAAATTTCTGGAACGGGTGTGACACATGTGTCTACTTTTTTTTTTGCCGTCACTGTGGGGTCCAGTGACATCAGGAGAGAGATAGACACATCTTTTTGTTAGAATTAGTTTTATTAGCTTTAGGGTAGTTTAGTCTTTTCTTTTATATTAGGGTAATACTGTATACCTAGACATTCTATTATTATTGCCTCTTCTTTTCTATTATATTCATTCATTCCATTTTTGTGTTATGAAAAACTCTAGCTCTCTTTTCTCTTTTCCTTTGTTGTTTTCTTGATTATTTAATATATTCACATGGTATCAGAGCAGGTTTCGAATCTCATCCACGATTTTCGCAGATCTAACTGATTCGGATGATTTTGGTTCGTTGTTGGATTTCTCGCTGATTCGGATTCGGATTCGTATTTAGATCTCGCACTGCTTTGCGCTCATTTTTGGATCTGTCTGTCACTGATTCTGGTTCGTTTGTTTTGTGTTTTTGGATCTGTCTTTGATTTTGGGTTAACTTGTTTTGTGTTATTTAATTGCTTCGTTTTCGTAATGGCTACTGAACGTGATGATTCGCTTCAAGCGATTAGTGTTAAACTCGATGGCAAGAATTTTGCATATTGGAATTATGTGATGAAAAATTTTCTGAAGGGGAAGAAGATGTGGGGTTATATCAATGGGGATTTTAGTAAACCTACGAATGAAAATGCTGATAAATTTGCAGAATTGCTAGATGTTTGGGACACAAATAATTCGAAAATCATTACTTGGATCAACAACTCCGTTGCTCCCTCAATAGGTATGCAGTTGGCAAAGTTTGAATATGCAAAGGAGGTGTGGGATCATTTGGCTAAATTATTTACACAGTCCAATTTTGCGAAAAGGTACCAATTAGAGTGTGATATTCGTGGCCTTGAACAAAAAAATTTGAGTATTCAGGAGTTCTATTCTACAATGACAGATCTTTGGGATCAGTTAGCTCTCATGGAGTCGCCCGAATTGCGGGCCTTTGCACCATATATAGCTAGTAGGGAGGAACAACGTCTGGTTCAGTTTTTGATGGCTCTACGTGAAGATTTTGAGGGCCTTCGTGGGTCCATTCTCCATCGTAGCCCACTTCCGTCCATTGATTCTGTTGTCCATGAGTTAGTAGCCGAGGAAATACATCTCAAGACACAGTCTGGAAAGGGAATTCTCCCCGACTCTACTCCGTCTGTTTTAGCAGCCCCTTTTCGATCACAGTCCAATAATCAGAATAAGCCTTACTCGAGAGTTGGTAGTGATGTATGCAGCTACTGTAAGGAGAAGGGTCATTGGAAGGCTTAGTGTCCTAGGTTGGGTCGTGCAAACTAGCCCAATAGCAGCAACCAACCCTCACATGGTCGACCACCACAACAACAGCAACCTCAATCTTCTCATTGGAAATCTGACAACCAATCTCAGCAGCGTTCATATAGGCCTCCACAGCCTAACACTGCAGCAGTTGTACCACCATCAGACTCATTTGGACCCGGTTTCCCTTCCCCATCCACTCCGTCCATGACCTCCCTTGCTGAGCAATTTCAGAAGTTCCTTGCCACACAGCCACATGCTATGGCCACCTCTTCACTAGGTATGTCTTCAGGTATGTCCTCAGGTATTTGGGTTTTAGACTCTGGAGCTTCTAATCATATGTCGCCTGACTTGTCGTCTTTTGCTTCCTTATGTCCTACTTTCTCTTTGCCTGTTATGACTGCTGATGGTACTCCCATGCCATTAGCAGGTGTTGGGTCTGTTGTCATACCTTATGTATCTCTCCCTAGTGTTTACCACATTCCTAAACTTACTATGAATCTTGTTTCTGTTGGTCAGCTTTGTGACGCAGGTTATTTAGTCTCTTTTTCTTCTACTTTTTGTTATGTGCAGGATCCGCAGTCTCAGACGCTGATTGGGATAGGCCGTAGGCAAGGGAGGTTATACATCTTGGACAGGCTCAATGTACCAGTGGTTGCAGCTTCTAGTGTTGACTTGTCATCCTTTCGTTTGAGTTCATCTTCGTCTAGTTTTTATTTATGGCATTCTCGCCTTGGTCATGTTTCAGCCTCTCGTTTAAAATATTTAGCTTATACAGGAAAATTAAGAGATTTACAAACTCATGACATTTCTAATTGTAGTGGTTGTAAACTGGCAAAATTTTCCACTTTACCATTTAATAGAAGTATTTCTTATTCTCTTGCACCATTTGATTTAGTTCATTCTGATGTGTGGGGACCCTCTCCTGTTACTACAAGAGGGGGGTTTTGATATTATGTATCATTTATTGATGATTGTACTCGTTACTGTTGGGTTTATCTTATGAAACGCCGTTCAGACTTCTTTGATATTTACAATACCTTTCGTGCTTTTGTTAAAACTCAACATTCTGCTGTCATCAAATGTTTTAGATGTGATTTAGGTGGAGAGTATACCTATCATAAATTTCGTAAGTTGCTTGCTTTAGATGGAACCATTCACCAGTCCTCTTGTACAGACACTCCTGAGCAAAATGGTGTTGCTGAAAGGAAACATCGGCATATTGTTGAAACTGTTCGCTCTCTTTTATTATCTGCATATGTCCCTAGTGATTTTTGGGGAGAGGCTGTCCTTACTGCTGTCAATCTAATTAATAAAATTCTGTCCTCTCACTGCTCAGGTCTGTCACCTTTTGAAAAATTGTATGGACATGCTCCTGATTATTCTTCCTTAAAGGTGTTTGGTTGTACTTGTTTTGTCCTTCGACCTCATGTAGAGCCTACCAAATTGTCACCTAAGTCTGCTATTTATGTTTTTCTAGGTTATGGTGAGGGTCAGAAGGGATATCGTTGCTTTGACCCACTTACTAAAAAACTATATGTCTCTCGTCATGTTGTGTTTCTCGAGCACATACCCTTCTTTTCTATTCCTAATAATCATCATGAGTTGATTAAATCTGATCTCATCCATCTTGACCCATTCTCTGATGATACTGATAGTGTGCCCTCTCAAGCCCCATGCACCACTGATATTGTCTCACCTCATGGTTCTACTTTTGCGGATACTGGTACCTTGCCGCTTGATGCTACCTCCCTTCTAGAGGCCACCCAAGCACCTACTGAGACTGTGGAACCTCCTCGCTATCTTGCTCGCACTCGTAAGTCTACTCAATCACCTGATTTTGTTTATTCTTGTTATTCGGATTCTTTTGCTTCATTTTTAGCTTCAGTTCTTGATTTCTCTGAGCCTTTGTCCTATAAAGAGGCAACTCTTGATCCTCTTTGGCAACAGGCTATGGCAGAGGAACTCTCAGCATTGTATAAGACAGACACTTGGAGTTTGGTTCCCTTACCTTCTGGTAAGAGCGCTATTGGTTCTCGTTGGGTTTATAAAATCAAAACCAAGTCAGATGGGTCTGTTGAGCGGTACAAAGCAAGATTGGTTGCCAAGGGTTTTTTCCAGCAGTATGGTATGGATTACGAGGAGACTTTTGCTCATGTTGCTAAAATGACTACTGTTCGTACTCTTATTGCAGTTGCTTCTATTCGTCAGTGGCATATAACTCTGATGGATGTTAAAAATGCTTTCTTGAATGGAGACCTCCAAGAGGAGGTTTATATGGTTCCTCCTCCGGGTGTTCCTCATGGTCATGGTGAAGTTTGCAGGCTTAAAAAAGCCTTATATGGTCTTAAACAAGCTCCTCGAGCTTGGTTTGAGAAGTTTTCCGCAGTGATTACCTCATTTGGGTTTTCCTCGAGTGAGTATGATTCAGCTCTCTTTATTAGGTGTACCACTGCTGGTCGTATTATGCTTTCTTTGTATGTTGATGATATGATTATTACTGGTGATGATGTTGATGGGATTGCAGTGTTGAAGTTTGAATTAGCTCGTTGTTTTGAAATGAAGGACTTAGGTCCACTACGTTATTTTTTGGGGATTGAAGTAGCCTATTCTCCAAAAGGTTATCTTCTTTCTCAGTCTAAGTATAAAGGTGACATTCTTGAGCGTGCTCGCCTCAATAATAAGATTGTTGATACCCCTTTGGAGCTTAATGTTCGTCTTTCCCCTTCTGATGGCGTTCCTTTTCCTGATCCTACCTTATATTGTACTATTGTTGGTAGCTTGGTTTATCTTACTATTACTCGTCCGGATATTGCTCATGCTGTTCATGTTGTTAGTCAGTTTGTTACTTCCCCTACTACAGTTCTTTGGGCTGCTGTTCATCGTATTTTGAGGTACTTGAGGGGCACTAGGTTTCAAAGTCTTTTACTTTCTTCATCATCTTCCTTGGAGCTGCGTGCGTACTCTGATGCTGATTGGGCCGGTGATCCTACAGATCGCAAGTCTGTTACTGGGTTTTGCTTATTTTTGGGTGATTCTCTCATTTCTTGGAAGAGCAAGAAACAAGATGTTGTTGCTGTGTCTTCCACAGAAGCTGAGTATCGTGCTATGGCTTCGACTACCCGTGAGCTTATTTGGTTACGCCGACTACTTACAGATATGGGTGTCTCCCTTCCTCGCCCTTCACCAATGTATTGTGATAATAAGAGTGCTATTCAGATTGCTCACAATTCCATTTTCCATGAGAGGACGAAGCATATAGAGATTGATTGTCACATTACTCGTCATCACCTTAAGCATGGAGCTATCACTTTGCCTTTTGTTTCTTCTTCCGCACAGATTGCTGATTTGTTTACAAAGTCACATCCGATTCAGCGTTTTCGTTTTTTAGTTGGCAAACTCTCTATGCTTTTAGCTGCAGCATCGTGAGTTTGAGGAGGGGTGTTAGAATTAGTTTTATTAGCTTTAGGGTAGTTTAGTTTTTTCTTTTATATTAGGGTAATACTGTATACCTAGACATTCTATTATTATTGCCTCTTCTTTTCTATTGTATTCATTCATTCAGTTTTTGTGTTATGAAAAACTCTAGCTCTCTTTTCTCTTTTCCTTTGTTGTTTTCTTGATTATTTAATATATTCACAAAGCTTGATATACATTGTTGGGCCCATTCTCTAACAGCTTAAGCTTTTGGAGTAGTTGGTAACTTAACATGGTATCAAAGCCTTGTTTGTGGGAGGTCCTGGGTTCGACTCTCCATCCCCGATTTGTTGTGCATATTTGCACTTTGTTATTTGTCTCCACTATGATGGAGTTTGGTTTGTTTGTTCTCCACGTACAAGCCGGGGTTGCAAGTGACTTAACACTTTTAAGTTGCAAGAGGGGGTTGAAGCTTGATATACATTGTTGAGGGCCATTCTCTAATAGCTTAAGCTTTTGGAGTTGCAAGAGGGGGTTGATATACATTGTTGAAACCAAAAAGATGCAATTAAGGGCACCAAAAAAGGTTGTACAACCCAACAACTCGCAAAGTTAGCAAAATCAATGAACTCAAAGCATAAATCTCTCTCCAATTCAGGAAATAATGTAAAGTCAATTTATCTTATGCAAAACCACGAGAAACACAGAGCCGTATGAAAACACCATGTTGGTTGGCCCACCATTTTGTTTTAGTATGATTCCCAAATACATGAGAAATAACATAATATAAAACATGGCATTAGTATTGCATATGTAAACATGGGTGTACAACAAGAGATTGGAAAAGCCTACCACAGATGAGTATAGAGCCGAAAAGACAATAATATCAACCTCAGAAGGTTTCAAACCACCACCTATAATAACAGACTTCATACCCAAGTCTGCATTTAACTCCTGGAGAGCCTTAAAGCTTGCCTCAGAATCTATTGGAAAATTCTCTGCAAATGATATCCACTTCATCACCTACAACCATAAGTTTGAGATTTATATCAGGGTTAGAAAGTTCCTTTTTTCTTTCTTTTTTTATGGTTCAAATTATTATAAGCTTGAGAAATTCTTGATCTCTTCACAGAAAAATAAGTCAATTTATTGACATGTCACCTGATACAAAATAAAAAATGACTTCCGTCACATATTAATTTTTTTTCCCCTTCTTTTGATCTACTTCTAGAAGGTATTTAAGTATGTCCCAAAAGTAACATGACCTACGTAAGAACATTCACTTGAGGTAGCACCTATTTACATATACACTTCAATCTGAGTGTCGTGTTCACGGCGGACACACAAAATGGGAGTAGACACGGCAGAGTGGCTCCTTTGAAAATGTTTCTAATATTTTGGGGTAAAAGTCTTAACATAATAAAATGGGATATAAGTCATGCGTTTATTTGAAAATCTAGAAACGGGAGTAGACATGACACAATATGTTATATAATTAATAAAATAATATAATTAGTTATTTGTATCGTACATCTTAAAATTTACTGCATTGACGTGTCAGTATCCATGTCGAGGGTCTGTATCAATATTGAATAGGGTAGTACACCATGCTTAGATAATCAATACATATGCGTAGGGTACTAACTTAATCTTCCCTCAACATTGTTTACAAGATTAATTCCATCCCTTGATGTCTTCAAAATGTTTATGCACAAGCTCTTTATATCAATGTGCATGCCACCCAGAAAGTTTTCCTGCATAAATCAACATTCAAAATTTAGCAACAAAATTGGCAAAATACACGTAAGGCACTTAAATAGGTAAAGATAATAAATTTACCACCTCTAAGCAAATTTCAAAGTTTCTTAAATTTCTATTCAAATATGTTGAAACTAAAATATGCACAGAGCATTTGCAAAAGCTGCTGTCAAAGAGCACTATAAACAATTTCCACACACACACACACACACACACACACAGAGGCCAAATTTAATCAAAATGTGGCATAAAAAATGGTTGCTTTATTGAAATTCACATTTTAAACACAATTCTATGAACAAGAAAAAAAAAATTTGCCTCAAAAGTCAGAAAGATAGATATCAATGGGAATATCAATAAATCGAATCAAAATGCTTCCTATTCCTGTTGATAATCACAATGAGAATCAGAAAAGCGCAGAAATACAACAATATCACCATATCAAACACTAGTTGTTCAACACTGATGTTGCCACTATTTGAGCTCAGAAGCACAAAAAAAAAAACCACCAGATTCATATACATCTGTGTAAATTGTACAACATATATATATACATACATATATGTGATACACATACATATGTGTGTAGTTGTGTATATCAGATGATTTAAAGAGATTGAAGCTTACTGGGTCTAATATGAGGAGTTTAGAGAGAGAAAATACCATGAGTTGCTTTGTGTTGAGACTCATGTTTCCACTTGCAGACGCCATTTTCTTGTGGTTTAAGTGGTTATTAAAAGTGTATAAGATGTTAAAACGGTTAAATAGAAAATTGTAAATGTAGCTATTTTATCTAAAACTCTTCCTATGGAAGAAGTTGATAATTTTAACTATCTTGAAGGTACCTAATAAAACACCACTAAAAATATACGACACAAGAAGAGTATTTCCCCTAAACAAAAAAGGACATGAATATGTTTGTAAACCTTAATTGATATTCGAAGCAAAGATATGAATCATAAAGATGCAACTAAACAAATGTAATTATACATATTACAATCTATAAATCCTAAATTTGAGGGAAGAGTTGACCAAAATGTAAATAAAATGTAGCATAACATAGTCGAATGCATTAAGTAAATAAGGAGAAGAATCTTAACCACCATCACCCTCCACCCCCTAGAAACAGAAAAGATTGAAAAAAAAAGGGAAAAATAACTCTGCAAATTCTAAATGAATTCATGAATGAAAGTTTGAAACATAAGTAACAATAAAAAGTACCTTTGAGGATTCTGCTAAAATATCTGTATGGTCACATACATAGAAGTACACCAGAATCGCTCCAAACTCAGGGCTACATATATTTTTCAGTACCTATTGCAAAGAATGAAGAGCACTGAGAAAAAAGTCGAATTGCTATTTTAACACCGCAGCTATTTATACTTCCCTGCATTTTATCAATACCACAATTTGATTGATACCAAAAGAAGAACGAAGACCTGTGGAAGATTCATCAGCGGCATTCCATGAGATATATACATGCAAATCCAGAATTTATCCACTATGAAGTAAACATACCTTCTTAGGTGCTGCTGCCAGAGTCTTGGTAACATTCTAACAATTTGTTTGTTGTTAAGATTTCTGCTGCATTGAAATCCAACAGCCAAAACATTCTGAAGTTAATTACGGTGATTCAAGAAAATGAGGAAAACAAAGAGGGAAGAGTAAAAAGGGGGGTAGAAGCTGAATATGTAGAGGCACCATACGAAATACCTAAAATTTCTCCTTTCACTGAAGTTATTAAACTAACATGAAATAAAATAAGCGAAATTGACAATAAGTGGAAAGAATACTAACATGCAATGGAACAATTTTTGTGATTTAGAGTAGAAATGGCTCTTCTATTTTTTGTCATTTAATGCGAAGAGTGTTCCACTTTTAATTTCAGGTTTTGTGAACATGTACCCTTAAGGCATATGCTAAGATTTTGGAAGTGAAAATAAATAAGGAAGGCAAACACTGAACCCCAATTTTATATCTGAATCACACGGTTTTTTTTTTTTCATTTGTTTTGTTGTCGTGGTTTTTTTTTTTTTTTTTTTTTTTGGGTTTAGAATTGGGGTGTTTTTTTTTTAACCGCAAGTTTTATTTGGTGAGTATTACAAATATTAAAATGATCCAAATAGCCAAACTTGGCTGAACATTAGTCGCATTTGTAGGTTTAAGCTTTGGCACAAAGGTTCATGTTTCTCTTTGGGCTAAAGTAAAGATGAACCAAGCCTAAAAATTCACAATTAAGGCGTAAGCCTAAGCCCTGATGTAAAGCCGTAGTACAGGTTTGAAGCTGCTTTTAGACATAAATATACATATATATATATATATATATATATATTTGATTTTAGGTGTAACAATATTTATATAAGGTGAAAATAATGTGAAATAGAAGCAAGAATTAGCTGAGCAACAAATAGACATCAGAAGAATACAAAATCCAACAGGAATCTAGTGTCAAAACAAGGGATATGTGCAGAGTTATGAGAAAAGATACAAAATAATAAAACATAAGAAGGAAATAAAATTGAAAGTACACAAGAAAATAAGAAGCTTGAACCCAAATAAGAAAATTAAATTGAATGTATACAAGAAGTTTTATTAGAAGAGAATATACCAGAGTATTAGTTATTATACTGATTGTCAATGAATGTGAGAAGAGTCCAAAAACTAAAGCAGAAATAGAACATAACCAAACAAACACAATTAAAGCCTAAAAATATCGGGCAAAAAGAGGTGATTTTTTGCGGTGAGTACCTCAAACATCGAGGTTAGAGATTTGTAGGTCCAAAATTTTCTGGAGTTTCTCAGTAGCTTGATAAATCTCTTCTCTGGAAAAAAAAATCCCAATTTGCCAATTATGAATCTTAGAACATAGAAACCCTAAATTGAATCTCATTTAACCCATTTGCGAATTTGAAGCAATAGAGTAAACAACAGATTATAGATTTTCCCTTTTGTTTATGTGTACGATAATACGCATAGAATGTTATCTAGCTTTCAATTGAGAATTTTCCCCAATTTACAGGTTTATATAAACCCCAAATCACAATAAGCAGAAGTGAACTCTATACCCATGTTGAAGCAAACGAATAAACAACAGAGTTATAGGGAGAAAGAGATGCACCTTTTTGATACTGGATGTTGAAAGCAGACGGTGCAGCAGAGAAGTAGAGAAGAAGAATCGAAAGGAAGAAGAAGAAGTGAAAAAAAAAAGTAGGAAGGGGGGGAAAAAGAAGCAGCGGCTGGTTGTAAATCTGTTGTCTCTTTTCCTGCCTCAACCAGCTACTTCAATAACGAAATCCAAGAGGAATAGAAGACGGCGAGCAGGTCGAGGGCGTGATTTTTGAAGCAGCGTCTCTTTGATTGGTGGAATGTACCCTACCTAAAATTCAAACATCACAAATTGATGAAAATCAACACAAATAGTTCCTCTTATGTTGTAAGAGGGAATACAGATAAACCCTAACTCATTGGTGATAGAATCACCAAACATCGAAAATTGATTGTCAGATTAGAAAGATTACCCTAAAAAAAAGAGACTAAGAAAGATTTGGTGACTGATAAATGATTATAGCAACCCTAAATTCATAAATTATAGAAAAGAAGATCACCCAATTACTTGAATTTGGTGAGATCGAAAGCGATGCACTGAGTAGAGAATGAGAAACACGGAGAGTGGAATCCAGTCAGATAGAACGAAAGCAAGGGAAAGAGGGAAGGAAAAGAAATCAGTCGGTGTAGTTTTAACCCGTACAAGATACTGTAGATATCCCATTTTGTCGGCTAACAGATTTAGGAGGCCACAAGCATGTCAAACCTCGATGATTATAAAGATCGGATTTTCAGAGATTGCCTCTAACTCTCAAGAAATCAAAGAAATGACCAAAATGCCTCTAAAAGCTCAAAACTCTCCGGATTGGCCCAAAATCTCATAAACCATTCGATGTTATTCAAAAAAAAAAAAAAGGTATTTTAAAATATGAATATTTGAAATTGTAAGCTCCCAGAGACCCTCGGAAGTCCCGGAAGTTCCCAGAAAGTCTCCGTTGACCGGTTTGACCAAAGTTTGACCAAGTTTGACCAAAATCATGCGAATTCGACCAAAAATTACGAGATCATCCTAGATCATGTAAAAAGTCTTAAAATATGTTTTAAAAGAAAATTGGACTGAAACGTCAGTCTTTGGAGGCTCCCAGAACTTTCCGGAATTTCCTGGAAGTGCACTGTTTGACTGAATTGACTGCAAGTTTGACCAAAAATCAAAGTCTCCTTTTCGACATTGAAATATTTTTATCAAATGTTAGAGTTCAATAGCTTTTCAACGGTATATCGCACATAATTTCTGGATCTAAAACGAATTTGTTATGAATTTCTGAAGGTGAAAAATGCGATCAATTCAGCTTTTATCGCGAATACCGCAAAACTTTCCAAAGTAACCCAACTCCAAACTAATTTTTATGGAAATTATACCTCAATACCTTTCCAACGGTATATCACAATCTCAATTTGAATTTCGTATGAATTTTCTGTGAATTTCGGACGAAATAGGGCCGTTTCGCGAATTCCGGGAGTTTCGGGGGCCAAAATGCAAACTGGTCAACGGGGGGGTTGACTGCCGCAGAGGCACTGGACAAGTGCCTCGGCGGCACTCTGAGTGATTTTTCATTTTTTTTTTTTGTAATTTTTTGTTAATTTTTGGATTTTAATTCAAATTTTCAACAAATAAAACGACATAGTTTTGATAATCTGAACTTTTTGGACCAATTAGAGACTTTTAAAAATCTAAAATACACCCCTATCTTGGCCTATAAATGAGACCTATTTGCTTCCATTTGGGGAAGAACTTGGAAGTCATTGGAGAGAGATATAGAGAGTTAGGGAGAGAGAGAGAGAGAGAGAGAGAGAGAGAGAGAGAGAGAAGTAAAAATTTTCTTCTTCCAAATTCAATCCAAAATGTGAGTTTTAATTAGTTTTCTAAAAACTAAACTTTTATTTTCAAGCTTTCAATCCATCTTCTTCATCTTTTTTGAGTTTCCTATGAGTTAGAGAGTTATGTACTCACCCATATACACATATATGAGAGGTTGAATGCTTGTGGTTCCACCATTGAATATCATCTATTGATTTATTCATTTGCTTGCTTATATATAATGTTCATCTCTTCTTACCTCATTTCTTTTTTATTTTCTTTATTTACTTATTAGTTCATCATCATCTAGATGATGACATGAAGTTTGAGGTGAGTGAATCCTTATGGATAGTAGCTCTTGACCTCAAAAACAAGTTTGATAGATGATGATTATAACCTCAATACATCCCTATGTATTCTTGAGATTATTTCCAAAATAAAGCAAACCTTTCCAATAATCTTGGAGGTTCTCTAAATGAGTTAGAGGTTGATATTACAAGTGGTTTTAATCCTCTTTGAGTATTGAAATATACTTTCAAAACCCCTATTTCAAAGCCCTCCTAAAACCCCCAATATTTGGGTTCCAAGAAATAAACCTTGTTTTCTCAAAAACCTTTAAAACAGTGAGTCATTTAAATTCAAAGAATTATTTTGAGTTCAATACTCAATATATGAATGTAAGACCACTTGAAAAGTCTTCCTAACTCATTGGAGAACATCCATGATTTTTGGTTTGGCTTGGAAACACTTGGAAGGGGTCCATTTGGACCCAATCATTCTTTCCAGACATTCTATTTTTGCTGTCACAACAGATTGGTTGACTTTCAACTTGTTTTACAGAAAAGTTTTCCAAAAGGAGTTGTCCCAACTTATTTTTTCCTTGAACTTCAGTGTCTTAGGAAATTTTCTGTATAATATGGGCCTCTAGATCTTTTTTTTTTTTTTTTTTTTTTCATTTTCTAAGATTTTTTAACATTTCAGTCGACAGTACGGACTCTATTTCTGAGTAACCTCTATTGTTTATATGATTTCTCTCAATCTGTAATATTTATTGAGGATTGGATTTTTGATTTGTGTTCAAGACACAATAAGGATGATCTCCATAAAAAATCATGCATTGAAAACATTTCTATCCCTATTTTTCAATTTTCACAAGATCAAGTCATTGTTCTGTCCACCATTCACAGCAAATATACTTTTACTTCCATCCTTTGATTTGATGCTTATATGTACCTCAAATTAGTTCATATCCTAGGAAGTGGTCCATACTATATTCGTACATATCCCATGATGATTTCCCCCATGCATTCATGCATATTTTAGATTTCTAAGTCACTTTAGAAAGTCCATGTACATAAATACACTACAACCTTTGCACATTCTAGGATCATAAATTGCATCCATGCAAGATTTGGGGCTTTTGTGGCTCCTAATATAAGAAGATTATAAGGAATGAGTTGGATCATACGTCCATGTTTTCCCTCGATCTAATCTTCCTTTCTCATCCGTCCCGGGGATCGAGAGGTCTTCTTTCCTCAAAGATTTACATGCATCATTCTAGCTTGCTAAGCATATTTTGATTTATTTGATTATTTGTTTCAAGAACAATCCATGTCCCCTTTAGATTAGAAAAACTTGATTACTTTATATGTGATTAGACTATTTTTTCTAGGTTTATTCTTGTGATCTTTCACTTTTGCATTGTGTGGTACTTGGCTTAGATCTTATGAATGATATCTAATCTTTTGATCTTCCATTTCAAAATTCTTGTGTGACGTATTATACTATCATAGTATTAATTGTCGAACCATACATAGTATAAGATGATTATTTGGATGCTAATTGAGGCCCGTTGAGAGACGGGGCTAGTTGAGGGTGTTTTAGTCGCGACAAATGCTCCTTCCTCTCTCGTACCAAAACCCCGAGCCAAGTTCTTTGGTTATGAAAGGCCGGTGCCCTTTATCCATTTAGGTGAGTCAAATCAGGTTTCTTGGTTCCTTAAAGACCAAGTGGCGACTCTGTATCTGTTTTCAACAGATCTTTTGTTTTTCTTTCAAAACAATCTCAACCAAAACAAGAGGTGGAATTTCGCGTGTCCACAGATACGTGGATGAATGGAAGTTGCAAGGGTTTCTTAGTGTCCATTAAGCCGCCAAATCTAAAATGACCGAAGAAGCCTTGTTTTGGCTTTTGTATTAATTCAGAAATATACTAAAGCTTTGTTTGGTAAATAAGTAATTCTTTAGGAAAGTAAGGATTAAATAGGAAGTTCAAATTTTTTGACGTGCCTGTTTATTCGTTCTTATAGTATAGTAGATACATACATTAGTATATATATAATATATGGCCACTAACTCCCCAACCTCTCTCTATCTCTTCTTTCTCTTCTCACCACCACCAACCACCACCACGGGCCTCTTCCCTATCCACCCCTGGGAAAGCAAAAAATAAAACCAACAAAAAAAAACTACAGGTTGGAGCAACTGTCCAAACGACAGAAGCAACTCACCAAACGTATAGGGAGTAACTGACCAAACGTAAGGAGCAACTCACCAACATTTGGTGAGTTGCTCCTCAAGTTTAGACTGTTGCTATAAGCCTGCAACTCTTTTTTCGTTGGTGAGTTGCTCCTTATGTTTGCTGAGTTGCTCCTCAGGTTTGGTGAGTTGCTCCTCAAGTTTGGACTGTTGCTCCAAACCTGCAACTCTTTTTTTGTTGGTGAGTTGCTCCTTACGTTTGGTCAGTTGCTCCTTAGGTTTGATGAGTTGTTCCTCAAGTTTGAACTGTTGCTCCAAACCTGCAACTCTTTTTTTACTTCTTGAAGGAGAGAGGGAGAAAAGGAGAGTTCTTCATGAATCTTCGAGAGAGAGAGAGAGAGAGAGAGAGAGAGAGAGGGGGGGAGGGGGGAGGGAGAGAGAGAGAGAGAGGGGAAAGAGAGAGATGAAAGAGGGAAGAGATAGAGAGAGGGAAGAGAGGAGATGAAAGAGAGAAGAGATAGAGAGGTTGGGTTTTAGAAGATCCATGAAGAACTCTCCCTTTCTCCCCTCATCTCTCTCTCCTCTTTCCCCTCATCTTTCTCTTTCTCTAGATCTCTCTCTCTCTCTCTCTCTTTTTAAAAGATCCATGAAGAATTCTCTCTTTCTCTCTCTCTCCCTCAAGGAGAAAAAAAAAGGGTTGCAAGTTTGGAGCAACATTCCAAACTTGAGGAGCACCTCACCAAACCTATGGAGGAACTCAACAAACTTAAGGAGCAACTCACCAAACGACCAAGTTTGGTGTTGCTCCTAACATTTGGTGAGTTGCTCCCGATACGTTTGGTGAGTTGCTCCTGTTGTTTGGACAGTTGCTCCAACCTGCAAATTGTGTTTTTATTTTTATTTTTTTATTTTCTGCTTCGGTGGGGGTGGATGAAGGAAGAGGCACGTGGTAGTGGCTGGTGGTGGTGAGAAGAAAAAGAAGAGATAGAGAGAGGTTGGGGTGGTGGTGGCCATATATTATATATGTATATACTCATGTATGTATGTATATATATAGAGAGAGAGAGGTTGTGCTCGGGGTGGTGGTGGTGGTAGCCGTGGTGTGGTGGGGGAGGTGATGGCTGGGAATAGTGATGGTCAAGGTGTGCTGGCTAGCCATTGTGGTGGTGGTGTGGTGGCGACGGTGGTGGGGTGGTGGCGGCTGGTGGTGGTAGTTGTAGTATGGTGGGGGGTGGCGGCTGCAGCGACGACAGTTGGTGGCTGGTGGTGGTGAGGAAGAAGATAGAAGAGGGGGGGGGGGGGGGGGGGGGGGGGGGGGTAAATACAATTTTTTGATTTTTCATTTAAAAAAAAAGATCAAATGTTGACTGATTTTAAAATTTTTTGTTTGAAAATGATTTCCTTTTTATTTTGAAAAAGTAGGTGACTAACTTTTCATTTGTCAATAAATTGTTAACTGATTTTTAATTATATCTTTTTTATTTGTAGTCAGAAGTGGGACCCACACCAACCTCCCAATTAACTAAACCTTTGAGAAATGCATAGCCAAGGGCAGCACTATATGGGGAGCAAATTTGCTCACGGCCATTCCTCATGGAAGCATAGAAAATGGACAAGTGTCCATTTTTTGGTCAAATACTGGATCTCAATTTTATGTCTAAATTGTTATAACTTTTATTTTACAGACCTGTTTTTCACAAAATTTAATACTTTAAAATAAAAAAAATTTGATCTATCAAATGAGATCAATATTGCCATGAAATATTGAAAAAAAAAAAATTAATATTCAAACTTTTTGCCTCTATGAAGCACCGAAATCTTAGAAAAAGCCATTCTGTGAAGACTAACCATTTTCATTTCTCATTGAGAGAATTGATTTTTTGGGGTAAGAGAGAATATTTTATTGAAGACTTTGTCCATCACTCTAACCATTCTTTGCCAAAACACCCTTCAAACTTCCTTGAGCGATTTTTATTTTGGATTAATTAGTGTTAAGTCTCCTGTTAGGAAAAGTAATTGATTCAAGAACATAATGACAATTTTTTTAGTGAAAAGTCCATCAATATAACCCTTAGAAAAAAAATCCCAACGAGTTTATAAAATTTCACAAACTTTTCTTGTGAAATTTCACAATATTTTCTAAATTTTGAGAAATTTCACAAACTGGACTGGATTTTTTTGCCCAAGTTTATATTGAGGGACTTTTCATTAAATTTTTTTTCCTTATTGGATCTAATGTTTAAAAGTACTTTAAAATAGACTAAACCCTACTTATCCCTTTTATTTTTTGAATTTGGTAAAAGAAAAAAAAAACTAATATCCCTCATATTGGATTATTTGAGTTTAAAAGACAATTTATTTTTAATTTTAATTAAAATTCAATCATTGGTGAAACTTAATCAAATCAAAGTTATTATTTTACAGAATTTGATGTAAATAGTTAGTAAAAGGTCCCTTGCAATTTTAAATTCTTAAGACCGAAAAACAAGAAGAAGAAGAAATTTCAAATTCCAAGGAACCTTTTGTTAAAATACAAAATGTGTTGGAAGTGAATTCAAAAAAATCTATTTTGTAGGACTTTTGATTAGAATTTCATTTTATTTTTTGTAAAAGAATAATTTTACTGCTAAATACTGAAGAATTTGATTTTTTTTTTTTTTTTAATTGTTACATATTAGTGTGCATCAAATCCTAAGACAATATTAGAATAGGTTTTCTATTAGATTAACGTGACAATAAAATTATTAAAAATCTGATAGAAATAAGAATGAAATTAAACTAAATAAATTTTATTCGCAAATTGACCCTTAAAAAATTGTACCATATCAGAATTGAGATGGATTGATGCCACATTTACAAATGGCATGACAGGATTGGCCTATCTTTTCTTTTCTCTTTTTATTTATTATATTTTTTTTTTTTAAAGTGTAATGGTATCAATGACCGACTGTTCTGTAGACAATTCTACATTTCTACCATGTTGTGGGGATAGCCTGATAGCCAGGTCACTATGTTCCCATTCTCTCCCTCCTAAATCCATTTTTTATTTGTAGTCAGAAGTGGGACCCACACCAACCCCCCAATTAATAACTACCTTTGAGGAATGCATAGCCAAGGGCAGCATGTCCCTCAGGCTAAGGAAGGATACCAATTGCCAATTGGGACTGCTCGGGCTTTATCTTCTTTGGCCTTTGTGTGTGCGCCAATTATTCAACCCAACCAACTCTTTTTTGTGGTGTCCTTTAAAGTATTTTAATAAGGACAAGTCTATAGTGAGTAATTTTTTATATGAGAATATAACATTGTTTGGTTGTCGGATAAGATAAAAAGAATATAGTATAAAAGTATAGTTAGTTATTCAGGGATAACTAACCACATGATAAAATAGTATATTATTATTTTTATATTGTGTTTGGTTCGTGCTGGATTATACTGGAGATAAAATGTAATTAGTCAAATACTGTGTTTGGATGACCATGATATAAGCCTGGATTAATTTGTAACTTTCCATAAATGCCCTTTCTGGTAAAAAAAATAATGTATTTTTCCATGAATATACCAAAACACATTCACAATACATATGTCTCATACTTTTTTCATAACATTAACTACAAAATACACATGTCCTATACTTTTTTGAGTAAAAAAAAATTTAAAAAAAAAACTGCAAAATAAATAATAATAATGTCAATAATATGTTACATTCCCAATTCCCAAAAAAAAAATTAATGGCCTTACATAGCATATTTTCACGAACTAGTTCAAAACAACATAGCACAAGAAGTTCATATCACTACACCAGATTGCGTGAGTGTGTATATTTGGAATCTCTATATTTAATAGTAGCTTTTGAGTTGTCTCTGAACTTGTCTAGTTCTTTGAGGGCCAAGTGTATATAGTTGTCTCTTTCTCCAAAACTCTGCAGTAGCACATGACCATAAGCAAAAAATAAGCTCTTTGCAAAGAAATACCACATTAAGAATGCTCATGCTTTTTAAAATGACCAAATTGTATCTATAGCATGTAATGTAGTCAATATATGTCATTGAGATATTCATTAAAAAAAATAAAAATAAAATTTGTTCAATTGGTATTCATAGCAAGTAATTTATCTACTTAGCTAAAATGGTATTGATATATAGCATGTAATTTGGTAAATGTACATGTCATTGACCCATTCATGAAATGTCTAAAATGGTATCCATAGTAAGTAATTTGGCCACTACATGAATATTATATATGCCATATCAGAAAATGACCAAATGGGATCAATAACTTGTATGCTGATAGTTATTCACAAGAAATTATCAAAATGGTAGATAGTTAATTGGGAGGGTCAATATGCAAATTTGTTTTGACTTATTAGAATTATAGTACATACAACTAAGACCTTTCATAAATTTTGTGATTCCTCCTATTTAATGATTATCAACTTGCATACAACTAAGACCTTTCATGTCAATCTAGTAATAGCATAGTAAATATCAATGTCTCTCTCAATGTACTTACATACAACTAAGACCACACTTCCAAGTTCCAGCCATGGTTTTCATCATTATTGGTGGAATTTGCTTACACGCAGCCATCACTCCAATGAGAAACCAAGCAAAATGGAATTGACAAAAAAATTTAAGTCCTTTCTTTCTGGTCCACACTGCAAAACATCAAGCAGGAGAACATAAATTCAACCCTCTTTTCAATCTAATTCAGTATTTTTTTTTCCTTTTTCAAAAGTTTAGGAAAAAAAAAAACAGATACAATCAACAATATCCCAGCATCATCATCAATGTGCCGACCAGATTGTGATAAACCCAAACATAAATCCATACACGGCAATACTAATAAAGCCCACTAAATCTACCATTTCTATCAATAAAGTCCCTTTTACATTCTTCTACAAGGATCAAACATAATCAAGCTGATTAATGATAACTTACAATATTACAGGGCAACACGGTATCAATATAAGTTCAATAATTTAAGTAGCTGACTTTACACTATTTTCTTCTTAAACATTAACCACACAAAAGGCTTTAACTTAGACAAACAATTATATATTGCCCGTGCAAAGGAAGCAGATTACAACAAATAAATGAAAAGAAAAAGAAACCCCAAAAAAGGAGAGGATTGAATACAATTTAGAACAAAATATTAAACTCTTAGCTTGCTTAGATTGAACAGAAAATGAAGTATAGGGAGAGAAAATATGGACAGAACAAACTTGAAGAGAGAGAGAGAGAGAGAGAGAGAGAGAGAGAGATGGCATAAAACCCCAAAACTGACCTAGCTCTAGGATTTTAAGTTTGATTCAATGCAAAACTTTTAAGCTTTCAACAATATTCAATAAAGATCTTGTATATGTAAAGGAGAAAAGGTCATATATGCTTAGATCTACCATTTTTTTTTAATGAATCTGCAAAAACCCTAACCACAAAAAACAAGATTTGAACCCTAACATACCTCAAATCCGCAACAGTGATGATCGGCGTCTCCTTCGTCTTCTTCTTGTCTTCTCCTTAATCTTCGTCTTCTCCTTCATCTCCTCCTTCATCTGTGTCGCGGCTCCTTCGTCGTGGTCTGTGTCACCTCCTTCTCCTTCTCTTTCTATCTCTAAAAAATACTCCGTATCAGACAACTACACCATCAGGTTTGTAAAAAGCCTTTTATATTCTAGGGGCAACTTTGTCATTTTACATCACAATACCAATAACCGTTATCCCCATGATTTTTAATACTATCCCCACCTTGGTATTACATTATCCCTCCCAGGCAGTACTAAAGTTAACTAGAGGTAGTATTAACCTTGGTTAATTTATACCGAAAATGGCTAAACAAACACATCATTAACCCGTATTGGATTATTTTAGTCCAATCCCCCTGGAGCAAACAAACGAGCCCTACGTGTTTTAATTGTTGGATAAGCATCTAGTCATAAGATTTTAAAAAATCTAAAAATACATTATTATTAGATGCTCATTCAACGATAAAATACTTGTAACTGATTTTCCTAAAATACCCCTTACAAGATGGATATTTATAGACAAAAAAGAACACTAGCAAGGCACATGTTAGGTCAAATATTTCTTTTAAACAATTATTGTTTATTTCTCATAATCTGATTATTAAGTCAAATATTAGGCAAGGCTCAAATTGACTTTTTAAACTTTTGACAGTTAATTGTAGAAGCTTTCCCTGAATTTCTACTCATAAAAAATATGAATAAATAGAATTGATCATTCATTTATTAATTACAAACAACAAAAGATTTAATTTGTTTTGCAAAATTCAGGATAGATTAGACTAAGGGTGCGTTTGATAAAACTGAAAATTAAGTGCTGAATTTTAAGTACTGAAAATTTTAAGTGATTAAATTTGTAATACTGAAAACAGTGCTTCAACTATTGAAATAGAATGCATTTAGTGATTATTTTCAGTAGAAAATTTTCACTTAAAGTTTTCAGTAATTTTTTGGCTGCTTTTTCAATTAAGTAGTATGTTATCAAACGCACTGAAAAGGAATAAGTGTTGAATCTTTTCATTTTCAACACTTAATTAGGTTATCAAACATACCCTAATAGTGCATTTTTATTGAAATAGCCCAACATATGCCCCCCATTGAAAATCAGGAGAGTTTAGACTAATAGGGCAGTTTTATCTTAGTCATTTGAGATAAGACTAGCAATCGAATTCCCATAGTGAACCTTTTAAAACTTACACGTGCAAGGCACATGTTCATTATATTATTAGGTGTACGAAAAAAGAAAAGGGTACAATGAATAATTCTCTCCCACATAAAAATGATTTCATGTGATCATTGTACTGCGTGATAGGTGTATAAAAAGGGGTACAATGAATAATCCTCTCCCATAGAAAAATGATTCCATGTGACTATAATACTGTGTGAAAATTACTGTAATCTCTTTATTACTTTAAGATTCGCGTGTGACTCACAGAAAACTCTAATAATAATGAAGGTCATGCAGATGCGACGGTCACACGGGACCAATCACATGACTTATTCCCAGGGCCGGCCTTGAGGCAAAGCGGCGAAGCCGTCGCTTGGGGCCTCATTTTTAGGCCTAATTTCTTCTAATTTCTTCTTAATTTTTATGAAACTTATCATTTTTAGGCATATTTTCTTTTAATTTCTATGCAATTTATTGTTTTTAGGCCTATTTTCTTCTAATTTCTTCCTAATTTTTATGAAACTTATCATTTAGGCCTTTTTGTTTTTTTGTTTTTTGTTTTTTTTTTTTTCTAATTTCTTCCTAATTTATATGAAACTTAGTATAAATGTCTCATTTTTTAGGCCCTTTTAAAAGTTGGCTTGAGGCCTCGACCAAATTTTGACATCACGGACGGCTTGCTTATTCCACATGGGACTTCTTAACCCACCAATCATTACATCACATGATCACACCTTATTTTTTACCAATTGCGTTTTATTCAGAGGTCGAATGAATCGACGACTAGACCGTGATATCGCGACCAACCATAAAATCTCTGAAGTGAAATAATATTCAACATAAATACAACACGCTAGAAACTCTATACCAACAGACTTGTAACTGATTTTGCTGAAATACCTCTTACAAGATGGATATTTATAGACAAAAAACGAACACAATCGTCTTTTATTGGAGAGCATTTTGCTTACCTAAAAAATGGTACACCAATACTCACCTAAGCATTTTATTGACCAATATAGTAGGACTCAGAATTAAACAACATTAAACAATATTTGTTTAATTCTAAATGTCACTACATTAATCAATAAAATACTTAAGTGAGCTTTAGTGTAGCAAAAGTATTTTCTTTTATTGAGTCCTTGCTCTCTTTGCAAATATGGAAATATCTTTTTCTTTTTTGCTTTTTCTCCTTTGACCAGACCTCCAGTTGCAGTAAAAATGGACCCACAGAAATCCTGTTCAATCGAAAATCATGATAAGATGTACACCAAAAGGTTAGGTACATCATAGCTACAAATTATATTTCCACCACACATAGTCTCTCCCTCATCCGTGTCCCATCAGCTCTCATTTTGGGTTGTTTTAAGTGCATTTTTTGTTCGCTCCATAATTTTTCATTCAATCTGTTTTATTAGTTAATATAGTAAAACTCACAACTTTTTATTATTAATGGAGTAATTTATATTTAATTTACATCGCATTATATTAATCAAAATAGAAGAGTTAAATAAATAATATGTGAATAATTTTTGGGGGATAAAAATGTGTTCTATCTGAAATCACCAGTCAAAAATGAGGATAACAAGGCCTTGGTGTTGACACGTGTGGTGTCACACACTTTTCGAAAACCCCACAAAACGACAACCGACCCTTCTTAGTCCTAACCAAACAGGCACAACTTGGGATGTTTGGGTGTCATTGTATTTCTCGGTCCACCTCATCTTTCCGGGAAAGACTTTAGTGCCGGAAAGACTTTAGTGCGGCGGGAGTGGTTTGGCTCTAGGTGGAGCAAAACTACTATATATGTATACATCACAGATGTGAATTGGAATGTAAGGAGTATTAAATACTTCAACAATGTTAGGGGTACTAACAAATTTCACTAACATTCACACATATACTCTATCTCTCTCTTATTGGCACTTTGAGTCCATTGCGAATCTCACAGTGCCACTAGGAGAGAGATAGAGTGTGGGTGTGAGTATTAGTAGAATTTGTTAGTGCCCCAAATATTACTCTAAATACTTTGCAACTTATTATAGTAGGTTTGAACTTTTTTAAGGGTTATTTAGACTTTAATAAAGGTTATTTGGACTTTATAAAAAATATACTAAATTTGTAACATACTAAGCATCAATATGCTATATCTTTATGGAATAAATATTGTACACAAGTAAATAAATTTCCAATTTCTAAACAAAAAAAAGGGGGATAATTGCACCAACACCCCTTGAACTACGATCCAATTTTAACTCACACCCTTAGACTATTTTACACGACAAGTACACCCCTGAAGTCTTAACCCAAGTCACCTTGCACCCCTCTGTTAGTATGCTATTGTGGGTTTTAACGGAAAAGTGCTTATGACAACATTACGCCCTTCCATAAAAAAAATTTATAGACACTTTTGCCCTTGAATTGACCAGTTAGAATTTTGAAATAAAATTGGACACACACACACACACTCTCTCCCTCTGTTTTTCTACTTTCTACCTCTTTATTCTCTTTCCTTCCACCAGTTTAGAAGCCAACACCACATCACCGCCATACCCACAACATCGCGACTGTCATCCCCCAAAATCACACCTCAATCTTTCCAACTTTTCCACCGCCATGGATATCCGTATGGATTGTTACACACATTTTGTGAAAATTGTGAATGGGGTTATTTGATATCCAAGGGCATATATATATATATATATATATATTCATAATTAACACACACACACACACACACACACACACACTCACATTGGCAAACTGGGTTTAGATTTCAAATTTTTTCCACTTACGGAAATTGAACGTATGAGAATTCGCATCAGGCAGGGGTCGAACTAATAACATAAACTTACAAATTTGTGTGAGTATTTAATTTGTTTTGTTTTCTTGTCCGAGTGAGTTTTAGATAGAGAAAATTGCAGAAACTTCCAATTGCAGGCTTATTGCAAGATTGGAAATAGATACATCATGAAATATGGAGGATTGGAGTGAGGGGTTGGATTGAGATTAAGATTAGTATAACCAAGAAATCTAGGAAATCACTAGTCAAATGTTGGTTAAAACTTAAAATTGTTTGAAGAATACAAATGTGGTCGTGCCATTGCTTTTAGTGTATGGGCAAGATTAGTTCTTGCTATTCTAGTGGTTTTTGGGTTCTTAAAGTACAAGGTATTGGAGACTTGGATAATTAAGAGAGGAAAAAGCTAGTAGAGAAAATGTGGAAAAGAAGGGAGAAGAAAGAAAAGAGAAAGGTGGTTGGAGGTGACTGGGTGTTCACTGGGGTTGTAAGGTCACAGCGGAGATCCAGCGATATATACGTATGTGTATATCTACCGTAAGGAAATGTATAGAGATAATAAGATATGGAATAGAATAGGGTTTTAGTGATTTGAATGAGGGCAAGAAGTAAATTCATATTTAATGTTAACACTGTCAGACTGAGTTAACCTCGAGTGGGAACTCATTGTCTTTTAAAGTTCAGGGGTGTTATGTGTTTCTGAGCTATAGTTGAGGGGGTGTTAGTGTAATTAACCCAAAAAAATTAAATAGTAGGTTTGGACTTTCCCAAATGTTGTTTGAACTTTCATAAAAGTTGCCAAATTTGCAAAATACTAAGCATCACTATATTGTACCTTATGGAATAAATGTTGTACATAACTAAATTAAATTTAAATTTGTAAAAAAAAAAAAAGAAGAAAAGAAAAGTAAATAGCAGGTTTGGACTTTCCTAAGGGTTGTTTGGACTTTGCAAAGAAATGTGCCAAATTTGCAAAATACTAAGCATCACTATGTCATACCTTATGGAACAAATGTTGTGCACAACTGAATAAAATTCAAGTTTGTTAAAAAAAAAAGAAGTAGCAGGTTTGGAATTTCCTAAGGGTTGTTTAGACTTTGCAAAGAGGTGTGCCAAATTTGCAAAATACTAAGCATCACTATGTTGTACCTTATGGAATAAATATTGTACACAAGTAAATAATATAGTTTGTAAAAAAAAAGGGGGTAAATAGCAGGTTTGGACTTTCCTAAGGGTTATTTGGACTTTGATAAATGTTGTTTAGACTTTGCAAAAAAATGTGTCAAATTTGCAAAATAATATGCATCACTACTGTTATGAGTAATGCACGTTACTGAAAGAATTAGAATGTTATTCAATCAAAGTTACTTTAAATATATTAAGCAAAATAACTTTAACTAGAATAACTTTCAATTATTTCTTTTTCTTTATGTACTATATTTTGTATATTTATATAGATGAGTTTGGATGCTGTGAATAGAGTATAAAATAACTTTAACTTTAAGATAACAACACAAATACAACACAAATGAGTAGATTGCATCATTAGGAAAAATAGATCGCCAAAGTATTCATGGTCTAAAAGAAAATAAGCCAGAGAAATTGCCATAGTATTCATGGCAACACATATATATTCAATGAATCCATCAAAACATCTGTTTTGTGCAGTGATCGTTGTCGTCATATGGATTTTGCAATAGATGCTTAAGAAAGCTCAAAAGTTTTTTACAAAAGTCCAAATGATTCTGAAGAAAGTCCAAATGTTACTTTAGAAAGTCCAAATATTTCTTACTAAGGTCCAGATTTTTCTTAAGAAAGTCTAAATTTTCCTTACTAAAGTCCAAATGTTTCTTAAGAAAGTCCAAATGTTTCATACTAAAATCCAAATGCTTCTTAATAAAGTCCAAATGTTTTTTTTAAGAAAGTCCAAATGTTGCTGTAGAAAGTCCAAATATTCCTTATTAAGGTCCAAATGTGTAACACCCGTACCCGGAGAACGGGTTAATACCTATGTTAATATGCATTAATTAATATAATTAGTGTATAAAATGGATTAAGGGGATGCTTGGACTCGCCCGTGAAAAAGGTGTTCAGAAAAGGACACCAATTGAAAAAGTCCCCAGTGAGGAGGGACAGGTTTGGGAGTGAGACCCAGTGAAGGGCCCGAATAAAAATATGTGCATTTTATGTGATTAAATGCATTTATATGATTACATCATTATTTGTTTAAATGCTTTCATATTATATGATGATATATGTTTAGCATTTGGTATTAGTTTGGACACCCAAATAAGGGTATAATTGAAAAAGATTTATAATTGGTAGGTACGATAGCAACTTCACAAAATATATGAGACCCACGTTGGGACCTATACGAAACTCAGATAAACACTCATTTGATAATTGGGTAGTTAATGGAATGTTTGGGGGATTTCATAATAAGCACTTAAGTAATTCCGGAGGTGTAAGTAAAAATAATGGAAATGAGGTCAAGACACCTCATGCCTTAGCATGTCTAGGTGTCTTGATGAGAGGAAGAGTCTCATATTTGTTGGATTAAAAGAAGAAAAGAAAGAGAGAGCTCCGAGAGAGAAGACGGAATCGTCACCGACGACGTTCTTCGCCGTACCGTCGCCACCGTTCGCCGGATTTACGATCCGAGACCACTTTTGGACTCATGGAGGTAAGAGGATCACATGCACGTAAGCTGTTTTCATTTTCGGCAACGTTTTTCCGGAAACCGTTCTTGATAGACGCTATTTGTTGACCCAAAACTATGTAGGATTTACTTTGGGTAAGAATTGAGCAAGATTTGTGAAGGAATTCTTCATTTCTAGCTTGAATTTGGGTAGATTTTGCTAAGGTGAGTTTTCTACACTAAAGAATGGTTGTGTTTGACTATGTTCAATACATCAATGGTGTAGAGATGACAATTGATGCTTAGAAACCAAGAGAATGATCTTATTGTGTTGATTACTCATGTTTAGAAATCATGTAGTTACTAAATTGTAAATTTCATGCTAATTTTATGAAGGTTATATGTGCCTACATGTGTATGTGCTTATGTGGTATTCAATGAGCCCGGGACAATGATTCATTAGTTGGGAGTAATAAGGGTGGTGAAGAGGAAGAATCCGAGAAAGACGGAAGTCCAAGGAATAGAAGTGGCCACGGGACCAAAGGAGGTCCCGGGTCTGAATGAATCATTGAACCGGTGACTCGGCGATTACAAATATGATTTATATGTTTATTGTTGCATTGCACATGTTAAACATTCAGCTATGTTTAGATTACTCACTAAGCGTAATGCTTAAGAAAACCGTTTTCTGTTTCTGTTGTGGTAAATAACAACCACCGCAGGTACAGAGCAATATCCGGAGAGGAAATAGCGTTCTCGGGAGTGGGGGAGAGATTTGGGTCTTGTAAATATGTTCATAACTTGTAATATAATGTAACTAGTGGATTAGTATCCTTAACTTGTGGCTTGGAGACCTAACTCATGTGTTTAATGTCAACATGAAAGAACTCATGTAAATTTTCCATGTTAATGTTCATATTGGGTACGTTGTATGTTTGGATCATTCCGACGAGGTCGGATACATGGGTTGTAGACTTTAGTCAGGTTTCTTTTTGTAACCAAATATTTTGAATGGTTTATAATCATGTTCCGGAGAATTTATGTAAATGGTGGTTCGTAAAGTTAACTTGGTTTTGATTACTTACTTAACTCATTTGAAGTTGTATACATTTGTTTTGAAAGAGAGATAAAACCTTGTATAGATTATTAATATGTTTCTCAAAGGTTTGCAAAGTTTGGAGAAGTATTGAATTGGCTTGAATCCATTCCTAACAAGTTCATGTAAAAGAGTTGTCATGGGTTAATTTGATCCAATTCTAGTTGTGGATATGTGGTATATGCTTGGTTGATGTTTGAAAATGTGTGGGAATGTTTAATTATGTTTGTGAACATGTTGTGGAAGTTTTGGAGGTGTTTTCAAGTGATTTAGACATGTTTTGGTGGGGTTTAAACTTGGAAAACAGGTTGGGGGAGTTGCTGCAGAATTTTCTGCAAAAGAGCTCTCTGTCCGGTCGACCGAATATTTTAAAGGTCTCTGTCCGGTCAACTAGACTGGTGTGTTTTCCAAATAACCATGCTTTGTCATCATAACTTGAGCTAGGAAGCTCGGATTCGCGAGCCGTTTTCACCGTTGGTTTTTAAATGAAAAGTACTGTATTTTGACATTGGGTTTGACTAAAATTTCAAAATGACCATTTTATCCTTGGGGTTAGTTACATACAAATGAGCTTATAAAGAGTTTAAAATAGAGTTTAAGACTTGTTTTATGTTATATGTTTTGGGGACATACCTTGGTGGCATTGTTACACGTGTCCTAATCCGCACGAGGCGGGTTGGGGTGTGACAGTTTTTGGTATCAGAGCATTAGGCTAGAGCCTTTAGGGACGGGAGACGTATACGACGCGTAGTGGGCACACAACGACACGTAGTTGCATAAACATGCATACACGTTTACTTAGCATGCTTTTAAATATTGATTAGCATGTCGTGTGTTTCTTAAAAGTGACGTGCATGTGTGTAATAATGTGGGTGCCAGGCATTATGTCTGGAGGTGACAGCTCAAATCGCATGAAACGTGTTGAAATGGCAATCGAAGGATTGGTCCGAGTCGCTGAAACTCATGTGGTCGAAGAGAGACCGGTACAACCGAATCCAAATCCGAGGGAAGACATTGTTACTATTTCAAAATTCCACAAACTAAAGCCGACCATATTCCGCGGGGAAGCCGATCCCATGAAGGCAAATTTTTGGATCTTAGATATAGAGAAAATCTTCAGGGTATTACCGTGTACAGAGGAACAAAAGGTGTTGTTTGCGACCGATACACTGAAGGATGAAGCACAATATTGGTGGCGTACTAAACTGGGCCCGGGGCAACCAACAACGTGGGATCAATTCCTTGAAATATTCAATGAGCAATACTTTCCGGAATCGTTTGGGGATCAAAAGGCTCAAGAATCTATGGAGTTAGTGCAAGGGGGAAAGACAGTTCGGGAGTACTCAATGCAATTTACTAGTTTGGCCAGGTTTGCCGGGGACATTGTAACGACAGAAAAAGTAAAAGCAAGGAAGTTTGTAGCAGGACTCAGGGGTGACATTCGAGGGCGAGTGACCGTGTTCCGTCCAAAGACCTATGCTAAGGCATTGGATATTGCTTCTATTGCTGAGAGAGACCTTGGGTATACCTCAAATATGCCACCACCACCAAATCAACAAGGTAAACGGTCGGGATCAAGTCAGTTCAGTGGTCAGGGGAGTGCAAAAAGGCAGAGTTCAGGAGGATCATCAGTTAGTATCGGCAGTGGTTCTAGTGGAAATAAGCCGAGGTGTCAGACATGTCAGAAATTTCATTGGGGCCGATGCAATCAACTTCCAAATCCAATCATTTGTAATATTTGTCGACAACCAGGACACATTGCCAGGAACTGTCCGAATCAGAATTTAGATATGAGGGGTCGATGCTTCAATTGTAAAGAATAGGGACATCAAGCTAAGGATTGTCCAACCAAGCGTCAAGGAGCTTCCGATTCCGGTTCATACACGGCTAGTGCTGTTACACCAAGGACTACTCAACCACCTCTGAGGAGGGAGCAGCGGGAGGCAAGATCATATCAGCTCAGGCCAGGAGAGACCGCTTCTGCCGATACTGTTGTTTCAAGTATGGTTCCCATTTGCTCACACCTAGCAAATGTACTTGTAGATTCGGGATCCACACACTCGTTCGTATCACATCATTTTGCTAAGTATCTAGATAAACCACTAGAGTTTTTGGATTACGATTTATCTGTTGCAATACCATTGGGGGTTCCGTTGATTAGTTCAGGGGTGTTTAGAAACTGTGAGATAAATATAGGTGGTAAAAGTTTAACAGTAGATTTAGTACCGTTAATCGTTCAACACTTTGATGTTATATTGGGTATGGATTGGTTAGCAGCAAATTATGCAAATATCGATTGTAATAACAAAGGGGTCATATTTTGTATTCCGAATCAAGATACGTTTCTATTTCCAAGGCAAGGGTGTTGTGTCACCGCCGTATATAGTATCAGCTATTGAGGCATGTCTTTTGTTGAAGAAAGATTGTCGAGGGTTCTTGTGTAGTATTCTGGATACTAGGGGTAATGGTTTAAAACTTGAGGATATTCCGATAGTTAGAGAATTTCCGGATGTGTTTCCAGAAGAATTACCAAGTGTGTTAATTGATTGAGAAATTGAGTTTGGTATCGATGTTATGCCAGGAACTCAACCAATTTCACGAGCACCATATCGAATGGCACCGGTTGAGTTGAAAGAGTTGAAGATACAGTTGCAAGAGTTGCTAGACAAAGGTTTTATCCGGCCGAGTGTATCCCCGTGGGGTGCACCAGTATTATTTGTGAAAAAGAAGGACGGTACAATGCGAATGTGCATTGACTACCGGGAGATCAACAAGGTAACCATCAATAACAAATACCCGTTGCCACCCATTGATGACTTATTCGATCAACTTCAAGGGGCTCAGGTATTTTCGAAGGTAGATTTGAGATCGGGATACCACCAATTGAAAGTCAAAGCAGAGGATGTAGAGAAGACTGCCTTTAGGACTCGCTACGGGCACTATGAATTTCTAGTGATGCCGTTTGGGGTTACTAATGCGCCTGCCGCCTTCATGGATTTAATGAACCGTATGTTCAAGTCGTACTTGGATGAATTCGTGATAGTATTCATTGATGACATTCTTATTTACTCGAAGAATTCAGAGGATCATGAACAACATTTGAGACTAGTCTTACAACGACTTCAAGAGAAACAGTTATTTGGGAAATTGAAGAAGAGTGAGTTTTGGTTAACAAGTGTCACTTTTCTAAGGCACGTGATTTCTAAAGAGGGTATTTCTGTTGACCCACAGAAGATTGAAGCCGTTATAAATTGGTCAAGGCCGACAAATGTATCTGAGATTCGAAGTTTCTTGTGGTTAGCCGGATATTATAGAAGATTTGTTAAAGACTTCTCTAGAATCGCAACTCCAATGACAAAGCTGATGAGAAAACATGTACCGTTTGAGTGGAACAAGGAATGTGAAGATTGTTTTGTCGCATTGAAGAAAAAGTTGACTACGGCACCAATACTTACAATTCCAACAGGTTCTGGGAATTTCAGAATTTATAGCGATGCTTCTCACCAAGGCTTGGGATGTGTGCCAACACAAGATGGCAAGGTAATAGCCTATGCTTCACGACAGCTGAGGTCTCATGAAAAGAACTATCCAACTCATGATTTGGAATTAGCAGCGGTAATTTTTGCCCTGAAAATTTGGAGACATTATCTATACGGGGAAACTTGTAAAATCTTCACCGATCACAAAAGTTTGAAATATCTGTTTACTCAGAGAGATCTTAACATGCGATAAAGAAGATGGTTAGAGATTATGAAAGACTATGATTTGAAGATTCAATATCACCCGGGAAAAGAAAATGTAGTTGCCGATGCTTTGAGCCGGAAATCGTCAGAAAACTTAGCTTATGCCTTAACCGGACAGGAAAGGTTGATGAAAGAATTTGAACAACTAAAACTTGAAGTGGTTCCCAGAATTGAAGGTGGGTTAATGGCTGCAATTATGGCACAGCCAAGTCTTGTTGGTGAGATAAAGTCTAATCAACTACTAGATCCAGATTTTAAGAGGATTGTGGATGAATTACCTGAAGGTAAAAGGCCAGAATTTAGTTTCCATGATGGTGTCTTAAAGTATATAAATCGTTTATGTGTACCTAAAGTTGGAAATCTGAGAGATAAAGTTATGGAGGAAGCTCACAATACCAGGTATTCAGTACACCCGGGAAGTACCAAAATGTACCGAGACTTGCGAGAAATTTACTGGTGGAGTGGTATGAAGCGAGAAGTCGCAGAATTTGTGTCTAAATGCATAACTTGTCAAAAGGTGAAACTGGAACATCAACGACCCGGGAGAGAACTACACCCATTGGAGATACCGGAGTGGAAATGGGAACATATTACAATGGATTTCGTATCGGAATTTCCAAAATCTACAAAATCGAATGATAGCATTTGGGTTATTGTTGACCGGTTGACTAAGTCAGCCCATTTCTTACCCATCAAGACCAAAGATCCATCAAAACTTGCAGAGATTTATATTAGAGAGATTGTACGACTTCATGGAGCACCGGTTTCGATAGTATCGGACCGTGATACTCGATTTGTGTCAAGATTTTAGGAGAGCTTGCAAAGGGCTATGGGAACATCTTTACATTTCAGTACTGCGTTTCATCCCCAGACTGATGGTCAATCTGAGAGGGTGATTCAGATTTTAGAAGATATGTTAAGGGTTTGTGTTATGGATTTTAAAGCTGATTGGGAATCTCATTTGCCGTTGATTGAATTTTCTTACAACAACAGCTTTCAAACTAGTATTAGAATGGCGTCTTATGAGGCACTGTATGGTAGGAAGTGTAGATCGCCGGTTTGTTGGACAGAAGTTGGTGAAAAACAACTTTTGGGGCTAGAGATAGTCCAAATTACTACCGACAAAATTCGATTGATTAAACAGCGGTTACAAACGGCGCAAAGTCGTTATAAAAGTTATGCAGATACGGGTAGAAGACCGTTAGAATTTGAGGTGGGAGATTATGTATTTTTGAAAGTATCGCCTTCAAAATGCATAGCACGTTTTGGTAAGCGAGGTAAGCTCAGTCCGAGATATGTTGGGCCATATTTGAATCTTAACCAGGTGGGACCGTTGGCTTATCGGTTAGAATTGCCACAAGAGTTGGCGAATGTTCATAACGTATTCCACGTGTCAATACTTCGACGATATGTGCCGGATTCGAAACATGTTATCATTCCGGAACCATTAGAGATTCGGGAAGATTTAACTTACGTGGAGCATCCAGTGCTAATTCTTGATAGAAAAGATCAAGTGTTGAGAACCAAGGTGATTCCACTTGTTATGGTTCAATGGCGAAGCCATTCAGTCGAGGAGGCTACTTGGGAGCGAGAAGATGAGATCCGAGCAAAGTACCCGCACTTATTCGATTCTTGAGGTAAGAGTAAGTTTGGAGACCAAACTCCCTTTTAGGGAGGGAGAAATGTAACACCCGTACCCGGAGAACGGGTTAATACCTATGTTAATATGCATTAATTAATATAATTAGTGTATAAAATGGATTAAGGGGAGGCTTGGACTCGCCCGTGAAAAAGGTGTTCAGAAAAGGACACCAATTGAAAAAGTCCCCAGTGAGGAGGGACAGGTTTGGGAGTGGGACACAGTGAAGGGCCCAAATAAAAATATGTGCATTTTATGTGATTAAATGCATTTATATGATTACATCATTATTTGTTTAAATGCTTTCATATTATATGATGATATATGTTTAGCATTTGGTATTAGTTTGGACACCCAAATAAGGGTATAATTGAAAAAGATTTATAATTGGTAGGTACGATAGCAACTTCACAAAATATATGGGACCCACGTTGGGACCTATACGAAACTCAGATAAACACTCATTTGATAATTGGGTAGTTAATGGAATGTTTGGGGGATTTCATAATAAGCACTTAAGTAATTCCGGGGGTGTAAGTACAAATAATGAAAATAAGGTCAAGACACCTCATGCCTTAGCATGTGTAGGTGTCTTGATGAGTGGAAGAGTCTCATATTTGTTGGATTAAAAGAAGAAAAGAAAGAGAGAGCTCCGAGAGAGAAGACGGAATCGTCACCGACGACGTTCTTCGCCGTACCGTCGCCACCGTTTGTCGGATTTATGATCCGAGACCACTTTTGGACTCGTGGAGGTAAGAGGATCACATGCACGTAAGCTGTTTTCATTTTTGGCAATGTTTTTCCAGAAACCGTTCTTGATAGATGCTATTTGTTGACCCAAAACTATGTAAGATTTACTTTGGGTAAGAATTGAGCAAGATTTGTGAAGGAATTCTTCATTTCTAGCTTGAATTTGGGTAGATTTTGCTAAGGTGAGTTTTCTACACTAAAGAATGGTTGTATTTGACTATGTTCAATACATCAATGGTGTAGAGATGACAATTGATGCTTAGAAACCAAGAGAATGATCTTATTGTGTTCATTACTCATGTTTAGAAATCATGTAGTTACTAAATTGTAAATTTCATGCTAATTTTATGAAGGTTATATGTGCCTATATGTGTATGTGCTTATGTGGTTATGTGGTATTCAATGAGCCCGGGACAATGATTCATTAGTTGGGAGTAATAAGGGTGGTGAAGAGGAAGAATCCGAGAAATGTTTTGAATGGTTTATAATCCACAATGTTTTGAATGGTTTATAATCATGTTCCGGAGAAGTTATGTAAACGGTGGTTCTTAAAGTTAACTTGGTTTTGATTACTTACTTAACTCATTTGAAGTTGTATACATTTTTTTTGAAAGAGAGATAAAACCTTGTATAGATTATTAATATGTTTCTCAAAGGTTTGCAAAGTTTGGAGAAGTATTGAATTGGCTTGAATCCATTCCTAACAAGTTCATGTAAAAGAGTTGTCATGGGTTAATTTGATCCAATTCTAGTTGTGGATATGTGGTACATGCTTGGTTGATGTTTGAAAATGTGTGGGAATGTTTAATTATGTTTGTGAACATTGTCACGCCCCGACGTAGCATAAATAAGGAAAGCGTTTAATTTCCTTTATGGACCCGTAGGTCGCGACAGTTTGAAGGATCGATTCCGTCCCAAACGTCAAACAACAAAACATAATAATCAGAGTAAAGCAATCAAGGCTTACAAAAATTTTCTATCTTATTACATCTTATAAACCGGGGTCAACTAAGGCACAAACCGCCTTGAAAATAAAATAATAACTTAGAGTCTGTTACAGTCATCCTTAAAACAAAACAGTTTAAAACTCCAACAAATAAACTTAATGCATAAAATAAACAGTTTCTTTATTCCAGATGCAGCCATTCTCAATTAGCATAGTCGTATGATTCCTCCTGTTTGTAACCTGAAAAGCCTGAACACGAATGTCCAGGACGCATCAACGTCGTCAGCTTCAAGAAGCTGGTGAGTATTAAAAACATGACTTTGAATGTAAATCATACCCATTTACCTTTTTCCATTATTAAATACTGAAAGAATTCACTTTATAAAACAACAAGGAATATAATAAAAGTTGTTCATTCATAAATACAGATACTCGTGAAATGAGACAATGCACCACACTCATCTCGCCGACTCTTTTCTCTCGACATCCTCAACAACCCACTATCCTAGTCCTGGTATCTTTGAAACACTCAGATAGCCACACTTTAGCAACGGGGCGCCAGGGAGTGTCCAGTTTGCCTCACACTTTGGTCCGGGGTACCAGGGAGTGTCCAATGCCTCACACTTTGAATACCCTAACCGCCATGCAAATACCGGGGCAACCCCTCACACAGTATCCAGACTTGAGTTATCAGGGAGTGTCCGTAGGCCACACTTTAGCACTACCATAGGTGCCAGGGAATGTCCGAGTTCAGCTTCACACACTTTAACGCTTCCATGGGTGTCAGGGAGTGTCCTTATTTGCCACCGTCGCATTTCAAAGATACCATCTTCCACAAACTCAACCACATCCACAACCACAACCACGACCACAACCACAAACTCATACTCAACCACAACCACGACCACAAACACAATCTCATACCCTTTCCACACTACCATTACTCTTTTCCACACAGACTGACACCCATATGCATGTACTACTGACCCACAGGAATGGTATGCACTTAAACAAAAATGCTGAATTAAGGAACAACACGCGTACGGGAATTAATGAGTCATACTACAATGTTTAAATCACTTAAACATAACCAAATAGAGTTCTGATCAACTAAATTCCCAAACAGAGCCTTAACAGTATATAAATTTCATCCAAACAGTCCCTTAACAGAAAAACAGACAAAAACAGAAACTGCACTACCTCGCGCGCGCGGGCCGCTCGCGCGAAGGGTCGCTCGCGCGATAAGCCCATTTTTCCTTTATTAATAACCTTTTCTGTCTGCCTGAGGAAAGCAGGGTCGCGCGCGCGGATCGCTCGCGCGAAGGGGTTCTCGCACGACCCTCGCTCGCGCGACCAGCCAATTTTCACTTATATATATATAAACTCTTACGTCTGCCTGGGGAAGCCTACCTCGCGCGCGCGGGCCGCTCGCGCGAGGGGTCGCTCACGCGGGCCGCTCGCGCGATTCTCGCGCGCGCGATTCTCGCGCGCGCGATTCTCGCGCGCGCAATTCTCGCGCTTCTCGCGCGCGCGATCGTGGCGCGAGATGAAGCTGAGGCTTCGTCTTCTTCGCAGAAACTGCCCTGTTTCAGCTTAAGGGGTCCAAAATGACCCATTTTGGAATTCTAAAGTATATAGGGCATATAATATATGGTTCTCTTCGATTTTTCACAAGGATTAAGAATCTAAAGTCAATTTAACACCATTTGATTCATAGCTCTCCAATTTTAGGAAAAACTAAAACATGTCAAAATTTCATTTTCTATATACTTTCTTATATGAACGAATTAGGCTCTATAACTTCAAACATGGTATGTATGATGTATAATCTTCCATATTCATCTATAAAAACGAAATATGATTGAGTTTGGAAAATGGTGATTTTTGAAGCTCAAGCTTCCATGGACGAATTTTAGCAATGGTGCTTCAATATACATACACATGCTCAGTAAATAAGTATAGAACTACATTGGGAGTGAGTTAATAATACTCACTGTGATTAATGGAGCAGAGAATTGTTGAGAAAGAAAATATGAAGGAATTCAAACCCAAGCTTTGGCTATGGGGATTAAGAGCTCTCTCTATGAAATTCTGAAATTCTCTGTGAAATCTCTCTCTCTCAACTCTCTGTGTTTAGTGATGTGCAGAATGTGTGTGTGTAATGAGAGGTATACATATATAGGACCAAATAGAGAGAACTTGGGCTCCAAGTTCAACCTTGAAGACTCCACATTGGATTTCAAGTATTAGTTTCTCATTCAATCCTAAATGAACTACAAAAATCACAGGTGTGTGTGTGTGTGATACACTTACGTATACATATATATCCTCAGATTGTGAAGAGGTAAGCTAGAGTAATAGGGGGCAATTCAAATAGTGTTTGGAAAAAATAGCTTTTGGCACAACATCACACACACACACCAAGCATTGACAAACAAAGCTTAAGCAAATGATGAGTTTCCATTAATAGCAATAAAGTACAAGTCATGTCATACTTTACGTCATTTCCAAAAATCTGGGGAAATTAAACACAACATGGACAGTTTTGAACATAAACTGGTATTTTCGGGGCGCGGCGGTCACCACAAAAATACAGGAATTTTATTTTAACGTAAGAATTGATTTTCTGGTTTCATAAAAATACTGATTGGGTCAATAGGAGTTACTTTCACCGTTTTGAAATACAGATTTTGAAACCCACACAGGTATTACTAACTTTTGTAAAATTGCAGTTTGGCCCCCAATAGAATTTAAATGTGAATTAGATAAGACATTTATATTCCAAACAAGTGACTGGAATTAAAATAAAAGCAGACCATGCTAATAGAATTTAAATATGCTAGTGCAAATACACATAAATTAAATATGGGCATGACTTTTAAATTAAACGGAAATGCAGGTTATTACACCCTTCCTCCCTTAAACAGGATTTCGCCCCTGAAATCAAGACTGACTAGTCCTGAAATAACTCTGGGTACTTCTTCCTCATATCAGCTTCAACTTCCCATGAGGCTTCGTTCTCGTCATGGTGATTCCACTGAACCTTCACTAACGGAATGTCTTTATTCCTCAGCTTCTTGATACTCTGATCCAAAATCTTCACGGGTCTCTCTTTGTAAGAAACGTTATGACTTGTCTCAATGTCGTCATAACTAACCACATGTGAGGGGTCTCGTATGTATTTCCTCAACATACTTACGTGAAACACGTTGTGAACCCCAGACATCTTCGGTGGTAGCGCCAGTCGATAAGCTACTCTCCCGACACGTTCCAAAATCTCAAATGGTCCGATGAAACGCAGAGCTAACTTTCCTCTCTTGAGACCAAAACGTACCACTCCTCGGGTTGGTGAAACCTTAAGGAGTACGTGATCTCCAACACTAAATTTCAAATCCTTTCGTCGTCGATCAGCATAACTCTTATACCGGCTCTGAGCGGTTCTCATCCTTTCCTTGACCAAAGTAATCTTCTCGTTGGTTTCTCTAACCAAGTCTGGTCCCAGCAACTCTGTATCCCCAACCTCTGCCCAACACAATGGGGAACGACATGGTCGTCCGTATAATGCTTCGAACGGAGCCATACCTATACTCGCGTGATAACTGTTGTTATAGGCGAATTCAACCAACGGCAAGTGTGTCTCCCAAGATTCTTCAAAATCAATCACACAAGCCCTGAGCATATCTTCCATGATCTGATTAACACGCTCAGTCTGTCCATCTGTCTGAGGGTGAAAAGCAGTGCTCATCTTGAGCGAAGTTCCCATAGCTTCTTGCAAACTTTCCCAAAATCCAGAGGTAAAACGTGCGTCACGGTCTGATACAATCGACACAGGTGCACCGTGAAGTCGCACAACTTGTTGTATGTACATCCGGCTCATCTTCTCTACCGGGTATGTCATACTATAAGCGATAAAATGGGCTGATTTCGTCAGTCGATCTACGATTACCCAAATGGCGTCATGATTTTGCTGCGATCGAGGTAATCCTACTACAAAATCCATCGTAATGTGCTCCCACTTCCAACCAGGAATAGGTAGCGGTTGCAACAATCCTGACGGTCTCTGATGTTCAGCTTTGACTTGTTGACATGTCAAACACTTGGATACAAATTCGGCCACGTCTTTCTTCATACCTTCCCACCAAAAATTTCTCTTCAGATCTTTGTACATCTTCGTTCCTCCCGAGTGAACTGTATATCTTGACTTATGTGCTTCTTCCAGGATATCCTTCCTTAACTCTTCATTACCTGGCACACATAATCTATTCCTGCACCGATATCCTCCATCGACTCCCACTTTCCATTCTGTCGGGTCTTTTTCTGACATTTTCACGAACCATACCTGAAACTTCTCATCTTCTTTCTGAGCTCCAATGATGCGGTCGATAAGAACAGGCTGCAGGATAAGACATCCGAACAATTGTCCTTCTCCTTCTTCAGCACCCTGTACATCGAATTCCGCCAAGGTCTCCAAAGCTCGCCACTCTCTAACCATTAAGGAGGCGATCGTTTCACGAGTCTGTCGACTCAAGGCATCAGCAACCACATTAGCTTTACCCGGGTGGTATTCTAACGTGAAGTCATAATCTTTAATCAGCTCCATCCATCTGCGCTGCCTCATGTTCAACTCTTTCTGTGTGAACAAGTACTTTAGGCTCTTGTGATCAGAGAACAAATCAAACTTCTCACCGTAGAGATAGTGTCTCCAAATCTTGAGTGCGAAAACTACTGCCGCCAATTCCAAATCATGAATGGGATAGTTCAACTCGTTCGGCTTCAGCTGTCTGGATCCATAGGCGATCACCCTGCCATCTTGCATAAGTACACACCCTAACCCTTGATATGATGCGTCACTAAAGATAGTGAACTTCTCATCAGCCTTGGGTATTGCTAGTACCGGTGCGGTAGTGAGTCTCTCTTTCAACTCTAGAAAGGCTCGCTCATGCTTCTCTGTCCATTCGAACTTCAAATTCTTCTTCGTCAACCCAGTTAAAGGTGCTGCTATCTTCGAGAATCCCTCAACGAATCTCCTGTAATAGCCTGCAAGTCCAAGAAAACTCCGAACTTCTGTAGGGTTGCTCGGCCTAACCCAGTTTGATACAGCATCGGTCTTGGATGAATCCACTGAAATTCCTTGAGATGATACCTTGTGTCCCAAAAATTTCACTTCCTGCAACCAGAACTCACACTTACTGAACTTGGCATACAACTGATGGTCCTTGAGCGTCTGCATCGCAATCCGTAGATGTTGCTCGTGTTCTTCTCCCGACTTAGAATAAATCAAAATATCATCGATAAAGACGATGACAAACTGATCTAAATACGGCTTGAACACTCTGTTCATCAGATCCATGAACACTGCCGGGGCGTTCGTCATTCCAAACGGCATCACCAGAAATTCATAATGACCATATCGGGTTCTGAAAGCAGTCTTAGGTATGTCTTCTTTTCGTACCCTCAACTGATGATATCCCGACCTAAGGTCTATCTTGGAAAATGTAGTAGCTCCTTGTAGTTGATCAAACAAATCATCAATCCGAGGCAAGGGATACTTGTTCTTGATAGTCACACGGTTCAGTTCTCTGTAGTCGATACACAATCTGAGTGTCCCGTCCTTCTTCTTTACAAATAACACCGGTGCTCCCCAAGGCGATGTACTTGGGCGTACAAAACCTAGGTTCTCGAGCTCTTGAACTTGTTCCTTCAATTCCAACAGTTCTGTGGGGGCCATTCTGTAGGGAACCTTGGTGATTGGTACGGTACCCGGTATAAGCTCGATACAGAACTCTATACTTCTCTCGGGCGGTAGACCAGAAACATCTTCAAATACTTCTTCAAAGTCCTTGACTACAGGTATAGATGACGCTGTCACCTCTGTACTGACGACTTCGATGTTGGCTAAGCATCTCGTGAGGAACATATCTCCCGTAGGGTTACATTGAAAATCAAAGGGTTGATTCTCATAGTCGGGGAATGTAATTCTCTTCCTCGCACAATCCAACTTCACTTGATTCTGAGAGAGCCAATCCATTCCTAGGATTATGTCAAACTCCTTCATTAATAGGACAATCAACCTAGCAGGGATTTCACGGTCTCCTAACCGTAAGGGACAATCCTTGCACACGTGTCCTAATCTGACCGCAGCTCCTAATGGCGAAGTAGCCTTCAAAGCTTTCTCTAAGCGATGAGGTAAAATACCCAATCTTTGAATTGTATTAACAGATATGAACGAAAGAGCAGCACCCGTATCAAATAACACTTTAACATGGGAGTTAAACAGAGTTAATGTACCTTCTACTGCTTGCTGATCAGGTTGAGCTTCTCCATAATTTCCTTCTTCATACGCAGTTCCATCATATCCAGCGGCATCAGGGATAACAGCATTCAAGCGAGTCTGACCCTGTTGACCATAAGTCACCTGTTTAGGAGCAGTACAGAACCTGCTGATGTGACCTGGTTCACCACAGTTGAAGCAGACTATCCCTTGCTGAGTAGTACGCCTTGGTGCCTTACAATCACGAGCCACATGACCAGGGTTGCCACAGTTGAAACACTTTCCACTACCACTTCCTTCTCCTACTCGAGGGTGAGTTGGATAGGTAATAGCCTGGGTCTTCTTGCTTCCGTCGAAATTCCTCTTCTGCCCTTGGGTACGGTTCATTGGTGGTCTATTCCCAAAATTACCCCTTTGAGGCGGTCGGAATTCAAATTGTTTTCGGCTCACTCGAGCATCCTCTTCCAGATCGGTAGCCAAACCAACAAGTCCTTCAAACGATTTGTCCAATGGCCGAGAGTCAAGCGGCGAATCTGCGGTGTCAGCCCTTGATTAAACTTCCGGATCTTCTTCTCCTCGGTATCAACCAAGTGTGGGGCAAACCGAGACAGTCTTTCGAACTGTGTGGTGTACTCTTGCACCGACTTAGTTCCTTGCGTCAGATCCATGAATTCCTTCTCTCTTCGGTGCCTCTCCGTAGCCGGGAAGTACTTCTCTAAAAATCTCCCCTTGAACACAGTCCATGTCATTCCCGTTGCAGCTCCATTCCCGATAGTAGCTATGACCGAATCCCACCAATCTGCGGCAGCATCGGTCAACTGAAATGTAGCTAATCTTCTCTTGTCTATCTCGTTGCATTGAACAGCTTCGAACATCCGGTCCATCTGTCTCAACCACTGTTCCGCTTTCCAGGGTTCCGCGGTACCCGCAAACTGTTCGGGCCTTAGAGCACGGAATCTTTCTAGCAACTTATCTCCCGTTTGACGGTCTCTTCGGTTGTCGTTCGTATTACCGATTCTTTCTAGATGTCTGATAAACGCTTCAAACATCCCGGTAGGATCAGCAGCTTCGGGTGCTCCCTCGATCACATTCCTGTTTCTCCTGACTCCTCCAGCCATTCTATGCATGATAGTGGTAGTAGAATGAGAAACATGCATGCAACAGTGTTATGAAGTAATTTAAATGACAACAACATTCAAAAGAGTATATCTTATATATATAACTTCTGCCAAGTAGATACAAAAAGCATGTATGGTCAGATCAATGCCTACCCTATCTGCATGGGTTAGGACGCATGCAAGAGTTAATGTTACAAAAATGGGGTCATTGCCCTACACTCTAATGCATGTAATTACAGTTGCAAAAAGAGACAGAGCTAATAGTTAAAAGCAGTTACTATGTACAAGTCGTAACTAAAACGTCAATCATCTCCATAAGCGGCCATCAGGAGATCTAGCGAATCAACAGGGCGAAAACGCTGAACAACGAACGGTCCAACCCCGTCATAGCTGTGAGAGGTGGACGATGAAGCAGGTACAGGAGCATCCGCCTCATCTACCATCTCCTCAGGCAGGGCTAGCTCAAGTGCTAGCTCCGCCTCGAGCTCAGCGGCAAGATCGTCCAGACCTATGCCGTCTTCTAAGATCTCCCCACCTACTGGGACCACGTGGACAACCTCTGCATCGTCCTCAGCAATGGGTACAACCGGCGGAGGCATCTCCAGCTGAGCCAGGTGGGCATGCACGATCTGGATCTCAAGGGGAAGGTAGAAAGCATCGCTATCGACCAACCGCAGAACCTCGACCAAAACTAGACGCTGAGCCTCTGCGAAATATCGAAGCTCAAAACGGATACGGGTCAGGTCAACTAGGCCTACCACGTGGACCTGGTGCCAAACCTCAGATACTACCGTCGTCACGGCTAACTGCTCTACGGCCGCCTGATATAAGTCGAGAAAAGCTGGGATCACTGCCCCAGGTAACACGAAGTGTCCTCCGAACCTGTCTGGTACATAAAGTGGGGGAGCTGGATCCATACCTGAAAAGGGTACTACTTAAAGTCAGAACAGAATAATCTTAGGCGTTTGGGTTCTGAGTCTATCCTCCCTGTCGTATCATCGGGTGTGTAACACTTAATGGAATGTGGAATCGGGTCTATACTGGTAAACCCTAACCTGGCTAAACTATCTTGTGATAAATAATAACCTGGCTCTGATACCACTAAATCCTGTCACGCCCCGACGTAGCATAAATAAGGAAAGCGTTTAATTTCCTTTATGGACCCGTAGGTCGCGACAGTTTGAAGGATCGATTCCGTCCCAAACGTCAAACAACAAAACATAATAATCAGAGTAAAGCAATCAAGGCTTACAAAAATTTTCTATCTTATTACATCTTATAAACCGGGGTCAACTAAGGCACAAACCGCCTTGAAAATAAAATAATAACTTAGAGTCTGTTACAGTCATCCTTAAAACAAAACAGTTTAAAACTCCAACAAATAAACTTAATGCATAAAATAAACAGTTTCTTTATTCCAGATGCAGCCATTCTCAATTAGCATAGTCGTATGATTCCTCCTGATTGTAACCTGAAAAGCCTGAACACGAATGTCCAGGACGCATCAACGTCGTCAGCTTCAAGAAGCTGGTGAGTATTAAAAACATGACTTTGAATGTAAATCATACCCATTTACCTTTTTCCATTATTAAATACTGAAAGAATTCACTTTATAAAACAACAAGGAATATAATAAAAGTTGTTCATTCATAAATACAGATACTCGTGAAATGAGACAATGCACCACACTCATCTCGCCGACTCTTTTCTCTCGACATCCTCAACAACCCACTATCCTACTCCTGGTATCTTTGAAACACTCAGATAGCCACACTTTAGCAACGGGGCGCCAGGGAGTGTCCAGTTTGCCTCACACTTTGGTCCGGGGTACCAGGGAGTGTCCAATGCCTCACACTTTGAATACCCTAACCGCCATGCAAATACCGGGGCAACCCCTCACACAGTATCCAGACTTGAGTTATCAGGGAGTGTCCATAGGCCACACTTTAGCACTACCATGGGTGCCAGGGAATGTCCGAGTTCGGCTTCACACACTTTAACGCTTCCATGGGCGTCAGGGAGTGTCCTTATTTGCCACCGTCGCATTTCAAAGATACCCTCTTCCACAAACTCAACCACATCCACAACCACAACCACGACCACAACCACGACCACAACCACAAACTCATACTCAACCACAACCACGACCACAAACACAATCTCATACCCTTTCCACACTACCATTACTCTTTTCCACACAGACTGACACCCATATGCATGTACTACTGACCCACAGGAATGGTATGCACTTAAACAAAAATGCTGAATTAAGGAACAACACGCGTACGGGAATTAATGAGTCATACTACAATGTTTAAATCACTTAAACATAACCAAATAGAGTTCTGATCAACTAAATTCCCAAACAGAGCCTTAACAGTATATAAATTTCATCCAAACAGTCCCTTAACAGAAAAACAGACAAAAACAGAAACTGCACTACCTCGCGCGCGCGGGCTGCTCGCGCGAAGGGTCGCTCGCGCGGGCCGCTTGCGCGATAAGCCCATTTTTCCTTTATTAATAACCTTTTCTGTCTGCCTGAGGAAAGCAGGGTCGCGCGCGCGGATCGCTCGCGCGAAGGGGTTCTCGCGCGACCAGCCAATTTTCACTTATATATATATAAACTCTTACGTCTGCCTGGGGAAGCCTACCTCGCGCGCGCAGGCTGCTCGCGCGAGGGGTCGCTCACGCGGGCCGCTCGCGCGATTCTCGCGCGCGCGATCGTGGCGCGAGATGAAGCTGAGGCTTCGTCTTCTTCGCAGAAACTGCCCTGTTTCAGCTTAAGGGGTCCAAAATGACCCATTTTGGAATTCTAAAGTATATAGGGCATATAATATATGGTTCTCTTCGGTTTTTCACAAGGATTAAGAATCTAAAGTCAATTTAACACCATTTGATTCATAGCTCTCCAATTTTAGGAAAAACTAAAACATGTCAAAATTTCATTTTCTATATACTTTCTTATATGAACGAATTAGGCTCTATAACTTCAAACATGGTATGTATGATGTATAATCTTCCATATTCATCTATAAAAACGAAATATGATTGAGTTTGGAAAATGGTGATTTTTGAAGCTCAAGCTTCCATGGACGAATTTTAGCAATGGTGCTTCAATATACATACACATGCTCAGTAAATAAGTATAGAACTACATTGGGAGTGAGTTAATAATACTCACTGTGATTAATGGAGCAGAGAATTGTTGAGAAAGAAAATATGAAGGAATTCAAACCCAAGCTTTGGCTATGGGGATTAAGAGCTCTCTCTATGAAATTCTGAAATTCTCTGTGAAATCTCTCTCTCTCAACTCTCTGTGTTTAGTGATGTGCAGAATGTGTGTGTGTAATGAGAGGTATACATATATAGGACCAAATAGAGAGAACTTGGGCTCCAAGTTCAACCTTGAAGACTCCACATTGGATTTCAAGTATTAGTTTCTCATTCAATCCTAAATGAATTACAAAAATCACAGGTGTGTGTGTGTGTGATACACTTACGTATACATATATATCCTCAGATTGTGAAGAGGTAAGCTAGAGTAATAGGGGGCAATTCAAATAGTGTTTGGGAAAAATAGCTTTTGGCACAACATCACACACACACACCAAGCATTGACAAACAAAGCTTAAGCAAATGATGAGTTTCCATTAATAGCAATAAAGTACAAGTCATGTCATACTTTACGTCATTTCCAAAAATCTGGGGAAATTAAACACAACATGGACAGTTTTGAACATAAACTGGTATTTTCGGGGCGCGGCGGTCACCACAAAAATACAGGAATTTTATTTTAACGTAAGAATTGATTTTCTGGTTTCATAAAAATACTGATTGGGTCAATAGGAGTTACTTTCACCGTTTTGAAATACAGATTTTGAAACCCACACAGGTATTACTAACTTTTGTAAAATTGCAGTTTGGCCCCCAATAGAATTTAAATGTGAATTAGATAAGACATTTATATTCCAAACAAGTGACTGGAATTAAAATAAAAGCAGACCATGCTAATAGAATTTAAATATGCTAATGCAAATACACATAAATTAAATATGGGCATGACTTTTAAATTAAACGGAAATGCAGGTTATTACAAACATGTTGTGGAAGTTTTGGAGGTGTTTTCAAGTGATTTAGACATGTTTTGGTGGGGTTTAAACTTGCAAAACAGGTTGGGAGAGTTGCTGCAGAATTTTCTGCAAAAGAGCTCTCTGTCCGGTCGACCGGATATTTTAAAGGTCTCTGTCCAGTCAACCGGACTGGTGTGTTTTCCAAATAACCATGCTTTGTCATCATAACTTGAGCTAGGAAGCTCGGATTCGCGAGCCGTTTTCACCGTTGGTTTTTAAATGAAAAGTACTGTATTTTGACATTGGGTTTGACTAAAATTTCAAAATGACCATTTTATCCTTGGGGTTAGTTACATACAAATGAGCTTATAAAGAGTTTAAAATAGAGTTTAAGACTTGTTTTATGTTATATGTTTTGGGGACGTACCTTGGTGGCATTGTTACACATGTCCTAATCCGCACGAGGCGGGTTGGGGTGTGACAAAATGTTTCTTACAAAATCCAAATGCAGTTACAGAAAGTCCAAATATTTCTTAAAAAAAGTCCAAATATTCCTTATTAAGGTTCAAATTTTCTTAAGAAAGTTCAAATGTTCTTTACTAAAGTCCAAATCTTTCTTAATAAAGTCCATATTTTGCTTAAGAAAAGCCAAATGTTCCTTACTAAGATTCAAATGTTTCTTAAGAAAGTTCAAATGTGCTGGGATGGTGTCCTCAAACCAGTTAGTTTGACTATGGAAATTATAAAACATTTATGTATATCAATTCATGAAATGAATGATTAGGCTGTTATCCTTAAACATCATTGTATGTAATTCTTATGTGCATAGGATTACACATGGGAGATATGAATTACTATTCCTTGTTGTTTCAAATTAATCACAGTGGATGATGAGACCGGATAACTTATCAGGTATACACTATAGCATGATTAACTTCTATATGATAGAGTGATAAATCTCATTCACAAGAGTAGTTGACTCTTAGTTAATATGCTAGTGCATGAGTTATATTGTCGGATTGTCAGTTAAACCTATTGATAAGAAAATCTGTCACAGTTAATAGGAACTCAAACTTGTATAAGATACATGTCCTTAATCCTGAGATAGTAATGGACACAAGCCGTATGCTTGGTTGGTTTAAGTTACCAATCAGTGAGGTCTTCAAGATCAACACCTGGGAACCTTGGGTGATCAAGTTTATGGTATTGGGAATATATATTGTCAAGATGGAATCTACCCTCCTGTTAAGAGTAATTCTTTACAACAGAGTAAGTATTTCCTTGAGAATGTCACTGGTTGATTACTGAGAGCTGCGCAGCCGTGTCAACAAGTTGTTGTAGACATGTTTGGTAATTTATGAGTGGTGACTGATACTCGAGGAATATAAGATGTATTTATCTATTGGGTAGACAATACTTTCATTCATACATCCCAATGATAAATACGAATACTGGAAAGATAGAGGGACATTAGTGTCATATTATACAAGGCTAGGAATCGCTAATATAATATAAGTGTGATTTTATTCTTATGCACTGGAGTGCAATTATCATTATATAGTGGAGTTAATGATAATTGATTAATTATTATTCCTTAGTTAAGAGTTTAACTAGATGGAGTTAATAGTTAGTCGGAGCCAGTAACTATAAACCTAGGGGTCCCACTCTTAGCTCGAAGGAATGTTTGGATGCAAAGGAGAAAAGGAAAAAGGGTACCACAAATCAGTTTGTAGGGTAAAGGTTCCACCTAGAAACCGGTTTGTCCTACAAACCGGTTTCTGGGGACAGGTTCCAGGAACCAGTTTGTGGGACAAACCGGTTTCTGGTAAGTCGGTTCTGAAATCTTAGAAATAGAGGGGTTGCAGGCAAAATTAAAAAGCTGAGAATTTTCACATTCTAAATGCCCTAGATCTATTTCTAAGCTTCCCTAGACCTCCTAGCTTTCCCCTAGAAGGATTTCCACCAAACCCTAGCCTCCATGATCATTCAAGAGACATAGGAGTGAAGATCGCTAGCCTCGAACAACGCTCACTAAAAGATCTTTGGATTGCTCAATACTGATCGAAAGTTACTGAATTTTTCACACGACGAAGCTGACGTCGAGACGAAGCTGCTGTCAAAAATTCAAGTCAATCGGAGATCGTTTAGTGCTCCTAACGGATACATCTTTGTCGGATGAAGGTTATCGGGCTTGAATCATCACAAGAATTGTGGAAGAGTTCTCGAAACGATTCAACAAATCACAAAGGTATATCTAACCGTTTATATATATATAAGTGTATATATATATATATGAGTGTGTGTATGTATATATATTGCGTGTAATATAACGAGAAGTAGATCTAAAATTTTAAACTGTATCTTCCCTTCCGCTATGCATTGGAACTGGTTTTTCCAACAAAATGTTCCTTACTAAAGTCCAAATGTTTCTTAATAAAATCCATATGTTGCTTAAAAAAAGTCTAAATGTTCCTTACTAAAGCCCAAATGTATCACGCCCCGGAGAAGCAAAAATAGAGAAAATAAGTTCCTTTTTGAGTAGGTTCGTGACTGGTGAATAACTGCATTGTCACATACTCAAACCAATAAACACAATGATAGGGGGGATGCTATTCATAGAACATATCTTATTAGCATAATCAGAGGCTACAACGGAAATATAAAAGGTTTAGAAGCAACATATGCTCAAGTACCAATTATAAAAGTCTACTAAATCTATTACAATAGCTGACTTAGAGTTTGAAACTTATAACAACAATAACAGCAGTACAACAGATATACAAACTAATTATTACAAAGCAGCACGTCTTCGTCTTTAAGCTTCTAACTCCAAGTCCGGCAAAACATCAGTCTTCCGTCCTCAAGACATACAAAGCTCTAGACATTGGAATGTCTAGGGCATAAACACCATCAACTTTGAATACAAGGCTGAGTGAGCACGTCAAACACACTCCTCGCCCGTAAGTGTTCAGCATCTTAAAATGTGGTTAATATCTTATCAATGAGGTCACTCGCGGACATAGCAGAGGTCTTATTAAACTATGCATTAAATCAATGATAATAGTAATCATAGGGAGCATAGTAATGACAAAAATAAGGATCATGGTATAACATTTTATCACATATTCACCAAATCCATGCATGCAACCCATGCATATACCTTTACGTCAGGATGCTGAATCCACGACTGAACCATCATTTGTTCTATCCATACCCATATCCATATTCATACTCGTATCCATATTCTTATCCTCATCCGTATCCATACGTCGATACAATAATACTAATCTGATATCCATACATCGGTACCATAATACCAATATGATATTCATACATCAATACCATAATACCAATCAGAATCACCCAACTAGTAGTAAGTCCCACAATCCCTTGATAGGGTTACCGGTCGTCTACACGGTACCACCTATCTGTAAACGATGGAAGTGGCACATCGGACGTCTTCAGCGATGCGTATACCCTCACTGGTCGTCAACACAGCTGATAATACATTAGAGCACTAGCCGGACGTCTTCAACGGTACACTGGACGTCTTCAATAGTGCATATGCATCACTGGACGTCTTCAACAACGAGAGGTGAACTAGGAACTCTAACCATCCCACGTCCACCCAGCTCGTCAGCCGTTGATCCCATGAATCCAAAGTACACATATCTCATATTCCACATAAGCACATATCCTATTTCTTATCATATTCTCTCATCTCTTCATACTACTATCCCATGCAGGCTAACCACATTCCACAAGCTCTGTGTTCAACTTAACTACTCATTACTGATTATTAACATGCAATTGTGTTCCGTTCTACTATTTATTCCCTTCAATATCATCATGTAACAATTAACAGTTCATTTTGTTACAGTGTTGCGCTATCTCTTAAATTAACAACATCGCATATTGAAAGCATGGATAAATATTTAAATAATTAAACAATATGTATTATAAACAACAAGAATTAATCATGTTTTGTGAGGTTCAATTGATTGAACTCTTTTCAATCGATTGAGGAAAAGTAGTTTCGATCGAACGAAGTCCCTTCAATCGCTTGAGAAACAGGAAGTTCGATCAATAGAACCAAGTTCAATCACTCGAGCGTTGTCTTCTACCCAGAAACTGGGTAAAGAGGAATAAGGGTCTCGAGGTCACTATATACACATCTAAGCACACATACAACATGCAATAATCATCCCTTGAGTGAGTTAATGAACTCACCTTGCTCTGGCGGTCCGGTGGTAGCATTTTCCAGCTCCGCGACTGACACGACTTGAAATGTGTTCTCCGAAGAGTTCGTCCAAGTGTAGACGGTCGCGTCGGGTTAAAATCAGTAAGACCGGGTCGAATCCCAAAGGACGGAAGATAAAGGCAGAAAGATCTAGATTGAATCCTAAAGTGAAATAAAAGATGATTTCTGTTGAAAGAGGATCTAACAATTCTATTGAATTTAAATAAATGAAAGAAATGAATTAAAGTGAAACGATAACTTAACTAGATAGAATTAAAAATTTGTTATTTAAAATTAAATATGGAAAAGAGTTGGGAACATGCGAGTCCACAAAGTACCAGCCACTGCCATGATTTAACAAAAACGAATAGCTGGGGTTTTATCCTTAGAGTATTCCTTATTTCGAAAATGATTAAGTTAAGCATTCTAGACACTAAGTATGTGAATCTTGCATACCTAGTGGTTCGTTTACCTAACTTATTTATGAAGTACTTGAAATAAAAAGTTAATTAAAGCCATGAATAATAACTAACAAATTGAGTATGAAATATTCGATGTGTTTGTTATGAGTGTTCATTGAGTTAATTAATCAAAAGAGCTCTTATTTCAAAATCAGACTGCAATTTGAACTAGCAAGATCACTTTGGGCTCAGTTTCTGAAATAAAAGTTACTAGAATACAAAAAGGAGTAAACCCAAGTCATAAACATACCAATCGATTGACATCATGTCAATCGATTGATATGAAATGGCTTTCAATCAATTGACAAGTATATCAATCGATTGACTTGGAATCTATGTCAATCGATTGGCTTCTATATCCAATCGATTGACATTGATTTTTACACAGAATCATGGCAGAGGGCTGGGAACAATCCCAACCAGGATTCTAAGTTAGCATTTTTAAACAAATAGAAACTTGGCAAATCTGAAACATTCTACTCAAACTTGATCTAAACATGGATAAACACAAAATATTTGAAATTTAACTAAAGTTTCTATACTATATTATGACTAAATGAGTTGCAGAATAGTCGAATTTAAATAACAAGACCTGAATGAGAAAAACAAAAACCAACGTTGCACTTTCAAACTCTCAGAAATGTATTTCCATAAACAAGAGCAGAAAAATACCTACAAAAACAAACAAAATGAGCCAACCCCCTCCCCTCTTCACTCTCCTCTATATATAATGTTAAATTCACGAGCTAAAGGTGTCCAGGTTCACTCCATAACGGCTGGTCGTCGTCCTGATTGCTGAAATCTTGCTCCATTAACACAGACTGTTTCCAGTTTTATTCAATCGATTGACAAAGATCCCAATCGATTGATAAAACTTTCAATCGATTGGTAAAACACCAATCGATTGATCAGGAAAATATGTCAATCGATTGAGATGATGTCAATCGATTGGTACCAAGACTTCATCAATTTGTTCCTTGAGTTATTCCTTTCAACTTTGTTATTCATTTTAACTTCAGAACCTGCATTCAAAGGGCTAAACACAACAACATACCACGAAAAATACATCATTGTGTAAAGAAACGAATTAAAACACAATTGCAGGTAATACTAGAGAAATGGGGTTAAATCCAGTCAGTTTTTACTCCTTATCGAGCTAATATTAAGCTAATATCAGCTCTCATCAGCGACGACGACTATAGTGGCGGCGAGCTTTCTCTCTCCTCTCCTTCTTCTCTGTCGTTCTCTGGTCTCTGTCTGTCTTTCTTCTTCTTCTGATCCACTTCTTGTTCCTCTTCTCCTCTCTCTGCTCTAAGTATATATATATCACACACACACACACACACACATATATATGGATATATATATATAACACATACACACACACACACCAACTCTCTCTAACTTCTAAACTGCCAAACATCACCCACATATAAAACACACGTATATATAGGGAGGCAAGAGAGGCTGGTGGCAAACACGTAAGATGGGAATAATAACACTTTCGATCGATCAAAGTGAGTTTAATCGATCGAGAACAGGTCGGTCAAGGTTCGGTCGATTGAAAGAAGTTCAATTGTTTAAGAAAGGGTCCATATTGCAGAATCAGGTCGGCAGAGTTTCGATCGCTCGAAGTATGTTCAATCGCTCGAGAAAGGACAAGGTTAATCGGTCAAGATGAGTTCGATCGATTAAGAACAACTTTATACCAAGGGTTCACCCATGCATACATGGTCTTATTTATATAACCATGTATCCAAAAATACAGGGTATTACATTATCCACCACTTATCAAAAGATTTCATCCTCAAAATCTGAAGCAGTAACCCCTAAAATAAAAAGAAAACCATCCCACAACATTCTCTAAAAATGGTCAAGTTCTCATTTTATGTAAACGATCACATCAGCAGTCAAAGGGTTAAGTTCTAATCATGCAATACAAAGACAATCAATAATCTACGAATACTAGGGTGACAACTGCCAATCATTGAGTTTAGTTATATGAAATCCGTATTACAATTTTCGAGAGAATGGTCATAAGGTTTAGCTATATGATAGATTGTGATACTTAGGATCTATCTAAAATGACTAGTCTCCAAACACAGAAGATTCCCGCCTCAGATCAAACTCTACGGTATGAGGGTTCTATTGATCAGATGTTCTAATCTCATGTAAGTCGTAGCAAAGCGTTGCCTCCCATCTCTGAAGATGCTTCATATTGTGCAGACGATGTCTGTATTGAAGCATCAGTTGACTGTCTCCTATCTGTGGACTCCTTGTTATAATTGTTAGCATCCTCAGTTAGTCTCTTGTTGAACACGACATCCTTGTTAACTCTCGCGTTATTATCATCCTTCAGTTTGTTGACTGGAAAGTGTTGTGACTTTTAGCATCATAGTTGGTGATTTAAACTTCCTCACGTCTTTAAATTTTCACGTACTATTGATACAATCATCTCTTCGAGGTCGTACTATCCATTGAATACTGGTTTTGGTTCCTTGTACTAATCAAATAGGTTAGACAGGGCTATACACTGATTTTGTGAGTTGATCTACTATAGAACATCTTGACTAGATGAAAGGAACAAGCGATCGGTGATGAAAAGCATCCTTCTATGGTACTCGTTGTAATTCTGGTGTCGTCTTTGTGTTACTCGTATCTCTTCTCGTATATTCATGATCTTCTAGGTCATCCTCTCCTGTCAAGGCTATGTCTCAAGAAAATTGAGATTCCTCATCTCTAGTTTCTGTCTAACTTACCAACGGTTGGCATAATCTTTCATGCATGGAGGCAATTGATGTTAGATAGGGATGCAATTGATGTCTTATGGGGATGCAAAAGAAGTCCTATACGGATGCAATTGATGTTATGTCTATACTTTGATAACTACTGTCGTAGATGACTACTGATCTGTGCCAAATGAATTGTTTAGGTATCTACAATTTATGGTGTAGGCAAATCCTATTATAATCAATCAATCGAATGCCAAGCTTCATGTAATGTCGGGATCATATGTAATACAAAATGTAGGTGGTGAGGGTTGTAGCTTCTGTCTATCATCCTTGTCTAAGTCGAGACCAATTGCTTGTTCGACAAGTCTGCCCTTGTGGTACTTGTTGCGATGGACCATTGTGTTGCATCTCTAGTTCTGGACAAAACTTACGGACATGACCAACTTTACCGTAGTTAAAACACTGTACTCCTCGTCTGTTAGATTTTCTTAACGTTCTGCATTCTTAGAAATGGTGTCCTGGTACTCCACAATTGTAGCAGATATCTCGTTCTCTGTGCTGTGTTGGAGTCACCACTGGTTTTGATTCTTTCTTGTCGTTCTTCAATCTTTTGCGCTTCTGGCGGTTGCTTATGTAACTTCTCTCTGTGTTTCCTTATTGAACTTGGTTAGCTGCCAACACAACCTGACTATCCCTTCCTTTCTGATCCGTTAGGAGAAACTGATCATACTTTGGAAATGCTAGATCAGATCACTACCCTTCACTAGTCTGAGTGTCGTCTTCCAGTTTTGTTGCCATTTCTACCAGAGCTTCGAAAGATTGGTTTAAATTTCCTATAGTCATATGACGGATATGTGGAACTAGTCCCTGATGATATCTTTTGATCTTCCTTCTTGGTGTATCGATCATGTGTGGTGCAAATCGTGATAGTCTCTCGAATTGAGTTGTATATTCTGGTACTGTAAAACTACCCTGGACTAATTGTATGAACTCCATTTCCCTTTTGTTCTTCTCAGATTCTAGAAAGTACTTCTCTAAAAATCGAGTCTTGAATGATTCCCAAGTCATTTCTTCCTACAGTTTATTCACCTATCGTAGCTTTCACTACGTCCCACCAATCTGCTGATGAGAACGTCAGTTAAAATACGGCCAAATGTCTTTTCTCAGTGTCAGTACATTCAAGTGTCTCAAATATCAATTCTATATGGCGAATCCATTGCTTAGTTTGCCATACTCCAGTTAATCCGGTAAAGGTTCCTGATTGAAGAGCACGAAATTCCTCAGCTAGACTCTCATTTGACGTATTGGTACTTCATTGCCGATGACACGATCTGCACAATTGATAATTTGTTCCATGCGACGGATGAAAAATATGACCACTCCTATTGAATCTATCTCAGGAGGTAATACATCAGGTACTCCATTCAGCTGGCCTGGGTTTTCTTGAGTCGTTCTAACCATAACTAGTGCTGGTAGTGTTCAGTGTAGCTACCTACAAATAAAAATCTATTCGGTCAGACGCATTATATCTTACAACTCAGGCAAGAACATGTGGCAACAAATATATAGTACCACTATATAACATGATCATACCAAGCAATACGGATATCCCACATAAATAATAATAATCACCATAGAGGTCAGTCTACCTACCAGGTATTCTTAAAGGTATCTATAATAAAAACAAAGGTTATGAAACTACAGGTTCTAAGCATAACATCAAATCCAATTCTGTCTCTATTCTCAAGTTTTAGACTATGAGTACCGCTCAACTAACATATGAGACCACTCAACTAACATGTGGCACAAGGTAACAAAAATACTCTTATCCTGAACCTCTTTCTATTTCTAGGTCATATTGACTATTCCGAGATCGCTTAGGAATTCGTTAGCGTCTAAAATCCAATAGTTCTATATTTATGATCTCTACAACCACAACTAACTCTCAATGCCTGTTCTCCGTGAACTCTGCTACCAACAGCTTTAATGATTCTTATCGGCTCCAGCAGTTACTGCCTTCCAAAGAAACATCCTCAGATGGATTCATCTAACTTCTCGTCTACCTGATAAGATAACAGCTCTATCTCATCTCAGCTAATCTTCATGCTATCGACATTAACTTAGAACTTAGGTTCTAATCACAAAAGACAAGCGGTTCATAACTAAAAGCTAGGCTCTGATACCAAAAATCCTATCATGCCTCGGAGAAGCAAAAATAAACAAAACAGTGATCCAATCAATATGGTGTCCTGGGACATGATCCAATCAATTGTTTTTCTCAACCCAGTCGACTGATCCCCAAACATAACAAGAAGTGTTCAGTTCAAAACAGTGATCCAGTTAACTGTATCAAAAACCAGTCGACTGATCGGTATTAGCACACTAAGTATTCTGCAGAATTTCAAGCTAAGGTCCTCCGATTCAAAACCAACTCAAACACAATGGTATACCAACGATTCAAAACATAACTATAAAAGTTTACAAGTGATTACAAAACCGCAGAACTAGTCTAAGCTTCTACTACAACATGTTACGAATTCAAGGTTCTTATTACAAATTTGGAAGCAAACAAAAATTTAAACAAAGTATTGATTCCCCGGTGTTCCTCGGCCTCACTCCTCACGCTTCTTCTTTTCCTTTTTCTTCCCACCTGCAATGGAGTAAAGCTCAACTACTCAGCTATATGCTGAGTGCACAAGTTCTAACATATGCAATATATGACCAAAATATGCTCTAATTCCACAATTCATAACAAATAGTCTCTAGGGAGAAAAATACGCATTCATCCAGTAGTGGCAAGTCCAAGTCTTAAACCACGATGCCAATGGCAAGTCCAAGTCTATCAACCATTGCAACACCAAGTGCCATGGCAAGTCCAAGTCTATCAACCATGCACAGTAGTTGTCGTTACTAAATTCTCAAACATCGAGAAGCTTATTCTGTTATGATATTGTATAAATCCCCCCTTTGACCCATATAGACAATTCAACGTGCTCGAGTAAAGTAGACATGCTTTTTTTTGTTTTTTTATTTTTTTTATTTTTTTACATTTAAGCGCGTGCATAATTAACGGGCCTAAGATTAACACATGAATTTTGCCCAGATCTCAATTTTTCGTCGTAGAAAACAAAACATGTATATTTCCTATATTTCATAGGTTAGAACTTCATACCTCGTGCGAATTCCTCCAAACTTTTAAGAAAGTACTACGGAGGCAATTAAATGTCAGATCTCCGTTTTCAGATGATTTCTACAAGTTTATACCTGTTTTTTTTCAAATTTTTAGAAATTAGATTTTTACAAAAGTTAGCCAAACATGGCCTAATGACTATCAAAACGTAGATCTTACCTCAAGGAGTCCAAATCTAGAATCTGAAGAAAATCTGACGGATGAAAGGTCGCCGATCGTCATCGCAAAACTCGTGGCAACAATTCCCTTTTTCTCTCTCCTCTCTCAAGATATTTTAGAAAATTTCTAACAAATGAAATTCTCACCCTTGATATTTATAGACAATCTTTGCGGAAATTGCGTTTACCTTCCCCGTGAGTTCTCGAAACCTCTAATTAACTCCGAAATGCCGCACAAGTCCATTTTATTACTTCATAAGTAAAAACTAAAATTTATAAAAGTTTTCGACTAAGTCTCGTTTAGGTCCAAAATTACGTTCGGAAACTAAATTCTGTGGAATTTCTACACAACCTACCTTTTATTTAACGTGTCACTCACGTTCTCACCATAGTATTCAAAATGCTCTACAGCGATAACAAACTACCAGAAATTATACTATACAGGTATAATTCACTATTCATAAAACACCAGATAATACCAAATAAGATCAAATAAATTTTAATGCACATAAATGTCATTTAATTATGCCAATGCAACATTGGTTATCAAATTCCCGTGTCCTTACTTGACACCTTCTGTTGACCTCCAGTCAACCTCAATTCAATTATTACCACATATGTGAAATAAAATGTATGCAAATTCTAGAATGGGTGTGACAGTTCTATCCATACCCATATCCATATTCATACTCGTATCCATGTTCTTATTCTCATTCGTATCCGTACGTCAATACAATAATACCAATCTGATATCCATACGTCGATACCATAATGCCAATATAATATCTGTAACACCCTGTATTTCTTTTTTTTTTTTGCTAATAAATAAATATTATATTTCATTTCCATGAATATTTGACCTTATTTCTTTTTATAAATATTTGGTTGGGGTCAAACTATAATTTTCATAAATATAGAAAATGCTTTCTATGATTTTCAAAATGATATCTATATTTTTGTATAACCCAGAATTTAATTCCTACGTTAATATAATTTTCTGTATTTTTATATCAACCGTAAAATACCAATTTTGATTTCAAACTACGCCTTATACTGCGTCTGGAGTGTGGGAGCACGTGAGCCCACCACACAGGATGATCCACATGTTTAGCTTGGAGCCCTAACATATATCAGTATATATGTTTGTGTCTCTCTCTCTCACAATCTCTCATCTTTAACTCACTGTCTCCCTCAAAATTCTCTCAACCTCTCTTGTTCTCTCTAAACACAACACACATAGTTTATATATTATATACATACACACAGTCACATACATATGTGGAGACTTATACACAGTTCAAGACGGAGGATTAGAAATCTAACGACGGTATTAACGGCGGAAGTTCTCGGTCTCTAATTTTCTGTCCCAATTCCTATGTGAGTATTATAAACTCACTCTCAATGTTTATATATGTATATTTTAGAATATATAGAGGTGTATATATGTATATACAAGAAATCACCATTGAAGCTTTGAAAATTGGAGTTTTAGAAAAGTTAACCAAAATCGATTCTGTGAATTGGGAATGAAAGATCTTAGTCCCAATAAGCCATGGTTCGAATACTACGGCCTAACTCATCTGTATCGCGACGTATCATTGATTTAAAGTTTTGTCATCTCTCGGTTTTACATGAAATTCGAGAGCTACGATTGAAATTAGTTAAAACCGATCATGTATTCGCGATCCTTGCGGAAAAATAAAGAAATCCATATATATATATATATATTACATGTCTTGGTTGAAGCAGAATTCAGAAATGGGTCAAAAATAGGCTTCAAATTCGTATCAGGGGAAAAACTGCTTATACCAATCAATTGGTATGATTACCAATCGATTGGCATGTGTTCCAATTGATTGGAATGTATACCAATCGATTGGCATGTTTCAGCACTGACGACTTTTACTAAAATTGTCATAACTTCCTCTAGAAAACTCAAAAACGCACACCGTTCGAAGCGTTGGAAACTAGACTCAAAGACCTTTCTTTTAATGTATAATTCACCCACAAAAATTATAACTCATTTTTAAGGGCATTGCTTCAAAGTGGACCTGCTTGTGTACTAGTAGCTGAAAAAGTGTATTAAAGTAGTTTTTGATGAATTTACTTGTTGTTTCATATATGGCTTGATAATTTAGATCGTGGGTGCTAACTCAATGATTTTATGTACATTGCACCTTGTTAATAAAGAAAAATAAAAAGACTTGATTTTCTTGTACATTTGTTTGGGGTTACAATTTCATGGACATTGACATGCATGATAGGGTCGACGTGGAGTCGACAAGCATATTATGTGAGAAAAGTATGAAAAGAGTAAAAGGGATTGTTTATTAGTATGGGTTATCTCCATGGAAACTCCCTAATACTCAAGTTTCAGATACTGATCGCGGTAATCTCTGGGATGCCATGGTGGTATTATAGTGACACTCCCTAGTACCCGAGTTCCGGATACTGATCGAGGTAATCTCTGGTATGCCGTGGTGGTACTATAGTGTGATGCCATGGATCGAGGCAGTGGATGTCGTGATGATGTGGTTTTAGGGTACCTTTTTAATATGACGGTGGCAAATTGGACACTCCCTGGCACCCGTGGTAGTGCTATAGTGTGTGATGCCTCCATGGACACTCCCTTATACCCGAGTTTTGGATACTGATCGAGGTTGTCTCTAGTATGCCGTGGTGGTATTATAGTGTGATGTCGTGGATTAAGGCTGACTGGACATTCCCTGGTACCCGTTGCACTAAAGTGTGGCTGCCCGAGTATTTTCAAGGTACTAGAACGAGGGAGTTTGGATGATGTGATCTTGTGTTTTGTCTAGAGAAAAGAGTCAGTAAGATGAGATACAACATTGTTCATGCATGGTCTTATATTTATTGCTTACTACATCCCCACGTGACTTATGTTGAAGTTGGAACCTTGAATTATTGCTATTACAGTTTAAATTGTACCATTATTGATATGCTTATATAAACATTGCGAGTACATGTTTATTTTACTCACCAGCTTTCATAAGCTGACGGCGTTGATGCGTCCTAGACTCTATGTCCAGATTTTCAGGGTCAGGAGGAACCAGGGTATTTTTGACTATGCTAGTTAAAGGCGGGAGACTTTCCTGGAAGGCTATTTTATATTATATTTCTTATATCTTTTACTTTGGAGATGTAATAGACTTTATGATAGATTTGAATAATGGCGGTTGTGCCTAAGACTTTGACCAATGTAATAAGTTAGTAAGTTTTAATTTTGGAGTTTATATTTATTAGTACCTTTTGCTTTAGAAATGCTGTTAAGTCTTTTGTTGCATGGACAATTGGTCATACTCACTTGTCACGACCTACGAGTCCATAAAGGAAATTATATGCTTTCTTAAAATATGCTACGTCGGGGTGTGACAATATCCATACGTCGATACCATAATACCAATCGGAATCACCCGACTAGTCAGTAGGTCCCATGATCCCTTGATAGGGTTACCGGTCTTCTACACGGTACCACCTATCTGTAAATGATGGAAGTGGCACATCGGACGTCTTCAGCGATGCGTATACCCTCACTGGTCGTCTACACAGCTGAGAATACCTTAGAGCACTAGCCGGACGTCTTCAACGGTACACTGGATGTCTCCAATAGTGCATATGCATCACTGGACGTCTTCAACTGCGAGAGGCGCACTAGGAACTCTAACCATCCCACGTCCACTCGGCTCGTCAGCCGTTGATCCCACGGACCCAAAGTACACATATCTCATATTTCACATAAGCACATATCCTATTTTTCATCATATTCTCTCATCTCTTCATACTACTATCTGTGGATACCGGCATTTGGGCCCACTTTTAATTTTAAAACAATTTATTTCAAATTCAAATACAAAGAGTCGCCACTTAATTTTTAAAAGGAAAATCAAGAAACCATTTTAAAGCAAACTGATCTTTTAAGAAACCAGAGATTTTCTAGGTCTAGGAATTATGGAATGAGAGGGGAAGGAGCCCGTCGGAATAAAACACTCTCTCTCATCCTATCTCGCGATAGGCCTCTACTTAACATCCTTTTAATCAAATTAATAATCTAAGCATGTCCTCAACTAATACATATGTATAAATATACATTACAAAAGCATGTCTAAAGGGATGTAAGATCTCAAGTGATAAAATATCATTCAAAAATCACATAATTCAAGTAGCAAGCAATATGATATGCAAATAGGAAACTATAGAACTTACCCGGGATCCATGCCGCGAATATTAAATGTGCAATGCATACGAATAGAAAGATCCTAAGAAAAGGTCTCTAATCACATATACACATATGGCAAAACTTAATTCTAAGGTGTCGCGCATTAAGTTGTAGAATCGATAAAGTCAAGAAATTAAAATAAACTAGAGAAAGGGTTGAGAAATTGTACCTCAAAGGCACTATAAAACAAAGGTTAGTCCACATACTTTAGAAAGAATGTATAGTATCAAATAATTGTTCCTAAACGTCTAGCTTAATTCTATCATGTAGAAGAAATAACACAATTATGAATCCTAATACCAATCTACATGGATGAATGTGTATGATTACATAGATGTGACAAGAAGGAGCTATTGGATTATTCCTTGATTTGTATCATTTAGCCTCTGTATTTAAGCTTAAGTAATCATTATTAATACATGGTTCAAGCCTTAGGTCACGGAAAGATCATTCGGACCATTGTTTGCAAGATGTATTAAAATTATGACAGAATTCTGAAAATTGCTGAGAGTAGATCAGAACTTCAAAGAAATAAAAAGCATGCTTTCGATGGTTTGATCTTGATGATTTTTGGACACAAGATGCCTCTGTGAGTCTAGTTTCTAACCCAAAAAGAAAATTGAAGTTTGAACGGTTAGATCTCTGGGAATAAGACAAATACTAGACACCACTAAGAGACTTACAACTCTCCGTCCAGAGTTTTTGTGTGATTTTCTAAAAATAGTAAAAAAAAAATCATAATTGCTTTGGTCTTTTTAGGGTACTTCCTAACACATTAAACTACCCAGAAAAATTTATTTGGAGCCAAGAATGCTTGATTAATGCTCTGATTTACTCATTTTAAAAACGTGTTACTGTTCTGAAACTCTGGACAGATTGTAGTTGTCTCACAAAACTCAGGACCAAACCACTTTAAACATGAAATCTCATTAAAAAAAATCACAGTGGTAGAATTTTGAATTATAAGCACTTTTCCATTGGTTTCATTCAGTTCCAATTGTTCGATGTTTAACTAAAAATCTATGATCAAAAACAGATTGTGAACTCACTGCATCATTTATCAAATACAACTTTGTTAACTAATTTGAGCCATGGGATTTGGCTTGAACCACACTACCTCTCCTACCAATTGATGGTCATGGGAGACTAACTATATTCATATCTTGAAAGTCTCAAAGAAATATGGAGAGATTTCATGAGACTTAATCCTAACAAACCTAAACCATTGAAGATAGGTTTAAATTTGTTAATCAAATGTACTAATATAAACTTTAATCCCCTTGTGAACCATAAGGTTGCAAAAGAATTGAAGGATTTCAAGTCTAAGGATTCAAGTAAGACATTGAGGGTCTTATGAATCTCAAAGATTAAAAGGAAGAGAAGGAAAAAAGAAAGTTTAAAGACTCTAAGTATATTTGTGATTAGAACATAATTAAGACTAATTAACTTAAAATTTTACCTCCAAAATATCCTCAACTTTGTGATTTTTGAGGAACTTCCAAAGACTAATCAAGCTTTCCAACCTTTAACTCTCCTAAAACTACCTTCTAGTTATGTTTAGAGAAGAAATTTTGGAAGTTTAAGATTTGGAGAACTAATACCACCTCTAGATTCAAAGGAAAATTCTCAACCCCATGCAAGAGGATATTCATCCTCTATATATAGATAAATTTGAAGGGGTATTTCAGTCATTTTAGAGCATAAAATCCTAATTTGGACTGTCCTTTGGTAGTACAAAATGTGCTGTATTACAGCTAGCTGTTACAAAAATGCGACACTCAATGGAGATAAAAGCGGCACTCGTTGAATGCCGGAACGACACTCAGTGAACGCCGGCGCGACATTCTCTGAATGTCGCAACGGCACTCGTAGAATGTCGCGGACAACTCTATGGATTAGCGGCACTTGAAGCATTTTAGCGGCAGTTAATGGTGCCGATGCAGCTCTCTCTGAATGCCGTTCCAGCAGTTAGCGAGTGCCGCATCGGCAATCCGTGACTGCCGCAAGTCTGCCTAAGTGCCGTTTTGCCTCTATTCTCCTCTTTCTTTCTTTTTGCTTTTTGTTTAGGTTAGAGAGTCTTTTAAAGAGTTGGAATCATCTTTGGAAGTCCTAGATTGGGCGGACATTGTCATTATCGGGTCTTGGACGTATCACTCCCCTTAACTCGATGTTTGGTCAAAATCGGGTGTCTATACTATACCATGCATGCTGACCACATGTCGTGAAATGTTTATGCTCTGGATACATGATTTACCACATGATTTGTGCTCAACTTAACTACTCATTACTAATTATTAACATACAGTTGTGTTCCGTTCTACTATTTATTTCCTTCAATATCATCATGTAACAATTTAATAGTTCATTTTGTTACAGTGTTGCACTATCTCTTAAATTAACAACATCGCATATTGAAAGCATGGATAAAATGTTTAAACAACTAAATAATATGTATTATAAACAACAAGAATTAATCATGTTCTGTGAGGTTCAATTGATTGAGTAGTAGGTCTAGATATAATTGTATGAATCTGTGTATACACACACCAAATGCACCACAGTGTATGTATGTGTATTATATATTTATACATATATACTGTATATGATACCACACAATCCATGAAAGATTTTAGGGGTTTAATTGTTCATACTTCATATCTATAGCTTTTGATTTTGGAATTGCGAAAAAATCCCCCCCCCCCCCTCCCCCTCCCAAAAAAAAAAAAAAAAAACAAAACAAAACAAAACCATTTTCGGTTTTAACCCGAAACCGACCCGGCTCACCCGAAATCAACGAGTCGGTTTCACCCGAATAGATGGATGGATAACTGGTGTTAAGGAATCAACCCGATAGAATTTGGTTGGATGAACGGGTGGGGGTCAAACCTGACTCACTCGACCTGTGAACACCCCTAAACCAAAGGGTAATATAGAGTAATTGGTTCTTAAATGTAATGAAGTTTGATTTATTTATGTCCTTAGTCAATGGTAAGTTGACTAATGGTAAGTGAGCCTCTTCATAAGAGCTTGATTTAAAATTGGAGTAGCTTCATTTATTATGTAGTATTGTGAAATGATCATTAGCTAAACAAGTAAACAAGTGCACTTTAAATAATCTATCAACCATTAAGTTGAGTTGGAATAGCTTAATTTACGTAAGTTTATCTTGCTAATTGCACTTTACAATCATATATATTGTTCCAAAATTATTGTCCACTTGTAATATTAAATGCTTTAGTTATTTTCCTGAACTACTCTTTTTAGGTATTATCGAACTATTTTTAATTTTTTAATTTTTTATTTTTAATTTTTTATTTTAAATATGGACAATTTTTAAAAAGTCTCTTATTTATACCCATTTGAAATGTAATCCCTATATTTCCTTAAAAATTTGGATTCTTTTATAATGACATAAACTGGACTGGAGCATCATTTTATGACATGTAAAAATATGAAAAGTGCATGATTCTCTCTTCAAAGGGATAAGGAAATAAAGGTGGATATGCTTAGCTTGTTTTCAAGAACACCCAAACAAAATCAAGAAAAGAAACAAGGGATATAAGCAGAGGAGAAATTATTGTGTGATCTTTGGCCATCAGTTTAATAAGTTGATGCGGTGATTTCGACTATACATATTTTACCAAGTATACAAAAAAACTAGCCACGTTATCTGTGCACACAAAGATCGAGAAAGACAAAAATAACCAAACTTGATCCGATCATCTTTTCGTTCACTTAGAGCAACTCCAACGCAGGTTGTATATGGGTATGCATTTCACATAACTGCCATTTTGGCAACTTTTGTCAAAAAAATTGAGCTCCAACGGGGGTTGCAAATGAGTATCCAAAATGCAACCACCATGGTTGGGGACCCAAATCTATAGTCGATGGAGAGAGAAAGGGGGGAGATCCATATTTTGGTGGGAAATGTCAGACGCCACTGTTCATAGCCGTTGGGTTTCAATTTTGTTTGCAACGGCTATAAACACTATGATGCAATTAAAATCTCAGGCTATAAATTGGGGTAAACACAAGATTGATTTTAAGAAGTACCTCTACTCCACTGATCTGTCTGAAAATCACCCCAATACACCCAAAATCCCTAATTATTCTATTTCCCTACAGTTTTTCATAATATAATGAGAATTTCTCACTCTTTTCAAGCGGGAAATTTCTCATACATACTGAGAAATTCTCAATGTTTACTCAGAAATTCTCAATCTTTACTGAGAAATCCTCAATGTTCACTGAGAAATTTCTCATATAATATGAGAAAATTCTCATATTTACTTAGAAATTTTCAATGTTTACTGTGAAATCCTCAATGTTTACTGAGAAATCCTCAATGTTTACTGAGAAATTCTCAATGTTTACTCAGAAATTCTCAATCTTTACTGAGAAATCCTCAATGTTCACTGAGAAATTTCTCATATAATATGAGAAAATTCTCATATTTACTGAGAAATTCTCAATGTTTACTGTGAAATCCTCAATGTTTACTGAGAAAACCTCAATGTTTACTGAGAAATTCCTCTTTTATTGTCTTTTTCGTTGATTTCTGATCTGGGTTTCTCAAAAATTCTCTAATAAAACCAAAGAGATGAAGATTCAAGGAAAACCCAACTTTTGAATTCCCCTTTTAATGTCTTTTTTGTTAATTTCTGAGCTGTGTTTCTAAAAAATTCTAAAATTTCTGAGCAATTTATTATTAATACTAGGTCTGTTTTTTTAAGCGAATTAATTTTTTATTATAAATTTGAGATGTGATTATTTATAAGATCAATAACACTATTGGTAATATGTGCAGATGGACTCTCAATACGATGGTTGAATTTAATTTTGGCGGTTGAATTTAATATCATAAATTTTTTATTATAAATTTTTTTTTTATTTCATTTCTAAACTTTATCGTGAAAATATAGACGTTAAATATAATCAAGTTGTTACTTTTTTTTAAATTCAAAAACATGAAAAATAAGAAATGGATACTCAATTTGGTTACCATAGTTGGAGTGCTTTTGTTCAAAAGATCCATTTGAGTATCTAAAATCACTATTCAAGGACCCAAATTGATATTTTGGATACTCAAAATACAAACTCCCATTAGAGTTGCTCTTATTATATCATGTATGGTCTAAACTACTACACCAACTTATTGAGCTGATGGTTACGACCACACAATAATTTCTAAACATGGAGAGATAGAGAAGTAAAGGTGGGGGAGTAATACCAGGCCCCATCTAAGAAGTGGGATCCTACAAGGAACAAACCATGTTCAAAGTGGGAACCACTCAACATGATTTGATGGGACTGTTCTTGGCCGGTTCATTAGATGACATGATCAATGCGAAAGGACAACAATTAGCGGAATATTATCTTTAAACTGCAGATTCAGAATTATCCTTAAAAACACGGCCGACCTAAAACAGTTTTAGAGAACAGAATCACCAAGCAACGTATATCCATTCTTCATTCAGGAACTGCTGATTTCCTTTATTGCCCTTGATTCAGTGGGATATTGTCACGAACTCAAGATCATTTTGCTATTTTTCTACGTGTTCTACGCAGATCACATGAGATTCATTGGAATAAAAAATCAGAATTGTTGAGTGTGGAATAATGTGTTTGTGTGTGTTATTATTGTTTTGGCACTTAAAAGTTGAAGTTGGTTCAGATAAGGGAAAGGTGATTAAGGGTGTGTTTGATAATTTAATTAAGTTGTGAAAATAAAATTTTAAGTACTTAAATTTTTTCAGTGTGTTTGATAATGTACCACTTAATTGAAAATACAGCAAAAATTTCACTGAAAAACGTTAAGTGAAAATTTTCTACTGAAAATAATCACTGAATGCAGACTATTTAAGTTCTTGAAATACTGTTTTCAGTATTGCAAATACAAATCACTTAAAATTTTTAGTACTTATATTCAGCACTTAATTTTTAGTACTTAATTTTTAGTTTTATTAAACACACCCCAAGTTTAGTGGCGTAATCAGGAATTTTTTTTCAGCATTTTTTTTTAGTGCTGTCATTCTAAAATTTAAATCTGCATAAAAAAACTATGAGTGTATTAAGATGTAAATTGACGTGGTTTAAACATTTACAAAAATATGATTTTAGTTATAAAATGACACCAAAAAATATGAGTGCATTACATGTAGCTATTTGGTTGAATATATAAATTAATTAATAGTGCAATAGAACATTCTGTTTAAACCTCGTCAAATTACAAATTTGACACCCCTTTTTTTAATTTTATTTTTATATATTTAAGTGGTGTCAAACTTAATAAACAATAATTTTGAAGCACGGAACTATGTATGTACATGTTTTGATTATTTCCAAATTCTAGCAAATTCATTTGAACGCACTACCCAAAGGATAGCGCCGCCCCTGACTAATTTAGCGTTTTTTTATGGTTCGTAAGTTCACCTGTAAATGCCCGAGACCTTGTGTCTCTTGTGGTATGACTGGCTTCTTCCAAGGGGGAGGCCAGGGTTCGACTCCTATGGGAATCACTCTCTTTAGGGAGTTTGCCCTATGAGGCTTATGGAGTTGTGGGTCTATGCCCCCTGTGCGTGTGTAGCGTCTGTGGCTGCTTTGTCATAAAAAAAAATAATAAAATGAAAAAATAAAAAATAAATAAAAAAAAAAGTTCACCTGTAAATAGTATTGATATATAGATAAATTTAATAGTAGAAAATACCAACATGTGACAACCTAGCTGCTTCGTTATATGGCCATTGTCAACAATGCATGATTCCAAACGAGTAATTCTATTAAAAAAATGTTTATTGTTCCAATTTTAATGTTGGATTCAAGTAGTAGTACTTGTTTACGAAAAATTGCGAATGCATATAATTTAAGCGCGCGAAATCCGCATGAATAATAAGAACAGAGCTTTCATCTGATTCATCTGAAACCTTTGTCCTGTCCAATAATAATAATAATAATAATAATACGGAGTAATAAATTAAAAAAAAAAAAAAAATCTAATCCGATTTAATGATCTTCTTTTCTTTGGTGAAATGGACAAAATATATGATTGGGGGTTACAATTCCTAGAATTTATGCACCACCCACATTCAATTAACCTTAAGTATGTGACAGCCGTTGCATAATTGACATAGTTTCTCTTTTTTTAGTGGAAAGAGAGAGGGTTTAAATCACCACATGGAATTCTAGTTGCTTACCCCCTATCCCCCCACGCAATTATTCTTCTGTTTGAATGAGTGACCCTTGTTGGGCTTTACTGTCAACTAGTGTGAAGCTTTGGAATTGGATTAGGATTGTGATTGGGATATACGTGTGCATATCCAGTCTGAATCCAAATAAATATAAAAATAAAAATAAAGAGTGTCAGATTTGAGTAATCCAAAGACATCACCTTACGTGGAGTCATTATTAATGCTTTGGGCAAATTACACTCACATCCTTTGAGGTATATGACAATTACAAGGACCTCTCTTTTAGTTTGGAAAATAACATTCACCTCCTCTCTATCAATTTTTTGAGTATAAGATTACTATTTTACCCCTTATCTCATTATATATATATATATATATATGTACACGTGTGTGTGTGTGTGTGTTGGTCACGTCCATCATTACTTGATTGACTATTATGGCAATCAGTCAGATTAGACTGGTGGCCAACCCGAGTGAATAATGGTGTTAGCCTGATGGTGATGTAATATAGCAATATTTAAGTAGGGCCCACTCTGTGTAATGGCCCGATGAGATGTGGTCAGTCTGTTTGAGTTAGCCCGATCAAATGAAGATCGGTCCGAACGTAGTCAGTCCGATCAACTTTGAACCAATCACTGTACCATTAATTAAACAAATTGTTTCATAGTCCAATTTAAATTTCTCAATCGGCCTTTACCAATTTTGACTTTAAAAAATATATTTTTTAGGTGCAAACACCACCACCACCACCAAACCCAAACCCCAACCTCTTTCTATATCCTCTCTCTCTCTCTCTCTCTCTCTCTCTCAAGGAGGAAGAGAAACTCATAGCTGGCCGTCGCCACCACTACCACTAAACCCAACCCAAACCCCAACCTCTCTTTGATCTCCTCTCTCTCTCTAGGAGGAAAAGAAAGCCCATAGTCGGGCACCACCACCACTGACCGCCGCCATTGTAGAAAAAAAAATTACAGGTTTTGGAGCAACTTGCCAAACATAAGGAGCAACTCAGCAAACGTTATTGGGAACAACTATCCAAACGTAAGAAGCAACTAACCAAACGGAACCGAGAGCAACTTTCCAAACGTGAGAAGCAACTCTCCGAACATAAATGAGCAACTCACCAAACATTATCGAGAGCAACTCACCAAACGGTATCGGGATCAACTAACCAAGCTGTATCGGGAGCAACTTCCCAAACCGTTTGGACAGTTGGTCCTTACGTTTGGAGAATTGCTCCTTACATTTGGAAAGTTTCTCTCGATACCGTTTGGTGAGCTGCTCCTTATATTTGGATATATAGTTGCTCCCAATAACGTTTGGTGAGTTACTCCTTATGTTTAACCAGTTGCCCCAAAACCTGCAACTTTTTTTTCTTTTTTGTTTTTCTCTACAATGGTGGTGGTGGCCGTCTATAGCTTTCTCTTTCTCCTAGAGAGAGAGAAAGAGAAAGGAGATCAAAGAGAAAGAAGAGAGAAAGAGGTTAGGGTTTGGTTTGGATTTGGTGGTGGTGGTGGTGGTGGTGGTGGCCCATTGAGGGTAGTAGTGGTGGCCCTTTAAGGGTAGTGATGGTGGTGGCAACGATAAGTGGTGGTGGCGATAGCAGGTGCTGGTGGTGGCCATGTGAGGAGAGAGAAGGGACTAAAGAGAGAGAAAAATAGAGAGAGGTTGGGGTTTGGTGGTGGCCCTTTAAGGGTGGTGGTGGGGTTTGGGTTGGGTTTGGTGGTGATGGTCCTTTAAGGGTAGTGGCGATGGTGGTGGTGGTGGCGGCGACAGGTGGTGGTGGTATTGGTGGCCATGTGAGGGGAGAGATTTGACCAAAGAGGCAGGTGGTGGTGGTATTGGTGGCCATGTGAGGGGAGAGAGAGAGAGAGAGAGAGAGAGAGAGAGAGAGATGGGGGGGGGGGGGGGGGGAGTTTATACATTTTAGGAAAAAAAATTTACTGATTTCTAATTTATACACTTTAAATAGATTTCTTTTTATTTTCTAAAAAACACATGACTAACTTTTAAATTGTCAACAAATTATTGATTGATTTTTAGTTTTTCCATTTACATATTTGTAGCATCATATTAAAAGATGTACCAAATGCCACTCAAGTCATCCTAAACAAAACATCATATACCTGAATAGTTTCTTAATGAAAGAAACATACATAAATTTAGGAAAAATAGATCAAAAGAAAGCCAAATGCAAAAAATCAAAGGGCAAATTTATTGTGAGAAGCTTCTTGTATGAAAAAACATGTTTTAACCGTTAGATGAGAATCTAGCCATAAGATTTTCAAGAATCTGGAGATATATTTGTTGCTAGATTCACATCTAACGGTTAAAACCCGCATTCACATATAAGAAGCTAGTCACTATAGACTTGCCCAAAATCAAAACTTCATCAACGTCTCTGATACACCAAAAATCAGCCCATGCTCGAGCGGTTCTATTTTGCAACTACTGACAAGTATCATCCCGAGCGTTTTGGTCCACCTAATGCCTCCTGAGCGGTTCATCCACGACTCAGCCAACAGGTCGGGAAGATCGCACAGGCACATCCCACCGCGGGAACAGCTCATCCGGGCCCACAGGCATGATCCCGAGCATTCCGGACAGTTTCCTACTCAAGCTAGAAGACTAATGGAAAGTGCAAACAATTTTCTAATCTAATTAGGAAACTCCTACAATTAATGCCAATCTATATCAATTAGATTATATTTCCTTTTCCTTGTACGAGTAGGTCTCTTACATCTATAAAAGAGACCTCTCACTCCCCATTGAAGGGCCCGACTTTTCAGTCTACAAAGCACCTCTATAGCATTCATCAACATGCCCGGCTGGCCTACAGTAGCTCCAGACTTGTTGGTTCACCACAGGCCCCCGACTCTTTTACAGTATAGTGAACGTGCTCAGACACACACGTGGACGTAGGTACCTGCATTAACAGGGCCGAACCACATACAAAAAACCAGTCTCTCTCTCTCTCTCCTTAAATTGTTTTAACCAAATTTTGGCATCATCAGCTTGGCACCGTCTGTGGGAAACGACAAGTCTTCTCATCAAAAAATCTCTTGACTGATCCTCATGCCACAGAAAAAGGGTAAGAAGGCTGCACAGCAGTAGGGGTGTTCACGAGTCGGGTGAGTCGGGTATGGCCCTCATCCGCTCATCCATCCGAACATAGTCGGGTTTTCCCTCTTTCCACCCGTCATCCACTCGTTTTGTCGAGTGCACCCGACTCATCGGGTGGTCGGGTGAGTCGGGTCGAGTCGGGTGAAACCCGACTATCTCATTTGTCTCAATTAAGTATTTGGTTTACACATGACTTTGTTTGTATTTTATTTATTATTGTTTGCTTTGAATGCCTTTGTCTACATAGTCATGTGCTAGTTTGATGGTTTTAATGTTTTTAAATCTCCACTAGTGACATATATATTTTATTGATATAAGAATATAACATATATATACATATAATTTAAAGACTATATAATACATAATACATATACTGATATAAGTACATTACATATATATATTTAAGACTATATAATACATAATGCATCTACTGATATAAGCATATTACATATATATTTTTTTTAAAAATTAAGTGTGTTTCGAGTCGGGTCGGGTGAATCGGGTTTCCATCCCCCTAGACTCGTGACTCCACCCGAAACTGTCGGGTTTTCACCCCCAAGACCCGTGACTCCACCCACATTGTTTAAAAACAAAAAATAAGGCTACGGGTGAGTCGGGTGGTCGGGTGAGTCGGGTGATCGGGTAGATTTTGAACAGCCCTACACAGCAGTCCAACCGGGATGTTTCTCCGGCCACGACGCCGACTGCGGCAGTCCTGACATCTGGGCAGAACAGTGTGGCCCTTACGCAGCTCTTGAAGATCCAGCATCAGACCCAACAGTTAAAGCAAGTCGGTCAAAAAGACTGGTTTTTAGAAGATGTTTTTCTTTTCTTATTGAAGTTGCTGGTAACAAGAAGTTAGGACAATCCTTAAGGTCAGCGAAGGGGCCCCTTATATGGGACCCGAGCGTTAACTAACCCTTTTTACTTTTTATAGGACTTATCTTAACTCATTTGTTCTCTGAAAGTAGGAATGAGGGAACGGACTCATAGAGCTCTCCCGTAGAAGATCAAAGTCCTGCTGGCCCAACAGAGAAATCCTCCAGTGGTCGGGAAACCGCCCGGGAACATTGCGTACAGTCGGGAACCGATCTTGACCAGACAACGTACCTGAGCCAACCTGTCCCGCGTTGAGGATGCCACAGACATCAGCGGTAGGCGTGCAGCCCGAGCGGAGAGGCAGGAGCATATGGCCCGGGAATCAGCCCAGGGTCACTCGGTCGAGACCGAGGTGGCCTTGGGCGAACGATTACCCGGAGTCATAGCCGAGCCCGATCCCAGAGGACAGCACACCGCCATGAAGAAGAAGCCTCTTCCACTGACCCGACTAACCCCTCGGATACCGGTCGGGAAGGAGTGGAAGCCCGAATCAAGGACTTGCAGAAGCAGATTGACGGAGTGGCCAAAAAGCTTGGTCAAAACCGTGCTCAGAATCAAGCCAATACCGAGACAGAGTCACCGTTCTCCAGCCAGATCACGAGATTCTCCATTCCGCACAAATTCAAGCAGTCTCGCCTAGATTCATACAATGGCTCGGGGGGCCCGATCGACCATATCTGGACCTACAGGGCTCGGATGGCCCTGGCCACCCAAGCCGACGAGCTTTACTGCCTGGCCTTCCCCAGCACTTTGAAAGGCCCGACCGCCCAATGGTTCTACTCCTTGAAACCCCGATTGGTATGTAATTTCAGGCAACTCAGCAAGCAGTTCATCAACCAGTTCGCCGGTATGCATGAACGGCCAAAGCCTGACATGCAGCTACTGACGGTCAGACAACGGAATAATGAGTCCCTCAAGAAGTTCATCGACCGGTTCAACCAACAAAAGCTTCAAATCTGCAATCTGAACGAGACAGTCGCCATCATAGCCTTCTGCTCAGGAGTTCAACACACCAAGTGCGCCGCGTCGTTCCACAAAAACTGACCAGAAACTTTGGTTGAGCTCTCTGAGAGGGTTGGAAGATACATCGACATTGAAGAATTTCTAAAGACCAAAGACCCCGGGCAAATGGACGAAGAGCCTTCCAGTAGTAAGCGGAAGCGAGAACAGCCCGGGACGCTCGACAGCTCTGGCCATTCTCTCAATTCACAATGGTCCGGGTCCGACAGCCCCGACCTGACCTCTAGTTTACAGCAGTCAGGGTCAGGCAACCCCGACTAGACCTCCAGCTCACAGCAAGCAGGGTTCGGCAGTCCCGACCCGACCTCTAGTTCATATCGGTCAGGACAAAGCAGTTCCGACTTTGCCTCTAGCACAGAGAAATTAGGAGCCCGACGATCCTGATCCGACCCCCTGTCTCCATCATTCTAGATGAGCCCGACTATAGTGGAACTTGCCTGATCACCACAGGAGGCTCCACCGATTGTCAGAGAGCTCTTACAAAGATCTCGGGCCTAACCTCGAGGCATACAAGGACCTCGTGCCTAACCCCGAGGCATCCAAAGACCTCGGGCCTAACCCCGAGGCATACAAAGACCTCGGGCCTAACCCCGAGGTACAAGCTTCGCTTAGGTCTAACCGACGATGGGGGCAAACCCCCTAGGTGGCTGATGATTGCAAGCTTCAAAAGACCCTACAAACACCATGTTCCAGATCGATTACCTACAGTCATAGCCTCTGTAAGACCCTCATCTTAGCGTAAGCTTGGGGGACAAGACGACATAGTGAACTAAATAGGCAATCATACCGGGTATCTACAGGCCTCACGGATAACCTGAGCACCTACAGTACTTAGAGACATTAACTCCACTTAGGTCCAAACCGATGATAGAGGTGACTAAAATCTCTTAGGTTGGCCCACGATAGAGGAGCAAAAAGTACCCTACAGCGACACGCTCTAGGTCGGCTCCACCAACATGGTGAAGCTCTTCTCCCTATAGTCCTGACGAAGGCTGACTGGGCGGAAGACCACCATCCTGGTGAGTTAACATAAAAGGACCCTAAAGCAATACGCTTTAGGTCGGCTTTTTCAACATGGTCAAATTCTTTTGCCTACAACCTTGATGAAGGTTTGAGGGTAAAAGATAACCATCCTGGGAGCTAATGCATTCAAAGACTCCGAAGTAGGCCTAGTCTCAACTCTCGGTCACTTCCCGAGCATTCAAAGACTCCGAATTATGCCGGGTCTCAACTCTCGGTCAGTTTCCGAGTACTTAAAGGTCCCGAGCTAGGTTGGGTCTCAACTCTCAACCAGTTCTTGAAAACTCACCAGGCTCAAAAGCCCCGAGGCAGCTTCCCCGAGCACTTAGACTGGTATCAGGAAGATTTCCAAACTTGCCCCGATATAGCATCCAGCTAACCTTGGAAATGGGGGGCAACTGATACACCCAAAATCAGCGCATGCCCGAGCGGTTCTATTCTGCAACTACTGATAAGTATCATCCTGAGCAATTTGGTCCACTTGATGCCTCCCGAGCGGTTCATCCACGACCCGACCAACAGGTCGGGAAGATCGGACAGGCACATCCCATCGCGGGAACAGCGCATCCGGGCTCACAGGCATGATCTCGAGCATTCCGAGTAGTTTTCTACTCAAGCTAGAAGATTAATCCCAACCCCTACAATTAATGCCAATCTATATCAATTGGATTATATTTCCTTTTCCTTGTACGAGTAGGTCTCTTACATCTATAAAAGAGACCTCTCACCCTCCATTGAAGGGGCCGACTTTTCAGTCTACACAGCACCTCTATAGCATTTATCAAAATGCCCGGCCGCCCTACGCTAGCTCCAGACTTGTTGGTTCACCACAGGTCCTCAACTCTTTTACAGTATAGTGAACGTGCTCAGACACACACGTGGACGTAGGTACCTTCATTAACAGGGCCGAACCACAAACAAAAAACCAGTCTCTCTCTCCTTAAATTGCTTTAACCAAATTTTGGCATCATCAGTCTCTAACACCGCAAATTAGTTTCTCTCTTATGCAACTCTTCGGTCTCATCATTACCCAAAACTCTAACCTAGCTCTTTCGTCTTCTTTGTCCTTGCTTTTCATTCCCTAGATCGTTGATCTTGTACATGAAAAAATTGTGAACATTGATTGATATATATATATATAGGATGAGACTCTTAAGTGAATTGGGTCGAGTTAGGCCTGTAAACGGATCGGATTTGAATCCGATCTGAACTGAATCCAATAAAAATTTTCGATAATAATATTCGAACCCGAACCCGAATATTTTGTTAGCAAACGGACTTTATTCAAATTTGGTATATCCGACCCGACAACCCGAAACTAATAGAATTTAATTTACAGTTTAGCTCCTCTTATTTTGTGAAGATTACATAATGACCCTGCACTATAAAATTCTTTTGGTGCTTAACGGATATCCGATTAGACAAAAAAAAAAAAAAAAAATCTAGTGCTTCCAATTAATGAATAAATAAATAAATAACTTGATTTGTTTAAGGTCTTTTTTTTTTTAAAGTGCTTAATGAATATTCGAATCCTAACAAATCCGGATTCGGATTTTGGTTAACGGATTTTTTTACCAGATTGGATTTAGTTAACGAATTTCTTATCGGATATCATAAATATCCATATCCGACCCATTTACAAGCCTAGGTCGAGTGAACTTAGGCTTAGTTTGGCCCCCACGTGGTGCTTCTCCTTTTTTAAAGTCCAATTTCATGTTAATTCATTTGGTAACTAGTTTATGACCTTTGTAAAAATTGAACTTAGGGCTTTTTTGGAGGGAGCTTTTAAAAGCTCTAGAATGGAGCTTTTAAAAGCTCAAGGTTGCTTTTTGGTTTCATGATGTCTTTTTGAAGAGTAGTGTAACACTTGTTTAAAATTATCAAAGAACTTAGTAATAAATTTCATAAGCTCCTTTTAAAAAGGCACATGGGGGCCAAACTAAGCCTTACTTAGTGAACTGGCTTTTGAGCCTAAAAGAACCTGCAGGACAGCCCGTAGATTCTTTTAGACTTAAAAAGTCAGTTCACTAGGTATGTTATTAAAAAAATATTGATAAGATTGTTTTGCATGGATAAGGTCAAAAATATAGGGTAAAAGATATTTACGGTATATTTTAGTTTTTTTTTTTTACTTGAACCTTTGGAAAGGAAATTCATTGCTACCTCTAAATAAGGAATTGGTTTCCTTATTTTTTAAGAAATCCATTCTAGTTGGAATTACTTCCAACTTAGGCTTTAGGGTATGTTTGATAACTCAATTAAGTGTTGAAAATGAAAAGATTCAGTACTTATTCTTTTTTAGTGCGTTTGATAACATACACTTAATTGAAAAAGCAGTAAAAAAATAACTGAAAACTTTAAGTGAAAAATTTGTACTGACAATAATCACTGACTGCATTCTATTTCAGCAGTTGAAGCACTGTTTTCAGTATTACAAATTTGATCACTTAAAATTTTCAGTACTTAAAATCCAGCACTTAATTTTTATCACTTAATTTTCAATTTTATCAAATGCACTCTTAGTTTCCAAACCCAATAAGTATACCAAACACAAAAATGTAGTTCCGTGGAAAGAGATTCATTTACTAAGTTCCATTCTGTGCTAACCAAACGGGCCTTAGTTCTAAAGAGTGAAAGATCACCAAAATGAAATCACGGAATCATAACCAAGTCCCTTGTGGCCGAGTGGTAAGCTTCTTGGGTGTACTATCCAAGAGGTTTAGTGTTCGAGTCATGGGGAGCGTGGTCACTGGAGTATTCACCCGGCGCCTCCAGGCCTCGGGGGATTAGTCGAGGTGCGCGCAAGCTGGCCCGGACACCCCCGATTACCAAAAAAAAAAAAATCACGGAATCATTCAGCAAAAAAAAAAAAGAAAAAGAAAAAGAAAAAAAGAAAAAAAGAAATCATGGAATCTGACTAACGTAATAAGGATTGGGGGACCTCTTTCTAGTGTCTACCATCCAGCACCCACCACTCTCTCTCTCTCTCTAGAAGTTCATCTATAAATAAAGGTTGGATGGTACCTAATATAGGCTTGAAGACGCCACTCCAAAGCATCTTCAAACCTCTCCTTTCTCCCTCCCCTCAGAGCAGCTTCTCTTTTTTCCTTTATTCAAAAACTGGACCCCATTTTTACTGTATCTTCAACTTAAAAAGAAGCATGGTAGGACCCATTACCATCAAATTCCTCTGCAGTTACGGCGGCAAGATCCTCCCCCGTTATCCTGACGCCAAGCTCCGTTACCATGGTGGCGAAACCCGTGTCCTCTCCGTCGACCGCTCCATCCCCTTTTCCGGTCAGTCCCCCTTCATTTCATCCACATATATATATATATATAATATGTATATATTTTGTGTGTGTGAGTGTGTGTGAAATATGAATATGTGGAGTGAGACGTATTTTGTGGCGTGGTTGGTTATGCTTTATACAGAGCTACTGGTGAAGCTTGGGGAGTTGTGTGGTTCTTCGGTGAGTCTGAGGTGTCAGTTGCCAACGGAGGACTTAGATGCTCTGGTATCAATCACCTCCGACGAAGATCTCGCCAATCTCGTTGAGGAATACGATCGAGCCGCCTCCTCGCCCTCCTCTTCTTCTCTCAAGATCAGAGCCTTTCTCTCTCCTCCCAAATCCAGCAAAAAAATCTCTACGCCTCCCTCAACCAGTCCCGACACGGCGTCGTCGCCGGTCGGATCTGCCTCCAGGTATACGGTGGGCCACCGTCAGATATCACCGCCGGTAGCGTTTCCCCTATGCCACCAGAAAGCTGCCGGAAAGGTTCCTCAATATGCTTACCATGGAAACCCTAGCCATATCTACCTGATCCATAATGGCAGTCATTGGCAATAACAAATCTCTTACTGATTTGAAGGACCAGGACCAAATTATCCGGAATATATATATATATATATATGTATATGTATATATACACACAAATAAGCATGAACACTAAGTAATCTAGATCAAAAAATCGAAAAACAGAAGAAGAAGAAGAAGAAGAAGAAACAAGTTTTTCAATTTTTTGATGTAAACAAGGGACTGTAAATTGTTACCAAGGAATGGTTTTTGATCCGTGGCAATTAATGAAAATTATCAGTCCAATTTCTTTTCTGGTAGTCATCCAAATGTTGAATTGGTGATTTTTTTTTTTTTTTATTATTATTATTATTATTTTTTAATGTTCGATCCTATGGGGACGCCATTGTTGCAGAGCAATTTCTTTTTCCATTTTTGCCCTCCTCTTCCTCTTTTACTGTCTGTCGTCAGTGTTTCGTTAGGCGCCGTTATTGGAGATCGAGACCGTTAAATAAATGCGTAATGCGTTTGTATTTTTCCGTTAGATTTTGCGCGATACGTGCCACGTAACCCCCCGTGGTTTATATGTTAGGCATATTTATCTTTGCTTAACACGCATATCTGTATCTGTATATGATGCTTTCGTGTGGCATGTACATGCATTGTCCAAATATTTTATTTGTCCTTGGATATTATTATTACTATTATTATTATTATTGTTCTCATGAATTTGCAATTGTGATTTGCAGGTTGAGCAGATTCAGCTTATGGCCTTAAAAAGACTCCATTTGGTGCAAGTTAAAGTTTGTAAGTATTTTCTTTTCCTCTTATTTATTTATATTATTATTATTTTTTGAATAAAAAAATTTGTGAACTCTGTTACTTCCTTCACCAAATATTCAGTGTCTGTTACTTCCTTCACCAAATAGTTTCAGAACCTACACTCTTATGTATTTACGCATACACATGCCATTGGCATTTTACAAAATTCCTAGTGTATATTTTCTCTTGCTATTTATTTACACACTAACTTAAATAATACTGTAGTATTACCGCATGAAAACAAAGGATATGCCATTGGCACTTTGTCTTTGTAGTATTTAATAAGAAAAGCCAATATCTTATTTATGAAAATACTGGTGATTGACGAGAGTTTTTTTTGAATTTAATGTTTTTTTTTTTTTTTAACCAGATTCCAAGTAACTGTCTATGAAAGAGCTTGGGCGGGAGGGACGGCTGTGTGATTTAACAGCACCGAAAGCAATTAAATTGGAGCTATTGGAGGGGTCCCTTTTGAAGGCATCAATTTGAATAGAAACTTTATACTATATACAAAAAAATATACAACTTCTTTTACACTATGTTTGGGAGTTTAAAAAACGAGAGAAAATAAGAGAAAATGAGATAAAGTACCTCACTTTCTTTCGCTTTCTCTCGTTTGGGAGTTTAAGTGAGGAGAGAAAAGGAGAGAAAGGGAGAGAAAACTAATCCCCACTTTCTCTCAATTTATTTCTCTTCAAATTGGGAAGAAAAGGAGAGAAAAGAAAGTGGGGTTTAATGAATTTTTCTTAATACCCACAGTACCCTTTATTTAATTCTTAACTAATTTTAATTCCATCTAAGTCTCAGGCTCCTAATATACTATATACGTGTATTCTCTCTCCTAACAAAGCAAAATACTCACGTACCAAGTAAATCTGGATGCTATTTGGTGTGAATAGCAAATGAAAAGAAGAGATGTTGTAGACTTCGTTAGTTCAAGTCATTAATGGGTAGAATAGTACCTTTATTTCTTTTCTCTTCTTTTCTTCTCAACTCCCAAACTAGAGGAAAGAAACTAAATTTCTCTTCTCTCCTAAATTCCCAAACAAAATAAAAGAAACTACCATCCTTTCTCTTCTTTTCTTTTCTCTCTTCACTTACGACTTTCTCTTCTTTTGATTTCTCCCCTAAACTCCCAAACATAGCGTTACTACACAATAGGAATGAGAATTACGTACCCCAATGGGCCGTGACAGCTGGTATATCGAAAGTGGACCCAGTAATCAATTCCTTCTAATCAATGTAATCTAGAATGATAGTAATACTATAAAAAGCCAATAGAGTGGAGAAATGAAATAAAGACATCTTAAAAGAGTGGAAGAGGATGAGTAATGGAGAAGTTATTCAGTGAGCCCGTGGAAGGAAGGGGTAAATAAGTGGTTGGAATTAATTGGTCATACTATATTAGTATGTTGACGTGGCGTGACGGGCTCACTGAATAATTTCTCTGAGTAATGGGTGTTCCATAAATTTGAATTTTTGTGGCACCTACAAGGAGATGAGATCACAGATAAAAAAAAAGATTAAAAAAATAAAAAGAAAAAATAAAAGAGAAAAAGAAAATGGGAAAGATGATGAATTGCTGAAGATAAAGGAGAAGTGGTTTAAGGTTCTCTGGGCCCACGAACAAGTGGTGTGTTTGATCTTTCTTTCTTCAATCCCCACCGCGATCATGCCCTTTTTGGTACGTAGTGTGTGCTATTAGTTGACAAACTAAGGGAAAATAACTCACATCAGAGCTGGCACCGTGTTTAGTCCGCATTTTCGACTGTAATTTTTTCAGAAATTCGGGGATGACTGTAGGCAAAGTGAAACACTCTCGTTGGGACCAGTTTTGATAATGATATGCAAGACTGTGTTTATAGAAACATCATGTGGGCTTTGAAAAAAAGATGTTATACGGTTGTTTTATCTTGAAGATATTTGCACTCAAAATAAATATTTTTGTATAAAGGGCTTGAACCAATTTTATGAGATAATACGGACTGAAGGGACTGGTTTTATGAATTTAACGGCCTAGTAACTGGTTCAAATTGGTTGGGCCGAATGTGTTTTGATCATATAACATTATTTAGTTCCCTCTTCATATAACATTGTTGGTGCAGAAAGTAAAAGGAACAATTTTACCAATATCAGTAGCCTGTGACGTTTTTTTTGGGATGAGTCGCGGACTTAGTCACTCTCTTTAAGACGTTTCGCCGCTCTGCCCAAGTTGTGCAAGCAGTTCGGATGAAGGCCATGACGTCCCCAGGATAAAGCAGCCCAGAAATCGCCTCTGTCTCGAAAATCCTTGCACGGAGGATGATCGGAAAACCCACACCCTTTCAGAAATTGTTGCTCAGAAACTTGTATATAGAAACTGTGTATAAAAATATTTCTGTAACACTTCTCTCTGTAAACTGTATGTTTTTTTCTGTAAGCAGTTTGTGTATATATATAGAATATATTCTGAACGTTGCAAAAAATAACGTTGGGAAATTCTGAACGTTGGGAAAGTTAACGTTGCAGAACGTGGAGAGAACTGTGGGAACGTTGGAGAAAAAATCTGGAGACAAAAACGTGGAGGGGTTGGTGGGGAGACTTGGTCTCCAACTGTAATTAAACTCTATATAATTAAAAAAATTTATTTTCCAAATAAACTTTGTATAAAAAGATATATAGGAGTAGGACCACATCCACATCCACATCCAAACCCAAACCCAAACCCAAGCCCGAGCGGGGCGGCGGCGGCGCGCGCGCGTGTGTGTGTTTTGTGGTAAACCCAATTGGGCCTAGGTCCCCCCCCTTCACAAAACTTGGTACCCCCAAGGGGCCCAACCCTTACTCCAATCTCCACTTATATATGTCCTTCCCACTTCCTCTAATTTTCCTATGTGGGACAAGCAAAATATCATTTGAGTTAGTTTGTGAATAAGACAAAACTCAAAACCAAATTTCAAAGTTTTTCCCTCAACCTTTCCCTCCAAATTTTAAAAATACACTTTTTTCAACAATCCCCCACTTGTATTTTAAAAATTGATTTAAGATCATTGAGCAACGTATCATAAGACTGTGCATAAGTAAAGGTGTTTTTCAACTTGAACCTTTACGTAGTGATAGTGCTTCCGATTATACTAGAGTAACCGTAGTTTTGAACTCTATCTCAGACAACACCACACACACAATCCTACTAGGGTGAAGTTCAAAAACCAGCACTTTACGGCCGTGTGCTTATATCCCAGTATAGCGAATGATCTAGAGAATTTGCCCAAAATTTCATAGGAAGCGGCCTCACTTCCACATTCGCCTAGGTGAGTCCAACAAGGATACTCCTGTAGCTAGGTATCCCACTCCAAATGGAGTTTAGATCTCATTAAGAGTTATAAATAGCTCAACCTTCTGTCCTTCAGGATGTCATGCTTCGTAGGGATGGACTTGGAGTGTTACCCCCATATATATATATTAGCATGATTCTATTCATATCACTTCATGACTTGTTATTACCCTTTGAACCTATTTCTTGGGATCTCCAGTCTATAGGTTGGGTTACTATCACAAGTGACTCAGCTATCTAAGGGCTTTAGTCCCATCCCTTTCGAGGTTTTACAAACCTTCTCTCGTGCTAGTCCTTTCGTCAAAGGATCAGCCAAGTTCTCCTCAGACCGTACATAATCCACTCTTACAGCTCCAGAAGAGAGAAACTCTCTAATAGTGCTGTGCTTGCGACGTATTTGTCGCTTCTTGCCGTTATAGTAACGGTTCTCAACTTTTGCAATAGCCGCGGTACTATCACAGTGGATTAGGACAGCTGGTATCGGTCTTTCCCATAAAGGGGTATCTGATAGCAGATTTCTCAGCCAACCTGCCTCCTCACTAGCTGTAGCTAGTGCTATCATCTCTGACTCCATAGTGGACTGAGCCAATATAGTCTGTTTCTTAGACTTCCATGAAACTGCGCCTCCAGCAATACAAAAAATGTATCCACTAGTGGCCTTGGAGTCATCTGATAGGGTATTCCAATCAGCATCGCTATATCCTTCAAGGACAGCGGGAAACTTCTGATAGTGTAATTTTAGGTTCATCGTCCTTTTTAGGTAACGCATGACCCTTTCAAAAGCATGCCAATGCTCTATACTAGGTCTACTAGTAAACCTACATAGTACTCCAACAACATAAGCTATATCTGGCCTAGTGCAATCAGTAGCATAACGGAGGCTACCAATGATGCTCGCATACTCAGTTTGTCTAACACTGTCACCAGTGTTCTTGAACAATTTTACACTAGGGTCATATGGAGTACATGCTGGTTTACAGTTAAAGTAATTGTATTTCTTTAGAATCTTCTCAATATAATGAGATTGATCTAAAGAAAGTCCCTTTTCGGATCTAGTAATATTAATTCCAAGAATTACACTAGCTTCTCCTAAATCTTTCATATTAAAGTTGGCACATAAGAAAGATTTAACTTCATTAATGACATGAATATTTGATCCAAAAATAAGTAAGTCATCCACATATAAACAAATAACAGTGCAAGTGTTGTTTTCAAATTTGTAATAAATACATTTGTCACTTTCATTTATTTTAAAACCATTTGAGATGACTAAACTATCAAATTTATCATGCCATTGTTTAGGAGCTTGTTTCAAACCATAAAGAGATTTATCTAATTTGCAAACTTTATTTTCTTGACCAAAAATAATAAAACCTTTAGGTTGGTCCATATAAATCTCTTCTTCTAATTCACCATTTAAAAAAGCTGTTTTAACATCCATTTGGTGCACTACTAAGTCATGAATAGCAGCTAAAGCAAGTAGTACACGAATAGAAGTAATTCTAGTGACAGGTGAATAAGTATAAAAGAAATCAATATTTTCTCTTTATCTATAACCCTTAGTTACAAGACGTGCCTTATATTTATCTATCGTGCCATCGGGTTTCAATTTCTTTTTAAGAATCCATTTGCAACCTATTGTCTTACAACCAGGTGGAAGATCTACTAAGTGCCAAATTTTATTTGATTCCAATGATTCCATTTCATCATTTATGGCTTCTTGCCATAAATCAGCATCTATAGAAGTCAAAGCTTCTTGGAGGGTGTTAGGATCCTCCTCTAAGTTGTAAGTATAAAATTCGGTCCCAAAATCTTTCGCGATTCGGGCTCTTTTACTTTTTCTAGGCTCTAGTTCATATTCGTTTGGTTCTACTAATCTAGGCATATCATATGATGTTGAACCCCCACTATTTTTAAATTTAAAAGGAAATTTATTTTCGAAAAAATCAACATCACTAGATTCAATTATAACATGATTCTTTAAGTCATAAAATCTGTAAGCCTTACTGTTAATAGCATAACCAATAAAAACACATTCATAAGCTCTACTAGCTAATTTGGACCTTTTAGGGTCTGGAATTCTAACATATGCCAAACAACCCCATGTTCTAAAATAATCCACATTTGGTTTTCTTCTTTTCCAAAATTCATAAGGGGAAATATTAGTTTTAGAGTTAGGAACTCTATTTAAAACATGACAAACAGTTAATAATATTTCCCCCCACCAATGAGAAGCTGCCTCTGAATTTAATAAAATAGCAACTACTAATTCAGTAAAAGTTCTATTTTTTCTTTCAGCTTTTCCATTCATTTCAGGGGAATAAGGGGCAGTTTTTTCATGAATGATTCCATTAATTTTATATAAATCAATAAATTCATCAGAATCATATTCATGTCCTCTGTCACTACGAAATCTTTTAATTTTTCTATTAAATTGATTTTCAATCTCCTTTAGGAAAATTTTGAACATGTCAATGGCTTCACTTTTATTTTTCATAAGATAAACAAATGAATAATTTGAGCTATCATCAATAAAAGTAATAAAATACCTTTTTTCCATTTCTAGTTAAAATTCCTTCGTATTCACAAATATCTGAATGAATTAAATCAAGAGGTTCAGATTCCCTAGTGACAGATTTATGTGGTGTTTTATTGATTTTAGCTTGGCTACAAAATTCACATTTTTCGAATTCATTTAAGGACAATTGTGGAATATATCATAAACTACTCATATTTTTCACAAGCCTTTTATTCATATGACTTAATCTAGCATGCCAAATATTAAAAGAACACAACATGTAAGCAGAAGAAGAAACTTTATTAAAATCAACATTTAATTTAAACATGCCCTCAGTTGCATAACCCTTTCCAACAAACACTCCACTCTTAGTCAAAGTAAAAAGATCAGCCCCAATAGTTTGAGTAAATCCAGCCTTGTTGAGAAGATAGCCTGAAACAAGATTTTTCCTCATTTCTGGAGTGTGCAAGACATCCTTCAAAATGACAGTCTTTCCAGAAGTAAACTTCAATTCAACCTCCCCAATACCAGCAACAGTAGTGGTGTGGGAATCACCCAACAGCACTTTCTTGTCCTTAGCTTCAGAATAGGATTTGAACATGTCACGGTCATAGCAAACATGGCGAGAGGCGCCAGTGTCTACCCACCACCCCTCGGATCCACCAACAATATTGACCTCGGAAATCATAGCAACGAGCTGCTCTTCGGCAAGATTTGCTTGGGGAGCAACTCGTCGTTGATTCCTACAGTTTCGAGCCATATGACCTGGTTTACCACAATTGTAGCAAACAAACAGTCCAGCTTCATTTATTCCTGAGGGGGGTATGTTCCTATTCTGATTTGGCTTCGGATTCTGATTCTTGTTGTTGTTGCGGTTCTTGTTCTGATTTCGATTTTGAAACTTCATGGTTTTTGCAGGTGGTTTCAGAACAACAGAGGCTTTGTTTTTAGAAAAATTTTGAGGTTTCTTGTTGTTGGAAACAACAAGAACCTGTTCTTTCAAATCTTGTTTTCTTGCCTCCTCCTCAATTCGAAGGCGAGTTATCAAACTTTCCAATGAAAATTCTTTGGTTTTGTGTCTCAAAATATTTTTGAAATCTTTCCAACTTGGGGGAAGCTTGTCAATAATGACAGCAACTTGAAACTGATCATTTAAATCCATGCCCTCAGAAATTATCTCATGAGCAATTTGTTGCAGCTCATGGGATTGAGCTTCAACAGATTTGTCATCCGTCATTTGGTATTTCAAATAACGGCTGACTGCAAATTTCTTTGCTCCAGCTTCTTCAGTGTCATATTTTTTTCTGAAGGGCATCCCAAACCTTTTTTGCAGAATCACAGTTTGCATAATAGTCATAAAGACTGTCAGAGAGTCCATTCAAAATATAGTTTTTGCAAAGAAAATCATTTTCATTCCATATGTCAGACTCTCTGATTTGAGCAACAGTGGGATTTTCAGAAAGAGTAGGTTTTTCAGAAAGACAAACAGATTGCAATTTTTTCGTAGTTAAGAAAAACATCATTTTCATCCTCCACCGTTTAAAGTGAAGGCCCTCAAATTTAAAGGGTTTGTTGAGGTCATGGGTAACAGAGAGCATTGAAGATTCCATGGCAGATGTAAAAGCGTCTTAAAATTGTTGGTGCAGAAAGTAAAAGGAACAATTTTACCAATATCAGTAGCCTGTGACGTTTTTCTTGGGATGAGTCGCGGACTTAGTCGCTCTCTTTAAGACGCTTCGCGGCTCTGCCTTAGTTGTGCAAGCAGTTCGGATGAAGGCCATGACGTCCCCAGGATAAAGCAGCCCAGAAATCGCCTCTGTCTCAAAAATCCTTGCACGGAGGATGATCGGAAAACCCACACCCTTTCAGAAATTGTTGCTCAGAAACTTGTATATAGAAACTGTGTATAAAAATATTTCTGTAACACTTCTCTCTGTAAACTGTATGTTTTTTTATGTAAGCAGTTTGTGTATATATATAGAATATATTCTGAACGTTGCAAAAAATAACGTTGGGAAATTCTGAACTTTAGGAAAGTTAACGTTGCAGAACGTGGAGAGAACTGTGGGAACGTTGGAGAAAAAATCTGGAGACAAAAACGTTGAGGGGTTGGTGGGGAGACTTGGTCTCCAACTGTAATTAAACTCTTTATAATTAAAAAAATTTATTTTCCAAATAAACTTTGTATAAAAAGATATATAGGAGTAGGACCACATCCACATCCACATCCAAACCCAAACCCAAGCCCAAGCCCGAGCGGGGCGGCTGCGGCGCGCACCCGCGTGCGTGTGTGTGTTTTGTGGTAAACCCAATTGGGCCTAGGTCCTCCCCCTTCACAAAACTTGGTATCCCCAAGGGGCCCAACCCTTACTCCAATCTCCACTTATATATGTCCTTCCCACTTCCTCTAATTTTCCTATGTGGGACAAGCAAAATATCATTTGAGTTAGTTTGTGAATAAGACAAAACTCAAAACCAAATTTCAAAGTTTTTCCCTCAACCTTTCCCTCAAAATTTTAAAAATACACTTTTTTCAACAATCCCCCACTTGTATTTTAAAAATTGATTTAAGATCATTGAGCAACGTATCATAAGACTGTGCATAAGTAAAGGTGTTTTTCAACTTGAACCTTTACGTAGTGATAGTGCTTCCGATTATACTAGAGTAACCGTAGTTTTGAACTCTATCTCAGACAACATCACACACACAATCCTACTAGGGTGAAGTTCAAAAACCAGCACTTTACGGCCGTGTGCTTATATCCCAGTATAGCGAATGATCTAGAGAATTTGCCCAAAATTTCATAGGAAGCGGCCTCACTTCCACATTCGCCTAGGTGAGTCCAACAAGGATACTCCTGTAGCTAGGTATCCCACTCCAAATGGAGTTTAGATCTCATTAAGAGTTATAAATAGCTCAACCTTCTGTCCTTCAGGATGTCATGCTTCGTAGGGATGGACTTGGAGTGTTACCCCCATATATGTATTAGCATGATTCTATTCATATCACTTCATGACTTGTTATTACCCTTTGAACCTATTTCTTGGGATCTCCAGTCTATAGGTTGGGTTACTATCACAAGTGACTCAGCTATCTAAAGGCTTTAGTCCCATCCCTTTCGAGGTTTTACAAACCTTCTCTCGTGCTAGTCCTTTCGTCAAAGGATCAGCCAAGTTCTCCTCAGACCGTACATAATCCACTCTTACAGCTCCAGAAGAGAGAAACTCTCTAATAGTGCTGTGCTTGCGACGTATTTGTCGCTTCTTGCCGTTATAGTAACGGTTCTCAACTTTTGCAATAGCCGCGGTACTATCACAGTGGATTAGGACAGCTGGTATCGGTCTTTCCCATAAAGGGGTATCTGATAGCAGATTTCTCAGCCAACCTGCCTCCTCACTAGCTGTAGCTAGTGCTATCATCTCTGACTCCATAGTGGACTGAGCCAATATAGTCTGTTTCTTAGACTTCCATGAAACTGCGCCTCCAGCAATACAAAAAATGTATCCACTAGTGGCCTTGGAGTCATCTGATAGGGTATTCCAATCAGCATCGCTATATCCTTCAAGGACAGCGGGAAACTTCTGATAGTGTAATTTTAGGTTCATCGTCCTTTTTAGGTAACGCATGACCCTTTCAAAAGCATGCCAATGCTCTATACTAGGTCTACTAGTAAACCTACATAGTACTCCAACAACATAAGCTATATCTGGCCTAGTGCAATCAGTAGCATAACGGAGGCTACCAATGATGCTCGCATACTCAGTTTGTCTAACACTGTCACCAGTGTTCTTGAACAATTTTACACTAGGGTCATATGGAGTACATGCTGGTTTACAGTTAAAGTAATTGTATTTCTTTAGAATCTTCTCAATATAATGAGATTGATCTAAAGAAAGTCCCTTTTCGGATCTAGTAATATTAATTCCAAGAATTACACTAGCTTCTCCTAAATCTTTCATATTAAAGTTGGCACATAAGAAAGATTTAACTTCATTAATGACATGAATATTTGATCCAAAAATAAGTAAGTCATCCACATATAAACAAATAACAGTGCAAGTGTTGTTTTCAAATTTGTAATAAATACATTTGTCACTTTCATTTATTTTAAAACCATTTGAGATGACTAAACTATCAAATTTATCATGCCATTGTTTAGGAGCTTGTTTCAAACCATAAAGAGATTTATCTAATTTGCAAACTTTATTTTCTTGACCAAAAATAATAAAACCTTTAGGTTGGTCCATATAAATCTCTTCTTCTAATTCACCATTTAAAAAAGCTGTTTTAACATCCATTTGGTGCACTACTAAGTCATGAATAGCAGCTAAAGCAAGTAGTACACGAATAGAAGTAATTCTAGTGACAGGTGAATAAGTATAAAAGAAATCAATATTTTCTCTTTATCTATAACCCTTAGTTACAAGACGTGCCTTATATTTATCTATCGTGCCATCGGGTTTCAATTTCTTTTTAAGAATCCATTTGCAACCTATTGTCTTACAACCAGGTGGAAGATCTACTAAGTGCCAAGTTTTATTTGATTCCAATGATTCCATTTCATCATTTATGGCTTCTTGCCATAAATCAGCATCTATAGAAGTCAAAGCTTCTTGGAGGGTGTTAGGATCCTCCTCTAAGTTGTAAGTATAAAATTCGGTCCCAAAATCTTTCGCGATTCGGGCTCTTTTACTTTTTCTAGGCTCTAGTTCATATTCGTTTGGTTCTACTAATCTAGGCATATCATATGATGTTGAACCCCCACTATTTTTAAATTTAAAAGGAAATTTATTTTCGAAAAAATCAACATCACTAGATTCAATTATTTCATGATTCTTTAAGTCATAAAATCTGTAAGCCTTACTGTTAATAGCATAACCAATAAAAACACATTCATAAGCTCTACTAGCTAATTTGGACCTTTTAGGGTCTGGAATTCTAACATATGCCAAACAACCCCATGTTCTAAAATAATCCACATTTGGTTTTCTTCTTTTCCAAAATTCATAAGGGGAAATATTAGTTTTAGAGTTAGGAACTCTATTTAAAACTTGACAAACAGTTAATAATATTTCCCCCCACCAATGAGAAGCTGCCCCTGAATTTAATAAAATAGCAACTACTAATTCAGTAAAAGTTCTATTTTTTCTTTCAGCTTTTCCATTCATTTCAGGGGAATAAGGGGCAGTTTTTTCATGAATGATTCCATTAATTTTATATAAATCAATAAATTCATCAGAATCATATTCATGTCCTCTGTCACTACGAAATCTTTTAATTTTTCTATTAAATTGATTTTCAATCTCCTTTAGGAAAATTTTGAACATGTCAATGGCTTCACTTTTATTTTTCATAAGATAAACAAATGAATAATTTGAGCTATCATCAATAAAAGTAATAAAATACCTTTTTCCATTTCTAGTTAAAATTCCTTCGTATTCACAAATATCTGAATGAATTAAATCAAGAGGTTCAGATTCCCTAGTGACAGATTTATGTGGTGTTTTATTGATTTTAGCTTGGCTACAAAATTCACATTTTTCGAATTCATTTAAGGACAATTGTGGAATATATCCTAAACTACTCATATTTTTCACAAGCCTTTTATTCACATGACTTAATCTAGCATGCCAAATATTAAAAGAACACAACATGTAAGCAGAAGAAGAAACTTTATTAAAATCAACATTTAATTTAAACATGCCCTCAGTTGCATAACCCTTTCCAACAAACACTCCACTCTTAGTCAAAGTAAAAAGATCAGCCCCAATAGTTTGAGTAAATCCAGCCTTGTTGAGAAGATAACCTGAAACAAGATTTTTCCTCATTTCTGGAGTGTGCAAGACATCCTTCAAAATGACAGTCTTTCCAGAAGTAAACTTCAATTCAACCTCCCCAATACCAGCAACAGTAGTTGTAATACCCTGTATTTTGGTATATTAATAAGACCCGGTATTTCATTTCTATACTCGTATAAACTTTATCTTCCTTTTGATAAATTTTGATACCAATCGATTGACATTTCTTCCAATCGATTGACACTTTTCTAATACCAATCGATTGACATATTCCCAATCGATTGACACTTTTCTGATACCAATCGATTGATAAGTTATTCCCAATCGATTTACATTCAACCGACTAAAAGTGATTACGTGTCAACATTTCCAATCGATTGACATGATCCCAATCGATTGACATTGTTTCCAATCGATTGACTACAAATATCTGTTACCAATCGATTGACTGGTGTCTCAATCGATTGACATAACCTGAGAAATGTTTTCTTCTTTCCTTCAGCTTTAAACGCGTGGCACTCCCTTACCACTATATATATGTTTCATTTCATGGCCTTGGGGCTGTTTTTCAGACCTTGAGAGAGGGAGATACATACTCTTGTGAGATATATACATATATCTATCTATATCTCTATATCTATATACACACACACACTACCTTGGCAACTGGAAGAAAGAAGAAGAAAGAAGAAAGAAGGAGACAGAGAGGGAAGACAGAGAGAAAGAAGGCCAGAGAAGAAGAGAAAGAGAGAGAGAGTTTGAAGGTTTCAAAGCTTAAACACATCCAAACGCACCCTAGGTGAGTTTCTAACTCACTTGGTCTCTTTATATGAAGTTTATATAAGCTATTATGATGTTTAGATGGGTTACATGCATGTTGTGTACGTTTATATATGCTGTTTTTACAATCTGCTGGAGAAGACGTAGTACCAATCGATTGACATAATCTCAATCGATTGACATCAGTTGTATTCCAATCGATTGAATAGAATTTCAATCGATTGACACTTTTCAGATCCCAATCGATTGAATAGAATTTCAATCGATTGACACTTTTCAGATTCCAATCGATTGACATGATCCCAATCGATTGACATGATTTTGATACCAATCGATTGAACTTAGTTCCAATCGATTGACATGATCAGAACATGGATTCTTTTGCCTATTTATTATATAAGAGGTTTAGTTGTTCGATTCCTGAATTGGAATTTCATTATGCGATTATGGGTTAGACAGGAGTAATGTGACACCAAAGATTAATGGATAATGAATAAAAAGTAATATGAAGACATGGGTGACGTGTTGATTCTGATATGAGTTTGATATCCGATTTCTTTTAATCCGAGTAGTCAGGCCACATTGGGAGTTTGTCATGTGTCGATATAGAATGGAACGTAAGTAGGTTTGGTAAGTTCTGGGAATGGTACGTGGATGGACGTTCGGTCATGATATGCTCTTAAAAGCGGTGAGCTGTGCATATGCTCTTAAAAGCGGTGAGCTGGACCAAATAGTCCTAAGATAGACTGGATGATCTATGATATGCTCTTAAAAGCGGTGAACCGGACCATGGTTCTTAAAAGCGGTGAGCTGGGATCACTAGTAGATGACGTTGAGTCGTGGCAATAAGATTGATATGCCTTGTTCGAAACGTTATATCCCTGAAATGCGGTGAACAGGACCATTGTTCTTAAAAGCTGGGGACAGACTGACGTGGAGTCCATGACATGCGGTGAGCTGTTCATATGCTCTTAAAAGCGATGGACAGAATAAGGGTGTATCCCTAGAGTTAAACGATTGAGTCTGTTCATGAAAGATCAGAATATGTTGAGTTCAGTATTCGAGTAACAAGACGTTAAGGGTCGGTTTACAAGAATGAATAGAGAAACAAGATATGGTTATAATAGAATGTTAACTCGTGTTTTCATAAACTTGTGTTTACTTCAGATAACTGGTACCTCGTTAGTTTGTGCTCACTCAGCTCTCAGTAAGCTGACGGCCTTTTTATTGCCTGGACATTCCCCGTCCAGAATATCCTGCCCCTTATTCTGCAGGTAAGGACCAGTACACTGATGACTATTATCCAGAGGAGGGCCCCACCGATGACGGTTACGCCAGGGAGAATTATCCTTATGCCAGTTGAAGACTGAAGATGTTATAATTAGATTTAATTTCAGTTGTTCTGTTAAACCTTTTGTAAACGGGTACTTGGGCATTTGTTGTCTTCAGACCTGTTGTGATCCTGTGGACCATACTCTGATAGTTTGTAATAGTTAGCACTGTGTGCTATTCTCAGTTGATTACTGTTGCTTGTCTTTTTGAACTAGTACTGTGTGGTGTGGATTATTAGTGACTTTCACCTGTCATTCCTTATGGACCCATAAAGGAAATTTATTTTTCTCTATTTATGCTGCTCCGGGGCGTGACAGGATTTTTTGGTATCAGAGCCTGAGTTTGGTACTCTAGGTTGTGATACTGTCGTTCACCGATCATTCCACACCATCTGGTCCTAGTATGTTAAGATTCTTTGAGATGAGATATGAGTATAAGATAAGTTCGTCTTCCTGACGATAGATAGTTTCCTTTGCAGGATAGCATGGATCCGGAGTTTCACCTGTTTGTTACCGATGCTTATGGAGGACATATTATCCATGGAGATACCGTGGAGCCAGCTGACCCAGAGTTTTATCGTGAGCGTGTGTGCCAGATAGCTAGTCGACATTTAGAGGAGGACATGTGGAGAGCACTTTATGTGACCAGGAGTACTCACCCGACCCAGACGCGCATGGATGCTTACCACTTAGCGAGAGTTGGCAGAGACATTTGCCAGGAGATGTTACGACTAGTTTTGAGTAAGCCAGAGATGGATGAGATTGAGTTGAGAGCTATTGTAGCCGGTCCACCAGAGCCCGTAGTTGCACCAGCAGCAGCTCCAGCAGCCCCACCATCACCAGTACCCGTCCCAGAGCCAGAGCTAGAGCCTGAGGATGAGTATCCCGATGAGGACATGGACGGAGATGGAGAGGAGGAGCCGATAGATGACGAGGACCCAGTAGAGGATGAGCATGCAGACGATGCAGATGATGATGAACCTGAGGATGACCCCGAGGAACCAGAGTTTGAGCCAGAGGATCCAGTGCCAGACCCAGAGGCTATTGAGGCAGACGTAGTAGTAGATGAGGAGGATGACCCCGAGGAGATAGTTGTGCCAGAGGTACCCGTTGTGCTTCAGATACCAGCTGGACCGATTATGCATATGGCAGCCATGGCCGATATGGCAGTAGGATGGATAGCTCAGATGATAGCACAGCCAGCAGATTTTGTTATGGGAGAGGTGGCTATAGCAGGAGCTCTTGACATAGCTGATGGATTTGCTGCAGTAGCTGTTGATGTCGCTAACCAGGCGATAGCAGACGTGATGGAGGACGATGATGCAGAGATGATAGAGGATTGGGATATAGGGGTAGTAGTTGGAGATCTTGTCGCACCAGTTGAGGATGCTCCACTCGAAGAGATGGATATGGACCCAGAGGACGAGGCACCACCAGCAGGATCAGATGCTGACGACTTTTGAGTCAGGACCTGCAGGGCTTAGTTTTGTTAGTTTTACCAGGACATGTTGTCCACTAGATTTTTGGGAGCTTGAGAGATAGCTATTGACCATAGCTTTGTATAGTATTAGCTGACTTTAGTTGTTGTAACTCTTGTCCCATATGGTACACAGTTTGACTAGTGTGTACTATACGGTACATCTTTTGATCTATATATGCGAGCAATACTTTTGGTTATTGCGTTGTGCTGTGTTGTTTAGTAGAATTGTTAGTCTAGCTGTTTCTTATTCTATCTTGAGTTCGTTTCTACGTGAAGACTTTCAGCTGATCAATATGTCGTTTGTAGGCGATACTCGTTATCATCATGGTAGGACCCTTGAGAAATCACCAAGCACGTAATGGAGCACCTATACCGGAAGGGATGGATCCAACGGGAATTTTTTGAAGCATTTATGCAGAGGATGGAGCATGTGGGGGATACATATAATCACTCTACCCACCAGAGACCTTTTGCACCCCCGCCACCAAGACAGACTGGAGATAAGTTGTTAGCAAATTTTCGTGGGTTACGTCCAGAGAAGTTCGATGGACTAACAGAACCATGGAAAGCGGAACAATGGATAAGAGAGATGGAGTTAATATTTGAAGCATTGGAATGCAGCGAACAAGAGAAACGTCGCCTTGCTACGTTTCAGCTCACTTATGCCGCCGCAGATTGGTGGGAAGCTGAGCAAGCCACTATTGGGATCGATGCCGCTAGAGCTATGTCGTGGGAGACATTCAAAGGCAGATTTTTGGAGAAGTATTTTCCAGAAGATGAGAGAGATCAACAGGAAAGGAACTTTCTCAATTTGATCCAAGGAGGATGGAATGTACGGGAATATACAACACAGTTCGAGCGTCTATCCAGATTTGCTCAGCATATGATAGACACGCCACAGAAGAAGGTGAAGAGATTTCACCAAGGACTGAACCCCCACCTCAGACATATGATGGTTGGTCATCTGAACCAGTCGTATGAGGAAATTGTTAGATTTGCTACAGGATTAGAAAAGGATGCTAATTCAGTACAGCAATCACAGACAAATCGACCTCAGTTGTCACGAGGGTTTCAACAGAGGAATTTCCATAATCGACCACCGAGAAATACCCAAGGATGGAGACCTCAGGAAAATTTTCAAGGAAACAAGAGAACCTGGGAAGAAACCAGGAAACCGCAGCAGAGTTATAAACGACCTCAACAATATCGCCAGCAGGGGTCACAGCCACAGGCATTACTAACAGCCCCACCCAGCAATAGTGGAGGATGTTTTAACTGTGGAAAGCCAGGACATATTGCAAGGAACTGCACTACCCATAGATCTAATCGCAGGCCGGATATTGTCTGCCGCAACTGCAACAAACCAGGACACTTGAGTAAGGATTGTCGTGCGCCACAAGGAGGATACTACGGAGCACCAGTACAAGGAATTCAAGGACCTCCTGATCAGACGAGAATGAATGCTATTATTCCGGAAGAAGCAGGCTTTAATGCTGATGAGCAGCAACATTTGGAAGGTACACTTGTACTTTTTCATAGTCCAGTTAAAGCTTTATTTGATACTGGAGCCGCACGTTCTTTTATTGCTGTTAAGATTGTGCGTCAGTTGGGTTTAGAACCCCAGACACTTGAGTCAACACTGAATGCTGTGTCACCATTAGGAGTGACAGTTAAGTTGAGTAAAGTGTGTACAGATTGCCCTTTGACTTTGGGAGATAGGAATCTGCCAGCAGACTTAGTCGTTCTGTCGATGTCAGAATTCGATGTTATCCTAGGGATGGATTGGTTAACTAAGTACAATGCCAATCTGGATTGCCCTACTAGAACGATTGTATTTCCAATACGAGGAAAGCCGACGATCAGATTTCATTGTCAACCGACAAGCGACCTGTTTCTTACGAGTAGTTTGGCTACGATCATTAGTACAAGTACGGAGCTTACGATGGATCAAATTCCTATTGTACGAGACTTTCAGGATGTATTTCAGGATATTAAAGGACTTCCACCAAAAAGAGAAATAGACTTCTGTATGGAATTAGTACCTGGTACATTGCCTATTTCTAAGACTCCATATAGGATGGCACCAACTGAGATGTTAGAACTGAAGAAGCAAGTTCAAGAGCTTGAAGACCTAGGATTTGTTCGTCCGAGTACGTCACCTTGGGGAGCACCAGTTCTGTTTGTGAAGAAGAAGGACGGAACACTTCGACTCTGTATAGACTACAGGGAGTTGAACAAGGTTACGATTAAGAATAGATATCCGTTACCTCGGATAGATGATCTATTCGACCAGTTACAAGGATCAAGGATCTTTTCTAAAATCGATCTGCGTTCAGGATACCACCAATTGTTAGTTCGACCAGAGGATGTATCGAAGACTGCATTCAGGACAAGATACGGGCATTACGAGTTTTTAGTTATGCCTTTCGGATTGACAAATGCGCCAGCAGTATTTATGGACTTGATGAATAGAGTATTCAGACTATATCTGGATAAATTCATTATAGTGTTCATTGATGACATACTGATCTACTCAAAGACAGAAGAGGATCACAAGGAGCATTTACAGGTTGCTTTGCAGACACTTCGAGATAGTAAGTTGTATGCAAAGTTCAGCAAGTGTGAGTTTTGGCTACAGGAAGTCAAATTCTTGGGACACGTTATATCTCAGGACGGTATTTCGGTAGACTCATCTAAGATTGATGCAGTCTTAAGCTGGAACAGACCGACGAATGCAACCGAAGTCAGAAGTTTTCTGGGTTTAGCAGGATATTACAGAAGATTCGTAGAAGGATTTTCCAAGATAGCAGGACCCTTGACGAATTTAACAAGGAAGGAGACGAAGTATGAATGGACAGACAAGCATGAGGGTGCATTTCAGGAGTTAAAAGAAAGATTGACTTCTGCACCAGTACTTGCATTACCTAAGAGTGGAGAAAAGTATGTGATCTACAGTGACGCATCGTACCAAGGACTTGGATGTGTGCTTATGCAAGATGGGAATGTTATCGCATATGGATCAAGACAATTGAAGGTACACGAGAAGAATTATCCGACGCATGATCTGGAATTAGCAGCAATAGTGTTTGCATTGAAAATTTGGAGACACTATCTCTATGGAGAAAAGTTTGACTTATTTTCCGATCATAAGAGTCTGAAGTTTTTGTTCTCTCAAAAGGAGTTGAATATGCGACAGCGGAGATGGATGGAGTTACTCAAAGACTATGATTTTTCTTTGCAATACCATCCCGGCAAAGCAAACGTAGTAGCAGATGCTTTGAGCCGTAAACCTCGATTAGTGATCGCTGCATTACTAATTAGAGAATGGAGAGCATTGGAAGAAATTGCTGAATTTGATCTTCAGCCAGTGGAACCAATGAAAGGACAACATTTTGGATGTCTTATGGTACAACCGACTTTAATCAGTCGTATCATAGAGGCTCAACAGACAACAGAAGATTTGAAGTTATGGTTTGCCAAGATGTCAGCCAAGGAACCAGAAGTCTGGAGTATAAGTACAGACGGAGCCTTACGATGTAAAGGTAGACTCTGTGTACCTGATGAAGGAAGTCTTCGAAAAGACATATTGGATGAAGCTCATAAGTCACGAATGACTATTCATCCCGGAAGTACAAAGATGTACAAGGATCTGAAGAGAAATTTTTGGTGGGAAGGAATGAAGAGAGACGTGGCAGAGTATGTTTCTCAGTGTCTTACTTGTAAACAAGTAAAGGCAGAACATCAGAAACCACCTGGATTGCTACAGCCGTTACCTATTCCTCAATGGAAATGGGAACACATAACCATGGATTTTGTGGTAGGATTGCCGAAGTCACAGCAGAATCACGATGCTATATGGGTAATCGTGGATCGACTTACTAAGACGGCACATTTTATTGCCTATAGCATGACATACTCAGTAGAACGTTTGAGCCGAATGTATCTACAACACGTTGTACGATTACATGGAGTGCCTGTATCTATTGTGTCAGACCGAGATTCGCGCTTTACTGCAGAATTCTGGAAGAGTCTCCAGACAGCAATGGGAACGACATTGAACTTGAGTTCAGCTTTTCATCCGCAGACAGATGGACAGACGGAACGAGTTAATCAAGTGATGGAAGATATGTTACGAGCTTGTGTCATTGATTTTGAAAGTACTTGGGAGATACACTTACCTTTGATTGAGTTCGCCTATAATAATAGTTATCATTCGAGTATAGATATGGCGCCATTTGAAGCTTTGTACGGAAGACCTTGCCGATCGCCGCTATGTTGGACCGAAGTCGGAGATAGTCAACTTCTTGGGCCAGAGATGGTACGGGAAACCAGTGAAAAGATTCAAGTCGTACGTGAGAAGATGAAGACAGCCCAGACCAGATACAAGAGTTATGCTGACAAGCGACGCAAAGACTTGGAGTTTGCCATTGGAAATCACGTATTACTCAAGGTTTCACCTGTTCGAGGAATCGTCAGATTTGGTCAGAAGAGGGGCAAGTTATCGCCACGATTCATCGGACCATTCGAGATTCTGGAGCGTGTTGGAAAAGTTGCTTATCGCCTTGCGTTGCCACCAAAGATGTCAGGAGTGCACAACGTTTTTCACATCAGTATGCTGAGGAAGTGTGTTCACAACCCAGCGCACGAGATCAACTTTGAGGATATCGAAGTCAACAGCGACGTTACGTTCAATGAAGGACCTGTTCGCATTCTAGATCGAGGAATCAAGAAACTCAGGAACAAAGAGATTCCGTTAGTCAAGATTCAGTGGAAACATCATGATGAAGGAGAAGCTTCGTGGGAGCTAGAGTCAGAGATGCGCGAGAAGTTTCCATTTTTGTTTTAGACCTTGTTGCTTTTAGATTTCGAGGACGAAATCTTTTGTTGAGTGGTGGATGATGTAATACCCTGTATTTTGGTATATTAATAAGACCCGGTATTTCATTTCTATACTCGTATAAACTTTATCTTCCTTTTGATAAATTTTGATACCAATCGATTGACATTTCTTCCAATCGATTGACACTTTTCTAATACCAATCGATTGACATATTCCCAATCGATTGACACTTTTCTGATACCAATCGATTGATAAGTTATTCCCAATCGATTTACATTCAACCGACTAAAAGTGATTACGTGTCAACATTTCCAATCGATTGACATGATCCCAATCGATTGACATTGTTTCCAATCGATTGACTACAAATATCTGTTACCAATCGATTGACTGGTGTCTCAATCGATTGACATAACCTGAGAAATGTTTTCTTCTTTCCTTCAGCTTTAAACGCGTGGCACTCCCTTACCACTATATATATGTTTCATTTCATGGCCTTGGGGCTGTTTTTCAGACCTTGAGAGAGGGAGATACATACTCTTGTGAGATATATACATATATCTATCTATATCTCTATATCTATATACACACACACACTACCTTGGCAACTGGAAGAAAGAAGAAGAAAGAAGAAAGAAGGAGACAGAGAGGGAAGACAGAGAGAAAGAAGGCCAGAGAAGAAGAGAAAGAGAGAGAGAGTTTGAAGGTTTCAAAGCTTAAACACATCCAAACGCACCCTAGGTGAGTTTCTAACTCACTTGGTCTCTTTATATGAAGTTTATATAAGCTATTATGATGTTTAGATGGGTTACATGCATGTTGTGTACGTTTATATATGCTGTTTTTACAATCTGCTGGAGAAGACGTAGTACCAATCGATTGACATAATCTCAATCGATTGACATCAGTTGTATTCCAATCGATTGAATAGAATTTCAATCGATTGACACTTTTCAGATCCCAATCGATTGAATAGAATTTCAATCGATTGACACTTTTCAGATTCCAATCGATTGACATGATCCCAATCGATTGACATGATTTTGATACCAATCGATTGAACTTAGTTCCAATCGATTGACATGATCAGAACATGGATTCTTTTGCCTATTTATTATATAAGAGGTTTAGTTGTTCGATTCCTGAATTGGAATTTCATTATGCGATTATGGGTTAGACAGGAGTAATGTGACACCAAAGATTAATGGATAATGAATAAAAAGTAATATGAAGACATGGGTGACGTGTTGATTCTGATATGAGTTTGATATCCGATTTCTTTTAATCCGAGTAGTCAGGCCACATTGGGAGTTTGTCATGTGTCGATATAGAATGGAACGTAAGTAGGTTTGGTAAGTTCTGGGAATGGTACGTGGATGGACGTTCGGTCATGATATGCTCTTAAAAGCGGTGAGCTGTGCATATGCTCTTAAAAGCGGTGAGCTGGACCAAATAGTCCTAAGATAGACTGGATGATCTATGATATGCTCTTAAAAGCGGTGAACCGGACCATGGTTCTTAAAAGCGGTGAGCTGGGATCACTAGTAGATGACGTTGAGTCGTGGCAATAAGATTGATATGCCTTGTTCGAAACGTTATATCCCTGAAATGCGGTGAACAGGACCATTGTTCTTAAAAGCTGGGGACAGACTGACGTGGAGTCCATGACATGCGGTGAGCTGTTCATATGCTCTTAAAAGCGATGGACAGAATAAGGGTGTATCCCTAGAGTTAAACGATTGAGTCTGTTCATGAAAGATCAGAATATGTTGAGTTCAGTATTCGAGTAACAAGACGTTAAGGGTCGGTTTACAAGAATGAATAGAGAAACAAGATATGGTTATAATAGAATGTTAACTCGTGTTTTCATAAACTTGTGTTTACTTCAGATAACTGGTACCTCGTTAGTTTGTGCTCACTCAGCTCTCAGTAAGCTGACGGCCTTTTTATTGCCTGGACATTCCCCGTCCAGAATATCCTGCCCCTTATTCTGCAGGTAAGGACCAGTACACTGATGACTATTATCCAGAGGAGGGCCCCACCGATGACGGTTACGCCAGGGAGAATTATCCTTATGCCAGTTGAAGACTGAAGATGTTATAATTAGATTTAATTTCAGTTGTTCTGTTAAACCTTTTGTAAACGGGTACTTGGGCATTTGTTGTCTTCAGACCTGTTGTGATCCTGTGGACCATACTCTGATAGTTTGTAATAGTTAGCACTGTGTGCTATTCTCAGTTGATTACTGTTGCTTGTCTTTTTGAACTAGTACTGTGTGGTGTGGATTATTAGTGACTTTCACCTGTCATTCCTTATGGACCCATAAAGGAAATTTATTTTTCTCTATTTATGCTGCTCCGGGGCGTGACAGTAGTGGTGTGGGAATCACCCAACAGCACTTTCTTGTCCTTAGCTTCAGAATAGGATTTGAACATGTCACGGTCATAGCAAACATGGCGAGAGGCGCCAGTGTCTACCCACCACCCCTCGGATCCACCAACAATATTGACCTCGGAAATCATAGCAACGAGCTGCTCTTCGGCAAGATTTGCTTGGGGAGCAACTCGTCGTTGATTCCTACAGTTTCGAGCCATATGACCTGGTTTACCACAATTGTAGCAAACAAACAGTCCAGCTTCATTTATTCCTGAGGGGGGTATGTTCCTATTCTGATTTGGCTTCGGATTCTGATTCTTGTTGTTGTTGCGGTTCTTGTTCTGATTTCGATTTTGAAACTTCATGATTTTTGCAGGTGGTTTCAGAACAACAGAGGCTTTGTTTTTAGAAAAATTTTGAGGTTTCTTGTTGTTGGAAACAACAAGAACCTGTTCTTTCAAATCTTGTTTTCTTGCCTCCTCCTCAATTCGAAGGCGAGTTATCAAACTTTCCAATGAAAATTCTTTGGTTTTGTGTCTCAAAATATTTTTGAAATCTTTCCAACTTGGGGGAAGCTTGTCAATAATGACAGCAACTTGAAACTGATCATTTAAATCCATGCCCTCAGATTTTATCTCATGAGCAATTTGTTGCAGCTCATGGGATTGAGCTTCAACAGATTTGTCATCCGTCATTTGGTATTTCAAATAACGGCTGACTGCAAATTTCTTTGCTCCAGCTTCTTCAGTGTCATATTTTTTCTGAAGGGCATCCCAAACCTTTTTTGCAGAATCACAGTTTGCATAATAGTCATAAAGACTGTCAGAGAGTCCATTCAAAATATAGTTTTTGCAAAGAAAATCATTTTCATTCCATATGTCAGACTCTCTGATTTGAGCAACAGTGGGATTTTCAGAAAGAGTGGGTTTTTCAGAAAGACAAACAGATTGCAATTTTTTCGTAGTTAAGAAAAATATCATTTTCATCCTCCACCGTTTAAAGTGAAGGCCCTCAAATTTAAAGGGTTTGTTGAGGTCATGGGTAACAGAGAGCATTGAAGATTCCATGGCAGATGTAAAAGCGTCTTAAAATTGTTGGTGCAGAAAGTAAAAGGAACAATTTTACCAATATCAGTAGCTTGTGACGTTTTTCTTGGGATGAGTCGCGGACTTAGTCTCTCTCTCTTTAAGACGCTTCGCGGCTCTGCCCAAGTTGTGCAAGCAGTTCAGATGAAGGCCACGACGTCCCCAGGATAAAGCAGCCCAGAAATCGCCTCTGTCTCGAAAATCCTTGCACGGAGGATGATTGGAAAACCCACACCCTTTCAGAAATTGTTGCTCAGAAACTTGTATATAGAAACTGTGTATAAAAATATTTCTGTAACACTTCTCTCTGTAAACTGTATGTTTTTTTTTTTTCTGTAAGCAGTTTGTGTATATATAGAATATATTCTGAACGTTGCAAAAAATAACGTTGGGAAATTCTGAACGTTGGGAAAGTTAACGTTGCAGAACGTGGAGAGAACTGTGGGAACGTCGGAGAAAAAATCTGCAGACAAAAACGTGGAGGGGTTGGTGGGGAGACTTGGTCTCCAACTGTAATTAAACTCTTTATAATTAAAAAAAATTATTTTCCAAATAAACTTTGTATAAAAAGATATATAGGAGTAGGACCACATCCAAACCCAAACCCAAGCCCGAGCGGGGCGGCGGCGGCGCGCGCGCGCGCGTGTGTGTGTTTTGTGGTAAACCCAATTGGGCCTAGGTCCTCCCCTTTCACAAAACTTGGTACCCCCAAGGGGCTCAACCCTTACTCCAATCTCCACTTATATATGTCCTTCCCACTTCCTCTAATTTTCCTATGTGGGACAAGCAAAATATCATTTGAGTTAGTTTGTGAATAAGACAAAACTCAAAACCAAATTTCAAAATTTTTCCCTCAACCTTTTCCTCCAAATTTTAAAAATACACTTTTTTCAACAGGTTACCATCAATTTTGCATCCACCATCAGTCGGGCTGCCTCATTATACCGATTTAGCCAAACATATCCTCATCACCCAGAGCTATTATCATAACCTTGATTTGCAACAGTGTGGCGTGCCACCACTCAATTGGCCTAAGCTTAATTTGGTTTTAGCTGGCCGGCTCTGCATGGTTCGGGCTAGACCAGTTGGTTGGCCATACAATCCAGGCTGTTAATTGCCTATTACACTTTCATTTGGTATGGACCTTGACTCCATGAAGATTCAATGTGGTGGGCCATCTCGATGTTGCCCATACATCAATTCAGCCACTTTGATGTGCCAGCCACTTTACAATTCGGTAAATATGCATCGGACTAAAATTTGCCTTCTACTTTTTATCATAATCGGGGCGTCAGTGGCTATTTTGGTTGGACATTTAGTTCGGTCAATTCAACAGATGATGTGGTGGATCTATTTTTTTTGGAAAATTACCATCCCTGCGAACTTTCTAGAGATGTAATAATATTTGTATATTGTGAAAAGTTTAAGATCTTATCAGATTTTTAAATTAAGATTATCACAAGGGGAAGATAATATTCTTAATATTATCATCATATTTTGGAAAAAATAAAAATATCTCAAGATATTATCAATTATGAAAGTATATCTCTTGTTTGCTTGCGAAGAAAGCTATATTGGGACTATATACGAACTACATTCATGATTTTAAAATATGGAAGTTTTTATCAGACTGGTGGAGATAAATTTGGAATTTTACTAGATAATTTTTATCAAATTATTTTCCTTATCTCTATCATCCATGGTCGTTATAAATACACAGGTTGACCAAAGCTGTCAAATCACTCTGTGTCACATTCGAAACCCGCATTCAAAAAAAACATTCAATATGCACTCTTAGTTTTTTTAGGCAAATAAAAGCTTCCCATTTATTTTCTTTGGCTTTCTTAGCTTTCAATTACTTTCTTTGTAATTTTTTTCATCAATAAAATAAAAGTCACCCTTTTTATTTAATTTCCTTCATTGCTTTTTCATCGCTTCTAGACTTGCATGCTTCAATACTGCCTAGGGACCTAAAAGGATGATACTTTCTTACTCGTTTTGCACAATCTCTGATTAGAAGTTTGATACGGTTTTCATGCATCACTCGCAATTAGATAAAAAAAAAAAAAAATTTGTTTTTGCACATTTGGGCTTTCATACAAAGGTCCTGATACTTCTGCAAAAATCATAACAAACAGTAAGAGAATGAATTAGGGGGAGACTAGAAATTTGGAATAATGATCTTCAGTGTTTGTCGCGCGTAGTTGGTACGTTGAACGAATATGTATGAGTTAATGCGTATAAAATGGAGAAAAACACATAATGTGGGTTAAGAATAGCATCATATAAGATTATGAGTATAACACAAAAAGGAAATATTAAAGCTTAATGGAAGTACCTTTTAAGGTAATCCAGCCCCAAGAGCTTGTGGTGTTTGAATTTTTTTTCCTACATGTGAATATTTAGCCCAAATGTAGTTGAGTACATTCTAAAATTTGAGAAATATTTTATTATATGTAATATTTTAGCCCAAATGTAGTCTAGCCCATCCTAATAATAATTGTCTATGTGATATTTTAGCCCAAGCCCACCTTAGTATTTGATACCAAACCTAATTATATGCATTATTATTTCAGCCCAACCTAATTTAGTGTTTTAAATTCAAATTATAGTCAAACTCACCTAATATTTGACACCATACATAATAGCATATGTGATATCTCCAAGACCACCTAATACTTGACACCAAATCTTATTATGTCTATTCTCATTTTAGCCTAATCCAATTAAGTGTTCCAAACCCAGTTTGAGATCATACATCGTTGAATAGTTTATATTTATCTCTCCTTATCTATTTATCTCACCATCTTTTCTGATCTCATTAATAATTACCAAATATATAGAAATATACCGAAAAAAAAAAAAAAAAATCCTAACTCCACCCTTGCTTACATGACCGACCAATTTTCAAAGAACTCAATTAGGTATGAGCTTCCTTGCATTAACCTATATCAAGTGGCTTTCATGTACCATGTGTGAATTCTGTTTCTGAGTTGGACACACTCCTTTCTGGGATTGGCTTGACAATACTTCCCTATATGGGTAGAAAAAAATTGTTACAACAGTTATTTTGCTCAAAAACTAATATGAGGTCATTATTCAAGCACATGCTGTCAGTCTTAAAATGTATTCACATAAGCCATAAGCGCTATACTTGTGTGAATTATTGTGGTGATTCCAATGAATGGGTATCAGATTGTATTGAATATTTTAATTACACTCCTATATGGGAGACAGTGGCTGATTGAATTTCACCAGCGATGGGTGGTTTTCTAAGAAATGAGAATGTAAAAGGGATAAAATTTTAAGGTTCAATCTGAAGATATTATAGAAAACTCTTAACTAGTAGATTATAGAGGTTGCAACTTGCAACTATGTAACCAAGTCTCTTGTGGTCGAGTGGTAATCTTCTTGGGTGTACTACCCAAGAGGTTTAGTGTTCGAGTCATGGGGAGCGTGGCCACTTGAGTGTTCACCCGGCGCCTCCAGGCCTCGGGGGATTAGTCGAGGTGCGCGCAAGCTGGCCCGGACACCCCCGATTACCAAAAAAAAAAAACACTTGCAACTATGTTATTTCCCGAAAAAAAACTTGCAACTATGTCTATAATTGTTCATAATTCTCATTTTCCAGTAACTTGCATGTTGGAATTTTAAATTAGTTTTGAAGAGGTCATATTTAGCATTCATCATGTTTCTAACATTTGCAGACACCATCCTTCCCTCGCGTGTTCACAAATCATGCTACTACGATAGTGCGGCCTTTTAGTTTAGTGGTCATTAAAATGAGCAATTATTCCATGTGATCGTCACACCACGTGACAGCCACTATGATGGATCCACAAAATACTTAAACCGCAGTAGAAGTCATGCATTACAAGTTCTCCATTAAAAGAGATTCTTACACAGCCATACCATTTACATGCAGTTTCAAATAGGGCTAAAATTATTGACTTTTAAATTGTCACTTTAACCCTTATATATAATTCGTGACTCTTGATCAGGTAAATATTCATTTCCAAATATTAGAATGAACTCAGAATTGCACTAGGTTTAGCAGTGACTAGTAGTCAGTAGACTACTAGTTTGATAAAGGAAGACAATGTGATTTCATAAACAAAAGGTATTTTTCTGTAATTGTTAGAACCTCTTCCTTTTTTTTTTTTTTTTTGGTATAAATTTTTTTTATATGACAAATCTATTTGACTACTAATGAAAAAGAGTTGATAAAACCTCAACAACAGTTAGAATTCTTCATTTTCATTTTCTCTCTTGTTGCAAGTTAGTTACTGGGAATTTGCCACATAACTTTGACTTAATAACCTAAACTTGAAGTTTATTAAGATGGCATCAGCATAAGTTTCTCGCTTTGCCATGGAATTTATATATAAGCACATCATCTTGAAACATGTGTACACAATTGGGTAATTGGTTTCCAGAAAGTACGTATATGCTAATTGATCGAGTTCTGTTCTCGTTTACAAATTAATGATCATTCATGATTTAATTATATATACTTAAGTTCAAAACTATAGGATCCTTTCACGTTGTGTGCATTATATAGAATCTATCTTGTTAATGCTAGCTAATGCGTGATTTTAAACTTTTCGTTTATACGTACGTTGGGTTGAGCATGAGGATACTGAGGAAAGACAAACGGCAATCCACTGAGAGCGCTCTCCGGCCAAATGTTTTGCGTGGGAAATGGGGATCTCATCATCTTCAGTTTCATTTAAGTAGACACTTTCTCACTGCTTACAGTGGTGAGGGAAGATTGCTAAAAAGGGGCGGGGGAACGTTGTATTGCTGTTATTTTGATTTTGGTCCAATTAATAAATATAATTAATGGTTGAACGTACTTCGATTTCGGTCATTTAACCCAGTTTTCTTCTGGGCTTTCATAGTTGGCAGTAACTTAGTGCCACAAATTGTTTACAATGAAATCAATGTTACAAAATTGGCAGTTAAGTGTCACAATTGTGCAACTTATTTTGGCCATAGACTAAAACATGCAACTTGGTTGTACTTGTAGAGAAGCCTCTCCCACAAACTCAATGCATTATTTTCTTGTCGAAGTTGAGATTATCTATTTATTTATTTTTAATTTTCACGGAAAATAGGTGAGTTATCATAATAGAGTTTTCAGACTTATCACAAAAATATAGACTGTATGGTCTTTTGAAGTACAATGTCGGCACTAAGCATCTCCTAATCGATAAGACATTTCTAACGTGGCATGTACGTCAAAGTGGTAATATTTGATTGTTTCATATCTTCGATCCATATGTCAAAATTTTATATGGCATCTGACATTCTGTTTTAGCTAAAAAATAATTATGTAATTGGGTGTGTAAGGAGCTTTGTACGAATAACTAAAACGATCCTTAGGCATTGCTTGTTACATATTACGCGATTGTTGGGAAATAAAGATGATGCTTCTCTTAAGATTCAACCACTCTGATACGAGTAATTTAGTTGAGTGATGAAACAAATAAAGCACAAGACATTAAATTAAAGAAGCTAGATGGATGAAACCAGATTGCTTTTGGATAGTAAACATTAGAATGCTAACATTGAAGGAACAAAAAGTAACACTGCTATACTTAATTACATGGAATCAAAGAATACATGAAAAGAAAAGAAAACAAACAAGGCAATGTTTGTGTACGGCTGAAAGAAACAAAGTAGATTATGAACAAACACTAGGTGGAGAAAGCATGAGCAAACAGTAAGGGACTGTATATAGCTGCAGAGCCTGTGACTATGTGTGAGCCTCTTTCTTATGTCGCTTGGCATTGTGTATAAATAATAGAGGTGCTGAAAATAACTCCCCCACTAAGTTGGCTACTTCCCAAGTTGGCCACTTTTAAATGGATATAACCACCAACTTTTGATAACCTCCCACTTGCATAAAATATAACCAGTCACAATATAAAAATATAATTTTATATTTAGGGTGTAAACATATCCTTATTCGTACGAGTAAAAAATGGCATACCAAAAGTTGCCATGCCATTTGTACTTTTTCTATTAAAAAATTATTACATTGATTTGTTAAGCCAATCACTTAATTTGTTAAATGAGTAAAACATATTAAAAAAACTATAAAATACTAGTAATAAATTTGACATAGTGGTAGCATTTATCTCCAACCGAAATGCAAATTCTAAATATGTCAAATTGTCACATAAGCCCTCAAATTTATTTGATATACCAAAATTTAGTAAAAGTGCCCAAATTTTGTAAAATATTTTGGGTTGTATGGTGCTAAAAAAAAACCCCTCTTGGTGGTACCACAATACCTTCAGGGGGTGCATGGTTCGATTTAGTCTTAGTAGCACCAGTAGTCCACGGGTAATGGTATGTGCATATAAAATGTGCACATGAAGATTTGGGCTATTCATTTCGGTGGAGCTCGTGCCTGTATACATGAGAGCCACTGAATTGAATGACCCAAATCTTTATGTGCATACTTTATGTACACATTTTATGTGCACCAATCACTACTCATAGTCCACATTGGAAAGAAAACTGTGAAAAAAAAAGGATTAATAATTTTAATCTCCCATATGAAATTCGTCTGCCTACATTTATTCTACCACAGAAAACCAGATTTTTTTCCCCCTAGCTCAAGAGTTTCATTGAAGCAGAGCATTACTCTCAAGAAGTTCTTTCACAAATTTTGTATTTTAAATGATTCCTAAATACGTGTTGTAATGGGCCTAGTGGATTATGATTGGAAGATGCTGAAGTGGTACCACTATTATTGAAGGTGGTCCCACTACCATATAGGGGTGCAACTAGGACGGGACTCAAAGGGTTTTGGTGCTGCCCAAGCCCGAGCATGAATTCAAATAGTTTGCCCAAGCTCGAGCCCGACATAAACTCGAACTTTTCAACCCGAGCCCGAATTGCAATTTTTTTTTTTGGTACAAACGATTTTTAGTATTAAACAACAATATGCAATGTATCAAATCTATTTTTTTTTTTTGTTTTAGATTTGGGAAAAAACATTCATCTATAAATTTAGTGCTTGAAAAATATCTAATAGTGTATTCTTATGACTAAAAAATACTATAATATAATGTCAAAAATAATACATAAATAGAATTTGGACTCGGGCTCGGATTCTACGGGTTACCAAAACTCTGACCAAGTCTGCCCGAATTGAATTCGGCTTGCATTTTTCTACCTATGCCCGTCCATGGTGAAAGTACTGCGGGGCCAAACCTGGTAATTTTCAGGCCGAACCCGGGCTAACCACGAATTAGCCCCGCCCAAGCACATATATATGAGAAACATTTGGAATGCAAAATTTAAGAGCATAGCATTAGTGAAGGGACTTCCTTGACCACGAACAAAAATTTATAGGGTTGGTGGGCTGGGCTCAATTTGATTGGGCTTCATTTGAATTATTTTTTATTAGTTAATTAGGCTTTCAGTTGTGGGCTGGGTTTAATTATTTGAGCGGGATTAATTAATAGGAGGATAGGCTAAAGATTTAATTTTTGCCATTTTAATTTTTTAATTTTTAATTATTTATTTAATTTTTTGAGCTTTAAGTTATTTAAAAAAAAGAAGTTAAAAGCTTGATTGAATGAAAATATAGTAAATAAAAATGAAATAAGTGGCTAGTCAATTTAGCTACTATGGTGGGAGTGGATTGACCAAAGTGACTTAGATATTTTCCTAATCAATTAGGTAAATTTGTATTTTTGCCTGGGCTCATTAGAAATGCTCTTACACACATTACTCAGGCATGCATTTTGAGCAGTAAAGATCAGAACCACATTGGTGATTCAACATCTTACAAGCATAGCATTTCTAAAAATATGAAAAAGTAATATGTTACATGCGAATCATGTGATGTATGCAAGCAATGCCCATGACCAAAAAGTGAAATGAAAGATGGCAAGATGCCACCTTGACCTTGGATGTTGAAGCACCCACCACCCATTCCTAGGATTTGACTCCTCTGTCTTCCTCCATAACTACCCCAACAATGATACACACACATTGTGAACCACAGCTCAAACCACACTAGGGACTGATTTGCAAAAAAAAGTCTGGTGGGTCCCACCAATTTGGCTGAAAGCCTTTCAATACATAAAATGGAGGGAAATTGGAAATCCCAAAATCCCCAATTCGAAGCAGACCTAACCCACATTTCCCCCGACCACTCCCACCTCCAGCCTTCAACAACTCGACGCCGGCGATTACAAGCGGCCGCGAACCAGTCCGGCGACGGTGAACCAGTATCTCCCTCTCATTCCGACGAACAAGTGGAGGTAGTCTCTCTCTCTCTCCCTCATTTGCGATTTTCCCTCTCTCTCCCTCATCTGCGATTTTTGCCCCTTCTCCCTCTCTCTCTTGTCACTGAAGAAGTGGAGGTACTATGAAAATCGCAGATTTTCCCTCTCTGCAGATTTCCCTCTCTGCGATTTGTGTGTTTTCAGACACACACACACACAATGTGTGTGTAGTATTATTGATCTTGATATCTCTCCACATTGATTCCATTTAATTACTTATATCTCTAGGTGCAGTAGTTTTTTGTACATTGATTGAATCCCAGAAGCCCAAACATCCTCATATATACACTTGATAATGTATGTCCTTGTAATACCATTTAATTACCCATATATATATATACACTAACCATGGGATACATTGTATCTTGTTAATATCCTGTGTTTCTACAGATTAGAAAGACACAATAAAACAAAATAGATATGGATTAATAAACAATAAGATCAAGGTGCATCAGATTAGAAAGAACAAGACATTATTATTGCAGTAAAAGAAGACAGATAACGAAGTCCTATTTATCAGAATAGATTCATTCCTAATGATGAATTTTGCCTAAGATGATATACGAATTATGAATGAGCTTATTCAAATTCTAGTGGCACCCAAGCATGGTATAAAGGAATATATTCTCACAATTTCAGCCATATCGGTCTAAATTCACTTTCACATCCACCTACATTGTATTATAATCACTACAATTTCACATTTTATGTGGTTTTACACAAATCTATCCATTCACATGTTAAATTATTATCACTAGGGTCCTGTTCGGGTTCCGCGATTGTGCCTCCAATCGCGATTTCCCATACCATTCAGGAATCCTGCAATTGGCCAAAAGCAGCCTTGAGCTGCTTTTTGGGTCATCGCTTATATCTAAAGCTCTGCCAAACGTGGCCTAAGTTATGTTCATAAGTAGAAATTAGTAATTGGTTTATCAATAATCTTACTTGCCACCAACATAAGGGACACCCTTTGAAACATTGGGAGGGGTATCTCCTTGTAATCAAATATGGAAATGTATATTGGCTTGTGGGTTGATGGAAATAAGTTGATGAAGAGCCATGATAGAGCTAATGTTTGAGCTTTCTCATCCTTAGACAGACCCTTTCCAACCTATAAAAATATTAAAATTATCACAAACAATGATATATACATATTAAGCAAACTGTGCTAAATATATACATATATATATATATACTTATTAAGCAAACTAAAATATTAGACTAGAAGAGGCATTTGGTAGTCCAAATTTGTTTATTTTAGGTATGTACAAACTGTAAATTACCTGATTTTTCGATGTATTTTTTTTCCCTATTAAATTAGTACTATGTGAAAAAATTGTACCTTAGCGACCCTAGTCCTTGCCCGTGCCCAACACGAGGCAGCACTTTCTGGCTTCTCGATGTTAAAGAATGATACAGAGCTCCTCAACCTTTATACCAAATAACTCTCATTCTTTAAAGTTTTATTTCAATATATTCCCCTCTTTAGTTTTTTCCTACTATACTAGAGCTCCTCCACAACAACTGCACAATCTGCAAGGTTTCTTCTAGTCCTGTAACTCTTATACATGATAAGCAGTTGGAGTTGCTAACCCAGGTGCTGGTCTAAAATGCCCTGATCACACTCTTTAGGCCAAATGTTTAAAAGGTGGAATTTGGTACTCTTTTTTTTAAAACAAAAACTTGTTGGATGATGCCATGATTCAATATTGGGTGAACATTCATTAAGCTTCAAGATTTCATCTAGCCTTGGCATATATTGAACAAAGAACTTTGACGGACTTTCTCTATTCATCTTCATTTCATATATTAGAGGACTGCTTTTGGGTTAGTTTACATGTTTAAAGCTCATTGATCATTACTACTTGTTCATATTTTTCAGGAAACACATGGAGAGTGCAGGGTCAAGTCACTTCTCGTCTAATTCACGTCAACAAGTTTTATGCTATTGCGGCTCCAAATCTCCACTAAGGAGATCACAAACACGAAATAATCCGGGCCGACTTTTTTATGGGTGTAAAAATTATAGGTCTAACATGCATTGTGACTTCTTCGAATGGTATGATCCACCAACATTTCAAAGGGGAAATGAACTTGACATTGTAGAAAGAATGATGGAAATGCAATCGAGGGAAGACGACTTAGAAAGGAGAGAAGTTGATTTACAAAGAAGTAAAATTAACTCTTCTTAGGTGAGAAGAGTGACACTGATGGGAGTTGAGGCTACTTTAAATAGTGAAAAAAATAGCAACATTGTAGTAGCAGAGAGAGAGGGAGAGAGAGAGAGAGTACCTCAGACTTTTAAACGGAATGAGAGGGAGAGACGGTCGTCGCCGGACTGGTTCGCGGCCGCTTGTAATCGCCGGCGTCGAGTTGTTGAAGGCTGGAGGTGGGAGTGGTCGGGGGAAATGTGGGTTAGGTCTGCTTCGAATTGGGGATTTTGGGATTTCCAATTTCCCTCCATTTTATGTATTGAAAGGCTTTCAGCCAAATTGGTGGGACCCACCAGACTTTTTTTTGCAAATCAGTCCCTAGTGTGGTTTGAGCTGTGGTTCACAATGTGTGTGTATCATTGTTGTAACTACCCTACCACAAAAAGTTCTTTAAGTAAACACCATCAAGAAAAGAAGAAAAAACTTTTTATTCTTGGAGTCATGGGTGGAGGCATTCAAGGGCCAGTGGGGGCACCCCCACTCATTTTTTGGGAAGAAAAATTTTACTCCCTCCGTCCCATAATAAGTGTCCACTTCCTTTTTGCACAATGTTTAAGAAATTTGTATTATATTAATTTATTTGGTTCATTAAAAAGTCACTTTCCAATTTTACCCTTTGATGTGATGGATGTTTGACTTTTTGCTTGTTTTGGGAACACAAATATATGTTTCTTTGTCTTTATTATAAGGGTAGTTTTGGAAAGTAAGTAAAAGCTATATGCCAATTTAGGAAAGTGGACACTTATTGTGGGACATCCAAAAAAGGAAATGTGGACACTTATTATGGGACGGAGGGAGTACTTGTTATACGTTTTACATTTAGAGAAATGCTAGGCACACACTTTAAATCATATTTCAAATTACATTATTACTTTAAATGTATGTATCCTGTACTGTGTAAGTGGTGCACAGAAAAATGTGAAAAATTCAAACAGCACAGAGTACATGCATTTAAAGCATAGAGTGTGGTTTAAGGTGTGATTTGAGATGTGTGTCTAGCACTTCTCTTACATTTAAACCCTCCTTAACTTATGTTTAGGCCCCTCCTCAATTTATATTTAGGCCTTCCAAAGGGGTCTAAGGCCTACTTAATGCCATCAACTACATGTATATTGATACTAGTATATACAACTCCAAGGAAAGGCGTCTAAAGTTTTGAAAATTACATTTTTAGTGTGAGAATTTTATATGTTGTAGAAATATTCCCTCCTAGAATTTTGAAACACACTATACAATATTTACTTGTCTCCAAATAAACTCATATTATATGCATATCCAAAAAAAATCGCAATTATATATATGTAGACCCTAAAAAAATTGCCAATTATGTATAAATAGACCCCAAAACAATCATCTCGGGGGAACTGCCCCCGAAACCCCGTGTGGCTTAGGCTCCCCTGACCAAAATTCATGACTCTGTCCCTGCTTGGAGTTCATTTTTTAATTTACTCATATATGGATTACGAAAAATCTAGGATTTTCTCACTAACAACCAAACGCAGTTTCAAATTTTGATTTGGAGTCCGCTTATAATTATGCAATTTTAATCGTGATTGATAAAAGTTTTTAAAAGTAGAAGTACTTATTATTATTTGGTTATTGATATGTTGTGCAATTGATCAAATATTAAAAAATAATAATAATAATAATAATAAAAAAATAACGTGAAAAGCGCACACACGTGCTTAAACGAGGGATGTCTATTGCTCTTTTGACAACCAAACGCCAAGGAATGCATTTTGACACCCAAATCTGGACAGAGTAATGTTACTGACACAACACATTACACAATACAAAGCATAACAGGACTCTAAATGCCTTGTACCCCGTACTATTTGAATTTTTCACAATTGCTCGTTTGGGCAGGTCATCAAAATCTAAAAAAAATTATAAATAAATAAATAAAATAAAATAAATTGAAGATTCCCATCTTTATCAAGAAAGCGAAGCAAGGAACAGAGCATCCGATGAAAGAGACTGCAACGGGTCTCCTTTCCTTCACAATTCTGTTAACAGTTAACACTTACCTCTCCTCAACCCCCCCTCTCTCTCTCTCTAAAGCATGCTATTGCTATATACTATGTGATTTGGATTTTTCGTTGTGAGACGGGTATCTCAGGAAGTGGAAGACAAAAATCGATACCCTGTTCGTCAGACTCGAAATTGATTACCCTAAAGAAAGAAAGAAAGAAAGAAAGAAAAAAAAGAAAGAAAGAAAGCAAAGGTATCATTATCTTCAACACCCTTTTACTCCCTTTTCCAGATTTCCAGATTATTTTGTTTAACTGAAACTTTCGTACTGAACTTCTCTTCTCTTTTCCCTTTTATTTATTTATTTATTTATAAAAAGTAGCTTGTGTTGATAACTTGGTAAATGGGTGTGTCTGTGTGTGTGTGTTGTGTAAGCTGGAGTGGAGAAGAGGAGATAAAGAGAGCCAAATTGTGAAAAGAATTATAAGGTGGAGGTTGTTCCGTTCAATTAAGCAGATGCCATTTGACATCTTTAACGACTCCAATGGATTGCCCCGTGTTTTCCTCTCTGAGCCGGGGGGCTCATCTGCCCAGGTACTTCCCTATCTCCCCTCTCTTTCTCTCTGTATATCTATATTTATATATAATTGAGTTTTGTTGTATTCTATTGCCTTGAATTCTTTGGTTTCATATGATATGAGAATATATCAATTGTGAATTCATTTTTGTGGACATGCACACTTTTTTTTTTTTTTTTTTTTTTGTGTTGTTTGAAGCAATCATGCCCAAATGTGTTGTTAAAACTTCTGAGTGGTGTCATCTCATTTAATCCCAAAAGTGATTTTACACCGTTGTGTGGGAAAAATAGATCTGCATATATATATATATATATATATACTAGATATTGCCCGTGCCTAAAGTCACTACGAAATAATTCCAACTATACTGACATTCAACCAATAACAAACTCAACTTGCCTTCTGACACTTCTCAGTAAATTACGTTACCAAACCAAACAAAAGATCCAAGTGCAAGAGAGAATTCAAACTGCTAAGAACAAATAGGTGTAGAATGATGAAAATGAAATTGAAAATATGTATAGAAAAAATAGTACTCATAAAGAATGGCACCAACCAATTGAAATTGAGCAAAATTTTGAGGCTAATCTCGTCAAACTATCAAAATTTAAATAAAAGAGTAATTCTTGGGATACAACTTTCAAACAACTTTTATATAACTTTCAAAAACTTGTGTCTATCTCTGTCTTGTGTCACTGTGGGGTCTAGTGATGTCACAGGAGAGAAATAGACACATCTTTTAGGAAGGTTGTATAAAAGTTGTGAGAATGTTGTGTCCCAAGAATTACTCTAAATAAAATCAGGCATTAGGACTTACCATCGCATAAAAGACCATCTCAAATAAATGTCAGTCCTACCTAACGGTCACTTGGCCCTTTCCCCAACTCGGATAACTTATTACCAAGTTCATAAACTTAGTTTGTGAAATTCCCATGTTGGCACCCAAAAATAATTGTTTTGTTCTCAATTCAAAGTAAATAAAAAGGTGTAGCAACAGGTCTTTCATCAAGAGATAACAATAAATCTAATGTCAACATCAATATATTCCCAAATTCTATTATTGAACATCAGACTAAACTTGAAAACCTATAACATGAAACACAAAATTGTTTGAATCAAGAAAAACAGAACATAAAACACTAAATTGAACGTACACTGCATACTGCATTATTTATGGTTATACATACTTTCCCAAAAAATGAACTACATATTGCAAAAGAATAATGTTATGGTTCCCAAATCTATATAATAAGCAACTTTTAATGAGAATGCCTTCGAACTAAGAATCTAGTTACAAAATTTGGGGTTCCAAATTGGGAAACATGGACAGGTAATACATAAGTATTGTTAGAAATTTGTTATGGAAGTCAAGTACGACCTTTCATCAATCAATCCATAACTCAAAGGACGATTTGAACGGTTGCTTCCTTTAAGTCATCCCTGAACATAAAATTGATTCTAAAGTTAGATCCAAAAAGGAACAGAGAGTGGATGGTTTATTATGCAGATTACTCATTTTATGAACATGAGTTTTAGGAATTAAAGCAAACAAATTCAGCACCATGGAGCCATTCACCTCATAATTTGCAAACACGGACCAAAATATGAGCAAACTCTCTCGCTCTTGAAATAGAACAAACTAATTGTACAAATTATGAACAGGTTAGACAAAGTTTGTTGCCTACATAGCTAAAAAATTGTTACTTTAAGGTTCTTTGTATGTTTAATGCATCTCCACACATGTATTTTTCAAGGTTCTACGTGATTCTAATGCTTCCTATTGGGCTTCTTGCTTAGCATCAAGGGTTAGTGCCCACTTCAACTAAAAACTCCCTAAGATACAAAAACAATGAAACATGATAGTAATAAAGAGAGCATAATTTAGTAATAGGATGAGACACAATAAATTAACAGGACAAATCCATCATCAGACCCACTTGACCACTTCAAGGATGTCAAAATTGAAACCAAAAAAATCCATTTAATCAAAATTGAAATATATGTTTGTATGCATAATTAAATCATGAAATGAGGCTAAGCCAAGCTAATTTTTAAAGAAAGAAAATCCATGAGCTACATTAGTCCTAAATAAGCAATATCATCTACAAAAAGCTGGTTTATATAGAAATGGCATTACACTAATAGAGGGATTGAGAGAATAGTACCTGATTTCTTCTTCCACGGGCTGCACATAATTATAAATAAATAAATAAATAAAATAGGTGACGATGGATATGTCTATTTTTCTTCAACCCTAACCCAAAGTTAAATCATAGATAGAGTAATGGCAAACTTTGCTACTCAGGGTCTTTGCCAATTACATTTAAAGCAAGATAAGGGGGGAAAATATCCCTAAGATCGATTACAAAATTGAAACCCAAAGCTCATCGCCTCACATTCATATAAATCATGTTGATCCAATTGTGACCAAAGAGATTCAAAACACCTTAAAAAACTATATATATAATCAAATGGTGGTTGTGTGGATACAACTTGGTCCTCCCAGTCCAAAGTCAAGCCACTGGGAAGACCAAGGATGGAACAATCTTGAGACATATTGGAGCCACACAACTCAGCTACACAAATCTGAGGAGTGACGACGGTGGTTAAAAAAATCGACGATACGTGTAGCAATATTAATTAGTCCACCTTTTCTTTATTTGGGCATTTCTTAAGAATCTAAATTTCACAATTTAGGAACCTGATTATAGGCCTACTTTCATAACTCCAGTAGCAGTTTTTTTTTTACTATCAAGCAATCAAAAGGATATATTACCTTAGTTAAGCTATGTCCCATTTGAGCTTTAGGTGGCTACAATTTTAATACCTACCTGCAAATTTATGATAACTTACTAAGAAAATATTCAGCACAATGTAATATAGTGATTGCCTTTCGGGTAACTTGATGAGAAATGCCTAAACTATTTTTCTCTCACACATCTCAGCTTTGTGTTCTTAAGGTGTATTGTCTCTTTCTCCAACTCAGGGTCAATTATACCAAGCAATTGCCCCCAATAGGATGGACCAAAAATCAGTTGTAAAATAAATGATAACAGAAAAGAAAATGCTAAAAAAAAAAATTCATAAAATTTCAAATGTAGAAAATTTCTACATTTTCAAAACTATCAGAAATATAAAACTAACCAACATCAACCAAACATAGAATTATTCTTAATTAGTAACTGCTGGGGAACCAAAAATAGGATTCGAATGTAAAAAGTTTGGTCATTGTTCCCCCTTTAAGTAGTAACTTTTTGCAACCCTCTCTGCAGTGTAGCCCCCCTTTTCTGTTCATGCTTTGTGTTCATCAAAAGCACTATGACTATATAGCACTAATAAACAACATCAACCAAACATAGAATTAACTCGGGAAAAATCAAATAAAACAATGAAAATTGAAAATTGAAAAGCATGATCTGGAAGTTAATGAGGAAAAAAAGAATGATCTGAAAAAAAAATGATCTGAAAAAATAATTTGAACAAATGCTTTTTTAGGTTTAAAAAAAATAGTTTGTTTTCTGGACAACAAATGATCTGAAAGTTTTTTTTGTCCTTGATCTTTTTCGGCTTCAGAAAAAGGGGAAAGAGAAGGCACCGAATTTTTTGAAAGTTAAAAAAAGTCTGACCTGAGTTTTTTTTTTTTTTTTTTTCTGAGCTTCTTCTTCTTCTGTTTTTTTTTTTTCAGAGATTCTTTTTTCCGATCTTCTTCTTCTTCCGATCATGCTCATCTTCTTCTTTCTTTTTCTTTCTTCTTGTTTGTGAACATAGAGAAGTGTGGGAAGGGTTCTTCTTCTTCTTGGGAGGATTCTTCTTCTTCTTCTTCAATGATCTGTGGAGAGAGAGGGAAATAGTTCGGTGATGGTTGATCTGTGGGGAGAGCGAGAGGGTTTGTTTGTGAACAGAGAGAAGTGTGGGGAGGGAGGTAGAGCCAAGAGCGGTCGTTCGGTGAGAGCCAGAGAGGGGGAGGAAGAGAGAGAGAGAAGAGAGGTGTGGGATAGAGATAGGTTTAGGGTTTGAGGGATCAAAAATCCTACACTCCCCGTCAGCAATCCAGTCAGCAAAAATACATCTTCTTGTCCTAGTCATTTGTCCTAGTAGGACAAAGTTCTAATTTATAATATAGATATATAGATATATGGGATTTGCTAACTTATAGCATAGAAGACTTTTAGTGACGAAAATAAGGTTTTAGTGACGAAATTTTTCGTCGCTAAAAGTTAGAACCTATAGCGACAAAAATTTTGTCGCTAAAAACCTGTTTTTCGTCGCTAAAAGGGCTGTTGTATGCTGTTTACTTACAACCATCATATATCTATATCTATATCTATAATCTATAATATATATAAGTACATCGATGACCTTAAGTGTTTTGAACTTTTGTCAATCGGTGCATTTTTACTTTAAGTGATTTTCTTAGAGTTTTAATAACTTTGGTGTACCAATTTTTTTTTTTGGTCCGTCTATTAGAGTCCTAAATTTATTTATATTTTTTTTTCTTTTGGATATCATATTGCATTTATATGTCACGATTCCTAAATCAATTATTATAAGGACTCTATCTTTCTTTTTTGCTTGGATCAAATTATTAGGACGGTATCTAAAGCTAACAATGTATATCCTATTGGACAACTATATCCCATACACACCAAACAAACGTGAATGAGTCTTGTTTAACAAACATGATTTCGAATTAGACATAAGCCATTTCTCTTATCTCCAAATACATATACATTGTATCCATATATGTGTAATATATAAATATACACACATATACCACAATGTCCGCATGCCATAATTTTCCCTCTTTTGGCTTTGAACTCCTTACCGGAACTAACAGTCTAACACTAATTTTTACTTTTTTTGAACATTTGCATTGCAAATTTTTATTTCTATTTTCATTTTCGTGGACTTTTAAACTAAAATAAAGGCTACTAAAAGTTTTTAAAGTAACACTGACTTTTACTCTCTCTTTGTTTTTTCCTTTTTTTTTTCCTGACCATTGGTATTTTAATTTTGGGTTAATTATATTTTGCCCTATGCGTTTTCACTTCACCTCCTATACTTCAACAGTGGATACTTAACCCTCCATGTGGCTTCGGACTATAGTGAAATAGTTTAAGATTTTCCTCAAAACTAATGAAAATTCTAAAATTGGCCAAAAATATTAACACTAACCCCTTTGTGAGATTAATTGCGGGGCTAACTCCCTATGTGGGGATAATTCTGCCATTTAATCCATGTATGTGGGGTTAATTTTTAGAACTTATTACCTTGTGGGGCTAATTTTGGGGTCCACTGTCTATGTGAGGTTAATTTTGACACCTAAACTCTGCTATGTGTGGCTAATTTTAACACTTAATTCTCATGAGAGGCTATTATTTTGAGAGAAATTTTAACAGTTTCACTTTGGTTTGAAACCACAATTGCGTTCAGTGTTCACTGTTGAAATACAGGGGTTGAATTGAAAATAAACCTAACTACAGGGAGTAAAATTTAATTAACCTTTTAAATTTTTTCCTCGGTGGATTCTTATGCTTTAGGACTCTTAAACTAAAACTAAGGGTCTTATTTTTTTTAGAGTAATGCTATGGTTCCCAAATTTGAATCCCAAATTTAATTTTCAAATGATTTGTCAATTGTACAGCATACAGTGAAATGTGGTACCACTGATCACAATCACATCATGTGGTACAAATGTTAAGCCAATATTTGGGAACCAAATCTGGGATTCAAATTTAGAAAGAGTAATCCGATGCTTCCCAAAATTTTGTATACCAAATGTGGTTCCAAAATATGTGTTGGTATAGTATTAATCTTTAACCTATACTCTTGGCTCACATTCCAATTGCATTTTTTTTCCCGTATTTTCTTTCCCTTTTTTAAGAGATTCCATTGAATAGCAATACACCATAATCTTAGGTCCCATTTGATAAAACGGAATTAATATTGACAATTGAGACTTCTTCAATTGAATAAATAAGTAATTAATTAAACCATATTAGAGTAAAATTGAGCAATACTTTACTACAATTTGATTTAATTGTAAGCTCTGATTTGATTAAATTTTAGCAAACTGCTATTATTGAATTTGATAAAAGATATTACTTCAAAATTTTTGTTTATCTCTTTTATTGATACATTTTCTTGTATAATCTGTAATCATTTCTAAAAACAAAAAAAATCAAAAAATAAATTGTAAATTTATTTACTAAAAGTTTAATACTCTCATTCATCTCTTAGAATAATCACAATTTAACTTTACCATAACATCTCATGTATTTATACTTGAGCATAATATTATAATACTTTTTTTTTTTTGTTAAAAATCAACGAAAAACAATCTTAAAATATCTAATCATTTTCTAAAACTAAGACGTATTATAATTAAAAAAATTAACTTTGAATTTGAGATGATTTAATATTTCTTCTAAAGTGTACAACTATTGTATAAATATTTTAGTTCACAAATTATTTTTATTTCTTAATTAATACTCATCGTAATATTCTTATGAAGACTGAAAAATGGTTTGGATAAATTAATTGATATTTACTTCTACTTGATATTTGATTCAAATAATTATATTTTAACATGCCTACTCTGTCTCATCTATTATACTTCGTGTTTTTTTTAATTACATGTTACATAAAAGTAAAAATTGAAATAAATAAGAAAAACTTAAAGTATGATATAATTGAGCATTTTAACCAAAGGCTACACCAGATTTATGGGCAATGATGTACTTTGTGTGAACGTTATTGTTAAAATCTTAGTTGAAATAATATGATCCAACTTAAATGCAGTTTTACATAGATTTATTTTACAGGAGATACTAATTTACAAGTAATCTTTTGTATCATCATGTGCAGCTCGACGTGTCTTGATAACAATTATACATGGTTATAATAGCAAATTGTGAAAACATTAAATTGTCTAAATTAAAGTACTCTTGCATCTTATTGTACATAGTTTAGTAAACTTTTACGTGCATTGTGTATTCCATGTAATTTACAAATTACACACTAGGACTGTTAAGCTAACAGTAATACATTAGATAATATATAACATAACTTTAAAAGAGAATATACATAGAAGGTTTTTTTTTTTAAAACTATGTACAAAATATTAAGTTGAAAAATATTTTAGATTTTATTCACAAGTCATAAATATTCATGTAGGATGGTTATAGTATAAAAAAATGAAAACATGTGTATTTATAACTTATAAATTTAGATGCGTATTAACTGTTTTTTAACACTTATATAAGTTTAGAACAACTCTAATTTTAACAATGACATGTTTGCTTGTGAGTTTGTTTCTATCACAGTAAAATACCATTGACAGAGTTGTTGCGTGCCATAGAATTTTCAAAAGTCAAATGTACAAACATAGCTAGCAATAATGAATATAAGAATAAAAGTAATTTTACATGGAACTAAAATTAGAAAAGCCAAAAATAAAAACAGGTTCACTGGGACAATAAAATCAAACAAAATAAAGATCTAACACCAAGATTATTTAATTCAAGAAATAAGCACCAATGATAAGAAAATATGGTCTAACAGATTTAGGAAAGAAAAGTAGTTCCGTTAGAAAAGAGTCTACTATGTTCTATGTTTTATTTTCTTAAAAAAATGATTGTGAGATTGAATAGTGGAACTCAAAGGGAGTTGGCAAAAAAAAAAAAAATGAAAGTAAAAGGTATTATTAACACACTATGAGACTAAAATGTGGAATCTCATAATGAGCTCAGAGTCAATGGTTTTAAAATATAAGAAAGTGTAAAGCTATTAAGTTAGCTCAGTTCTAGGTAATTATACTTAACTTTTATAGTACAATATTTATCCTCATTATTTATATTACTATCATATATATATATATATATAAAAACAATTGAATCTGATTTTTTCCATGATTTCCATATCTGTAATAGAGCGAAAAGAAGGCCTGGCTCCAAGTTATTCAAGAATAGTGGTGTTGAGTTTCTCGACCCTATATATATATAATGGATCTTGTAGCAACGCAACACATAAATAGTTTGAGAAAATTGCATAAAGTACAAAATATAATAAGTATTTGAGAAGGTCTCGAATAATTATTCATGCATGACTAACTACATAACTTATATTCCGAAAAAAAAAATTTATTTTCCGAAAACTACATAACTTCAACTTCATTATTAATTCATTGTAAGTGTAATAGCGTTTGGCATGGAAATTAGAAGAAAAACATATAATACAAACGATTTTTTTTTCTTCAAATAAATAGAGGTGAGAAGAGATAGAAAAAAAGGTTGAATTCAATGGAGATTGGAAGAGTTGCATGTTACTAAGCTATTTTTTAGACAGTTGGAATGAAAATATGGAGGACTTCAAAGAGGAATACCAACATGGAACTCAATTCTTTTAGAATAACGAGTAACATAGATGACTAAAAAAAAATTGAAACTTTATGGGTGTAGGAAGATGAACATAAAATTAAAACTATAATGTTTCTTTTTAGAATAGTCCTAGGTGACATCACAAATCACAACGAAATTAAGAAGTGGTGAAGAGCTTGGCATACATAAGTCCCCTCTAATGCACATGTTCGGTATTCGAATCTCATACCCCCTCTCCCATATCAAAAAAAAAAAAACTAGATAACTATAAGCCTAAAAATTGTGGGACCCAATGAGCTAGAAAACATAAAACTAGACTTTTTTTAATTTTAGAAAATATAAACATGAGACTAAAAAAGATGGGATATTATGGAAGTTAGGAGAGACATCAAATGAATGTTTATGATTTATTATATATATCAATTTAATGTGACTTCATTATCTTTCATATCCAATATTGTACATTAATTTGAAATGCATAATAAAAAATATTCATTTTATTAATGCTTTATTTGTAACAATAAATTAAAAAAAAATAGGAGTAAATAATTAGAACAATAATTAAACATATGTTGTTTTTTCAACACTCACGAGTACTCTCATAAGAATAGTCATTTTTATTTTAATACTTGATTAACAAAAATAAAAAAATTGTGTTATAGGAAAAAAGTGCAAAGAATAATAAATATTCAACATGACTTAATTAGGGTGAGTTTGATAACGTACCGCTTAATTAGAAAAAAACATCCAAAAATGCAGTGAAAAACTTGAAGTGAAAAAAACATACTAAAAATAATCACTGAATGCAGCCTATTTTACTACTTGAAACACGTTTTCAGTATTGCAAATTGAATAGCTTAAAATTTTCAGTACTTAAAATTCAACACTTAATTTTCTGCACTTAATAATTTCCAATATTATCAAACGGACCCCCCCTTAGTATTATATTTAACAACACAGTCATACAAGATTTTTAAATTTTCAATTAGAATGATTATGATAATATAATTATATCAACAAGGATAAAGTGCGAACTCAAAGGGATGGACCAAGGGACGAACCACTTTTAGCGATGAAAATTTACATTGCTAAAACATTGATTTTTAGCAACGAGTTATTTATAAGTTCATTTCTTTCCACTATTTTCATGCATTAAGTTTAACAATTTATTTAATTTAGTTATAATATAAATTAAAAAGAACACATCCACGTGCAACGTGCTGTATTACTAGTATATATATATATAGTGTTATAATAGCTCCAATTAGAAGATTTGTTCATTGATATGCTATGCAAGAGACATTCATGATTCAACTAGTTAATTCCCTGAAGAAGTCCAAAATAAAGTAAATAGGTTTTCGGGTTTTGGTCATGCTTACAAGTTACAACCTTAATTGAGCCAAAAGGCCTCCTAGTACCTTATTGTATCATCCTTGATGTGAACAAGTTTATATTCGAAAAAAAGGAAAAAAAAAAAAAATTTACTTAGTTAATTCCTTATGATATTTGGGCATCTTTTCATCCTAACTGCTGAGGGCCTGAGGCAATTCAAATTTTGATGAATTTTGTGTGCTGTGCAACCTCTTTCTTGTTAATATGAAACAATGTTGCAGGTGCTTCTCTATGGTGGGCAGGTAGTGTCTTGGAAGAATGAACACGGAGAAGAACTGCTGTTCATGAGCAGCAAGGTAAGCATTTAATTGTTTGCTACGCAGGAGGTGTTTTTCTTGTGGTTATCTTAATAAAAAGAATGTATAGGCCTTCCCGCATCCACTAGTATATTGTGGGTGCAATGCTTGGAGTTACTGGAAGTTTGGTCAGTATTTCAATATGTACATCTCTCTTGTGGTTAATCTATTTGTGCGGAATCGCTGCTGATACATAGCAGTTGCATTACTTAATAGTATATTTTCAATTTCTATACCAATGCATCTTAGTTTGAGAAGAACTTTGTTTGGTTAATAATGTCCATTCCAATGGCTTCTTCTGCTTCAATACAGGCTAGTTGGAAATCTCGTAATGCAATTAGGGGAGGGATATCTATTCGCTTTCCGCAGGTTGGTTTGCATGCTTAGGAATTGTTTGGGAATCTTTTTCCTTTCCTTTCCAATGTAAATTTGGGAAAACTTGCGACCAATTTGATCTTTGCAGTTTGGCAATATGGGGTCATTGGGCAATCATGGATCTACAAGGAGCAGATTATGGTCATTAGAAAACTACCCTTTGCCTCTAGCTTCTAACAACCAGTCATCAGCGGATCTTATCTTAAAGCCCACAGTCGAAGATCTCAAAACTTGGCCACGTAGGTACGTCAAAGAATGGAAAATATTTCAGGGAAACCACAGCAATTGAGAATTCGGTCTTTGAGAGCCAGTTGGGTTGGCTGAAAGATAGAAATTAAGTGATGATGAATTGCAGATTTCGGGAAGAAAAAAAAGTGATTATTTTGTAAAATGGAAGTGTTTGGGTTAGCTTAAGATTTCAAAACTTAAACAAACTAGCTGAAAAAAGTAGCTTGCTTTTCAAACAAGCACTTAATTTTATTTTTAAGTTTTTAAAAAGACAAAAATGCCTGAAAACAAAAGAGTTGAATATTATTTACATATTGTCCTTTTTGGTCATTTTATAGAAGCAACCACTTTTTTCAACTTGTTTGCCAAACACTCTTGTTTTTTTAATTAATGAATATTTCAGCTAACCCAAACACATAATAGCTTAATATTTCAGCTAGCCCAAACGGCCTCTGAATCCTTATAAACTGTTTTCTGCAGCTTTGAATTGAGACTTTGTGTTTCACTGAGTCCAGGCAAGCTGACTTTGATCCCTCGTGTGAGGAATACAGATAACAAGTCATTTTCTTTTGCATTTTCTCTGCAGAACTACGTATCTGTATCTGACATCAGGTTTGGTTCAGTTAATACTTCCATTACAGTGTTCGTGATGGAATTTTTTTAAAATTTTTAAAAAAAATTTTTTAAAAAAATTTGAATGTTATTATGCTTAAGGTATGAAATATTGCATGGACTATCGTTGTTATTGTTTCCACTGTACGTTTTGGTCTTTGTTCGAAATTGGCTGGCACTAGTTTTAGAATTCTCTCTTTTGGATTGTCAGTGAAGTGCGAGTTGAAGGGTTAGAGACACTTGATTATTTCGACAATTTGTTGCGGAGAGAAAGGTTTACAGAGCAAGCAGATGCACTGACTTTTGATGGCGAGGTCTCTCTCTCTCTCTCTCTCTCTCTCTGTGCAATTAACGACAGTTTTTGTAAACATGAACACTTTTGTGTATTTGTTGGTTGTACAAGGGGGGGATTTAGATTGCACAAAGCATGTGGGACTTTCTGAAAGAATGGAACAAAGAGTTTCTGGCTTTGGGACCTAAAAGTGTAGAGTGTGCTTGAATTTCATAACAGTAGACCTCAGGCTTTCCCATAAACAAAAATGCATGAGAGCCATCAATTCTTGACAGCAAGCTTTTCAAAGGTGTTCGGTAATAACTTCCAAACGGTAGAGGGGAAGGGTTATATATAGAAGAAAGGTTTCTTACATTTCACCGTCTAATGGTTTATATCATTCCGAGACAGTCTCATGTTCACATAAACACAGAATTTACATTGAATTGAATGTTTGATGCTCAACATGTACATGTACGAGTGTGCATGTCTGATTACCCTGGCTTGACAATTCCAAATTATGAATTCTTCCCCTTCTTTTGATTATGTATGGAAGCTCATGTCCAAAGATTCAATCTTTTAGGTTGATCGAGTTTATTTGAACACTCCACGAAACATTGCAATTATAGACCATGAGAAGAAACGAACCTTTGTCCTGCGCAAGGAAGGCCTGCCTGATGCAGGTTAATTTGCTATATTTTATATACTTTTCATATAACTTTCGTTCCGCGTTAGACAGTTAATTTCACTAAAAATTTGCATTACTATGTGCATTTTAGTTGTGTGGAATCCATGGGACAAAATGGCTAAGGCTCTCCCAGATCTTGGGGCCGATGATTTCAAGACTATGCTCTCTGTGGATTCGGCTGCTATAGAAAACCCAATAATCCTAAAACCCTTTGAAGAATGGAAAGGACATCAAGAGCTTACCACCGTCTCATCTAGTTATTGTAGCGGGCAATTGGATCCTCGAAAAGTTCTACTTGGTTTTAGCTGATCCCTGAAATGAATTAAATGAGTCCGTCCTTATTTTATGAGTAGGCTTGTGGCTCATGGTCTAATATTAGTTGCTTCTTTGTGTAAAATTATATTTGGTACAATTATGTTCTCCTAATCTGACTTGCATCACAGGTGAGGAAGGCATGTTACGGTGTTGAATTGTTCTTCCATGTGTGTCTTTACTTGCACTTAAAAACTACCGAGGAAATAAAAAAAAAATCATTGGAAACTCTCACATCATTTTACATCATTTTGTCATCTATGCCACACTCACAATGCTCAGATGACCAGCATTACTGATTACACACACACACACAGCATATTTTCTTTTATTCTTATGCCTTGAGGCAACTTTTCATATGGGTTGGGCCACCTGGCTTGGCCCATGACAAGTGGATAAGTAAGTGTTGCAAAAAAAATTCCCCTTAACTAGATGTGTTGACAAGGTGTGTACATGGGTCGTAATTTTTTTTTATTTTTTATTTTTTAAATAGACCGAAGTGGTCAGTTCTGTTGGTTTCAGTCCCGTCGTTTCAATTTTCAGCTGTGGAATTTTTAGAAAATTGGTCGAATTGATTGGTTCGGTGGGCCATTTTTTTTTGCTCATCCCTGTGACTGCCAGGAGCTATTTAGGTGAATGTTGAGTCATTTTGTTATTTCATTGTATAAAGTTTGAAGATTCTCGTAATTGAAGGCTGCCAAAAAGAAAGGAGTAATAAGAAAAGTGCTTGAGTGTAGTGTATAGGTTCACCTTCACCCAAATGTAGTGAATCCGTTATGATATTGTTTCATTTGCTTGGGTATTAAAGGGGGGAGAAAAGGACCAAGAAAAGGGGTCTGAGTGGCTCTTCTCATCTCAATTCTAGCCCCTTAGATTAACGTGATCCATTATTGAAATGGAGTTTTAGGTGAGAAAGATACCCATTCTATCCCATATTAAGAGTTTCTTTTGGGAATTCTAATTTTTTTTACAATTTTTTTTTATTGTCATGATATTTTGCAACTTTTTATTAGTCATTTTTGAAATTTCAAAATTTTAGTGTCATATCAAATATCTATATCTATAATCTATAATATATATATATATATATATAAGTGCACCGATGGTCTTTAAGTGTTTTGAACTTTTATCAATCGGTGCACTTTTACTTTAGTGATTTTTTTTTAGAGTTTTATTAAGTTTAGTATACCATTTTTTTTGATCCGCCATAAGAGTCCTACAATAGTACAATTTAATAACAACATTAAGAATGACCCCATTGTCACATCATTTAAGAATCACTTTTAGGATAGAATTTGAGAAGCATAATACTACTCTTTTAAGATTGGCTCATATTGGTTTTGTTTTTATATTAATATATATATATATATATACATATACGAACACCACATTAATCACCAAATTTAATACAACGTCATATTTACCTTTTATGTGTGTGTGTATATATATATATATATATATGACTTATGCGCACAGTTTAGCACACTTGTAAACAAAAAAAAAAAAAAAACTACCACTTATATAACATAAGCTTAATTACAGTGAAGAAAAGAAACAAAAAAGAAAGAAGATATATAGAGCAATGTCATGTTTATCAAATTTTGTATTCCAAATGGTTTATAAACTCATGTGGTAGCAGGACTACTTTTAATAATGGTGGGATCACTTCAAAATCCTCCACTTAAAATCAAGTGAATTTCACTGCCAAGCGTGTTTTTGAAAAAATTGGATTACAAAATTTAGGAAGCATAGCATTATTCAAGAAAATAAGATGAAATAGTAAAATAGTTAGGAATAGTATTTACTACCTGGGGAACTACATATATATTTCCTGTGAAATAATGGTATGGATCTCAAAATTATATCTCAAAATTTGGTTCAGCACCGATCCCCTTAAGTGTTTCAAGCTTTTTCAATCGGTGCAGTATTTTTGCTCAAGTGATTTTTTGATAAAGTTTTAATAAATTTGGTATGCCATTTTTTTTTGGTCCATCTGTAAATCAAAAGTCCTATAATAGTACAATTTAATTAAAAACATTAAAGTGTTATAAAAAAAGTACTAAAAAAATAACAATATTAAAGTTTTTTTTTCTTCACAATTACTATATGGTCAGTGGCCTCAAAAGAAGAAAAATTGACTCACGTTGGACCTGAAATTAATTTTTTCCCCCTTTTTTAGTACACTTCTAAGATTATGAATTGACATCCATTAATCTAACATTCACCTTGATTTTGGTTTGAGATTTTTAGTTTAGTAGACTTCTATGATTAGGAATTGACATCATAATCACCAAAGTTTGTTTTAAATTTTTTTTTATGTTTTTTGTTCCAATTGTTGCTTCATAACTTTGCGCACTGACTTGAGCTAAACTTGTAGGTATGTATTTATATATATATATATTTACTTTGTTTTAAAGATTAGTAATTTGGATCTTTTTCTTTCTTTTTTTTTTTTGCTAGAATAGTAAATTGGATTTATTTACTAACTTGCAGTGCAATTAAGAATTTAGCTTTTGTTCATTATTCTGTTTTCTTCCCTCCAAACTAAACTCTTATCTTTCCTTTCTTTTATGGGTTTTGCTAACATGTGCGCTAAGGGCATATGTTAAAGTTTTAAAAGTTGAAATAAATAAGGGGTACATTGTGGGCTTCAGTGTTCGGTGTGTGGTTCAGTGTTTGTCTCCCTTATTTATTTCCACTTTTGAAATCTTAACATACACCCTAAAAAAACACATGTTAACAAAATCCTTCTTTTATTTATCTTTTTTATTTGCATGAAAAGAAATCAATCTTAATACGTGAATGGCTATTGGATTGCGTTAGGCTAACCTAATTTTTTGTTAGGATAATGACAATGAGAGTAAAGGTCTGTTTGATAAAACTGAAAATTAAGTACTGAATTTTAAGCACTGTAAATTTTAAACGATTGAAATTGCAATAATGAAAACAATATTTCAAGTATTGAAATAGAATTCATTCAGTGATTATTTTCAGTAAAAAAAATTTCACTATCTTCTCATTTAAGTGGTATATTATCAAACGCACTGAAAAAGAATAAGTGCTAAAACTTTTCATTTTCAGCACTTAATTGGGTTATCAAATACACCCTCAGTCTTTGGGCACAAACACGGTTCACAAACACTACAATGCGTCTAGCCCTCTCCTCTGTGGACCCCATAGTGTCAATGGACCCCATCAGGGGGGAGATAAACACATTGTGGTATATATTTGTAGATTGTGTTTGTGAGATTTGTTTGTGCCCAAAGAGTTATTTAATGACAATTGTGAATTTCAAAGTAAAAGCTTCTCTAAAACATATTAATTTTTTTACTTAGCTGATACTCAACCATTCCAGTGGATATCTATATTTATATATATATATATATATGGAGAGAAATGCTAAACCCACTATATTCTACAGCATATCTAAAAGAAGCACATTTTTTTGACAAAAAAAATTTCATTTGTTACTCAAATATATTTTCGTGGTTCTTATGTTAGATGGTGGTCTATGAGAGTCGTAGTAATTAGATTAAAACTATAAAAACTTTTGTTTATTGGAGACGCAGAGTTGTTAGTATGGCCCCCTAAGAAGAAGAATTTGGAAAATTTTTTTTTTTTTGATACTCATTCTTCCATCAAGTTGGAAATTAAACTTCTGTGTAAGTTGTAAACTACTTAAAAAATTTGATTAATTGACTTTTTGAAACATAAGAATCCAACTGATACTCAGCTACTAGATTACACGATTTCATTTTTGTTCTTTTTCCTATCATCTTTTGATTCGTATTTTTTTTCCAATGTTGGCCCATCCCACCTAATAATTATATGTTTATTATTATTTTTTCTCACATATCTATAACTATAATCTATGTATATAAGAAATTTGTAATCATCTATCTATGTATATCAGAAATTTGTAATCTAAGTATACCAGCCCCTTAAATGTTTTACAATTTTTTATTTTTATTTTTATATTTTTTCCAGTCTGTTAGTTCTAATGAGCCCTAATAAACCATAAGGCATATTGTTTTATTCTTCGATTGTTTCTTATTCTTTTTTTGCCCAACTACTTCTAATGAGTGAGTATTAATAAAACATTAGTCCTACTTTCTTCTTCTTCTTTTTTCCTTAATGGACTCTATTTTCCTCCTTTGTCTGAAGTTCCTAATATTTGATTTCCTATTACTCCATTCGTCCCAAAATAAGTGTGGACGTTTTCTTTTTTGGATGTCCTAAAATAAGTGTCCATTTTTAAAAATCAATTACAAAGTTTAATAAATTTCCTATAATAACCTTACAATAAAGACAAAGAATCATTTGAGTAAATTGAAAATACAAACTATGAAATTTTACGAGTCTAAATAGCGGCCCAAAACTACCCGAGTGATTAAAAATCTAATCGAAACACCTGTGTTTTGAACACAGACCGAGTAACACGTGTCACAACTCTAATCGACTAAAATTGACCTTAGTTAAATAACCTAACATTGGATAGCAAAATATCTAATTATATGTAGTATATTATATCACAAAAATGATCATGTTCTAATACCGAATTATAACACCCTATTTTAAGTTAAGGGTATATTTGATTTATAGATTTAGTGAGAAGGAAAAAAAAATTGAAGAAACTGCTTAAAGAAAATATTGAGGAGAAGGAAAATTTCTTTACTAACATTCAATATGTCAATACAAGACCAAACGTGATAGTACATCTACGGCTAGGCAAAGGTACCTATTTTCCTTTCTGTACCTATTTTCTTTTCTTTTATCACTCAAATTTGTTTACTTTTTAATTGCTATTTGAGTCTTCTATTGTTTTAACTGCAATACGTTATTTATACGAACCATTTTATAAAGTTAATCATTTAAAGCGCCAATATGGTATGTTAAAAATTGAAATAGCGTGGCAGCCAATTTGAGTCTTTATTGGAATTCATCTTGTATAAAGTTAATAATTTAGAGCAATCAATATATTATGTTGGAATTCAATTAGCACGACATTTTCAATTGATACCTTTTTTTCTTTTATTTTATCACTCAAATTTGTATAGGTTTTAACTGCTATTTGAGTCTTCTATTGTTTAATTGTAATACGTTGAAAATTTAAATAGTGTGACATTTTCACCTAGGCTCGCCTTCATCGAATTCATCTAGGGCTCATATTTTTGGCCAATTTTAGATTTTTCATTAGCTTTGAGGTAAATTTTAGCAGTTTCACTTTAGTCCAAAAATGTACCTTTTTCTTTTCTTTCATCACTAAAACTTGTATAGGTTTTAATTGCTATTTGAGTCTTCTATTGTTTGAACTGTAATACGTTATTTATTCGGACCATTTTATAAAGTTAATAATTTAGAGCAGTCAATATGTTATGTTAAAAATTCAAATAGCGTAGTCTTCTATTATTTAACTATAATACGTTGGAAACTTAAATAGCTAGCATTACATTTTCACCTAGGCTCGCCTTCATTGAATTCATCTAAGGTTAACATTTTTGGCCAATTTTAGATTTTTCAGCAGTTTTGAGGTATTTTAGTAGTTTCACTTTAGTCCAAAAATGTACCTTTTTTCTTTTCGTTTTATCACTAAAACATGTATAGGTTTTAATTGCTGTTTGAATCTTCTATTGTTTGAACTGTAATACGTTATTTATGCGGACCATTTTATAAAGTTAATAATTTAGAATAGCCAGTATGTTATGTTGGAAATTCAAATAACGTGACATTTTCACCTAGGCTTGCCTTCATTGGAATTCATCTTTTATATAGTTAAATAATTTAGAGCATCCAGTATATTATGTTGGAATTCAAATAGTATGACATTTTTACCTAGGCTCGCCTTTATTGAATTAATCTAGGGCTGAATATTTTTGGCCAATTTTAAATTTTTCATCAATTTTGAGGTAATTGCTATTGTAGTCTTATAATATTGTTTTAACTATAATATGTAGAATTCATCCAAGACTAATATTTTTGGCAAATTTTAGATTTTTCATTAGTTTTGAGGGAAATCTTTACAGTTTCACTTCATCTAAAACCACAAGGGTTAAATATCTACTTTTGAAGCACAGTGAGGTTAAAGTGAAATTAGGCCTAACCATGAGGGGTAAAATGTACTTAACCCTTTTATCAATCCAAAGAAAGTATTTATTTATTAAAGATCTTCATTAGTCATCAAGTGCTATAACATTTAGAGTAATTGAACACCACATTTAAGAATCTTAACATTATCCAATGAAGTGTGAATGTTTAAACTTGGACAACAAACAGCGTAGGAGTGTCATTTTCTATACCTAGGGTCACATGGTAACTCATACAATAATCTCTAACAATCTTATAAGATTTACTTTTACAAATCCAAAACATCAAGAAGATCAATATAGGGACTGATGGTTAGTTACATCAAACAAAAGTGATTTTAATTGTCCAAAAGACAATTATGCTATTGTGTTGTATAGCATTTTTTTTTTACCTCTCTCTATTAGTACATATTTTTAATTGTATAAAAAAAATGAATTAGTTCATTAAAAAACCAAGTATTGAATAAGTAGTATTTATATATGGTGATTGAAAATCTACTTCAAATTACCGACAAATGGCAAAGATTTCTCACCAAATAAACGAATCATTGTTTAATCACTTGAACGGGTGGAAGACTTGGGACCTATTGTTATTAATTGTACTTTTTATTTCTCATTCTTAGTATTCCAATTGCCTTAATTTTTAGTCCATAATACTATTTCAATCAACTTACTTTTGAGTTATGACTAAACTTTTATTTTTACTTATTTTTACTCATAGTAGTTACAATTCCACAATTCCAAAAAAAGAAACTTTATCTTTAATAATTATTTTAACAATATGAGCACCAACTACGTGCAACGCACGTATTGTATTACTAGTATATATATGTGAGAGAATTTTACATAATAAAGGATAAACTTGAAAATTAGTGTAGTTAAAAGTACATGGACTTTTGCAAATAATTTTTAAATTGGGATATTAGAAAATAGAAACAATGACTCTTAATTTGGGGGAGAGTATTAAAAATAAAATATTTGTGTATCGAAATAATTCAAATAAAAAGCAATAACAAAGGGGAAAATGACCAAGGGAGTCTAGCTCAATTGATATGATCTCTCTTTCCAGTGGAAAGATTGAGGGTTCAGGGGATTCTTTTACTTGTCCCCTTTTAATTATCAGTCAGAATAAATAATCCTTATTAGACTTTATTGTGGACCATTATAAAATTTTTAGAATCATATGTAAGAATAAAAAATAAAAAAAAAAACAAACAAACAAAGGGCCGGAAATATGATTGATTTGGAATGATGGACAGTGTGAGCATCTGTGCAGCACAGTCTCTCTCTCTTTCTCTCGGGTGGAGTTCCAATGTTGTGTATTTATAACGTAGTCCTCATCTTCCTCCTGAAAATTGATGTGATATTATCTGCTACTCTTTTATTTTCTTTTCCAAGGTACATGATCATCTCTCCCTGCTTGGAAAAATCTGACCGTCCATTTCTAGACCAACATATCAACCCCCTTCGGCGGCGTATCTAACGTCAGTTTGCCAGTGTACAATACACCTTTTTCATAAAATAATGTTATGTTTGTCAAATTTTGAAATGTTCTAAACAATACAAAATACTCCATTAGCACATGATTATTGTCAAGTGAGATACAATGTCAAAATATTTAAGTATCTAAATTTAGAAAATTGTTAATAATATTACAGTTCCATACAAATTATTATCTCATGTAGGTAAGTGCACAATGGTCCATTGGGGATCGGATTTATTCTTTTGTATTAGTGACAAATTCATAACTGTACAAATAATATTGTTCAAGTAGTTTTCCTATAAATGCCTCCGCATAGTTTAAATTTTTTTTATTTATTTTTAAGTACTATCACATAGGTAAAACTTATGTGACTTAAAAGAAAAGAAACAAAGTGAGCCTCTGATATGAAATCTGTAACAAGAATGAGATTTTATCTTTGAATACATTTTTGCTCACTTCAAAATTGTTCATCCATTGCTCACCCAACTCTCCTATTGATTAATGCAATGGGACTCAGGATTAAATAAGGATTAATTAATGGCAAAAAGTTATGAGTCCCACTGCATTAGCCAATGGAAGAGTTGGGTAAGCAATGACTGAGCAATTTTGAGGTGAGTAAAACTGCACTCTTTATCTTTATGACTTCATGTGATATATGTGACCAAAATTTATTTTTAATTTGATAACTTTAACGGGGTTCCCAAAAAAAATTATCACTCTTGAAAATTTTATTTAAATACGTATAGGGAATTCCATTTAGGAGTTCGCTTCCGAAACATTTAACAAAAATAAATAAATAAACAAACAAACAAACAAACAATAGGAGTGTAGGACCAGTTGTGTGAGTTTTCAATTTATCTTATAGTTACTCGAATCGTCGTGTCTTTTTTCATTGTGTATCATGGCATATTTTTTATGAGAAAAATTCTAACCTCTACATCAAATTAGAGTGTATTTTTGTTCACTTAAGTTTTGCTTATTTAGACCTGAGCATGTGGGATCTACCACTTTTCATCTTTTGTTTATATGAAAAGTGGTTATTTCCAATGGGGTGCTTAGGCGCAGAAAAGTATTATTAGCGTGGTTTTGCAAATGGTATCAGATTTGTAGAATAAAAAGAGCAACTCTTTCTTATACGAACAACACTTAGTGCCATTTTTCATATAGTTTACGTGCCATCCTTAAAAGCTATTTGTTTAAATAATATCTATATATATATATGACCGGACGTCTTTTGCTTACTTTGACTAATAATAATAGGGTAATAATATGCTTTTTAAATTTGAATAACAAATTTAATTCTTTGATGTTTTGTCAATTGTACACATGACTCTCAATTGGGTCAATTCTTTGATATTTTACGTGCCATCCTTAAGCTCGAATTGATTTTTGGGCTGAGATTCGACTTATATAAGATCGCTTGTTCTAAAGTCGCGGATTTGGGGGGGGGGGGGGGGGGGGGGGGGTTTGGAAAGCCTTTCCCAAATTGTATGTGTTTGTTAATTTCTATTTTTTGAATTTTGTTGAAATTATCTTTCCTTGTTGAATTTGTTCAATTTTGTCTTGAAGTTCATGAAGTAACAAATTAGTTATTACTATCTATTCACAGTCATGCTCATTTGAGCTTATTGAAATCATAGAACAAATAACCGAAACTTTAATTTAGACTGGCCAAGCTTAGCCCGAAGCCTTTTCTATTGAGCCAAGCTCAGGCTTGAGACTGAGTTATCAATTGGGCCAAACTCGGGCCCCAGACTTTATAAATTTGTTCAGGCCAAGTTTGGACTCACCTAGACCGATTGACAGGCCTGGTTGTACAATATATTTTGGTGTGTGATACAACCAAGCATTGCCACATGTGATACAATTGTTAAAGCATTTGAAATTCAAATTTAGCTACGTAGCGTAAAAAAAATCGGTAAGATTCAAAGTGAGCACCTAAATGATCAAGTGAAAGCACCCGGCCAAGTGCAGGGGTGGATGTATTGAGGGACACGGGGGCGTAAGCCCCTTTTATTTTATAAAATTGCATAAATACCCTAAAGAATCTACATTTTTACACTCAAGTCCACCATAAAATTTAGAAACTCCACATTTTCTTAGGTTTTTTTTGAGTTTTGAAAAACTCTACATTACATCCAAGTATGATACATTTAACATATATATAATAAAAAAAAAGAATGATACATTTAATTCTTGGCCCTATTTGAAGTAATAAAGTGTTATTTTGTTGTACATTTGGTGTCAATTAGTATTTAACTTTTTGTGTATGCACGTGACATTTGATAATAAAAAACGTGGCATCTGATAGTAATTTTTAGGTGTCATTTGTTAGCTACAACTTTATATTGGGTAATAGCAGGTTTCAAAGTAGTGTAACTTTACTGTATGTATCATACAATGGGGATGATTTTTTGAGTTTTTGTATTAATATCTATAGCATTGTTTTATATCATCTGCACTAAAAACTATGTATGAGTAGACTCCCCCAAAAATTGCTTTGGGGGCGCTAGCCCGTACACTCTGCTACCCTCGTACCCGGCCCCCCCTTGAAATTTCTACGTCCGCCCGTGCCCCAAGTGTAGTCCTTCTAAACTATATAGGAAAGGCTTATAATCGATTTAAACTCTTTTCATAAATTCAAGTGTGATAGAGGCTCTTTTGTGTGATTGGAAGCACAACTTTTAAAACCACTCTTAAAACTGGTTACTTTCCAAACTAACATGACTTTATAAGAATTTATAAAAAATCAAATAGTATAAATAAAAAGTTCATCCGATTTTATTTATTTTAGAGAGATCCTAATAACTAAATATTTTTGTTTTTGGTTAAAAAATATTTTTCTTCTCTTTGAAGTTTGAGGAACCATCGGTATGATCAGTAATTCCCGCTAATTTCAACGAAGCAGGTTGTTTTTTGCACGCCTGTCGGCTGCCTACAAACCCTTCTTGTTATTGGCTAACATAGACATTTTTTGGAAGGAGATTATAGCTTGCTTATAATGGAGGAGTAGAGAACTAGTAATGTATTGAGATGAAATATTTTTGTAGTAAATGTTAAGAAACACTTTTCCTGGAAAAAGCTTCAAAGTTTCAGAAGGTCAACCGTTGCACGGGCAGCCGCAATTTTATGGTCATGAGTGCCCTACCCATTCAGGCTTTTAGGAATTCTAAATTATAAAGTTACGATGCTAAAAAGTATAGGGAATTAATGTGGTTCTTCAATAATTAAAAAAGTGGGGCCATGATTGTTACACGTATGGGACAACATGCCCACGTGGCGCATGATTGGAGGTGGATTATTGTAGGCAATATCTGATTATGAATCTGTATTGAAAGCAACTTGTCTTCACCAATGAAAGCTCTCTAAATTTATCTCTAAGTTCTGATACTGATACATTCTCCAAAAGGTCCATAGTCCCCATGCTATTAGCTCCAGGTTTGTCTCTTCTGTTTTTCTTCAAATTATTTATGTATGTTGGTTCTTGGGAGTATAAACTTCGGTGTTTTTATTTTTATTTTTATTTAATAAATAAATAAATATAAATATAAATAAAAATAAAAATAAAATCATTTCTTCTTGCTGTTTTATTTTAATGGGTTTTGTTAATATGTGTCTTTAGGGCAGATGTTAATATTCTAAATATGAAAATAAACAAAGGATACAGTGTGGGTATCAGTGTCTGATGTGGGGTTCAGTGTCTGTCTCCCTTGTTTATTTCTACTTTAGGAACCTTAACATATACTCCAAGGGCACATGTTAACAAAATCCTATTTTAATTTATAAAATTTCCTTCTCAGGGCATTAGAAATCAAATGGACTAAGAGCAACTCCAATTCAGCTCTCATTTGGCCTGCCAAAGTCAAAATATAGCAGATCCTCTAAAATTGCATGCTCCAATGCATAGCTATTTGGCCTCTCAAATTATAGTATTGTCAAATATTCTCTCAAATATGAGAGAAGATTTGACATTATCAAATCTTTGCCGCATTAGATTTTTATTGGTAATTGGACCCGATAACTATTTTTCACCCATTATCAATGCTAGTGTACAAAACACATTGTCCAATGTATTAGATTAATAGCTTTTGTGTCAAAAAATAAAAATTTAAATGACTTTTTACATTGGAGCATAATTGTCAAATTATAAATTTTTAATAATATAATATTACTAAAATATAAATTTAAAAGATACAAAATAATCATTTGCATTGGAGATGCTCCAAAGATTTTCTGCACATTGCCTAGTGGGAAACACAATGAGACCTTAAAAGTAGTAAAAAAGTGTCAAATATCTGCTGCCGAGTGACTAGCCCAAGGGTTACGGATGACGATAATTGGGAAAATCAGGGTCCCTTCCAATTACAAAATTTCTTAATTTACAGTAATTTTACAACTGTAAACAATCATTTAGGACACTCAATCGTCATATATGTCTATTGTTGTCTTTAGCTAATAATTTAGTAGTTTTGGTAAGAAAAATTTATTTTTTGATAACAAAAAATTATTAATACCTAAAATCACTGTCGTTATGGGTACAATCAAACTACTAGAGTGTACCGAAGAATCCTCCAAGGTTTTTTTTTTGGCCGAAGGAAATTTTCCTTGCTAAATATATCAACAATGATAGGAATACACACCAACATACCAAATGACACATTGTACTTTAAATGCATGTACCTTATGCTGTTTGAATTTTTTATATTTTTCTGTACATCACTTATACAACATAGATACATATATTTAAAACTGGTGTGTCACTTAACGTGTATTCTTATTAATTTTGTAAATATACACAAGGACAAATTTTCCACTATCAAATACTGCTTATGCACATGGACATTACATGGCAAGTTTCCGAAGTAGGTGGGGCCATCACCGTTGATCTTTAGCAATAAATAGGAGGAGTTGAGGTGACAAGACTGAAGAGAGAAGAAGTACAAATATGAGGAATGACGGGTCATGGTTTAGGGTTTTGTTTTGCATGCAAAAGCGAAACTACTAGTAAATTCTTCTTCTTAATTCTATTTATTATTATTTGTTTGGGGTTTAATGAGGGCTGTGTTTATGTTCTCTGTTTGGGTTGGTTAATGAGCCTGCAAAGAAAGGGCCACTTTTTGGCGGAGGTTTCAGACTTTCAGTAGACTGTGGAAGTAGAGAGCATGGCTTGGGATATAAGTTTTAAATTAGTTTAGGGGACAAAATGATCAGGAGGTACCTGAGATTACTGTATGTTTGCAGTAACATACATATATCGACTGAACAAATTCACTGGATGATTTTAATAGCTTGCCTGATCAAATCCATGCTAAAAGAAAAATAAAAAATAAGTAACCCTAGCCTACCAAAAATAAGATGTACATATGCAATTAAGACATGGAGACTCGAAATTCTGTAATGTGCCACTTTTGATACGTGAACATCTATCCGAATATGTAAAGTGGCATGTGACTTGGTAGAGCATTCACAGTAGTGGGATTGAATTTAACTTTAGTTTTAGCTGATTAGTGGTATAAGGATTTAGTTGTGGGTGGATCGGAGTCGTGGAGATGGTGTAAACCGACATTTAAACCTAAAATAGAATGCAGGGCCGGCCTGGGCCAATTTCTCAAAGCAATCGCATGGGGCCTAGACTTTAGGCCTTATTTTTAGGCCTATTTTTTTTCTAATTACTTCCTAATTTTTATGAAATTTATCATTTTTAGGCTTATTTTCTTCTAATTTTTATGAAATTTCTATGAAACTTATCATTTTTAGGCCTATTTTCTTTCTAATTTCTATGAAACTTATCATTTTTAGGCCTATTTTTTTTTTTATAATTTCAATGAAATTTAGCATAGAGGCCTCATTTTTTCAGCCCTTTTGAAAATTCGCTTGATGCCTCGGCCAATTTTGATCATCTCAGGGCCAGCCCTGATAGAATGAAGGGCATCTGCGGTAAATTCCTCAAACAGTTTTCTCTCAATTGTCACAATATTCTCAAATGGTTTTGTAACACCTGTAATTTTCTGTATTGGACCCACTATATTATTATATTATTATTTTAATTACGTGACGGTATGGACATGTTGTAGTATTACCATATAGACTATAGTAACCATACCAACTCGACCATAATAAGATTTAACTTAGTCCCGTACCCGTACCCGGACATTAGAAATAATCCCCGGTTGTACGTAAATCGAGACCGACACGCATATCGAGAAACTTATGCACGTAAACCGAGAAAGTTGCACACAACCCGAGGTGGGCCCCACATGGCCGGCCATGTGGCAACCACATGACATCCCTTTGGACACATGTCCACTTAATGGACACATGTCCACTTCATGGACACATGTCCTATGCATGTAACATGCAAATGACACCTAAGCTAATGCACTTTCTATATATAACATGCACATGCACACAATTGACACACTTTGTCTCTTATAATCTGCACTTAAGTAAAGAAATTAGAGCTGGAGTTATAAGTTCATATAGGAGAAGAAGAAGGTGACACCATTGAAGTTGAAGTTCAAGCTCCATCAAGCTCAAGAACAACATCAAGCTTAATTTCAAGCTTTGGTGAGTAAATTGTGAGTAAATTGTGAGAAATTGTGAGTAATCTAACTCAATTTAGAACACATATAATATGTACTAATGTTTGGTAGAAGTTGATGTTGTTGTGTTGAAGTTTCCATGACATGGAAGAGAAATACATAAATTTGAGAAACTGAAACTTCCAGCAGAACGTAGTTTAGTAAAATGGATGTTTTGAGGAGCTCCAAAATCCGAATTAAGCTAGGTTTTTTTGTGGTAAAATCTAACTCATATATCTACAAATAACTCTTCTATAGCTCAGTCTATAAATCACTCCTTCATGGGTGAAATGCATGTACAACGCAGTGTTATAAATCTGAGAAACTGAAACTCTCAGCAGAACATAGTTTAGTAAAATGAATGTTTTGTGCAGTTCAAAAATGCGAATTAAGCTAGGTTTTTTTGTGGTGATAGATAACTCATTTATCTACAAATAACCCTTCTTTAGCTCAGTCTAAAAACCACTCCTTAATAGGTGAAAGTTACGTACAATACAGTACTATAAATCTGGGACAGAACACTCCGAGATATAAGAAATGTCTTGTAAAATAAATAGTTTGAGTAGCTCAAAAATGTTATTGAAGCTAGATTTTTTTTGTACATGAAGATATTCCTATTATCTACAATGTTTTAGTTTTGAGTTTGATCTACAAAGCAATTTATCATGCCCAAATAAATCATGTTAATTCAGTCAACACAGTGAAAATGTATCCTGGCAGATTGTGTAGCTTTTTTTATATAATGTTTTGTTTATGCATGGTGTTGATTGTTGATGCTAGTTTTCCGGTACATGTGTTTTATGAAAATCTCATGCTATGGTAGTGCTATCGCGTAGATGAGTAAGTTAAGGGTTTCGTCTATGTGTTTATTGGTATTAAATTCACGTTATCAACCCATGAGCTACGTACTATGTTTTCTATTGTTATGAATATATTCTAATGACTGTTGAAAGTTCATACCCAAACTATAAGTATATTGTATGGCACGATTATTGCGTTGATAAGTGATCGGGAAAGTTTCCATCGTAATTATATTGAGAGGAAAACGGAATGTCGGACGTATAGCAAAATATTAACGGTTATAAATGGATGATATTAATGAACTAAACTACGAAATGTGCGAACGCGTAAAATAATGATAAAACATTCGATAACAGATTTAATGTGAATAAGGGACATTGGGCCTCGTATCTAGTCGTGTGTCTACTGGTCAAAGTTGATTCGTGAACTTTTGTGTCGTGTTTGGGTAATTCTTGCAAAGTTGGTCTCTCGATTATTCCATGGAGTCGATTGGTGAGTTATGTTTTGTTCCTTGATCTGAGGATCGGCATGACGTGTTCGGTCAAGTGCGGATGACCTAAGGATCGTCGTGACGTGTTCGATCAAGTGGTTGATTATTTTTCCGCACCCTTGGACTGAGGATCGGCATGACGTGTTCGGTTATGTACGGGTGACCTGAAGATCGGCATGACGTGTTCGTCCAAGTGATTATTAATTTCCCGTACCCTTGGTCTGAGGATCGGCATGACGTGTTCGGTAACGTGCGGGCGACCTGAGGATCGGCATGACGTGTTCGACCAAGAGATTGTTAATGTCCCGCACACTTATGCCATTTGGGCGACAGTTTGAGTGCCAGTTGGGCGACAGTTAACTATTCATTGTTGAGTGTTGTTCTTTCTTGTCCAATAAATGCGTTTGGAGTTAAGTCTTCTTTCAGTCAATGTCATTGGTCAGTTCAGTTCTGGGTTAAGTTTCAAAGGGAATGATTGGGTTTAAATAAGACATGGTTTTAAGAATGAGAAAAGACAAACAAGGCATAGTATCGAGAACAAGAAATGATGAACGAGATATGGTTTTGAGAAATAAGAAGAGATGATGAATAACTTACCGAAAGTGGTGGTAACCTTAAGGGGACCCTCACTTAGCTTAACCGCTAACGGCTTTTCATGCCGCTGGACCTTCCACGTCCAGCCTTTGCAGGTCCAGACGGAGCCGACTGCTATCAAGATGCTGCCTTTACTACTGAAGACTATGCTGGTGAAGACTACTACGAGGAAGGCTACGGTTTCGCCAGTTGAAGACTTTGGAGCTTTTCTTTTGTTGTAGTTCTGTTATTATTATGTTAGTAATGTAATAGTTTAGCTGGTCTTGTAATATGTATCTTTTGGATATCTTTTTGGCCTGTAATATACTACTGATGTAAGACTTGGATGTTTTAAATTTTTGCTTCCGCTGAACTTAGTCACTTTCCCATATCACATTATTGTTATAAGCATGTTTGGACAATCAGGTGACACTCACAACCAGTCACGTGTCTACGAACCCATAAAGGAAATTTATTTTTCCCTATTTTTAGTACTTCGGGGCGTGACAGGTTTTCTTTAATCCGTTTAACTCTTAAATTGATTCATCATTTTACTTTGCTCATAGAGTAGTGAAACTTAGGCGTATGACAAAAGTTAAAGCTCCACTGTCCTACAGAGCATAACTTAGTTTTACTGTTCCCACCATTGCAAGTTTGCAACTTTAAGTTTGTCCCCCCCCCCCAGCTCTTTGTGAAAGCTCTTAGTGTTTTCAAATAATTAATATTCCCTCCGTCCCTTAAAAATAATCATGTATTCCATTTCGGATGTCCCAAAATTATTGTCTACTTTCTAAAATTAGTGTACAATTTTTACACACTTTACAAAATTATCTTTCCTTAAAATATACGTCAAGACAAAACTGAAAACGTAGTTGTGATGATTAGGCGCAATTGTAAAAAGTAAGTGTAGATTGTTTTTATCCCTTAAAATGTTGAATTCCCAATAATGGACTATTTTTAACGGACGGAGGGAGTATGTATCATTCTAAAAAAGCTAGGCGAGCTCTCAATTTGGTGAAGAAAAAAGTATAGTGAATGACCAAATTTCCTACCAGTAGGTATACAAATTTTTATGTGGAAAAGAAAAGAAGATGGGAAGGAAAAAAATTTCCTTGTTTGGCCACCATGAAAAATTAAGGGCTCGCATGGTAACGTTTTCTTGTTTTGAGTTTTCAATTTTTTAAAAACGAAAACCAGTTTTGGGTTTTTTTTTTGAAAAAAAAAACAAAAACTTGTTTGGTAACATTGTTGATATTTTTTTTTTTAAAAACAAAAACAGGAAACTCAAAACGACTTTTTGCTGTTTTCATTTATTACCCAAAATTTGAAAACATTTTTTAAAAACAAAAAACAAAAACGTTACCAAACGTGTTTTCAATTTTCGTTTTTTAAAAAATAAAAACAAAAACAGAAAACAGAAAACGACAACGTTACCAAACGAGCCCTAAATGTAAATTGAAAACTAAGGGGAAAAAGAACCGTTTTGGAAAGTTTGAGAGTGAGAGGAGAGGTGTTAAGAACCCGTGGGGATGGGCAGAACTCCATGTTTTTACTTGGGACAAACTTAACAACCCCACTTGAAAATTTAAAATAACCCAATCACCTTTGAACCTGTTTGGGAACTAGTTCTAATGGTCTAAACGTGGTTTAAAGTTTGAAGGGAGCCAATCTCAGCCACAACCCCAACACATATTTTATATCTATATATATATATATATTGGGTTGGCGTTTGGGGACCTAATTAATTTAGGCTCGAAAATACCTCAATCAGAAAACAACAAACAACCCTTTAGGCTTGCTTTTGCCTCAGTGCATGTGCACTCCCTGTCCATGCATATCCTCTCACCTCTCTCTATCGCTCCAGTCTCACTTTCCATGCTTGTCCTCTCTCTCTCTCTCTCTCTCTCTCTGAAGAGTCTCTGTGCTGTGACACCCAACATCTGCATTACTCCTTTTTGACATTCTGAAAAGGTAGTATCTCAGAGATAAGATGTTTCAAAAATGTGAGTTATAGAAACATGTAAGATCCACTTTCTTTTTTTCATTTCCCACATTGCCACGGACTCACAAGCCCCAGTTTCAGAAATCAAAGAGAGAGAGAGAGAGAGAGTGAGAGAGAGAGAGAGAAGGGCCTGAGGCCGACAACCAATTTTGATACTGGTCCCTTCCAAAGATTTCTTCTACACCAAGAGACTTTGCTTTGCCAAAACAGTGAAAGTGGATGAACTTTTTTTTAAACATAGTCAATTACTCATACATACGGATTATTCTACAGTGAATCCAAAATGGTTTCGGCTCACGTTGAGTGAAACCACCGTCCATGTGAGCTGTGGTTGCGCAAAAGGAGAAAAGCTAGCGTGACATTAATGGATCTGTCGATTGTACTTTTATGGACCTAGTTTGTAACTTGATACGATTTGTTTGTACTTTGGTAGGTTTGCATTGTATTTTCATAATAAGATTTGCTTGTACCAAATTATTTGTACATTGATAAATTTCATTTGTATTTTATAAGTGTTGCTTGTACCTATATTATTTTCAGACAAATGTCAAGTTTTATTATCAAGCTACAAATTTTTTTTTTTAATAAAGGTCTAAAGTTGCTTAATAAAGTACAAAAGACTGGTGAATAAAGTTCAATATTGCTTAATAAAGTACAAAAAATTTGTAAAAGCGTACAAATCAATATTAAAAATCACATTCACCAATGGCCAGGGGCAGATACAATTAGCCTCTTGAAAATTACAATTTGCCCCCTCTGACATTTTAAAATTGTCATACTAAGTCTCATTTCTCTTATATTTTTGTGCTAACTATAAAAGTCATCATATCTCTTATATTTTTAGGATTTTTTTAGCACTAGTTTATATCATCTACACAAAATATGTATAAATAAGTAAAAAAAAATAATAAAAAAATCGGTTCGCTACCCCCGAACCCTCGTACAAACTTATGTCATAATTCTTGTATTGATTTCCAAGATCCGCCCCTGCCAATGGTCGAGAATTTACCGCATCACGTGGGGCGAAACCTTTTGACCCCCACTTTAGAATTTCCCCATATATATACACACTAGTAATTGCCCGTGCCCGGGGGCACGGTGGCAAAAAAAAAAAAAAAAAAAAAAAAAAAAAAAAGAAAAAAGAACCTAATGTTACGGTAATTGAATACTTTGAGTGCCTTCAGCATAAACTCCGCGTGCCTTCGGTACTTAGAAACTTTGAGTGCCTTCAGCACTAACTCCGCGTGCTAATATCCAAACAGCCCTTAAGCCAAAAAATTAATATATATTTTTTAGTTTTTTAAAAAGACCAAAGATTCATTTTTCAATGAGGATATGTAGCTAAGCGCAACAATAAAATTAATTAGGATCATTAGATTAAAGGCTTGTGATAGATTTGTTTGGGTTGGGCTGAGTTTGTTTGGACTGGAATTGTTTAGGCCATTGGAGAGAGAGGTAAAAAGCCTTGAGTGATTGTCAATCCAAGGGCTGAAACTGTCTTCCCATAAAGACATTTCTCATTTATTATTAGATAGACTTTTGCTGGATTTGTTTGGGTTGCACTAAGTTTGTTGGAGCTGGATTTGGTTAGGCCATTGTTTGGGCCATTGGAGTGAGAGAGGTAGAAAAGCCTTGAGTGATAGTCAACCTTTGAATTAAGATCCAAGAGTTGAAAATATCTCCCCATAAAGACGTTCCTCCTTTATTAAATAGATGGTGAAGTTTTATGTGGATTTGTTCGTGAGTTGGCATTTTTACTTTATGTCATGTGTCAGATTTCCTTTACTAAGACTAATGCTATGCACACAACACCAATTATAATACAAACCACAACATATACTTTAAATGCATGTACCTTGTGCTATATAGATTTTTAACACAAGACCCACACTTTTTTGGGAAGCAGCAGGTACATGTATTTAAAGCATAGTTGTGGTTTGTGTTGTGGATTATGTTCTGTGCATATAGCATTGTTGTTACTAAGAACTAAATGAATCAACAGTACTTACACTGCCACGCCTACGTGACCCCATTTAGCTTATGATACTAACAAACTTAAACAAGAGATTTCTCACATTGCGTCTTACATTTTTGAGGTTTGCTAAGTTGGGTAACGTTTTGACCCAAGAAAAAAAAAGTTGGGTAACATAGGTGGTATAGTATAGGCTTTTAGGTTTTTGCTTGGACAATTTTGGATCTTGTAAAAGTTAGGACATTCAAAAGGTTGTGATTTTTTGTGCATATGTTTGTGTGTATGAGAGAGGGAGTTATTCTTAGTTAGGGTTTACAGTGGTGTCCCAAGGTTTTACACGCTAATAGCTACGTTATGTAACCTTTTTTTATGGACTTGAAGCTCTCAGTTCCATACAGATTTCAGATTGGTGAAATAAAAAGGGGTAATATCTAGGACACACCCAAGACTATAGAATCTACACTATCAGAATGAGAACATATTTTTCATTACTTTAAAATGGATACAAATTAGAGTTTTTATACAAAAGGATGAGAAATAGAGAGAGAGAGAGAGAGAGAGAGAGAGAGAGAGAGAGAGAGTCTGTTATAAAACAGAGTAACAGGTTCTCTCTTCAACTCAAACAGAATTCTAACAAAATTACAGTATAATGCACTAAAGCTGCACACTAGAAGGTACAAGGCATTATAGCTACACTAGTATCTTAACATCCCCCGTCAAGCTGATGTGGGATGGAAGGAACATTCAGCTTGAAAAGGCATGTGTTTGTCCTTCAATTATTTGAATCTAGCAGCTGAGAGAGGCTTAGTAAACAAATCTGCTAGTTGATCAATAGAAGCCACATAAGCCACTTGAAGTTGTTTATTACAAATCTATTCACGGATGAAATGGTAATCAACATCGACATGTTTGGTTCTTGCATGGAACACTGGGTTAGCAGCTAATGAAAGTGCACTGATATTATCATACCATAAAATAGGAGGCTGAGATAGAGGGATATGAAGATCAAGAAGAACTTGCTATATCCCAACAACTTCAGCTGCTATAGAGGACAATGCGTTATATTCGGCTTCAGTACTAGATTTTGCCACAGTGGGTTGCTTCTTGGATGACCAAGAGATGAGGTTAGGACCTAGATAAACACAGTGTCCAGTGGTAGATTTGCGATCAAGAGAATCCCCATCCCAATCAGAGTCAGAGAATGCAGTAAATGTAAAGGACCTTGTTGAATAAGAAGACCATGATGGGTGGAACCTTTGACAAATCTCAGAATTCTTTTAAGGATTTGAAAATGGGAATTCATAAGACTTTGCATATGCTGACAGACCTTGTTGACAGCAAAGGAGAGATCTGGTCTGGTGATTGTAAGATACTGAAGAGACCCAACCAAACTTCTGTATAATTGTGGATCAGAGAAAGGAGCATCATCTGGAGTAAGAGGAGGTTTGGTGGGCATAGGAGACACAGTGCATTTGCAATCAACCATGAAAGCTTTGACCAGGAGATCACTAGCATACTTCTTTTGGGAAAGAAAAATCCCTTTTGTTGAAGAAGTAATTTCAATGCCTAAGAAGTAATTGAGAGGACCAAGATCCTTCATGGAAAATGCTGAACTCATAGTGCTAATAAAAGTGGATATTACAGAGGGGTTACTTCCAGTAATAAGATGTCATCAACATAAACAAGCACTATGAGGATCTGAGTAGTAGAATATTGAACAAACAAAGAGTTATCAGCCTGGCTATGCACAAACTTCTAGTCTACCAAAAACTTGGACAGAGTTGAGAACCAGGCTCTAGGGGCCTGCTTTAAACCATAAAGTGCTTTGTGTAGTTTGCACACATACTGTGGGACAGAAGGATCTGTAAAACCCCGAGGTTGGTTTATGTAGACTTCTTCTTCAAGAACACCATGTAGAAAAGCATTTAACACATCTAGTTGTCTGATAGGCCAATTAAAGTGTAGTGCTAATGAGAGAACAATTCAAATGGTAGGTTGCTTTCCCACAGGACTGAATGTTTCAAAGTAATCCAATCCTTCAGTTTGATGAAAACCTTTGGCAATAAGCCTAACTTTATATCTTGCAATGGTTCCATCTGCATGTTTCTTTATTTTGAAGACCCATTTGCAGCCAATGACAAACTTGTTAGGAGGTAAGGGAACCAAAGACCAAGTATGTTGAGCTAATAGTGCATTATACTCTTCTGACAATATTGCTTGTCTCCATGTAGGATATTTGAAGGCAATCTGAAAATTAGAAGGTTCTATGAAAGGAGGAGAAACATTAGTGGTGATGTGGGCAGAAGGACTGAAAGGAACTTTAGGTTTAGAGATGCCCTGTTTAGATTTGGTGAGCATGGAGTGAGTATTAACTGAATGGGAAGGAGGAGAATCAATAGAAGCTGTGGATGAAGAATGAGGATGACCAACAGGAGGAAGAGTTGGTTCAGATGTAGAAGCAGTGGAGGATAACTGATTTAAGATCATGTTATCAATGAAGAGCTGAGAGGTAGAAGAAGGAGTAGTAGATTGAGATGAAGAAGAGGGAGAAGGAGCTGAGAAGGGGAACTCAGTTTCAACAAAGTGAACATGTCTAGAGATAAAAACTTGACCTGTCTGAACATCAAGACATCTGTATCCTTTTGTATCAAATGAGTATCCCAGGAAAGCACAACATATAGATTTAGGCTCAGGTTTAGAAGTTCTATAAGGGATAAGCCATGGAAAACATGAGCAACCAAAGACCGTGAAATTAGTGTAGTCAAGAGCTATATGAAACAAGAGTTCTTATGGAGTTTTAAAATTCAGGTTAGCAGATGGAAGCCTATTTATAAGAAATGTAGCGGTGAGAATAGCATCCACCCAATATTTGAGGGGCATGAATGAATGGTTGAGCAATGCTAAAGTGGTTTCAACTAGATGCCTATGTTTCCTTTCACTGAACCCATTTTCTTCAGGGGTATAAGGCAAGTTCTTTGATGGATAATACCATGTGTATGAAGAAATTGATTCATGGAAGTACTAACAAATTCACCTCCATTAGTCCTGAGAATTTCAATAGTAGTGGAGAATTGATTCTCAACAAGAGATTTTAACTGAATGAAGGTTTTGTAAACTTCTGATTTGTAATGAAGAGGATACAACCAAGTGAATTTTGAGAAGTCATCAATGAATATGACATAAAATCTATATCCTGAAACAGATTGGGTTTTAGATGGACCCCATACATCAGAGTGGACAAGTTGTAAGGGAAGAGTGGAGTTGGTGGAAGATTTTGGAAAAGGGAGTTTGTGACTTTTAGACTTGAGACATAGATGATAGGGTGGAAGAGAGGAAGTGGAAAAGGGAAACTGATATTTTGAAGAGATAACATTCATGATTTTAGAGGATGGGTTACCCAATTTGAGATGCCATTGGGGGGAGGGAATAGACACAAAGGCAGTGGGAGAGGGTAGATGAGATGAGGATGGAATAGAAGAGGGAACAGGATAAAGTCCCTGTTGAGATGGTCCTTGAACCAGAATCTTGTTTGTTAACTTGTCTTGAATAACAAACCCATCAGAATAAAAAATAAATCTACAATTATTATCTCTGGCAAGTTGGTACACAGAGAATAAATTGTGACTTATGTCTGGAACATGAAGAATGTGGGAAAGAGATAAAGGTCCAGCAGGAGTTAGAAGAATACCATCACCAGTGTTTTGAATAGCTATAGCTTGACCATTTCCTACTGAAACTTGAGTGTGACATTGTAGACACCCCAATTTTGACCAAACGTCAAATCTAGGGATTGGTTACCTCTCAAAAGACCGATGATGACAATGGTCGGTGACATTCGAAGATTTTCTAGGAAATTCAAAATCTTCAATTGATTCTTCAAGACAAATTTCAAAATTAAAAATAGAAAATATAAAAAGGAGAAAGAAGAGAGAGGATTTGGGTATTCGGGAGAACCCCGAACATTGAAGAACACATGAAGAAATCAGTCTGAAAATTTGCTCAATATAAAAAGGTTTTGGAAGTATAAAATGAAAATGATAAAAAAGGGAGGGGGAAGTTTTAAATCAAGGAAAATTGTCTCTTAAAGTAAAATAATAATCATAATAATAAAAGTATAGTATATTGAAGAATATACCATGCACATGGGTGCATACCACCCACATGGGTGCATTTTAGCACAAATATATATAAATATATAAAGATAAATCACAAAATTAAGTTTTGATTAATTTTTCTTTCGAAAATTCAAAAAAGGAGCAAATTCAGTTAGCCCCGGCACCCGGAAAACCCGGCGGCACTCACGGGTTGCCGGCATTCACGGGTTGCCGCCCGGCACTCAGCGAGTGTCGCCTGGCACTCAGTGAATGCCGCCGGGAGCCGTCGAGTGCCGCTGGCTGTAACAGACTGCTTTTCTCACATGTTCTAGAAGAAATCTTTGCACATGGGTCTCCACCCGAATTTACCCATTTATCCTTGAGATGATGGCCTATTTAAACATATCTTCATCTTCATTTTGAGGGGACTTGAGCTTTTGAATCAATATACAAACATATACAAGAGATATACTTGAGTTTAGAGAGAGAATTATATAGAGAATTGAGAAGAAGAGAAGAATTTCTTGAAGAATTTGAAGAGTTTTTTTAGAAGAATTTGAAGATCTTGGAAGAACTTCACAAGAAATTGAAGAATTCTTTGAGGTCATAGAGGTAACCTCTTAATCCTTGGTAGAGTTAGGATAATTCAATCACAAGTTCTTAGATCTAGGAACTTTTCTCAAAACCTCTCTTCTTACCCCATTTCATCACACACCACCAAGAACTTGTGATTGAACCTCATAACACTTCATTAGTTTGGATCTAATTAATGCCTTGGGTTTGAGATAAATTAGTTTTGAAGAATTTGTGTTCCTAAATAAAACTTTGATTTCCTTTATTTCTACTTCATTCATAAGGTTCATGAGATCTTTCATATCTCATTGAAACTCTTTGAATTTGATTCCTTAGTTTCCTATGATCTTATGGTCCATATGGAGATTAAAATGAATCATGATTATAATCTACACATAGTTGGTGAGATGCTAGTATCAACTCATGACTAGGATCTCTTTACTATGAATCTTATGGAATTTATACTATATTCCATGGAGATTAGAGTAGATTTGCTTTTTTTTTTTTTTAGTCTCCAATGACCATTCAAATGGTAGGAGAAATGTTTTAGTTTAAGTCCATCTCTATGGCTTGGACTAATCTCTTCCTTGGGTTTTGAGAAGTTCTTCATACTTCATCTAAAACCTATATATATGTGTGTCTTTATCCTCCAATGACCACCAAGTGGTAGGAGTAATGATTTGAACTCAAGTTTTGGTCCATAAGTTTGAGTTCATTGTTTGGGATTTTTGTGAAGTCCATTTCATACTTCATCAAAAATTCATAGGTCTAAAGATGTCCTTAGTCTTCAATGACCATTAAATGGTAGAAGAGATGGTTTAGTTTAAGTCCAACTTCATGATTTAATAGTTGGGGTTAACAAATAAAGTTGAACTAGCAAAATAAAAACAGTGAGTTCACAAACTGTTTTTGATCAAAGATTTTTAGTTCAAAATCTAACCGTTGAAATCAAGTGAAACCAACGGAAAAGTGTCAACAACACATTGTTTTACCACTGTAATTTTTGTTTTGGTAAGATTTTGTGCTTAGAATGGTTTGATCATGAATTTTGTGAGACAACCACAATCTGTCCAGAATTTCAGAATAGTTTCAGAACAGCAAACCGGTTTTAAAATTGATAGATCAGAGCTCTAACCAAGTTTTCATGACCTCTAATAATTTTTTATAAGAACCTTAATGTGTTAGGAAGGTTCTCTAAAAAGAATGAAGCAATTCAGATTTGTTTGCTATTTTTAAAAAATCATACAAGATCTCTGGACAGAGAGTTGTAAAACCCTGAGTGAGGTCTAGTATTTTCCGTATTCCCAGAGATCTAACCGTTGAAACTTCGATTTTCTTTTTGAGTTGGAAACTAGACTCACAGAGGCATAACATATCCAAAAATCATTAAGATCCAACCGTTGGAAGTATTTTATTTCTATTTTTGAAAACATGGTCTGCTCTCTGTAATTCATAAAAAACTGCTCCTATTTTTTGTCTATTCTTATTTATTTCAACTCAAATGGTCTCCTAATGTCTTGAAACCCAAATCATGTTTTGAATAATGATAATTTAGCTTAAATCCAGAGGCTAAGTGATCCAAATTAGTGAATAAATTCATATCTCATTCTTGTTCATAATCATTCATTCATTCATATACATTGATGCTTATAATTAGAACTAGTTCTTGGATAAAGTTGGACTTAGTTGAAAAGTTGGACTTAGTTGAATCTAATTGAACATGACTTAGGATTAATTACTCTTTGATATTATATCTTGTCTAAAGCATGTGTACTAACCTTTGTTTTGTAGCACATTTGAGGTACAACTTCTCATCCCTCCTCTAGTTTAATTCATTTCTTTGATTTTGAATTGATTTTCAACTCCATGTGCGACACCTTAGCCTAGGTTTTTCCTTATGTGTATATATGTGTTAGAGACCTTTTCTTAGATTTATTTTGTTCTTGCATGCATTGCACGTTTAATATTCGCGGCCGGATCCCGGGTATGTTTTCTAGTTCTCTATTGCATATCATGTTGCTTGCTACTTGAATTACGTGGCTTATGAATGATATTTTGTCAATTGTAATTTTACACCCCTTTGGACATGCTTTTGTGATGTATATGTATATATGTATTAGTTGAGGGCATGCTTAGATTAATAAATTTGATTAAAAGGATGTTGAGTAGAGGCCTATCGCAAGATAGAATGAGAGAGGGTGCTTTAGTCCGACGGGCTCCTTCCTCTCTCATTCCATAATCCTCGGACCTAGTTAATCTTTGGTTTCGCAAAAGATCAGTTTCCTTTTTGAAATGGTTTCTTAATTTTCCTTTTAAAAATTAAGTGGCGACTCGTTTTGTTTTTGAATTTGGAAAAGAAGTTTTAAAAGAAAAGCTGTGGGTAAGAAGGAAAGCCTGCGATATCCACAGACATGTGTAAGGTTTTGGGTGGGTCAAGGCATTTAGGTTCTTGGTGAGATGACTAGTAGCTCCAATATCAAGATACCACTGTATAGATTTTGAGGATGAATTTGTGGCTAAAAGAGCATGATGTTGAATAGGGATATGATCTTGATAAGTGAAAGTGGAAGTACCAGAATTTTCTAAGTAACAGTTCTCCTATGGAGAAGATGAAGGAATAGGAAGTTGTGAATTAGAGGAATAGGAAGAAGGTACTGAATTAGGGATTGAGGAATGGAATGGAATAGCCGACATTGAAGGAGTGTAGGAAGAATGGGAGGAGATTGATTCTCTATAGGAGTCTAGAAATTGGGAAGAGCAAGGTGAGCTTGAGGTGGAATTTGATAGGTGTTTGGTTGGTACGAGTGATTGAAACGATGGTAGCATTCCGAGGCACTGTGATTTCCCTTGCCACAGATTTGACAAATAGTCTTATGAGAGTTATTTCTGCCATAACCATAATTTCTGCCTCCTCCTCTAAAACCTCCCATATTTTGACCACCTCTATGAGAAAAGAAGTTGGTGTTCTGACCCCCTGATTAATGAAACTGATTTCCATTTGGATTATTGAAAGGTTTGAAAGAGTTATTTGCAATGGACATAGCGGCTAAAGCTGTACTAATATGATTAGGTTGCTTCAATTCTCTGTGCATATGGGTTTCTTCAGATCTTAACATAGCATGTAATTCACCCAAAGATAAAGATCTAGTGGTGGTTCTCAGAGATGTTTTTAGAGAGGAGTATTCACTTGGTAGACCATTAATGGTGTAAAGAATCAGATCATCATCACTCACGGGTGACCCAGCAGTAGGTAATCTGTCTGTATAATTCTTGATAAAATCAAGATAAGAATCCATAGTGCCTTCCTTAGAAGCATTCAACAATTTCAGTTTGATCTCATGAATATGTGAAAGAGAATGTGAAGCATATCGTTTTTCAAGATGAATCCAAATATCATATGAGTGTTCAAACCCTATAATTTGGGGCAAAATATTTGAAGAAATTGTAGCATTGAAGCAACTAACCAATTGACGATCTATATTCAACCATTCATTGAAGACTGGATTTGGAACAATCGTACCTGATTCATTCGAGACTACTGCAGCAGGTTTCGAAATTGTTCCTTCAACGAAATCCAGTAGTTGATTTGCTCGTAGAGCATTGCGCATCTGCAACTTCCAAACCATATAATTTTCTTGATCCAGCTTGATGTTAACTAAGGAATTGAGATTAGAAACGAAAAAGATTAGATTTGAGGGTAGACTGAATGTAGGCAGAATCGGCATTGAAGTTTTAAGAGAATTTTAGGGTTTTGTAGAGAAGATGAGTAAAAGAGGAATGAAGAAGATGAACTTTCAGGAACTAGGATCTATAGCTCTGATACCATATAGAATCTACACTATCAGAATGAGAACATATTTTTCATTACTTCAAAATGGATATAGATTAGAGTCTTTATACAAAAGGATGAGAAATAGAGAGAGAGAGAGAGAGAGAGAGAGAGAGAGAGAGAGAGAGTCTGTTATAAAATAGGGTAACGGATTCTCTCTTCAACTCAAACAAAATTCTAACAGAATTACAGTACAATGCACTAAAGCTGCACACTAGAAGGTACAAGACATTATAGCTACACTAGTATCTTAACAGATACAACTTTTGGGACATAATCCAAAATAATCTAAGAGATTTGTCTATCTCTCTCCTGTATCATTGTGGAGTCCAGCGACATCACAGGAGAGATATAAACACATCTTTTGGGTTGTGTTCCAAAAGTTGTGTATTTGAATTTGTCCCAATCTTTACTCAAATAAAAGACATTGGTAATTGCAAACAAATTAGTCCGATAGCTAAATACAAGTCTTTTATTCCATTTTGTAATTAATGTCTCATTTTAAGATTATATTTACAAAGTCAATGTATTTAACTATTTATTATTTATTTTTTATCATTTGGTTGGTGTAGTGGTCTCATGCAATGACATAGTCACATAAGTGTCAGGGTCAGGAGAGAGGGACGAGGTACGACCCCTGATATGAGCATATCATATTGAGCCTTTTTATCAACTAGCTAGGCTAAGCCGTTGACTATCAATGTATTTAACTATACATTTTTCAAGTTTAATATTTATTATAAAATTTTCTCACTTTTCACTTAATGTCACAATAGAATTTTGAAATTAAAAGAAGGAAAATTATGAAAAGCTAAAATTTTTCACATTGATTAAAAAAAAGGTCATTAGATAGTTGAAATTTTCAAAAGATAGTGTTTGGAGCACATACTTTCTTTTGGTTGCTAAATGGGGGATGCTTTTATCCCGAGTAGAAGGCAGAATGGTAGATCAGATAGCTATGGATTTGTAAGATTTGATAGCTTCAACGAAGTAGAATATGTAGCAGAGCAGTGCAACTGTCTGATGCTTTTCGGGAATAAATTGTTGGTAAAACTTGCTAGTTTTGTCATTAATCGAAGGAAAGAGCCAATCCCCAACCCAGATCGATGCTTTATGGATCAAAGAAAGATGCAAAATTCTTTTGTAGTCTCTAGACCTAGCTTTCTGGATCAGAGGAATTTTGCCCAAGTGGTATCTGGTCATAGGGATACCAAACCGATAGAATCTCGAGCCAAATCCCCTAGAGGAGAGGACAAGGGAGATCGGTGTGTAGTATATCTTGAGGTCTCTGTTAGTATAGAATCTAAGAAGTGGTTACAAGGTGTGCGAGGGCCATTTTGTGGGACCAAAATGATCTTCCTTAACCTAAAGAAGCTATTGAGTAAAAGGAAAATGCTGGGAAGTGCCATTAAATCTCTGGGAGGAGTGGTTCTGGTGATAGAATTTGAGTGCCTACTTGCTATGTTGGAAGCCTTAGAGGATGTAGCAACTTGGAAAAAGTGGTTCCTTGCGGTGGAACAATGGAGGCCTCACTTCAATTGCTGCTCTAGGTTCACTTGGATCAACTGCATAAAGGTCCCCCCTACATATATGGACCGATGATCTTTTTCGAAAGGTAGGAGAGCTTTGGGGAAAAATGGTACTGGTGGATTAACTTACCTCTAGAAAAGAAAACCTAACCTATGGCAGGGTTTTTATTGAAACAAAGGAGGTTGGACCTATCAATGTTAATCTCAGTATTTCTGTTGAAGGTGAAACATTTATTATTAAAATGGTAGAGGAGATAGGTGTTCATTCAATGACTATTAACCAGCACACCCAGAGAGTGGGAGGAGTTAATGGGGGTGAAGTCCAACCAGACAGGGTTGTTGTTCAGACCCACTTAGTTGAGTCTACTAGCAATGTTCTTAGTTCGGTAAAAGGTTATTGGAATAAGAGTGGGGGAGGGGGGTCCACACGCATGTGATCAAGACCCAATTTCAAATTTGAATTGTGTTTTGAATTCAAATGTGGCGTCGCCTACTGTTGGAGGCAAAATCAGGGAGTCCAACCATGTACACCTTGGGCTTGAGCCCATCTCTGCTTTTTAGTGTATGGTCACAAAGCAGGCCAGAGCCAAAGACCATTCGTGTAATGGTGTACATTTGTAACCCAGTGATAGCCGTGACCCGATTGAATGCTTGTTGGTTTCATCCAACCCTGCTAGACTAATAAGATCCAACTCCAATTGGATGGAGGAACATAGGTCATGGGTGGATGAGTCTGACTCGGATGCCTCTCTTTCGCCTCAAGATTTTGAATCTCACCCCGAGGAAAAGGCAGACCTCACTAGGGTTGGGATGGAAGATATGGAGGCCTCTATCACGCGTAATGTTCGTCCGACCTCAACATCTAGAAGAAGGAAGCGAGCATCAATCAACGGACTGCTGCTCAGTCAGAGATGGATTCGAGGTAGTGGGTATCTCCCTAATCGACCCAAATCTATTAGTAGGAAGGGCATTCTTAAACCATCCAAGGTGCAGTCAAAGGGCAAGGATGTTGTCCTGACCCCAATTAATCTCAACCCCAATAGGAATATGGTCCTATAGGATTCCATTAATACAGAGTTAGCAGTGGAGGATGGGGACACCGCTATATCAGATGATATTGTCTATAGATTCAACCACCGGAACCGGTTGGAGGCTGAGATGTCTTGGAAATAGGCCACAGAGCTGCAAATGTCATATGCTGGTACCGAACAATTAATTATTGGCAAAATTGCTGAATCTGAAGAGCACGAGAAGATCCAGTTTCTAGAGGGTGCTAAGAAGGGGCCTGCCAAGCCCCCAAATGGTGATACTGATGTATCCTGATGAAGGTAATATCATGGAATATGAAGGGCTTAGGGAGAATGGAGAAACATAGAGCAGTACATAAACTTATCTCAAAGGAGAAAGCGAACTTGATGTTCATCCAAGAGTCCAAGCTTAGGGAGGTGAACCATAGATTATTGAAGCAACTGGGCGGAAATAGGATGGACAAATTAAAGATGGTTCAATCAGAAGGTGTATCGGGTGGGCTGATTTGTCTTTGGGAGGACGCTTTCTTTCAGGTGAACAATGTCTATACCAATTTTAGATTTATCATTTTACAAGGCGTTATCCGTAATTTAGATTTGCATGTTGTTTTTTGTAATGTGTACGCATCGAATCGAGAGAGAGATAGACAAGAACTCTGGGAAGAATTACTTAGATGGAAAGCTCGATTACCCGAGCCATGGTGTATGGGAGGGGATTTTAATTCAGTAATGGATTCTAGCGAGAGATTCGGTGAACATTTCAATCGTAGAGATACATCTCACTTCAATCAATTCATCAGAAATGGGCAGCTTTTTGATCTTAACTTGAACGGAAGATCTTTCATCTGGTTCAGCAAACAAGACGAGGTAAAAATGGCAAGATTGGATAGATTCCTTGTTTCGGTAGAGTTAACTACAAGATTTGATGTCATTAACCAGTGGAGCCGGCCCAGAGGTTTGTCTGACCATTGTCCAATTGTCCTTGGAGATTCGGGTAGTGACTGGGGGCCTTCTCCATTAAGATGTTTTAATAGTTGGGTTGAGATTACTCATCTGAAAGAAGACATTAACAAGATTTAGGAGGAATCAAGCTCTTTCCGCTCGGCAGGTTCAACCATTAAAGCGAAACTATGGAAATCAAAGTCCCTAATAAGATCAAATCTTAAAAACGGAGGTTCAGCAGGTGAATACAAAATTAAATCTTTGGAGGTTCTTATTGATTCTCTTGAACATAAACAAGAGCTGCACCCGTTATCTGTGGTGGAGAAAGGGGCTCGATCCAAGGCTATTTCTGAGCTTTGGAAAGAATATATACTAGAATAATGTCGTTGGCGTCAGAAATCTCGTGTCAAATGGCTGAAAAAAGGTGATAGAAATACCTCATTTTTCCATCTTGTGGTTGGAAACAGATTAAGGAAGAAGAGTATTCAAAAGCTGATTATTAATGGGCGCCCACAATTAGAACCGAGAGTTATCAAAACAGCTGTATTGGAACACTTCAGGAGACAGTTTCAAGAACATTTTGGTACCAGACCTACTATGGATGGCTTAGGTTTCAAATCTTTAAATCGTCAACAAGCGGCATCGCTGGAATCTAATTTTACGGAGGAAGAAGTTCTCAATGCTTTGGAACAATGTGATGATAATAAAGCCCTAGGTTCAGATGGTTTTAATATGAGTTTCATTAAGCTCAAATGGGGGGTTATTAAGAAGGAATTTATGGGATTTATACAAGAATTCTTTGTGCAAGGCAGGATTTCCAAGGCTCTCAATTCCTCTTTCATAACTCTAGTGCCTAAGCAAAAATCTCCTAATTTGATCAGCCAATTCCGACCTATTAGACTCATTGGATGTATTTATAAGATTCTGGCAAAGGTCCGTGCCAATAGGTTGAAAAGGGTGATAGATGTGGTGGTGGGGCCTAATCAAATGGTGTTTATAAAAGACCGTCAGATTATCGATTGCATGTTGATAGCCTCAGAGATTGTTCATTCCATGTCAAATAGCCCAGAAGGGGGTATAATCTTCAAAGTTGATTTTGAAAATTACTGATTGAACTTGTCTGGTATGACTTCTTCCTTTGCCAATGAAGGCTTACGACAGTGTCTGCTGGAACTTCTTGAGGTTTGTTATGAACTGTATGGGATTCGAAGTTCGGTGGGTTAACTGGATTATGGAGTGTGTTTCCTCTGCATCTTTATCAGTCTTAATCAATGGCTCCCCCTCCCCGGAATTTCCATTGAAGCGGGGTTTAAGACAAGGAGACCCTTTCTCCCCTTTCTTGTTCAATCTGGTGGGAGAGGGACTTAGCGTGTTGATAAAACACAGCGATCGACAAAGGGCTCCTCACAAGTTGGCAGACCAGTCACAATAATCTCTTTATTTCCCATATTCAATATACTAATGACACCATTTTTTTGGCAAAGTAGTTTCTCGCAGCTCCGTACGATGAAGAGAATCTTACAATGCTTTGAACTTATATTTGGGTTGAAAGTCAACTTCTCCAAAAGCGCTGTAATTGGGTGTGGGGTGGACTCAGACATCATAAATGATTGGGCACCTCAAATTTATTGCCGGAAGGAAAAGCTCCCCTTCACTTACCTGGGGTTTCCGTTAGGAGCAAACCCGAATAGAATCTCCACGTGGGAACCAGTAATGGATAGGATTCGTAGCAAACTGGCAGGGTGGAAAGAAAAATTTTTGCCGAAAGGGGGCAGGATGACTCTCATTAAATCGGTCCTAAATAGTGTCCCCTCTTATTTTATGTCGTTCTTCAAAATGCCAATCACCATTGCACATAATATTGAACAATTGCAGAGAAATTTTGTGGAGTGGAGGTTCTAGCCAACGAAAGCGCCATTGGGTGAACTGGGAGCTAATTTGCTCTGGGAAACAGTTTGGTGGGTTAGGCATAGGAAGAGTTCAATCAAAATTTTTTGCCTTTATTACAAAGTGGATCTGGAGATTCAGCAGGAAGGATGGATGACAAACACTGAATATTGCACATTCATGTGCCAATATAATAGACATAGTGCTCATTTAATCTCCCAAATCCCTAGTTTTACATGCATATTTGAATTAATATAATTTAATAGTGATATCACTCAAATGCATGTAATTATTTGTTTTTACACATTTCACATGTTTAGGTAAAAATGAAGTGAAATAAAGGGAAGGAAAGAAGTAGCAACTATACTGTAGTATTTCTCATATATTGTTATCAAAACATGCAACAATCTGTAAAACTAAAAAGAATAATAAAAATATAAAACAATCCTAAAATGAAAATAAACAAAAGAACTAAAAAATAATTAAAAAAAATTAAAAAGTAGCCAAAACCATTGAATTGGCAATGTTTCCTTTCCCTCTTTTTCTCTCTTTGCAGGATCAACTATCAGAACTGAAGAAAACTGAACAAAGCGCGGAGGGAAAAATGGGCACATGATGAAAGCAATGACGAAACCATCACATAAATTCCTCTATAAAATGCAGAAGAGAGCCAACCAATTTAAAAAGAGCCTACACCAACAAACAAGCTGCAACAGCTTCACACACACTATTAGGGAGAGAATAGTTTAGGGAGGTTATCATGTGAGCACTTCATATTGTCCCTAGAAATAAAAAACTTTAGTTTTTCTTTGCTTTTTCTAGTTCTAGTAGTTGTAAAAATTTACTTTTATGTAATTGATGATTTCATGTTCCAAAAATATGTAGCAAAACTTTGTGTACTTATTTCTTAAATGAAAATATTTATTTTCTTGTACTACCTTTGTCAATTTGTAGTAGTAAAAATAGTCCTATTTGAAATTAGATTTAATATTTTTAGTCTAGTAGTACTTGGAGTTGTCCCCTAAAATAGTTTGAAACCCCAAATTTTCAGTTTTTATAGCAATTATTTCATTCACTAGAAGACAGATTTTGCAAGTAAATGCCATATTTCTTAGCCACGTAATTATTATAATCACCTACTAAAGTGCCAAGCACACCATATCCACATCTCACTCCCAAATTAGATTAGGATTTGGTTTGGCCTTATTTGTATTCTTGGAGTTCAACCACTGTGACCCCACAAGAATCCAAAGTCAAAGGTTTAGTATTTTATTATTAATTCAGTATTTTCATTTATGTATGTTTTATTAGCCTAGTAAAGAAATGGTATATAAATATTTTATTTCACCCCAACTCATGTTAAAGTAAAGAAACAGTATATAAATATTATATTTCACCCTTACTTTAGTGTTATAACTTTAGTTTTAATTGAGCAGTCACTATTTACATCTATTTAATTTTTCTTTAAAAGGTAATTTTGAAGACAATTTCAATTCCAAAATGGTAGGCTAAAACTTTAATTGGGGATATGCAATAAAAACTTAGAAACCACAGCTTCTGTGCACTAATCTTAAATGGGCAAATTTATCTAGATGGGTTATTTTTTCATTTATGGTAAAAAATATCTATGTATCTATAGTTTATGACCATTTAACATGTTTATATACTATGGCTATATTGGGCTCAAAAGATTACATATTTGAAATAAGAATTTAATTTTGTGGATTGTCAAACTATGCCTATTGTCATAAAAAACACCTAGCATACTCAAACAATTCATATGACAAAGTTTATATTTCAAATATGTGTTTATATATATTTCTATCCACTAAGGGACATGCAATTGTGTAGTAGCAGAGTGGTGGGGATTGGGTGCCAAATAACCTACGTCTGCGATGGATCACGGTTCGAACCTGGCTATTGCCCAATTGCCTTTTTATTTTTCTTTAAACCAAACGATGTCGTTTCATATCAAACCTGACACACTTGATATGACCCCGACTAGTGAACGTTTATTTTCAAATAAAGAATGACTCTGCGGTCTTAAATGCCAAATCATTTTCAAATGCACAAAAGTTGAGGGATCTAGTGGTTTTGCATATTCCCAATTCCTTTAAATCATTTCTCTCAAGTTAATTAAAATTTCTTGTTTTTAATAACTTTGCTTAAATATTTGTATTATTTCTATCTTTCGCTATAATAATATCCATAAAGTCATTTGATGTAAATTTAGCTTTTATTTATTTATTTTTTCCTTTTCTTACTAGTATCTTAGTTAATTTATTTTGCACTGTTAAACCCTTTACCGTAAACTACTTAGAAAAAAATAGCTTTTAATTAGTTTTATTGCAAAAAATATAAAAACTAGTAGTTTAGTAAAACCCCACAAAAATTCATTATCTTTTATTTTCTTTTTAGTGACAAAATAGTTACTGCCTATCTTTGTTTCCCGTTCCCTGTGGGTTCGACCTGGACTTCTAGAACTTTATTACTTGTACGATCACCTACACTTGGGTGTGATAAGAAAACGCTTCAATAGGATGTCGTCAATGGGGCTCTTTGGAAAAAGGTAATTTGCGCAAAGTATAACATAGAGGTCTCAAGCCTACACTTTTCGATACTGGTGTCTAATCGTCACTCTGACTTTGTGAAAATGGTGCTTAATTTCTTAAGGGGGGATGATTTGTTCTCAAATACTCTGAGGGAAGGATTCTTACCGATGCTTGGGAATGGACTGAGAATCAACTTCTGGGAGGATAAATGGTTGGGAGATTTCACTATCAAATAGGAATTCCCTCAAATCTTCGCTCTTGCGACCATTAAATCTGGCCCGATAGCACAAATGGGGGCATGGGATAATAATCAGTGGAAATGGGAGATTTCGTTACGAAGACGATGTTTTGACTGGGAATTAGAGCAATGGGGTGGCCTTCTACATTTACTTGAACGCACAACTATGAGGCAATCACTTAATCTGGAAGTTTGATCTCCATGGGAACTTCTCGGTAAAGTCTTTTTATAGAATCATTGACAACACCAACAATGTAGCTAATCCTTTACTCCTTTCTATCTGGAAAGGGTGGGCCCTCCCAAGGTGGAGCTTTTCTGTTGGCAATTACTCCTAAAAAGACTTCCTGTTAAGGCAAATATTTTCCAAAGTGACGCTCACGAAATCCCACTTACCTCATGTAGCTGGTGTAATGAAGTGTAGGAAACTGTGGACCATCTTTTTTTGGAGTGCAAGTGGGCGTGGAAGGTCTAGACTAACTGCTTCAATAAATGGGAGGTGCAGTGTTGTACCATAAACTCTATATCCAGTTGGTGGGAGCAGTGGCCCTCTCTTTATCCAAATTTGGGTTACATCCTGATTTAGAGATTTCTTTTTCTCTCAACAGTCTGGTCACTGTAGATGCATAGAAATGAAGTTACTTTCGCGGAAAAGCAAATGGATATGGAGAACACATCCTAGTTGATCACCATGCGGGCCATCTGGTGGTTCAAAGCATTGAGGCCAGAGTGTTTGTACACAATTACTGACATGGTGCGATAGCTCCAGCCCTCAACTTGTATTCAAAGAGCTTCCAAAGCCCCGACACCAGCTATATGGGTCACTCCAGAAGAGGGGTGGTTGAAACTGAATGTAGATGGCGCAGCCAAAGGGAAACTAGGCTCGGCGGGCATTGGAGGGGTATTGAGAGACCCTCAAGGGGTAATTCTGGACCTTTACTCAAAGAATTTTGGGATTAATGAATCCAACTGTGCAGAGCTTTCAGCTTTGCTGGAGGGCCTTCCTCTTTTCCTCAGATCAGGAAAGCTGGATGTGGTGAATTTGATAATAGAAAGTGATTCTCAGTTGGTGGTTTTGTGGATACTTAACTTGTAAAAAAGGCCATAGAAACATAGAGGGGCGTTTCTGGATATTGATGCAATGTGGAGCCGGATATCACAGGCCAAGATTGTGAAACTGAGCCATGTGCCTCGGAATGCAAATAGCTTTGCTGATTACCTTGCAAAGTCTGGGATCTCAAGAGTAATTCCTTTTGTGATAGTTTTTTAAGACATGCAAAGTTGCTCATGTTTTTAGGGTCACTGGCTTGTTTCTAGGTGCTTTGACTCAAGGTTTTTGTCATTGATTTGCCATTCAGAAAACAACAAAGGGTGGGGTTTCACAATGAAATCTTGCCGCCAATTGAATGTGTTTGGTTTAGGGTGGGTGTTCAGTGTGAGTGTGTGTTTTTTTTTCGTTTGGGAATGGTGTCTTTTATTCTTAGTTTGGAGAGCTTCTCTTATCCTTTTGGCGTGTGTGAGTTTTTTTTGGTGTATGTCTCTTTCGTGTAGGTGGTCTGGCTCTTTTCGCATCGTGTGTGTTTATAGTTTAAATTCTTGCCCCTTGATTGAATTGTTGGCCTTTGCCTTTTCAAGGTATACTGTCTTTTTTATTTTCTGTACTTCATTGTATGCTAATGCGATGTGTTAGTGCTCGGGTCCATGTGGAGAGAATTCTGTATTAGACCGTGCTTTTATTTTGGTCTGCTACAGTGAGTGACGTGATGTTTAAAAGGTCAATTGTGGTAGCCCTTTGGATCATCTTTGCTCGGCTTGGGTTGTGGGATTGGTTGGTTTCTGCTATTACAAGCTGCTCTTCTTGTGGTGGCTGATTTGGGCCGCCGGCGGACTACACATGTGAAGCTGAACTTAAAACAGATACAACTTTACTAGGAGTAGAAGTTAGTTTTTTATTTTTTTGGGTGCCTGGGGATGCTGCTGGACGAGAAGACTTTGGGTTGCCTGAAGTTACTACTGGTTTTGGGGGGCTTTTTGTTTTTACAGCATTGGAGTGAGCCAAGAGGTTTAGAGAGTGGTCATGCAAAAATTGTGGCCAGTTGATTAGCAATCTACAGTTTGTAGTGCATTTCTGCTAGCCTCTATGGTCCATTTTTTTCAACTTGAGGAGCACAAGTAAGGTAGGGTTGTGGAATTCTAGGGACGGGGAATTCTGGTGATGTGGAGTTCTTAAAGGTGGAGATTTGTCTATTGGTGGAGTGGAATTCTGTTTTCGGGGGTTTTACTAGAGTTTTGGTGCCAACTTAATAATGCACCAGTAGGTAGTCTACATCATCAATTTACGTGCTTCCGATTCCTCGCAGCGATTTTGAGTGCCAATTTTTTTGGGAGTGCGGATTTATCGCTGCCCATAATTGCAGTTTCTTAGATAAGGTGGAACAACCTTACGGCTGTACGGGGAGGTTGATGGTATGGGAAAGTTTTTGCTGATGCTCAGACATGGCCTTCAAATAAACCACATCAAACCAACTTTCAACTTTCAACTTTCAAGTTTTTCAAGATCTTTTTTATGCGGTTTAAGGTTTTGTCTATCATTCTAGTGCTTCTGATTTGGTCTTCTTTGGCCATATCATTTGGTGCATGTGGGGTTAATTAGGGGAGGGGGTTAAATTTATTATTTCTCACAATGGTGCTCCTGACGGGGGATTATTGTTTGGGTTAGTTTTTGTACAAAGCCTATGTGGACTAGGATTCGTGTATAAAGTGTTCTAATCAGGGGAAGTCTCGGGGCTTTTTCAGACATGATTTCTGCGTCATGAAGGAGTTTGGTTTGCACATGCAAAGCCTGCACTGGCTGATCAGGAGAAATGCTGTATACAAATGCTTTTTTCTTATTGGTGCTACTGTCTAGGTCCTCTGCCGGTTGATCAGTTTATGCATAGCTTGTGTGGAGTAGAGTTTCGTTTAGAAGGAGTTCTATCATTAGCCTACAAATGGGTGTTGTGATACTGAACCTTCGTGGTGCTGTTACACTTGACTTTTGGTTTGAGTTTGGCAAATACATTAAATGGAGAGGAGATGATTTGAACCGAATCTGAACGATAATCATAGCAAGTGTTTTATATATAGAAAAAACACTTGCTCATAGTTTTGGAGTGGTTTGTTTATTGCTTGCCCATGGTTGGAAGTACACTTGCAAAAACACTTGGTAATACTTGCAAGTGCAACCTGGAGGGGTTTTTTCTTATATTGCTTGCTCATATTGCTCATAGTTGTTGTTAGCTTTATAAGGAGAAGAGTTATTTGGCTGCCTGGGGATAATGCTGTTTTTGGGGAACTTACTGGTACATGTGCTGCAGAATTTATACGTGTGCTTATGCTAAAATTTTGTTTTTGCGATTGGGTGGTTCCTTTCCTAAAACTTTTAAAAGGAAGATTGTTTCAAATCGGAACCAGCTGGTTGGATTTTTGAACCTTTTGACTTCTTTTTGTGGATTCCATCTATGTGATGTTTGTGTAAATTGCGATGCTTATCGCTATGTAATTGCCTATATCAATGAAATTTGCCGTTAAAAAAAAAATGGCAACCAACCAAGATGTGAAAGGTAATAGAAAACAACTGAAAATCTATAGGAGTGGAAGTAGCATTTGTAGTGCAGAAGCGCTTATTACAACTTATAAGCAAAGACTTTAATCTAAACAAGAAAAGAGAAGGCAAAACAAACACACACAAAGGCACAAGATTTTCACGAGTGGTGCGGCCAAAATGCCTACGTCTACTCCCCAAAGCCAATGAACAGTCCATTATCAAATGAACGGATGATTACAGTGTTGGTAAAAAATGGTTTGAATCAAAGTTTAAACGCGCAGCGGAAAAAGTCCAGTTATAAAAAACTTTTGGTATCCCTGGATCTACTACTCGTCAACTCCTTAGATGTGTACAAGGGTGCAAGAATAATATACCTTAGGTCTTGAATCCAATTCTGAATATGGCTTCCTTTAGCAATGTCCAGCAGCAACCTCTAGGTGATCTTCACTCTTATGTCTCCTCGAACGCTTCCCAGAGAGGCTAGAGATGGTGGGATCTCTAATGGAGAGGATGAAGAAGGTTTGGGAACCCTAAAACAGTTTCAGCAGCTTAGGGACGTTAAAACGACGAACTTCTTTCCCAGAACACAGCTGCCCTATTTATAGATTCCCAGAACCGACCTTACTTTCAATCGATCGAAGTGACTTCGATCGATCGAACCTGTCTAGACTTCAATCGATCGAAACAACTTCGATCGATCGAACCAGTCTTGACAGCATCCTCAATTGCCTTTCCAAGCATTCTGGCGGAGCTAAGAGTGGGACCTCCTAGGTTCTTAATTACTGGCTCCGATTAATTATTATTCCATCTAGTCAGTACTCTTGACTAAGGATTTAATAATTAATCAATTATCATTAATGCCACTATAAAATGATAATTGCACTCCAGTGCATAAGAACATAATCACACATACATAAGTGATTGCTAGACTTGTATAATATGATACGGATGTCCCTCTACCAGGCAGTATTCGTATCTATCATTGGGATGTATGTGTTAAGATACTGTCGACCCAATAGATAGTACATCTTATATTCCTCAAGTATCATTCACTACGCTTGGATTACTAAACATGTCAACAATAACACTTTGTTGACAAGGCTGACCAGCTCTCAGTAATCACTCCTAGTGACATTCTCGAGGGAATACTTACTCTTCATTTTATAGAAGAGGGTAGAATTCCATCTTGACAATATATGTTCGTAACATTGTATACCTGATTTACCCAAGATACCCAGGTGTTGATCTTGCAAGACCTCACTGATTGGTAAGTCAAAGCAATCAAGCATACAACTTACGTTCATAACTGTCTCAGGATTAAGGACATGTATCCCTATACAAGTTTTGAGTTCCTATTGACGGTGACAGCGTTTAGGTGTCAATAGGTTTAACTCAGGTCCGTCAATGCACCGAGTGCACTAGCATATTAACCAAGAGTCAAAGACTCTTATGAATGAGATTCATCATTCTACCCCGTAGACGTTAATCATGCTACAGTGTATACCTGATAAGTTATCCAGACTTATCATCCACTGTGACTTATTTGAAACAACAAGGATTTGTGATTCATATCTCACATGTGTAATCGCATACACAAATGAACCACATGCAATGTTGTTTAAGGATTTCAGTCTAATATTCATCTCATGAACTAACATGCATAAATACATTTTGATATTCCATTATCCATCTAACTAGTTTGAGGGCATATTCCCAACAAACTCCCACTTGCACTCATAACCATATAGTGTTACAAACAAACACCAACATTGTTTACGTGATTTGTCAAAATCCTTAACCCGTAAGGTTTTGCATAGAGACTGATGATCATCGACTGAAACAACCCATAGTAGAACATCTCCATGTTATACTATATCCCTAGACAAAAAGACCAAACATGTATCCAGTAAAGCTAATTCGAACATAGTCCAAAATAACATCATCTAGCATATATCTACTAGTTCTATCTCAAGCCCTAGAGAATATGTGCTTTATGATAGTTCAGTGAACTGAACTTCCATTTGGATTGATATCTGTGAACAACCTCGACGGTTTAACAGATATCCCATACCTAACATCACATACAAGGTTTATCAACAGCCTAGGCTTATGATACACCTTTCATGCGACCTCTTTCATCTTGCATCCTAAGATTACAAGTCTTGAAAGAGCAATAGGTTATGTTCAAAAGGTGAATAACCTTTATCGAAATATTCTACGTTGAATCTTGCCAATAACTTTATGATATAGAAGTTTGAGATAATCTCATTACCTTAACTTTCCGATCTTGAATGAGCATAATCCAAAGATTATTGCTCGCCTCACCGAGATCATAAATATCAAATATACTGAAGAAACTTAACCTCAACCATTGATAACACTACTTTGACATCTCATAATGATAAAGGTGTTATCATTGTGGGGAACCATAATCACCACCACACTTCCTTAGTGCAAGGATCCTTTCATCCAGTTAAGCCATATCCACACTTCAGAGAAATCCAAAGTATTTTGACCAACAAGTCAAAACAGATGTGCTTATCTCTGGATGATTGCTTTATTCCGTAGACTTATGCAAATCATATACCAGAGCTTCCTTATCATAAAACTTTATTGTACCAGGGGATTTCAACAACGTTGAGAATTCTCCCACTATAATGAAGCACCAATGTTGGAACGGATGAAGAGGTAGTAGATTTTAGTTCCTGATGATTTATAGATTGCTTTAAGATATAAATAACTTTACTCTTTTATATTATCTTTCCTTTGCAAAATTTGGTCTCCAACCAACTTTTGTTTTCTCTGGAAACACTACAGAAGTATTATACTTCTAATCTAGATTCAAAAGGCTCATCATTCCTTTACACCTTAGTGTTCGGCATCCTTATCCAAAGTTACCATGAGAAAGAAGTCCCATCATTTTCACAACTTTTGGGGATGTCTATTGGAATGGTTCTCTTTTGAATAAGATCCAGTACATACATTGTGGTTCCATCGAGAAAAACAAGGAACAGTAGTAACTCTAAATAACTCATCTCATGACCCAGTCGTATCTAAAAGAAGGTAGTTCCTTCTACCTGCTACACCATCCTGTGGAGGCACACTAGGTGTAGACGATCGAGAAAGAATTTTCATTCTTATCTCTTATAGACAATAAACACATTAGACAGATACTCACCATTTTGATTAAATCAAAAGCAACGATATTCTTTTACCAATTACTCTTCATTCCAAAACTTTTGAATTTCTTCAAAATTGAGGATGAAGGTGCAATAAGTAAATCTATATCAGTATCTGGAGTAGCCAAAACCACTTTACAACTCTAATGTTTATTGGCCTGCATATGTGAGTATGCCCTAATTCTATTAATTCCTTGGTCGTGTGATATTTCAAAAAGAAAAATCACCTGATCACATTACCCTCTAAATAGGATTGACAAATAGGCAGTGGTCTTAGCAACCAAAAAAAAAGTCTAGGATCCAATCCTCTACTTCCTATTTATCCTATTTAGATTAATATGATCTGATCACGTTTACTCTCTAAATAGGATTTACTAATAGGCAATGGTCTCAGCAACCAAAAGAGTCTAGGATCCAATCTTTTACTCCCCATTTATCCCATTTAGATTTAATGTGATCTAACCTCTAAACCAAAGGATTTATAGAATTAGTTGAAGGTGCTATCCTTTTAGATGGTAAAATACCCATGAGTTATTTAAATACTACGTTGGATAATATATGAGAAACAAGAGTAAATCGGTGAGATACTTGCTTGACAAGTTATTAGATCACATTAAAAGAACACTTTCTTTTAATCAACAATTTCAGTACCAAAATCAAAATGATAAATTAATTCAAAACTGAAATCCATCTAATAACTCCATAAGTTTTATTACAATATAAAACTATTAATCTAATAGCAACTCTTGCATTAGATCCCAAAAGCAATCAAGATCTTCAAATCACTGCACATTCTTATTTTTCCAATCATCTGCAACAATTACAGATATAATCAAAAAATTAGAATCAGTGCCCCAAGTAGTTGAAGTATCAGTTTTTCAACTTACTTCAAAAACTAGTGATTAGATCATACCTTGCCTTTTGGCAGTCAAGTATCACACACAGTTTCTTTTCCAATGCCCTCTCACGCCACAATGGAAACACTTTCCTTTCGGCATAGCACCAGCCTTTCCCTTTCCAAGTCTTGCCTTCTTCCCAATAGTTCGGTTAGGCTCACCTATCCTTGAGCCTTGCTTTTCCTTCTCTAAACATGTGCCCTTAGGCTTAGTTCCAGAAGATGAAGCCATTCCAATGTTCTGAACATTTGACTCCTCTTTGACTATATCCATCGTTGCCTTAAGAGAGCTCATCAATTCACTTGTTGAAAAAACAATTTTACTCATTTAAAAACCTTTTTAAATTCAGTGAATGATGAAGGCAACGAATGCAAGATTATGCCAACTTGAGTCTCACCATCAATGTCAGAACCCAGAACTTCCATTACTTTGAAATAAGTAATCATTTTAAAAACATGCTCTCTTATAGAAGTTCCTTCCAACATTCTGGTGTCCATGACTAACTCTAAGGCTCTAAGCCTTGCAGTTCGGCTCAGTTCCCCAAACATCTCCTCAAGGTTCAATATTATAGCACAGGCAATGTTCAAAGGTTGATGTTGCTGCTTCAACACATCAGACAAAGAGTCTAACATGCTAGAGCGAGCTATACCATCAAATCTTATCCATTGCCAATATTGATTCGCAAGATCAGTTGGGGTGTCATGACATGGAATAGGTGGACAGGGAACGGTAAGAACGTATTTACATCCATTAGCAGTTAATAATCCATCCAGTTCTAGTTTCCATTCAACGTAGTTGTTTCCAATTAGCTTATTCTGGATCATGGTTGTAGCAAGTGGGCTAGACATAACGAATCTGAAATACAAATAATATAACAGAGTTACATTATGGAAATCATAAATATGACAATTTATATGATACATTGGGATTCCCTTAACCAACTCATTAATTGTCTTCAGGATGTCAAGCCTATGAAATTAAGTCTCCATGTGGCGATAATAACCTCATAGCCTGATTGGGAAACCCATCATGAATGTCATGCAACTCTTACAAAACAATTCATGACTCCTGAACTTTTGGTCTCTACGTTTCTGGATAATGCTCCGTGTGGAATCCCTTACCCATAGCTTTGCTAGTGTTCACCATTAACTAGAATCCAATGACAACCGCCTCAAGTAGTGCCTCAGTGTAGTGGTCACCCTCTAACGCGTCTCATTGATTCTATCCTAAGGAAGTTCATATCTAGTAACCAATGAATAGTCTATCCTCCGTATGAAATGATCACCCATGGCTGGGTGACACAGAATATACTATCCACCTTACAATGAACCGTTTATGGAAGACCGTGGGAGTTATAAAACTAAGTCCCTCTCCCACTAGATTTTATAAGAAGTTCATATCTAGTAATCAATAAGATATACCCTCCGTATGGAATGATCACTCATAAATGAGTGACACAGAGTATTTCTCATACTTACAATGAACTAATAGGAATTTTTTTAAAAAAATTTCTTCACATTACCCATAAACATCCAGTGTTTACTAATGTGTTGAAAATGGTTTTTGAATTTTATTTTAGAAAACTTGTTTTACGTTCATGCAACAATGTATTATATGCCAATCACAAACTAAGCACTTAAAACAAAAAACTAAAATGAAATATAGGCATTCAAACAATGCCTCTATCTCCCATGACTCTATCTCCATAGAACCTCCTTCTTGGTTTGGTCGCCTCCAGCTCCATCTTCATGGACAACGGCTCCTTGCTCCATCTTCATGGAATTCCTAATTCTATTACATTGGTCCTATGCTTCTTTCGAAGCTTACAATTTTTCTAGAAAAAGAAATTGCAACAATAAAATAAAAAGGCTAGGGAAACCGATGCGACTTTCATTTTCGTAGGATTGAAGTCGCAGCGCCCTTTACATATGCCTTAAAACCAAACCAATTATTAAAATAAACACCAATCTCAAAACATTTAAACACAAAAAATTAGAAAACTTGGTGCCACGGGAGATAGTGACTAACTTGCTGCAAAAGGGTTAGTCGTATGCACATCCACACATATATAACAATTATACGTAACTATTGGAACCCCTAATTGATTCGCACAATATATAAACACTTCACATACTGTTTTAGAACTTCAAACAAACATCATACCTCTCTGTCACAGTTCGATCGATCGAAGACCGTTCGATCGCTCGAACCTTCGATCGATTGAACACTGTTCGATCGCTCGAACATTCTGTTTCACACAGTGATTTGAAAAATTTACAGAATATTTTAAAATTAAAGTATTTAATTTTTTTTTAAAAAAAACTTTAACACTGTGAAACAGAGAACCTGACAAAGAGTCTCTCTTGATCGATCGAACTACATTGGATCGATTGAACATCTGAAACGTTCGATCGATCGAGACTACTTCGATCAATCGAACCCGCCTTGCATCCTATGCAATCACAGATTTGTATCCTGCTGTGATAACGCTGCAGAAACAGATCTGTGATGATGCAGTTTCTAAAACAGTTCTAAAATCAACATGCAAATCAAAACTAGTGTTCCAAAAACACATCTAAAGATCCAAACGAGCGTGGCTCTGATACCAATTGTTGGTAAAAAACGGTTTGAATCAAAGTTTAAACGCGCAGCGGAAAAAGTCCAGTTATAAAAAACTTTTGGTATCCTTGGATCTGCTACTCGTCAACTCCTTAGATGTGTACAAGGGTGCAAGAATAATATACCTTAGGTCTTGAACCCAATTCTGAATATGGCTTCCTTTAGCAATGTCCAGCAGCAACCTCTAGGTGATCTTCACTCTTATGTCTCCTCGAACGCTTCCCAAAGAGGCTAGAGATGGTGGGATCTCTAATGGAGAGGATGAAGAAGGTTTGGGAATCCGAAAACAGTTTCAGTAGCTTAGGGACGTTAAAACGACGAACTTCTTTCCCAGAACACAGCTGCCCTATTTATAGATTCCCAGAACCGACCTTACTTTCAATCGATCGAAGTGACTTCGATCGATCGAACCTGTCTAGACTTCAATCGATCGAAACAACTTCGATCGATCGAACCAGTCTTGACAGCATCCTCAATTGCCTTTCCAAGCATTCTGGCGGAGCTAAGAGTGGGACCTCCTAGGTTCTTAATTACTGGCTCCGATTAATTATTATTCCATCTAGTCAGTACTCTTGACTAAGGATTTAATAATTAATCAATTATCATTAATGCCACTATAAAATGATAATTGCACTCCAGTGCATAAGAACATAATCACACATACATAAGTGATTGCTAGACTTGTATAATATGATACGGATGTCCCTCTACCAGGCAGTATTCGTATCTATCATTGGGATGTATGTGTTAAGATACTGTCGACCTAATAGATAGTACATCTTATATTCCTCAAGTATCATTCACTACGCTTGGATTACTAAACATGTCAACAATAACACTTTGTTGACAAGGCTGACCAGCTCTCAGTAATCACTCCTAGTGACATTCTCGAGGGAATACTTACTCTTCATTTTATAGAAGAGGGTAGAATTCCATCTTGACAATATATGTTCGTAACATTGTATACCTGATTTACCCAAGATACCCAGGTGTTGATCTTGCAAGACCTCACTGATTGGTAAGTCAAAGCAATCAAGCATACAACTTACGTTCATAACTGTCTCAGGATTAAGGACATGTATCCCTATACAAGTTTTGAGTTCCTATTGACGGTGACAGCGTTTAGGTGTCAATAGGTTTAACTCAGGTCCGTCAATGCACCGAGTGCACTAGCATATTAACCAAGAGTCAAAGACTCTTATGAATGAGATTCATCATTCTACCCCGTAGACGTTAATCATGCTACAGTGTATACCTGATAAGTTATCCAGACTTATCATCCACTGTGACTTATTTGAAACAACAAGGATTTGTGATTCATATCTCACATGTGTAATCGTATACACAAATGAACCACATGCAATGTTGTTTAAGGATTTCAGTCTAATATTCATCTCATGAACTAACATGCATAAATGCATTTTATTATTCCATTATCCATCTAACTGGTTTGAGGGCATATTCCCAACATACAGTGCCAACGTGAAGAATCATTCCCTCACCGAACAAACCAAAACAAATGATCTATCCAAAAACAAAACCTCACAAAAGGCTAAACAAATAAGAGATCATAATGAACCAAGAGGTACTACAAATTTGAGCTATCCTATCTCTTTCTCTCTCTCAAAAGATAGAAAACTCCCAAAACTAAGCCCTAGATCTCTCTTTTTCCAAAAGATCTAAGAACAACGAACAATAGGTTTCCATTTTTCAGAATCCCTAAAGTGACCCAATGAACAATACACTCTCTCTCTTCGATAAGATGTAAAGTTCCTCCAAGAACAATAAGCCCTAAATCCAATGACTAAAAGTTGCTTCCAATTGACCCAAAGAGTAATTGACCTAAAGAGTCCTTATATTGGAATATACATATTCCCTATTCCAATATGCTTAGGATTTGCTGCCATAATCGAATTAGGAATCCAAAACCAATTAGGAAAGCATATTTCCTTCTAAAAGCCAAATTGCCTGAAATTCGTGTGTCTGCCTGAGCGAGATTCCTGTCGGATGAGATTCCACCGTGGCAAAATTCCTGGCGGGCGACATTTTAGAACGTCATACAAATTAACCTCGCACAAAGCTCACACTCTAGCTTGCTCGGGCAAGGCCCGTCTGAGCGGACTACTCGGTGGTGAAGCCAATATTTGATTCCTACTTCTACTTGCAAATCGAGCCACAATTCCAACAATCTACACCTTGGCGAGATTTCCAAATTCCAAAACAGATTGAGTCACACGACTCCAAAACAAACAAACTCCACCTTAGTGAGATACGATCCAAATGCTCGAGCTCCAAACAACCAAATGCAAATCCAATCCAAATCCAAATCCAATACAAACCAAAAATAAATGCAAACCTGTAATCGTCCTCCACCTTGATGCGACGTCTCATACCAAGTCTCAAAACAAACGCTTCGGTCTCCAAATTGTGATCTTCAGTGCAAATTTGTTAAGTCCAAATCTAGTTTGAACTTGAACCCACCAATGACTGAAGTCAACAAATTCTCCAAGAGAACAAGATTACCAAACAAATTGTCTTCACGACCCAAATTGAGTTGCGCCAACTCCAAATCCAAGCAATCAACCAAAGCTAGCAAATTTTAAATTGTCGACACAAACCTAGCTTTACTCCAAATACCAACATCTAAATGAGTACTCTCAAACAAACGAGGTTGAGGAGACACCTCTTCCAAACCAACTTGGACAAGAGAATTATCGTACTCTGCCTTCTCCACAAATCAGGATACTCCACAATCAACTCCTCCAATAGGACTCCCAACAAATGAATGCACATCAACGGGCTCTCCAAAATAAGCCTTGCAGGTCTTGACACTTTCCTACAAACCTTTTTCCAACAGACCTTACTGTCATGCCCCAGAGCAGCAAAAATAGAGAAAAGTAAATTTCCTTTTTGGGTCCGTAGGGAATGACGGGTGAATGTCACTAATTTTCCACACCACATAGTACTAGTCCACAAGATAAACAGGAACAGTAAATAACTGAAATATAAAAGCAGTATCACTATTACAAACATCAGAGTATGGTCCTCAGGATCACAACAGGTCTGGAGACAACATATGCCCAAGTACCCGTTTACTAAAACAAAACAGAGTTCGATCGAACATAAACTAGATATAGCTATATTCAGGTCTTCAGCTGGTGTAAGGATAGTCGTCAGCATAATATCCCTCTCTAGTATAACTAGCATCAATGGGGCCACCCTCTGTATAATCTAACTTTGAGTAGTATCCATCACCGTAAGTTCCAATACCTACATTGCTAGGGACAGGGTAGTCTGGATGAGAAATGTCTAGGAAAAAAAGGTCGTCAGCTTACTGAAAGCTGAGTGAGAACTAACTAACACAGTCTTATAGAAATAACGTAATTACCAGTCCTGAATGATATATAGCAGTGATATTAGTAATATCTTTTCCTCTTTTATTCATACACATCATTAACCGATTCTCATCATTCTCTAACTCTAAGACTGACTGTACCAATCCCAACTGATTATATCATCTGAACATACTAGTGCTCTTGTTCACCGTTTATAAGAACTCTTTCTGTTCACTGCTTTTAAGAGCTCTTGCGAGCAATATGCGTTTCTCTCATATAATGACTAGTCTATGAATGCACCAATACTCTTGTTCACCGCTTTTAAGAACTCTTACTGTTCACCACTTTTAAGAACGCTTGCGAGTATCCTCCGTTCATAATTCATATACATCAGTACTTCTTGCTAGCACAACACATAATGCTCACATCCCACATAGATGTGTTCATGACCAACTCATGATACTGACATACTTGTACTAATGGTCACCAATACCCCACTGACACAATCACTAGGATTAACTAATATTACCCAACATCATAACTCAAACCTTATCTCGATAATGCATCGTAATGTTACTAACATTCCAAACCTTATTACGTTTCTTACCACATTATCTCAATCTCATTATCGCATCCTATTATCTCTATAATCCCATAATATCGCATAATAGAAACATGGAACATTAATGAACAACTAAGCATTCTAAATTTTAAACTAAAGAAAACAACCAAGTTCTGTTAAGGTTCGATTGATTGAAGTCCTCTCAATCGCTTGAAGAAAGTGATGTTCGATTGATTGAAGTCAAGGCGGTCTCGATCGATTGAAGTCATTTTGATCGATTGAGATTAAGGTGGTTCGATCGATTGAACTCAGTGCGATCGCTCGAACTTCGTCTTTTCCAAATTCTGGCAGTGAACGTCCAAAATATGTTAGGGAGTGTTTAGGTTATTTCTAATACATCCAGAATACATAAAACATCACAACTAAGCTACTGGGTGAGTTTGGAACTCACTGAAAAGATCGCCAAGGCGTGTTTGGCAAGTTTGAACTCCAAAGCTTTACTGGCCTCTCTTTCTCTCCTCTGCCTTGTCTCTGTCTCTCTGTGTCTCCTTCTCTTTTCCTCTTCTTCTTCTTCTTCTTCTTCTCTGCTTGTCTCTCTTTTTCTCTGATTGTGTATGTATATCTATATGTGTATATATAGGTGTATATATATATATCTATATATATACATCAAAGAACAACCACAAAATCTCTCTCTCTCAAACTCTCAAGTGTTCTAAACACACTACACACACGAAACCAACGTATATATAGAGGGGAGAGGTGGGCAGATGGCTGTTTTTGCGTGAAACCTGGACATCCTGATGGTACAAGTTTGATCGATCGACCTTAGTTCGATCCCTTGAGAACAGATCGGTCAGGTTTGATCGATTGAAAAGGTTTTGATCGATTGAAGTAGGGACCACATATTAAATTTATGTCGGTAGGGTTTCGATCAATTGAACAGGGTTCTATCGCTTGAACTTTGAAAAGCTCGATCGCTCGAAAGAGTTTCGATCGATTGAAAGTGAAATTTCAAGAATGATCAAGGAAAATATATAGAATCTCTATGCATAAATAATTATTGAAAATACAGGGTATTACACTTGGCCGAGTCCCCAAATCAACTTGTCCATGCATCATGTGCGGAAGCTTGGAGCCAACAAAAGGTTTCTTCCCAATGGTGGTGGCTCCACCTCCAAACGAATGACCTCGCAAGAAATACAAATTATTTTCCTTACCCCTTTAAGCAAAACGAGGGCTCCTCTTGAGACCTTCAAGCCTACATCAACCAATGTGACTTTCAAACCCTTCGACTCTAAAGCACCTAACGAAACCAAATTCATCTTCAAATTCAGAACATACCACACATCCGTCAACTTCTTGATGGTTCCATCATGCAACTTCAAACAAACATCAACCACTCCCATCTACTCACAAACCACTCCATTGCCCATATAGACTGCTCCACCCTTCAATAAATTCAATTTGGTGAATCTCTCCATATTGGGACACATATGATGAGAATAAGCTGAATCAAGAACCCATCTATGCAAGTGACCCTCTTCAACCGTGGTAGCCAACACAAATTCTGAATCATCATCTTTAACTTGAACCGCATTAGCATCCTTCTTCAAATCGCCCACCAATCTAGGATAGTCCTTCTTCCAATGACCAATTAACGCGACAGTAAGCACACTCATCTTTGGCCAATCTTAACCTACCAATTGAAACTCCTTTCTTACGATATTTTTTTCCAAACCGTGTCTTCCTATCCGTTGGTCTTCCGATCATAACTAAAGCTTCAAATGTATCATTGTGGGTATCTTTATCTCTCTTACTAAACTCATTATTCATAAGTGCATTCGATTCATCTTCAAACTTGACCGAATCCTTTCCATAATTCAACGTGGTTGGCAAGTGTTCATATGAATCAAGTAGGGAATTCAAAAGAATGAGAGCCTTATCCTCATCCTTAACAACTTCATCCAAATTCAATAAATCGGCAAGTAATTTATTGAACGCATTCAAGTGACCCAACGTAGACGTACCTTCAACAAATTGAAACCAAAAGAGCTTCTTATTCAAATATAACCAATTCTCCATGCTCTTGGTCATGTACTTGTCTTCCAATTTGTTCCAAAGAGTTTTTGCCATGACCTCCCCCATGACAAAATATTTCACATCCTTAGCGAGATAAAGTCGAATGGATCTGCATGCCAATTTGTTCATCTTCAACCATTCTGTCTCATCCAAATTTGAAGGTTTGTCTTCCAACACAAAATCCAATCCTTGTTGCACAAGGACATCCATCATCTCGCACTGCCACATCCCAAAGTTATTTGTTCCGTTGAATTTCTCAACTTCAAATCTTCCTTCTGGAAGTGACATATTCGTACCTTATGTGCCCAAATAGGAAGCTGTTAACTTGTCACTCGTCTTCTTACCAAATCCTTTTTCTCCTTCCATATGCCCTAGGTCTCAACCCGGAGCCCTGATACCACTTTGTTGTGCAGAAGCGCTTATTTCAAACCATATGCAAAGATAATAATCCAAATAAGAAAAGAGAAGGCAAAACAAATACACAAAAGGCACAAGATTTTCATGAGTGGTTCGGCCAACTATGCCTACGTCCACTTCCCGAAGCCAAGGAACAATCCACTATCAAATGAACGGATGAGTATAGTGTCAACGTGAGGAATCATTCCCTCACCAAACAAACCAAAATAAATGATCTTTCCAAAAACAAAACCTCATAAAAGGCTAAACAAATGAGAGATCCTAATGAACCAAGAAGTTCTACAAATTTGAGCTATCCTATATCCCTCTCTCCCTCTCTCTCTCTCTCAAAAGATAGAAAACTCCCAAAACCAACCCTAGATCTCTCTCAGAATCCCTAAAGTCACCCAATGACCAATACACTCTCTCTCTTCGATAAGATGTAAAGTGCCTCCAAGAACAATAAGCCCTAAATTCAATGACTTAAAGTTTCTTCCAATTGACCCAAAGAGTCCTTATATAGGAATATACATATTCCACATTCCAATATGCTTAGGATTTGCTTCTATAATCGAATTAGGAATCCCAAACCAATTAGGAAAGCATATTTCCTTCCAAAAGCCAAATTTTCTGAAATTCGCTTGTCCGCCCGTGCAAGATTCCTGGCGGGCAACATTTCAGAACTTCATACAAATTAACCTCGTACAAAGCTCACAATCTAGCTTGCTCGAGTGGGGCCCACCCAAGCGGACCATTCGGGAGTAAAGCCAATGGTATGTCCAGAAATATTCTGTTAAGGCCAAACTGCCACGTCAGCAGAATGACCCGGACTATCCAGAATGGGAGCTTGGGGTCAGCGCCCCTGAAATCAACAGGTGGTACCGCTCGGGATGTTTGCATAGCCCGGGCGTGCGGTGTGGCAACTTACCAGGAGGTGCAGATCAGTCCCGAGCTATCCGGTAGTTTCCTAAATCAACTACAAGCTTGCAAAAGGAGATATGACAGTTTCCTAAACCACTTAGGAAACTCCCCTAAAATCATATAAATCTATTGTGATTAGATTAGGCTTCCTAATCTTATCAACTTGCCATATAGGGGTGGACTCTTGCATCTATAAAAGAGCCCACCTACCCTGTCAATAGGGATCTGATTATTATTTTCTAGCTTACAAGTCTAAACAGAGAACTCACATTCAAACGCATATACCCGGCCGGTATTACTGGTAGTGCCGCCCCTAATTGTTGGCTCACCAGGCCCGCCGGTGATCTGTTAGTGAGAGCGCACAGACGCAACCGTGGACGTAGGTCACCTTATTAATGGAACCGAACCACTTGCAAATTGTTCTTGTCATATTTTCTCTTAAAACCTTTCTTACCAGTTTTAGGCATCATCAGTTTGGCGCCGTCTGTGGGAACCGACTGAGTCTTTTCATCAACAAATTTTCAACTGATCAACATACCGCCAAAGACGGGTAAGAAAGCCGCTATTCAGACCGGTCAGGAGAGCCAGCAGCCTGAACAGCAGGCTGCTTCCATGACGATCGAACAGATAATGGCGACGCTGGCACAACTCTTGGAGGGCCAGCGCCAGACACAGGAACAGATAGAGGCGCTTATGGCCCGACACGAGAAGCGCCCTGCATCAGAGAATCAGCCTGAGAAGAGCGCTCCAATTCAAAGGCCCGCCAGAACACGGAGGCAAGCCCGTTCTGCTCTAGTGTCCCCACCGAACAGGGAACGCCCCGGCGAGGGAGATCACAGTCAGGCCACCAGGTGCTCGCAAAGTCGACCTCGGCCCAATCCTCCCCGAGTGGAAGACGCCAGAATTATCATCAATCGGCGTCGCTCGGCCAGAGGGGAGGAGTCCGGACGGAGAGCCCGAGAATCGGCCGATGACCCTCCGGTCCTGAGCCGGGGGGATCTTAGGCACAGACTTTCCCGGACCCAGAGCCGGGCTCTATCCCCAAAGTCGATGCACTTTGAGGAAGAGGCCTCGTCGTCCGACCCAACCAACCGCTCAGACACGGATAAGAGAACAGGGCAGAGTGATGTCAAAGCCCAGGCCGAGGAGCTGCGCAGCAGATCGAGAGGCTGAACCGCAAGTCCGGTCATGACCTCACCAACATGGAGACTGAGTCACCCTATACCGCTCGGGTGACACGGTTCCCCATTTCAGAGAAGTTCAACATGGAGACTGAGTCACCTCAGCTCCTATGATGGCACAGGGAGCCCGGTGGATCACATCCGCACCTACAAGGTACAGATGGCACTAGTCACCCAGGTGGACGAGCTGTTGTTCCTGGCCTTTCCCAGTACCCTCAAGGGGCCAGCCGCACAGTGGTTTCACGCTTTAAAGCCCTAGACGGTCGATAACTTCCAAGCCCTTGGCAAGCTGTTCATCAGCCAGTTTGTCGGGATGCTCGACTGGTCACAACCGGACACTCAGCTGCTGACCGTCAAGCAGCGCAAAGGGGAGTCCTTGAGGGAGTACGTGGACTGTTTCAATCAACAAAGGCTCCTGATCCGTAACCTCAACGAAACGGTCGCAATCATCGCCTTCTGCTCCAGAGTTCAACACACCAAGGTTGCCGCGTCGTTCCATCGCGACCGACCGGCAACCCTGGTGGAACTCTCAGAGAGGGTTAGAAAATACATCGATACCGAGGAGTTCCTGAAGGTGAAGTGCGCCGGCCAGGAGGGAGATGAATCCCCGAAGACCAAGTGCAAGCATGAAGGATTCGAGAAGGGCTCGGGAAAGAAGCCAAAGCAAGATCAGAAGGATGCCCGGGGTCAGCCCCCGATTGCTTTCACACCCCTTTCCCGACCCATACATGAAGTCATGGTTGCCGCAGAAGCGCAGAAGTTGCTTCAGCAGCCAGCCAAACTTAGAGCACCGCCGGGTAAGAGGAATCGGGACAAATTCTGCCACTACCACAGGGATCACAGCCATGAAACGGAGGATTGCTTTAAATTAAAGATAGTAATAGAAAAGCTGATCGAGCAGGGACGCCTCGCGGAGTTTGTCACTACAGACGGATGACCTCGGCAGGACAACCGAGCTCCCGATCGGCCACCACCACTTGGCCACATCCACGTGATCTCCGGAGGAACGTCAAGTGGAAGTGATTCACAGTTGGCACTGAAGAGGCATGCGCGGGCATCCTGAGCGGATGTCTGGAAGGTCTAATCCACCGGCTCCTCCCCAACCGATGTTCTTGCCTTCACATCCGATGACCTGTAGGGCGTCCACTGCCCCCATGATGACCCTCTAGTAGTAACGCTTTCCATCGAAAACTATATGGTCAAGAGAGTGCTAGTGGACATAGGCAGCTCGTCCGACATTATGTTCACGTCAGCATTCGATCAACTCGGGATCGCCAGGGATCGGCTCCGGCCGGTTGCTACCCCCCTCGTAGGATTCAACGGTTCCAGCACACAACCGCTTGGAACAATCGAGTTTCCAGTTCTCATGGGGACCTACCCTCAGTAGGCTTCCATACTGACCAATTTTGTAGTCGTAGAAGCCCCATCGGCCTATAACATCATCCTCGGCAGGTCGACCCTAAATAGGTCCAGAGCAGTTGTCTCCACCTACAGCTTAATAGTGAAGTGCCCGACCTCTCAGGGTCCTGGATGCTTGCGTGGAGATCAGACCACTGCCCGGAGTTGCTACGTCAGCTCGCTACACCGGGGGGCAATCACTGAAACGTTAAACGTCTAAGAAATGGACCCCCGGGACTAGAGTGACGCGGTGGGTCCGGTGGAAGAAGTGGAAAATGTAGTGCTGAATCCCGAGTACCTTGACCGTATGGTCAGCATTGGCAGCTTACTGGACCCCGGCCTGAAGGAAAAACTGACCTAGTTCTTGAGGTAGAACCAGGACGTCTTTGCTTGGTGTCACGAGGATATGCCCGGGATTGACCCCTGGGTAATGTCCCATCGTCTCAATGTCAGCCCGGATTGCCGCCCAGTCAAGCAGAAGAGAAGGGGCATGGCTCTCGGGAGATAAAAGGTAGTGAGTGAGGAGGTCGAGAAGCTCCTAAAGGCGAAGTCCATCCGAGAGGTCCACTATCCCGACTGGTTAGATAACGTTGTTCTTGTCAAGAAAAGCAACGGGAAGTGGAGAATGTGTGTGGACTTCACCGACCTCAACAAGGCCTGCCCCAAGGACTGCTATCCGCTGCCCAGGATAGACCTCCTTGTGAACTCCACCGCAGGTCACTCGCTCCTTTCATTCATGGACGCTTACTCGGGGTACAACTAGATCAGCATGTACCCCGGGGACGAAGAGAAAACTGCTTTCATCACTGACCAAGGCACGTATTGCTACAAGGTTATGCCCTTCGTTCTCAAGAATGCCGGGGCCACCTACCAGCGCCTGGTCAACTATATGTTCAAAGACCTCATCAGAAAGTCTATGGAGGTATATGTGAACGATCTACTGGTCAAGAGCCGGGATGAGCCTAATCACCTCGAGCATCTGGCAGGGGCCTTCAGCATTTTGAAAAAATTCAGGATGAGGTTGAACCCGGCCAAATGCACCTTTGGTGTCTCGTTCAGGAAATTTCTTGGCCATCTAGTCAGCAGAAGGGGGATTGACGCAAACCCCGAGAAGATCAAAGCCATCATCAACATGCGGTCGCCCAAATCAACGAAGGAGGTTCAGAGCTTAGCCAGATGGGTGGCCGCATTAAACAGATTTGTCTCTCGAGCTACCGACCAGTGCCTGCCGTTCTACAAAATCCTCCGTAAAGCATTTCAATGGTTAGAAGAGTATGAGGAGGCATTCCAGGAAGTCAAGAAGTACCTGGCGTCTCCTCCTCTACTCTCAACACCCGTGCCCGGGGAAGAGTTGTTTCTATACCTGGTAGTGTCACCATCGGCGGTTAGCTCAGCACTCATCCGGAAAGAGCACGGGATACAGTTCCCCATGTATTACACTAGCCGGGCGTTACAGGGCGCAGAGAGCAGATACTCTCGCATCGAAAAGCTGACGTTCGCCCTTATCATCTCGGCACGAAGGCTCTGCCCGTATTTTTTAGGCCCATGCATTGTTGTCCTCATAGACTACTAACCTCTCCGCAGAATCCTCAGTCGTCCAGACACGTCCGGGAGGCTTGTCAAGTGGGCATTGGAGCTGGAAGAGTTCGAAGTGATCTACCGACCCCGGACAGCCATCAAGGGACAAGTCGTAGCGGACTTTTTAGTCGAGTTTACATATCCCGAGGATCCGGTCGAAGAGTCTGAGCCCCCGGCCTTACCGCCCGGGTTACACTCAGGCATCCCAACCTGGGTACTACATGTGGACGGTTCCTCCAATCAGCAAGGTAGTGGGGCAGGAATCATCCTGACTACCCCCGACGAAATCCAGCTCGAATATGCACTAAGGTTTGGGTTCCGCGCCTCCAACAACGAGGCCGAATACGAAGCTCTCTTGGTCGGGTTACAGTTGGCCATCTCTATGAGCGCGCAACAGGTCTAAGGATACAACGACTCCCAGCTCGTGGTCAACCAGGTGAACCAAGAGTACGAAGCGCAGGAAGACAGCATGGTAGCCTACTTGGCCCTTGTCTGAGCGGTTTCCAAGCAGCTGTGGATTCTCCATCACGCAGATATCCAGAGATGAAAATACCAGAGCCGACCGGTTGGCTTACCTCGTCTCGTCTTCCGAGTCAGACTTACCCAGGATAAGGATACAATACCTACCCGAGCCAAGTGTGATCAACTTGGAGGGCATGGAGGTAGACCCGGTCACTCTGGAGCCCAGCTGGATGGACCCACTCGTGACATTCCTGGCAACAGGGACGCTACCAGACGATAAAGACGAAGCCCGTTGGGTTAAAAATTGGGCGGCACGATATCACCTTCTCGATGGCATCCTCTACAAGAGGGGATTCTCTATCCCATACCTCCGCTGTGTTCACCCTGCGCAAGTCCAAGCAATATTGTTCGAAATCCACGAAGGAGTGTGTGGGAATCACATCGGAGGCCGGGCACTTTCCAGAAAGGCACTGCTACAAGGATACTACTGGCTGACCATGGCCCGGGATTCCCAAGAGTATGTCCGGAGGTGTGACAAGTGCCAAAGATACTCTCCCATGATCAACCAACCGGGAGAACTCCAGACACCAATCCACAGCCCCTAGCCATTCGTCCAGTGGGGAATCGACATCGTTGGTCCCTTACCTATGGGGAAAGGGAAGGTCAAATTTGCCGTGATAGCTGTTGATTACTTCACCAAATGGGCAGAGGCTAAGCCCTTGGCGACGATAACCGAGCGGAAGATGGAGAGCTTTGTGGAAAGGAATATTCTCAGCAGGTTCGGCATTCCCCGAGTCATGGTCAGTGACAATGGTAGATAGTTTAATACACCCATCTTCAGACAGTTCTGCTCGGGCTACGGAATACTGAATCATTACTCCTCCCCCGAGCACCCACAAGCCAACGGTCAAGCCGAGGTAACCAACCGAACAATCTTGCACTCAATCAAAACAAGGCTTGAAGGTGCCAAAGGGCTATGGGCTGAAGAGCTACTAACCCTCCTGTGGGCCTACCGCACTACACCCCGGGTGGCAACAGGCAAAACGCCATTCTCCTTAACTTACGGGTTTGAGGCAGTGTTCCCCACAGAGCTCGGGTTGACTACGTATCGGGTGGCCAACTTCAGTGCGCCGGATAACGAAAAAGCCCTCTGGTCAGAACTAGATCTAGTGGAGGAGAAGAGGGACCAAGCCTACCTAAAGGTAGCTGCCTACAAGCAACGGGTTTCTCGACACTACAACAACAAGGTGAAGCACCGCACGCCCGGGCTCAAGGCGGTGAACCAGTCTACCCGAATCCCGAGCCATGGGAATTTGGGGCCAAACTGGGAAGGACCATATAAAGTAACCCGGGTCAACCGGTTGGGAACCTACTTGTTATAGAGCATGGACGGGCACGATCTCTCTCATCCTTGGAATGTACAACACCTTCGCAAGTATTACCTGTAGCATCTGACCTCAGGGAGAAATTTAGTGTTGGTAGAGAAATTTGCTTTTGTAGCTCTGATTAAGCAACCATTATGAATTTTTGTTTTTCAATAAAATTGCAAAATTTACCTTAAAATTACTCCTGTCAATGCAGTGTGCAATACACAAAAGACCTCGGGAGTAACCTCGAGGCACCAAAGACCTTGGCTAACAACTAAGGCACAAAAGACCTTGGCTAACAACCCAGGCACCTAAAAAGACCTCGGGCTTCGAACCCGGGCACTTAAGAAGACCTCGGGCCCCGAATCCAGTCACAAAATGACCCTGCAACCACCCATGTTCCAGGTCGGTTTTCTATGGTCGCTTCTCAACAAGCCCCCGCCTTCACAGGACGCTCGGGGGCAAGAGGATACTAGACCTAAACAGGAAATTACTTAAGCTTCGCTTAGGTCTAGTCGACGACGGCGCCAAACCCCTAGGTGGCCGACGATGGCAAGCTTCAAATGACCCTGCAACCACCAATGTTCCAGGTCGGTTCCCTATGGCCAATCACTCCTGCGCTCCCACCTTAGCAAAATGCTTGGGGGGTAGAGGGATGTTAGGCCAAAACAGGGAATCACACCGGTCACTACAAGAACTTGGAAGGTATTCCCGAGTACTTACAGTGATCAGAGATATATCCCGGACGGTAAAACAGGATACACCTATGAAACACCGGATGGTAATAAAGCATATCCTATAATACACCGGACGTACCTTTTAAACAGGTCAGAAAGACTAGGTGTTCTATTGGTTACGGTCCTAAAACATTTGCTAAGGCAGGTGTTAGGTTGGCCAAAAACCTAACGGTTACTAGCAATCACAAGCAAGCACAGTACAGGAAACAAGCAAAGAAAGACAGTTAATGGAAAGTTTGACCGCGAGGGCCTTTTTATTAATTGAAGTTTAAATTGTACAAAGCCTAGGGGGCAGTTGTAGTAGCCTCCCCACAAAAAACTACAACAAGAAACAAAAAACAAAAACTAGTCTACCACCACCACTTCCTCCTCCTTCGCGGCCTGCTCATCAACGGAGGGGCCCCCGGCCGGCGCCGCTTCAGTGGCAACCTCGGCTTCAGCGGCAACCTCGGTTTCAGCGGCGACCTCGGAGTCAGCCTGACCTTCCTTCTAATAATCGGACTTGGCCCAGGAGTACCCGGACAGATCCCAGTTTGGGTGGTCAGCAACAGCCCACTTCGCCAGGTCGGCGAAGCCCGTGAGGAACCCGGCCTCAATTTACTCCTCAGCTTCTCTGGCTTTAGCCTCCCGAGCAGCAGTAAGCTCTAAGAGCGTGGCCGTCATAGCTTCGAGATCCTTCTCAGCAGAGGTCTTCGCGGACTCTGAGGCAGCAACCTTGGCCTCAGCAATCCTCTCGGCCTCCGCAGTCGCCGCCTTGGCCTCCGCAGCCTTCCGGGCAGTCCGCTCGGTGGACAAGGAATCATGGACCTCCCCCAGCTCCAGGGCGATTGCCCGGGATCTTTCTTCCTCCACGGTTAAGGCAAACTCCGCAAACTCTCGAGCAGCCCTCTCCACGGAAAGGTTAGCCTCAACGACGGCCAACCTCTGAGCAATGCCGGGAAGGGTGGCCTCGGCCCCAGTAGCAATACAGCTAGCCTGTAAAAATAAAGAAACGTTAGTATGCAGATGGAGAGCAAGTTAACGTTCACATTCCAAGAAGAAACTTACCAAGTGACCGATGCTATACAGCCAGCCGATAATGGCCTCGGGGCTCATCAGGGCACACCTGTCAACCTGACCCTGTAGTAACCCGGGCTGCACCCTTCCACGGACATCCTCTGCTGTCTCGGTCTCCGACAATGAAGAGGGGCCCACCTGAGTTTACTCCATGGTTGGGAGAGAGACCCCGGACAGTCTGGCCACTGGGGGGAGTGGTGAAGGCGCGGCAGCGGTCACGCTAGCAGGTGGTGGTGGCGGTGCAGCAATTGTTACCACAGGCGTGGAAGTAGCAGCAGCTTCCTCCCTATCCCGGATGGAGATCCCCCAGGAGATCCTTTTCAGTGGTTGGCCCTCAGCGGGGGCTGATTTCTTCCTCTTCTGACCAGCCCGGGCCATCAAGGCTGCCTCTTTCTCCTTCAGCGATGCCGCATTCTTGGGAGCCATTTTTGTAAAACCAGGAGCATGTCAGGGTTCAACAGTGTAAAAAACTGGGACGGTCAAGGAATGGTGTTTAACAGGGATGATCACCAGGAGGATGGGAGCTGTGAAGTCTTGTTGGGGCTTGTAATAGGTCTTCGGGCTCCCCGACAGGGTCAGCACTTTATTGATGTCGGTTGGGTCCTACGCCAGAGACAAGACTCGCACTTGAAGCTCGTCGGGGAGACTCGGCAAGTCCGCTACTCCTACTGCAAAACAGACAAATAGGTTAGTCAAGGCCGGGTAAGGAAACTGAGCAAGGAAGAAAGAGTGCTTGGACTTACTCCTCAGCTTACTCGCCCAGGAGGTCCTCAGCTGAATGCCCGGTGCCTTCTCGCACAGACCCAGGGTGGATACTTGGAAGAACTTCTTCTTCCACCCTTTATTGTTGCTTGGATAATTCATAATTATCTTCCGCCCCTGCCTAGCTGAGAGCAAGAAGAAGCCAGCCTCCCCGTGAACTGGGAAAGGCCGGTGGGTCCAGAAGAACTCCTGAAGAGTGAGCTCATACCCAAGGACTTGGGGCCACAAAGAGATGCACCCCATCAAGTAACGCCAGCCGTTCGGGGCAAGCTGCCCGGGAGATATCTCGAGGAAGATGAGCGCATCCCGGGCGACTGGCTGAAGAGGCAGGCGAAGGCCCGCCATGAAGGCATCTTCGTACAACGTGATGAAGCCTGACTCGTGGAAGTGGGCTCTGCTATTGTAAACAGAGCAACAGAGGGGGTAGGGAAGATCATATCGGTCCCTGATCTAATCCAGGTCAGGACCACACAGAATACTGACGATGGACTCACACGCGAATACGACTCCGGGACTGTTCGGCACAGACCCTTCATCGCCGGACCCCCGAGACGTCGAGGCTGCAAGACAATCCCGGTGCGCTTCCTCGTGAAATGCTTGGGCGGGGATCGTTCCCTCACTATGTTGGTCAGAGGGGGCTGGAGAAGGAGGATCCGGGCTTGTACTCATAGACCCGGACCGCAGCTACTCGTCCTCCGACCGGGACGATGAGTTAAAGTCCGAGTGATACATGACTGCTGATCTTGTCAGAATCAAGATATAAAAAGTATACTTTACTTTTCAAAAGATTTGTAGTGTGAAAGCAAAGGTCGAACCCACAGGGATTGGTTAACTACAGCGACTTAATTTTAAAACCTAACTTTAGTTAATTATGAAAAATGGATTTTTAATTTGATTTTAATTAAACTAATAACAATAAAAATAAATTTAAACTGTGAAAGCAATTAAAATTATTTTAAATAATGTTTAAAGGAACCTAGGATTGCAAATCCACCACTAGCTTCATAATAGGAATATTTATGAATTACTTTAACTTATTACGTTGGATGATAATGGGGAATTGTAGCTACAAGCCCAATTCCTCCGACAAGAAGATATTCATGGTTCAAGCACCAACATAATCCATCTTCGGTTAGCACGAATTATTCCACACTAAACTAGGGTTGTGATCTAATCCATCTAACCTAGGCATGGACTATTCGGATACTTGATAGCACAAATCAATAAAGTACCATCACATGTAAACAATCTAAACAAGCACAGTAAGCATATATCGTTGAGCACATCACAGTCAAAATAGATCTAAGACAAGAATAAATTCTGAAAGTAATGATTTAATCAATAGAAGTACGATTTATTTATAAAAAACCTCTAAACATGTGACTGTCATCCATACATAATAAAACTAAAATAAAAACATAAATAAAACCCTATTACTCGTCTAGGGCTTCATTGAAACCCTAGATCTATGATCTAGCCGTCCATGGAAGTGATGGATGGCAAGTAGTTGATGGAGGAGGCCATGGAAACCCTTGGTCTTCTTTTTCTTCTTCTTGCTTCCCTCCCTTCAATGGCTGGAAGTATGGTTGTAGAATATGTGTATAATAATTGCCAATAATGTCTAACCCTTTAATTGTAATAGAATAGGGTATATATAGATTTACAACAAGTTTTGGAAGCCTTCCTAACCCGAAACGAACTGAAACTGATGTAATTTACAGTCTAGACGTCGTTCAGTAGTTTCGTTTGCACAGGAGTCTTCAGTATACTGAAATACGCAACTTTGGTTTTTACACATATCGCGCGAGCGGGTCGCGCGAGCGTGACATTTGGTACCTCGCGCGCGCGGATCGCGCGAGCAATTCTGGGACTTTCGCGCGAGCGGATCGCGCGAGCGATTCTCGGTTTCTCGCGCGCGCGGCTCGCGCGCGTGACTTGGCTTTTTCAGCTTCTTTCTTTGTGCTTTTTCATCCTGTTTAGCCTGGTTTAGGTGATTTCTTCCAAATCCTGTCAGAAAATAGAAAACGAAGTAAAAATATACAAAAACAGGATAAAAAGGAACTAACAGATGCTCGTTAAGGCGTATAATTAGGATTAGTTCTCTCCAGATCAACTGCGTATGTGGATGGCCTAAAGGGCAGACGATCCGAGAATAGGTCAAGAACTCCAAATCTAATGTACAAGGGAGGTAGATCTAACAAGCTAAAGGGTAGGTCATACAAGATTCGAGAAAAAACACAACACTCACTCAAGACTCCCTCAAGAAATCCCGCTCGGTCAATCTGTCCTAGCGTACCCCCAGACTGAAAGAAATGACAAAACCAAAGGAAAAAAGAAATCCCAAGCTTGTACTAACCCAAGTGGGTTTACTCCCTCCAGCTTAGTTCGAGAAAAGAAGACGAGAATGAAAAACTGAAGACGGGAAGGGAAGACTTACAAAAGTTAGCGCAGAAAAGAACTTGGGAATCTTGCTCGGGAATCTTGGATGCTCTCAAAACCGTTCGGTAAATCCTCTTACTTAGCAGTAGATACTGGAGAGAGGGCCGAGTGTTCCTTATATAGGAATAGCGAACGGACCAGACCGATCAGATCCGATGGCTTAGGAATTTTCCCGCCAAGAGTCGCCGACAACTGTCACCTCGGGCACGTGAAAGGTCGCCTCAAAAGACGCGCATATTAAATGCATGACGTGATAGTCCGGTTACCACGCAACTATTCAGTTACATCTGAACCAACTCCGTTGGATCTCAACTAGGCCAACTATCCCCTGACACGTGGCCATACCCCACACCCGAGCTCCCACCTTTACCAGTCGGTTACTACACCGAGGGGCCATGGTATGGGCCCCATCCCGAGCATCATTCCCGGACCACGTCCGGATGGTTTCCTAGGAGCTACTTATTTTTGAATCCTCACCCGATTACGCATCCGGTCAGTTCCATAAATGGGGGGCAGCGTATGTCCAAAATAATCTAGCCAAGAAAGTGCCATGTCACCCAGAGGCGCCGGTTATTCCAGTGAGGGCGCACCCCATGGGGCTAAGCATTCCCAAGGTATCCAAGCAAACCGCTCGGTCACATCAATGGGCCGGGAATTGGCAATCACAAATAACACAATTAATGCAAAATAAGGTGACCTCAGAGGACCTTTTCATTAATTAAAATATTTTGTACATTGGGGGGCAGTTTTAGTGGCTTCCCCGGTAAAAAAAAAACAAAACAAAACAACAAAAGAGGGTCTTCAGGTCCCCTTGCCCTTCAGAGCTTTGACTTCTTCTTCCATGGCAGCCATCCTGGCCACCAACTCTTTTACAGTAAGCTCCAGAGCATGAAAGTCCACCTCCCGCATGACAGAGTCCGTCTGCAAAAGAGCACTTTGCTTTTCCACCGCCTGCAGACGATCTTCCAGATTACCAAGGGAGAGGCCTGTCCAAGAGCTAGGCATATGAAGGCCGGCGTGTGCTTCCGACCGACTCCTTTTTGGTTGGGGTTGAGATTCCTCCTCAACCTCCTTTCTCCTTACCCTTCCTGGTAGGGCCTGGTGGCGGACCTGTGTCCCTGGACGAGGATGAATCGGAGCTGGTAGATAGAGCGATTGGCCCTTTAGGCGAGGCAACCCCTCTCGTGGCATGCAAGCCGGAAGTCATGGACCGAGTATAATGGCGCGACCCGAAAGCAGCTGCAATGGGAGTCGCAATGGGAGCTTCACCGCCAACCTCACCAGCAGGTCCCGCGATCAAATCGAAAAACCTGAGGCCAGTCTCAACCGCTCGGTTGATCGCCTCCATATCAGCCACAGAGGAAGCGATGTCACGGAAAGCGGCAAAGGACGTCTTTGCACAGTTCAAGGTCAAAGGCTGTAGGAGGGTACATAGAGGGGTCCACAAACCAGTTACCAGAGACAATGACCTAAGGGTATTGATGCCAGTTCTTGTTAGGGAAGCCTAGACCCCGGACGAGATGCTTTCCTTCCGCTCCAGTGCGTAGGTAAGGATCTCCACGGTTGATGCTCAAGAGATAGCACCTGGCGACGTCCACAGAGCGGAGGAATATCCCGAGCTGCTCATTCAGTGCCGATATGCCCTAAAAAAGGCGGCCGAGATTTGGACGGTACTTGTTCAATGAAAAGCGTAATCCCTGTAAGAGATCACAGAAGGAGGCTGAGAAAGGAAAGCATAGTCCAGCTATTAGCAACAGATAACTGCTAATAATGACCGAGGGTAAAGCCACCTCCTCTCCTTCGGCGTAGGGGTGGATCCCGACATCTTCAGGGATCTCGCAGTCCCTCCTAAAGGCGGTCATTCCTTCGTTGGAGGTCAGGTCGACGTGAGAGGCCATGGGGAGAAGCCTAGGTTGTAGAGAGGAATAGGAAAAGAGCTCGGGAATACTTCGCTCTCAAAGACCGCTCGATAAATACAATCTTCAAACAGTAGGCATCTATGGAATGAACAGGTGCTCCTTATATAGAAACCTTGGACGGCTTAGATCAAAACTGATAGAATGACTCATATGTTTTCCCGCCGAAACTGTCGCTTCAGCCACGTGGGGTGTCGCCTCGAAAGACGTGGGCATTAAATATCCGATGGGACTGTTCAGTTGCCACGTAAATGGTTCGGTTACTCCTAGGCTGGTACCTTTGGATCCTGACTAGGCCAGTGATCAGTGTACACGTGGTATGGGAAAAACTCGGGCTCACATGATCACCGCTCGGTCTGTATCCCGGTCGATCACTCTAGCCGGTCCCGTCCCTTGCAGAATCCCGGTCTATTACCGAATGGTTTATCGGACGCAGTCTTAATTTTCAAACTTCATCTGATGGAGCATCACATCAACTTCAAAAATGGGCGGCAGTTGGTATGTCCAGAAATATTCTGTTAAGGCCAAACTGCCACATCAGCAGAATGACCCGGACTATCCAGAATGGGAGCTTGGGGTCAGCGCCCCTGAAATCAAAAGGCGGTACCACTCGGGATGCGTGCATAGCCTGGGCATGCGGTGCGGCAACTTACCAGGAGGTACAGATCAGTCCCGAGCTATCCGGCAGTTTCCTAAATCAACTACAAGCCTGCAAAAGGAGATATGACAGTTTTCTAAACCACTTAGGAAACTCCCCTAAAATCATGTAAATCTATTGTGATTAGATTAGACTTCCTAATCTTATCAACTTGCCATGTAGGGGTGGACTCTTGCATCTCTAAAAGAGCCCACCTACCCTGTCAATAGGGATCCGATTATTATTCTCTAGCTTACAAGTCTAAACAGAGAACTCACCTTCAAAAACATATACCTGGCCGGTATTACTGGTAGTGCCGCCCCTAATTGTTGGCTCACCAGGCCCGCCGGTGATCTGTTAGTGAGAGCGCACAGGCGCAATCGTGGACGTAGGTCACCTTGTTAATGGGACCGAACCACTCGCAAATTGTTCTTATCATATTTTTTCTTAAAACCTTTCTTACCAGTTTTAGGCATCATCAGCTAATATTTGATTCCTTCTTCTATTTCCAAATCGAGCCACAATTCCAATAGTATTTTATCATAAGGTGCACAAACTTACATAGGGTTCTTAGACAGCAATCAAGATGTCCAAAAGATGGAATTAAGAATTCTTTACTTATGTACAAGAGTGAAAGTAATAGTATATCATAGAGTGCACAAACTTACATTGGATTCTGAGCCAGAGTTCAAGATGTAAAAAAATATTTGAAATAGATTGAAATAATTAAGAATTCTTAACTTAAATACAATAGCATATATAATAATTAGTATTTTATCTTAGTTCACAAACTTACATTGGGTTCTGAGGCAACACTCCCATTGCATTTTTATGGTTAGAAATACAATAATATTGGGTTCCTACAATTTTAAAAACTCTGTGATATATTGTTCCATAGATTTCACATATAGCGGATTGAGAGGTAAACAATTTCATATTCTTCCTTTCTAAGGGGGATTAGAGAAATCCAGTTGATTGGACCTTTATAAAAACATAGTTGTAACAACCAAACTAATCTCTCTATAATTTTTTTCAAAAATCAATTTATGTCATGTTTATGTTTTTTTTCATTGGTTTCATTTAAAAACAAAGAATCCTTAGTATGTTTAAAAGAGATATCTATAGGATTTAACTACTTGTGGCTAATTGTAATACTCTGTATTTCCAGTATTTAATAATATAGAGAGATTCTATGTGCTTGCCCTGACTATACTTGAAATTTTAATTTCAATCGATTGAGCATGTCTCAAGCAGAACCTTGTTCAAGTGATCGAAACCTTACCGACTTGGATTTATGACGTGATCCCCACTTCAATCAGTCAAACTATTTTCAATCGATCAAACCTGGCTGACTTCCTCTTAATCGATCGAAGAAGCTTCAATCGATCAAACTTATCAGATTTTATATCCCCAATTCTGTGCAAATGTTGCCACCTTGCATCCTTCCTCTATGAATTTACGAGAGAGAGATTGTTATATATATATATACATACATATCCACATATATATACACATACTCTATATATATGATCTGTGGGAGAAAGAGAGACACATACCGAGAAGAAGGAGAAGAAGAAGAAGAAGAAGATCAGAGACAGAGAGAGAAAGGAGGCAGAGAAAGAGAGAGGGAGAACGAGCCACCATCGGAGGCCACCAAGCTTGACACTTTTCTAAACGCACCCTTATGATGTTCGGTGAGTTCTAAACTCACTCAGTAGCATTAGTGCATGTTTACAAGTTTTGGACGTAAATAAATGTAGCCAAACATGCCCTAATACTCCTGAACGTTCACTCTCCAGTCTTATGGAGAAGACGATGCTCAATCGATCGAAATTACTTCAATCAATCAAAATTACTTCAATCGATCGAGATAACTTAACTTCAATCGCTTGATGAGACTTCAATCGCTTAAAGAGACTGCAATCGATCGAACTTTATTTTCTGCAATCGATCGAAATGACTTCGATCGATCGAGCATCAGAGAACATGGTTCTCCCTTATGTTTATCATGTGTATTGTGTAAAAGTTCCATGAATCTATACATACTTCCACTTTGTGATACGATTGAATTCTTTAATGGGACGCAATAATCGGACTATATTGCGAGTAACGTATTTGGGATTGGACGTTAATAATGAATACTTCTAATCGAGTTTGAAAATCCGTTCATTTCAATCAGAGTAGTTAGGCCACATGGGAATGCCATGTAGTCGCTAGTAGTATAAACAATAAGTAGGTTTGATAAGTTTTGGGATTTGGACGGGAACGAGCGTTGGTCAATCATATGTCCTTAAAAGTGGTGGGCTGAGCATATGTCCTTAAGAGCGATGGTGGTTTGTGGTTTCCGAGATCGAGGTATTGTCGTTCCTTCCTTACGTACTCTCCTTTCTTTCGTTTTATTGTTTCATTGGGGACAATGAAAGGTTTAGGTTTGGGGGTATGTATTCACATGCACATTATTATATACACCAAAATTGTGAAAAAAATTCCCGATACTTATGCTTAAATAAACGATGTTACCGATGTTTTTGTAATCTCAAATTCGATACATCATGTTTTATGATTTAGATTGCTATAGAATGGTAAACATGAGAATATGTGATTAAATATTTGCTGAAGTCATGATATGACGTTTTAGGTTATGTATCGTTCGAAGCGTAGTTTTATATCATAGATTTGCACACAAACATATGCACTGCATGTGGTCGCTTGAATACATGTTTGATGCGAACTATAATATGATTCGGATTTTGATCTTGTCAAAATCAAGATATAAAAGTGTACTTTACTTTTCTAAAGATTCACTACAACAAAAATGGCCTATAGAGACATTTATTTTGAGACAAAAAATAAAAGTGTCTTTAGAAGTTACTTATAACGACACATAATTTTTCGTCTCTACAAATGAAAATATTTGTCTTTAAAAGTTACTTGTAAGGACACATAATTTTTTGTCTCTACAAAAGAATTAATTGTCTTTAGAAGTTACTTGTAAGGACATATGATATTTTGTCTTTAAAAGAGAAAATAAGTGTCTTTAGAAGTTATTTGTAAGGACACATAATTGTCCGTCTCGAAAAAAAAAACATGACTTTAGAAGTTACTTGAAAAACACATAATTTTCTGTCTCTACAAAGGAAAATAAGTGTATTCAAAGTACAAAATAATAACACTGATTAAACTTTTTCTTTATAAAGAGAGAATTGCCTCAATAAATAAATAAATAAATAATTTAACATAACAAAAAAAATGGCATGTCCCAGCTTTTAAAAATATACCTTTAATTACTAACATTTTTTTTTAAAAATTAAGTGTTGTTAATTACCAAGATTTTAAAGAGCGACTGCAAATACCAGTGCTTGGTAGTTAAATGCCAATACTTAACATCATTTTTATACAAAATACCGATAAATAACGGTATTTGTAAAACCGTTGCCGTTAATTAATGGCATTTGAAATTTTAACGTTTGCCCTCAGTCCTACTTTATAAAACGACGTCGGTAATTCTGTCTAATTTTTTTAAATCGTTAATGTTATTTAAACATTAAAGAAAACACAAGGGAAAATATACAGCCCAATTTAGGGTGGCTTTCGCTTTGCGATTGCGATAGTGATAGCTTTGAAATTACTTTTTTCAGAATAGATTATAATAGTCATGATGTTTGGGTAATGTATTATAAAAGTGGTTACGGTGAAAGAAAATATTATGTAGGTGTTTGGTGACATAAATATAAGGTGATTTTAAATGTTCAAAAAATAATTATGCCCCTGGACTGTATTGATATTCTATTTGTATTGGATACATAATTATTTTGTTAGTGCTCCATATTATTAAATTTAATAAAAATTAATTACTTAAATAATAAATTAAATAAATGCATTCAATAATAATAACTATAGTAATATATAATATAAAAATAAGTAAATATATTACTAATGGTGTTTAATACTTTAAACATATGTTAATAGTACATGATTTTATTATATACAAATAAATAATTTCCGTACTTGTAGTTGAAAGTTGAGTATTTGGTCAAGCGGAATCAAGACTGCTACACATTCAATGAGGTCTAAAGTTCAAAACTTGATAGACTTTTAGGAAAAAGAATTAGTGTATTTTCTAGTGACACTCATAGAGACACAGTTAGTAAAAGTAGCTTCTAGTGACAATTCTAATGACACTTTTGTTTTGTCATTACTCACAAATATATGTTACTTCAAAAGTAACATTTAGTGACACTTTTAATGACATTTTTTCTTTGTCGTTATAAAGTAACATTTACTGACAATTTTACCAACACTTTGGTAAGTGTCTTAATAAGACTTAGCGACAACACCTATTATGACACTTAAGTAAGTGTTGGTATAACAACTAGTGACACATTTTGTAATCTATTGCAACACTTTTTTCTGTTTTTAAAGGCCTATTTTGTTGTAGTGATTTGTAGTAGTGAAAGTAAAGGTCGAACCCACAGAGATTGAAATACTAAAACACTTTAATTTTAAAACCTAAATTTAATTAATTAAGAAAACAGAATTGGATTTGAATTTTAATTAAACTAATAACAATGAAAATAAATCTAAATTACGAAAGCGATCTAAAATTATTTTTATAAATATGTTTAAGGAACCTAGGATTGCAAATCCATCACTAGCTTCATAATAAGGGTATTTATGAATTACTTTAGCTTATTAAGTTGGATGATAATGGGGAATTGTAGCTAAAAGCTTAATTCCTCCGTCAAGAAAATAACTATGGTTCAAGCACCAACATAATTCATCTTTGGTTAGCACGAATTATCCCACACTAAACTAGGGTTGTGGTATGATCCGTCTAATCTAGGCATGGACTATTTGGATACTTGATAGCATAATTCAATTTAAGCACCATTACATGTAAATAATCTAAACAAGCACAGCAAGCATAGATCATTGAGCACACTACCATCAAAATAGATCTAAGACAAGAGTAAACTTTGAAAGTAACGATTTAATCAATAAAAGCACGATTTATTTGTAAAAATTCTCGGAACATGTAACTGTCATCCATACATAACAAAACTAAAATAAAAACATAAAATACACCCTATTACTTGGCTAGGATTTCATTGAAACCCTAGATCTTGAGTTTAGTTGTCCATAGAAGCGGTAGATGACAAGTAGTTAATGGAGGAGGCCATGGAAATCCTTGGTCTTCTTCTTCTTCTCCTTGCTTCCCTCCCTTTAATGGCTGAAAGTGTGGTTGTATATTGTGTGTATATCAATTTCCAACCCATTCATTGAAGTAAAATAGGATATATATAGATTTACAACAAGTTTTGGAAGCTTTCCTAATCCAATTCGCACTAAAACTGCTATATTTTACAGTTTGGATGCAATTAGGCAGTTTCGTTCGCATAGGGTTCTTCAGTATAGCAAAATACGCAACTTCAATTTTTGTACGGATCGCGCGCGCGGGCCGTGCGAGCGCGTAATTGGGAGGTCGCGCATGCGGATTGATCGAGCGATTTTCTGGGTTTCGCGCAAGCTGGTCGCGCGCGCGATTGTCTTTTTTCAGCTTCTTTCTTCCTGCTTTTTCTCCCTATTTAACCTGGATTAGTGTTTTCTTCCAAAACCTGCTCTAAAATAGAAAACGAAATAAAAATACATAAAAATAGGATAAAATATGCTAACAAATGTGAATTAAGGCATGTAATTAGGATCTGTTCTTTCCCGATCACACCCCCAAACCTACATTTTGCTAGTCCTCGAGCAAAAAGAAAATAAAAATAAAACTACTAATAAAAATATATTCCATTTTTGCATGGATCGCGATTGTATTTAGCTTATGCAACAAGTCTTTTAAACCCCTAGGTGTCCCTAGTAGGACGAGTGAAGTCTCGTGAGGGTTCTCATCAACAAGTCACCCACAACCAAATTTATTAACTTATAAATTTAAAAAGTTTTATTAAAAACAAAGAACATAATATTCAATACTCCTTCATTATATAACAAAGATTTGAAATAGAATAACGAATATAAAGAAACATAATGAAACATCCACCTAAATCATGAAAAACAATCCCAAGCACATGCATCGTATAAATCAATAGAGTTCCTCATACAATTGCACGTGTGTGATATGGTAGTCAAATGAACACGCGCATGTCATGAACTTGGAATATAACTCGGATAACCATCCAACTATGCTTCGACTATGAATCTCACAATGTTAATTACACTCTCAAATGAAACACTCAGAAACAGGTGTAATTTTTTTAAAATATGTGAGTAAAGGAAATATATTTTCAAAACGATAAATGCTCACATATGACTCGAAAAAGACGCATGACACGAAAGAACAATAGTCTCATGGATAGAATGCCAACAATCAAGAAAAATCAATCATTACCATATTTTAACCCCCCTCCCATCGTCTACATATCCAAGCCATGTTTCCTAGGATCAAATAGGACTTTTCAAAGGTTATAACGTGGCTCAGGTAATGAAAAATGATAGAAAGGATTCATTAGGTAGCTAATCTCATAATGGCATTGTAAGGCATGTTCGATTTTTTCATTCGTCTCTTCTACCTACTTCATCTTTTCAAACTTTTTTCATATATATATATATATATATTTTTTTTTTTTTCAACCTTCTTTTTTTCTCTATTTTTTTCCTCTTCGTTGCTTTTGAAACAAATATTCATTGAATACCAAGGCAACCACCCCAAACATCATCTTATTTTCTTCTTCTTCTCAAACGACACATCGCCTTAACACCACTAAAAGTTGATCAATCTTTCAGGGGTGAACTCCAAGTTGGCCAAATTGGAGCAAAAACAAGATAATGGTAATTAAAGAAAAAAAATGGCATTTTAATGGCTCAAAGGGCGAACTAAGGAAATTTTAGCATTTATCGGATGGTAGTAAACAAAGAAGGCCTAAAATCATGTCCCATGGTTATATGGTTCTTCAACATTTACGACGGAAGATTATTTAGCATGGTAACAAATATTTTAACTTGACTATCCACCAAAACAAGAATAATGAGACTAAACAACAAGTTAATGCGCTATTTCAATGAAATTCGACAAACACAATGTATTTATAACCCTCTAAAAGAAAAGATAGGCTCAAAAGCTCACCGGGCTTAGTCTCCACCTTGTGTTATCTAGAAATCCGAATCATATTATAGTTCACATTAAACATGTATTCAAGCGACTACGTGCAGTGCATAGGTTTGTGTGCAAATCTATGATATAAAACTACGATTCGAACATACATGACCTAAAATGTCATATCATGACTTTAGCAAATATTTAATCACATCTTTTCATATTTACCATTCTATAACAATCTAAGTTACAAAACAAGAAGTATCGAATCAAGATTGCAAAAACGTCGGTAACATCGTTTATTTAAGCACAAGTATCGAAATATTTTTTCAAAATTTTGTGTATATAATAATGTGCATGTGAGTGCATACACCCCCAAACCTACACTTTTCATTGCCCCTAATGAAACAATAAAATGAAAGAAAGGAGAGTACGTAAAGAAGGAACGACAATACCTCAATCTCGGCAATCACAAATAGGTGAACACAAAGGAATATGTCAATAAAGTTCAATGTTACCTGCTACTTCTTGATAAAAAAAAACAAACAAAAAAAAATAATAAAAGCAGCTAAAAGAATTTTAACTAAGGTAAACGAAACGAAAATAAACTGTACGACTGAACAAAATTATGAAAACAAAAAGATAATAACTATAAAAGAAAATAAAACATAACTATAAACAAGAAAACAAAAAAAGTCTCGATCTAAAAAATACCTAAGAAACAGAAATAGAAAAGTAAAAACTACTCGAACAGGTGGGGGAGAAGGATATAGAAAGCAAAAGAAAAAATCAGGAAAATGGGGGATCGCGCGAGCGGCCGTCGCGCACGCGAATCCAAATTTTTTTTTAATATCTCGCGCGAGCGAGACAGCCTCGTGCCCATGAATCGAGGCGCGAGGAGAACCTGAGAGAACATAAACAAAAAGTAAATGAAAATTTCACTAAGGCACATTCTCGCGCGAGTGACGTCTCGTGTGAGCGGGCCGCGCGCGCGAGAAGGATATTTTCTCTCAGTTCACTTATTTTATGTATATAAATTAAACATAACTTTACTCCAACCCCCAAACCTGTCTAGAAAACTCAAAAATTGACCAAAACGACCCAAAATAACATGCAAAAATAAGAAAAACAGACGAAATAAAGTTTGGGTTACCTCCCAAGAAGCGCTATCTTTTACGTCTTCAGCTAGACCAAGCTAGCTCAAGACTCATGGAGGTCGCAACTCAGACTGTGTACCCCTAAGGACATCAGGGAGACTCCGGTGGAAAGCAGAAAGAACATCACTATGAGTCAATTCATTTAACAGTTCATCTTGCTCATGTTCACATCGATTTCTCACCTTCCGAGTAAATTCATTGTTAGGATCCAGGTTATTTGCATTCATCCGCTCATTACTCACTATATTATTCTCCTCACCCATGTTTAATTCATTAGTAAGTTCAATATTCCGTATAACCTCACTACCCTCCCTACATAGATAATCATCATCTTTGGGAGGTTGATCGACAACATTAAACATGTTTAATTTTAAGTTCAAATTCCCAAATGACACTTTCATCACCCTTGTTCGACAATTGACACGCGCATTAGCGGTGGCTAAAAATGGACGACCCAGAATAACAGGGGTGTGCTTCCTAGCATCTAGGACAGGTTTGGTGTCAAGGACCATAAAATCGACAGGATAAAAACATTGATCAACTTTAACTAAGACGTCCTCGATGATTCCTCTAGGTACTTTGATGGAACGATCTGCTAATTATATGGTAGCGGCCGTAGGCTTAAGTTCACCTAGTCCTAGTTGTTTATAGACGTGATAAGGCAAGAGATTAACACTCACACCTAAGTCAAGGAGAGCCCTATGGATGATAGTGTCACCTATGACACATGAAATAGTTGGCATACCAGGATCCTTATACTTTAGAAGTGAGTGTTGAAAAATAGAACTTACTTTTTTCGTGAGAACGATCTTTTTTCAGAATATGACTACGCAATTTACGTTTTTGCGTGCAAAGGTCTTTTAGACATTTAGCATAAGCGGGAATTTGTTTAATAGCATCGAGGAATGGAATATTGATTTTAACTTATTTAAATACCTCAATTATATCCTCAACCTTTGACCCTTTCTTTGGAAAATTTGATGGTTCATCAACATTAGGTGGAAAGGGCAATTTCGGTATATGATTAGTCAGGGCCGTTTCTTTTTCTTTCTTATTTTGGCTCACGTTCGCACCCTTCTTCGTATTAGAGTTGATGTTCATATCTATCACATTCTTATTCAGAATTTCTATAACCTCTTCCTCTCGTGTAGTCAACCTAGTTGAGACGGCGTTTACTTGCTCATTCGACCGCTTAACCTTGTATTGTCCCTAAGGGTTTTGAATTGTTTGACTAGGCAACGTCCCCTCATTTCTACGACTCACTACAGTAGCTAGTTGTCCCATTTGGGATTCAAGCTTCGCAATGGATTGTGTGTGTGAGTGCACTATTTGTGCTTGTGCCTGTACTTGTGTTTTGATTTTATTAAGGGACGCCATCACATTTTCCTCAAAAGCATTACCCTTTGGAGGGTTCGGATTAGAAGGCGGTTGTTGGTATTGATTAGGTTGAAACTGAGGTCGATATGCATTAGGAAAATTAGTCGCCTCATTAGGATTATTATTATTATTTTTCCACGAGAAGTTAGGATGGTTTCTCCATGGCGCGTCTGGATTATTAGTAGTTGATATATAATTATTTCGTGGGTATTGTTGAATAGAATTAATGTGTTGCTCCACGAATTCCGAAAATTGACATGCCGATGGATATGCAAGGATAGAATGTGACGGATCGGAACATATTGCACATACTTCATGAGCGGGTTTGGCTGTCGTTTGGTTCATTGTTAAAAGTCGGTCAAGTTTTTTAGATAGTGCCTGAAATTCTATTGAGTGACTTGACTCAAACTTTACCTCACGTTTGGGTTGAAGGTGATACGCCTCAGAACGTACCGACACAACCTGATGCATCGAGTTCTCGCTTAATGTTTCAAAAAAATTTCAGGCCTCATCGGCGCTTTTGTGTAGGAAGGTACCCGCACAAATGGTATCGATAGTATTACGGACTGAGGGAATAAGTCCCTCGTAAAAGACCTGTACCAACTGCCACTTAGGAACCTGATGATGTGGGCAGGAACGTAATAATTCTTTAAATTTCTCCCATGTGTCATAAAGTGTTTCCCCATCTTGCATCACAAAATTAGTTATAGATTTTCTTATTTGATTTGTTCTTGTGATTGGGAAAATTTTTTGTAAAAATACAGTATGTAACGCTTCCCATGTTTTTATAGTGTTTGGCTCCAAAGATTGGAGCCAATACTTAGCTTTGTCCTTTAAAGAGAATGGGAAGAGACGCAGTTTTAATTCATCATCAGTGAAATTTTGGATTTTTAAAGTAGAGCATATATCTTGGAAATCTCCTAAGTGTTGATATGGATCTTCATTTAAACGGCCATGGAATGAAGGAAGGAGCGAGATCGTAGACGACTTTATCTCAAAGTGAGATGCCGTTGCCTCCGGTAATTCGATACCTGCTTGAGGCGTGTAAGTCGTAGGAATAAAAATAATCTTTAAGCGGAGGAGGTGGCGGTATATTATGATTATTATTGTTATTTCCATTGTTTTGATTATTTCCAATGTCGGCCATTGGAATAGGTTCTATGTTAATAAAGCGTGGTTTCTTTTGGTTTTTAAGGGTACTACGTATTTCGGACTCAAACAACGACGATGGTTTCAGAGTTAATTCGTCGTCTATGTTTAACCTAGTTCTAGAAGTTATGTTTGAATACTTGTTAATTCTTAATGTACGTTCAAGTTCAAGATCGCTGGGTTTTAATTCCGGTTTACTTGAGCGTGTACCAACATAAACTAAAAGAAAATAAACTAAAAATAAAAACTGACTCAAATAATAAAAAAAAAAACAAATAGCAATCATGCAACTAAGATAACAAGCACTCAACTACTGTGATGCATGTAAATTATCCTATAATGCAGTGACCACGTCAATTTCCAGCGCCCTGGGTGTCCTAGCTAATGCAGTGCAATTAACCCTAAACTAATGCAAATAGTGCGTCACAGCGCCCTGACTTACAGTGGTTTAAAGCGAGTTTCACAAGAAGCAATTTACTTGAATTTTTTTTTTTTCGCGTAAGCTCCTTTGACGTGCATAGCTGCTCCACTCTGAAACGCTAGAATTTTGAGTACCTAAGAAATTACAAAAATAAAAAGAAAAGCTAGTAACTTAAAATAAAAACAAAAAATAAGAAAAGGAAAAACCTAATTTAATATTTACGAATTAACTAATCTAAGATTATAAAACTAAAGGTAGTAATGCAATCCCCGACAACGGCGCCAAAAATTGATCTTGTCAAAATCAAGATATAAAAGTGTACTTTACTTTTCTAAAGATTTGTAGTAGTGAAAGTAAAGGTCAAACTCACAGAGATTGAAATACTAAAACACTTTAATTTTAAAACCTAAATTTAATTAATTAAGAAAACGGAATTGGATTTGAATTTTAATTAAACTAATAACAATGAAAATAAATCTAAATCACGAAAGCGATTTAAAATTGTTTTTATAAATATGTTTAAGGAACCTAGAATTGCAAATCCACCACTAGCTTCATAATAAGGGTATTTATGAATTACTTTAGCTTATTAAGTTGGATGATAATGGGGAATTGTAGCTATAAGCCCAATTCGTCCGTCAAGAAAATAACTATGGTTCAAGCACCAACATAATCCATCTTCGGTTAGCACGAATTATCCCACACTAAACTAGGGTTGTGGTATGATCCGTCTAATCTAGGCATGGACTATTTGGATACTTGATAGCATAATTCAATTTAAGCACCATTACATGTAAATAATCTAAACAAGCACAGCAAGTATAGATTATTGAGCACACTACCATCAAAATAGATCTAAGACAAGAGTAAACTTTGAAAGTAACGATTTAATCAATAAAAGCACGATTTATTTGTAAAAATGCTCGGAACATGTAACTGTCATCCATACATAACAAAACTAAAATAAAAACATAAAATACACCCTATTACTTGGCTAGGGTTTCATTGAAACCCTAGATCATGAGTTTAGTTATCCATAGAAGCGGTAGATGGCAAGTAGTTAATGGAGGAGGCCATGGCAATCCTTGGTCTTCTTCTTCTTCTCCTTGTTTCCCTCCCTTCAATGGCTGAAAGTGTGGTTGTATATTGTGTGTATATCAATTTCCAACCCATTCATTGAAGTAAAATAGGGTATATATATATTTACAACAAGTTTTGGAAGCTTTCCTAATCCAATTCGCACTAAAACTGCTATATTTTACAGTTTGGACGCAATTAGGCAGTTTCGTTCGCATAGGGTTCTTCAGTATAGCAAAATACGCAACTTCAATTTTTGTACGGATCGCGCCCGCGGGCCGCGCGAGCGCGTAATTGGGAGGTCGCGCGTGCGGATCGCGCGAGCGATTTTATAGGTATCGCGCAAGTGGGGAGCGCGCGCGATTGTCTTTTTTCAGCTTCTTTCTTCCTGCTTTTTCTCCCTATTTAACCTGGATTAGTGTTTTCTTCCAAAACCTGCTCTAAAACATAAAACGAAATAAAAATACATAAAAACAGGATAAAATATGCTAACAAATTTGAATTAAGGCATGTATTAAGGATTTGTTCTCTCTCGATCAGATATCTAGATAGCACATGGTGGAGACTAAACCCGGTGAGGTTTTGAGCCTAACTTTTCTTTATAGAGGGTTATAAATACATTGTGTTTGTCAAATTTCATTAAAGTAACGCATTAACTCATTGTTTAATCTCATTATTCTTGTCTTGGTTGATAGTCAAGTTAAAATAATTGCTACCATGCTAAATAATCTTCAGTCGTAAATGTTGAAGAACCATATAACCATAGGAGATGATGGTAGGCCTCTTTGTTTACTACCGACCGATAAATGATAAATTTTCTTAGTTCGCCCTTTGAGCCATTAAAATGCCATTTTTTTTCTTTAATTACCATTATCCTATTTTTGCTCCAATTTGGCCAACTTGGAGTTCACCCCTGAAAGATTGATCAACTTTTAGTGGTGTTAAGGCGATGTGTGATTGAGAGGAAGAAGAAAAAGAAAATAAGATGATGTTTGGGGTGGTTGCCTTGGTCTTCAATGAATATTTGTTTCAAAAGTAATGAGGAGGAAAAGAATATAGAAAAAGAAAAGAAAAAAAAGAATAAGAAAAAAAAAAGAAAAAGAAAAAGAAACAGAAGGAGAAAAAATTGAAAGGAATGAAAAGAAGAGAATGAAATGATGAAGTGGGTGGAAGAGAGAATAAAAGAAATCGAACATGCCTTACAATGCCATTCTGAGAATTCCTACCTAATGAATCCTTTCTATCCTTTTTCACTGCCTAAGCCACATTACAACCTTTGAAAAGTCCTATTTGATCCTAGAAATATGGTTTGGATATATAAACGATGGGAGGGGGATTAAAACATGGTAATGATTAATTTTTCTTGATTGTTGGCATCCTATCCATGAGACTACTGTTCTTTCGTGTCATGCATCTTTTTCGAGTCATATGTGAGTGGTTTCTTGTTTTGCAAATATATTTTCTTTACTCACATATTTTAGATAAATTACACATGTTCCGAGCGTTTCATTTGAGAGTGCAATTCATTGTGAGATTCGTAGTCTAAGCATAGTTGATGGTTATCCGAGTTATATTCCAAGTTCATGACATGCGCGTGTTCATTTGACTACCATATCACACACGTGCAATTTTATGATAAACTCTATTGATTTATACGATGCATGTGCTTGGGATTGCTTTTCATGATGTAGGTATACGTTTGATTCCGTTTCTTCTTGTTCGTTATTCTATTTTAAATCATCGTTCTATGATGAGTATTGATTGTTTTGTTTTTCATTTGAATAAAACTTTTTAAATTTATAAGTTAATAAAGATGGTTGTGGGTGACTTGTTGACGAGAACCGTTATGAGACTTCACTCGTCCGACTGGGGACACCTAGGGGTTTAAAAGGCTTGTTGCATATGCTAAATGCAATCGTGATCCATGAGAAAAATGGAGTAGTATTTTTAATTAGTAGTTTAATTTTTATGTTCTTTTTGCTCGAGGACTAGCAAAATGTAGGTTTGGGAGTGTGATCGAGAGAGAACAAATCCTAATTACATGCCTTAATTCACAGTTGTTAGTACTTTTTTTTATCCTATTTTTGTATATTTTTACTTCGTTTTTTACTTTCTGTCAGGATTTGAAGAAAAGTAAGGATTCCAAGCTAAATGGGGTGAAAAAGCAGAAGAAAAGAAGTCGAAAAAATCACATGGCGAGCGCGGTCCGCTCGCGCGACCTGTGTAAAAATCAAATACGTGTATTTCAGTATTCTGAAGACTCCTACGTGAACGAAACTGCCTAATTATGTCTGAAAAGCTAAATACAGCAGTTTTAGTGCAAATGGGGTTAGGAAAGCTTCCAAACTTGCTCTAAATCTATAAATACTCAATTATAATTTAATTCTTAGGTTGACAATTATTATACACATAATACACAACTAAAAACTTCAGCCATTGAAGGGAGGGAAGCAAGGAGAAGAAGAAGAAGACCAAGGATTTTCATGGCCTCCTCCATCAACTACTTGCCATCTACCGCTTCTATGGACAACTAAACTCAAGATCTAGGGTTTCAATGAAACCCTAGCCAAGTAATAGGGTGTATTTTATATTTTTTTTTAGTTTTATTATGTATGGATGACAGTTACATGTTCCAAGGATTTTTATAAATAAATCGTGCTCTTATTGATTAAATTGTTGCTTTCAAAGTTTACTCTTGTCTTAGATCTATTTTGATGGTAGTGTGCTCATTGATCTATGCTTCCTGTGCTTGTTTAGATTATTTACATGTAATGGTGCTTAAATTGAATTGTGCTATCAAGTATCCGAATAGTCCATGTCTAGATTAGACGGATTATACCACAATCCTAGTTTAGTGTGGGATAATTCGTGTTAACCGAAGATGGATTATGTTGGTGCTTGAACCATAGTTATTTTCTTGACGGAGGAATTGGGCTTGTAGCTACAATTCCCCATTATCATCTAACGTAATAAGCTAAAGTAATTCGTAAATACCCTTATTATGAAGCTAGTGGTGGATTTACAATCCTAGGTTCCTTAAACTTAATAAATATTTAATTGCTTTCATAATTTAGATTTACGTTTATTGTTATTAGTTTAATTCAAATTAAATCCAAAATCCGTTTTTCTTAATTAACTAAATTTAGGTTTTAAAAATTAAAGTGTGTAGTATTCAATCTCTGTGGGTTCGACCTTTACTTCCACACTGCAAATCTTTTGAAAGTAAAGCATAAGTTAAGCATACTTTTATATCTTGATTTTGACAAGATCAGATGGTATCTATGACTTGCAGTGATGTAGTAGATAGAGCATTGGTGGATCCAAGTTTATTATAATCAAGTCTTTCAGTTACGAGTATAATATTTTAAGTTCTGGTATACAAGATGTGAGTAACCGATTAATGAGTGGGGAATATTAGAAAGATATTATTAGTATAACTATATATTATGTCCTTCATAACTGGTAATTAGTATACCTATGGTACTGTGTTAGTTGGTATTCACTCAACTTTCATTAAGCTGACGGCATTTATGCATGGACATCCGCTGTTCAGACTACCCTGTTCCTAACTCTGCATGTGACGACCTCTATCAGAATGATTACTATGTGGATGAGGGCTATGTTGAGGATGGACTTGGAGAAGAAGGCGATGCTGGGCAAGACTACTACGCTGACGACTACCCCTACGCCAGCTAGAGATGAAGATAGATGTTTAATTTTATATTCCTATTGAACTTATATATACTTCATTGATGAGGGCTGATATTTGTAAGATATTGGCCCGATAAAGAATAGAATTAGTCAATCTTAGCCCCATATCGCTGGTTTTATCTACATTTGTATTGTAATACCTTTCTTTATACAATGATATATTTTTCGTGATTTGTTGTTGTGTTTAGTGCAGTCTTATGCAGGTTCTGAAGTTGAATTAGATAATAGGTTGAAAAGGGATAGCTCAAAAAGAGAGAGGACATTATAAAGTAGAATTCAAGGCCCAATTGATTGCCATCCCTTGGCAATCGATTGACATCTCTTCCTGGCCATTCGATTGCCATTCATGAGCAATCGATTGTCAAATAAAACCAATTGATTGCTTCCAGATCCAATCGATTGGTCGGGACTGGCAGTCAAACCTCTTTATTGGAGCAGAATCTCAGCAAATCATGGTTTAAGACGACGACCAGCTGTTACGATTGTACCTAGACACTTTCTGCTCTTGGATTGGAATATACATAGGTGTTATAGAGGGGAATCTAGGGTTGGCTCATTCTTTACTAGTTTTGTAGGTTTTTTCTAGATTTTTTTTTTATTTCTATGAACAATTTCAAGCGCTTGTGTTCTGTAATCAGATTTCGTGGTGTTATTCAGGTTTTATTTAGTCCGCTCTTGTGTTCTAAGATTATTAGTTGTATTTCGGTTAATTCTCTATTTGAATCTCCATTGTGATTTCAATTTTCATGCTTCAACCCATGTCTAAACTTGATTCTATCAATGTATTATTAGATTTTCATGTTTCTGCATCTAATATAATGCTAGCTTAGACTCGTGGTTAGGAACAATGTGATGAAAATTGTTACCCAGCCACTATCATGTTTCATAATAGGAATCAGTGGCAATCGATTGGACACAAAACCCAATCGATTGCTATAGATTCCAAGCCGATCGATTGGTATCTTATGCCAATCGATTGGAAGATATTACATGCCAATCGATTGTTGTCCATGGCAATCAATTGGTAGGCACATGTCTTGGGCAGAACCTTTTCAGCATTCCAGTGACTTCTATTTCAAAAACTTAACTGAAATTGATCTTCCAAAGTTTAAATTGCAAATATACTTTGAAATGCGAGCTCTCAAAGCTAATTAACTCAATGAACATATATGATGAACACATTGAATATCCCATGCTTCATTTATTTATTCTAGTTCATTATTTTAAACTGCTATTGTTTCAGTTTTTCAAAGTAAGTACAGTCATTCAAATCACTAGTCATGTACATGACTAGTATCTCAATTTCTAAGCTTAATCATTTTGTTGAATTAAGGAATGCTAAGAAGGTAAAGCCCCATTGGTACGTCAATGCTAAAACATGGTAGTGGTTGGAGCAACGCGGATTCACATGCTCCCAACATCTTTTTATAAATATTTTTAAGTCTAAAATCTCATTCTAATTTACTTAGTTGCTTCTTAATTTTAAATTAATTTAGTTAGTCATGCCTTCAACTCTCGAAAACGATCGTCACACTCTTGACTCCATTCAAAAGTAACACCCTTCCTCATTAACTTCGTCATTGTCAATGAAATCTTCGAGAAATTCTCGATCAAACGGTGGTAGTATCCCGCTAATCTTAAGAAACTTTGAATTTTGGATACAGATGTCGGTCTTTGCCAATTAGACACTACTTCTACGTTGTGAGGATCAACTGAAACTCTATTCTTGTCAATCACGTGGCTAAGAAAAATAATGCTAGGTAACCGAAATTCACATTTCTTGAATTTCCCAAACAATTGATTCTCCTGTAATCTCTGAAGTATGAATCTTAAATGATTCTCATGCTCCATCTCACTCGTCAAATAAATAAGGATATCATCGATAAACACTATCAAAAAATCGTCCAAGTAGTCCTTGAAGACTCGGTTCATAAGATCCATAAATGCGGCTGGTGCATTTGTAACTCCAAATGGCATAACTAGTAACTCCTAATGTCTATAACGTGTTCTGAAAGATGTCTTCTCTACATCTTCTGCTTTCACTATCAACTGATGATAACCTGATTCAAATCTATTTTTGAAAATACTTGTGCCCTACAAAGTTGATCAAATAGATCGTCAATCCTCGGTAATGGATACTTATTCTTAATTGTCAACTTGTTTAGTTCTCGATAGTCCATACACATTCTCATTGAACCATCCTTCTTCTTTACGTATAATACTAAAGCTCCCTATGGCGATATACTAGGTCGAATGAAACCTTTGTCAAGAAACTCTTGTAGCCGATCCTTCTGTTCTTTCAACTCTGCGGGTGCCATTATATACTATGCTTTCGATACTGGTCTTGAGTTTGGCGTTATCTCAATAGTGAACTCAATCTCCCTCTCGATAAGAACAAACACATCTGGATACTCCTATACTATTGGAATATCTTCTAGTGTCAATTCGATCGTCGAAGTATCAAGCACTGAACACAGGAAACCCTGACATCCTTTCCTTAACAAATTACTTGCTTGGATAGCTGAAATCAAATATGGTGGCTGTGTAACCCCATTTCCTTGAAAACAAAAATTCTATGTACCGGTGATCGAAAATTAACTTCTTTCCATTCACAATCTATCGTGGCTTGGTTAAGGGCTAACCAATCCATTCCTACTATTACATCAAAGTGGTTCATCACAATTGGTATAAGATCTACAGTCATCAAGTTCTCACCTAGTTGGATCTCGCACTCCTTGTACACCGTAGACATCACTTTTGGCTTACTAAGGGGTACAGCAACAGATAATTCATATCCTAGTGGTGCCGATTTAACATTCAAATGTCGAACAAAATCATGTGATAAAAATGAATGCGTAGATCTTGAGTTAACAAGTATACGTGCTAAGTGCGAACATACATGCATCGTACCTGAGACCACTATTTCTGAAGCAGCCATATCTTCTGGGTTCATCTAAAATGACCTTCCTTGACATTGCTCTATCATTTGTCCCCCATCGTTGGTCTGTCTAGGCTTCAAACCACTAGAAGCCATAAAACTAGCTCCTTGCTGAGGACGCTTTCTTTGACACTCGTTAGATTAATGTCCAAACATTCCACAATCGTAGCACTACCCCTTAAATCAGGTGTAACACTTGCACTATTAGCTCCTTGAGTTTTGTTCTGGAAATTTGTCATGAAACATCGACCAGTGTGTGGTCGATTGCACAATGGACACAACGGTACATTACCTGTCGGCTTCCTAAACACACTGAAACTAGAGTTAGAGCCTCTTGCAAACAGCCTCTTGAAAGACCCCCCATAGTTCTGGTCATTACCCTTGTGGTTTCTCTTCCCTTGTTGGCCTTGCTGATTTTGCCTTGATCTCTCCATACCACTTTCGGCTACAAGTACCGTTTTTGTACTGTGGCAACAGATGAGTGCTCATAGGTTTCTACCCTCAGGCGGATATTATCTCTCAACCCATCCTCGTACTTTCTTGCTTTGTCTTCCTTTGTCAACACAGACCCTTTTCCAAACCTCAACAAAGCATTATACCTTGAAGTGTACTCCGTCACAGTCATATCCCCTTGTCAAAGATTATCAAACTCTCTCTTCTTCTCATTAAGGACAGCCCTTAGAAAGAATCGTCGAATGAACTCCGCTTTAAATCCCTCCCAAGTATCGCTGCTCCCTGATCTAGGACGTTCACCCACCAATTCTGAGCCTCACCTCTAAGTATATCACTAGCGTTCTCAATCATATCGGTCATCGGAATAGTTCAAAAAATTCTCTCCATTTCCATAATCCAATGATCTACTCACATCGTATCAGAAGTTCCATGATACTCTGTCGGTTTCTTCCTTGTAAATTGTTCTGACACAGACCTCATACCCCGGTTCTCAGGTATTGGCACCACAGTTATCAGTGCTGGTTCAAATGGTGGCATTGGAGGCAATTGCTCAGCTATATTCCATATTATATCTCCCATGTTCCCCATCATTTCTGCCATTTCATTCATACGTCGGCTATGCTGTGATAATTCTCAGTCACCCATCATTGTTCAACCTGTTAATCTCGATGCATAAACGCTATGCATGTATGACAAAAACAATATCATATATGTACAACGACACACATATGCACCAAACATCTCTACCATGTATGGATGCATTCTAGAACATGTGACAATTCACTCAACACTCCAATCGTCGTCGAACGTTCCCAAAGTTTTGTTACCTCTAACTTTGATACCAATAAGTGTCACGACCCATCCTGCTACGTGCGAAAATAGGACACGTGGCACGCCATCAAGGCTCATCCAATTCCTTTAAAGGAAATAATAGTGGAAAGCATAAGTAAAAATCCTTTAAAATCAGAGTTAGAAAAAGTTTTGCTCAATTGAAAACACTTCCAAAAGAATACATTTTGAAGAACAGAGGTCTAGTCGACTGATATAGGGTACGGTCGACTGGAAGTTCAAAACAGAATGTAAGAAAAGTTTTTTAGCTCTGTCCAGTCGACTGTGTCCAGGACTTAGTCGACTGGGGCCTCAATTTCTCAGTCAACTGGTGCATTATCCAGTCGACTGGACACTATGCATGCAAAATGTCTTCTTTTCGTACAAAAACCCGTCGACTAAAAACATCCTCCAGTCGACTGAAGCCTTTCAAAACTGAAGGGATTCTTGCTAAAACACAAGGGTCCAGTCGACTGAACCAGGGATCAGTCGACTGATTCCTAGCAGAAAAGCCGAATCTGCAATAATCTCAAACCAAAGTTCTACCAACTATTTACCAACATAAACACCACTATGATTCACAATTCCAAACATGAAACAAGAGTTAAACATATTACAATACTACAATCTCTTCCAAGATTCCAAACTAAACATGTTACGAATTCAAAGTTCTTATTACAAGTTTAGAAAGAACCCAAAAGTATAAACAAGTGTGATCCCCCGGCATTCCTTGCCCTCATTCTTCTAGCTTCTTCTTGCCCTTTTTCTTTTCACCAACAATGGATGAAGTCTCCACTGCTCAGCTATATGCTGAGTGCACAATTCTAAACAAATGCATATGAGGCAATTCATGCTTTAAACATCTAATTCACATAATTTAGTCTCCAGGAAGAGAGATATACATTCACCCAGTATATCGACAAGTCTTAAATCTTAAATTGCGATGCTAATGGTTAGTCAAGAATCACTCAACCATTGCATCCAATTGCTCTGGTTGGCCACTTCCCACACCAAGCAAGTAGTCGTCACTACTATAAACTCTCAAACATCGAGAGGCATGCACCGGCATGAAATTATACCAAACTCCCCTTTGACCCACATAGACATTTAGCATACTCACATAACCATATCACCATGCTTTATAATACATACTCGATAAAATTAACGGCCTACTTTAACACAGGAATTTGCCTGGATCACAATTCATACAAAATATTTTAAACATCCAAAATTCCCTATATTACAAAGGTTCGGAATTCATACCTTCAACTATATCTCTCAAACTTCAGGAGAAGTACTAGAAGACCAAATAAACGTCGGATCTCCGATCTTAAACGATTCCTAAAAGTATAGACATGTTTTTCCCAATTTCTTAAAATTAACTTTTAAAAAAAACTTTACCAAACGAGGTCTTATAGGTATCAAAATGAAGCTCTTACCTCGAGGAGTCCAAATATGAAATTTGGTCGAAAACTGACGGACGAACAATCACCATTTGTCGTCATAAAGATCGTAGGATCAAATCTCCTCTCTCTCCTCTCTGTAGATATTTTAGAAGTTGTGGATAATAATGAAATCTCATCCATTACTATTTATAGGCACAAGTCTCGGGAATTACACTTAACTCCCAACGAGTTCTCGAAACTTCTAATCAAGTCCTGAAACGTCGCACACGTCCATTTTGTAACTTTACGAGTGAAAACTAAAATTTATAAAAGTTTTCGTCTAGGTTCTGTTTGGGTCCAAAAATCACGTTCTGAAACTAATTTCGAGGAATCTCTAGACAACCTACCTTTTATTTAACATGCCACTCATGTTCTCACAACAATGTTAACAATGCTCTACGGCGATAACAAAAACTACCAGAAATTTAATCTACACAGGTAAATTTACTATTCATGGAGAATACCAGATATCTTAAATAACATTTAATCACATAAATGTCATTTATATCGTGTTGATGCCATATGATTTTCTATTATTTTGTCTTCGATTGACACCTCACCATTGATCTCCAGTCAACCTCATTCTCAATTATCAAATAAAATTGATATTTCACAAAATTTCAAATATGTATTTTAAATAATGATTTTCTAGGACGGGCGTGACAGGTGTTGTATACTTAGACACAGACAACTCATTTTCACCTGCATAGTATATAGAAATGCTATGTAAATATTTGAAAATAGACTTTTTAATTTTGATTTTCATTTGTGAAGTCAATTAATTCTGACATAGAGAATATCGTTTTCTATTCCTTCAGAAAAACTTAAAATTTAAAGATTTTATCTGAGGTTGATAGGAGCAAGTTTGTTTTGAAGTTAGTAGATTACTTGGTATTCTAATCAATGAGTTATGCTTTCATAATTCTTTTTGTTTGCACTTTGCAAGGTATACTATTTGTTAGAATTTAAACTCGAGAAAGCGAGGAAGGTAATTTCTAGTTCCCTATAAAGTGGTATTTTGTTTACTCCTTCAATTAAAATTAGTTTGTTCACGCTTTGTCATGACCCATCCCGCTATGGGCAAAAATAGGATATGTGGCACGCCACCAAGGCTCATCCAATTCATTAACAGATTATAGCAACGGAAAAGAAACTTAAAAACAACATTGAGTGTACAACTCCTTTGAAAACAATACCCTCCGAGTTGTAAAATCCATATATATATTTGAAAACGTAATTATTTTTTGAAATGAATGAAAACCAATCAAAACATTTAAATAATTTCTGAAAGGGGTAGAAAAAGGTAATGGGCAGAACAAATTTTAACCGGTCGAACTGCCCCGTTCGACCAGTCGAATGACCCTACAGTAGAATTCCTCCCCCCTTTGGCAGAATTTTACTTAAGGGTCAAACAACCCATCCAAGTTATCGCACTCCAAACCAAACCTCAACCAACCATATCAAGGTTATAAGTATTTATAAAGGCCTTACCAAACATTAGAAAAGAAACATAAATGAACCAATTTAAGGCTTGTTTGGATCAATGCACAAAACTCTATCCATATTCATTCAAAATCTGAATTTGAAAGTTAAGTTGACAAAACACGAACTTAGGAGTTCAGATGAGTTTCAAACTTAACCAAACAAAGTTTGTTACATATTACAACACTACAAATCCATTCCGAAGTTTTCCAAGTTAAGACAAAGTTCTAACTTCTCAATCCTCATAATTACAACAGCATAGGAAACAAAAGTATGAACAAGGATAATCCCCCCGTCGTACCCTCGGCTTCACTCCTCTCGCTTCTTCTACCTTTTTCCTTTCCACCTGTAATGGAATAAGTCTCCACTGCTCAGTGATATGCTGAGTGTACAATTCTAATATGCATATATGGTAATTCATGCTTTAAACATCAAAACCACATAGTTTAGTCTGTAGGGAGAGAGACATGCATTCATCCGATAAATCGATAAGCCCAAAGTCTATCAAACACGATACCAATGGCAAGCCCAGAGTCTATCCACCATTGCACCCAATTGCTCTGGCAGGGCCGGTTCCTAAACCAACCAAGTAGCCGTCGCTACTATAACTCACAAACATCGAGAGGCGTACCCCGACATGAACTTGTACCAAACTCCCCTTTGACCCACATAATCGTCGCCCCAGTACTTAGAGGGAATAACTCCACTTAGGTCCAACCAATGATAGAGGAACTCCTCTTAGGTTGGCCTAGGATAGAGGAGTAAAAAAAGACCCTAAAGCAACACGCTTTAGGTCAGCTCCACCAACATGGTCAAACTCTTCTCCCAAGCAGAAGATAACCATCCTGGGGAGTTAACATAAAAGGATCCTAAAGCAATACGGTTTAGGTCATCTTTTCTAACATGGTCAAATTCTTTTGCCCACAACCTTAAGGAAGGTTTACGAGTAGAAGATAACCATCCTGGGTAACTAAAGCAAAAGACTCCGAATTTAGCTAAGTCTAAACCCTCGGCCAATTCCCGAGCACTTCAAAATTTCAAGCTAGGCTAAGTCTCAACTCTAACCAGCTTCTAAGAATTCACAAGACTCAAAAGCTCTAAAGCAGCTTCCCCGAGCACTCAGACAGTGGCAAGCGGCATCGAACAGATTTCCAAACTTGCCCTGATATGGCATCCGGCCAACCTTAGAAATGGGGGGTAGCTGGCACGCCCAAAATTAGCCCTATCCTATGGCCGAGCAGTTCAACTCAGCAGCCGGTCCTTATCCCAGTCAAATCATGCACAGTTCCTCGGATAAGCATCAGCCCAAGCGGTTTGGTCTACCCGAGGCCTCCCTAGTGTTCTTCCACCAACCCGACCAACAGGTCAGGAAGATCGCGCAAGCATGGTCTATACAGGCGCATTCAAGCCAGGCCGCTAGGCACGCTCCAGAATATTCCAGGCTGTTTCCTAATCAAGTTAGAAGACTAATGGAAAGAGCACTTTGTTTCCTAATCTAATTAGGAAACCCTTACAATTAATGCCAATCAATCCTAATTGGATATATTTCCTTATCTATGTTGTAATGTGTCTCTTGCATCTATAAAAGAGACCCCTCACCCCCATAGAAAAGGATCATCTTTTTAGTCTGCATAGCACCCTTATAGCAGTCATCAACACGCCCGGTCGACCTACGATAGATTCAAACCATTGTTGGTTCACCACAGGTCCCCAACTTTTTACAGTATAGTGAATGTGCTTAGATATACACATGGATGTAGGTTCCTTCATTAACAAGGACGAACCACATACAAAAAACCAGTCTCTTACTCTCTATCTCTCTCTCTCTCTCTCCCCTTAAATTGCTTTAATTACCTTAACCAAATTTTGGCATCATCGCATAGTTTTCTCCAAAATTCCAATTTTAGTATTTTCGTAAAACTTAACCAAACGAGACCTAAGAGGTATCAAAATGAAGTTCTTACCTTTAGGAGTCCGAATATGAAATTTGGTCGAAAGTTGACGAACAACGTACGTAGTTTGGCGTCGTTAAGTTCGAAGCTCCCAAATCCCCCTTAGCTCTCAAGTTTTGATGTAAAGATATTTATGGAAATATCTCCCAACTTTTCTATATATAGACACAATTCTTGAAAATTGTGTTGAACTCCCCACGAATTCTCTAATCTTCCAGCTATGCCCCAAAATGTCTTAAACGTCTAATATATTGCTTCACGAGTGTGGATATCGCATTTTTTTTACCCACAGCTTTTTTCAAAATCAATTTCTTAAAACAAATGAGTCGCCACTTAATTTTTAAAAAGAAAATTAAGAAACCATTTTAAAAGTAAACTGATCTTTTAGAAACCAGAGATTAACTAGGTCTGGGGATTATGGAATGAGAGAGGAAGGAGCCCGTCGGACTAAAACACCCTCTCTCATCCTATCTTGCGATAGGCCTCTACTCAACATCCTTTTAATCAAATTTATTAATCTAAGCATGCCCTCAACTAATACATATATACATATACATCATAAAAGCATGTCCAAAGGGTGTAAAATTGCAATTGACAAAATATCATTCAAAAGCCACATAATTCAGGTAACAAGCGATATGATATGCAATAGAGAACAAGTGAACTTACCCGGGATCCAGCAGCGATAGTAAACGTGCAATGCATGCGAACAAAAGAAAATCCTAAAAAAAGAGTCTCTAATCACATATACACATAAGGCAAAACCTGATTCTAAGGTGTCGCACATTAAGTCGAAAAATCAATAAAATCAAGAAATCAAGATAAACTAAAGAGGAGTCCTAGAAATCATACCTTAATAGCGCTACAAAACAAAGGGTTAGTCCACATGCTTCACATAATAATAACATGATATCAAACAATCAATCCTAATTCTCTAGCTTATACCTAGCAAGCAATGAAATCCAACTTTATCCAATTACTAGTTCTAATCATGGGCATTAGATGAACATGGATGAGTGAATGTGAAGAAGAATGAAACATGGATTTATTCACTAATTTGGATCACTTAACCTCCGGATTTAAGCTAAATTATCATTATTCAAAACATGATTTGAAACTCAAAACATTAGGGAACCATTTGAGTTAAAATAAATAAGATTAGACAAAAACAGTAGCAGTTTTTTATGAATTACAGAAAGCAAACCAGATCTTAAAAAATAGAAATAAAATACTTCCAACGGTTGGATCTTAATGATTTTTGGATATGTTATGCCTCTGTGAGCCTAGTTTCTAACCCAAAATAAAAATCAAGGTTTGAACGGTTAGAATTCTGGAAATATGGAAAACACTAGACATCACTCAGCATTCTACAACCTTCTGTCCAGAGATCTTGTATGATTTTTTAAAAATAGCAAACAGATCCGAATTGCTTCATTCTTTTTAGGGAACCTTCCTAATACATTAAGGTTCTTGTGAAAAATTATTAGAGGTCATGAAAACTTGGTTAGAGCTCTGATCTATCAATTTTAAAATCGGTTTGCTGTTCTGAAACTATTCTGAAATTCTGGACAGATTGTGGTTGTCTCACAAAATTCATGATCAAACCATTCTAAGCATAAAATCTTACCAAAACAAAAATTACAGTGGTAAAACAATGTGTTATTGACACTTTTCTGGTTTCACTTGATTTCAACGGTTAGATTTCGAACTAAAAATCTTTGATCAAAAACAGTTTGTGAACTCACTGTTTTCATTTTGCTGGTTCAACTTTAATTGTTATCCCCAACTATTAAATCATGAAGTTGGACTTAAACTAAACCATCTCTTCTACCAATTAATGGTCATTGAAGACTAAGGAAACACTTTATACTTATGGATTTTGATGAAGTATGAAATGAACTTTTCAAAAATCCCAAACGATGAACTCAAACTTTATAGAATAAAGCTTGAATTCAACTTATTACTCCTACCATTTGATGGTCATGGGAGGTAAAGACTTTATTTTTCATAAATTTCAAGTGAAGTATGGATGGACTTCATGGAATCTACAAGATAAGGAATCTAAACCATGGAGATGGGCTTAGACTCAAAACTACATTCTCCTACCATTTGATGGTCATTGGAGATGCAGACATGACTACTACTCATGGGTCTCAAAGGAATATAGAAAGGATTCCCCAAGACATCAAGTTTAGAGGACCCAAATCATGAGTATGGACTTGGATCCATCTATTAAGTGGTGATCAACTTTGACTCCCATGGGAAGCATAAGCCTTCATGGGATTCAAAAGATCATGTTCAAGAGATTTCAAAAGAGACATTGAGAATCTCTAAGAGTCTCAAGAAAGAAGTATGATTAGCAAAAGAAATAAAACAAAAGAAAACAAAGTAGTTTGAGGATTAATGATTTAAAAGAGAAAGAATGTAAATAAATGACTTATGGTTTAGAGGATCACCTCCAAACTATCCTCAAAATTCTTTTCTTTGAGGATCTTCCAAGCTTTTCTAGTTCTCTCAACTCTCTTTTTCTCTCAAAAATGTTGGTGGAGTGATGGATGTTGTATGTAGTGGGTAGCTCTTGTTGTATTCTCCTTCCCTCTTCCAAGGAAGATGCCTTCTCTTTTATAGGCAAAATTACCAGGTATTTTTAGTGAATTTCGGAGCAAAAAATAGGTGTAATTCTCTCATTTGGTGGTACAATGTGTACTTTCTGAATTTAGACAGACTGCTGCCCAGGGCGGCAGTCAAGAAACTGTCACGGCATTCCGTGAATGCCACCGCGGCAGTCCATGAATGCCGTGCCGGCACTGCGTGACTGCCGTGCGGCACTCATCAAATGCCGCGGCAATTAATTGATTGCCGCATTTTTGTCAGTCTTACTTTATCAGTTTTTTGTTCTTATCTGCATACACATACGTATTGCACTGTAAAATACAGACTTTAAAAAATAACGGCAGTCAGAAAATGTCGGCGGCATTTGGTGAATGCCGGGCCGGCATTCACTGACTGCCGTGCGGCATTCAATGAATGCCGTGGTTTTTGCCGTGTGCCGCTTTTGTTGAGCTTTTCCTTTTTTGACTCTTCCTTTTTCTCAAAGCAATTTATTCTTGAAGATCTTTTCCGAAAATTGTGTTTTTATACCTGAATTCTCTTAAATACCTGGTATTTTCTCTTTTCTGTGAAATTTTAACGCGTTTTAGAGAACTTCCTGAAGAGCTTGGAATACTTCGAATCTTCCGGTCCTTGTTATCATCGGATACGGAGGCGATACTCTCCTAAATTCGACGGTTGGTCAAAATTGGGGTGTCTACAGTTTGCCCTCTTTGACAGAGCTTGTGGGGCAACGAGTCCCATAAGTGAATGTCAAAGCCTGTGTGAAGACAAGCCTTTGACCAGACTGTCGAATTTAGGTAAAAACAAAATACGTTGCAAAAATCGGCTGTACGAACGGTTCATGCTGGTCGTGCTCGATGGCGAGTTGCCTACGTATCCCATCGGGAATCAGACCAAAGCGTAGTTCAAACACGGGGGCCGAACACACACAAACGCAAGTAGTCACACGGATGAATGCACCTATCCAATCGTGATGCAAATGCCATGCCACGGTTCTTTCTGAATTGAACCGATTGTCATGCTCATCATGTCTCCCTTACGCATTTTGTGTGACGTGTTAGTTAAGGAAGATCACCTAATTCAGTGACCGATGCGAAGATCTCTTACAGGGGTCATGATTTTTTGATTTGATCTTGGGGAAGAATATAAGTCTGTTATATTCCCAAAAACGGGGGTTAACGCAAGTCTGTTGCGAGAACCGAGAATATAAGTATGTTATATTCCCAAAAACGGGGGTTAACGCAAATCTATTGCGAGAACCGAGAATATAAGTCTGTTATATTCCAAAAACGGCGGTTAACGCAAATCTGTTGCGAGAACCGAGAATATAAGTCTGTTATATTCCCAAAACGGCGGTTAACGCAAATCTGTTATGAGAACCGAGAATATAAGTCTGTTATATTCCCAAAAACGGGGGTTAACGCAAATCTGTTGCGAGAACCGAGAATATAAGTCTGTTATATTCCAAAAACGGGGGTTAACGCAAATCTGTTGCGAGAACCGAGAATATAAGTCTGTTATATTCCCAAAAACGGGGGTTAACGTAAATCTGTTGCGAGGACCGAGAATATAAGTCTGTTATATTCCCAAAATAGGGGTTAACGCAAATCTGTTGCGAGAACCGAGAATATAAGTCTGTTATATTCCCAAATGTCTTTTCAATTTTCAAAAACCAGAGCCCACGGGCTCAAATATTTTCACTTTTCAGAATTGGGAGGCCCACGGGCTCAAATATTTTCACTTTTCAGAATTGGGAGGCCCACGGGCTCATATAGACTCTTAAATTTCAAAATTTGTAGTCAAAGTGTACCTAAAAACAACCCTGAGGGCCAAAAGTGCAATGAGGGCAATTTTTGGGGGCCTCAAATTCAAATTTCGGGACTTGATGTGAATTTCGGGGGAAAAGTGAAGGTTTTTGAACCGACTTAACCGCGGCACACGCGGATTTGTGCGGCAGTCCGTGACTGCCGCGCGGCACTCTCGGAGTGCAGTTGTGGCATTCAGCAAGTGCCGCCCGGCAGTTAACTGACTGCCGCGCACAGAAAACCGAGTGTCGCGTTTGAGCGGCAGTGACTAAAACCGCCGGGTTCATTACATTTCTATCATTCTCCCAACCTCCTTTCTCTCGAAATTTCTCTGGAGAAAATTTTTCTCTTTTTCTTTTCTTGCTTGGATTGATCTACCGGAGTTTATAGGTTAGTTCTGCTCGATCGGAACTTGATTAATCTCTTTTATTTTAATAGTTTTTCGGAATTTTTCATGAATTTAACGCGTGAATCTCTCTCTTCCTTTGACAGATTATGGCGAGCGGGTCAGGGAGGAAGAAGAAGGCCAAATACACGGCCACTCATCATCCGGACGCCGCACTCTTACTGAGGGACCCCGATGAGCACTTATCAGTCCGCGCGTTTAGGCGCGAGGTAAACGCTCACCTCTCACTTTTCAATTTTTCTTTTCGTATTGTGAATCACGACTTTGAATGTCTCATTTCAAAAATGTGAATGCCATGCTTGCAGCGTTCTTTTTTTTTTTTTTTTTTTACGCGTACTCTATTCGCACTTCATTTTACTTTTCTCGAACTCCGTGAATAACATGCTCGATGAATCAATCAATTTATTATTCTCCCTTACGTGTACTAAAACTCGTAAATTTTCTGGAGCGTTCCAAACGCCTTTTATTATCCAAAATCGATTCTTGACCGCTTGCGACTCAAATTACGCCTCTTTATGATTTTCACGGACTTCTCTTTTTTTTTTAAAACTGTGCTTAAATTTCTTTTGCACCTTCGCATGTATTCCTGAAAACAAGTCATTCTTTTCAGATTTCATTATTATTATTATTATATATATTTTTTTATTTCATTTCTTTCCTTTAGCTGCCATCTGTTTATTTACCCTTTCTTTTATCCAATTACTAATATCAAAATTTGTGATTCTTTCTTGCAGCTGCAGCCCAAAGTGCTGAAGGGGCATGGCAGCCTTGCCCACGGGTATGAGTGGTACACACAGCTTAGTGAGACGGTGAGGGCCTTGGTAGACGCGGCCGGGTTTGGAGATTTCGTCAAACTTTTGACGAAGAGTTCCAACGACTTGCGGCAGATACACGCGCTAGCTGAGCGGTGGTGGGATACGACGAGCACTTTCCACTTCTCGTTCGGCGAGATGACCATGACGCCCTTGGATTTCTCGATGATCACCGGGATCGCCTTTGGTGGAGAGCGATTGCGGCACTTGACGGACCACGAGTGGGACCAGGTGGAGCCCTTGTTGGGGGTGGTCCCGGATGAGGCTTTGGTCACGGCGCGATGGTTCATGGACACGTTCCGGGGCAAACCGGACTTTACAGACGAGCAGATGGCCAGAGGTTTTCTGATGTACATGCTGGGGTGCTCTTTGTTGAGCACCAAGGGTGATCGGATCGCTGTGTCCCTGGTGGCGTCCCTGGAGCACCTGGACCGAGTTGAGGAGTATGATTGGGCTGGTGCAGGACTAGCTATCCTGTACAGGCATATGAGTGATATCTCCCGGGACAGGCCGGCCTCCACTAGTGGCTATTGGAGAGCGTGGGAGGTATGCCTCTTCTATATTTCATTACTTATTGCGTCTTTCAGAAATTTATTTGAACTGTGAGATTAACCCCCCCCCCCCTCTTTGTTTTATTATCGCAGATCTGGTCTCACGAGTATCTTCGTATGATGTCTCCCGAGACGCGTGAGGCGGATGCCCTTATCATGCCCCAGGGGCTGAAATGGGCGAAGGATAGAGTCGGACGGAAGACCAGGGCCCACGATTTTGCTTCGTTCAGGAACTTCCTGACGAACCTACGGGAGGAGCATGTTCATTGGCAGCCGTGGCTTAGGGCGCTCGCCGAGGCTCGTGTGGAGATTCGAGGGTCGGCTGGATATGACCCGACGAGGCGTCTTCTCGATGGTGGGTCAGAGGGCCAGGCACGGTATCTAAGACAGAGAGTGACCAGGCAGTCACTGGCGGCCCCTGGTTTCTTCGTGCCATTTCCTCCTCCTGTCTCTATGAGGGCCACAGACATACTTCAGGGCAGCGAGCTTACGGTTGCTCTGCTGGGTTTGAGCATTCACGACTTTGTGAACCCCCCCGACGGATATGCGGCGTTCTGTGCCGCTAAGCTGATGCCGAACTTCCCTCTGATGGAAGTGACTCGGGTGAGTAAGATTCTTTCAACCTTTCTATGAATTATCTTTCATTCTTTATTCATGTTTTATTACTTTTGTTTGCAGCCTATTCCTGCCGCGGTTTGACCTCCTGCCTTGCCCGAGTGGGACTGGACCATGTCGACCGTCTCATTTGGTGAGCCCCACGTGACGACGATCCCTCGGCTATCACGGGGCGCCCCCACTATTCCTATCCATTATGACGTCGTCCCGCGTGCCTACGCGGAGGAGGGTTTGGCGTATGCCCATAGCGTGCGACAGTGGGTCCTTGGGCGAGAGTGGATGGTAAGGGACTCATTCCCGCCTTTCATTTTGACTTTGATTGCCTCTTCTTTATTCTTGATTCTTATTTTTCAGGCTGAGGGGGCTCGAGCGACCGCTGCGACCCAGTTGAGAGCCCAGGTATGATCTTTGCACCCTTTTATTCTCGATATTTTATCCGTCATTTCACCATTTTCTAGACTCTTTTTTCTCATTTCAGGCGGAGGAGATCAGAGTCCTGTCTCAGCAGGTGGGTCAGCTCCAGCAGCGGCTTCAGCAGTTTGGCATCCCTCTCAGCGATGCCCCCGGAGGTAGCGGTGCTGGGCGTGGCGGAGGCGGCGGCGGCGGCGAGGGCACTAGCAGTGGCAGAGGCCGAGGCAGCGGACGTGGAGAGAGTGGTGGAGGCAGCAGGACCGAGTCAGAGGAGGAGCCTCTTAGGCGCACGACTCGTCAGACTCGCGGCTGGGGTCGGGGTCGGAGCTGATCCTGCTTTTATCATCATTTTTTTTTGTTTTTGAGCGGATTTATACTTTATTTTGGTGGATGACTGTATATATACACATATGCTTTATTTTTTTATGGCTGCTCCCTGATAGTTGGTAGGATAGGTATTCCTAATACTTTTATCATTATATTATTGCTTTCCACCGTATGTGTGACCATAGCTTGGTCCAATTCTTGCCGTATGTGGGATCATGGCTTGATCCCGTCTTTATTTTTATCTTTGAATGCTCTTATTTCTTTTATCTTTTGGAATGTACAAATAAATGAAATGGATGAATGAATGAACGAATGTATTTGTACGTGCTGCATGATGCACACGTTTTATTGCTTCTCATTTAGTTTTCTGTTTGCAGGTGGGCTGATCGTGTTACAAACAAATCTTGGCCAATGAAAAACTCAGAACGGCACTCGGTTAGGTCTCCGCGGCACCTAGTGAGAGCCGCGACGGCAGTCGGTAAGTGCCGCAACGGCATTCACTAACTGCCGCGCGGCACTTTATCGAGTGCCGCGGGTAGGTAGACAGCCTTATTCTTCTATTTATATCCCTTCTTTCTCAAAGCTCCGCAAAACACTTCTCATTTCTTCTCATTTCCTCTCCAAGTGGCCCCCATTAGTTCTCAAATCCTCTTTCCATGGATGGATACTCTCTCTGGCATTGACAAGCTCAATTTTGAGTGCTTCAGACTAAACGATCTCTTCTCTTTCCAACAGATGAATCTAAATGAGGGTCTACTTCGCGCCGCCGTTCAATGTTGGGATCCTGCTCTCAATGTCTTTCGTTTTGGCTCTCAGGAGATTTGCCCCTTATTTGAGGAGTTTAGCGCCATTCTCCACACTGATCCTTCTGCTGAATTGATGGTTCCTCAGATTCAGGCCGGGTATGTTCGGGACTTAGCCACCCTTCTCCACATGTCTCGGAATGCGGCGGGCTCTTTTGTTCATGACAGGCAAATCGACTTTGAGCGCCTTTCTTCTGTTTATGCTCCCATAGGGGACCCTTACAATGGTGAGTATCAGATCATTCGACGTAGTGCCTTGTCGATTGCTATGCTCTCTTACTTTCTCTTTCGATCATCTTCGGACACTCTCATACCCATCGCTTGCGGTTTGCGGGAGATGAAAAGTGCTGTTATGCTAGTCCTTGGTGAAACTCTGATTGGATTGGGCCATGCTCATGCTACTGGGGTCATATTATCCGCTGGGGCACCTTTTGTCTTGCAAATTTGGCTCATGGAGCGTCTGGACCTATTCATACATGCTTTCCATCTCCGTGGGTCACTTCCTTATGATCGCATGGAGATTCACAGCTTGTTTCAGTCCGCCGACGCGTGGCTTGGTTGGCTTCAGGGCCTCTCTTCTAGTGACATATGTTGGGTTTGTCCGTCGTGGATTTGTCGCTCTGTTGCTGTACGCCTCCCTGGGTGACCTGGCATCTGGCTGTCGGGTTTGCATGCTACGACTTTCTACATTCCTGACCGAGTTGTCCGTCAGTTTGGACTTGTGCAAGACGCTACTGAATCTGTCACTGCTGATTTCACCAGGGGGTCCCCTTTGCGTCCTTCTATTGTGAAGGCTTTCATGGAGGCTTGGCCCAGCAAGATGGCCGTTCCTTTCCCGAGGGTTCCTGCTCTGACTGTGCCTACTACCGAATATCTCCTAGAGATCCAAGCCTTGGTTGCGAGGCGAGCTTGACGGACACATGCATAATAAAGTAGACAAAAACAGGGAAAAGCTTGCTATTGTACAAAACTTTCTGACTGACCCTGCCTACTCTTTGTTTACGCTTTTGAATGTGATTTTTCTTATTTTTCTCTTCAAAAAGTGTTGTTATCTTTTAGGAAAGTTCTAACATGTTCAATCAAAGTGTTCCCCCCCCTTTCAATTAATCTTTTATGAAGAATTCTCCTTTCAAATGTCTTTTCCCGGCTCTTCACCTTACTTTGAATTTTGCTTTAGGCTTCATTCTTTCTATACCATGAACTCTCATTTGTTTCTTTATAGTATGTATCTTGATAGCCAGGAGATCCAAAGACGAGTTTCAAACAGATATCTGGGTTCTTCGGCTAGCAAACGAAGTTTGCCCCTGACTTTAGGGCTTTGAAGTAGTTCTGGGCAAACGCCAGTTTGCCCCTAGTTTTTTTTTTTTTTTTGAGTGGACCAAGGACTTTGGAGAGCCCGCCTACTTATCCCCGAGTGGGCGTCAGGTCCCGAGTAGTTCGGTTCAAGGTATGAAGGAAGACGCCGTTCGGGCAGTTTTATTTAAGTGACCGAACCAAGTAGGTTGCCTACGTATCCCCTAGCGGGAATCAGGTCAAGCGTAGTTCATCGAGGTAGGAGGCTTTGAAAAGAAAGGTTTCAAGCAAAATACTTCTTGAGGCGATCGAGGTTAATTGGTTGTTTAAATTCAACCCCGTCCAGGTCCATGAGATAAGCCGCTCCTCCGGAAAGGAGAGTCTTAGTGATGTATGGCCCGACCCAGTTGGGTTTGAATTTTCCTCTGGGGTCATAAACAGGCACTTTCAGTTCTTTGAGGACAAGGTCACCCTCAGCAAGCTTCCTTGGGCGGACCTTCTTGTTGAAAGCACGGGCTATCCTCTTCTGGTACCCCCGAGTATGGTTTATCGCGGCCAACCTCTTTTCATCGAGTAACATCAACTCCTCATACCTTCCTTGTACCCATTCTGATTCGGTTACTTCGCATTCTGCTAAGACCCTGAGAGAGGGTATTTCCACCTCGACTGGAAGGACTGCCTCCATCCCGTACACTAACGAATATGGTGTAGCACCTGTTGAAGTTCTCACTGAGGTTCGGTATCCCCACAAAGCGAATGGCAGCTTCTCATGCCAATCCTTATATGTATCTGTCGTTTTTCCCAAGATTGCCTTAACATTCTTATTTGCCGCTTCCACCGCTCCATTCGTCTGAGGCCTGTACGCGGATGATTGGTGACGAGTGATCTTATACCTTTCCAAGAGCGGGATGACTTCTCCTTGGAAATGACTTCCATGATCGGAGATAAACTCATTTGGGACCCCATACCTGCAGATTATGTTTTTCTCGATGAAACTTACCACATCTTTGGCTTTTAAAGTTGCATACGAGGCTGCCTCTACCCACTTTGTAAAATAATCAATCGCCACGATTATGTACCGGTGCCCATTGGAAGCCCTCGGAACTATCTCACCAATGATATCGATCCCCCATACGGAAAACGACCAAGGGGTGGTTATGCTATAAAGCTGTGACGGTGGAGTGTGCAGTAGATTTGCATGAATCTGGCATTTGTGACACTTCTAACATACTCACAACAGTCTTTGTCCAAGGTTGTCCAATAGTATCCCTGTCGGATGATCTTCTTCGCTAGCATGTGCCCATTCATGTGGGGCCCACACACTCCCTCATGAATTTCTTCCATCATTCTCTTAGCTTCCCTTCCATATAGGCACTCTAGATTGTACCCGGTGTAGGATTTCTTCCATAACTTACCTACATAGATCACAAATTGAGCGGCGAACCGTCGAATTGCCTTTCTATCCTTTTCTGAGGCTCCCTCGGGGTATTCTCCTTCTTTAATGAACTTCCACACATCCTCATACCATGGTACTTCCCCTTCGTCCTCCACGGCTGCGACTATTTCAAACGACGGTTGTTTCCTCACTTCTATGGATAGCGGGATCATGGTAGTTTTGGAGGGGATTTGGATCATCGAGGCCAAGGTAGCCAATGAGTCGGCTAATTGGTTTTCTTCACGAGGGAGGTAGTAAAAAGAAATCTTTTGAAATTGCGCTTTCAGACTTTCCAGGTAATCATGGTAAGGTCTCAGTTTCTCATGCTTTACTTTCCAATCTCCCCGGACCTGAGATATGATCAAATTGGAATCTCCGAAGACATCAATCCGTCCGACTTTCAAAGCCAAGGCCGCTTCCATCCCAATTATGCAGGCTTCGTATTCCACGGTATTGTTGGTTGAGTTGTATTGAAGTTTGACAGCTAATGGGGTAGGGGTCCCATCGGGTGCTATGAGGATGATTCCGACCCCGTAACCTAATTGGTTGGCTGCTCCATCGAAGTACATTTTCCACAACTCCTCCTTTACCTCCATTATTCCCTCATCCGGGAATCTGAATTCTCCTTCGTCCTTGGATTCTACAGCGAGATCGGCTAAAAACTCGGCGACAGCCCTCCCTTTCACGGACTTGGCAGTGACATATTTGATATCAAACTCAGCCAGCATCATGGTCCAACGGGAAATCCTACTGGTCAAGACGGATTTTTCGAATAGGTATTTTAGTGGGTCCATTCGGGATATCAAGATCACAGGGAATGCTAGCATGTAGTGGCGAAGGCGACGGGTACACCAGACTAAGGCCCAACAGGCTTTTTCCAAGGGCGAGTACTTCAACTCGTATCCGATCATTCTCTTGCTCAAGTAATAAATGGCCTTTTCCACATGCCCCTCTTCTCCTTCTTGGGCCAACATACATCCCATTGAATCTTTGGATACGGAGAGATAAAGCAACAATGGTGTCCCGGGTGATGGTGGTGATAGGACAGGGGGGTTCTGGAGGTAGGTTTTGATTTTGTCGAAGGCTTTTTGGCAAAGGGCGTCCCATTTGAATTTTTCTCCTTTTCTAAGCAGTTTGAACAATGGATCACAGGTCAAGGTGAGTTTGGAAATGAAGCGGCTGATGAACTGTATTCTCCCTAAGAACCCTCTCAGTTCTTTCTCATTTTTTGGTGGGTTCATTTCGGTTATGGCTTTTATCTTGGCTGGGTCTACTTCGATCCCCCTTTGGGTAATAAGGAACCCTAACAACTTTCCTGTGGTAACTCCGAAGGTACATTTCTGCAGGTTCAGCCTCATCTTAAACTTCCTCAATCTCCCAAAGAATTTTCTCAAAGCCTCTAGGTGCCCTCCCCTCTCTTTGGACTTCACAATCATATCGTCCACATACACTTCCACCTCCTTGTGGATCATGTCGTGCAGTAAAGTGGTGGCAGCCCTTTGATAGGTCGCACCTGCATTCTTAAGTCCGAATGGCATAACCCTATAGCAATATGTCCCCCATGGAGTGATGAATGTGGTTTTCTCCCTATCCTCGGGTGCCATGAGGATTTGATTATACCCAGAGAATCCATCCATGAAAGATAGAAGCTCATGTCCCGCAGTGTTATCGACCAACACATCGATGTGGGGTAATGGGAAATCGTCTTTAGGGCTTGCCTTGTTTAAATCCTGAAAGTCAACGCAAACCCTAACACGACCATCCTTCTTTGGGACAGGTACAATGTTGGTAATCCATTCTGGATACTCTGTGACCATCAAGAATCCAGCCTTTAGTTGCTTTTTAACCTCCTCTTTTACTTTAAGTGCCCACTCTGGCCTCATTCGCCTCAATTTCTATTTTATGGGTTTCGAATTAGGAAAGAGGGGGATGTGGTGTTGGACTATCTTTGGATCAATACCTGGCATATCATTATAAGACCATGCAAAAACATCTTTGAATTCATTTAATAGATTGATTAGTTCGTTGCTTTCTTCATTGCTAAGTGTTGAGCCGATAAAGACATTTTGAGGATTATCTTCATTTCCTAGATTAATCGTTAGAGTGTCTTCAATGATTTTACATGCAGATTCTTTGTCAATTAACTTTTGCAATTCATTAGGTATTCCATGATCATCACATTCATCACATTCATTAAGCGCATTCGAGTAGGCGGAACCAGTCATACTTTCATTGATTTTCTTAGGAGTGATTACAACAGACATAGCAATAGTAAGACGCCTCATTTGGGCTATTACAGACTCTGGGTGAGGGGGATACTTATCACTAGACTCAAAGACCCACTCCTTGTTGGCTCCTTGCTTGAGCTCCATAGTGATGCAACCTGGCAGTCCTCCGGTGTCTGTCTTCTCTCCCTCTTCTAGTTCCAGCTCTTCTTCCAGCGCATCCTCTTCCAGCACATCCTCAACATTCCCTTCCTCGGCCTTGACCTCCAAACCTTTGATTTCTTCCCCTTTTCCTTTGACTTCTACCCCTTCCTTGCTCAACAGATTCTGCATAACCGGTCCTTCTAGTACACCGATCCAATCGTCGACAGTAACAGGCTTCTTAGGCACTTGCAGAAACGGATCCTTGTGTTTGGAGAATTCTTGGGAGAAAAAGATTTCGAACCCCGGCTTTAAGCGCTTGTCCTTCTGGTCCACCCATGGCTCTGGGAAACCACAGAAAGGGAAGTCTTCTCCTTCCTTCACGAAGTATCCATTGAGCATCTTGAGCTAAGGGTCTAGCGGCGCATCGAAAGCCTTCTTCTTTGCCCTTAGTTCCTTCTTCGTTGGCTGATACCCCAGGCCGTGAGTGTGAGTCTGAGTAGGAATTCTTGGAAACTCAGGCAGGCCCTGAAGGTTCTTTCCCAATCCTAATCCCGGAAAGAAGCCCATCTTCTTCATTATCCCTGCGACCAATGGACTGGCGTATTGATCAAAATAAAGCGGTAGGAACTCTAGCGGCTTTCCCTCTTCCAGCATGTTAATGAACTCGAATCGCCCCAGACCTGTCCCCTCTTCTTGCAGCTGTACCTCTAAGACTGGTGCGCTTGATGAAGCTTCAGACGGACGAACCCAGCTATCCCCGAGGATGTCACAGACCCTGCTCTTCCAAACACATTTGACCTTCTGGTGGATTGTCGATGGTATGGTGCCCAAACTGTCTAACCACGGCCTTCTAAGTAGCAGGTTGAAGGATGCAGAAATGTCGATGACCTGAAATTCGGCCTCCTTCTCAAGTGGACCGACAGCGAGGTGAAGGAGAATTATGCCCATGACAGTTCTCTGAGTGTTGTCGTACGCTCTCACCCTTTGGTCAGATGGCATGAAAGTTGATTCGTCCAAACCCATGCGCTTGGCAGTTCAAAACGGGCATACGTTTAAGGCTGATCCATTGTCCACCAGACAGGCAGGCACAGTGTTACCCAAGCATTCGATGGTGACATACAAAGGCTTGTTATGCACAGGCCCTCCGGGAGGTAGGTCGTCGGACGAGAAGGTAATAGCTAGAGCCGGGGTCCTACGGATCATCCCCACGAGGTCTTCCGGCGCTGTATCGATAGAGACATCGGATTGGTTCAAAGCATCCAAGACTGCCTGCCTGTGTTTTTTGGAGGCGATCAGCAGTCCCCAGATAGTGATGTTAGCTTGCATTTTCCTCATCTGCCTTAAAACCCTGTCCTCTTCTTCTTCTTCATTCACCTTCCCTTTCCCTTTTTCCAGTTCCCTCCCTGGGTGGTCCTCTTCTAGTTCGTGCGGCTTGAAGTGTCTACCAGATCGAGTCAGGTGATTGACTTCTTCTCTCATCCATAGATTATTGGTTTCCGAATTAACTTTCAAAGTACTCTCTAACACCTCTGTTTCCTTGTCGCTTTCGTACCAAAGGTCATCCTCCACCCGGCTCATGTCTTGCTCGTCGCTCTCTTGGATCCACCAATCTGACTTTTCCATTTCATTTTCCCTTAGCTGATCCCCCAAAGCACAGATTGTTGAGTCCTTAGGCAGCAGGTATGGTTTTCTTGGTGCCCCAGACTTAATGATTAGCTTAGATGGATCAAAGGTTGCTTCTTCTATCTCCAAGAAATAAAGGCCCCGCGGTGGCGGCACAGCACGATGGTTTGGCAGAGGATTCTTGGTGACATTGGGGGCTTTGACAGGCGGTTCGGATATCACTTTGTTGTCAATGAGGTCTTGGATTTCATGCCTTAACCTCATGAATCGATCCGTCGAGTGGCCTTTCTGCTGATGAAATTTGTAGAAAAGTTTCCCTTGGAAGTTTGGCGGAAGCGGACTTGGCAGAGGTCGTGGTTCCAACTGACGGAGATGCCCTTTTGCTAACAGCCTGTCAAGAGCGGTTGATAATGATACTCCCAGATCTGAGAATTTTCTTGGTTGCTTATCCCCTCCTCCTCTTGGATGGTTTCTGGTGATATCAAATTTTCTTTCCGGCTCGCTAAGTGCATTGACATCGGTGGGGCCAGAGTGCCCTCCTGAATGCCCTCCATTTGATCCATAACTGGGCCTCCGATACTGGTTTGGTTGTTCTTCTTTCTTGATCACTCCTTCTTGAATCGCGTCTTCTATCCTGGTTCCCACATCGAACACCTCGGCAAAAGTGTTGATTGACTGAAACCTCATCTTTTCTTGATAGACTGGCTGCAAGTTTTTCATTAACATACGGATTTGGTTTTTTTCTGACGGCCTCTGTACCATTTTTGCGGCTTTTCCTCTCCATCGGCTCAGATACTCAGCAAACGATTCTTTGTTCCCTTGCCTGGTCGTTTCTAGATCTTGAACAGTGATGTCCAGGTCTTGATTGTACTCATACTGGGCCACAAACGATTTCACGACTTCTTCCCAAACTCTGGTTTTGCTTGGCTCAAGTGAGGTACCACGCTAGAGCAGCTCCTGTTAAGGTTTGCTGAAATAGAACGGCCATCATGGTAGTGCTTAGACCGCTAGGCTGAAAAGCTCCTATGCACATCCGGATATGACTGTGAGGATTCCCGGTGCCATCAAACTTATCAAAAACTGGCATTTTGAACCCGGCAGGCAGTGTTTCGCGTACTCCGTCATACAACCCTTCCAGTTCCATTAGGTAGGTATCCACTCCCTGAGCCTTGCGCATTACCCTTTCCAACTTTTCTATCTTCTCAGTCAGCAGCTTCTCCTTCTCATCTTTTTCTCTGTCCCTGTTGGCCCTTAGTGCGTCATTCCATTGTGCTTCCTGATCGTCGAACCAATCCCCATCCCCTCCTCCTAGAGGCGGGTCTATAACAGGCGGATTCATTTGTGGTGGTCGGCGATTCGGCTCTTCTATCATTCCCATCATGCGGTTCATGTTCTCGGCCTGTCTTCTCATCTGTTCCGATTGCTGTTCGACTAATACCCTTAAACCGGACATTTCTTCGTTGTTTCTCTCTTCGGCCATGTCAGCACGTCCTCTCCTTACTAGCCTTGCTGTGGGGTCCCTAAACCACGCTTGATTTGCTATTTTCGCTCCTACAGTAAATTTTAAAATTTTTTTAGAAGACCTTTTACCTTTATTTTAACGAAAACTTTTTTGTATATCATGCGGATGCGATGCATGTGTGCGTGTGTGCCTACTCTATATGCCAAAAAGAAGAAAAATCCTAATCCTAACAGGTAAACACATAAGCATGTAAAATCCTCACCCATGTCAAGTGCGCCAATTCCTCTTTTCATTGTGATCCTACTACCCTCTCAAAGGTTGGACATTCAAAAATTTTCAAAATCCATTTGAAAAGCATATCTTTAGAACGACGAGATCTTTCAAAAACAATTCTCAGGAATTTTGAATCTTTTATTTAAAAAAAATGAGGATGTGAAAACATTTCTCAATGAAGATGATTGGATTGAAATTTTGCTTCAAAATTCATTTAAAGAGCATTTTTGTTTCAAAAACAATTCCCAAGATTTTAGATTATTCCTTAGAAAACGATCATGTGAAAATGTACCTTAACAAAGGTAATTAATTTGGAGTTTTAATAAAAAAAAGTGAACTCCAAAGATTTTTTCGAAAGGGTGATCGAAAACCTTGGGGAAAAGATAGTAAAATCTGTTTTCTTTCAAAGATGGACTTAAAACTCTTTGGGCAGGAGGATCACATGATTGGATTATTACCGTACTTTTCATAAATTTGGATGCATACAAGGTCAATGATGCTTAACTAAACATGATATAAGAAGTATAATTTTATAATCAAGGTTTAGCATGTTCTCCAAATGTCATGTAACACGAGGATAAATTGTTAAAAGGTGATTAAAAGATTATACATCTTTTATCAAGCTAGTATTGTCATCATCTCAAATAATCCCTTCCGGGCACACAAAACTTCCTAGCACATAACCCTAATCAAGAATCGATTTCCTAAGATTGAAATGTTCTATAGAAACTACTATGCAAAGGCTGGGTTTTGGTCAAATAAGGGACCCTTGACATACACCCGATAGGATGCTTAATATACCAAATCATGGTACGAGATCAAGGGTGATCACACAGTCCCATGATGACTTGACCGACCGGGTTGCCCCGAGCCTCCAAGGTCATAGTTCCGTGCAATCGACTGGCTGGACATGCAAGTGAAATGCAACAGGCACACAAAGATTAATTAATTCGATTAAAGGATATTTTTCAAGTCTAATCCTCAAGTGAACCCAAAATCAGAATTCTGGTCTGCGAAACCAGAGATTCTGGGTTCGATCCCCAGCAGAGTCGCTAGATTGTGGATATCGCATTTTTCTTACCCACAGCTTTTTTCAAAATCAATTTCTTAAAACAAATGAGTCGCCACTTAATTTTTAAAAGGACAATTAAGAAACCATTTTAAAAGCAAACTGATCTTTTAGAAACCAGAGATTAACTAGGTCCGGGGATTATGGAATGAGAGAGGAAGGAGCCCGTCGAACTAAAACACCCTCTCTCATCCTATCTTGCGATAGGCCTCTACTCAACATCCTTTTAATCAAATTTATTAATCTAAGCATGCCCTCAACTAATACATATATACATATACATCATAAAAGCATGTCCAAAGGGTGTAAAATTGCAATTGACAAAATATCATTCAAAAGCCACATAATTCAGGTAGCAAGCGATATGATATGCAATAGAGAACAAGTGAACTTACCCGGGATCCAGCAGCGATAGTAAACGTGCAATGCATGCGAACAAAAGAAAATCCTAAAAAAAGAGTCTCTAATCACATATACACATAAGGCAAAACCTGATTCTAAGGTGTCGCACATTAAGTCGAAAAATCAAGAAATCAAGATAAACTAAAGAGGAGTCCTAGAAATCATACCTTAATAGCGCTACAAAACAAAGGGTTAGTCCACATGCTTCACATAATAATAATATGATATCAAACAATCAATCCTAATTCTCTAGCTTATACCTAGCAAGCAATGAAATCCAACTTTATCCAATTACTAGTTCTAATCATGGGCATTAGATGAACATAGATGAGTGAATGTGAACAAGAATGAAACATGGATTTATTCACTAATTTGGATCACTTAACCTCCGGATTTAAGCTAAATTATCATTATTCAAAACATTATTTGAATCTCAAAACATTAGGGAACCATTTGAGTTGAAATAAATAAGATTAGACAAAAACAGTAGCAATTTTTTATGAATTACAGAGAGAAAACCAGATCTTAATAAATAGAAATAAAATACTTCCAACGGTTGGATCTTAATGCTTTTTGGATATGTTATGCCTCTGTGAGTCTAGTTTTTAAACCAAAAAGAAAATCAAGGTTTGAACGGTTAGATCTCTGGGAATATGGAAAACACTAGACATCACTCAGCATTCTACAACCTTCTGTCCAGAGATCTTGTATGATTTTTTAAAAATAGCAAACAGATCCGAATTGCTTCATTCTTTTTAGGGAACCTTCCTAATACATTAAGGTTCTTGTAAAAAAATTATTAGAGGTCATGAAAACGTGGTTAGAGCTCTAATCTATCAATTTTAAAACCGGTTTGCTGTTCTGAAACTATTCTGAAATTCTGGATAGATTGTGGTTGTCTCACAAAATTCATGATCAAACCATTCTAAGCATAAAATCTTACCAAAACAAAAATTACAGTGGTAAAACAATGTGTTATTGACACTTTCCCGTTGGTTTCACTTGATTTCAACGGTTAGATTTCGAACTAAAAATCTTTGATAAAAAACAGTTTGTGAACTCACTGTTTTCATTTTGCTAGTTCAACTTTAATTGTTATCCCCAACTATTAAATCATGAAGTTGGACTTAAACTAAACCATCTCTTCTACCAATTAATGGTCATTGAAGACTAAGGAAACACTTTATACTTATGGATTTTGATGAAGTATGAAATGAACTTTTCAAAAATCTCAAACGATGAACTCAAACTTTATAGAATAAAGCTTGAATTCAACTTATTACTCCTACCATTTGATGGTCATGGGAGATAAAGACTTTTATTTTTCATAAATTTCAAGTGAAGTATGGATGGACTTCATGGAATCTACAAGATAAGGAATCTAAACCATGGAGATGGGCTTAGACTCAAAACTACATTCTCCTACCATTTGATGGTCATTGGAGATGGAGACATGACTACTACTCATGGGTCTCAAAGGAATATAGAAAGGATTCCCCAAGACATCAAGTTTAGAGGACCCAAATCATGAGTATGGACTTGGATCCATCTATTAAGTGGTGATCAACTTTGACTCCCATGGGAAGCATAAGCCTTCATGGGATTCAAAAGATCATGTTCAAGAGATTTCAAAAGAGACATTGAGAATCTTTAAGAGTCTCAAGAAAGAAGTATGATTAGCAAAAGAAATAAAATAAAAGAAAACAAAGTAGTTTGAGGATTAATGATTTAAAAGAGAAAGAATGTAAATAAATGACTTATGGTTTAGAGGATTACCTCCAAACTATCCTCAAAATTCTTTTCTTTGAAGATCTTCCAAGCTCTTCTAGTTCTCTCAACTCTCTTTTTCTCTCAAAAATGTTGGTGGAGTGATGGATGTTGTATGTAGTGGGTAGCTCTTGTTGTATTCTCCTCCCCTCTTCCAAGGAAGATGCCTTCTCTTTTATAGGCAAAATAACCAGGTATTTTTGGTGAATTTCGGATCAAAAAACAGGTGTAATTCTCTCATTTGGTGGTACAATGTGTACTTTCTGAATTTAGACAGACTGCTGCCCAGGGCAGCAGTCAAGAAACTATCACGGCATTCCGTGAATGCCGCCGCGGCAGTCCATGAATGCCGTGCCGGCACTGCGTGACTGCCGTGCGGCACTCATCAAATGCCGCGGCAATTAATTGATTGCCGCGTTTTTGTCAGTCTTACTTTATCAGTTTTTTGTTCTTATCTGCATACACATACGTATTGCACTGTAAAATACGGACTTTAAAAGATAAAGACAGTCAGAAAATGTCGGCGACATTTGGTGAATGCCGGGCCGGCATTCACTGACTGCCGTGCGGCATTCAATGAATGCCGCGGTTTCTGCCGTGTGTCGCTTTTGTTGAGCTTTTCCTTTTTTGACTCTTCCTTTTTCTCAAAGCAATTTATTCTTGAAGATCTTTTCCGAAAATTGTATTTTTATACCTGAATTCTCTTAAATACCTGGTATTTTCTCTTTTCTGTGAAATTTTAACGCGTTTTAGAGAACTTCCTGAAGAGCTTGGAATACTTTGAATCTTCCGGTCCTTGTTATCATCGAATACGGAGGCGATACTCTCCTAAATTCGACGGTTGGTCAAAATTGGGGTGTTTACAACGAGTGAAAATCTTTAATTCATAAAAAATTTCGCCTAAGTTCTGTTTGTCTCCGTAATTATGTTTCAAAAATTATTTTTGTGGAATTTCTAGATAACCTACCTTTTATGCAACATATCATATTTGTTATCTATAATTCGTTCATAATGATCTTTAACAAGATCAACTATCAGTAAATACACTACACAGGTATATTCACTATTCACATATACCAGACTAAGTGAAATAACATTTAATCACATAAATATCATTTAAATCATGCCAATTTCCTTATGAATTACCAATTTTCCGTGTCCTCGATTGACACTCACCGTTGACCCATAGTCAACTCCATTCACAATTATTAATTAAAATTATTGATTCCATTTAAAACATTTTTGCATTTAAAACAAAAAGATTTTCTAGGACAGGTGCGACACGCTGTAATTGCTGTTGGCTATGTACCCCTCTCAGTATCCTTAAGGGTCTGTTTGGAAAGGTTAAACTGATCAGGTTCTGTCCCACACTGACTTCAAACATTTCGATACAATTCTTAAAAAAACCATACATTTAATGACTTAACATAAAGAGAACTGGACTCCCACATAATAAAAAGGCAATTACCAAACATTTAACTATGTAGAACTATTTCATCTATGAATCATATAAGTCGGTTCCGAGCCTTCCCAAACAACAACTTATTGTAGTGAAAATCCTTTTGGAATTTGGAGCGCTTTTCAAATTCTCAAGAAATCCCATTATAGTAAAAAAAAATAATAATAATAATAATAATAATAACCTTTTCATTTACTTAGGCTTGAAAACACCAAGTTTCGAGGGTTGAGTGGTAAAACGGTCAACCACCGACCCGAACGCCTCATAATCTATTTTTTTTTTCATTCACCTAGCTAGGCTTCAAATAAATAAGTTTTTTTGGGTTTTGCATTTTAGGGTTATTCATAGTTTGGCAATATAATACATGCAATTTTTGTTGTATTTTTGTATTCCTATTTAGATAAATAAGATTCAGTATACTTGTTTTTACCTTTCATGTAATGCCCTCCTCAATCGATTGGACCTCACCCAATCGATCGATTGAACTTTCTTCAATCGATTGACTTAGTGTTTAGCCTAATTGATTAAACTATTCTTAATCGATTGAAACTCTGCCGACATGAATTCTTTTGACCGACTAATCTTAATCGATGAACTCCATTCAATCAATTGAACGAGACTGAACATTTGTCACCAAGTTTATTTTGTACGGCTCTCGTTTACTCCCCTCTCCTATATATAGCATATGTACACACACAAGGTTGCTGAACATTTGAGAGAGTCTAGAGAGAGATATATATATACAGTATATACACTCATATATATACACAAACACACATATATACACATACACACATACTTTCTCTCTAAGAAAAGGATACGGTAGAAGAAAGAGAAGAAGAAGAAGTAGAGGAAAAAGATAGAGAGCAGAAGGAGTAAGGGAAAAAAAAAGAGAGAACTCCCCTGAGGACTCGCAGCCACCCTAAGCTCCACTGGCATCGCCGAACTCATCGATGTGTGTCTAAAGTCACTGACTAGTGTAGATGTGTTGATATATATGTGTGTGTGTGTGTATGTGTGTGTGTATGTGTGTGTGTGTGTGTGTGTGTGTGTGTTTTGGCAAGAAAGAACGGACTCCGAACGTGCACGGAGTGTCCAGTTCAGTTCTAAGAAGAAGATGACTTGTCAATCTATTGAATGTGGTTTCAATCGATTGGACATTTATCCAATTGATTGAACATGGATTAATCGATTGAACAAAGTTCAATCAATTGAATGGGTCACAATTGATTGAAAATGATTCCAATCGATTGGATATGACAGAATGTTAAAATGCTCTGGTTATTTGTACATGATGAACTGTGAAGCTGTTTTATATCATGCGTTAATTGTTGGAAGCTGTATTGGAATAATACACATGTTGAATAATGGGCTTAATGCATGAAACTATGGATCTAATTGTATAATAATGGTATAATGCTATAAATTGAATTGAGAAGCCGACATGCATAGTAGTGGGCCTATCGACCGTAGAGGTTGATACTATTCATGATGAGTGTGTGGATGCGACCACAAAGATTGTACAACATCGAGTATGGGATCCTAATGACCTAGGATAGTTAGGTGTGTTTAGTTGTAAAGTATGTGAGTTCAAGGAAGTATGTGGAGTTAGGACCACGTGTCAAGCTTATATATTGAGAATGCCGAGCGAGCTTATAGGTCGAGAATGTCAAGAATGTCGAGACTGCATGTCTGGCTTATATATGATAAAGTTGGACTGTATTTTGGGTTGAAAGGTCGTGTGATATGGGACTACTTGTAGAGTTTGATAAGGTGGCACTTGTAGGCCAAAATGTATCGAGGCATGTTTGAGTAGGTCGAGGCGGTTTGGCCAGAAAGATGAGACTACGTGTCAGACTTACGTGGGATGTAAAGCTACGTACGAAATGTGGATCCAAGAGTCCATGTTATGATTGGGATTAATTAGGACTATGTCAGTTGTTATATATTGAGTTGGTGCATACATGAATGGGAATGATGAGATGATTCTTCAATAAAATAGTTTTATTTATACTGCATATCTATTGATTATGTGTAAGTATTTATATTCACTCGGCTTTGTAAGCTGACAACGTTTATGTTGCTGGATATTCTATGTCCAGCTTGTCATGCTTATGAGAACACAGGATAGGAGTACACTATGGGAGACTATGAGGAGGAAGCCTACTATAATGGAGGCTATGCTGTAGACGACTACTACGCAAGCTGAAGATCTAAAGTTGTGTCATATATAGTTAGTGTACGTTTATGTTTTAGAGACTCTATAGTAAGTTAAAGTTTATAATCGGCATGTGTTGCCATAATACTTTATTATGTTTCTGTAGATACTTATGGTTTGTAATAAGTTAGTATTAAACTCTGGTTGTATATATCGAACTTAGAAATTCCTAATGCGTGGTTTAATTCATTATTTTGATGATTAGACTTTGGTTATGGACAATATGGTGACTTTTAACTATTATGGCCTACGGGTCAAAAAAAGAAATTATTTTCTATATTTTTGCTACTACAAGGCATAACAGGCTAAAATACAACTTTTTTCTTCACATTTCAGGTTCAAAGTTACATAGGAAGGCGACCGACGTTGGATGGCAGTGTGACATGAATTTTAGTGGCATATTTGAATAAATTTATACTTTTTGTTTGTATGAATGAATATTTAGATGTACGACCTAAACTTTTTTGTTTGTATGACTTAATATTCTGAGATTCTAGTTGAATTTCTTAAATTGTATGTGAATGGTTCTTTCGTGTGCATGCATAAAGCAGTTTTGTTTTTGAAGCAGTGATATTATCGCAGGAATATGGCATGTAAAAAATTTCAAAATTGCCAAAACATTTTAAATTAAATTTACAGGTATTATTTGTGGCGCACTGGAATGCGTCACAAATAATACATAAAGTATTTGTGACTTACTCGCCCGTCACAAAAGGCTATTAGTTTTGACGCATATTGTGTGCCACAAATACTTCTCTCATTTAGGATGTGTACATCTGATATATATCCATGGTAGTTTAATTGTGATGTTATGTTCTATTATTTGTGATGCACACGTGCATCACAAAAAAATCATTTGCGATTAGTGATTTTTGTGATGCGTTTGGGCGCCACAAAAAATCAAAACGGTTGTAGTGCCCATAGCTTACCCAAGCACCTCATTGGGTGAGCATGTGGTACCCACTACTTTCCATCTTTTGTTTATCCCCATTTTGTCTATGAAAAGTGGTGGGGATCTTACATACTGACCCAATAAATTGCTTGGATGAGCAATGGGTGAACAAAATTTAAGTGAACAAAAATACACTCGAAAGGTTATGAGGCAATAAACATGTCACAGTTAAAAAATTAGAGAAAAAGAGACACAAAAGATGTCACAACCCATCCTGCTAACGTGAAAATATGAAATGTGGCACGCCACTGAGGCTCATCCGATTCATTTAAAGAGTATAGAAGCGGAATGAAAATAAGTAGGATCCATTATTTTCAGAGTTATAAAAAGTTTTTTCCCATTTGAAAACACTTAAAAAAATAATTCATTTTGAAAACAGCAAACCAGTCAACTATAGCAAGGTCCCAGTCAACTGCTTTGGAAGTCACAGAGGCCTCACAACTCAACAGCCCAGTCAAGTCAACTGTGTAAGGGACCCAGTTGACTGGGGCCTCAAATTCTTAATCGAATGGTACCTGTCCGGTCGACTGGACTAGATCCAGCAGAATGTCATATTTTGAAACACGTTTCAGTCGACTATTTTTCATCACCCAGTCCACTGTTTTCCTTTGAAAACCGAAAAGAAATTTTGTTAAAACAGGGGTCCAGTCAACTGTGTCGGGGACCCAGTCGACTAATTTCCCAGAATTCTGCACATTCTTCAGAATTTCAAAGCTATGATTCTCCAACCCAATTCCAACATAAGCATAACTACATTTCAAAGCTCCAAAACATAAATACAGGAGTTTTACTACATATTACAATACTGCGAATCCACCTCAAGATTTCTAAGTTAAGTTCATGGTTTTAACTTCTCAAAATTCTTATTACAACATTTGGAATGGAAAACAAAAACATATACGAGAGACGTCCCTAGCATCTCGTCAGCCTCACTCTTCTCGCTTCTTCTTGTTCTTCCTCTTATCATCTGCAATGGAGTAAGTCTCCACTGCTTAGCTATATACTGAGTGTACAATTCTAAACATATGCATATGAGGCAATTCATACTTTAAACATCTAAACCACATAATTTAGTCTCTAGGGAGAGAGTTATGCATACATCCGGTAAATTGGCAAGTCTTAAATCTTAAAGTGCGATACTAATGGCTAGCCAAAGTCACTCAACCATTGCATCCAACTGCTCTGGCTAAGGTTTCCAAACCAAGCAAGTAGCCATCGCTACTAAAACTCTCAAACATTGAGAGGCGTACCCAGGGATGAAATTATACCAAACTCCCCTTTGACCCACATAATCATTTAGCATGCTCACATAGCCATACGAACATGCTTTCCATATGTACTTGCTAAAACTAACGAGCCTAAATTAATGCATGAGTTTTGCCTGGATTACCATTTCATACACAGTATCCAAAGCATCCAAAATTTCCTAAATTACATAGGTTAAGAATTCATACCTTGAGCTACAGTCCTATAATTTCAGGAGAAGTACTATTAGCCAGATAAAATGTCGAATCTCCAATTTCAAGTGATTCCTACAAGTATTAACATATATAACACCCGTAATCGTTTTATTGCATTTCATTGCATTGTCTTGTATGATAATGTGATGTGTTGTGCTGTCACACCCCGACGTAGCATTATACAGGAAAGCATTTAACTTCCTTTATAGACTCATAGGTCGTGACAAGTAAGCATGACCAATTATCCCTGCAACAAATAACTTAAACAGCATTTCTAAAGGAAAGGATACTAATAAACATAAGCTCCGAGATTAAAACTTACTAAACTATTACATAAGTCCAGGTCTTAGGCACAAACACCCTTATTCAAATCTATCATAAAGTCTATTACAACTCCAGAATAAAAGACATAAGAATTATAAAGCAGCCTCCTGGAAAGTCCCCTGCCTCTAACTAGCATAGTCGAAATACCCTGGCTGCTCCTGACCCTGAAAATCTAAACATAGAGTCCAGGACACATCAACGCCGTCAGCTTATGAAAGCTAGTGAGCAAAAGAAACAAGTGCTCGCAATGTATATATAAGCAAGTAAACAACGGTACAATTTAACTTTAAAAGTAATAAATTCAAGGTTCCGATTCCAACATAAGTCACGAGGGATAAAAATGAGCAATAAATATGCGACCGTGCATGCACAATGTAACATCTCATCTTTCTGACTCTTTTCCCTCAACAAACTCGACTCAACCAAACCACTACCTCAGATACCAGGAATAAGATCCGATCGATATCCAAGCCGCACACCATACCATCACTTCGGATACCAAGAATAATATCCGATCGATATCCGAAATGCGCGCCTTAAATACCAGGATTAATATCCGATCGATATCTAAGTCGTACACAACACTGTCGCCTCCAATACCAGGAATAATATCCGATCGATATTGAGGTCACACACCACGCTATCGCCTCAGTTACCAGGAATAATATCCGATCGATATTTGGGTCGATCACGACCAACCATCGCTTCGGATACCAGGAATAATATCCGATCGATATCCGAAACGCGCGCCTTAGATACCAGGAATAATATCCGATCGATATCTAAGTCGTACACAACACTGTTGCCTCCAATGCTAGGAATAATATCCGATCGATATTGAGGTCGCACATCAGACCGCCACTCTTTACTCTTTTTACGCTTTCTCACACACATGCATGTCGACACAACCTCGACCCTAATATGTATGTCAATGTTCACAATTTGTAGTAACAGTTATTAATCTCAAAGCTGGATATTCGTTCAACATAAATCTCGGTCTTAATCGTTCTTATAAGTCCAATTCCTAACAGTGAGCATTTAAAATAGTATATCTGTCAAACAGTTCTTTAAAAAATTTCAAAACCTTTTCCAAACAGTCCCTTATATAAAAATACAAAAACTTCTCAAAATGCCCAGGTCGCGCGAGCGGGCCGTGTGAGCGAGGGAGAGGGTGGTCGCGTGAGCGAGTCGCGCGCGCGATTAGGCTATTTTCGTAAAATCTTTTAAAGTTTCCTTTTTGCCCAAAACAACGCAGGTCGCGCGCGCGATTAGGCCATTTTCCGAAAGATCTGTTAAAATTCCCTTTTCTGCCCAGAAATACACACCTCGCGCGCGCGAGTTGTCATAGAATGTCATCTTCTTCGTTTTTCCCATGTTTCTGATTTTAAACTGTATTTTTACCCATTTCTCTTTTCTGTTTCAATTATGTCATGCCATATATGGATTTCTTCATCTTTCCGCGTAGATTAAGAATATGCGATCAATTTAAAAAAATACGGATTATATCTCTAGATATTCGCAATTAAAGTAAGGGTGTAAAAACTTTAAATCAACGGTACGCTGCGATACGGATGAATTACTCCGTAGGATTCGAACCGTAGCTTATTGGGACTAAGATCTTCCATTCCCAATTCACGGATTTCATTTTGGTTAACCTTTATAAAATTCTATTTTTCAAGCTTTAATGGTGTATGAATATATACATATACACATATACGCGCATATATATACTGAAATACAGATGTATAAACATGGCGAGTGAGTTTAAATTACTCATAAAGGTGCTAGTAGAAAGAATTTGAGACCGAGAATTTCGCCGCAATAAACCGTCGTCTAAGAAATTTACTCCTCCGTTCTTGATCTTGAGATGTATAAATATATATAGCTATGTGTATGAATCTATGTATGTACTGTGTGTAAGCATATAATGTATAATATGTGTGTGTTGTGTTAATGCATGGAGAGATCAAAAGTGAGTTGATAGAAAATTTGCAAGAGATTTAGAGTCTGTGAGAGTTTGAGAGTTATACCAACGTATATATATAAACTCATTGTTTTGGGCTCCAAGCAAAGCCATAAGAAACGCACGGTGTGGTTGAGCTCACGTGCTCCCACACCCAAGACGCGATATAAACCCAGATTTAAATCAAAACTGGTATTTTACGGTTGATATAAAAATACAGAAAATTACTATTAGCGTAAAGAATAAATTCTGGTTTATACAAAAATATAGATATTGTCTTTAAAACCATAAAAAGTATTTCAATATTTAAGAAAATTATGGTTTGACCCCAAATGAATATTTTGAATAGAAATTAAATTGAAAGAAACATTTATTAATGGAAAAGAAATACAGGGTGTTACACTCTACCCACCTTAACAGAGATTTCGCCCCGAAATCTGAGTTAACTAATCCAGAAACAACCTCATGTCCGACTCTAACTCCCACGACGCTTCTCCCTCGTCATGATGCCTCCACTGAACCTTAACCAAAGGAATGACCCTTCTTCTCAGCCTCTTGATACTCTGGTCAAGAATCCTCACAGGTCTATCCTTGTAGACAACATTCTGACTCATCTCAATATTATTAAAATTTACCACATATGAAGGATCCCGTACGTATTTCCTTAACATGCTAATATGGAATACATTATGAACACCAGACATCTTTGGTGGCAACGCGAGCCGATAAGCCACTTTCCTAACAGGTTCAAGTATCTCGAATGGTCCGATGAAACGAGGTGCCAACTTTTCTCTTTTTCGACCAAAACGTACTACTCCCCAAACAAGTGAAACCTTAAGGAGTACATGATCTCCGACACCGAACTCCAAATCCTTTCGTCGCCGATCCGCATAACTCTTGTGTCTACTCTGTGCAGTTTTCATTCTTTCATTGACCAGTGAAATCTTCTCATTGGTTTCTCTCACCAAATCTGGTCCCAATAATTCTGTGTCTCCCACTTTAGCCCAACACAACGGAGATCGACATGGCCATCCATACAAGGCTTTGAACGGTGCCATCCAAATACTCGAGTGATAACTATTGTTATACGCAAATTCGACCAACGGTAGGTGCGCCTCCCAAGATCCTTTAAAATCGATTGCACAAGCTCTCAGCATATCTTCCATAATCTGATTAACACACTCGGTCTGTCCATCAGTCTGAGGATGGAAGGCAGTACTCATCTTGAGCGAAGTTCCCATAGCCTTCTGCAGACTTTCCCAAAATCCTGAGGTAAAACGTGCATCGCGGTCTGATATAATTGACACAGGCATACCGTGCAGTCGCACCACTTGCTGTAGGTACATTCGACTCATCTTTTCTACTAGATAAGTCATATTGTACGCGATAAAGTGTGCGGACTTCATCAGACGATCCATAATTACCCAAATCGCGTCATGATTCTGTTGTGACCGGGGTAGTCCAACCACAAAATCCATAGTTATGTATTCCTACTTCCATCCTGGAACAAGTAAGGGTTGCAACAATCCCGAGGGTCTCTAATGTTCGGCCTTCACTTGTTGACAAGTCAAACATTTAGACACAAACTCGACTACTTCTCGTTTCATCCCTTCCCACCAGAAGTTTCTCTTCAGATCCTTATACATCTTTGTTCCTCTTGGGTGTACTGTCAGTCTTGATCTATGAGCTTCTTCGAGATTATCTTTTCTCAACTCTCCTAAATCTGGCACACACAATCTGTCTCGACATCTGTACCCTCCATCGACCCCAACCTTCCATTCTGTAGGGTCCTTTTCTGACCTCTTGGCGAACCATACTTGAAATTTTTCATCTTCCTTCTGGGCTTTGATAATTCGACTCGCAAGTGTTGGTTGAACCATGAGGCATCCAAGGTGATGTCCGTCACTTTCCTCAGAAATCTGCATATCAAATTCAGTGATTGTCTCTAAAGCTTTCCATTCCCTTATCATCAATGAAGCAATCATTCCTTGAGGTTTCCGACTTAGGGCATCATCAACTACATCAGCCTTACCAGAGAGGTACTCTAATGTAAAGTCATAGTCCTTGATCAGTTCCATCCATCGGCGTTGCCTCATGTTCATCTCTTTCTGAGTAAACAAATACTTAAGGCTCTTGTGATCTGAAAACAAATCGAACTTCTCCCCATAGAGATAGTGTCTCCAGATCTTTAGTGCGAACACGACTACTGCTAGCTCCAAATCATGAGTTGGGTAATTCAATTCATTTGGCTTCAACTGTCGTGAACCATAGGCGATAACCTTATCGTCTTGCATAAGGATACATCCCAATCCTTGATAAGAGGCATCACTAAAAATAGTGAACTTCTCACCATCCTTTGGTATCGTAAGTACTGGCGTTGTTGTCAATCTCTCTTTCAATTCCAAAAAAGCGCGTTCATGCTTATCAGTCCATTCAAACTTCAAATCTTTCTTAGTCAAACCAGTTAACGGGGCTGCTATCTTTGAGAAACCCTCTACAAATCTCTGATAGTAACTAGCGAGTCCTAGAAAACTTCTGACTTCTGTAGCATTGGTTGGCCGAGTCTAATTCGCCACTGCATCGATCTTGGAGGAGTCAACCGCGATTCCTTGTTGAGAGATCACATGCCCGAGAAACTTAACTTCCTGAAGCCAGAATTCACACTTGCTGAATTTAGCATACAGGCGGTGATCCTTGAGAGTCTGCATCGCAATCCATAGATGATGTTCATGCTATTCCTCTGACTTGGAATAGATCAAAATATCGTCGATGAAGACAATAACGAACTGATCTAAGTATGGCTTGAATACTCTGTTCATCAAGTCCATAAACACAGCCGGAGCATTTGTCATCCCAAACGGCATCACTAAGAACTCATAGTGTCCGTACCTTGTCCTGAAAGCAGTCTTAGGTATGTTTTCCTTCTGCACCCTCAACTAGTGATACCCTGACCGTAGATCTTTCTTTGAAAAGGTCGTGGCTCCTTGCAACTGATCAAACAGATCGTCTATCTGAGGTAAAGGATACTTATTCTTGATAGTAACCTTATTCAATTCCCAGTAGTCAGCACACAACCGCATTGTCCCATCCTTCTTCTTCATAAATAACACTGGTGCTCCCCAAGGTGAAGTAGTTGGACGAACAAAACTCAACTTCTCAAGTTCTTGAACTTGTTCCTTCAGTTCCAATAACTCTGTAGGGGCCATCCTGTAGGGAACCTTGGTTATAGATCGAGTGCCTGGTACCAGTTCCACACAGAATTCTATGTCCCTCTCAGGTGGTAATCCAGAAATATCTCAGAATACTTCCTAAAATTCCTTAATCACCGATATTGATGACACTGTCACTTCTGTGCTGACAACTTCGATGTTTGCTAGGCATATTGTGAGGAACATATCACCCAAAGGGTTACATTGGAAATCGAAGAGTCGATTCCCATTGTTTGCGAATGTGATCCTCTTCCTTGCACAATCTAACTTCGCATGATTCTTCTCGAGCCAATCCATTCCCAGGATTATATCAAATTCTTTCATAGACAGAACCACCAATCTTGCCAAAAGTTCACGGTCTCCTAACCGTAGAGGATAATCCTTACATACATGTAATAACTTGACGGTGGTCCCTAAGGGTGAGACAGCACTGAAAGCTTCATTTAAACGTTGCGGTACTATTCCCAACTTTCGAACAATTTTAACAGATATAAAGGAATGTGTAGCACCCGTGTCAAATAAAACTTTAACATGAGAGTTAAACAAGGTTAGAGTACCTTCCACTGTCTGTTGCTCAGGCAGTCCCTCCTCATAAGTACCTTCTTTATAACCTATTTCTTAATAGCCAGCAGCCTCGGGAATAACAGCATTCAGGCGGGCCTGTCCTTGCTGACTGTAATTGCCTTTCCTAGGAGCCTTACATTCCGGACTTATGTGACCTGCATGTCACAATTATAGCACACAACTCCCGGACGATCAGCACGCCTAGTTACTCTGCAATCTTTAGCTCGGTGACCGGGATTACCACAATTGAAGCAGTTATTGTTGTTGTTCCCTCCTGTTGCTCGAGGCAGATACTATTGTGTTGCTTGTGTCTGTTGAGGTTTCTTCCCTCCATCCCAGGTCCTTTTTTCTCCCTGAGGGTACCTTGGTTTCTGTCCTGAATAACCCTTCTGCGGAGTTCGATTTCCAAATGGCTTCAAATTCTGACAACCATCATTCTCTAACCTCGTAGCCAATCTCATCAAAGCTTCAAATGACTGGCCCAGATGCCCCATAGTCAGATGTCGGAGAGACAAGTTGAGATCCCGGTGATACTTCTTGATTTTCCTCTGGGGTGTGTCCACCATATGTGGAGCAAAGCGAGACAACCATTCAAACCGAGTAGTGTACTCACGGACAGTCAAATTCCCTTGAGTCAATTCCATAAACTCTTTCTCTCTCTTGTCCTTCTCTTCTTCAGGAAAATACTTCTCGAGAAACCTTTCCTTGAACACCACCCACGGCATTCTCCTTGCAACTTCTTCCCCTATGGTCGACTTTTCAGCATCCCACCAATCAGCCGCTGCATAAGACAGCTGAAAGATAGCCAAATGCTTCTTCTCCAGATCCGTGCACTCTATGGTCTCAAAGATACGCTCCATCTAGCGTAGCCACTGTTCCGCTTGCCATGGTTCATCAGTCCCAACAAAATACTTAGGCCGTAGAGCACGAAACTCCTTGAGAAGCTTGTCTCCAGTCTGGTGCACTTGCCTTCCATTTCCGTTATGATTCCCATTCTGATTATTGTTCATTGTGTTCTGATCGCTAACCCTCTCCAACCTCCTTATAAAAGCCTCAAACATTCTGGTTGGGTCTACTACCGGGGGTGTAGTTTCAATAGCAGGACAATTCCTGAGATTTCTTCCAGCCATATAATCGAGAGAACAGTACCTATCCATCGATCAACAAGAATTCGGTCAAACTCTCGGGAAGAAAGAAAATTCTCAACGGTAGACAGCGACTAAACACGGAACGAAGTCGAACTATCTTATCTTAATTCTTTCTTAACGGGAGATCCTATGTGTTCTAGACAATTGGTCGAGCCATAACCTGGCTCTGATACCAAAAAGCCTGTCATGCCCCGACGTAGATAATACAGGAAAGCATTTAATTTCCTTTATGGACTCTTAGGTCGTGACAAGTGAGTATGACCAATTGTCCCTGCAACAAATAACTTAAACAGCATTTCTAAAGGAAAGGATACTAATAAACATAAGCTCCGAGATTAAAACTTACTAAACTATTACATAATTCCAAGTCTTAGGCACAAACGCCCTTATTCAAATCTATCATAAAGTCTATTATAACTCCAAAATAAAAGACATAAGAATTATAAAGCAGCCTCCTGGAAAGTCCCCTGTCTCTAACTAGCATAGTCGAAATACCTTGGCTACTCCTGACCCTGAAAATCTGGACATAGAGTCCAGGACGCATCAAAGCCGTTAGCTTATGAAAGCTAGTGAGCAAAATAAACAAGTGCTCGCAATGTATATATAAGCAAATAAACAACGGTACAATTTAACTTTAAAAGTAATAAATTCAAGGTTCCAATTCCAACATAAGTCACGGGGGATAAAAATGAGCAATAAATATGCGACCGTGCATGCACAATGTAACATCTCATCTTTCTGACTCTTTTCCCTCAACAAACTCGACTCAACCAAACCACTACCTCAGATACCAGGAATAATATCCGATCGATATCCAAGACGCACACCATACCATCACTTCGGATACCAGGAATAATATTCGATCGATATCCGAAACGCTCGCCTTAGATACCAGGAATAATATCCGATCGATATCTAAGTCATACACAATACTGTCGCCTCCAATACCAGGAATAATATCCGATCGATATAGAGGTCGCACACCACGCTATCGCCTCAGATACCAGGAATAATATCCGATCGATATCTGGGTCAATCACGACCAACCATCGCTTCGGATACCAGGGATGATATTCGATCGTTATCCGAAACGCGCGCCTTAGATACCAGGAATAATATCCGATCGATATCTAAGTCGTACACAACACTGTCGCCTCCAATACCAGGAATAATATCCGATCGATATTGAGGTCGCACATCAAACCGCCACACTTTACTCTTTATACGCTTTCTCACACATATGCATGTCGACACAACCTCAACCCTAATATGTATGTCAATGTTCACAATTTGTAGTAACAGTTATTAATCTCAAAGCTGGATGATCGTTCAACATAAATCTCGGTCTTAATTGTTCTTATAAGTCCAATTCCTAACAGTGAGCCTTTAAAATAGTATATCTGTCAAACAGTTCTTCAAAAACTTTTAAAACCTTTTCCAAATAGTCCCTTATATAAAAATACAAAAACTGCTCAAAATGCCCAGGTCGCGCGAGCAGGCCGCGTGAGCCGCGTGAGCGAGGGAGGGTGGTCACGCGAGTGATGCTCTCGCGTGATTAGACTAATTTCGTAAAATCTTTTAAAATTTCCTTTCTGCCCAAAACAACGCAGGTCGCGCGAGCGGGTCGCGCGCACGATTAGGCCATTTTCCGAAAGATCTGTTAAAATTCCCTTTTCTGCCCAGAAATACACACCTCGCGTGGGGGGGTCGCATGCGCGAGTTGTCACAGAATGTCATCTTCTTTGTTTTTCCCCTGTTTCTGATTTCAAACTGTATTTTTACCCATTTCTGTTTTCTGTTTCAATTATGTCATGCCATATATGGATTTCTTCGTCTTTCCGCGTAGATTAAGAATATGCAATCAATTTAAACAAATACGGATTATATCTCTAGATATTCGCAATTAAAGTAAGGGTGTCAAAACTTTAAATCAACGGTATGCCGCGATACGGATGAATTACTCCGTAGGATTCGAACTGTAGCTTATTGGGACTAAGATCTTCCATTCCCAATTCAAGGATTTCATTTTGGTTAACCTTTACAAAATTCTATTTTTCAAGCTTTAATGGTGTATGAATATATATATATACACATATACACACATATATATATATATATACTAAAATACGCATATATAAACATGGCGAGTGAGTTTAAATTACTCACAAAGGTGCTAGTATAAAGAATTTGAGACCGAGAATTCTGCTGCAATAAACCGTCGTCTAAGAAATTTACTCCTCCGTTCTTGATCTTGAGATGTATAAATATATATATATAGCTATGTGTATGAATCTATATATGTACTGTGTGTAAGCATATAATGTATAATATGTGTAGGTTGTGTTAATCCATAGAGAGATCAAAAGTGAGTTGATAGAAAATTTGCAAGAGATTGAGAGTCTGTGAGAGTTTGAGAGTTATACCAACGTATATATATAAACTCACTATTTTGGGCTCCAAGCAAAGCCATAAGAAACGCATGGTGTGGTTGAGCTCACGTGCTCCCACACCCAAGACGCGATATAAACACAGATTTAAATCAAAACTGGTATTTTACGGTTGATATAAAAATACAGAAAATTACTATTAGCGTAAATAATAAATTCCGGTTTATACAAAAATATAGTTATTGTCTTTAAAACCATAAAAAGTAGGGGTGTAAGAAAAAACCGCGGACCGCAAACCGACCAAACCGAAAACCGATTGGTCGATTTTCTAAATACATGCACAAGCTAAAACCGACCGCAAAACCGACCGAACCCCTAAAAAACCGACCGACCGACCGATTTACACCCCTAATGGTCGGTTTTTATACACCAAAAAAACCGAAAAAAATCGACCGACCGACCGATTTACACCCCTAATAAAAAGTATTTCAATATTTAAGAAAATTATTGTTTGACCCTAAATAAATATTTTGAATAGAAATTAAATTGAAATAAACATTTATTAATGGAAAAGAAATACAGGGTGTTACATGTGCATTTTGGCACATGCGTGAGAGTGAGTTTTGATTCACGAGTCGATTTGGATGTCTATGTTAGAGAACCCTTTGAGACGGTGCGAACGAGTGTTTTGTTGTTGTGACTTCTCTCCGAGATTGAGACAGTCACTGTGGAATACCTTAAATGTTTATCTGGAAATAAATGTTTACATGTGTATTTCAATATCTGTATTATTTCTTATTTAGAATTTAAATCTGTTGTTAGTTTTAGCATCCTGGTGAGGACGAATTAACACGCTATTAATTTGGTAGGCTAATTAGCAATTTCATAAAAATCATGTAGAAATTCGTGTTTTAGCAACCAAACGGAATTTAGTCAGAAACTTTTATAATTTTGAAGTTTCACTCGTGAAGCTATGAATTAGCTGTGTAGAAAGTTTCGGAGACTGTTTATGAGTTTTGAAAACTCGTGGGGTAAACACAATTTTAGAAAATGTTGCCTATATATAGAAAGCTATGACTTTCATAATTTTCATAACTTCTAACCTAAATTCCAAAAGGGGGCTATAGGGAGATTTTGGAGCTTAGAGCTTTGCGGCGCCAAACAACGACCTTCCGTCCGTTTGTTTTCTCCTAGATTTCATATTCGAACTCCCCGAGGTAAGAGCTTTGTTTTGATACCTCTTGGGCCTTGTTTGGCCAAGTTTTCTGAAAAGTTATTTTCTAGAATTTTTCATAAAAGTTGATATTTGAAATTCTGATTGACAGGAACTGTACTAGACGGACTTCTACACATTCTTTGTACACGGGTTTTCTTTGGATCGAACTTTAAGAGCGTATATCGGAGGTGAGTGATTCAACTATGTTTTTGGAATGATTTCTTGACATATATTCATGTTTTGTATGAATAGCATGTGTTAGTTTATAGATATATTGTGTAGTTCATATTGGGCAATTATATTGATAAGTAGGCCCAATAGCACGGTGAAATGCTTTGTTTACCACGAGCATGGTGATATGTATTTGGGCATGTTAAGTTGCTTATTTGGGTCAGAAGGAGCACGTGGTCATCGAGCCATTTTGTGGAGCCGATATAGGCATTAAGATCGCACGATTGAAGAGAAGAATCGTGGGTCTTACCCTTTTGCGTGGACTTATTGGTGAGGAGTCGCGGATTGGGAGTATGGACGGGCACGTGAGTCTCCGGCGACTAGTATGAAATGTTGAGATGTGAATACGAGCATGTTTGTCATTCACATGCATATGTTGTTTTACTCACTAAGTGTTAGCTTAAACAAATCGAAATATGTGTGGTTATTTAAATAACCATTGCAGGTATTAATGTCGGCGAGGAATCGGAGGAGTGATTGCGGGGTATTGGGAGTTCACTTAGATGGCGGCTCATCGTGCTTATCCCATAGTTTTGAAATCGAGTATGTTTGTTACTTTGCTTTCATAAGGAACTTGTAATAGAATTGAATAGTAGATTTTATTGGAATCTGTAGATTAGAAGCTCTGGATATGTTTTGAAATGTTACTATATATCGCGTATGTCTTTTCATATGTTAGAGTTGTTAAAGAACTCATGAGCTTGGATTTAAGTACGTAATGGAGTCGATAGTTCATGTTTCTACAAGTCTTGGTGCATGTTTGAGATTTGTGCCAAACACTTCCTTAACGTGTCCAGTAAACGTTTTCCTTCAAGTGGCATGTTGATATATATGTTTAAATAACTTTCATAAAGTTTCGGAAGAATTGGAATTGGATATGACACTTTTTGTCAAGTCGAAAGTTGGACAGAAACAAGTGGCCTTGCTGTCGAAGGACTTTCGACCGGTCGAAGAGACCCATTCGACCGGTTGAATGCCCCTCTGCTTGAAACTTCAGTAAAGGCACTTGGTCGAAGGGACTTTCGACCGGTCGAGAGCGACATTCGACCGGTCGAGATGCCCCCTGTCAGCTTGTTTGTTATCCTACTTCCAAATATTTTCAAAAGTTCTAATTACAAACTTAAGCTTCTTTTGGGACCCTTTTAAGGGAAAATTTGTCAGATCAAATTTTGAAGCCTCCGGGCGACAAGTGTATTTTCGGTTGGCTCCGGTACGTACTAAAACGAGAGTTATGTTTCTTTTTCGCTGCTTGTGTTCTTAAAACTAAATTTTTGGGAATGTTAATGAATTGGTTTAACCTCGGCGGCGTGCCACGGGCTTCGGTTCCGCTATTGTGGGACCGGAATGTGACAACATATTTTCCCCAAATTTCTAAAACTAGGATTTTTTTAAAAAAGTTTGTCAAACATGACTTAAGAGGTATCGAAACGTAGTTATTACCTTAAGGAGTCCAAACATGAAATTTGGAAGAAATCAAACAAGCAGAAGTCCGTCGATTTGCATCTTGAAGCTCTAAGCACTCAAAACCCTCAAATCTCCCAAGCTCTCTAACTATTTGATTTTGGATATTTATGAAAAAATATCTTAAGGTTTCTATATATAGGCACAACTCTCAGGAATTACATTTACCTCCCACATGAGTTCTCAAAGTTTCTAATAATCCTCCGAAATGGCACACATGTCCAAATTATTACTTCACGAGTGAAAGCTATAAATTATAAAAGATTTCGACTAAGTTCTGTTTGTTGCCGTAATTACGTTCTGAAAACTAATTTCGTGGAATTTCCACGCAACCTACCTTGTATGCAACGTATCTCCTACGTTCTCATTACAACCTTCAAAGTGATCTAAGTCGAGATCAAAATTATCAGAAAACATACTAACCAGGTATAATTCACTATTCACATATACCTGAAAACATCAAATAACATTTAAGTCATATAAATGTCATTTACTCATGTTGATGCCACACGATTCTCTGATTACCGTGTCCTCGATTAACACCTCATCGTTGACTCACGTCACCTCCATTCAGAATTATCAAATGACATTGATAATTTACAAAATCTACATATGCATTTTAAAGCAATGATTTTCCCGGGAAGGGTGTGACAACTCTCCCCTCCAAAAAGGAAGTTTGTCCCAAAACTTTTACCTCACAAATTGAAAAGATATAGATATTTGTTCTTCATCTCCTCCTCATTCTCCCATATAGCTTCCTCGACCGTATGGCTATGCCACAATAATTTCACCATTGGAATGGTCTTCGTTCTCAACACTTGTTCTTTTCGATCCAAGATCTCTACTGGATGTTTTACATAAGTCAAGTCTGCCTGGATCTGTAATGGTTCCGATACAATGATCTTACTCGTATCTATCATACATCATCTCAACATCGACACGTAAATCACGTTATACACAAATGCCAACTCAGATGATAAGGCTAGTCGGTAAGCCACTGGTCCTACCTTTTCTAGAATCTCAAAGGGTCCTACGAATCTCGGGTTAAGTTTTCCTCACTTCCCAAATAGAACAATGCCTTTCGATGGCGATACTCGTAAGTATACAAAGTCTCCTACTTCATACGCCATCGGTCATCGCTTAGAGTCTGCATAACTCTTATAATAACTCTGAGCCACCTTAACTCACTCCTTGATTAACTTCACCTTCTCAGTAGTCAACTGTATTATCTCATGTCCTATCAATCTTCTTTTCCCAACCTCGTTCCAACAAACCGGTGATTGACATTTACGCCCATATAAAGCTTTATATGGTGCCATTCCAATACTCGACTAAAATATGTTATTATAAGCAAATTTGATTAATGGTAAATACTTCTCCTAATCGGTCCCAAAGTCTGGAACGTACAACCTAAGCATATCCTCTAGCGTTTGAATCACTAGTTCTAACTATCCGTCGGTCTGATGATGAAATGCAGTATTAAAACTCAGCTTAGTACCCATAGCCTTTTGTAAACTTCCCCAAAACCTTGATGCAAAACTACTATCACGATCTGATACAATCACTATTGGAATTCTGTGTAGTCTCACAATCTCTTTCACATACAACTCTGCTAACTTGGATGGCTTGGTCGTCTTAATTGGTAGAAAATGAGCTAATTTTGTCAACATTATAATCCAAATCTTGTCGTTCTTGTTAGGTGATCGTGGAAATCCAGATGCAAAATCCGTTGTGATCTCATTCCATTTTCACTCTAACATAGGTAATAGTTGTAGTAGTCCCACGGGTACTTGTCTCTCTACTTTGACTTGTTGACATGCCGAACATTTGAACACAAACTTGGCAACTTACCGCTTCATGCCCCTCCACCAAAAGTTTTCTTGCAAGTTCCAGTTCATCTTGTTACTTCCCAGATGGACTGAATACTTAGTACTATGTGCTTCCTCTAGGATTCGCTCCTTTAAGTCTTTCAAATTTGACGCACACAATCGACTCCCGAGCATCAATATCCCTTGTTCCAAAATAAAGCCAGGTCATATTTTCTCAAAGGTGTCTCATCTCTCATTTTGCACAAGTAATAATCATTGAACTGTTCTATCTTGATCTCATCAATAATGTCTGGGTGAGCTATGATTGTCATCATTAAGCCACCATTGGTCTTTGGAATTACCTCTAACTCTAAGCATTCCATTTCTCTAAATAGTTCCTTTTGTTATGTTAGATTGTCGGCTATTTTCTTTGCCGTCTTCTGGCTTAAAGTGCCGACTACTAAATTAGCCTTCCTCGGATGATAATTGATCGAAAGGTCATAATCCTTTATTAACTCTAACCATCGCCTCTATCTCATGTTCAAGTCTCGTTGCATGAATAAGTATTTCAAGCTCTTGTGATCCGTGAATATCTTATACTTCTCGCCATACAAGTAGTGCCTCCAAATCTTCAAAGCACAAATTATTGCGGCCAATTCAAGGTCGTGAGTTGGATAATTAACCTCGTGTGGTTTCAATTATCTTGAGTCATTGGCAATCACCTTGCCACTCTGCATAAGTACACACCCTAACCCTTGATGTGAAGCATCACTATAAATTACGAATCCTTTGTTTCTAGATGGTATCATCAAGATAGGTGCTCTTATCAAACACGACTTCAACTCTTGGCGAAGCATCACTATAAATTACGAATGTCGACCTTTGCCAATTTGATACTGCTTTCACCTTGTGAGGATCAACTGAAACACCATTCTTGTCAATCACATGATTAAGAAAAGCAATGCTAGTTAGCTATAATTCACATTTCTTAAATTTCCTGAATAGTTATTTCTCTCGCAATCTCTGAAGTATAAGTCTCAAATGTTTCTCGTGCTCTATCTCTCTTGGCGAATAGATAAGAATGTCGTCTATGAATACGATCACAAAATAGTCCAAGTAGTCCTTGAAGACTCGATTCATAAGATCCATGAACGAGGTTGGTGCATTTGTAATTTCGAATGGCATAACTAGGAACTCGTAAGGTCCGTAGTGCATTCTAAAAGTTGTCTTCTCGTCATCTTCAACCTTTACTTTCAACTGATGGTAGCCCGATCACAAATCTATCTTGGAAAACACTTATGCCCCACAAATTTGATCGAATAAATTATCAATTCTTTGCAACAGATATTTGTTCTTGATTGTCAACTTGTTCAATTCCCGGTAGTAAACACACATTCGCATCAAAACATCCTTCTTCTTTACAAACAACATTAGAGCTCCCCACGGTAATATGCTAGATTTATTGAAACCTTTGTCAAGTAACTCTTGTAGTTGGATTTTATGCTCTTTTAATTCCACGGATGCCATTCTATACACACCACACCAAAACAGTAGATTTGTTACCCTTATGTTTGCTAGCTTTGTCACTGCTGATGACAGTGACAAATTTTGTCACTGTCCACGATGATGACAAATAGAATTGATGACAAAAGTAATACTTTGTCACTGTTTAGTAACACTTTGTCACTGCTTATAGCAGTGACAATGTCTATTACAAAATTTCAGTGACAAACATGCCCTAATTAAAAAAAACCCACCCCTTTCCCCCAAAAGAAAAAAATAGAGATGAGAGAGAGAGAAAAAAAAATGGCGCCTCTTCCCCCCCCCCAACCCCACCAAAAGAAAAATATAGAGATGAGAGAGAGAGAGAGAGAGAGAGAGAGAGAGAGAGAACGGCGCCTGAAACCTCATCCTCCTCCACCCCTTTTTTCCCCAGAATTGCTAGGGTTTTCTTCATTCTCTCAAACCAGTAATGGCTATAGCAGCGATCAAATCGATCCAACCAGTCCAAGCAACTACGAAAATGATGATGATGACGATGACATTGAGTCAAAGAGAGGGTCTGAGACAGTACTACCTTCAACACATTCACGATATGTAGCTTCAAGTTCGTCAGAAGACTCACAATCTCAATCATCTCGAAGCTCAGTGCAACGATCTCAATTCGAAAGGTATATGTGAATAATTTATCAAAACCCTAATCGGAGACTTGTGATTTGAATTATTGGAGCTTTATGGGCGTTGATTTCATTTAATTGATGTTCTAAGGGTTTGGGGAAGAACTATTGTGTCACAGATATAGGTTTCTCATTTTTTTTTTTTTGGAATTGATTTTCTAGTTATCGTTTTCTCGTTCAATTAATGTGTATTGTATTTTTTATGATTGGTTCTTTTTAGTGCTATTTTTGTTTTTGGCAATAGTGTGATTGGTTGATTGGAAAATGGCCGAAAATAGAAGGAAAAAAATGATTTTTTTTCGCCATCATATAAGAAACCCCTCTTATCTTGTCCTACTGGATTCATAATGATGTAAAATCTATGATTTGTAATTTCAAAAGATTTTTTCTAATGTAGTTTATTTGTATCCAATCAAACAGAAAAATTATTCAATTGTTACTGAATATTTCACCTAACTTTCATTTGTAGTGATTCTTATTTGCTCCTACATTTGAATAGTAAGTTTGTTACATCCATTGTATGAAGGTGATGTACTAACCACTGGTTCACTGAGAAATGAATATCTGTCAATTGTCATAGGACTGACAACAGAATATTGTTTAATTTCTATTTCTTATGTAAACAAGTACAATGAAAAGAAAGGAATGAAAAGGATTTAGTTCAAGAAGGAAAAATAAGAGTTGTGGAAGCTTCAAGATTTCATTAATTTCATCATAGAGACTTGCAAAAAACGAAAATGAAAAGGTTGCTTATGTATTTTGCAGTGCTTGTACTTTTGGCTGAAATCTTATACTACACTTTGAATCTCTTCAAATTATCCCACTTTTCCCCAATTTAATGAGGAGAATAGGAGATAGGAGAAAGTTACTTTTTCAATAACACTTGTTTCATGGTTACGAATAAATGTAGTGATAATGGAAATATCTTGATTTGAACCCTAAAAGTCTATCATCACATAAATGACTTGACATGGGTGAGCCCTTTTAGTTCTTGTTGTCCATTTTCTAATGAAAATTAGGGTTATTTCCTCTTCTTTTACCGTCCCTATTTTACCATCTCTTGTACTCATAACACTTTTCTTCTCCTCTCCTAATCACGCCACTTTTTTTCTTTCCTCTCCTAACTAAATGAAACCAAACCATGGAAATATCAAATAGGAATATTGAAGAATTTTTCCTCTCTACTCTCTTCCCTATATCAATTTATAGTTTACATTTGTTGATTGGTTAAATTGTTGGTAAAACAATTACAAGTAACTCGTTTTTACAGGTTTTGATGGCTACAAACCGCATTGACATTCTGGATCAAGCTCTTTTAAGGCCTAGAAGGATTGATCGGAAGATAGAGTTCCCAAATCCTAATGAAGAGGTTCGTTTTATTCACCATGTCTCCTTTATGTCTACATATAATTGAGTTCTGTTGAGATGACTATTGTTGAATGCAAGATCAGCGATTATTCCGTGTTCATTATTTGCAGAAGTTATGGCCCTGTATTATGTATATACACTAATAAAAAATTAACCATTTTTGTAAGTTTGTTGCTAGTCTCTGTACCTATGTATCGATTTAATTGTTGATATTTTAGTCTCGTCTGGATATCCTTAAATCCACTCAAGAAAAATGAACTTAATACGTAGGATTGACTATGGTAGTGGGGTGTGATTTCTTAACTTTCTTGCATCCCACATCGGTTAGGAGATGAGGAAGTGAGAAAATCTAGCTATAAATACATACACTACTTTCCCATTGTTCGGATGAAGTGTGATAATAAATGAACCATAAGCCGGGCTTTAGCTTCAAATTGAGCCGAGCATCTAGCCAAGTTTGAGCTCATCTTTGAGTATTAACTTTAACCGAGCTCGAGCCGAACTCGAGCTTCTCATTTTTAATCGAGTCGAGCTAGAGTCAGCTCATTTAAGAATTTAACGAGCTTGGCTCATATGCACCCCTACTTGTGACTTGTCCTCTGTGTCCATCCTTGTGGACAGTTGATTGAGTTATTGAATTTAAACATTATCTTTGCTAGCCCACTTCCCTTTAATTTTTTTTGTTCTTTGCATTGGGGTTGGATTCCCCGAAATAGAACCAAAAAAAAAACCAATATACTTGTCTACTATTTTTTCTTATTCTGTTCATTCAAAAAAAGAACTGAGGAACCCTAATTCTTAATCTTGTAGGGTTGACTTAAAAAAATCCATTGACCATTTGTACAACTTGTAAGCTTAGTGTGACTCAAATAGTTTTTAGGGTCCATGTGGAGCGAGAGAAGCAAAGAGAAGAGAAGAGAAGATAAAAGAAACTTGTTAAAAGGAAAGAAAAGAAGAGAAAGTATGGTTCTCTGCACTTGTTTGCATAGGCAGGAGAGAAGCGAAAAGGAGTATAACTCTCTTGTTAGGTTAGCTATCATAAGAGAAAAGAGAACGAAGTATTTAGAACCAATTTACTCTTTTACACTAGTAAATAATGAAATCTTAGAAGTGCGACATATTGAGGGATATACTGGTATTTTCAGGAATGTAGTATTTCCGATCTCTTCTCTTCTCTCCATATCTTTCCCATCTAGAGAGACAAAAATTTGCTCTTTTCTCCCTTCCCGTCTCTCCACTTCTCTCCACTAACTCTAACTTTGCTCCCAACTTAACTCACCAAACAAGGGAATGAAAGGGATTTCCTTTGTCTTTTCTTCTCTCCACTTCTCTCAATCCAAACATAGTGTTAGGGTAGGAATAATTTTTTTTATATAGTTTTCGATTCTCTTAAGTATGGATTAGAGCTCCATATGTTACTATATTTAAAAGAAAGGACTCAACTAGCAAGGAATGCAAATGCGAGCAGCCTTTTCAGTTTATTATTTTTTTGAGCATTGTGAAAAATAATTACCATAATGGTCATTGGGCATATATACCTGATAGAGCTCTTGCATATTTATTCTGTAGGCTGTGTGCACTGAAGCTGGTATGTTTGCTTTAAGGGAGAGGAGGGTTCATGTAACACAAGAAGACTTCGAGATGGCGGTGGCTAAGGTCATGAAGAAGGAAACTGAGAGAAACGTGTTCTTGAGGAAGCTCTGGAAGTAATCCCTTTTAATAGTTGATCTCTATTAATTCCATATGTTGCAGATTATCCGCCAAGTTTCTTGTGGGCCTGTTCATGTCATGACTCTATTTGAGGATGGCCTGTTACAGGTCTGGGGTAAATGTTTTTCCAAGTGGATTTGATTTTGTTTAAAATTTGTGCAGCCCCTTTCTGGTGCCTTAACTGACTTATTTGATGAAAACTTACCCAAATATGCATGCACGCCTTAATGCATAGTATCTTTAACTGATATTTACCTATCTGTGATTTTTATATTCAATTGATCATACAGTTTAGAGCGAACCCCGTCATTCATATTTTGGTGCCATGCCCAAAATTAATTAAAAGTTGCTCGCTGTTGTGATAAACCAGGCTATAATGAATATGGTCAGATTGGAAGAGGTGTAAGTGATGTCAAGAACCTTTCCGAAAATGGAGATACGGTTTCAATGTTAAGCAAAGAATGTGATTATCCGCATGACACTTGGGTAATCTTCACAAGCTCATTTGGTTTGTTTGTTTGTTTTTTTTATTTTTTTGGTGTTACAAAGCAAAACTAAGCTACGAAGATTGTCAATGTTTCTAGATTTTACACACACAAAACCTAGAAATGAAGTGGAATTGGTAATAATAGCTCAATAGCTTCCCTTTGAACTGTACTCTTTGAATTATGTTCATTTGAAGGTTTCCAATTTGACAAATTCTCAATTCATTTGTCTTTGTATTACAAAGCAAAACTAGGCTGCTTAGATTTTTAATGTTTCCAGATTTTACGCACATGAAATCTAGAAACTAAGTAAAATTAGTGAGGTTCGCTTGAATTTCATCTCTTCCACCTCCCAAAGAGAACATTGCTTTTTTCCTAATTTGGGGCTGGGTTTTTAACAGTAGATGATGATTTTACAAATATTCTAAGGCGCGTGCTTCAATATTGTCTTGATTGGCAGATTCACCAAAATTCATCTCTGGGATTTTAAAACAGAATAAAACTTGAAGCTATAGGTGAGGAGGATGGATTGTTTAGAAACATAAAAATGTGCCATAAATTGTTGTGATTTGTTGCTTACCATCCAATATTGACAGAAGTATAACAACCCTAATTTTCTAAGTGCTTTTAGAAATTATTTATCTTATTATTTTCAAGTATTAGATATTAACTGTGTATGTATCTTAGTGACACTTAATAAAAAAAAATAGTTGTAGTAGCGTGTACGGATCATTAGTATGTTAAGTAGTGTGCTTAATATAGAAATTTAGTGCCCGGAGTCATGGGTATCCATTGGGCTAATCATTTGTCACTTTAGAATGCATTTTCGGGCCCATATAAAGTCTTTTTGTGAGGCCCTTAGACAAAAAACGAGATTTGTATATTTGTGTGTATTTTATTGACATATGTTGTGTATGTAGTATACATATACATATGTTGAAACCCTAGCCCCCATATTAACAAAAAAGAGGGGGAAGAGGAGAAAAGATAGAAGAAGAGAGAACAGACGTTTGTGTGTGTGTGTGCGTGTGTGTGTGTGTGTGTGTGAGAGAGAGAGAGAGAGAGAGAGATAGAGAGAGAGAGAGAGAGAGAGAGAGAGAAGAAGAAGAAGAAGAAGAAGAAGAAGAAGAAGAAGAGAGTAAGAGAAGAAAAGAGGAACTTCAACCTTTGGTTTGTGTAATCATCATCAATATTGAAGCCCTAAATCGGTGAGTTAACTTGTTATTTTCTTTCAATCTCGTTTGATTGAAAATTTAAATGTATAGATTATTAAATTAGTATGGTTATGGATTATGAGATTTAGGTTTTTATTTACAATGATTGAAGTCATGATTTGAGATTTATAGATGAGCCTTGAATATACATTTGAGCAATTATTCAATTTTCGGATTTGGGGTTTTCACGGATCATATTTTAGTAGAAAATTCATAATACATCATACGTTATAGTTTTCGTGATTCTGTCCGAGTTGGCCTGTAGGAAACGCAATTCTGGATAACTTTTGCCTAATGGTGTTTTTCTCAATTCTGCACTGTTTGGGCAGAAAACGCATATTACAGTAGCAGTTTATGAAAGTTAAAATAAGCGTATTTGCTACATCATATTTTTGTGTGATTTCGTGCTCGTTAATATGAATTAATTTGTTTGTACTTAGAGAGATATGAGTTCTCATGTATAGTTGAGCTTTGTGACATTGTGACTGTGTGATTTTGTGTGGGTTATGAATCTGTGTGAACATGTAGCTGTTAATATTTAACGGATATTTGATTTGAGATACATGAATCTCTTACAAAATTGAGTTTTGTTAAAAAAACGTGGATGTATGAACGTTAGAAAAGTCCGTAGAGTTCACCACTGCTCCTTATGATTTTAGGCGGTGACTTTGTGGATGACCCGTCCTTGTGTGATTAGACGGCGACTACGTGAATGACCCGTCTCTTCATTTTTAAGCCTTATGCCCCGCTTGTTGGTCTATTTCATGTGTATTTAGACATTGTTTATTGACGTCAAGAACGTAAGGACTAGCCTTTCGGTGTATACTCAAATCCCAGTGATACCCCATGGGAGTTGGGACCGGAGTGGGAGTTAGTATTACATTAGGAGACACATGGGATATATGTGTAGGCTGGACCATGGATGGGTGGCCGAGGTGGTGAACATAAGGTGTAATAAAAGAAAATAATTTGTGTTGTTTTATTCTTGCGTTTAGAAGTTTGAATAATTAATTACCTCTTGATGTAGTAGTATCGTAGAAAGTTGTGGATGTTTAGTAATCGAATTTTCTAATAATTTTCGTGTTGTAATCGTTGTGTGTGCGTGAATGTGATAACCATAGACTGTGTGTTAAGTTTTGGATTATGTTTGGAGGATTTTGATGCGAGTATTTTATGAATTTATTCTGTTACTGAACTATAGGTTTGATGGTAGTATGACTGTCTCGTGAATTTTAATGGACATTAATTCAGAAAGTAATTATGGGTATAATTAGAACTGTGATAATTATATTTTACAGGATGGTGGGCCCACTAACTTTTATGCAGGGCTGGCTCACCATAGATATTCGATGGGTAAGTATTCAATTGGTATTATTCGGGTTGGGAACCACTGCCACCACATTGAAGGAACTACCGTTCTGTCCTGAATGTGCGTGGAACTACTGTTCTGACCCAACATAAATTATGTGTGATGACATTGTTTATTTTCTGTGCAACGATATTGTATGATATGAGGTGGTTACGTTTTTCTTTGTGAGTACTTTTGGGAGTCTATGGGACATCGTTGTTCCCTAAGACTCGTTTTATATTTTTTTTGTTAACTCATACCAGTATTTTATATATTGACCCAGGTGCGTAATGAATTCGGGGCGTTTCTATATGAAACGTACTCGAATGTATGTTCAGGTTTAATATTTGGAGATTTTCTTTGGAGCTTCTGTTTGGGTGAAGAGATTGTCGCAGTGTTGTTTATTATTAGAGTTGTATTTTTTTTTGTACTTTATTTTATTTCTGGCAGTGTGGGCCACAAGTGTATAATTGTAATAAGGATTATATATTGGGTATTGGGAACATTGTAGTTGCTCTGACCAATGGAGGTATAGATTTTATGCTTATTTATTTTCTTTCCGCTGAACTCTGTAAAGAGAGTTTTATTGAATGAATATAATAATTCTTTTGTAAATCGAAAGGATATAATATGTGGAATGGAGTTTAATTTCTTTTATAATGAAAATGAATGTTTGGAAATTCAAGTTTAATAATAAAGAGTTTTTTTTTTAAACACAAAATCACATGTACTTATTTAATGAGTATAAAATACTGTTTTCAAAATATTGTTTTCAATAATTATCTATTAGTCGGTGTGAGGGTGTCACTCTCGGGGTTTTGAAAATTGAATATTAGTCTAGATACATGCTCTGGATTAAATATTTGGTTGTCCAAAAAATCGGGGTGTGACAAGAAGTTTCTCAGATTTGTCATACTTTTCAATTCTTGTTACTTTAATGTTCTCCATAGTTGTGATTTTCTCTCCATTCCAGAAAGTGTTGTTCTTTCTTTCTTTTCTTTTTTTTTTTCCTTATCTTCCACAAATATTGAGTGACATTTACTACTTGGATGAACACCACCCCCCGGATAATGAACCTCTAGTACTTCATCTAACTATATGCATATTGCAGTTTTGCTGAATTTAAATGCCCATGAAATTTTTAGCTTGTTTAGTTTTTACAACTTTTAAACTTCCTGTATGAGCTTGTGCTATTGGATTTACTTCTCCTAGCCCATGAAGCTCTTCATTTTTTTTGGTTTAATACTTGTCTTGAAGGGAGGTAGGGGGAAATCAAAAACGTCTTGGTTATCACCATGACTACTTGTTTTGATTTTGGGATTACAAGGAATTGAAGCCTTTTTCTAGATGCCAGCTTATTGACAACACATACTATAAGTTGTATCCAGTTTATCTGCAAGATGTTATAGACCTGTGCATTGCAGCGTGGATCCTTTGGCTGGATGAGGAGAGAAGCTCCAATCCTAATCTGGAAAAGGTAATTCTAAGCATTGTATGACTTCTGAATCATATAGGTACATATACTGAATACATTTGTGCTATTGGATTTGTGCATATACTGAATACATTTAAAACAAATGTACAACTCTTTAAATGAACAAAATAATTATTTAACACAAGTTTCATGCAATATCAAGGCTCAAGAAGTTGAAAGTTTTAATTGAAAACTTGAAAACTTCCAAAGTTCAAAAAAAGTTCAAAATTATGGATCACGAATCGTATCGGGTTGTATAAAACTCGAATCGACCTATATGATTTGACTTGTGATCGATCAACCGAATCTAACAACCATGATTCTAAGCATAACAGTTAGAAGTATTCAGATGGAATTTTGTGTGTGGTGTTTTCTAGTGTAAGAGATAATATCTTCACATATAAGGCACTGCATATTTTTTTTGAATGCTAGCATATTTTTTTTGAATGCTAGAATAGTTTTATGCTTCTGTGACAATCACATCTTGAAGTTTGTTACATGTGAATATTTGCTAAATAATCCATCATGGTTCAAATTATTTTCTAATGTTTCAATCAAATACAGGAAGCTAAGAAAAGGTTATCCAGTGAGGCAGCAGCTACTGCTAACAGGCATGGCAGATGGAAGAATCAGATGCGAAGAGCTGCACATAATGGTTGTTGCCGTCAGGCTACGCAAATACGAACCTTTTTTTTTCCTGTTCTCTGGAAATTACTGGTCTCTGAAGAACTTATTGAAGCACTTGTGAGAATTGAAGTTCCACTGGTAAGAATCATTTTGCCACCTACTAAAAGCTCGTGTGGGTTAGCTTTTAAAATTATCATTTTTTTGGGAATAAAAGATTTTTTTAAAAGCTACATGTTGGATATCTGGTATCCCACATCGTCTGGGTAGAGCTCCGCATGTGCTTCTTATAAGCATGGGTAATCGTCGCCTCATAAGGCGTCTTCTGAGGGTGAGTCAGCCCATTGGTCTTTCTATTCTACAAATTTGAGCTTTCTGAAAAAGCTATTTTTTAGCTTCAAAAAGGAATCCGATTTTCAAAAAAGTTTTGGAAAAGCTCATCCAAACCGTGAGAGCTTTTTAACCTATCACTCGTACTGATTGCCCCGAAAGTGCTATCCCAAAGAGGGCTCTAAAAGGGAGAACCTTTGATCTGTCAGGCAGATTTCTATATGCCTGCATATAAATACTTGAGCAAAGAAATGTAGAGAAATGCAGGATAAAGATAGATGATTTGGAATACTGGCATCGCGATGATTTTCGAGGGTTGAATTTGTTTTCCTTTTAGAAGATCTTTATTGAAACTCTCTAGATCAAATGGTCTTTGGTTGTCCTGAATTGTGATTTTGGGCACAAATAACTTTTTTGTCAAACAAAAAAGGAAGTAATTTTCCTTGTACTTGTCAAAAAAAAAAAAGAAAAAGAAAAAGAAGAAGAACAAAAGAGTAAGTAAACTCTCTGGAATGCTACTGCATTTTCTAGATTTTGTATTACTAAAGACCACTAGGGAAATTATTTTCTTTCTTGTCTTTTTTCTTTTTTTTCCCCTTTCCTTCTATGAATCTGGAAACCAAACCAGATAGCTGGTTGTATAAATGATGTTTCTTTGTAACTTTTCTGTTTGTTTTGTATAAACTCCCTTGGTAGGAGTTTTGAGTTGAATGTAGAGCTTGTGTTTCTTTGCAGGTTAATGTTCTCATACACATGGAGATATGGGGAATAAGTGTTGACATGGAGGGATGCCTTTGGGCACGACATGTCTTGGGAAGAAAACTTAGATATCTTGAGAAGGAAGCTTATAAGCTTGCGGGCACTACATTTTCATTATATACGGTAGCAGATATTACAAATATACTCTATGTACACTTGAAGCTGACCATACCAGAAGGTTGTAATAAAGGGAACAACACCCAAGTACTGACAAGCATTGTTTGGATTTGTTAAGGTATTGGAAAAACTCTCATTTCTTTTTCTTTCTTTTTGTTTTTTTTTTTTTTTGGATGACAAAAATGTCAAAAGAGGGGCGAAGGTTCCCCCTCCCCATCCATCCACTTCTGAGGGATGAGAAATGGTGGGTCTGAAGGGATGGCTCTTCCACTTTATCAAACACGCCTCCCAAGGATCAAAATTTAGTTTCGGTCTACTCAGAAACGGAAACGTTTCAAAAACATTTAGGAAATATGTGGCTTTCCTATTGATAATCCATTGTAGGCATCTCCCTTTTTATTTTCTTGCTCCATGCTCACAAGCACGACATTAATTAATGTAGCGAGCTCCATGTAATTTAGCAAAAAAAAAAAAAGCAGTTTCGTTAGTTTTTCAAGGCATGATGCCCTTCTAGGTGTGGTTGTTAAAATTATGCATTTTGTGTTGGCTTATTCACCTAGATGGAGTGTAGATAATTTTTTTTGGTTGTTGTTGTTGCTAGAACAGAGAATAAGTACTTAAATTGCAAAACAGGAAGTCACTCTATATGTTACAGCCCTTTCTTCTTTCCTGGTTGTACTAGAAGATACAAAATCTCATCACATCCAACTATCTGCTATCAGAAGCACTATACCAATTTCTTTAATCTACGTGGAATTATCTATAAAGTGGGTTATGATGGTTCTTCTCACCGTGTTTCCATGCATCAAGGCTTGTTCAGATCAAAATGAGCCGTCAGATCATCTAAGGTAAGCAATGTACGTCTGATGTTAATCTTTTTATTTTTTTTTGTTCACCCTGAAGAGATACTGATATAATGCTCCAAATGCAGACCTCAGTTCTCCTATTTCTCAAGACTATTGCACATAACAAAACGCTTTACAAGAAACAAAATGCTTTACCTCTTCTCTACTACGTAAACTCTCTGTCCCTTTGTCAAACAAAAACTTGATTCTTATTTTCTTTTTTCTTTTTTAGTGTGTTTAATTTTCTTTGTGTGTTCTGTGCTAAAGCTAAACAGACACGTGCACACAGCATAGCAGCACATGTGCATAGCAGCCCACGTACACCGCATAGCAGCACATGTGCACATCAGCTCACATACACAGCACGCGTGCAATGCACACGCACATCATGCGGTTCATGTTGTTGTAGTTGGCCTATTCAGACCAGTTCATGTTATCTACAACAAAGAAAGAAAATATGAGTTACTGATGTAAATAAATAAATAAATATCCAGCTTAGGACCCTTATGTTGGTCTTACCAGATATTAATAGGATATATAGAATTTTCTTCCTAATAACATGTTCCTATTGAGTTGTTCCATAAACCTTAAACTTAGTCATGTCACTTGTTAGAATTATATGGTTCTCTTTATATTTTGCCATTGATCGTACTTCTATCCTTGATAACTATGCCCTTTTGGCTTCTTATCCTAGAACATAACTATTGCAATTTCTTATGGGAGATTCAGCTTCACAAGTAACTTCCTAAATTTATCTTCTGTTTTGTTTTGGTAGTTGGAAACTTTGAAGATAGTTCAATAAAGATCCCAATTGAAGCTAAAGCAGTTCTTGGCTCCTTAAGAACTATGGCTGCTCAGACAAGTATTTTATTTTTCTTTTGTTTGAGATTTTGGGAAGTTCATATATTGTAATAACTCTGGTGTACATTCTGATTGTTAAATTCATTTGCTTGTAAATAAAACTTTGTTTTTAAATATCCATTATTAATTTGTCTTTTACTTTTATTTTATTTATATTTATTTTTGGTGTCGTGTTGAAATTTGTGTTTATAGGTAAATCGTATTGAATTGCAAATGCATAGCAAGCTTTTTTTTTCAGTTTATTTTAGAATTGTCACAATTCTAAACTGTGACAAAAAGGTTCTTTTTTTTTTTAGTTGCCACCAAATTTGTCACGGTTCGTAGAGGTGACAAAATTAAAATTATTGTCACAAACATTGTCACCGCTTATAGCAGTGACAAATTTAAAATTAGTATCACGGTTAAAAAGCGGTGACAAAGGGAAGGAAATTAACCCTTTAAGGGGTCCTCAAATGGGCAGTGACAAACAAAATTGTCACTGCTCAGAGCAGTGACAATTTCGTTTTGCCACCCCCTGAATTGTCACTGTCTACAGCAGTGACAAATAGGCCATTCTGGTGTAGTGATATACGGTGCTTTCGATATAAGCCTTGAGTTCGACATTGTCTCAATGGTGAACTCGATCTCTCTTTCAATAAGAACATCTACTAAGTCATATGAAAATACATCTAGATACTCTTATACTATTGGAATGTCCTCTACCTTCAATTCAGTCGCCAAAGTATCAATTACTGAACACAAAAATCCCTGACATCCCTTTCTCAACAACTTACCGGCTAGGATAGCTGAAATCAAATACGGCGGTGGTGTAAGCCACTCCCTTGAAAACAAAAGTTCCCATGCACCGTCGATCAAAAATTAACTTTTTTCCGTTGACAATCTATCATGGCTTGGTTAAGAGACAACTAATCCATTCCTAGTATTACATCAAAGTGATTCACCATAAGTGGTATAAGGTCTAAGGTCATCAACTTCTTGCCTAGTTTGATCTCATAGTCCTGTATATCGTAGACATTACTACCAGCTTGCTAAATGGTACCGCGATGGACAATTTATATCCTAGTGGTGCGGACTTAACGTTCAACAAAACGATGCTACACAAAAGAATGAGTAGATCCCGAATCAAAGAGTATGCATACTAGATGTGAACATATTCCCACCATACCTGAGACCATTATATCCGTACCAGCCACATCTTCGGGATTCATCTCGAATGATCTCCCTTCATGCTGCTCTATCCTTTGTCTCCCATCATTAGATTACTTCTGCTTCAAACCACTTGAAGCCATAGAACTAGTTCCTTGTTGGGGATGCTTCCTCGGGCACTCCTTGGATTGATGTCCAAATATCCCACAATCGTAACACTTGCCCCTCATATCAGGTGTAACATTTACACTGTTCATCCCTTGAGTCTTATTCTGAAAATTATTCATAAAACATCGACGTGTGTATAGTCGATTACAGACTGGACATAATGGTATACTACCCGCTAGCTTCCTGGGTCCACTGAAACTAGAACCAAAGCCCCGTGCAAATGGTTTATTGAATGGTCCACCCTGGTTCTGGTCACCACCCTCGCTACCTCATTTACCTTGTTGGTTCTGTCGTGATCTCTCTATTCCACTTTCTACCACAAGTATTGTTTGTTGTACTGCGGCAACAGTCGAATGTTCATATGTCTCCACTCTCAAACAGATGTTCTCTCTCAGTCCCTCTTCAAACTGTCTCACTCTGTCCTCCTCATCTAGCACTGACCCTTTACCGAATCTCAATAAAGCATTGTACTTTGTTGTATATTCGGTAACTGTCATGTCTCCTTGTCTAAGGTTATCAAACTCCCTTTTCTTTGCATTATGAGTAGCTCGTGGAAAGAATTGGCAATTAATTCCGCCCTGAATCCCCTCCCAAGTTATCAGTGCCCCTTGGTCAATAACATTTACCCACTAGTTCTGGGCTTCACCCTTGAGCACGTCACTTACATTCTCAATTTTTAGTGCATCAGACATCGAAATAGACCTGAAAATTCTCTCCATATTCATGACCCAGTGTTCTGCTAGTGTCGTTTCAGACGTTCCATGAAATTTCATTGGTTTCTTTCTAGTGAATTGCTCTGACATAGATCGTCCACTCCTATTCTCTGGTGCATATACCATAGCTATAGGTGTTGCCTCGAATATAGGTGTTGGAGGTAATCGCTCTGTTAAATTCCGAACCAAGTCTCCGATGTTTTCGATCATTATGGTCTTGTGGTTCATTCGTCGAGTATGTGGTGATAGATCTCGTTCACCGTCACTCATGATTGTACAATCCTATCAATCTCAATGCATAAACACTATGCATATATGATAATAAATATAAACATGTATGTATAACAACATCCCATATGTGTCTAACATCTCTACAATGTATGGATGCATTCAAGAATGTGTGTCAAAACACTCAACACTCCACTCGTCGTCGGACGTTCCCAAAGTTTTGTTACCTATAGCTCTGATACCAATAAATGTCACGACCCATCCTGCTGCGCGCGAAAATAGGACACATAGCATGCCATCGAGGCTCATCCGATTCATTTAAAGATTATAGCAGCGGAATGAAAATAAGTAGGATCCATCATTTTCAGAGTTAGATAAAATTTTTCCCATTTGAAAATGCTTAAAGAAACAATTCATTTTGAAAACAGCAAACCAGTCGACTGCTTTGGAAGTCACAGAGGTCTCACAGCTCAATAGCCCAGTCCCCCAGTCGACTGGGGACTCAAGTTCTCAGTCGACTGGTACTTGTCCGGTCGACTGGACTAGATTTAGCAGAATGTCATAGTTTGAAATAGGTTTCAGTCGACTGTTTTGCATCACCTAGTCGACTGTTTTGCATCACCTAGTCGACTGTTTTCCTTTGAATACCGAAAAGATAGTTTCTTAAAACGGGGGTCGGGGACCCAGTCAACTGATTTTCCAGAATTCTGCACATTCTGTAGAATTTCAAAGCTATGATTCTCCAACCCAATTCCAACATAAGCACAACTATATTTCAACATTCCAAAACATAATTATCGGAGTTTTACTACATATTACAATGGTACAAATCCACTCCAAGATTTCTAAGTTAAGTACAAGGTTTTAACTTCTCAAAATTCTTATTACAACATTTGGAATGGAAAAAAAAAAAAAACATATACAAGAGACGACCCAGCATCTTGTCGGCCTCACTCTTCTCGCTTCTTCTTGTTCTTCCTCTTATCACCTGCAATCGAATAAGTCTCCACTGCTCAGGTATATGCTGAGCGTACAATTCTAAACATATGTATATGAGGCAATTCATGATTGAAACATCTAAACCACATAGTTTAGTTTCTAGGGAGAGAGATACGCATTCATCCGGTATATCGAAAAATCTAAACTCTTAAACTGCGATGCCAATGGCTAGCCAAAGTCACTCAACCATTGTATCCAACTGCTCTGTCTGGGTCGGTTCCCAAATCAAGCAAGTAGCTATCGCTACTAAAACTCTCAAACATCGAGAGGCGTGCCCAGGCATGAAATTATACCAAACTCCCCTTTGAGCCAAATAAACATATAGCATGCTCACATAGCTATACAAACAATCTTTCCATATATACTTGCTAAGATTAACGGGTCTAAGTTAACGCATGAGTTTTGCCCAGATCACAATTTCATACACAATATTCAAAGCATCCAAAAGTCCCTATATTACATAGGTTAAGAATTCATACTTCAAGCTACGATCCTATAATTTCAAGGGAAGTACTGATAGCCTGATTAAACGTCGAATCTCCGATTTCAAGCGATTCTTACAAGTATTATAATATTTTTTCCAAATTTCTAAAATTAGAATTTTCTAAATGGCTTATCAAACGTGGTTTAAGAGGTATCAAAATGTAGCTATTACCTCGAAAAGTCCAAATATGAAATTTGGAAGAAAATAAACGGGTAGAAGTCCGTCGATTTGCGTCTTGAAGCTCTAAGCACTCAAAACCCCAAAATCTCCCAAACTCTCAACTATTTGATTTTGGATATTTTTGAAAAAATATCTTAAGATTTCTATATATAGGCACAATTCTCGGGAATTACATTTACCTCCCTACGAATTCTCAAAATTTCTAATATCCCCCGAAACGGTGCACTTGTCCAAATTATTACTTCATGAGTGAAAACCATAAATTATAAAAGTTTTCGACTAAGTTCCGTTTATCGAAGTAATTACGTTCTGAAAACTAATTTCGTGGAATTTCTACACAACCTACATTTTATGCAATATATCACATACGTTCTCATTATAACCTTCAAAGTGATCTAAGTCGAGATCAAAATTATCAGAAAACATACTAAACAGGTATAATTCACTATTCACATATACCATAAAATATCAAATAACATTTAAGTCATATAAATGTCATTTATTCATATTGATGCCACACAATTCTTCGATTACTATGTCCTCAATTGACCCTCACCATTGACTAACGTCAACTCCAATTCACAATTATCAAATGACATTGATAATTTTCAAAATCCACTTATGCATTTTAAAACAATGTTTCCGGGACAGTGTGACAAAAGAACTTTAAATTTTTGTGTTACATGCAAAATTAGGACCACGCTCACTAATTAATTGCAGGGATTTTCACTATACCTGTTCAAAGGGAGAAAGTATCCCATGAGCCCGTCACATGTGTGACGGATTCATGTGATACTCATGGAAACTGTTAAATCATGATAGGACCCATATGAGATTTACGATTCTAATGATTCCCATGAATCCGTCACACATGTGACGGACTCATGGAATAGTTTCTCGTTTAAAGGAAGAAACAAAAATTGTAACGTGCTTTAAGAACCACTCTTGACTAACATACAAATAGAGTTAATGGCTACAAGCACGTCAACCAATCAAGTTTACAGTGTTAAATATGAAAACAAGTGTGTGTTTCTAGTTATAAAAAAATTAAGATATTAGCTTTTGGTGAAAATCTAATATAAAAATGTATGGATATTTCAATAGGCTCTCGCAAATGAAAAGTGTCACGCCCCGACGTAGCATAAATAAGGAAAGCGTTTAATTTCCATTATGGACCCGTAGGTCGCGACAGTTTGAAGGATCGATTCCGTCCCAAACGTCAAACAACAAAACATAATAATCAGAGTAAAGCAATCAAGGCTTACAAAAATTTTCTATCTTATTACATCTTATAAACCGGGGTCAACTAAGGCACAGACCGCCTTGAAAGTAAAATAATAACTTAGAGTCTGTTACAGTCATCCTTAAAACAAAACAGTTCATAACTTAAAACAGATAAACTTAAAACATATAATAAACAGTTTCTCATCCCAACAGCAGCCATTCTTAATTAGCATAGTCGTATGATTCCTCCTGATTGTAACCTGAAAAGCCTGAACACGAATGTCCAGGACGCATCAACGTCGTCAGCTTCAAGAAGCTGGTGAGTATTAAAAACATGACTTTGAATGTAAAACATACCAACTTACCTTTTTCCAATTCAAGATTAAATCCACAAGTTTATAATTATGATTAAAAAGCTCGTTTAGAAAAACATCCACAACATTATTTAAAGAGGGTAAATTTACACAGATGGGACCGTGTATGAGAACAATGCACCACACTCATCTTGCCGACTCTTTTCTCTCGACAGCCACAACAACCCACTATCCTACTCCTGGTATCTTTGAAACACTCAGATAGCCACACTTTAGCAACGGGGCGCCAGGGAGTGTCCAGTTTGCCTCACACTTTGGTCCGGGGTACCAGGGAGTGTCCAATGCCTCACACTTTGAATACCCTAACCGCCATGCAAATACCGGGGCAACCCCTCACACAGTATCCAGACTCGAGTTATCAGGGAGTGTCCGTAGGCCACACTTTAGCACTACCACGGGTGCCAGGGAGTGTCCGAGTTCGGCTTCACACACTTTAACGCTTCCATGGGCCTCAGGGAGTGTCCTTATTTGCCACCGTCGCATTTCAAAGATACCCTCTTCCACAATCGCAACCACAACCACAACCACAACTACAACCACAACCACGACCACAACCACAAAACTCATACTCTTTCCACACTACCATTACTCTTTTCCACACAGACTGACACCCCTATGCATGTACCACTGACCCACATGAATGGTATGCACTTAAACAAAAAAAATGCTGAATTAAGAAACAACACGCGTACGGGGATTAATGAGTCATACTACAATGTTTTAATCATTGAAACATAACCAAATAGAGTTCTAATTAACCAAGTTTCCCAAACGGAACCTCAACAGTATATAAATTTCATCCAAACAGTCCCTTAACAGAAAAATAGACAAAAACAGAAACTGCAATACCTCGCGCGCGCGGGCCGCTCGCGCGAAGGGTCGCTCGCGCGGGCCGCTCGCGCGATAAGCCCATTTTTCCTTTATTAATAAACTTTTCTGTCTGCCTGAGGAAAGCAAGGTCGCGCGCGCGGATCGCTCGCGCGAAGGGGTTCTCGCGCGACCAGCCAAAATTTCAATTATATATATATAAACTCTTACGTCTGCCTGAGGAAGCCTACCTCGCGCGCGCGGGCCGCTCGCGCGAAGGGTCGCTCGCGCGGGCCGCTCGCGCGATTCTCGCGCGCGCGATCGTGGCGCGAGATGAAGCTGAGGCTTCGTCTTCTTCGCAGAAACTGCCCTGTTTCAGTTTAAGGGGTCCAAAATGACCCATTTTGGAATTTCAAAGTATATAGGACATATAATATATGATTCTCTTCGGTTTTTCACAAGGATTAAGAATCTAAAGTCAATTTAACACCATTTGATTCATAGCTCTCTAATTTTAGGAAAAACTAAAACATGTCAAAACTTAATTTCTAATATACTTTCTTCTATGAACGAATTGGGTTCTAAAACTTCAAACATGGCATGTATGATGTATAATCTTCCATATTCATCTCTAAAAACGAAATATGATTGAGTTTGGAAAATGGTGATTTTTGAAGCTCAAGCTTCCATGGACGAATTTAGCAATGGTGCTTCATTTATACATACACATGCTCAGTAAATAAGTATAGAATTACATTGGGAGTGAGTTAATAATACTCACTGTGATAAGGAGGTGTGTGATTGTTGAGAAAGATAAGCACAAAAATAAAATACTCCAAGCTTGGCTATGGTGATTGAAGCTTCCTCTCTCTATATAATTTCTGTAGAACTCTCTGTGTTTTCCTCTCAACTCTCTCAAGTTCTCTCTGTGTTTTTCAGTAAGAAACTCAATGTATGTGTGTGAGAGTGTGTAGTGTACATATAAATAGAGAAAATCAATTGAAGGACTTGGGCTCCAAGCATCTTAACAAATACTCTACAAATTGAGTTAAGTTCCTAATTAACTAATTACTAATATACACAGATATAGATACGTATATAGATGTATAGAATTGCTGTGAATTAGAGTAGGGGTCAAATAGGTTCATAGGGGTCAATGTGAAGGTGTTTGGCAAACCCAGCTTTTGGCACAACAATTACACATATAAGTTAAACATTCCCAAACATTGCCTTAGCCAATGATCACTTGCCATAAATGGCCATAAAGTAAATGTCCAAATCGGTCACTTCCAAAATCTGTGGAAGTTTAGCACAGCGCGGACAGTTTTGGACACAAACTGGTATTTTCGGGGCGCGGTGGTTACCACAAAAATACAGGAAATTCATTTTAACTTAAGAAATGGTTTTCTGGTTTCATAAAAATACAGCTTGAAATAAAAGAGAACATTTCCACCGTTTTTGAAATACAGATTTGAAATTCAATACAGGTGTTGCTAATTTTTATAAAAATTACAATTTGACCCCAAAAGAATTTCCATATGGAATAACACAAGGGATAATATTTAGGACATGAGAAATGTAATTAAATGAAGCAGTCAATACTAAATGAAATTTAATATGATAATGAAATTACAAATTAAATATGAAAATGCAGGTTATTACACCCTTCCTCCCTTAAATAGGATTTCGCCCCCGAAATCAAGACTGACTAGTCTTGAAATAACTCCGGGTACTTCTTTCTCATATCAACTTCAACTTCCCACGAGGCTTCGTTCTCGTCATGGTGATTCCACTGAACCTTCACCAACGGGATATCCTTATTCCTCAACTTCTTGATACTCTGATCCAAAATCTTCACAGGTCTCTCCTTGTAAGAAACGTTATGACTCGTCTCAATATCGTCATAACTAACCACGTGCGAGGGGTCTCGTATGTATTTCCTCAACATACTTACGTGAAACACGTTGTGAACCCCAGACATCTTCGGTGGTAGAGCCAGTCGATAAGCTACTTTCCCGACACGTTCCAAAATCTCAAACGGTCCGATGAAACGCGGAGCTAACTTCCCTCTCTTGAGACCAAAACGTACCACTCCTCGGGTTGGTGAAACCTTAAGGAGTACGTGATCTCCAACACTAAACTCCAAATCCTTCCGGCGTCGATCAGCATAACTCTTATATCGGCTTTGAGCGGTTCTTATCCTCTCCCTGACCAAAGAAATTTTCTCGTTGGTTTCTCTAACCAAGTCTGGTCCCAACAACTCTGTATCCCCAACTTCTGCCCAACACAAAGGGGAACGACATGGTCGTCCGTACAATGCTTCAAACGGAGCCATACCGATACTCGTGTGATAACTGTTGTTATAAGCAAACTCAACCAACGGCAAGTGCGTCTCCCAAGATTCTTCAAAATCGATCACACAAGCCCTGAGCATATCCTCCATGATCTGATTAACGCGCTCAGTTTGCCCATCTGTCTGAGGGTGAAAAGCAATACTCATCTTGAGCGAAGTTCCCATAGCTTCTTGCAGACTTTCCCAAAATCCAGAAGTAAAACGCGCGTCACGGTCTGACACGATCGACACAGGTGCACCGTGAAGTCGCACAACTTGTTGTATGTACATCCGGCTCATCTTCTCTACCGGGTATGTCATACTATAAGCGATAAAATGAGCGGATTTCGTTAGTCGATCCACGATTACCCAAATAGCGTCATGATTCTGCTGCGACCGGGGTAATCCCACTACAAAATCCATCGAAATGTGCTCCCACTTCCAACCAGGAATAGGTAGCGGTTGCAACAATCCTGACGGTCTCTGATGTTCGGCCTTGACTTGCTGACATGTCAAACACTTGGATACGAATTCGGCCACATCTTTCTTCATACCTTCCCACCAGAAATTTCTCTTCAAATCTTTGCACATCTTCGTTCCTCCCGGGTGAACTGTATATCTCGACTTATGTGCTTCTTCCAGGATATCTTTCCTTAACTCTTCATTACCTGGCACACATAATCTATTCCTGCACCGATATCCTCCATCGACTCCCACTTTCCATTCTGTCGGGTCTTTTTCTGACATCTTCGCGAACCACGTCTGAAACTTCTCATCTTCTTTCTGAGCTTCAATAATGCGGTCGATAAGAACAGGCTGTAGGATAAGACATCCGAACAATTGTCCTTCTCCTTCTTCAGCACTCTGTATATCGAATTCCGCCAAAGTCTCCAACGCTCGCCACTCTCTAACCATTAAGGAGCGATCGTCTCACGAGTCTGTCGACTCAGGGCATCAGCAACCACATTAGCTTTACCCGGGTGATATTCTAAAGTGAAGTCGTAATCTTTGATCAACTCCATCCATCTGCGTTACCTCATGTTCAACTCTTTCTGTGTGAACAAGTACTTCAAACTCTTGTGATCGGAGAATAAATCAAACTTCTCACCGTAGAGATAGTGTCTCCAAATCTTGAGTGCGAAGACAACTGCTGCCAACTCCAAATCATGAATGGGATAGTTCAACTCATTCGGCTTCAGCTGTCTGGATCCATAGGCAATCACCCTGCCATCTTGCATAAGTACACACCCTAACCCTTGATATGATGCGTCACTAAAGATAGTGAACTTCTCATCAGGCTTGGGTATTGCTAGTACCGGTGCGGTAGTGAGTCTCTCTTTCAACTCTAGAAAGGCTCGCTCATGCTTCTCTGTCCATTCGAACTTCAAATTCTTCTTCGTCAACCCAGTTAAAGGTGCTGCTATCTTTGAGAATCCCTCAACGAATATCCTGTAATAGCCTGCGAGTCCCAGAAAGCTCCGAACTTCTGTAGGGTTGCTCGGCCTAACCCAGTTTGATACAGCATCGGTCTTGGATGAATCCACGGAAATTCCTTGAGATGACACCTTGTGTCCCAAAAATTTCACTTCCTGTAACCAGAACTCACACTTACTGAACTTGGCATACAACTGATGGTCCTTGAGCGTCTGCATCGCAATCCGTAGATGTTGCTCGTGTTCTTCTCCTGACTTAGAATAGATCAAAATATCATCAATAAAGACGATGACAAACTGATCTAAATAAGGTTTGAACACTCTGTTCATCAAATCCATGAATACTGCTGGGGCATTCGTCATTCCAAACGGCATCACCAGAAATTCATAATGACCATATCGGGTTCTGAAAGCAGTCTTAGGTATGTCTTCTTTTCGTACCCTCAACTGATGATATCCCGACCTAAGGTCTATCTTGGAAAATGTCGTAGCTCCTTGTAGTTGATCAAACAAATCGTCAATCCGAGGCAAGGGATACTTGTTCTTGATAGTCACACGGTTCAGTTCTCTGTAGTCAATACACAATCTGAGTGTTTCGTCCTTCTTCTTCACAAATAACACTGGTGCTCCCTAAGGCGATGTACTGGGACGCACAAAACCTAGGTTCTCGAGCTCTTGAACTTGTTCCTTCAATTCCAACAGTTCTGTGGGGGCCATTCTGTAGGGAACCTTGGTGATTGGTACGGTACCCGGTATAAGCTCAATACAGAACTCTATACTTCTCTCGGGCGGTAGACCAGAAACATCTTCAAACACTTCTTCGAAGTCCTTGACTACAGGTATAGATGACGCTGTCACCTCTGTACTGACGACTTCGATGTTGGCTAAGCATCTCGTGAGGAACATATCTCCCGTAGGGTTACATTGAAAATCAAAGGGTTGATTCTCATTGTCGGGGAATGTAATTCTCTTCCTCGCACAATCCAACTTCACTTGATTCTGAGAGAGCCAATCCATTCCTAGGATTATGTCAAACTCCTTCATTGATAGGACAATCAACCTAGCAGGGATTTCACGGTCTCCTAACCGTAAGGGACAATCCTAGCACACGTGTCCTAATCTGACCGCAGCTCCTAGTGGCGAAGTAGCCTTCAAAGCTTTCTCTAAGCGATGAGGTAAAATACCCAATCTTCGAATTGTATTAACAGATATGAACGAAAGAGCAGCACCCGTATCAAATAACACTTTAACATGGGAGTTAAACAGAGTTAATGTACCTTCTACTGCTTGCTGATCAGGTTGAGCTTCTCCATAATTCCCTTCTTCATACGCAGTTCCATCATATCCAGCGGCATCAGGGATAACAGCATTCAAGCGAGTCTGACCCTGTTGACCATAAGTCACCTGCTTAGGAGTAGTACAGAACCTGCTGATGTGACCTGGTTCACCACAGTTGAAGCAGACTATCCCTTGCTGAGTAGCACGCCTTGGTGCCTTACAATCACGAGCCACATGACCAGGGTTGCCACAGTTGAAACACTTTCCACTACTACTTCCTTCTCCTACTCGAGGTTGAGTCGGATAGGTAATAGCCTGAGTCTTCTTGCTTCCGTCAAAATTCCTCTTCTGCCCTTGGGTACGGTTCATTGGTGGTCTATTCCCAAAATTACCCCTTTGAGGCGGTCGGAATTCAAATTATTTTCGGCTCACTCGAGCATCCTCTTCCAGATCAGTAGCCAAACCAACAAGTCCTTCAAACGATTTATCCAAGTGGCCGAGAGTCAAGCGGCGGATCTGCGGTGTCAGCCCTTGATTATACTTGCGGATCTTCTTCTCTTCAGTATCAACCAGGTGTGGAGCAAACCGAGACAGTCTTTCGAACTGTGTGGTGTACTCTTGCACCGACTTGGTTCCTTGCGTCAGGTCCATGAATTCCTTCTCTCTTCTGTGCCTCTCCGTAGCCGGGAAATACTTCTCCAAAAATCTCCCCTTGAACGCAGTCCACGTCATTCCCGTTGCAGCTCCATTCCCGATAGTAGCTATGACCGAATCCCACCAATCTGCGGCAGCATCGGTCAGCTGAAATGTAGCCAATCTTCTCTTGTCTATCTCGTTGCATTGGACAGCTTCGAACATCCGGTCCATCTGTCTCAACCACTGTTCCGCTTTCCAGGGTTCCGCGGTACCCGCAAACTGTTCGGGTCTTAGAGCACGGAATCTTTCTAGCAACTTGTCTCCCGTTTGACGGTCTCTTCGGTTGTCGTTCGTATTACTGATTCTTTCTAGCCGTCTGATAAATGCTTCAAACATCCCCGTAGGATCAACAGCTTCGGGTGCTCCCTCGATCAGGTTCCTGTTCCTCCTGACTCCTCCAGCCATTCTATGCATGATAGTGGTAGTAGAATGAGAAACATGCATGCACAGTGCTATGAAGCAATTTAAATGACAACAACATTCAAAAGAGTATATCTTATATATATAACTTCTGTCAAGTTGATACAAAAAACATGTATGGTCAGATTAATGCCTACCCTATCTGTATGGGTTAGGACGCATGCGAGAGTTAATGTTACAAAAATGGAGTCATTGCCCTACACTCTAATGCATGTAATTACAGCTTGCAAAAAGAGATATAGCTAATAGTCAAAACAGTCCATATGTACAAGGCGATATCTAAATAATCAGTCATTGCCGTAGGTAGCCATCAACAGGTCAAGCGAGTCGGCCTGATGCAGTCGCTGAACATGGGAGGGGCCTGCCCCAAAGTTACAGCTGTGAGAGGTCATCAGTGAAGCAGGTCCAGGGACATCTGCCTCAGGCAAGGCTGGCTCAAGTGCAAGCGCCTCCTCAAGGTCGACCGCAAAGTCGTCCCATCCTAAGCCATCCTCCTCGGAAATAGAAGCGAGCACAATATCAACGTCACCGTCATCCTCAACAGCAGGGACGATCGGTGGAGGTACCTCCAGCTGTGCAAGGTGGGCCTGCACAACCTGAACCTCAAGGGGAAGATAGAAGGTATCGCTATTAACCAAGCGGACCATCTCAACGAGTACTAAGCGCTGGATCTCTATGAAGTAAAGAATCTCGAGGCGAGCACGAGATAGGTCGACCAGTCCTAAAATATGAATCTGATGCCAGAGGTCTAGCTCGACGGTAGCAGCTGCACGCTGCCCAACAGCAGTGAAATAAAGGGACGCCGAGGCCGGTACTATAGCTCCTACAGTAACCCAATGCCCTCCAAAAGGATCATGTACAAACAGGGGCTGAGCTGGATCCATACCTGAAAAGGTACTACTTAAAGTCAGAACAGAATAATCTTAGGCGTTTGGGTTCTGAGTCTATCCCCCCTGTCGTATCATCGGGTGTGTAACACTTAATGGAATGTGGGATCGGGTCTATACTGGTAAACCCTAACCTGGCTACACTATCTTGTGATAAATAATAACCTGGCTCTGATACCACTAAATCCTGTCACGCCCCGACGTAGCATAAATAAGGAAAGCGTTTAATTTCCATTATGGACCCGTAGGTCGCGACAGTTTGAAGGATCGATTCCGTCCCAAACGTCAAACAACAAAACATAATAATCAGAGTAAAGCAATCAAGACTTACAAAAATTTTCTATCTTATTACATCTTATAAACCGGGGTCAACTAAGGCACAGACCGCCTTGAAAGTAAAATAATAACTTAGAGTCTGTTACAGTCATCCTTAAAACAAAACAGTTCATAACTTAAAACAGATAAACTTAAAACATATAATAAACAGTTTCTCATCCCAACAGCAGCCATTCTTAATTAGCATAGTCGTATGATTCCTCCTGATTGTAACCTGAAAAGCCTGAACACGAATGTCCAGGACGCATCAACGTCGTCAGCTTCAAGAAGCTGGTGAGTATTAAAAACATGACTTTGAATGTAAAACATACCAACTTACCTTTTTCCAATTCAAGATTAAATCCACAAGTCTATAATTATGATTAAAGAGCTCGTTTAGAAAAACATCCACAACATTATTTAAAGAGGGTAAATTTACACAGATGGGACCGTGTATGAGAACAATGCACCACACTCATCTTGCCGACTCTTTTCTCTCGACAGCCACAACAACCCACTATCCTACTCCTGGTATCTTTGAAACACTCAGATAGCCACACTTTAGCAACGGGGCGCCAGGGAGTGTCCAGTTTGCCTCACACTTTGGTCCGGGGTACCAGGGAGTGTCCAATGCCTCACACTTTGAATACCCTAACCGCCATGCAAATACCGGGGCAACCCCTCACACAGTATCCAGACTCGAGTTATCAGGGAGTGTCCGTAGGCCACACTTTAGCACTACCACGGGTGCCAAGTAGTGTCCGAGTTCGGCTTCACACACTTTAACGCTTCCATGGGCGTCAGGGAGTGTCCTTATTTGCCACCGTCGCATTTCAAAGATACCCTCTTCCACAATCGCAACCACAACCACAACCACAACTACAACCACAACCACGACCACAACCACAAAACTCATACTCTTTCCACACTACCATTACTCTTTTCCACACAGACTGACACCCCTATGCATGTACCACTGACCCACATGAATGGTATGCACTTAAACAAAAAAAATGCTGAATTAAGAAACAACACGCGTACGGGGATTAATGAGTCATACTACAATGTTTTAATCATTGAAACATAACCAAATAGAGTTCTAATTAACCAAGTTTCCCAAACGGAACCTCAACAGTATATAAATTTCATCCAAACAGTCCCTTAACAGAAAAACAGACAAAAACAGAAACTGCAATACCTCGCGCGCGCGGGCCGCTCGCGCGAAGGGTCGCTCGCGCGGGCCGCTCGCGCGATAAGCCCATTTTTCCTTTATTAATAAACTTTTCTGTCTGCCTGAGGAAAGCAAGGTCGCGCGCGCGGATCGCTCGCGCGAAGGGGTTCTCGCGCGACCAGCCAAAATTTCAATTATATATATATAAACTCTTACGTCTGCCTGGGGAAGCCTACCTCGCGCGCGCGGGCCGCTCGCGCGAAGGGTCGCTCGCGCGGGCCGCTCGCGCGATTCTCGCGCGCGCGATCGTGGCGCGAGATGAAGCTGAGGCTTCGTCTTCTTCGCAGAAACTGCCCTGTTTCAGTTTAAGGGGTCCAAAATGACCCATTTTGGAATTCTAAAGTATATAGGACATATAATATATGATTCTCTTCAGTTTTTCACAAGGATTAAGAATCTAAAGTCAATTTAACACCATTTGATTCATAGCTCTCTAATTTTAGGAAAAACTAAAACATGTCAAAACTTAATTTCTAATATACTTTCTTCTATGAACGAATTGGGTTCTAAAACTTCAAACATGGCATGTATGATGTATAATCTTCCATATTCATCTCTAAAAACGAAATATGATTGAGTTTGGAAAATGGTGATTTTTGAAGCTCAAGCTTCCATGGACGAATTTAGCAATGGTGCTTCATTTATACATACACATGCTCAGTAAATAAGTATAGAATTACATTGGGAGTGAGTTAATAATACTCACTGTGATAAGGAGGTGTGTGATTGTTGAGAAAGATAAGCACAAAAATAAAATACTCCAAGCTTGGCTATGGTGATTGAAGCTTCCTCTCTCTATATAATTTCTGTAGAACTCTCTGTGTTTTCCTCTCAACTCTCTCAAGTTCTCTCTGTGTTTTTCAGTAAGAAACTCAATGTATGTGTGTGAGAGTGTGTAGTGTACATATAAATAGAGAAAATCAATTGAAGGACTTGGGCTCCAAGCATCTTAACAAATACTCTACAAATTGAGTTAAGTTCCTAATTAACTAATTACTAATATACACAGATATAGATACGTATATAGATGTATAGAATTGCTGTGAATTAGAGTAGGGGTCAAATAGGTTCATAGGGGTCAATGTGAAGGTGTTTGGCAAACCCAGCTTTTGGCACAACAATTACACATATAAGTTAAACATTCCCAAACATTGCCTTAGCCAATGATCACTTGCCATAAATGGCCATAAAGTAAATGTCCAAATCGGTCACTTCCAAAATCTGTGGAAGTTTAGCACAGCGCGGACAGTTTTGGACACAAACTGGTATTTTCGGGGCGCGGTGGTTACCACAAAAATACAGGAAATTCATTTTAACTTAAGAAATGGTTTTCTGGTTTCATAAAAATACAGCTTGAAATAAAATAGAACATTTCCACCGTTTTTGAAATACAGATTTGAAATTCAATACAGGTGTTGCTAATTTTTATAAAAATTACAATTTGACCCCAAAAGAATTTTCATATGGAATAACACAAGGGATAATATTTAGGACATGAGAAATGTAATTAAATGAAGCAGTCAATACTAAATGAAATTTAATATGATAATGAAATTACAAATTAAATATGAAAATGCAGGTTATTACAAAAAGGCTATCAAAATATGTAACTTTGGGCAAACTAGAACTCCTGTGATTTGGTCCAGTTGCGTTTCCTTGTATTGTTCAAAGTTGTACTTAGCCCTTTGCGACTGTACACAATAAATTTAAAATCTATGGTGATTAATATATATTTTCAATTTGCTTTTCTTATCTCTTTCCTAATAAAACTGAGTTCACATTCTTATTTCTCAAAAAGCTACAAATATTTGGCATCGGCTTACGTGCTGGTACATGTTTGTAACATGGTGTGACAAAAATTGAAAACTTTGGAAAAATAATGGTTTCAAATGTTAGAATTGAGCATTAGACATCTACAATGGATATGCTAAACTTAGTTTAAACTTAAGATAAGTTGTGGTATAAGATAGATGATGCACGTAGTGGTGTAACTAAAAAATGGTTAAGTTAAATTCGTTCTTTGATTTAAACGGTAAAATGATGATCGGTTGGAATCCAACGGTCATGTGTTAATCGTATGAAAAGTGAAACGGTCATCTAAGATGACCGTTTCTCATTGAGCCATAGCACTAGTTTTGATTATGGCATGTTTTGGCATGTTGATTTTAAATTGTAATCATTGTTTCAACGTTCACTGCACCGTTTTCTTCACTCAACAATTATCATGATTCTTTCGTTTCTCTATACATAAGAAAATTTAATAGTACCCAGGGACGGACATATAGGGGGGGTCAGTGGATTCAAGCCCTTCCTTGATTTTTGAAAAATATTATATGTAAACCCTAAAAAAAAAGTATATTTTTACACTTAAGCCCCCATTCTAAATTAAAAAAACTATCTATTTTACACTTAAAACCCCATCCCAAATATGAAACATTCAACTATTTGGCTTCAATTGGTAGAAACAATGTGTCATTTTAGTGTACATTTGGTGTCAATCAATATTAAGTTTTCTAGTTCTTTCATCAGTCCAAAAATATATATAAATAGACCCAAAAAAATTACTTTGAGGGCGCTACCCCCGAACTCCTATAAACTTGCTACCTCTTTACCCTTCCCCCCCCCCCCCCCCAAACTCCAATTTCCTATATCCGTTCCTGACGGTACTGTTATGTTTAACTGTTGTACCAACTTTAATTTTATGGTATAAGTTATAGGGATTATTAAAAATCAGTCAAGTTTATTTAAAATTTTAAAGGTCAATCAGCTACTTTTTCAAAATGAAAAAGAAATCAAGTTAAAACTAAAAATTTAAAAACACATCAACTTTTTGATTTTTTTAAAATAAAAATATTACATTTACCTCCCCCATCTTCTTTCTCACCACCATCACCATCAGCTGCCACCACCATGGCTGGCCACCATACCTCGACCACCACCACACCACGACCACCACCACCAGTAGCCACCACCACAACCTCTCTCTCTATATATATATGAGTATATATATCATATATGGCCACCACCACGAGTCTCCTCTCTCATCCACCTCTGCCACTGCAAAAAAAAAAAAAAGTTGTTACAGGTTGGAGCAACTATCCAAACGGTAGGAGCAATTCACCAAACTTATTGGGTGCAATCTACCAAACGTAAGGAGCAACTCACCAAACAAAAAGAGAAATATTGCTCCTTACATTTGGTGAGTTGCTCCCAATACGTTTTGTGAGTTGCTCCTTCTGTTTGGATAATTGCTCTAAAAATCTACACCTTACTCCACCACCACCCCACCACCCCCGAACCTCTCTATCTGTTCTCTCTCTCTCTCTTCTCATAGCCACGACTATCACGGGCCACCTGGCTCATCCACCATCGCCGCTACCAAAAAAAAAAAAAAAAAGATGTAGTTTTTTGGAATTGTCCAAACAAAAGAAGCAACTCACCAAACGTATCGGGAGCAACTCACCAAACGTAAGGAGCAACGTTTTTCTTTCCGTTTGGTGAGTTGCTCCCGTTAAGTTTGGTTAGTTGCTCCTGCTGTTTCGACAGTTGCTCCAGCCTGCAACATTTTTTTTTGTTTTTTGGCAAGGCAGTTGTGATTGTGAGAAGAGAGAAAAGATAGAGAGAGATTAGGGTGGTGGTGGCCTTATATTATATATATATATATATATATACTCATATATATATATATAGAGAGAGAGAGAGAGAGAGGTTGTGGTGGTGGTCGTGGTGTGGTGGTGATCGAGGTGTGGTGGCCAGTCATGGTGGTGGCAGGTGATGGAGATGGTGGTGAGGAAGAAGATAGGGGAGGTAAATATAATTTTTTTATTTAAAAAATATCAAAAAGTTGATGTGTTTTTAAATTTTTAGTTTTAACTTGATTTCTTTTTCATTTTAAAAAAGTAACTGACTGTCCTTTAAAATGCCAAACAAAAGTTGACTGATTTTTAATAATCCTAAAATTATACCATTGTGACACGGAAAACTTAAGTTTAAGGTAAGTTGTGGTATCATTCACACTATTGTGGATGGTTTTAGGCTCTTTTTTACAAACTTGTGGTTACCAAATATTTGTAAATTCTTTTTTTTTTTTTTTAGGGTAAAATATTTGTAAATTCTAAATATGTATTATACATCCAAACCATTATGCACCTATTCGGTAGAGTAAGTTTATGTAATTACTAATTCGCTACAATTGCATTAATACTTAACACGTACAAAAAAGATCGATGAGAAGAAGTGTCATTGATCTGCTTGTATCCAAAAGCTATTTTTTTGTGATTGTAATCCGTTTTGGTACATTAGAGTAAAAAAGATAAAAGATGATTGAATATAGATGGAGATTGTAATACTATAGAGTGGGATTAATTTACTATAGAAAGTGAGGAGCATAGGTACTGTCAACTCTCAATTCATATTTTCATGCGTATAATAATATCTCCAATTTAAAAGGCAAAACCAAGTAAAATTTAAAAATAAGTTTCTAATAAAGAAAATATGTTAATACAATTGATAACCACGCATTCTGAAGTTGTGTTTCTAAACGTAGTCCAATTACAACTGTTGGCATTTGTCTTGCAATTAAAATTTAAGGCTTCAAACGTGATTTTGATTCGGGTTCTTCTACTATACGCGCATGGTAGTTTGACTGCATCATGCGCACAAGAGAGATAAACTTGGAAGTATCTATGATGGTTTTGGTAGTTATAGTTTTTTTTCTCATCATGTTACAATATTTTCTTATCGCGGTTACAAATTATTATTATTTTTGCTCAAGTTACAATTATTTCTTACTCCCTCCGTCCCTTTTTTTGAGTCCTATATTCTATTTTGGGATGTTCCAAAATTAGTGTCCACTTTCCTAAATTGGTATACAATTTTTACTTACTTTCCAAAACTACCCTTCCATGAAATCTACACCAAGACAAAACTAAAAAAGTTATTGCAATGATTAGGGGCAATTGTGGAAAGTAGGTATAGATTCTTTTTGTCCCCTTAATAAGTTGAATTCCCATAGGTGAACTCAAAAAAAAAAAAAAATAAAGAACGGATGGAGCTGTATAATGTTACAAAATAATTTTCTCATGGTGGTTAATTATAATCTTTCTCATACTTGTTACAAAACCGTTATTTTTGTCATAAGTGACAATCTTTCCTTTATCAATTTACAATTTTTCTCATCAATTACAATCTTCCTTATCAAGTTACCCTTCCCCTCGACAATTTCTATAATATTTCTCTTTCTCTCTCTTGTCAGCACAGCGCGAAACATACCCGTGTGTGTGTATATATGGTACTACAATTTTCCACAGTGGTCCGCCATGGTTTCAACTTGGAAGTAGAAATGCATTTATGGTATTAGCTGGAAGGACATGAGGTGATATAAAGACAAATACTACTCCGTATTATAGATAGCTCTTATTTAGGCATGCAAATCTTGATATCCTCTGCCAAAAAGGAATTGGTCGAGATATGCTATTGTACGGAAACACAACAAGAGAGTAAATGTATTCAGTTCTTTTGTTGTACACCTTTAATTTGTTTCAGACTTCAGTCTTTCGAGAGGCCCTAATTAATAAGTATATAATTAATAGATAGTTCCATTCTGATTTATTAATTTTACACCCTCCATTCAATTCCAGGTAGTATATATACAAAGTATAGTACGAGCTCTTTTCTCAAATCAGGAACTGGTGACCCTTTTACTGGAAGCCCGGTAAAGAACCGTTATTGAGTAATAGTGTTATCTTTCTCATACTTTGTATTAAAATAAAGGGTTACTTAATACATAGATCAATATAACCCCTCATATTAGAAATTGGTCCCAATTATATACCCACTTAAAAATTGGTCCCTGTCATGTTGATTAGACAAAACTATCCCCAGAGTATAAATTCGCAGGCTTACAGTGCTACTCCCCTATTCTAACAAAATTTCAAAACTAATCATAACTGTATTTGAGCAGCGTCAAATCAGCACGACATTCAAGGAATTAAAACGCAGCCAAATTTATCACCGAGATCGTCGACAATATGATTCGTTTTTCGTATTTCTTTATTTAGACTTATATTTTGAAAACAGAAATTTTTAATTTTTTTTTTTTTGTGTAAACGATGATGTTGTTCAAAAACAATGATGAAGATCTTCAGTAAGGATGTTGATGTTCTTCAAACATGACAGTTTTCTTCAACATTCTATCACAATTTTTTTAACTAATCATTATGTTCTTCAAAAACCTAAAAAATTTTGTAACGATTTGCGATTGTTCAAAGTTTTGGAGGTAACAAATCTTCTACACCCTAAGATGTTTTTTCTAATTTTTTTGTACTATTTCAAATGATGAACTTTTATTGATTCAGACTATAGTTTCCAAATCAATGACATTTCTTTTGGATTCAACGATGATGTTCCTCGAAAACACATAATTTTCTGAACAACGATGATATTCTTCAAAATGACCAAGGCTTAAATCCCTTCTTTAAGAAATTGATAAATTGGTGAGAAATTTACCACCAATATTAAACTAGTGAGAAATTTACCACCAAATTAATGAGAAATTTACCACCCCTCAATTGTAAAGCATCATTTATAAACATACATAATTCCTCACTCCTATAATTTCTGGAAGTGCCAACAAATTGTCACAACTTACATAATTTTTCGAGTGTTAAATTCAACACCAATGCATACTACTAACAGTACTTCCTTGAAACATAAAAATCTTAACAACGAACAAAAATTAGTTATTAAAAATTTCTTACCACATGTAAACATCGTTATTTCTCATATATATTGCATTGTGTAGAATATGATAACAAAATACTATAGTCGATTAGTTCGATTCAGCATACGATCAGATTTGTATTTATTTGCTATTATCATACCATTAATAAGAGTTAAAGATGCCATTCATGTAAAGAATTGTTCCCTTCTGAAAAATATATTACATCATTCATTGGTTTTGAATTACATAACACATTGACTTAACTGCAGCTCGTTCAAGCAAGAGGAAAGGAAACCAACATCACCAGCCAAAAAGGCTTCCAAAGGGCAAAAAGTTTCGATGCAGTCTGAAAGAGTTTGGAGAAACATTTGAAGAATTGAGACTACGGCCTGAGCACATTAAAGTTCTGCAGGTGACTCCATTTTGGCACCTATTTGAAGCTTTCATAACTAGAAGGGTGCAGTATCGGTGAAAGTACAACTATGCCACAATGCTGCTTGTGGATGATTACAATTCAATGAACCAATCATTCATGATAGGTGATAATGAGTTGAAGATCACCACAAGTGATGCATCGCTGATATTTGGAATAATCAACGGAGAAAAAAAATGGATCTCACATACTCCCATAGAGTCTACTCAGACTTCGTAACAAGAAGATTTCCTGATGAAAAGGAATTAACAGTGGCCAAGGTCAAGGCAGCACTGACTGCAGCAATGTCTGGTCAATCAAGAGACGACATAAGAGACGTTGTTCATTTGCTGTGTGTACTCCTCTGTAGCACATTCTTGATTGCAACTGGCGGCAACAGAGTAAAATGGGGTTTCATCAGATATATACAAGACATTGAAGGGATGCGTCAATATGACTGGTGTTTTTCAATGCTAAAAGAGGTACTCAACTCTATAAGCAAGTCAAACAATGACGTGTCAAGAGTAACTGGCTGCACCACTCTGTTACAAGTAAGTATCCTCACCATCTACTTATGTATTCTGATTATGTAATAACTGGTAGTACTACTCAAGAACTCATCAAATACAAATTATACAGATTTGGCTTTGTGAACACTTGAATATCTGGGACATCATTGAAAAGAGTGAATATGACAAACGTCCAATACTTGACTTCAGCAACCTACCGCGATTTGTTAAATGGGATTTGGTACAACTGACTCGGAAACTTAGAAATAGAAGACTATCGACTCTAGAAGATCATGAGGTATGCATCATTTAAATAAGTCTCACCAATACAAATTTATCACCAATACAAAAAGGTGTCAAACTTATCACACTGACATAATGATTGTACTATTACATACTTGAGACTAATTGATTTACACTTACCTGATCTTTGCTTGAAAAGTGCAAAGACTGACTAAAAATGTATCAAATCAATGTCAAAAAAAAATTTCCGTATACAGATAAACATAATGTTTGCCTTGGTCTCAAAACAGGTGAATACTATGGAGCTGGTCGAAACATTGCCCGAGGTTGTAATGTATCAACCTTACATAGAGAGGGTGTTTGATCCCAAGAAATCAGTTCCACAATTCAGTTTATACCCAAATTATGAAGATAAGGATGTTGAATTCGTTGATATCAAGATTCAAACTGATGAAGCCAACCACAGTACGAGTGTCATTGTTGAGAACAGCAAGCAAACTAACTCAGATGTCCATGCACAGGGCAATATTGATTCATATTTTGTACAAGATTCCCCATATGTTGATACACATACTAGGGAGCATGAAAATCAAGATGTATTCCCAACAAATTTACAACATGTATCAAGCGATCAAAAACATCCTGAGATGCAATCAAATCCAAATGTTGATCAACAGCCATCGACTCAGGAAATACTTGATGACATGTGGAAGCCTCACTTGTTTTGCTCACCAATTGATAACAAATCAAGAACATGGGAAGATGTTACTGGTGTGTCTGATAGAATTGCAAAGTGCCTGGATTTCAGTAAGAAAAATGTCCACACACCAAGGGATCAAGACTCAAAGATACAAGACTCAGCAACAGATACACCTTCAAGTGATGGAACAGGGAGATCATTTTTCAAAGAACGGTCAGCAGATGTGAGCAACCCTGAGAAGAGAATTAAACGTCTTGTACGTGACAATGCCTTCTATGAAATCGTCACAAGCAGCTTGGAGAAAGAGGTGAAAAAACTCCGGATTGATCTGGATGAAAAGAAGACAGAATACGCTGACCTATTTGACTATTTGCAAGAAGAATCATGCAAGGCCAATGCAGATCCTACAGTATATGCTGCACGCACAACAAAACAAATCAAGTCACTCTCGGATCAAATACAAATGATGGAAAAGCAGGAGAACACATATGTCAATGAACTGGAAACAGTGATCAAGCAAAAAGACCACGAGATAGAAAGCTTGCGAAATGAATTAATCCATGAAAGATCCATAACAGATGATCTGCGCCAAACAATTGGCCAAATGAAGCAGGAGGTAATATTGTCAAACTAGGGCATTTACTCAACATTCAGTGTAAAATTTGTCACACGTACACACAACCTCTGCATAGCATAAATATGGAGGTAATGTTGTCAAACTAGGACATTTACTCAACATTCAGTGTAAAATTTGTCACACGTACACACAACCTCTGCATAGCATAAATATTACATGTTAGATTGCATTTAACACACTATGTTTGTTGAGGCTGAAAAATTGCAGAAGACACCTCACCAAGTTCCTCAAAGTGGTAGCCACATTAAACCACGAAATGAAAGAAAAATTGTCACTCCACGATATTCTCTACAACTCACACGATCGTTGGTGAGAAATATGAGGCAAAGAAAGAGGAACGCAGCCCATATATCTGGATTTTTGTACCCCAACTGGCGAAAGATAAAGAGGCAAAAAGTTGAAACAAATGTGGTTAAAAAAAAGGACAAGGTTCAGAAAAAGATGATATCCAAGGATGAGAAACAATTAGAGGACCCCATTGATGTAGACACAATAAACTTTGACAAATTCAATGACGGGTCATTGTTGAGGAATATATTGCTGAAATCTGAAGTTTATAAGGTACTACCACATGAAGACGAGAAATTACAACTTGAGATAATCGATATTGGTGATACACTGTAAGTCCAATTATTCACAAACTGACCTACAGCAAATACAACATATCCTTTTTTCTGATCGCCACTTCCCAAACAACTATACAAACAGGACTACAATTTACACCACAGGTGATGGGATAGATTCAGTAACTCTTGCAAATATATTTGACCTGCTAACAATGAAGGAACTGCCCAGCAATGTAAGATAAATTTTTCTGAGATTTCCTATACTGTGATAAATTCCGTACTAATTCACAACAAATTGTAGATCACATTGACAAATTCATCACTAAAATTATAGTAAACCAGAATTAAATTTGTGCAGGTGATAAACTGCTTCGCAGAGTACTTGATGGCTCAACAATTACTTGCCAATCAGAATGCCCCCCCACCTGAACAAAATAACCAATATCATATTGTCCATATTTTGTGCTTGGTAATTATAAATAGTTGACGCAACTTTGAATTGAAACTATTATACACTATCACTAACTCATTTACCAAAAAAACAGAAATGGCTTGATGATGGTGACGAGGAATCACTGAACAACTTTGTATAACCATACATCACAAACTACCAAGGTAATTACAGATACATGATCTTTCCACTTCTCTCTCAAGGATTGAACAAAAGGGGTAACCATTGGACCCTTGCGATCTTCGACACCCAACTATTAAGCTGGGACTGTTACAACTCCCTAAGGCCACGCACTGCAAATACTAGGGATCGCTACCTCAAGGGACTACTTGATATGGTAAGATACAACAAACTACAATAAATGTAACTTCTACTGATTTTATTCCTATCAATCAATAACTTCTACAATTTCCAGAGGAGTTACGTGGCAGCGCATTACAATGCAGGTGCTGTTGGTGCAAACATAGATGCTGCAGGTCAGGTCATTGGGATGCCAATCAGGAACATCAAGAACTCACCCCAGCAAACGGCGGGGACAGTGGAATGCGGCATTATCTTATGCGACTTGATGGCAAACCTCTTCTTTCACAACCCAATGAAGAGCAAATGTGACACTATATCAACAAGAGCTGGCCTCATCCATGTTTTACTAAATACACCTGGCCGTTCATGGACAAGAGTAGAGTATGAAGCATTCCAGCAAGCTAGAGAGATCCAGTTCCAAACAAATGAATGAACAATCTACTATTCTATAAGATAATATATATAGTTTTAATAATCTTTTATCACTGATAACATGCTTTTTGTGGCTCCATATTAATGCCTATAGAAATATGATACTTGAACAGTTTCATTTTTGGGACGACTGAATGGTTATGCAACTAATTACATATGGATGATTTTTGCTTAAATAATCTTATTCAGTATACCAAGTCACTGGAAACATTACACTTTATTGCAACATTTGGTACTGCTTGTTGGATATATTTCAATCTTATTGTGCATCTCAAAAAATTTCAGTCTAATCCAAGTAAATCATGGGAGTAACTAATCAACAAATTCATATCAAAACATCATACACAAGTAGTTCAATTCGCACACATGATATGTATACAAGTCATTCACATATACGGTACAATTACATCAGCATATTAACAAAACACAAAAACAATATGATATTGGTCACACTTCCCAACACTGAGAAATCAGTGACAAATTTATCACAACATTCCCTTTACATTCATAGAAAGCATAAAAAATAACAATTTCAAACAAAACATTAACTAATTCATTAATTGCAACATGATGTAAAAAGACAACAACAACAACAAAAAAAAAAATTGTTCAATGTTCAATCTAATCAATCATTTATCATTATATTTCAATTACAAATAACTTCTCTGCAGGACTTCCTATTATGTCGAGCCTTTTTCCCACACCTGTTGCACCTAATTACAGCTAAAAACTCGCCCCTTGATGGAATCCTCTTCTTCTTAGGCCTACCTGGCTGCTTCTTGGTTACCGGAGGAAGAATTTCAATACTACTTGGATCAAAGTTCGGCATACCAAATGTCACAATTGGATGAATTACATCAGCAACTGCTAGTTCATAATATCTAGTCATAATGTATGGCTCAATGTAGTCAATAATATCATAACTAGTAATCTCACTACTGCTATTCAAAACAATAGCCGCATGGGAGCAAGGGAATCCATGTTGTTGCCACTTACCACACGAACAAATCCTTTGCCCAACATTCACTAACATGGAAGGCTCACAATGCACTTCATACAAATATTCACTTGCGGCACTAATCCTCCATGTTCTACTTTCATCTAATGCCTTTTGCAAACGATCATGCATCTCCGGGCATAAAATACCATCCCAACTTTTGGTCTGAAACCTCATTTTTGCTCTATCCTTCATTGTTTTAATTCGTATACTATCAATCATGCTAGTTATAGGCATGTGTCATGCCTCATCTATCATTTTATTCCACGACTCAGCTAGACTAGACGACATCTCACCATACCTTTGCCCCCGGAAAAAAGCATTACACCAATTTTGAACAGGGATATCACTTAAGAACTCACTAACCCTTTGCCCACCTTCCCTAACAAGCTCTACCATGTTCTGAGTGTAAGACTCAACGTCTGGAGCATATGCACACTCTGTCATCTTGTACACAAGTCGACTACGCAACTTAGCATTAATACCTCTAAGTTTGTCCATCAAATTGTACTTAATGTGGAATAAACAAAACCCATGGTAATCATTTGGAAAAACCTCCTTAATACCTTCAATAATACCAAGTTACCAACATGCCTGTCAGATTTGAAAGTAACCCTTCGAGAACCATCCACTATCGTCCGCAATTCCTTTAAGAACCAACTCCAATTTTCCTTATCCTCCGATCCCACAACAGCAAATGCAAGATTGTAAATCTCTGCAGGAAAAGAAAAAAGTACAAATCAAATATTGACTAGATTACTAACTTGATTTCAATTCTAATTTAATTTGACATGCAAATACATGCAAAAATTCCCACAACACTACTTTTCTTCTACGTATATGAGTAACAATTCAAGGAAGATAGAACAAAACAAATATTTACTCACTGGGTAAAGTGATAAATTCATCACCAATTATGGAAACAGATACAACTTTTTCACAAAGATACAACTTAAAATTCACATTAATACTTTTATGTCGAAAAATTTTTCTCACTGGGTAAAGTGAAAAATTTGTCAAGGGTGATGGAAACAGTGACAAATTTATCACAAAAATAGTTGATAAAAACATTATACTTATAACAAGAAAGGTTACATATACAGAGCATAATGTGTAAAGTGAAAAATTTGTCAAGGATTATGGAAACAGTGACAAATTTATAACAACGATAGTTGATAAAGGTTTCTACTTATAACAATAAAGGTTACATATACAGAGCATAATGTAAAACTAACCAACCTTGATTCGCTGTTTTGCACGTAGCACCAAGGACTACCCCCCTGTGCCGACCCTTCAAAAATGTCCCATCAAGAAAAATCAAAGGCCTCATATACTTAAAACCTTTTATACATGCAACAAACGACACAAAACACCTCCTAAATCTTCTTGTTGACACATCCACATCCAATACAAGATGGCTTCCAGGGTTTACTCTTTCTGTCTCTTTAAAGTACCACCTAAGTTTATCAAACGACAATGAATGATCACCATATATGCTTTTCCTTGCATTTTCAACACCAAACCAAGCATGGTGATACTTTATATCAAAGCCATACCTATCTTTGATTTCGCCTATGACTTTAAAAGGTGGGAACAAAGGTTCACGTCGGATTGTCTCTTCAATCAAGTCACCTACCAACTTGGAAGTAACTCGAGGGTGTTTGGATTTTCGAACAACTGACCCACATGTATGCAACTTCTCAAATTTCCTAATATAGAAGAAACCATTAACCGACTCCTTCGACGCATGAATGCGCCATTTACAGCCCTTTTCCTCTCTATATTTACAAACATCAGTGACCCGTAACTTATCATTCTTCACATACTTGAATTGAAAACCAATCTCAATAGAATACTTACAAAGAACTTGTCGAAATTCCACAGGACCACCTTCAAACTTCTGACCCACATCTTGAATGCCAACACTCCACTCAGACCCCATCAGTAGCCGCTTCCGGTGTGAAAAAAAATTAGGCTCATTATTAGCATCATCAAATACAGTCACACCATCTGTACCATACAGGTTTAGTACCTCATCATCATCGGACAAATCATTGTCAGTCTCCATAATTGTAACTTGAACTTCCACACGATTTAATTTCATTTGTTTGCATAACATAATCATATACTCCAAATCACGATCACCAACTACCATACACTTACTATAACCACTAACTCAGTATGTCAATGTCAGCTCATCTTCATTCAGTCCAGGCCATCTTCCAATTACAGACGTAATTATGTCGCAGAATCTAGATTCATCATCGACACTAACTACAAAAATTTTACAGAATCTAGATTCATCATCGACACTAACTACAAAAATTTTACCACCAAAGGAACAAATCAAATGAATCTGACTCTCCATGACATACCACGATAACCAGCAATCTGCATTTAAAAATAAAAAATAGCTGTTAATAATCGCTGTTGAGTATTGCTAATAATCACGTTTACATACTATAAACATTTAACAATTGCCAACCATTCACTATTCAAATATGTGAAAAATTTCTCGCAAACACGCAAAGACGAATACAAACCTCAAGTCAAACTCCAGCCAATCAGATTCAGCAACACCGATAACTGTAGATCCGATAAGGCCAAATATGAACTTACAGATCAGAAGATTTAAAAAAAGATATTGTATATCTACATATGAATCCGTTTGTTTACAGTTTTAATGCGCCTCAGTCAACAAGCAATATTTTAGGCACCCATTACTGCATGACTCCTACACTTCCGCAGTAATGGCTAATAAACATCCAAAAATAATACAAATTCAATACTTGCTAAATATACCAGGTAAAGGTTATATTTGTAATTAAAAAAATAAAATTTAGGAAAAAGGACTAATTCCTGATTACTACACAAATCAAGGTATTGATTTCATATGTACGTAATAAAGGGGTACTCAATATACAAACATTACATAATAAGGGATTGTTTAATATGTTTCTATAAAATAAATATTGACCTTAGATAAGAGTAATTACAGAAATCTTCATAGTTTTAATAAATTAAACTTACATCTCTTGATTAATATGAAATCTTAAAGTTTATGCAAATGCATGTACTCATCCACCACTGCAATAAAATGCATTTATTTAATACTCCTAACAATAAAAGTTACAACAATGATAGGGATACACTCCAAATGACACATTGTGCTTTAAATACATGTACCTTGTGCTGTTTGAATTTTTCACACTTTTCTGTGCATCACTTACACAGCACAGGGTACATGCATTTAAAGCGGGTGGGTCGTTTAGTGTGTCGTTTGGTGTGTATCCATATCATTTTTGTAAAAGTTAACACGTTATGAAATGACAAATTTGCTCTTAAATAAAGTATCCATTTTTAAAAGTTTTTACAATTAACAGTCAATTGATGGTTGGTTAATAAAAGGGAGATGAGTGTTACACAATAAATCTTAAAGGAGTAATTTCAAACTACACGAGAGATCACTGTAATTATGACATACCTCAAAGAATATATTTTTTGAAATGTATTTTCAACTCTCAGCCTCACACAAAAAAATAAAAAAAAAATTACCTGAATGGTTTTAGACAATGGTTACTCAATTCCTAGGATTTAAGAAACTTAATATTGATTGACATTTGACACCAAATGTACAATAAAATGACACAGTATTATTACAAATTGAGATCAAAAGGTTAATGTTTCACACTTGAGAGTGGGGTTTAAGTGTAAAATAGAGAGGTTTTTAATTTGGAAGAGGAGCTTAAGTGTAAAAATATACTTTTTTTATTAATATATATGATATTTTTCAAAAATCATAAATAACTTGAGTCCCCCTTGCTTCCATGTATGTCCTCCCTATAAGTTGGGATGTGAATGAGACTTGGGTGGTCTATTCACCTTCCTTAAAGTGACAAAGTTAGTCATCAGGGATGATTTTGTGTGCAAAAGGATCCTAGGTCGGGATGTGAAAGCGTCTGGTGTGGTCTATTCATCTTCCTTAATTAAGTGAAAAAGTTAGCCTTAACTGCCCGTTTGGTTCATGGATTTTTAGGGTGGATTTTGATTCCACTTAAAGATTACTAGTAATCTTTAAATATATCTTTGTTTGGTTCATGGAATATTTAATGAATTGTGGGTCATACTAGATTTAGAATCCACCCAAAGGTGGAAAATATGGTGGATTTACTGGAATTTTGATTTACTATTTTCATAATACCTAAACTAGCCTTTGCTAGACTATTAAACAAACAAATAATGTGATCAGAAGAAATTTATGATTATAATTATAATTATTTTCTAAAATAAAGAGATTGGTAGATGAGATTGTTTATGATGATTTCTTATGCTTGAAACATTATATTTGATGTTAGTTTAATGACTGAATTCAAATTTTGGTTGCCAAATGTTAATAATTGAAAAGTCTATATGATATTACAATAACTACATATTTGGCATATTGTGATTTGTACGTTTGACCTACACATGTTTTATGCTTAAAAATACAATACATCTTTTGTTATTGTTCAAATATATTTTAACTACATGTAATAGTTTAGACTCATGTTCATGTCTTAATTACTCTATTTATCTCATTTTTTATGTGTCATTGATTTTAAGATTTATAACATTATTTTTTTTAATCACCCTCCATTTTTAGAGGGTTGACAATTTGATTTTAACTTGTACATTCTTTTAGCTTTCAAGGGTAGCTTAGGTATTTAACAATATTTCTATTTCATTTTCCTTGATCCAACCAAACACTGGATTCTAAATCCAGCTAGAATTCTGTCACGACCCATCCCGCTACGCGCGTAAATAGGACACGTGGCATGCCATCAAGGCTTATCCAGTTCCATTAAAGTCAAGTAGAAGCGGAAAACATTATTAAAATCCATTAAAATCAGAGTTATAAAAAGTTTTGTCCATAGAACCAGTTCCAAAAGAATTCAGTTTTGAAAATAGAGGTCCAGTCGACTGATCGACGATCCGGTCGACTGGTGATCTCAAACAGAAAGATTTCAAAATATAACAGCCCATCCAGTCGACTGTGTCGGGGACCCAGTCGACTGGTGCCTAAAATTATTAGTCGACTAAAAATGTCCAGTCGACTGGTACCCTAATCCAGCAGAATGTCATGGCCTGGGGCTCCATCCAGTCGACTGTTTTCTCAACACAGTCGACTGAATCTCAGGCGAAACAAAGCAGTAACCAATTCAACACAGTGATCCAGTCGACTGGATTGAAACCAGTCGACTGGTTTCTGTCAGCAAAACCAAAATTGCAGTTTTTCCCAATCAAGGTTCTCCCAAATCCAAACCAACATATATCCACTCCATTCCATCATTCAAAAACATAAATACAAGAGCGTTTACTAGGGATTACAAGTACTAGATCTAAGTTCAGATTATACTACAACATGCTACGAATTCAAGGTTATTATTACAACTTGGGAGTAGAACAAAAGTATAGACAATTGATTTCCCGGCATTCCACGGCCTCACTCCTCATGCTTCTTCTTGTCTTTCTTTTTACCTGCAATGGAGTACATCTCCACTGCTCAGCTATATGCTGAGTGCACAAGTTCTGGCATATGCAATATAAGATAAAGCATGCTTTAATCTCATAAATCACATAAATAGTCGCTAGGGAGAAAAATACGCCTTCATCCAGTAGCGGCAAGTCCAAGCCTTAACCCGCGATGTCAATGGCTAGTCCAAGCCTACAACCATTACATCCTACAAGTGCCATGGCAAGTCCAAGCCTTCATGAAATCTCAAGATAAGGAATCCAAACCATGGAGATGGGCTTAGATTCAAAACCACTTTCTCCTACCATTTGATGGTCATTGGAGATGAAGACATGGCTAATACTTATGAGTCTCAAAAGAATATAGAAAGGATTCCATGAAATATCAAGTTAGGGGACCCAAGTCATAAGTATGGACTTGGATCCATTTAGTTGCTATAAAATGAAGTGATTGTAAACTTTGACTCCCATAAGAAGTATAAACTTACATAAGCTTCAAAACATAAAACTCAAGGGCTTTCAAGGGAGATATTGAGAATCTCCAAGAATCCCAAAAGAAAATATAAACAAGAGAAATAGAAGAATGATCAAAGAATTAGAAGCAAGGACTTCCAAGTTTACTTAACAAACTTTAAAGCTTAATCAAGAAGAAGAAGAGAAAGAACTAAATGACATGAAGATTAGAGGTTCAAAAGGAAGAAAAACAAAACTAAGATTAGAGGGTCACCTCCAAGACTATCCTCAAAGCTTTGAAGGTCTTCCAAGCTCTCTAAACTCTATCTTTTCACTTCAAAAATGTATTAGTGTAATGGTACCTCTTCTTGTATATTGTATATCTTGTCCTTCTTCAAGGAAGATCCTCCCTCTTTTATAGATAAAAAAATTACTAAGTATTTTCAGTGAATTCGGAGTAAAAGACAGGTGTAATCATCCCATTTGGTGGTACAATACGTACTTCCTGAAAATGGACAGATTGCTGCACAGGCCGGTAGTCAAAAATCTTTTGCGACAGTCAGTGAATACCGCCGCGGCACTCCGTGACTGCCGTCACGGCACTCCGTGACTGCCGCTCGGCCCTCAGTAAGTGCCGCGCCAAATTACTGTTTGCCACATTTTTGTCAACCTTACTTTATCATTTTTTTGTTTTTATCCGCATATATATACGTATTGTACCACAAAATATAGACTTTAAAAGCAAACAGCAGTCAGAAAATGTCGGCGGCACTTAGTGAGTACCGGACCGGCACTCACTGAATGCCGTTCGGCACTCACTGAGTGCCGCTGAATACTGCCGTGTGCCATTTTTTGTTGAACTTCCCTTTTTAGGTCTTTTCTTTCTTCCTTTTTCTCAAAGAAACTTATTTTCGAAGATCTTTTCCAAAAATGGTGTTTTATACCTGAGTTCTCCCAAATACCTGGTATTTTCTTCTTTTTGTGAAATTTTTATCGCGTTTGGGAGAATTTTTTGAAGAGCTTGGAATACTTCGAATCTTTCGGTCTTTGTCATCATCGGATATGGAGGTGACACTCTCCTAAATTCGATGTTTGGTCATAATTGGGGTGTCTACAGCGAGGGTGTCTTTGAAATGCGACGGTGGCAAAATTGGACACTCCCTGACGACCACAGTAGCGTCAAAGTGTGTGAAGCCGAACTTGGACATTTTCTGGCACCCATGGAAGTGCTAAAGTGTGGCCTACAGACACTCCCTGATACCCGAGTCTGGATACTGCGTGAGAGTTCCTCCAGTATTTGCATAGCGGATTAGGTAGTCAAAGTGTGAGGCATTGGACACTCCCTAGTACCCCGGACCAAAGTGTGAGGCAAATTGGACATTCCCTGGCACCCCTGTGCTAAAGTGTGGCTATCTTAGCATTTCAAAGATACCGGTGTGTGATAGTGGGTTGTTGGGTTTTGTCGAGAGAAAAGAGTCGATAAGATGAGATGGTGCATTGTTCCCATACACGGTCACATATATGTGAATTATATCTTTTAAATAATATTGTGGTTGCTTCCTAAAAATGAACTCCTTGCTTTAATACAAATTTGTGGAATTAAATGAGAATTGGAAAATGGTAAATGAGTATGTTTTACATTCAAAGTTATGTTTTAATACTCACCAGCTTCTTAAAGCTGATAACGTTGATGCGTCCTGGACATTCGTGTTCAGGCTTTTCAGGTTATGACTATGCCGGATCCTATGACTATGCAAACTGAGAACAACTATTTGATGAAGAGTTTACTGTTATATGTTTTAAGTATAAACTGTTTTGTAATAAGAATGACTGTAATAGATATTAAGTTATTATTTTTTTTTTAAGGCGGCTTGTGCCTTAGAGACCCTGTGCTGTAATATGTAATAAGTTAGAAAAATATTTGTAAGCTTTGATTGCTCTACTCTGATTATTATTTTGTTGTTCGACGTTTGGGACGGAATTGATCCTTCAAACTGTCGCGATCTACGGGTCCATAAAGGAAATTAAACGCTTTCCATATTTATGCTACGTTGGGGCATGACAACTCTTCAGTTCCAGCAGTTCCTATAGCAACTCCAAGTGATGTAGTTCCAGCAGCTTTTATAAAGCCTCCAAGTACTGTAGTTCCAACAGTTCCCATAACAACGCCAATTGATGCAGTTCCTTTAAGTTCAACAGCACATAATTCGGTTATGAATGGTCGGAAGTGGTCTGAAGATGATGATTATGTGGGTTTGAGTTCTGAGGATGAGGATTGGGATGGGACAAGTATTGCTACATCTGGTAGTGGTAGTTCATCTGCTATTGTCAACAGTAATGAGGGCAATGATAGTGGACTCTCTAACTATGAATCTGGGGAAGAGTGTGGAATTGAGTATAGTTTGGATAAGGGTGACCAGCAATCTAGATCTAGGACTAGAGCTCTTGATCAAATTAACTATGGGAAAGAATTCAATAAAACAAAAAGATCAAAGATAGTAATAGAGGGGGGTATGTTGTTTGGTGATGTTAACAAATTTAGGGATGTGTTGAGGGACTATGCAGTTCAAGAAGGATTCAAGATTTTACGATTGAAGAATGAAAAGAGGAGGATTAATTGTAAATGTGCAGCTGAAGGGTGTCCTTGGAGGATGCATGCATCTTCAATTGTTGATGGTATTACTTTCAAGATTAAGACCTACACTGGTGCCCACTCATGTGTTAGAATCAGCCATAACCCAGAAGCTAATTCAACTTGGCTTGCAAAGAAGTTAAGTAAGAAGTTAAAGGATAACCCAGACATGAAGCTAGATGCAATACAAACCATAGTTCACAAGAAATTTGGTGTAGAAGCCCACAAAGTGTAGCTATATAGAGCAAAGGTTAGAGTAACAGATGAAAATGAAAGGAATTATGGTGAGTCATACACTATGCTTCGAAAGTATGGCAATGAAGTCCTAAAGAGCAACCCAGGTAGCATCGTGAAAATACAATGTGATAGGTCCAGATTAATAGTTAACCCTGTGTTTAAAAGGATATTATTATGTTTTGATGCCATGAAAAATGGGTTTGTGAGTGGTTGTAGACCATTCATTGGTGTTGATGGCTATCACTTGAAAGGGCCATTTGGTGGTGTGCTTCTTGCAGCAATTGCATTGGATGGCAACAACGGTTTGTTTGCTATTGTGGTTGGGGTTGTAGAAATTGAAGGGAGAGACAGTTGGAGCGTTTTCCTTAACCATTTGCATACTGCCATTGGTGGGGACCAACCTAAGCCTTTGACTTTCATGTCGGACTAGTAGTAGGTATCTCTTAACATTATTATTGGTATATATACATTTTGTATTGTTGATTAATTATTGACCTTTTTGACTTGAACTTTCAGGGTTTATGCAATGCAATAACAAAATCTTTCCAAATGCAACGCATCGACGATGTTGCAGGCATATATTCAGTAATTTCAAGGGCAAATTTTCTGGTTTACTACTAAGGAAGTATTTCTGGAAAGCAGCAAAGGCATACAATGTTGTTTCTTTCAATGAGGTAATGGAAAGTTTGAAGATTTTGTCCAGTGATGCTCACGAATGGCTTCAGAGACATCCTATCCAAACTTGGACTAGACATGCTTTTGATGAGAGAGTGAAGAATTACCGTGTCACAAATAATTTAACGAAGTCATTCAATAGTTGGGTGGGTAATCTAAGGGGGAAACCTATTTTAAGTTTGTTGGAGGGGATTAGGATTAAAATGATGGAACAGATTCAACATTGGTTTGAGAAAGGGTGCACTTGGAACAGTGCGATAACGCCAACTATTAAGTTAAAAATGATGAAGAATATAGAAGATGCTAAGGGGTACAAGATTACGTTTGCTGGTGGAGAAGAATTTGAAGTTATTGACGACTTGGGATTCATACATACACTGGATCTTAGTACTCGAGGATGCATGTGTAGAGCCTGGCAGATATCAGGGCTGCCTTGTAAACATGCTACAGTAGCCATAACATACAAGAGATATAATATAGAGAATTATTGTGATGTATTTTTTCAAAAGAGACATACTTGAATGGGAATGATCCATCCAATGTTGATCATCGGATGTGGGGAGAGGCTACTGCTGGAACTGATCCTATAGAGTCAACTGTTCTGAGGAGATTACCTGGTAGGCCTAGAGTTACTAGAAGAAGAGAGCATGATGAAGCCGAAGCAAAAACTAGTATCTCGAAAAGATCTTTCTCAGTGAAATGTGCAATTTGTAATGAGTTGGGACACAATAAAAGAACATGCCAACGAGCTCCAGTTGGGATGGGAAAGGAACAAATGCCACAGAGGGGCTTTACAGCTCACAAAAACTAATTCAAGCAACTCCTACAGAACCAATTCAACCAACTCCCATAGAACCAATTCAACCAACTCCCACAGAATCTAAAACTACTTCTATTCCACCAGCTCCTATAACTAGAGGAGGAATGGCAAGAGGGAGAACAAGTGCATGAAGGTGAAGTTAGAGGAAGGGCAACTATTGGAAAGGGGTGGCTGCAACTGGCAGGGGCAGAAGCAGAGCTGCTGGTATTGGCAGGGGCAGGGGCTGGGGCTGGGGCTGGGGCTAGGGCAGGGGTAGGGCTGCTGGTATTGGTAGGGGCAGGGGCATGGCTGCAAGTGAAGATTGGGGCAGGGCATCAAGTGAAGGCAGGGGCAGGGCTGCAAGTGAGGGTTGGGGAAGTGCTACAATTGGAAGAGGAAGGGGAAAGGCCGCAACTGGAAGGGGCATGGCTGCTACTCAAGTTTCAGAGACATCCACCTATGCTCACCTCTAATGAAAACTACTCAAGTTATGGTATGATGCTAAATGTTTTTTGTGCTACAGGATAAAGCTGATACTGACATGTGATGGTTTTTTTTTTGGGGTTAGACTAGACTATCATGTCTTCTTTTGGAAGTTTTTTTTGGTTTTTTGGTGACATGGGGATGCACTTGGACAATTGTAAAAAGGGGATAATACTAATGAAAGTATGATGGAATCTTTTGTTGCATACTGAAATTACATATATTAGTCCAAAAACTATTACATAATACAGCATTTTTCCCACATACGACACTGCAAAAGCATCTTAAATACACTACTACTAGCCTAAGTACATAGTCATGCAATCTTACAAACTGCAATTACAAGTGCAAATATGGAGAACGACAAGCTTGCATTTAACATCATCTTCATCCTTCCTTGCTTTGCTTCAACAACTTGCACTTGAGAAGACAGTGCTTTGCATTGAAATTTTAACTCAAAAACTTCTTCATTTAACTAACTCCTATCAACAGAAACAACATATTGATAACTTGTGTGATTTGTGGTGGAAGTTGAAGGTAGAACTGAGGATATTGGCTTACACCAACTCCATGTTTTGCATATTCCATTTGGACATACATAGTACAACTTTCCTTTGTTGTTTCTCTCATTGGACTCAGTGATTTTGATCATACATCTTTCCCTGCAATTGCAAATCTTGTTTTTATATCTTAGATCGCTGGCATCACTGAATTAGTTGCATTTGAACTTCAAGAAATGTCCATAATTAATGCAAGTTGTTTTATTCGAAAAAATTTACAGAAGGAGATGATTAAGGCTGAGAGAGACACATTAACATAGAACACACACACACATACACATACACACGCACACACACACACATACAGAAGGGGTCTGCTAGAGAGAATAAAAATAGAAAAATAGCCAACATGGGGTATTGGGAGAGAGAGAGAGAGAGAGAGAGAGAGAGAGAGAGAGGTCTAGTAGAGAGAGCAGAAACTGAGAAATAGAGGGACAGAGAAGTGGGGGAATGGGCTGGGAGAGAAAGAGAGAGAGCAAAAATGGGCATACCTTTTTGTTGCTCTTCCACTTTCCCTAATCGTCCCACAAGAAGATAGAGAGAGTAAGAGACATCATACATTGGTTCCTCCATTATATCAATTCTATCAAGGGTAAAAAGGAAAATATAAAAGTCTAATGTCGCCTAAACTCACGGACCGTTAGGGGAGGGGGCATTTTTTTACCTAATTACAAATCTCGAGGGAGGTCCGTGTAATTTTTGAAACCTTGGGGGAGGTCCGTGTAATTAAGGCAAACCTCAGGAGAGGTCTGTGTAATTTACCCTAGATTTTATTATATTGAACTATATCCATCTCTAATAATACAATCTAATAATTTAGGAATATCATGAACATATTATATTGTTTCATTTAGTACAATTATGAAATGACTATAGTGTGCTTATAGTTGCTGTTAACTTCTGCATCTTCTAGAATGCAAGGTGTAATGATATTGCTAATGGGCGTGCTAAGTTTTTTTTCAATTTGTTGATTCATATATATATATATATATATATATATGTGTGTATATATATACATACAATCAACCAATGAAAAACTAAGGGTGTGTTTGATAACCCAATTAAGTGGTGAAAATGAAAATTTTCAGCACTTAATTCTTTTCAGTGCGTTTGATAATATACCACTTAATTGAAAAAGTGGTAGAAAATTCACTGAAAACATTAAGTGAAAATTTTCTGCTGAAAATAATCACTGAATGCAGTCTGTTTTAGTTTTTGAAACACTGTTTTTAGTTTTGCTAATACAAATCACTTAAAATTTTCAACACTTAAATTCAGCACTTAATTTTCAGTACTTAATTTTCAATTTTATCAAACGCACCCTAAATATGTATTAGTCTGAGTTGTACTTTACATCAATACGCTTTGATGCTATTGAAATTAAAGAAATAGGATGACCAAGGAAAAGGGGGCTAAAATTAAAATCAAAGTATTGCTTAAAAAAAATTGCTTTTCACTTCTTAAATGAAATTTCTATTATTTTTAGTAATTGTTATAATTTATTATAGTTATTGACTACTTTGTATCCCGTCCAAATGCACGGGTAAACAACTAGTTACGGAATGGAGAAAGAAGATTATACAACTTTCCCGAATAATTTGGAACAATAATTAATTGACTTGATTTGTAATTGTGCTCGAAAGGAAAAAGAAGAAGGTTAAAATGAGAAGTAAAGGTAAAAGTTTTGGGTCATTCGGTTATGGATATAATTTCAAAATTAGGAACTTGTTTAACCAAAGATTCCTGTCAAAAACAGTTATATTAAAAGGTTCACTATTATTTTCTTGGGTCCAAAATATTCCTCAAATTAAAAAGGCATATCTAGAAACATATCTCTTAAATATCTCTTTATTAAATTCAAGACTTTAAGACTTGTTACTCCATCTTTTTACTCATTTTTAAAATTGGTAACCCTCCATTCATATCTCAACTTTATTGTAGAAAAAAAATAGCAATACACCTAAGTAAACATTGTCGATGAAAAGAAGTGTTCAAAATGAAAATTTTTTAGAAAACTATTCGAGAAAATTCACAAAATGTTGATTTTTCAAAAAAAAAAAAAAAAAAGTGGTTGAGAAATTTCACAGATTTCAAAATTTTATTTTGAAATTTCATAATGTTTTTAAAAATGATATGTTTTCCAGAAAACTGTTTGAGAAAATTCACAAAATGTTCAAAATGCTAATTTATTCAGGAAAACGGTTTCACAAAGTGTTCAAAATGTTAATTTTCCGGGAATTGCTATGTACACCCATGTATTTGCTATGTACACCCAAATTCCTTTATTTTAATAATTCTTCTTCTAAAAATTCTCACTGCTATAAAGTTGAGCGGTGTATATAGCAATTCCCATTTTTCCAGAAAACTATTTCAGAAACTTCACAAGGTGTTTAAAAATGTTGTGTTTTACAGAAAACTGTTTGAGAAAATTCACAAAGTGATCAAAATGCTAATTTTTGCATAAACTATTTGAGAAATTTTGCAAGTTTTTCAAATATTGTGAGTATGAATCTGTTAGGGAAATTTCAAACAAAAAAAAAAATTTATTGAGATATTCATAAACAAGATTTTGAGAAAATTAACAAACTATTATCTTGATAAATTTAAAAAATAGGCCATCCTCGCACATAAAATTTGCGACAATGGTGTCGACGGATATTTAGTTAGGATGGTGGTACGAAGTTGGTCGGTATCGATGATGGTTATTGGCTGATGTTTAGTTCGCCTAATGGTGATAGGGATTTGTAGTTACATAGTGGGTAGGATTTGGTGTTGGGTTGTATGACCAATTGGTTTTGTGAGATGGTTGATGTTTGAATGTGCTCTCTCTCTCTCACACACCTATAGATATATGTGTTGTATATATGAAAGATAGATAATCATTGGTTGATGTGCTATGAAATGAAGATAGGTGGAGGCTATAGCTAGTTGGATGATATCAAACTTGGATTTGAATTATCGAACTTAAATTTTAATTATCAAATTCGAATTACCATAAAAATAGATGAGTGATTTATGGGATATGTCTTTTTACTTAAAGTAAGGGGTAAATTAGCTCATAAAAATTCTAAAAACTTAAATGAGAGATCTATTAATCCGAAAGTTTTTGCAGGGACTTTTGCCATTAAAGATAGGGAATAGGGATTTTCAGATAAAAAAAACTCAAAAGTCTTAAACTTATTTTAACACATAATTAATATAGCAAATTCTTGAATTTAACAAGTATGGTAATGGAGGTCCCTCATCCTCATCATCTTCACCTATCACGAGCTAATTTCTAAGTGATGATAAAAGAGTAATGTTACTCTTTTCAAATTTTTTTCTTTTAAATTTTTTTTTTTTAACTTATGTGGCAGTGGGTCCTTCTTCATTAATGGTTGGACCACTTCAACATCAACTAATTAAAATCAACTGGGCTCTCTGTCATATGTGTTGGAATACTCTTTTTGACAAAAAAAAAAAAAAAATGTGAAGCATAGCATTACTCGTGACAAAATACTACCATTTTAAATTTCTTAAATTGTAACTACATGAACACTAGATCTTATCCCGGTAGCTCTAATTTTATTGGCGGCTTCTATTCTAAGTGCAATCCCTTACATTCCTTGATGCAACCAGTGTTTTAAATCTCGGACCGGATCCATCAATTCACCCGAATAAATTGTCGATCGATCAAGAAAACGGTACGATTTAGGCCAGTAAATCGTAACATTATTTTAATTTTTTCGACCGTCAAGAAAATGGTCGATCGGGAAATTTTTCTTTTCAACTTACTTGTTAATATTTAATTTTGAATTATTATTAATACTTATTACGTAATTATGACATTACAATTCAATTTCGGTTGACCTAGTAACCTGATAATTTTTAGGTTCGACGAACAGTACGATTTTCAAAACATTAGATGCAACGAATTAATTTGATTGTCTTTCAAATACACCAAATACCAATGGTTTTAAACATATTGGGATTTGGTTATTATACAATGTGACAATTTTTTTTTTGTCGAATGTCACCACGAAATACCAGATTGGGATAGTGGCCCAAGAATAAAATTGTGAGGGCTTGGACCAAAAGCAGACAATATCTTACTGAGTGAGACTATGGTATCAGAGCGGAAACCCAGCCTAAAGTGTGGGGCGGGTCTCACACGGAAACGTGTGACCCTTAAGGTAGGTGGATTGTGACGACCAAGAGCCAATATTCCAGCGACAGGAAGGTCAAGACAGATGAGATGATGTCAGGTGTGAGGGCTTGTCCCACATCGCTTGAGGTGAAGTTCATGGACTAGTTTATAATGATTAATCGCTCCTCCGTATGCAACAAGACCTTTTTTAAAACCGTGATGGAGCTAAACACGAAAGAGCTCCACAGTTAAACGTGCTACTGCCAGAGCAGTACCAGGGATCGGTGACCGACTCCCTGGAAAGTTCTTTCTATTTAGGCCCAATGCGGACAATATAATTGTTAGACAGGGAGGTGAGTCATTACAATCACTAGTGGTGATAGTAATTGTAAAACATTTGAGAATTAAATTTAAGATTCAAATTTTGGGCATTACTATATGATTCAGACAAATAGTAATATATTCGTTGGCTTTGAGAAGTTTTCAAAAGCAATTATAGAATTTAAAATTTTAATATAATTTAAGAAATAAAATTGTTATTCGTACTCGAGTCTATAGATAAATTAATGCACTCTATAAAATACATTAACTATGTAATACTCCCTCCGTCTCATTTTATGTGTCCATATTTTCTTTTTGGAATGTTCCAAAATTATTGCACACTTTACTAAATTAGTATGCAAATTTTACTTAGTTTCCTAAATTATCCTTCCTTGCAATCAACGCTAAAATAAAACAAAAAGAGAAAGTGCAATAATTATGGACAATTGTGAAAAGTAAGTGTAGATTCTTTTTGTCCCCTTAAAAATTGAATTTTCCAAAATGGACACATAAAATAAGACAAATAAAGTATTATATAGTGTGTCAATATTTTCTTTTAAAAAAAAAATAATAATAATAATATCTTAAAGTATATAAATAATTTCAATTTTAAAGTGGAAATAACTTTGAGAAATAGTATATGACATATATTACATTCCCAGCTAGCATTATACGGAGTGGAGTAATATATATAGGACCTCAACGGGTCTTCGGGGGCATCACATCATCTGATGGAGAAAAGCTGGGGGGGTTACTCTATGGATTCTAATATCCTCTGACAGGATCTTCTCTTGTCGTTAAAATCTAGTTACTCTCCATCATCTACCTTTCTCTCTGCCTTTTTGCTGTCCTCTCAACCTTTCCCAACTCTCCCATTTCTACCGTCATTTACATCTCACTCTTTTTCCTCGTGAGAACAACTATATAGTTTAATCATTTAGAAATGTAGTACTCCCTCCGTCCCTTTTTTTGAGTCTACCTTTGGGAGTTTAATTTTTTAAGGGGATAAAAAGAATTTACACCTACTTTTCACTATTGTCCATAATCATTACAATAATTTTTTTAGTTTTGTCTTGGGGTAGATTTCAAGGAAGGATAGTTTTGAAAAGTAAGTAAAAATTGTTTCCCAATTTAGGAAAGTGGACACTAATTTTGAGACATCACAAAATGGAATATAGGACTCAAAAAAAGGGACGGAGGGAGTATACGATTTGATCTTTAATTATGGTATTAATAAAAATTGATTCTAATTTAATTTGGTCTATAGAAATTAATCTTTAATTTGTTATAAAAATTAATGATTAGTTCATATTTTTAAATGGTTAGTATAAATCCGGACCATTATACCCTTGTCATACATATATACATAATTGTATATATATACACACATATGAAATTCAAATAAAATTAAATAAGACAGTCAATAAATTGAGCGGATTGTTAGGAGATCATGGATAATGATTTTTATCCCAAAGATCATGTTGATTTGGGGTTCAAAACAATGCCTTTTTAAATCTGTAGGTAATATGTTTTATAGTAGAAAATGATTTGTATATTTTATTAATTCGAATCATAGAAAAAATAGATAATTTTGTGTGGAAGATTAAAGGTTGCTGATAAAAAGGTGAGAAATTCTCACAATGTAGTAAGAAATTCATAATTGTAATTCACAATATAGTGCGAAATCATGTTGAAATTTATAATCTGAGATTTTGGTGATAAGCTTATTGAAAGAAGTGACTTAGTTGTAAGAAAATTTCGTATTATATCCAATCAAAAAGTGAGAAATTTGTAATATTAAGTGAGAAATTTGTTATTAGAGTAGTCGAAATAGGCCATATGATTAGATGTACTCATGTACATATATATATATATATATGTACCACCAGCACAAATAAGGCGTGTGAATGACGTGTATGGTAAGGGTAATCCATAGAGATCATGGATAAGAGTATAAATATTGCTAAAATCAAGAAGTTTCCTTATTTTACTCAATTTTCAAATTTGTTTGCTAATTAAGTGTCTATATTAGGACTAAATACTAGGTGCTAAAATCAAGAAGTTTTCTTATTGAAGGTTGCTGGAAAAAAAAGGTGAAAAATTCTCTTAATATAGTGCAAAAATCTTATACATATACATATATATATATATATACAGTCAGGCTGTAAAGAGGACACCCTCTTTTTATTAAAGAGAGAACCTCTGTTTTGACCGTCGGATCGTGTTTTCATTAATGGCAGTTTTGTCATTTTACAGTTATTAAATACAATCTGACGGCCAAAACAGAGGCCCTCTCTGTAATAAAGAGAGGTGGCCGTCTTTAGAGAATCTTTGTATATATATATATAGAGAGAGAGAGATGTGTATATTCAAAATACTTCCAAAATCGTGTATATGCAGTTATGGGAAACGAATTTCTAGGAGATCATTGATAAGGGGATTAATATCCCTAAAATTAAGGGATTTCGGTTTAACAGAGTAATGTGAGAATTTCTCACTTTTTTTTTTTGTATATACAGCTGTGTATATTCAAAATACTTCCAAATTCGTGTTACATACAATTATGAGAAGTGTATTTTTAGGAGATCATGGATAATAAGATTAATATCCCTAAAATCAGTTGATAGTTTTCTTATTATTTAGTGAGATTTTTGCACTTAATGTGTAATAATTTTTTCTCATTATTAAGTGAAAAACTTCTCAGTATGTTTGCATATCTTTCTTTTGAAATAATCATAGTTGTGTTATGTATATGCATAATGATATTAGCAAAAAAAAATTTTGAATTTTTTAATTTAAAGTGAGAAACTTGTGGTTATTTAGTGAGAATTTCTCACTTTTGTTCAAATATATACATACATGCAGACAATATTTATGAAAAATTTATCCCTTCTCATTAACAAAGTGAGAAGTTCTCACCAAATAACCACAAATTTGATGAGAAATTTCTCACTTATATTTGTAAACAAAAATTTTTATAAGACGAATTATTTGCAAAACTTCTATTCAAATATATATACACAAACAAATTTCTCACTATTATTCTCTTAGCGATCATGAAAATTTTCACATCACCAAAAAACTACAAACCAAACAAATATAATGTAGAAAAAATGAAAAGATTATAGAGGTTAAACGAAAAACTCGAGCTAGTGTTTTGGTCATTGCTGTCATGCAGTCTTCTAGTCATTGTCGTCGAATCGAAAACCTTTAGTGTGAAGCCAAATCCTAATCAAAACATTAACCGTTTTTCTCAGAAAACTCCAATGTTTGAATTGAAGCTACGTGAGGTTTGTTCCAAAATTGTGATAAATTTGTATCAAATTCATAGATTGCGTAGTCGATAGTGAATCGAGCTTCTGTATCGACGATCTTCATGAATCGCCTATGAAGAAAGGTGATGGACGTGGTGTTGCGGAGATATTGTCGACGATCTTCTTTCTTTCTCTTCATCAACTTTTGTCTCTCTCTCTCTCTCTCTCTCTCTCTCTCTCTCTAGTGAATTTCAAAACATTGATTGTGGGAAGTAAATACTATATATGTGTATATATATATATATATATATTTCCATATATAATTATATAGGGCTATTTTGGTCCTCAAATAAATTAGGGACATATTTTTAGTTTTATTTTAAAAAGGGTTCAATTTCTAGTTAGGTTTCTATAATACGACTATATACTAAGTTACCCTTAATCATTTGCGTAGAATATCCGAGCAATAGATATGGATCATGGAGGGGGATCCAATTCCAACTCCATATGATTGCTGCGAGTTCGAGTTTCATGAGATGGAGGTTTATAACTTGAGACGAAACATTTAAGAATGGCAAAAATGTTGGCCCTGTTGTCGCTGTGACCCTAATGAAATAGGTTCGTACGAGGTGTAATATGAGCAGGACGGGTTAGTACATTATTAAAAATTAAAAAGCTATAGGAGTTGGGGTTGATGTGATATTTTTACCAGTACTCTTGCCAAAATCCACCTCGCCCCGATTACACTATAAGGAGTGCAGTTCGTCTATTGCAGATAAAATAAAAAAAAATGTCAAAGCGAATGTGCTGTCAATACCTATATTACTTAGTGGCACTGCTGAGATGGCAACCCAATAGCTGCGTCCGAGAATCCAATTCCTTATGTGTGCAATTCAATGTTTGAAAATTATTACTTGGGGTGTGTTTGATAATTAAGTACTGCTGAAATTGAAAATTTTCAACACTTGTTCATTTTTCAGTGCGTTTGATAATACACCACTTAATTGAAAAAGTAGTAAAACTCATTGAAAAGTTTATGTAAAAATTTTATATAGAAAATAATGACGGACTGCAGTCGATTTCAATACTTGGAATATTGTTTATCAGTATTGCAAATTCAAACGCATAAAATATTTAGTACTTAATTTTCAGTTTTATCAAATGGACCCTTACTAAGTTGAAACCACTATAAAATAAATGCATAAAAATATAAGAGAAGGGTCAAATTTATAATTTGATGGGATTCAAATACACCTGGTCTTTTTCAAAACAATTCAAGTGTTCAAGTAAATTGGTACGTGTAGTGTACCCACATTTTGTGGTGTCATTCTGTAACCCAAAATCTTATTTTAGTATTAAATGGTAGTGGACCTAGTGGTTAATTAGTTGATTATAAGATTGATTTTTTTTCCTTTTATTTTCCCCCATTAAACGTGCTTGACAAAGTGAAGGAGTGACCGTTATTTAAGAGAGTAGGAATTGATATTCTTCAATAATGCCATTATTTAGAGTCGGGGTGCATTATACAGAGTAGGAGTTGGTAAAAGAGAACTCGTATCCGTATCAACTCTACTTTGTTACCATTCCTAATAGCACTAACTCCCTAGTGCATAATTAAAAAAGGGCAAATTGCTGGTTAGTCCATTCAACTATAACCTGTTTTTAATTGGGTTCATAAACTTTTTTTTTTTTGGCAATTGAGTCCTTGAACTTCAAAAATTCATTCAATCAGATCCAAATTCTGACACTGTTAGCTTAAACTATTAGAAATTGTCACGTACGTTGCACATGATGCTTGCCTATCACATGTTAGGTTAAGACAAATACGGGAGATTGTGAATGGTGCGACACATTCAATCAAATCTGAAATCGCGTTCAATCAAATTCAAAAACACATTCGACTAGATCCAAAATTGCATTCAATCATATCCAAAATCACATTATTTTTTAGCTATTCACAGTCTCCCGTGTTTGTCTTCACCTAATATGTGACAGGTAAGCATTACACACAACGTATGTGACAATTTCTAATAATTTAAGCTTTTAGGTCAGAATTTATGTTTGATTGAATGAATTTTTGAAGCTCAAGGACCCAATTGCAAAGAAAAAAAAGGTTTATGGACCCAATTGAAAACAGGTGTATAATATAATGGACTAAAGTGTAATTTATCCATTAAAAAAAGAAAAGGAAGGAATAACCAAGCAATAAATTGTCTGTTTAATTTCAGAAGAAAGATCATGAAGACTAGGGGTATGTTTAATAAAACTGAAAATTAAGTACTGAAAATTAAGTGCTGAATTTTAAGTACTGAATATATTAAGCGATTGCATTTTGAATACTGAAAACAATGTTTCAAGTACTAAATTAGACTGCACTCAGTGATTATTTTCAGTAAAAAATTTTCACATAAAGTTTTTAGTAGGTTTTTGGCTGCTTTTTCAATTAAGTGGTACATTATCAAACACACTGAAAAGAAATAAGTACTAAAACTTTTTATTTTCAACACTTAATTGAGTTATCAAACACACCCTAGGCCACTTTTGGAAGGTTGATGTGTTATGAGGGTCCAAAAATGTTTCTATTTTTTATCACTCTACTAAATTTAAATTTTGAAAAAAAAAATTGAAACTAGGTCACCTTTTACACCTTTTAACATTTCCCTTCCCTCCGTCAACACTCTTTTTATAATTAATAGGGTAATATCACCTCCCTCCCCTGAGGTTTGGCCTAATTACACTTATTTCTTTCCACGTTTTATGAGTAACACTGACCTCCCTTGTCAGAGTTTGTACGCTAACGGTGTTTACCTTTTTACCCTTTCTTGTTTATGCTTATAATAGTTTAATAAAATAACCATCTTCACCAATTAAATAGCTCCATAACCAACGACTTTCACAGCCACCGACGAACCATTCCAAGGGTTTTGACATCTCCAATCTCTAATTTCATCTGTTCCAATTTCTAAAAAATGCAATCTCTACAGTTTCTGGTCTAAAGATTAAATCGGCTCTGGTTCTATGATTCGAACTCGATTTGCATTCTACTAAGATTTGTGACCTTTATTAGTTTTGGAGCTTGAATCTGAATTTTTTTTTTATTATTTATTTTATACAATTGATTAGATTCTCTATTTCAATTCTCCTCTTAATTTCAATCTCTGTGGTTTCTCACTCTAACTTCCCTCTCTAATCGCCTCTGGTTTTGCGATTCTAGTTTACTATGCATGGTTTCTCACTCTAACTTCCCTCTCTAATCTCCTCCAGTTCTACGAATTCGATTCGCATTATACGAAGATCTGTGAGACTGTGACCTTCTCTGGTGTCAATTTGGAATTGAATTTTAAACTTTTTTTTTTAATCCTATTGATTAGATTTTCAATTTGGAATTCGACGCATTGATTTGTGAATTCCAATGCAATGGGCGAAAGCCATTGCGTTGTGAGAGAGAAAAAAAGAGGGGGAAGGGCTTGGAGATGAGACCCAATTAATTCTCTCTCACCACTCCATCTGTGTTTTTCTCTTTCTAGAATCTCCTTATCAAGCACAAATTAAACAACAAAGTTACAGTTAACAATTGAAACAAAAAGTTAAGAATAAATTGAATTGAAGATGTAGATCCCCTAATCTACATCTACAAATACGTATTGTATATGTTTATGGGTATATATGTGTCGTATTACTACTGTAAGTGGTCATGAACATCATCCTAGTCTTCTCTCTGTACATATGCATGGATGTATTTGTGTATATACAATTTTTGTGTATGTATGTACGCAGAGGTATTTATCCAGTTAGTTACAATAAGATTTGAGCTTAATAAATGGTAGTTTAGGGGTATTTTGTGTTATTGTCTAATGATTACATTACTTTTCTGTCAATTTGTTAGACCCTCTCCAAAGTTGAGGTAATTCATACAGCAAAAGCAATTTTGCTGTGCCACATAGGGTTTTGTTGCTCCAATGGAGACATCAATGGATGAGGCAAAATTGATGCAACTCAAAAATTGTAACAACTTTGCCTCAACCACACCATACATCAAATCAATATCTTTTACTATTTTAATCAAAGTTGCAAATATTTTTTCATTATTTAAATTATAGAAGCCAATATTTAATTGATTAAAGTATACTCCCTCTGTCCCATAATAAGTGTCCACATTTCTTTTTTTAGATGTTCCACAATAAGTGTCCACTTTTCTAAATTGGCAAATAACTTTTACTTACTTTCCAAAACTACCCTTATAATAAAGACAAAGAAGCATTTATTTGTGGTCCAAAAACAAGCAAAAAGTCAAACACCCATCACATCTAAGGGTAAAATTGAAAAGTGACTCTTTAATGAACCAAATAAGTTAATATAAGAGTAATATTTTGGGCACTAACAACTTCCACTAACACTTACTAACACACTCTATCTCTCTCCTAGTGGTACTGTGGGGTCCGCAGTGGACCCCGCAGAACCACTAGGAGAAAGATAGAGTGTGTTAGCAAGTGTTAGTGAAAGTTGTTAGTGCCCCTAGCAAGACCCTTAATATAATACAACATTCTTAAACATTGTGCAAAAAGAAAGTTGACACTTATTATGGGACGGAGGGAGTACAAAATATTAAAATATACAAACTTTGATGTATGAATTGGAGTAACATGCTTTGATCATTGCATCAACACTGCCTTTGACACATCAAAGTATACATTTGCTTCATAAAATTTGATGTTAGCTTTAGAGATATCTTAGACGGCCATATAACAGAAGAGGGAATATCGTATATATTGAGATTCAAAAATAAGGGAGGTAAGTGATAGTTCTAAAACGTGGAGGGAGTTAAGTGTTGTTAAGTCAAACCTCAAGAGAGGTCGGTGATATTTTTCCTAATTAATAATATAAATATGTATCTAAATGTTACTCCCTCTGTCCCATTTTATTTGTCCATCATTTTATTTTTAGATGTCTCAAAATTATTGTCCATTAAGAGCATTTAAGGCTAAATTATTAGCTACTTTCCAAATCTACCATTGTTGATTTTGAAAATACCCAAATAAAAGCAAAAGGAGAAAAAAAAAAAAAAAAAAAAAAAAAAAAAAAAAAACAAGAAAGGGTAAATTTGGAATAAAACCTCAACTTTTAAACATTTGAATGTAATTATTGTGCTTTACCTTTAAAAAGATTGACATTCAAATGTGGAAACATAAACTGGGATGGAGAAAATAATATAGGGTGAGATTAAATACACCCATATTTTTTATTATGTACATTTATATTTTATTGTTTTATATTTTTTAAACAATAAAAAAATATAAATTCCTCAAAAAATGCATAAATATAAAGTGAGATGGGTGTACATAACAAAATATGGATGTATTTAACTCCACCCACTAAATATTGCAAAAATTATTATTTTCAAATATGAAATTTTAGTATGAGCGAACTGTTTTTTTTTTTTTTGAATAGTGTAATGAGCAAATATAAATTCTAGTATAGCTATATACTCCTATAAATTAGAAACACTGTATTTGTGACTTCATCCAACAAACGTGACATGGTGATTATGAGATATTCTTCTGAAATATTGGACAAATGCTTTTGCTTTGGCGGTTTTAGATGAGACACAACTATTTTTGATCAGAAACTGTCTGAGATAACTTTAATTCAAAGTTTTTTTTTGGTAATCGTGGGTGTTCGGGACTGTTTGCGTGCATTTCAACGAATCCACGAGGTTTGTTTGGGTGAATCATCCGTGGCCACTCTCCTGAAATTCGAATTTAAGACTTCTGGGTATAACGCCCAGAGACCTTACCATTCGGCCACAAGGAAAGTGAATTTAATTCAAATTTGATTTTGTCAACAGTTGTATTTTAAAAAATCCAGTGAAAAGTCCTAATTCACCAATCTATTTTGGGCAGGTCCATCCATCCATATTATCTTTCATATCAATAGGTCCTAATTTGGTAGATATTTTTAGTGGTAATCCATAATCCCCAATTATGTATAAACATATGGACCATTTTAACCTCATTCATGAGTCAGATATATACACACAACTATACACACACATATATATATATATACACATATGAATATATATATATATATAGATATATAGATGTACACATTTATAGAAATCAATTATTATATTCCACAAATTTTGCACAACCAATATATGGAAATGAATTCTCGTGATTTATTATTATTATTTTTTTGAAATGGGGGAGGAGGATGAGGTTCGAACCCCGAACCTCTGCATTTGAGCGGACTTATATACGCCAAGCTCTTTGCCACTTGAGCTATGCCAACCTATGCAAAATCTCATAATTTTAGTTTGGGAAGTTATGTATATGTTATAAATTATCCATATATCATTCATGTGGTTTCATTTATATTGAAAACCACTAATACAGTCCATAATCCATTCAAATTAGATAACAGTTTGTACAGTGTGAAATTTCGTATTGTGTTTTACAGCATGAAATTTCACACTCAATTATTTCATACTGTGTGATTTACAATGTGAATTATACAACTATTTGATATTGCTGCTACCATGGCATGTGTTCATTTGCGCAGTTTGATTTATGAAATTCACCAATATATAGTCACATTGGCACGACCTCCAATTTGAATTGTGAAATTGTAAAGCGTTGATTTTTGGTAATATGAAGAAGACATTTAGAGCTTGTACATTATTAATCAAAGCAACATATTAATATATTTATTACAATTAAATCAAATTCAATACATTTGCCTCAGTTGTATCAGCGCCAGTGACAATTTTAGAATTCTGCTATACCATTATTGGTCCCAATATGTTCGTTATAGCAACTGATGGTTCCTGTCAGTTGAAACGAAGAATGTACGTTATTGGCACGTACGTGACGAATTCGAACATTGCTTATTAGGCATTACAATTTTAAATGTATTGGAACGTTTCCATTATCAGTTATTCAATTTTGAAGTTGTCGCTAGCACGGACACAACTGAGGTAAATGTATATGACTCGATTTAATTGTAATAAATATATTAAGGGAAAATTACACAAACCTCCCCTGAGGTTTGCCTTAATTACACGGACCTCCCCTGACGTTTCAAAAATTACACGGACCTCCCTCGAGGTTTGTAAATAGGTAACAAAATGCCCCCTCCCCTAACGGCCCGTTAGTTTTTTTACATTAGCCTCTCCTGAAAATTACAATTAGCCCCCCTAATATTATAAAATTGTCATACTAAGCCCCATTTTTCTTATATTTTTGTGCTAATTATAAAATCCCTCCTCTCTCTTATATTTTTGGGTTAATTTTTTTAGCATTAATTTATATTATCTACACAAAATATACACAAAATAAATAGGTCCAAAATTATTATTTTTCCCCGAACAAACCTCTATCAAGCCCCCCTGTATTACTTTTCTATATCCGCCCCTACTCCTATACTTCAAAAGTGGACACTTAACCCCCTGTGATTGTGGACTAAAATAGAACTGTTATGATTTCACTCAAAGAGCGTTAACCCATAGAAGGAGTCCTAGAAACCACGGTTTGATCGAGGGAGCATCCCTAGTTGCCGATCCTACCGGTATGTTTAAGGCGTTTTTCCGGCGAATTGAACGGATAGGAGACCTATCCGCCCAAAATAACAGAAATCGAAACGATTAATGGAATGTATTACCCCCTCGTCATACGGGAGATAAACGATTGGAAAGGTTCCATGCCTTGCGACCAGAATAATTCGCTGGCACTGCTGAACCATGGAAGGCCGAACAATGGCTAAGGCAGATGGATCACATCTTCGAGACAATGGATTGTACTGACCAGGAAAAGAAGAGGCTGGCAACATTCCAGTTGACATATGTTGCTGCACCATGGGAGAAGACGCTGTGCGGGCAATGATATGGACTACATTTAGGAGAAAATACTTGGAAAAGTATTTCCCTGCGACCGAGAGGCACAAGCGAGAAAGAGAATTCATGGACCTGGTCCAGGGAAACAAGTCAGTACAAGAGTACACAACTCAATTTGAGAGGCTATCCAGATTTGCTCCACATATGGTGGATACGGATGAAAAGAGAGTCCGAAAATATAATCAAGGGTGGCTCCGCCTATTCGTCGTATGACTATTGGGCACTTGGACAAAACATTTGAATCTCTCATGGACCTGGCCACCGAATTGGAAGAAGACATGCGATCAAGCCATAAACAATTTGACTTCCGCTCACCGCAAAAAAGGAAAATTTGGGAACAAGCAACCATATCGCAATCAGGGTCAGAAGAGGACTTTCGATGGGAATCAAAAACCTCAGCCAACCCCTTATCAGACTCGGCCATAATTAGGCGCAGGAGGGAGTACTAGTAATTGTTTCAATTGTGGCATCCCTGGTCACCTATCTTGGGATTGCAAAGTACCAAGGCGTGATAATCGTCAAAATACAATATGCTATAACTGTGGCAAGGCTGGTCACGTCAACAAGTATTGTCGTGCCCCCAAAGGAGGAAGCTATTGTCAACAGGGACAGGCCCAACTAAATGGTATCAGAGCATGTCCCCAGCCGGAAGTGTAGGACTAAATCGAGGTTGGATAGTCTACATCACCTGGGAGGAGTCAGAGAAGGTAAAAAAAAAATTTGTTTTACAAAACAAAATATTATGTATTTGTTTTAAACATTGTTTTAAGAAAAGTTTTTTCTTTTTTTGTTATTTTGCCAAATACTTTTATCTCTAGATTTCGGGACGAAATCTCTGTTCAGGAGGGTAGAATGTAGTAACCTGTATTTTCATGTTTAAATTGACGATTTAGATTTCACGTGCGATTTTAGCGAAAATTGGTCATAGGGGTATTTTGGTGATTTTTCCAATTTTGTAAGTCATGAACTGAAAATATAATTTTTTGGGAAAAGTTGCATGAGATCAAATGATTTGGTATTCGTACTGGAAGTTAAGATTTTTCGATCTCCATTTAGAAGATATATCGGTTTCAGTACTTTTCACATTTAGTTGAATCCTAACTAACCTAGTTCAAATCCAACCGACTTGGGAACCAAGCAAAATGTTTAGTTGCTAACTAACCTAAATGATCTTGACCATCAAATAGGCTACCTAACCTAAATGATCTTGACCATCAAATAGACTACCTAACCTAAATGATCTTCACCACCAAATAAACTACCTAACCTAAGCTAACCAATCGTGGCCATCCAATTCATTTTGGCCACCAAGAAGCTTAGCCTATAAATATAGATGATATGCTTCATTACTTTTACATCAAATTTCATAGAGGTCAAAGAGAATTTCGAAGAGAAAGTTAGAGGAAGAAGAAGAAGAAGAAGAAGAGAAGTGTTTGGGAGTTGCTCAACATCATTTATAGGTACGGGGTTGTGTACAATATTCTCTTAAATCTTTGGAGTATTTTCTTTGTTATCCCTATTTGTACTATCTTTGCTTTATATTGTCTTTCTATTGGAATCCATGTCTTTTTTTGGTTAAATGTTATTAAGATATTATTTTTGGCTAAATGCCATGGAACTAATGGGTATACGAGCAAGGAGCACTTGCAAAGATCCAACAGGCCTCAAGGACCAACATACTGGAGACGGATGAGGTGAGGTTGGTGGCTCTTGCTCTATTACCAAGAGGAACCTGGTATGATGTTCTTGGGGGTGAGCGAGTAATTTGTGTGATCATTTGGATTGAGTGATTAGTCTATTTTATTCGATACTAGCAATTGCTTATGCCATCATGGTTGTTCATTGTACTTTTGAGCCTTTGATATTCCTGTCGTATTGTATACTTCCCCATGTATTATTTTAGATGCAGGTACCACTGGTAGCAGTCAAATTGGAGCACGTTAGAGTACCATATGGGTTCGAGTTATTTGGGTCCTAGTCGTGTAAATGAATTTAATTGTAATTTTGGGCATTCATGTGTAATTCATTTTATTTTTCAATGAAAATGCGCTTTATTTTTGCGGGGCGCCACACCCTATGCTTCAAAAGTGGACACTTAACCCCCTGTGATTGTGGACTAAAATAGAACTGTTATGATTTCAATCAAAGAGCGTTAACCCCAAAATTAACATCACAAAAAGGGGTTAAGTGTTTGGGCAATGCTAGGGGCACTATCAAAATCCACTAACATTTACTAACACACTCTATCTCTCTCCTAGTGGCACTGTGGGTTCCATTGCACACCCCACAATGCCACTAGAAGAGAGATAGAGTGTGTTAGTAAGTGTTAGTAGAATTTGTTAGTGCCCCAAATATTACTCTAAGTGTTTATATTTTTAACCAATTTTAGAATTTTCGTCACTTTTGACGCATAGGGGCAGGGGCAGATCTAGAAAATTAATACAGGGGGGCTTGATAGAGGTTTGTTCGGGGAAAAAAAATAATTTTGGACCTACTTGTATGTATTTTGTGTAGATGATATAAATTAATGCTAAAAAAATTAACCCAAAAACATATGAGAGAGGAAGGATTTTATAATTAGCATAAAAATATAAGAGAAATGAGGCTTAGTATGACAATTTTATAATAATAGAGGGGCTAATTGTAATTTTCAGGGGAAGCTAATTTAAAAAAACTAACGGACCGTAAGGGGAGGAGCTGTTTTGTTACCTAATTACAAACCTTGAGGGAGGTTCGTGTAATTTTTGAAACGTCAGGGGAGGTCTGTGTAATTAAGGCAAACCTCAGGAGAGGTTTGTGTAATTTACCCATATGTTAATATGTTGCTTTTGGTTTGTAGGGATAAAGTCTTAGACCTTTAGCTGTTATGGTAGTGTGCAACTGGTTCATTTTACATTGTAAATAGTTCAGTAGTGTGAAATTTACACTGCAACTGATTTATTTTATACTGCAATTGGTTTATAGTGTGAAATTTTACGCTGCAACTGCTTCATTAGTATGAAATTATATATATATATATATTCATTAAATCTGATTTTCACTTACCATATATATGTATATATATGGTAAGTACATATATAGATATATATATATAGATATACATATATATATATATATGTGTATAGATATCATTTTGATGTGCCATATATGATTTTGAATTAATATCTCATAATTATGATGATTTCCCCTTTTTTGTGTTTGTTGCTAAGAATCACATTAGTTTTTTGGAAAAAAAAAATGTTGAAAAATCTACTCTCCTATCCTTTTATTTCTGGATATCTAATAAATGGAAATAAAATCCCATAATTTTAGGTATCTGCATTATGGGTTTGTTATATCTTGTTAATGCCATTCAAAGGGTTTTTTGCTATACCCATAATCATTCAACACAATATGTATTGTACTGCATTAGTGAGAGTTTTAGGATTGAAGGAGATAACAATAGATCGAAGAAAATATATCAACATAATTGGAATAAATGTATGATTTTTTTCACTACGAGTAGTATGAAATTTCACACTATTGAATAATTATTTAGGCTGAATTTTCACTGCAAGTGTGAAATTTTACACTGATACTACGAAAATCCTAGTAAAATCAACAATGTTTTACATTTTTTTTGCTCAATAATAAGAAACTTTATTAAATGGTGGGAATCCCTAAGGGATTACAATGACGTGTTAGACCAAACACGCCCTCCAATAGAAAACATAAATGACACACCCAAAACCAAATTTTCACAAAAATCAAAGAGCACAAAATCAGAAAATGGAATTTACCATCAGCCCCAAAGAAAACAAACCATTGAACCAATAAAGCTATCACCAATCATGAAACAAAAACAAATAGCTGAAAACCAAAACCGAGAAAGCAAAGAAGCTTGAAACATCAGAGATAATTCTCCCAAAGAACACCAAATTGATTAAACAGTCAGAAAGTAAACAATCGCCACCCTTCTTCACCAGCACCAAATCATTAGCAACCGATGCACGAGATCAAAATAGCAAAAACAAAATCATCAGGAATCGTAGCTCGGGATCGAAGACAGCATAACTATGTTTTACATATTGCCACTAATGTGAAATTTTAATTCTTGAGTGTTAAAATTCACACTATGGAAACCCTATTAAGATCAACAATATTCTCGAGAAGGTTGTTGATGAAGCTGTTTATGATCCCGTGACCTTGCTCGAGATCCCAAGATGCTGAGAAACAAAACAGAAATGGAGATTTGGAGAAATCCACAAATGAAGATGAATGATTCTATTTCTATGAATGAATGCTTCTCCAAAACAGAAAGATGAAACGAAACAGAAATTAAGAGAGAGAGAGAGAGAGAGAGAGAGAGAGAGAGAGAGAGTATGTGTATGAGACGTTGGAGAAGATGATATATATATATATATTATCAAAGATTCTCTAAAGAGGGCTCCCTCTCTTTATTAAAGAGAGGGCCTCTGTTTTAGCCGTCAGATTGTGTTTTCATTAAGGGCAGTGTTGTCATTTCACAGTTTTTAAATATGATCCGACAGTCAAAACAGAAGCCCTCTCTTTAATAAAAAAAGGGCGCCCTCCTTAGAGCCTGACTGTATATATTATAGTATGTATATATGGTGTTTAAAATTTGAAAACTCTTGATTTTGGGTGTTTCCAAATTAGATAAGTGTGTTTGAATGAGAATTACTCTTCTAATGAGTTTTAGGGATAGTTTGGTCACTAAACAAAAATATGGATCTACCACTAAAATGTTTTATGGACTGAATCTATTACAACAAACTTGCAGTAGATTGGATTTAATACTAATTAACTTATTTTAACATTTGGAATTTTGCAATCATTTATAAACATCATAAATTAGGGTGGAGCTAAATACAACGATGTTTTTTTCTAAGTATAACAGGTGTATAAATAAGTGATAGCCCCTTTGGTTTGAATAATACTAGATACCTCCCCTTTGGTTTGAATAATTTTAGAGACCTCCCATTATGAATGAAAATTTGTATAAAAAATCTCCCCTCCACATTTTTGGGCAACTTTAATGTTGGAACTTATTTTTGGATTTTTTTTTAAAAAAAATAACCTTAATCGAACTAAATGAAAAAAAAAGTTTAATTTTTCAAAAATGAAATTAAAAACAAAATAGTTAGCTGGTTTAGTGTTTGACTATAGTTTTAAAACATCCAAAAAAAAAAAAAAAAAAGGCTCCAAGATCAAAGTTGCCTAAAAAAGGTTTCTTTCCAAAATGAAAGTAAAACAAAAGAGTTAGCTGGCTTAGGGTTGTTTGACTATAGTTTTTTTTTTTTTTAAATCCAAAAATAAGTTCCAACATTAAAGTTGCCAAAAAACGTGGTGGGGAGGATTTTTGATACAATTTTTCACTCATAAGAGCATCTCTAATGGTGTAGTCTATAGGGTAAGTTAAGTTAGGTTTGAGGAAAAAACAACCGCAATGATGTAATCTGTAGAATAACTTACGCGGTTGTATCGTAGAGGAACCTATGCTTACTCTTCAGCTAAGTTTCTTACTCTACCGATGAGCCGGCTGAGGGCCTGCCGACTGTTTGTGATAAAAATATCCAGCCAATACAGAATTGACACGTAAGGGTTTATGTGGCAGGATAATTGGTGGACCAGAATGAAATACTGAAACTGTTATGAGCAGTTGTTTCTGATTCACGTCGTTCAAATATTTAACCGCTAGAAGACACGTGTTGATCATCAAGAAGTAACTGAAGAATAGGTGTCAATTCAAGGATATAACAGGTGTCAGAGCAGTTATCAGTTTGAAAATAGGAGGGAGTATTCAAACAGAGTTGTTGGGGACCCTCGATGTCTATAAATAGAAGGAATGTGTATTCGAAAACGGATCCTTCGATCAACATCAACATTTTTCTCTCAATACTCTTACTGTATTGTTATTTAGATAGTTAAATTTAGGAAAAGAACACCTTCGAAGTCATCTTCAAGGTTAGATTGTAGTTTGTTTAATTTAATCAAAGTAGTCTTTTACTTTATTGCTTTCTTTGCTGTTTTATTAGGAGTAGATTCTTTGTTTCAGTTAAGTGCATCTTTACACGGTTAAAGTCCTGTTTAAGGCATCGAACGTCACCACAATTTGCTTGGTGAGGCGCAGTTTGGATATCACATACACACATTGGCAATTTGCTTTCCTGGCACGCTCGCACACACTTATAAATTTTCCAACCAAACATTTTTGGCACGCCCGGTGGGACCTAAGTGTCAAAAGATGACAGGCAGAAACCTTCGAAGTAATAGGTCTGTTGATAACGCCAATGTTGGTGTTAATATTCTTTAAACTGGTGGTTCTCCACACCAAGATCCTCAGAGTAGCAATACTGGGAATCATGCAGTCAGTGAAAACCCAGAAATAAGAGTTGAAAATTTGAATTCAATTCCAAATAATGGGAATATTGGTTCAGAAAGTCAACATGATTTGGTGAGTCAATAAACACCAATATTTGATCACTTAGGAAATATGATTCAGAATGTTAATGTTCTAATCACTTCTCTTAACAACAGTCTACCGCAATTTTCACCAGCGATGGTGCCGGGTGGAAATCCCTCTATGATTCGACAGAATGAAAGAGGTCATGGTCATGGTTTATTTCAGTCAAATCCTATGAAATCATACAAATGGGCCTCCTTTTAGGCCTAATTCACAAGAAAGTTTTTATATGTATGTCCCTAATAATACTTTTCCAGTATTCGAAGGGATGCAAGGAAACCATGTGAATGGTCAGGATCATGTTTATAGAATAGTAAATATTGAAGAACTAAGGCCTAGAGAAAACTTAACAGGCCAGAATAGGAGAATAAACAACAATCCTATATTCGAACCAGAGCCTACTGGAATAGGAGTGGGTCGAAGGAATGAAAATTTTAGGAGGATGGATAATAATCCTCAACCGCCTCCAATACCACCAATGAATCCCCCTTTTGGTCAACCAGGTCATCAACAACCATTTAATATGGTTGATAGGAATGACATGATTAATTTAATCCATGAGGTTTGTGGACCCATGGCTCGGGGGGTACAAACTCCAGTTTATAAGAAGCCTTATCCTGATTGGGTTGATAGTATCGAATTCCCCAGGGGATTTAAATTCCCCACTTTTGCCATGTTTGCAGGAGATGGAAGCCAATCCATAGTTGAACATGTAGCAAAATTTATCAGTCAGTGTGTTGATGCAGGAAATAATGAATATCTTAGGCTTTGTTTGTTTCCTAATTCATTAACAGATACTGCATTCGCTTGGTTTACTAATTTAGCCCCTAATTCGATCTATAATTGGGCACAATGGAAGAATCTTTCCATACTCAGTTTTACCAAATAGAACCAGAAGTATCAATGGCTGATTTAGCCAGACTATGTCAAAAGCCTGATGAGAAGGTTACTCAATTCATAAATAGGTTCAAAAGGGCTAGAACAAAGTGTAAAATCATTCTGCCTGAACCTGAATTTGTTAAGTTGGCTCAGAATGGTCTCGAATTTAGACTAAGAAAGAAATTCGATGCTTTAGAATTTAGAGATCTTGTTGAATTGACTGCTCGAGTCTCTAGATATGAAGCCTTGTTGGAAGAAGAAAGTGAAAGAAATGCTTCTTCAATAAAAACATATTATAAAGATCCTAATTATGAGATAGATGCTGCAGAAATAATAGGAAAAGAACCTTTCACATGTAAGAGTCTTGTGAAGAAAAATGTTTCTGCTGAAGTTTATAAATCTAAAGGATCGTTTAAAAAATATTCATTTGATGTTTATAAGTTGGATGAAAATTTTGATCATCTATTAGAAGGGAAAATCATTAAACTATCTGATGAGACAAAATTACCTTCTAATGATGAATTGAAAGGTAAGAAATACTGCAAATGGCATAGTTCTTGGACCCATTCAACTAATAATTGTACTGTTTTTCGAGACAGGATTCAAGATCTGATCAAGAAAGGGAAATTGAAATTCCCTGAAAAACAAATGGGGATTGATGAAGATCCATTCCCAGCAGTTCAAGAGGTGTCAATCAATGTCCATGATATTTCCTTCGAGGCTCTGGTCAAAGAAAGAGAAAATGCAAAGTTAGAGGACCAGATGAAGAGACTTGAAGAAATAACAAGGAAAAACCCTGAGTTATCAGTTTTCAACCATGAATATGCAAAGAATTTATGCATTGGTTGTGGGAAAAGATATGCTGAAGTCTATGATGAAAAGGTTGGGGTCAAAGCAGGCAGGAAGAACAAACAGCCTTTATTCGAACAAAAGAAAGTGAGCACTCCTTATGGACCTCCTTTCCAACCAATCATGAATGTTAAGAGAGGGCAGTTTAGAGGACCAATCTATCAAGCCTCAACATATACTGGACCTATGACAGCAAGGTATGCCTCAAGACCAGTGGCTCCTTTTAAAGCCAATTTTTCAAGGAATTTTCATGTTGATAATTATGTTCGACCATCAAGGAACATGCAATATGTGAGGCCAAGATTCTCTCATATACCAAAGAAACAATATGGGGGATAGAGAGAAAGGCAAACTCAATTCATACCATCAAAATTGGTACCAGCACATGTGGTGCAGGCTAAATTAGACATCGAAGCATTAAAAGAGTCATCAGAAGTTGGTGAGACATCATAATCATGTGAACCTATATTGGTATCAGGAGTGCCAAATTGGTTTGTTCTGCAAGATGACAGGATAAAAAAATGATGGAACAACAAGGCCCTCAAAATAAAAATAGGATGATTAAACCTCCTCAGGTTGAAAAGAATACGTGGCATGTGATGTTGTCAATATCAAGATATAAAAGTATGCTTATTTATGCTTTACTTTCAAAAGATTTGTAGTGTGGAAAGTAAAGGTCGAACCCACAGAGATTGTCTAACTACCGTGTTTTAATCTTAAAACCTAAATCTAATTAATTATAAAAACGGATTTTGATTTGAATTTAATTAAACTAATGACCATAAAAATAAATCTAAACTATGAAATCAATTTAAATAGTTGTTTTTAAATAATGTTTAATGGAACCTAGGATTGCAAATCCACCACTAGCTTCATAATAGGAATATTTATGAATTACTTTAGCTTACTAAGTTGGATGATAATGGGGAATTGTAGCTACAAGCCCAATTCCTCCGACAAGAAGATATTCATGGTTCAAGCACCAACATAATCCATCTTCGGTTAGCACGAATTATCCCACACTAAACTAGGGTTGTGATCTAATCCGTCTAATCTAGGCATGGACTATTCGGATACTTGATAGCACAAATCAATAAAGCACCATCACATGTAAACAATCTAAACAAGCACAGCAAGAATAGATTGTTGAGCACATCACAGTCAAAATAGATCTAAGACAAGAATAAATTCTGAAAGCAATGATTTAATCACTAGAAGTACGATTTATTTATAAAAATCCTCTAAACATGTGACTGTCATCCATACATAATAAAACTAAAATAAAAACATAAATAAAACCCTATTACTCGTCTAGGGCTTCATTGAAACCCTAGATCTATGATCTAGCCGTCCATGGAAGTGATAGAAGGCAAGTAGTTGATGGAGGAGGCCATGGAAACCCTTGGTCTTCTTCTTCTTCTCCTTGCTTTCCTCCCTTCAATAGCTGGAAGTATGGTTGTAGAATGTGTATGTATGGGTGTGTAATAATGTGTAACCCCCCTAATTGTAATAAAATAGGGTATATATATATTTACAACAAGCTTTGGAAGCCTTCCTAACCCGAAACGAACTGAAACTGATGTAATTTACAGTCTAGACGTCGTTCAGCAATTTTGTTTGCACAGGAGTCTTCAGTATACTGAAATACGCAACTTTGGTTTTTACACATATCGCGTGAGCGGGTCGCGCGAGCGCGACATTTGGCCTTCGCCCGCGCGGATCGCGCGAGCGATTTCTGGGTTCTCGCGCGAGCCATTCGCGCAAGCGATTCTCTGATTTTCGCGCCCGCGGGTCGCGCGCGCGACTTGGCTTTTTCAGCTTCTTTCTTTATGATTTTTCACCCTGTTTAGCCTGGTTTAGGTGATTTCTTCCAAAACCTGTCAGAATATAGAAAACGAAGTAAAAATATACAAAAACAGGATAAAAAGGTACTAACAGATGTGAATTAAAGCGTATAATTAGGATTAGTTCTCTCCCGATCAGCATGTACTTCAACATCCCAAGGGAAAAAACCAGAATATGGTCTCTATGATAAACAGAACTCAACAAAGGAGATTGCAGAGGAAGTTCACCATGTGGAAAGAATTTTCTAATATGTAAGCTCGAAGTCAAGAGTTAGGAAATGAAGTCAAAAGAGACTCCAGTGAAGTTTCAAAGTCTAATCCCAGGTTCGATCGAAATACCAAAGGAGATACTGATACTATATCTGAGGAAAGTATCATTAAAGCCAAAGTATTAGAATTGGAAAAGGCAATGAGTATTGATGATGGGAATGAAGCAATGACAGTGGTAGAATCCCAAGTTTTGGGAAATGTTGAAATAAAAACTGAAAATGAAGTGATTAAGGAAGAGAACATGCTTATTCAATTTGGCATATTTCCAGAACAAATGGAAGTTAACACTGCCACATTCATGTTACCAAAAATCTTCGAGGCAACCGAAGATCAACAAATGGATGGAGAAATAGAAATGGAAGTATCTACTGAGGATATATCTGAGGTAAATTTTCCTGAGTTTGTTTTTAGTGATTGTAATTTTGTTTAGTCATTCGAAGAACCATCAACAGAAATGACTAAGCATCTTAAACCATTATACATAAAGGCTTGTTTGAATGATGTTCTTTTAAACAAGATACTGGTTGATAATGGTGCTGCTGTTAACATTATTCCTCAAAATACTTTGAAAAAGATCAATAAACAAAATGCAAAATTGATACAGACTCATGTTATGATATCAGGATTTACTGGTGATAAGAAAAACACCAAAGGAGTAATACCAATTGAAACCATAGTAGGTTCGAGTAAATCCAAAACTGCTTTCTTTGTGGTAGATGTTAATCCTAGTTATCACACCTTATTAGGAAGAGACTGGATTCACGCTAATTAATGTGTTCCTTCTTCAATGCATCAGAAATTGTTGCTTGTGAAGGAAAATTGTGAGGTGGAAACAGTAAAAGCTGATGTTCAGCCTTTTCATACAAGTTCCAATTGTGTCGAAGCTCAATTGTACCAAGATAATGTCAAGCCAATTGAACTAAAAGAATCAGAAGATGAATCTCCAGAAGAAAATTGGGACATTTTGGCTGAAATGCCATTTGGTTCTTTGGAACCATTGGGTGATGATAAAATGATTTAATGACTCATACATCTATGGAAATAGGAGATATAGAAGAGACCATTCGACTGGTCTTATACAAGCTAATGATGGCAAATTTAGAGTCAAGAATTGAGAAAGACTCGATCATAAACTGGTCAGACTATGTCTTTGAGGAAGATTCACAAGAGTTAAAGGATATTGGCAAGGAGGAATTATCTATATTGCCAGAAAATTCAATACAAGAGGTGTCACAAGACCCTTTATTAGAAATCAATTTAGGATCAGATCAACAAAAGAGAGTTATTTATTTAAGTTCCAAACTTGGAAAGGATGACCAGTATAATTGGTTGAGTTGTTAAAGGAATTTAGAGATTGTTTTGCTTGGGATTATGATGAATTTCCAGGACTCAAAAGGAGTTTAGTAGAACATAGGTTACCTATCAAAGCTGGCTACAAACCAGTAAAGCAACAACCTCGAAGGATGACTCCAGAAGTCACTATGAAGATTAAAGAAGAAATTGAAAGATTGCTCAAGGCAGGATTCATTAGAACTGCCAGGTATGTTGGATGGCTTTCGAATGTTGTTCCAGTCATGAAGAAAAATGGTAAATTAAGAGTTTGTATTGATTATAGAAATCTTAATTTGGTCACTCCTAAGGATGAATATCCTATGCCAATAATTGATTTATTAATTGATAGATCTGCTGGAAATACTATAATGTCCATGATGGATGGCCATTCAGGGTATAATCAAATATGTATTGCTGAGGAGGACATTCATATGACTGCATTCAGGTGTCCCGGTAGTATAGGTACCTTCGAGTGGGTACAAATGCCTTTTGGTTTAAAGAATGTAGGGGCTACTTATCAAAGAGCCATGAATGCTATTTTCCATGACATGATTGGAACCTTTTTAGAATGTTATATAGATGACATAATTGTTAAATCCAAAACATTCGATGATCATCTTATTCACATAAAGTCAACATTTGAAAGAATGAGATTTTTTAAACTCAAGTTAAATCCACTAAAATGTACCTTTGGAGTTAGTACTGGAAATTTTCTAGGATATTTGGTACATGAAAAGGGAATTCAAGTGGATAAGAATAAGGCACAAGCAATTATTCAAAGTAAATCCCCTTCAACCAAAAAAGAATTACAAAGATTCTTAGGATAAGTCAATTTTATTCGAAGGTTTATTTCCAATACTGCTGGAAAAACTCTAATTTTTTCTCCTTTGTTGAAATTAAAGAATTATGAAGAGTTGAAGTGGGAAGATAAACATCAAACTGCCTTTCAAGCCTTGAAGGATTATTTGGTAAAGCCACCAGTGTTAATGCCTCCAAGGAAAGATAGGCCTATGAAGTTATATATCTCAGGAGCAGAAGCATCGATTGGGGTTTTATTAGCCCAGGATAATGATGATAAGAAAGAGCAAGCTATGTATTACCTTTGTAGGTTTTTAAATTCTGTTGAATGCAAATATTCCTTTATGAAAAAATTGTGTTTGTCTTTGTATTTTGCAGTTATGAAATTAAGATATTATTTTCTTCCTACTGAAGTTTATGTGATTGCTAAGTTTGATTTAATTAAATATATGTTGACTCGACCTATTCTGAGAAATCGAATTGGTAAATGGATTTTGGCATTATCAGAATTCTATTTGTTTTATGTGCCACAAAAGGCAGTAAAAGGTCATGCCTTGGCAGATTTTTTGGCTGATCATCCAAATTGCCTTGAAACAGAGGGGAATTATAAAATTGGACAAATAATTATTAGTCCATGGAAATTATGGTTTGATGGTTCAAAAACTGAATTTGCTGCAGGCATTGGTTTTGTCATTGAATCACCTGAAAAGATTAAAACCAAATATGGCTATAAATTAGATTCGAATCAATGTACCAACAATCAAGTTGAGTATGAAGCTTTAATCATGGGTCTCGAAACCTTGTTGGATTTTAAAGCTACATTTGTAGATATATTTGGAGATTCCCAGTTGGTCATAAATCATATGAATGGGACATATAAATGTATGAGTAGTGCATTGAAAGTGTACTATGAAACTATATTGGATTTATTATCCAAATTCGACAATGTGAACCTGTTGCATGTTTCTAGAAGTTTTAATGAAGAGGCTAATGATGTAGCTCAGAAGGCATCTGGATTTAAAACAAATGATGAAAATGTTGAAATGGAACAAGTGACTTATAGGAAATTATTACCAGTATTGGTAGATAGATTATCTTCTCTTGATATCTTTAATGTAGAAGTTCATGATGATTGGAGAAAGCCAATCATTGATTATCTCTCAGGATGCAATGAAAAACATGATCGAGGTATAAGGTTGAAATCTGTTAATTACATCTTATATAGTGGAAAATTATTTAAAAGAGGGAGTGATGGATTATTATTGGAGTGTTTAAATAATCTCGAAGGATTAGAACCTATAGCTCAAATTCTTGAGGGATTATGTGGAGCTCATCAATCTGGAATTAAGATGAGATGGTTGCTTAGAAGACATAACATTTATTGGCCAACTATTTTGAAAGACTGTATTGAGTTTGCCAAAAGATGTCAAGAATGTCAGAAGCATGGTCCTCTGAAGCATTTACCAACTGTTGATCTTCAATATGTGGTAAAACCTTGGCCTTTTAGAGGTTGGGCCATATATGTGATAGGAAAGATTAGTCCTCCTTCTTCGAATGGGCATGGATTCATTATTTTAGCCACAGATTATTTTACTAAATGGGTAGAAGCAGAACCTATGCAGACTGTGACTCAAACAATGGTTGTAAAATTCCTAGAAAATATAATTTACAGATTTGGTATCCCACAAACCATGGTATCTGACAATGCTTCTATATTCGAAGGAGATGTGATTGCATTTGCAAATAAATTGGGAATTACAATGTCAAAATCAACCCCATATTATGCTCAATCGAATGGACAAGCTGAAGCCACCAACAAGGTCATAAAAGAAAATATGGCTAAAGTTATAAAAAGTAATCCAAGGGTGTGGCATGAGATTTTGCCAGAAGTTTTATGGGCATATAGAACTTCAAAGCGAACAAGTACAGGTGTATCTCCTTATGCTTTAACTTTTGGACATGAGACAGTTCTGCTTATTGAAATAAAGATTAATTCTTTTCGAGTTATGAAACAGAATCAGTTATCTTTGGATGATTATCAAACATCCATGGATATTGAATTGGAAGATATTGATGAAGAAAGAATCAAAGCTCTTAATAATATTTTGATACAGAAAAGAATAGTATCAAGGGGATTTAATAAAAAAGTACAACCAAGAACCTTTGATGAGGGAGACTTGGTATGGAAAACAATATTGCCTATTGGATCTAAAGATCCAAAGTATGGAAAATGGTCCCCTAAATGGGAAGGTCCATTCCAAATTCATAAGGTTTTCAAGGGTGGATTTTATCATCTAAAAAATTTGAATGGATTTGTTCATGTTAGAAAAATCAATGGTAAGTTTCTCAAGCAATATTATCCCACTATTTAGGAAGCAAGGAATCTAGAATAAAGGAGTGCAGCATTCACAAAGTAAGAATATGTATTTCACATTCAAAATTAAGGTACAAAAACCAGATGTGGGTACATTCCAGAGTCCTATTGGTGTAAATTTTTATACCAGTTTACTTATAAATTGGGCTTTTAATCTGAAATTGTCCCAAGATCTAGTGTACAATTTTGATTGGCTAAGGATAATTTCTGCCTTGAAATTGATTCTTGGTTCTTCAAAGGTTTCGATTCAATTTCTGTCTTCAGAGTCAGCAGCTTTGTTTCAGCATTCTCTTGCTTCACCTTCAATTTGGCCAGTTCAGTTTTTGCAATCTCCAGCTTCTTTTTAAGCTTTTCAACTTTGCTTGAAAGCTTTTCAATTGCAATGTTGCTCTCACCAAATTCTGCTAACAACTGGTCCATCTTGAGAGTTTTCTCTGTTGTGTATTCCATGTCAACCTCTAGTTTCTTTCTTTCTTCAATGACTTTTTCTAATAAAAAGCAGTCAAAATCAAAGGTGGACATCAATGCAGAGATGGTTTCTTTGTTAGGAACAGTTATGGCTGAACTATCCAGCATGAACTGACACAAGATTTTCATAGCTCTTTGCACTTATTTGTCCTCGAATACTTCAAAAGAGACTTTACTGAATAGTCTCAATGTAGCAAGTGCAACTACTGGATCTATAGAGGGTATCTTTGGCTTGCTTTGACCTGTCATCTGTTGTAAAAATTCCTGGACATTGGTCACAGTGGTATCTCCAATCTTCAAAACAGACTTTAGACATTCTTTAAAGTTTTAACTTCTTCAGGACTCAGATTGGGAGGAAGAGACAGGTGAAATTCCTCAGAACCTGAGACACTTGGGGCAGCCTGAGGTTCGAATGAAGCTGATGTTGGAGCAGTTTTAGGGTCAGAACTTGTACTTGGCTTTGAAGAACCAGCCTCAGTCTCAGGAACAGATTCAATCTGGATAACAAAGGATGAACATTTTAATTAAAATGTGTTTGTGTATATAAAAAATATATATCAGAAAAGTTTAAATAACTTACTGTTGGTTGGTATTCAATTAATGGAGGTTGAGCACTGGATGAAGGAGACTTATGAACCTCTGGGATGTCAAAACTCTGGGATGATGGTTCTGGAATAGTTTGGGGTGATTTAGGTGCAGGTTCCACCTTCGAAATAGGAATAGCTGGAATGGGAACTTCTTTGTTGATTGTTGAACTAGTAGATGGTTCAATTGTTATTTTGATTTTCTTCTTTCGAGATAAAGCAGGGACAGGGCTAACTTCTTCCTCTCCTTCAGACTCAACATTTTCTGATTGGGGAGGTGAGCTTTCTGCTGGAAGGGCCAATTTTCTTTTTGGCTTTAAGGGTGGAGGAACAAGAACTGAAGTTTTAGAGGTCTTTGAAGAGAGTGAAATGTTTGGCTTGACCTTCGAAGCTCTAGTTGTTGGTGAAGAGCCTTCCCCAATTGCCACTCATGTGTTGTAAAATTCAGAACAAGTATAAATCAGGTTTTTCTTCCTCATTTAAGAGGAGAAGGATTAAATTTGAATTTTTATTACCTGGTTGCCTCGAATCAATGTATCTCAAAAGTTGGCACTTGTCCATTTCTACTGACATCAAATTTTCCCACCAACTTGAAAAGGCAGGGGTGCAAGTGGTGTAAACTGGTAAAGAAGTGAACTCCAAATTGCTGACTTTGTTCTGATAAGTTGCCAATGCAGCAGTTACCACTGATTCTGGCACCTTCGAATGAGTTTTATAAGCCATAAGTATATTGGCTTGACTCCTGATTGGGAAAGGAATTGACTGAGTAAGCCCAAATTGCCTCGAAAACTGATTGGGAAGGTAGAGTTCACCCTGAGATTTGATGCTAAGGGTATTCCCAAAGAACAAATCCCTACTGATCAAGAAACTTCCCTATGCAGCTTTCAGTTCGAGAGCACTTGCTGCTCTGTCCAAAATTTGACAAAGCAAATGAGGAGAAAGAGGAGATTTGTCTTTCGAGCTATAGAGAACAATAAATGGTTGGAACAGTTTGTTTGGCCTTATTGCAGAGAGATTGAAAAAGAAAGAGATGGATTCTTTGAAGGTCTTCTCAACATTTGGCAATAGGGCAAAAAAGATCTCATGAGCAACAGTGTAGGATAAGGGTCCTAAGTTATGAATTTCTGGAAAGTAAGCATATAGCCATGGTTGTAAAATCCAAAAAGGACCACCTTGGGTAAGAATGAAGGGGTCGAAGCACAAATCAGAAAAGGACCTATAGAGAGATCCTAGAACAAAAGGTGCTAAGGCTAACCTTCGACCAGCAGCCAGAGCTTTGGCAATGTTAGAAAATTCGAGGACAACCCTCTGAGAAGAAGCACAAAACAGATGCTTCGAAAGCCAATATAAGAGGAAGCAGTAATATTCCTAGTCTGTCACTGCTCCTGATGATTTTTTATGGGTAGTCAGGAAGTTTGTATACCCTAATGATTCAGAATCAGTGTTGATTGGAGGACTATCAGATTCAGCCATATAGGGGTGAGCATCTTCCCCATGAGACAAAAACCCTAATAAATGACAGATGTTTAGAACAGTAGGACCTATTGGACCGAATCGAAATTGAAAATGGTTGAAGATAGGGTTCCAAAAATAGAGGGCTGCAGCTAATAAATTAGGACTAGATTCGATGGGAAATTTTGAAAGGTTAACAGCATGGTAAATCCCCGTTGTGATTAGAATCTCTCTTTTGTTCTCTAAAATTCTATCTACCCATTCAGGCCAATTCTTTGCGGGTTTAGGCCAATGTCGAAACTTCCAATCATACTTTGGGTTTGGAAGATCTTGTTGGTAAGTCAGGCGTTGTTCTCCTAATTTGGGGTAATAGACATGGAGTTTCAGGCTTGGTGTGCTCAGGCAAGGACCTACAGCAATTGAGGATTCATGGTTAGGAAAATCAATGGGAACAAGAATCTCATGGATCAGGGAAGTCTCTTGTCCTTGCAAGTAACGCTCTTGTTCGTCTTTGATGATTTGTTCAAAGTCATTGCAGATTTTCTGAAGTTGAGTGTTATCACCAGATTTTGTCATCTTTAGAAGTGAAGAGATTGGATTGCAAAGAAAATGGTAAGGAAAGAAAACAAAGTACGAAGGGAATAAATAGAAAGTAAAATGAATTTGTAGAAGTCAGAAGGCTTGTTTTTCCCTTTTGCTTGTTTATTTATAGCCTTTGGTGACGTTTGGGAAAAGATGCATTTATTGAAAAATAGCCGTTAGATTCGGTTACTCCTTTTGGACCGTTGCATCAAAGGAAAAGACATACTGGTTCAGAATGAACTAATAAGAATATGAATTTTTCATAATTCATTTCATTGAAAAGGATATGCGGTTACAGTTCATAAACATAATTGGTAAAAATGGGGAAACCCATAGGTAACTAAATTGTGAAACATGGCCCAGTAATAGGCAAAGTATTCTGCTTCTCGCTCTATTTCGAGGCATAGGTTCCTGGCTTGTAAAGCTAATTTATCTTCGCTTCGAAGTGTGAGATAAGTATTCTTGAGTTGTTCTTCATACTGATTTAGCCGCGAATTGATCTTGAATAAAGCTTTGCGAAGATTTCGAAGTTCCTTGACTAATGAAGTCTTGCCTCGAAGAGATATGCCAACAGTTTTGGCTTCTTCTTTAAGATATACAATTAGACTTTCAAGGTCAGGTTTCGAGTAATGAGAAACACTGCTTTCTTCATCAAAACTGCCACAACCATAGATGTATTTCTCCTTGAATTCTGAGACTTCATCAAGAAGTGCATTGGGTACTTCCTTAAGGCTTTCATAAAGATCAATTAAGTAATTCAAATGATGGACACTTTCTTGATGATGAGAATACCATCTTATATGAGGAGCCAAGGTTCGAAGGGTGAAATCCATTTGGGTTCGAACAAGGGTTGAAATATTCCATTTATGGCACAAGATATGGCAACTCCATTCGAAATTAATTCGAGCCTTTGGATTTTGTAAAATGGAGAAGGGAAGATGTGAAAAGGCAACTAGAAGCCTTTGAGCTTGGATGATCAAGCAGGGGGAAGGTGACAAAATGGGTGGAGTATGTTCGAAAATAGGACCATACCTGCATAATTGGTCTAATTTCAAAAGAAAGTCACCAATATCGTCAGTAAGATCCATCACTTGGACTTTGGTGTCAGGAAAGCCTAGTACAGAATGATCGAAGAGAAGCACTCTCTCTTCATAATCTTTCTAAAAAAGTTTGCATTTAGAAAGGAAGGTTGAGGAGTAGTGCTCATTAGAAAAATCCTCATGAGATGCTCTTACATATGTGTGAATGGGGGGTCTGCCTTGAGGAATTAAGATATTACCTCTTTGAAGCCTCTCATCAGGAGGACTGGTTGAGGAGATCAACCAGGCATTTAACAGATTTTGCTCTCGAGAGAGACGATTCAAAAATGGATAGTATGGTTTTATTGTCCTGCTTCGAACAATCCCTTCAGTTTCAGGATAGTCAAAATTTGGATGAACAACTGAAGGCATTGTAACTGCGGTTTCGAGCTTCATACCTTTATGATATTCTACTCCTTCACCATAGGAAATAGGTTGTTCCCAAGCAGGAGGAAATGTTTGGTTATTATAAATCGACTTGGAAGAGCTCGAAGAAGAATTTTGCCCTGTTGAAGAAGCACTTGGTCTGTTCAACATTTCATGCCATTTTCCCCACTTCGAGTAGGTGAAGGGTTTAGTAGGAATTTCAGGGAGATCCCAATTGGTTCGAGAAGAAATTTCAAGGCGTTTGGTTGATAACATCACTTCTTCGGGAAGATCTAGAGGAAAGTAGTTATTGGTGTCGAAAGAAGATTGAGAAGAAGACATGATTAATAGAGCAGATTCGAAATAACAAAGTAGATAGAAGATTTCAAGGATCAAGCAAATATAATATTTTGTGCAATTTATAAACATTCGAAGATCGCATAAGATGTTAACTACCCGGCATGATCTGTCCATGATCACCATTATCTTTTTTTTTAACCAAAAGGAAAATGGCGCGGGGGGTAATGTTTGTGATAAAAATATCCAGCCAATGCAGAATTGACACGTAAGAGTTTATGTGGCAGGATAATTGGTGGACCAGAATGAAATACTGAAACTGTTATGAGCAGTTGTTGCTGATTCACGTCGTTCAAATATTTAACCGCTAGAAGACACGTGTTGATCATTAAGAAGTAACTGAAGAACATGTGTCAATTCAAGGATAAAACGGGTGTCAGAGCAGTTATCAGTTTGAAAATAGGAGGGAGTATTCAAACAGAGTTGTTGGGGACCCTCGATGTCTATAAATAGAAGGAATGTGCATTCGAAAGCGGATCCTTCGATCAACATCAACATTTATCTCTCAATACTCTTACTGTATTGTTATTTAGATAGTTAAATTTAGGAATATAACACCTTCGAAGTCATCTTCAAAGTTAGATTGTAGTTTGTTTAATTTAATCAAAGTAGTCTTTTACTTTATTGCTTTCTTTACTGTTTTATTATGAGTAGTTATCTTAGAATCAGTTTGAAGTGTTTCAGTTAAGTGTATCTTTACACGGTTAAAGCCCTGTTTAAGGCATCGAACGTCACCACAATTTGCTTGGTGAGGCACAGTTTGGATATCACATACACACATTGGCAATTTGCTTGCCTGACACGCTCGCACACACTTATAAATTTTTCAACCAAACACCGACCCATCTTAGCCGGCCGACAAACCTTTTGCTGGTTGGGAGTTTTGTCTTTCTCTTCTTCTTTTTTTTTCAAATGGCATTCCCTTGGCCGGCTTTATTATATACCACTGTGGGATTTTTCTTTTCTGTATATGAACTTAAATTCCATTATCCTAGAAATTAATATTGTACCATTGGGGATGTCGTCTCTAAAATTATTCAAACCAAAGGGGAGGTATCTAATATTATACAAACCAAAGAGGATATCACTTATATATACACCGGTGTATTTAGCCCTACCCATAAATTATTGCTCAACAGTCAATCATGGCTGGTATGAAACTACACAAACGGAGTACTATGTCCGTTCTTTTCAAAAAGTTCTTTCGAAAATTTGGACCAAAAGGTCGTTAAACCAAAAGGAAAAACAAATCTTCTAATTTTCTTCCTCCTGCTTCGATCCTATGGTGTTGGGATATACCCTTGTAAACGTTGTCCTTTTGTGGGAGTAAATTGTGTGACAGAAAGGCTTTCCCACGCAAAGTATTAAAAGTGGCATGGAAGGACAATTTCAGGAGTGTTGTGTGTTAATTAATTTCCAGAAAATTATTCTTACAATTAAATCCATCTCTTTATTGAAAGAAGGTACGTACTGCCTTTTGGTTATATATTCCACGCCCATCTCAGCTTGAGCGAGGAGATTACTTCGGTACCCAATGATAATTTTGTTGTATATATAACATACTATTATGACACTTGTCAGTTATTGATTAGAGGATAAGTGGAGTAGAGGTTAAAAGATGTTGTGCATTTAGGCTTAGTTTGGCCCCATGTGCCAATTTTAAAAGGGGTTTATAAAATTTATTACTAAGTTGTTTGATAATTTTATAGAAGTGACACACTACTCTTCTAGAGTTTTTAAAAGCTCAATTCTAGAGCTTTTAGAGCTTTTAAAAGCTCCCTCCAAATAGCCCCAAGTTCAATTTTTGCAAATGTCATAAATTAGTTACCAAATGATTTAATATGAAGTTGTGCTTTAAAAAACAGAGAAGCACCACATGAGGGCCAAACTAAGCCTTAATGCTTTTTGACATGCATTAAATGGGGAGCGACATGTGATAACCGGTTGGTCATGTACCATATAACATGTTTGTTCCTTCACCGCAGATTAATGTTCCTTATTCAGTAATGTTTGTTCTATGGCCTTCAAAGTCACAGATTATTGTTCCTTGATCAATGAAATAATTTTGTACAATTATGATGCATTAATCACCATTTAATTCTATTTAAAAAAAAACCCCAACTAAATTTGGTAATGAAACAAATATTTAGAAACAAAACTTAGAATTCTGAAACAAAAGTTTATAGTATTAAGGAACAAACATTTATGATGAAGGAACTGTATAGAGTGGGCCGACCACCAACCTCACGGAATATTCTATGCCGTTTGATTCTCTCACGGCTTACACAAAGCCGTCCCCCATTTTACACCACTATGTCGTGCACTAATCATGTACAACAACTTAGCTTAAGTTTAGCTAAGTTTGCGCTACACCACTACAGATGCTCTTACAAAAATGTTCAGTTCTTGCATAGTAATTTATGTCTAGTCTAACATATATCTTTGTTAAAATTTATTCTTTGTCGAACTAATTAATATAATTCAATTTTCATAAAAGCCAAATAAAAAAGTAAGGTTTGAATTGGACTAGACCTTATTTAAAAATTTTCCAACAGGCTTTAAAGGAATATCTAAAAAGGGGTCAGGTTCAAATTCAGTCTTAACTTTTTTTAATTAAGTTTTTACAGAATTCGGTGTTTGGTTTTTCGGTCTATTTACACCTAAGTTAAAAATTCTACATCAAACATGAAATAGTTTGATTTGTGAGTGTGAGGGGGTTGCCATTTTTTAGAATTTGGAGGTTTAGTGATTGTAATCCTTATTGCATGTAGTGAATTTTGAACTTCTTATCCCCTGGCTTGCCACTTTGTAATTCCTCATGTGTTCATATATTATCACTTTTTGTTGATTTTTAGAGCTTATCACTGATTAAAATTTATAAAGTTTGGACTAGCATAAAATAATTTTGGGTTGATGTAAATATGAAACTGAAAAGAGAAGTATTGGGTAAAATATTTAAGGTGAGTTAGACTGCAATGGGACATCTACATTAGATACGTTTATTTCTTTATTTTTTTCAATATTTGCATTGACCCTGCATAACAATTGGATCAACATATTACATATGAAAATTTTATTTTAGTCCCTACTCAGTGTTCTCCCGGGGTTCTTCTGAAGAGCAAAAAATGAACAAAATTTGGGGGCCACCCTGTATCAAACGAGCTAGCCTAAAGTTTATTCTTGAGTTTGGCTTGTTTATTAAACAAGCCTGAAATTCAAACCCTTTTATCAAACTTATTCACGAGCCACATACTACTAACAAGCCTGAAATTTAAGCCCTTTAAACCAATTTGGCTTATGCTTGAGCTTGAGTCATGTAGCCTGAAATTCAAGCCATTTGATCAAGTACGAGCCACTATAACAACTAACAAAAGCCTGAAATTTAAGCCCTTTAAGCCAATTTGGCTTGTCTATATTGAGCTTGAGTCATACATCCGCTATTATAACTACTAATTTTAGGATAAATTACACTTTATACCAATGTAGTTTAGGTGTGATGTCACTTTAGTTCTTATAGGTTCAATTTTATCATTGTGGTCCTTACAGTTTCAATTTAGGTTTAATGTACTACATTCATAAAAATTTCTTACAATTTTTGACAGAAAATAGGTCATATGATGCACACGTGAGGTACCGTTAGGGGCAAAATAATAAGTTACTTAGAGAAATTACACTTTACACACCAGTATTGAACCTAAATCTGTAAAAAATTGTAAGAAAATTTGATGAATGAACTATATTGAAGCTAAACTAAAACTGTAAGGACCAAAATGACAAAATTGAAACTACAAGGATCAAAATAAAATCGCACCCAAACTATAAGGCTGTAAAGTGTAACTTACCCCGTAATTTTATTATAGATGTACATATACAAGTTAGTACAAGCCATTCATCAAGCTTTTTCATGAGATATATTCAAACGTATTAACGAACTCTATCGTGACAAGTTCATGAACTTAGACTTGTTTATTTAATGAGTTTAAAATTTAAATTTAACTCATTTATTAAATGTGTTTAGTCTAACCATTATCAAGCATGTTACCTAGAACTTGTTGAGCGGCTAAACTCATGTACAGTCATATACAGCCGTACCCACTCATATACTCCCTCCGTTCCATTTTATGTGTCCATTATTCCTTTTTGGGATGTCCTAAAATTGTTGTCCACTTTCCTAAATTAGTATGATAATTTTACTTAGTTTCCCAAACTACCCTTCCTTTCAATCAACATGCACCAAAACAAAACAAAAAAGAAAGTGCAATGATTATGGGCAATTGTAGAAAGTAGGGGTAGATTCTTTTTGTCCCCTTAAATAGTTGGATTCCCTAAGAGCAACTCCAAGGGTAGTCATCAAATTTGGGGTATCCAAAATGCTATTTGGTTACTTGAATAGTGTTTTACATATCAAATAGGTCTCATGCACTCCAACCATAGTAACCAGAACTAGTAGCCATTTTATTGTTTAATATATATTGATGTCTCTCAACCATAGATACAATAAATATATTATTTTATTCTCAAACCAATGGCTAGGATCATCCCACCAAATATGCATCCCCTCACTTTCTCTCTCCAAAGACTATAAGTTTGGAGACTCAAACCATGAGTTTGCATAATGGATCCCCTTTTGGATCCCCCATTGGGGTGCATTTTTTGGGATGAAGAGATCCATTTTAGCATATTTTGAATTTGAATACCCATATACATCTCCCATTGGAGTTGCTCTAAGATGGACACATAAAATAGGACGGAGGTAGTACATCAAAATTTAATTACGCAAATCCTACTGACTTGTAGAAATTGGGTGATGGTTATGAGAAGTAGTAGTAGTTGGTTAGATAATTCAATGATCAATTAGGAGAGAGAGAGAGAGAGATTATGATTTATGAATAGTAGACAAGTTCTCTCCTTTATCTGACTTTGGAGTACAACTTGCAACTTTTTGGTCTCCATCTTTCAATTAATAGAACCTAAGCCCCCAACCCTTTAAAAGAGCTATAAAACCCTATATCAGACAAGACCCATGTGAACATTAAACCTTGGTTTCTAAACCCTAAAACCATTACTGGTAAACACAATGTAACCACAAGGGAATTGCTACACAACAGTGCAATATACTACATATATATGCTATGTATAGTAATATATGGTTAAAAAAAAGAAAATAGACCTAAAAGAGAACTAGATGCACCAAAGTGGGAGGAACAACTTCTGAGCGCCGCCAGTGTAATCATTCAGAATGATAATCACAAAGACCCAGAGCCAGAGGGAGAGAGAGAGAGAGAGTGTGTGTGTTCTTCAACTTCCCAGAAAAATCAATAATGAAAGAAAAATAACAGTTGGTGTTGATATGCTCATCATGCCCGAAAATCCTGACTCTTTAATTACATGTTGGATGGAAGACCCATATTCAGAAATGTAGTATTTTGTACTGGTAATCAAATAAATATTTGTGCTCACAATTTACAGAAAAAGAATTTATGATTATCTAGAAAATTCATTTAATTTTCAGTTCACATCAATCAAATTCCTATACTCCTCTCCATCCAATTTGAGTATTTTCCCATTCTTTTTTAATTATTACTCTCTCGGAAACAGGCGAAGGCAATTACTATTAGTTATATACTAGTAGCTTATAGCTGTCCACACCCCAACTATTTTGCAACTCATGACATAACCCTTTTTTTTTTTTTTTGAACAATTCACATGACATAACTACATGTAGTTAAATGAATATAGATATATATATATATATATATATTTGGTTTTTTTAATCTACACATATTTTTCAAATCGGCTGACAAAAATTCTTTTTTACACACGTACAAATACTCGATTTTGTACATGTATTTATTTCATTTCGTGTTAACTACTTTGATTTAGGGCACTTATGTTATGTAGCCATAGATGGCTGGGATGTTTGTACGTAGGACTCTGTAATTGATGCGGACGGTAATGTCCTTGTATTTGGTACTGGACATATACTCATTCTTTTCTTTGAAGTTTGAACGAAAAGTCTACTTTTGAAACAAAGGTAGTATAGCAAGAAAAGGGAATTCATCCCACTTAAAAAGTTTATATAATGATTTTTTATCTTCCTTTTCATATACACTTGCAGTATATAAAAGAAGGTTCTTAACCCATAAACCCAACCCATGAGATTCGAACAACTGCACACTTTGAGCCATTCTTTTGTCAATTTTGGCAATAACACATCATTTGAATTGACGATTTCTTCCATTGGAGGCTTTCACGTAGAATCATACATAAAAATACATCAAAACTAATACTACTACTCAGAACGATATCTATTTATACCTTTAAATAGTCTCATCTATCCACATATCTGTCACGCTCAGCTCTCAAGAAATTAAATACTACGTATACATAAGTTTAAAATTTTAAGAAAAAGAAAGAACATTGTTCACCTAAATTCAACAATTTCAAAATAACTTAACCAACTCGGCTAGCTTGCCATAGCCTCATGCCTCCTTAAGATCGTAGTAGTTGAATAGATGGATTTCAAGTGACTTTCAAAATAACTTAACCAACTCGGTTTTAACCAATTCGGCTAGCCGTTCATTGTCTCATGCCTCCTTAAGAGTTGAAAAGATGGATTTCAAGTGGTCGAACGTATCCTCACTCTTATTTGCCTTCTTGACTTACGTGGTGGACCTGGTGGTACGTGGGTTATGGATTAGGTATACGTGCTCCGAGATTTGTCATATGTCTTAATTGTCAGTAACTTTGTTAAGAAAATGACAGTAAAATTTGGATCATGAAGGAGAGGTGAAGGGTAGGGGTGCTCACGAGTTGGTTGAGTTGGGCAGGGCCTGCTCTGAGATTGTGAAATTCACATGAGTTTCCAACCAAACATGAAAAGAAAATTTTTTTTAGGCCCTTTTTTGGTCCTATTTTTATATATAGTACATGTATATATAAGATCCTATTTTTTTAGGCCCTATTTTGCCCTATTTTTATATATAATACATGTATTTTGGCCAAACAACGCCTTATTTTTGGTCCTATTTATATATATAATGCATGTATATCTAAGGTCCTGTTCTTTTAGGTCCTATTTTGGCCCTATTTTTATATATAATACATGAATTTTGGCCAAAGAAAGCCTTATTCCAAGGCTAAACAAGCTCTTATTTTTGGAGGCCCCAAGCGACTTCCCTGGCCGCTGGCCCAAGGGCCGGCCCTTGAGTTGGGTTTGGCGCTCACTTGCTCATCCATCCGAATATAGTCGGGTTTGCCCTTTTGCCACCCGTCATCTACTCGTTTTGTGTAGTGCACCCGACTCATCGGGTGGTCAAGTGAGTCGGGTAAAAGCCGATTGTTTCATTTGTCTTAATCAAACATTTGCTTTATACATGACTTTGTCTATATTTTATGTATTTATTTTTACTTTGAATGTCTTTGTATACTTAGTCATGTGTTAACCAAAGCTATGACTAAACAAAAAATAAAAACATAATCATGTGCTAGTTTGATGATTTTAATATTATTATATATCTATTATTGACATATATATTTTATTTATATGAAAATATAACATATATATATTTTATAAACTATAGAATATATAATAGATATATTCATATAAGCATATTATATATATATATATATATATTAAAGATTCTATAATACATAATGCGTGATATAAGCATATTATAAATATAAATATATTTTGATACGCCCAAAATATGACCGAGCGGTTCAAAATCAACAACCCGGCCGGGCCCACAGGCATGATCCCGATCATTACGGGCAGTTTCCTACTCAAGCTAGAAGACTAATGGAAAGTGCATCTATTTCCTAATCCAATTGGGAAACCCCCACAATTAATGTCAATCAATCCTAATACAATTAGGAAACTTACTTGATTGGTGTCAATCACACCCTAATAGGATTATATTTCCTTATCCATGTATGAGTAGGTCTCTTACATCTATAAAAGAGACCTCTCACCCCCCATTGAAGGGGCCGAATTCTGTAGTCTACACAGCACCTCTACAAAAATTCACCATTATACGCATACACCCGGCCGGTATTACTGGTAGTGCCGCCCCTCTTTGTTGGCTCACCAGGCCCGCCGGTGATCTGCTAGTGAACGTGCTCAGACACACCCGTGGACGTAGGTACCTTCATTAACAGGGCCGAACCACATACAAAAAATAGTCTCTCACTCTCTCTCCCTCTCTCTTAAATTGCTTTACTTTACTGTTACCAATTTTTGGCATCATCAGTTTGGCGCCGTCTGTGGGAAACGACAATTCTTCTCATCAACAAATTCTTGACTGATCAATATGCCACCAAAGAAGGCTGCGCAGCAGTCCGACCGGGATGTTCCTTCGGCCCCGGCGTCGACTGCAGCAGTCCCGACATATGAGCAAATCACCGCAACCCTCACACAACTATTGGAGGGCCAGCGTCAAATCCAGCAACAGATCGAAGCACTGCTAGCCCAGCAAAGCAATCCTCCAGTGGCCGGGAAACGACCCGGGAACATTGCGTACGGTCGAGAACCGATCTTGACCAGACAACGGGCCCGAGCCAACCCGTCCCGTGTTGAGGATGCCAGAGACATCAACAGTGGGCGTGCTGCCCGAGAGGAAAGGCAGGAGCGTATGGCCCGGGAATCAGTCCAGGGTCACTCGGTCAAGAGCCAAGTCGTCCCTAGGCGAACAGTTACCCGGAGTCATAGCCGAGCCCGATCCCAGAGGACAACACCCTGCCATGAAGAAGCCTCTTCCACCAACCCGACCAGCTCCTCAGATACCGGTCGGGAAGGAGTGGAAGCCCGAATCAAGAACTTGAAGAAACAGATCGACGGAGTGGCCAAAAAGCTTGGTCAAAACTGTGTTCCGAATCAAGCCAATACCGAGACAGAGTCACCATTCTCCAGCCAGATCACGAGGTTCTCCATCCCGCGCAAATTCAAGCAGCCTCGCCTAGATCCCTATAACGGCTCGGGAAGCCCGGTCGACCACATCCGGACCTACAAGGTTCAGATGGCCCTAGCCACCAACTCCTATGAGCTACACTGCCTAGCCTTCCCCAGCACTTTGAAAGGCCCGGCCATGCAGTGGTTCTACTCCTTGGAGCCCCGATCGGTCTGCAGCTTCAAACAACTCAGCAAGCAGTTCATCAACCAGTTCGCCGGTATGCATGAGCGGCCAAAGCCAGACATGCAGCTACTAACAGTCAGACAACGGAATAATGAGTCCCTCAAGGAGTTCACCGACCGGTTCAACCAACAGAAGCTTCAAATCCGCAATCTGAACGAGACAATTGCCATCCTAGCCTTCTGCTCGGGAGTTCAGCACACCAAGTGCGCCGCGTCGTTCCACAAAAACCGACCGGAAACTTTGGTTGAGCTCTCTGAGAGGGTTGGAAAATACATCGACACTGAAGAGTTTCTGAAGACCAAATACCCCGAGCAAGAAAGCAACGAGTCTTCCAGAAGTAAGCGAAAGCGAGATCAGCTAGGGAGTTCTGACAGTTCTTCCAGTTCACAGCGGTCTGAGTTCGGCAATCCCGACCCGACCACCGGTTCACAGAAGTCCGGGTTAGGCAGCCCCGGCCGGATCTCTAGCTCACAACAGGCATGGTTCGACAGTCCCGACCCGACCTCCAGTTCACATCGGTCAGGATCAAGCAGTTCCGACTTTGCCTCCAGCACAGAGAGATCTGGAGTCTGACGATCCTGATCCGACCTCTTGTCTCCATCGGTCTAGATGAGTCCGACTACAGTGGTACTTGCCTAATCACCGCGTAAGGCTCCACCGATTGACAGAGTTCATACAAAGTCCTCGGGCCTAACCCCGAGGCATCTACAAAGTCCTCGGGCATGACCCCGAGGCATCTACGAAGTCCTCGGGCCTAACCCCGAGGCATGCAAAGACCTCGGGCTCCGAACTCAGGCACTCAAAAGACCTCGGGCTCCGAACCCAGGCACCAAAGACCTCGGGGTCACGCCCGAGGCACCGGCTTCGCTTAGGTCCAGCCGACGATGGGGGCAAACCCCCTAGGTGGCTGATGATGGCAAGCTTCAAAAGACCCTGCAACCACCATGTTCCAGGTCGGTTACCTACAGATCATAGCCTCTTTAAGACCCTCGTCTTAGCGAAAGCTTGGGGGGCAAGATGGCGTAGTGAACTAAACAGGTAATCACACCGGGTATCTACAGGCCTCGCGGATAACCAAGTCAAAATCTTGGACAACCCGAGCACCTACAGTACTCAGAGGCATTAACTCCACTTAGGTCCAGACCGACGATAGAGGTGACTAAAATCTCTTAGGTTGGCCGACGATAGGGGAGCAAAAGGACCCTAAAGCACCGTGATTTAGGTCGGCTCCACCAACATGGTCAAGCTCTTCTCCCAACAGTCTTGACGAAGGCTGGCCGGGCGGAAGACAACCATCCTGGGGAGTTAACATGAAAAAAGGACCCTAGAGCAATACGCTTTAGGTCGGCTTGTCCAACATGGTAAAATCCTTCTACCCACAGCCTTGACGAAGGTTTACGGGCAGAAGATAACCATCCTGGGAGCTAACTCAAGCAAAAAAAAAAAAAAACTCCGAAGTAGGCCGAGTCTCAACTCTCGGTCACTTCCCGAGCATTCAAAGACTCCGAATTAGGCCGGGTCTCAACTCCCGGTCAGTTCCTGAGCACCTAAAAGTCCCGAGCTAGGCAGGGTCTCAACTCTCAGCCAGTTCCAGCGGGCTCACCAGGCTCAGAAGCCCCGAGGCAGCTTTCTCAAGCACTCAGACAGTGGCAAGTGGCATCAACTAATTTCCAAACTTGCCCCGATATAGCATCTGGCCAATCTTGGAAATGGGGGGCAGCTGATACGCCCAAAATATGACCGAGCGGTTCAAAATCAACAACCCGGCCGGGCCCACAGGCATGATCCCGATCATTACGGGCAGTTTCCTACTCAAGCTAGAAGACTAATGGAAAGTGCATCTATTTCCTAATCCAATTGGGAAACCCCCACAATTAATGTCAATCAATCCTAATACAATTAGGAAACTTACTTGATTGGTGTCAATCACACCCTAATAGGATTATATTTCCTTATCCATGTATGAGTAGGTCTCTTACATCTATAAAAGAGACCTCTCACCCCCCATTGAAGGGGCCGAATTCTGTAGTCTACACAGCACCTCTACAAAAATTCACCATTATACGCATACACCCGGCCGGTATTACTGGTAGTGCCGCCCCTCTTTGTTGGCTCACCAGGCCCGCCGGTGATCTGCTAGTGAACGTGCTCAGACACACCCGTGGACGTAGGTACCTTCATTAACAGGGCCGAACCACATACAAAAAATAGTCTCTCACTCTCTCTCCCTCTCTCTTAAATTGCTTTACTTTACTGTTACCAATTTTTGGCATCATCATATTTTAATAAAATTAAGTGTGTTTTAAATTGGTCGGGTGAATCGGATTTCCACACACTTAGACACATTATTTAAAAACAAAAAATAAAGCTACGGATAAGTTGGGCGTATAGATGAGTAAGGTGAACGGATGAATTTTGAACACCCCTATTGAGGATTCGTATTCGTACAATAAAGAAAAAAACAAAAAAAACAAATTTTGCCTAACTTTAAATCAAATCATAGCCTATAGCGTAGACAGGCCAGCGTAGCGCATTAAAAAAAATCCTAGTCGTTCAAATATTTGTGTCCTCTTTTTTTTTTTCTACATCTCTTTGCACCTTATATTATCGCTTGTGAGTGAGACAAATTTGCAGACTACATATTATGCATGTCTGGATCTCTCTCTCTCTCTCTATATATATATAATATATATATATATGTATAATTTTCTCTCTCTAAATTAGTTGAAATTCTGCCTATAAATACAGCCTCTCTACACCCAGATGCAAATAATATCTACCCACACGGTGAGTACCGAGTAAAGAGCCACTTCACACTATTCATCTCACTACATAGCTTTTAGTGTAAAATCTTTGCGTTTCTTTTTCATTCCCTTCATAGTGATAGTACTACTCATCAAAACAAATGGAAGAACAATTCCGGACGCTAAACGGTCTAATCCACACTTCTGAATCAGACCCACAACCACCCATTACCACCCTGAAGAGGTCTACCACCAACGCCACCAAGAGGTCACTAAAAGACAGCGCCTCCGCCGCCACAGCCACTGCCGGTGGAACGCCTATGAGGTACCGCGGCGTCCGTCGCCGCCCTTGGGGACGCTACGCCGCGGAGATAAGAGACCCTCTCTCAAAAGAGAGGCGGTGGCTCGGCACTTTCGACACGGCGGAGGACGCGGCGTGCGCATACGACTGCGCCGCACGAGCCATGCGCGGTGACAAGGCGCGAACCAACTTCGTGTACCCGAACTCACCGTCTCATCATCATGACCCCACAACCGACTCTCTCATCATCCCTTCGTACAACCTCCTGAAACAATCACAGCCGTCCATCAGGGACGTACCCATCCCCACTCGTTCATACGTCCAATCACGTTTACCAAACCACTCTTGTGTTGGTGACTTCCCTGTGTCCGCGCCACAGGGTGGCTCGTCTCTTAACATGCTACTCTTCCGTGAATTTCTCAACTCTAACTCTAATATACCACCATATATGAACTCCTCCTCATCATCAACTTCAGCTACACCTTGTGCTTTTTCGGGCGGCGGCTCTAATTCGTTCATGAATCAGTTTCAAAACCCTAACTGCTTGAATGATGGTTTTCAAGGTTCTTCGTTTGTACCGAAGAATATTGAAGTTAATGATCAATCTTCCGATCAAGCTGATGGAATGGACTTCTTTCAATCAGAGCCGTCTGATTCGGGTTTGTTGCAAGAAATCTTACATGGGTTCTACCCAAAACCCTCCTCTTCAACCAAATCTGACTCATCAAAACCATTGAAACGTGCAGCCAATAATTATAATCAAACTTTGTCTGATCTTTCTTATAATCAATCACTGGATTATAAGATGAACAGGGTTAGTACTATTGATCAGAATGATCATCGTTTTGGGCTCTACTTTGGCTATCATGGTGTGCCACAACAGTGTGAGAATTTCAGTGGCGACGGCAGTGGTGGTGGTTCTCATGTGGCGGGACCATTTTATAATGAGATTCCGGCGAACCTACACGTGTCACCGGACACCATGCTGGGAGATCTACTTCAGTATCCAGAACTTTTTAATGCATTTGCAGCTAAATTGCAAAATGCTTGAAGTGACGTTTTTTTCTTTTCTTTCTTAGAGGTAGCCTAATTTACATTGTACTACTAGTTTTTAATTAGTGTTGGAGAATCAAAATGACATTTTCTGTGTTTTGGTTTATATGATGTTAACGGATAAGGAAGTGTACTAAAGCATGCAGTTTTAGTTAGTTTCAAGAAGCTCATGTGACCATGTACATCTCTGCTTCATTGTCTCCTTATTTTATTTTTAGAGTTTTATTTCACATATATATATATATGCAAAGTTTCAATCTTTCTATTTCTTCGCTGTGTGTGCTTACAATATCTCTACTTATATGCATATATGCATAGATATATACTCATATAAATAAAGGTGCTCTTTATGCTTGAACGGGATTGGGAATTGATTTTCGTTAGATTCTCCATAGTCGTATAATTTGTACTACATGCTTAGGGTTTGTCTGGTTATAGCTTTTTGAGTTGACCTTCGAATTCGAAAAAGCTGTATTTGTCCGGCTTTTGGGCTTTTGTTTATTATTTTGTACTTCTTGTACCAGTTTTCTACAAAAGTTATGGTTAATAATAATATACCCAAGGAATAATGTTAAAGTTCTAAATTCGAATCCCAATTTAACTGTGGTATCATTTATATTATTTCATTATCATATAGAACTAGAATCGGTAAAACATTTTGGAACAAAATTCGGAATTCAAATGGGGAAAAGCTTCGAGCCTTTTTTTAACCATCCTCCTTTTATTCAAAAATTAAGAAGGAAAATTCCTAAAAAATAATTTCAATTATCCTTCATTTCTTAAAAAAAAAAAAAATTAACAAAATAAAATGAAAAGAATGAATGAGTGAAGTAGCGTTCCTTCATATTTGAAGGAGCTTAAGAAAAATGAAGCACTTTCATTTTATTATTTACTTCGTACAATTCCATCTATGTCCTAAATCCACTTATAATTTCACTTATTTTATTTCACTGTTCACACTTTACAATTTCATTTATATCCCAAATTTTGTATAGTACTCCGTAATTGTTATGTATATAATAATATTTTTTGTAAAAAAAAATATGTATTTTAATCATATTTAATTTTATTCACTACTTTGACTTAATTACATTTTATACCCTCCTAGTTTTGCCCTTTGTGTCAATTTGGTCCCTGTAGTTTAGAAAATATCATTTAAGTACCGATAGTTTCATAAGTGTGTCATTTTAGTCCCTCAGACACTTTTTGTGCTAATTTTTTTTTTTTACTTTCAGTGACAAAATTATTAGTCACTAAAAATTTATTGGACTTATTTGACACACTTATGAAACTACAGGGACTAATGTGACACTTTCTAAATTACAGGGACCAAAGTGACACAGGTGTCAAACTACAAAGGTATAAAATGTATTTAATCCTATTTTTTATTTATTTAATGAAGATAAATAGATACAAATAGAAGCGTGATAGATATATTCCATAATTAGTAGGAGATCCCAAGGAAAAATGCCACAAATTAAAAATAGATATTCGATATATTGATAGAAATTCATACTTAGGTTAGCCAGCCCGTCATACGATCTAGCATGTACCTTGTCTTGGGGCATCTTTGGCCTTACGAGAGCAAACCCGCCGGTATTGTAATTTATTTTAGTGAATTCTAGTTTAATTTTATTTTTATTTATGGATATATAATTTAAGTTTAAAATAAAAATAATAAATGAATCAAGTTAGAATAAAAATGTGGTAGATAATTTATAATGTAAGATAATTAAGTGATGTATAAAGTTGTGAAGAAAGTATGCAGGTTTTAAGATTTTTAATCCAAAAAAATAGTAATTTGAATAAATGAATATATAGTAAAATGAAGGGGAATTGTTGAAGTTAATTTATTAAAAAGGTGGGACCGGCCTCTTAAAAATGAAGTAGATGTCAAAATGAAAGAAAAAATGAAAGACATTCATAGTTGGGGTTGCTCTTAGTATTACCCATTTGTAAAAAACATACATATATATATATATACACACACACAGACTTACATCTATGTACATAAAATACTTTAAGCAGAAGTATATGCAGGGGTGGATCCAGGAGTTTTACCTTGGGGGACAGAAACTTATACGCGATTTCGGGAGGCAGCGCCTCAACCCGATTTTTTTTTATAGCTTAAAAGCATTTTTTTTTTTTATATTTTTTTTTTGAAAAGTTGAGAGACAATTAAGGAACAAAAATGAATAAAGTATGAAATATGTAAGGTAAAAGAATGATTTTGAAAAGTTGAGTGGGCAATTAAGGGACAAAAATGACTAAAGTATGAAATATGTAAGATAAAAATAGTGATTTTAAAAAGTTAAGGGGGAGCAAATGCCCCTCTTGCCCTATGTGCATCCGCCCCTGAGTTCATGCTATGACAATAATTAGTGATATATCGTATCACTGCATAAGGTATAACTGAAAAAGTACTCAAAAATCTAATTTGAGATTTAAATTTAAAAAATATAGTGTTACTCAATATTAGTATGAAATATCCCAAGAAAATGAGAAACCTATGACTTAAGTATTACGTATATTCTCGTTACAGTAATGCTATATGCACAGAAAATTGTATAGAATTTGTGCACAGAATTGATCTGGGCCACTCATTTCAGTGGCTCCCACACATTTTGGGATGGGGACCACCGAAATGAGTGGCCCAAATCAATTCTGTGCACAAATTCTGTGCAATTTTCTGTGCAAGTATCATTTCTGATTCTCGTTAATGCTACCACAATGACGATTTGTCACACTGCGGCATCACGGCCATGTGTCATAATTTTTTCAGAAAAAAGGGCCGTGGGATTTTTAGTGCTGGATAGGGTCATGCTTGAATTATTTGGTAAAATATGGAATGGGCCTGGGAGTGGGGAAAGATATACTGAAAAGATAATGGGCTGCCATGGCTGGGATGGATTGCCCTGGTCGGATTTAGTATCACTTCTCTTCACTGAAGATTTTACCTTGCGTAATGCGTTGTATTATTATTTCGAAATGTACGGAAACATAAAAGTTTTTTTTTTACTTAACTGGATCAGTCCTAGGACGATACACATATCTCACACACACACACGCACACTCTCAGCCTCAACTTAATTCTAAAGTCCCATACTTACAGCAAAAACTTACAAGGGTCACTCATTCCGACTGAAAAATAACTGGGGGTCAAGCAATCAGAATCCTCTATGGGGATTCGAACCCTCTCCCTCCCCACTGGAAAGAGAGAGGCTATGCCAATTGGGCTATAGCTCTCTCGGCAAATATGCTGGGCATTTGTTGTTGCAAATTTGCAATCCTTGAAGACAATTTTATCCCTTTTTATCATGTAATCTTAGACAGTGTTTTGAAAATCGGACCGCTCGTCGAACCGGAAAATTGACCGGGTCACAGGATAGAGATTCAATCGTCGGGTGAATCGTAATCAACCCGTGATGTCATAATTATGTAATATTTAATTATTTATACATAAGTTTTAATAAGTAAATATAAACAAAAAAATATACAAAAACTCAATTTTTATTTTCATATTTTCCTATCATAAGTATAAATTATTAAGAGATTCATAGTATCAAAAAAATGTAGGGTAAAAAAAAAAACACTTTTGTAGGCAAAAAAATGGTTTTGAACTGTTTTGGTCAAAAAGCTGTTTTGAACGGTTTTTAACAGTTTTGAACGATTTTCACCGATTCTGGGCGATTTTGGTACCAATAATGGTTACCGAATCAAACCGGACCGAAAAACTAACCGGTCGACGGTCTAACCGGTTGAACCGACCGGTCCGATCCGATTTTTAAAACCATGATCTTAAAGGCCTGGGTAATGCTATAGCTAGACTCATACAAAATTTCACATAAAATAATTTTGTCTCTTGATTTTGATGGATTCCGTGTGAGACCCATGTGCTGCTCACATTGGCCCACCATAATCAAGGATTAAGATTATTTTGTATAGCAATATGCTAGGCACACACTCCAAACTACACCTCAAACCATACCCTTGCTTTAAATGCATGTACCCTGTGTTCTATAAGTGGTGCACAGAAAAGTGTGAAAAATTCAAATAACACAGAGTACATGCATTTAAAACATATAGTGTGGTTTGGGGTATGGTTTGAAATGTGTGCCTAGCACTTCTCTTTGTGTAGGGTGTTTTGATGGGCCAATGCCACAAGATTCAACATCTTTGGATATTGAACATCCCAAGGACAAGTACTCTGGTATAGAGAAAAACCAATTTTTTATTGTTCTGATTTTGTGTAGCCACTTTATAGGTGAAGAGGGAGTCCTTGTACGATTTGAAAACTATCTTAAGAGTGGGTCTTGTAGCTACTTTTTAAGAAGTTATTAAAAAAAAAAAAAAAATGTAAAATAAGACTTAGGCGGAACCTGGTCTTATTTTCCGTATTCTTAAACAGGTGCCAGGTTGTTAATTAAAATATCAAGAATGGATAAGATATTTAGCCAAGCCGAATATTGATGGTGTAAAGAGTTCTATTTTAAGTCTCAATTCTATGATGCCAAATTCAGTATTACAAATATACCACCCATTAAAAATTTGTGAGTGTGTGATATTTTTAGTAAAAAGGATGGTGTATTTAGCCCCACCCTCTTAAATTTTTCTCATGACCTAGCTATATCTCATGAGTTTGTATTTTGAAGTTAATGGTTGATTGGAAGATGGTGGGTCTTTGAATGTGTCGAATGTATTGGGGGCCTCAGTCCAGTTGCCATTGTTACCTATGGAGGAGTGAAATGATGGTTCACTATAGGCCCAATTTATGAATAAAGCCTCAACGTTGGGTTCAAAAGTAGAACCCAAAACATAGCATTGGACATCGTTCGAAAAAATAAAATAAAATAGATATATCAAAATTTGTAGTATCTGTTTTTTATTTATCATGTAAACTCTCTTCTCAATTGGGTAAATATTTGTTCTTGTTCTTTTATAGTATATTTTTGGAATCTTATTATATTTTGTTCTTTTCTGAAAAGCAGTTTTATATCCATTGCAAATTTGCACATCCTACAGCTCTATGATTATTGATGACAAAACAATATGGGTGAGCCTCCCATGGGCTAGCATGAACAACACCTCAATATTAGTCATTTCATGGGCAGGACTTAGAGGTGTCAAACGGGGCGGCCCGTCCCGCCCCTCTCCGCCACTTTAACGAGTTGGGCGAATTTTGGTGAGTCACAGGGCGGGTCGGCGAAATAGACGGGGCGGGGCGAATTGACTCGGTAAGAGATATATGGTGATTCGCCCCAACCCACTAATTCGTGGGTCAACGGGGCGGGGCGAGGCGAGGCGGCTAACTCGCGGGGTTGGTTGGCGAATTAGCCCACGAGTTAGCCCGCGAATTGCTTGCAAAAACTTATTTTTAATTTTAATAAAAAAAATTCTAAAAAAAAATTTAATAAAATACTTTATTTAAAAATAGTTTGTTGAAAAAAGTATTTGGAAACTATTTTTAAAAAAAAGTATTTTTTACTTAAAAGTTTAATAACATTATTTATTAATAAATAGTTTATTTAAAAACAATTAAATAAAATTTTTTTATTCACGGGTTGGTGAGGCGGGGCGGGGAGGGTCCGCGAGGCGAGGCGGGTTACGAGGTGAGGCGAGTTGGTGGCGAGTCGGTGGGTTAGAAGAGTTGGATCACGGGACGAGTTGTGGGTTGCAAAAATGAAAGTCGACCCAGACCCATACCCAATGAATTGAGTCACGAACTGGGTTCGTCCACGGGATGAGACGAGTTGCGACTTGCCAAATGGCGAATTGGGACGGGACGGGGCGGGCCAATTCGCCCCGTTTGACACCCCTAGCAGGACCAATCAAGAGATAGGCCCCCACCAAATGCTGATCTATACCTATTATGGAGGTTTTTTGGGTCTCTGCCCAAGGAGATTATTTGTGATGTGTGTTTTGTTCAATAAACAAAGAGAAAATGGGACCAATACAACAAGCACCTTAAAATTCCTCTTTGCGGATAAATACTCCTTCGGTCCTTATTTTTGAGTTCACCTTTAGGAACTCAATTTATTAAGGGGACAAAAAAATTCTATATCTACTTTCCATAATTACCTCTAATTATTACAATAACTTTTTTAGTTTTATCTTGGTGTAGATTTCAAGGAAGGGTAGTTTTGAAAAGTAAGTAAAAATTATATGCCAATTTAGGAAAGTGGACACTAATTTTGGGACATCCCAAAATAGAATATATGACTCAAAAAAAGGAACGAAGAGAGCAACTTTTTTTTTTTTTTTTTTGGGATATGGGCTGTTAAATAAGACTTGATAGAATGTTTATCATATATCATAATGATGAAGATTTGTATAAGCTGTTTTCTTAAACTTCAAATATCTTTTTCATAACTACTCCGTAATTTAGTCGTGGACACAAGGAGTAGATATTGGGGTCCAAGGAAAGGAAAAAGAAAGAAAGTGATCAAAAGATTTCACACACAAACATTTATTATATTTTATATTGCTCTGTTTGTTTTAATGTAAAATATTTTTTGAAAAATACTTTCAATTTACATCAAAACAAACGGAGTGTGTGCATGTGTTTGTATATATATATATATATATAAATAATTCCAATCGATGGCAGCTAATATGGGATTTCAACCTTTTATTTAGTGATGAATGTGACCCACAGGTGGTTACAGCATGAATGCATAGTGAAGCGGGAGAGAGGAGCTAAATTGACACACAGGAGAATGTCTGCCATTGATATTAAGGGGACCCTCTTAAACAATGCTTTCACTGGCATGTTCTCTCACATGATTCAACACCACCCCCCACAAAAGTTAAATAAAAAAAAGAAACAGATCCCAAAAAAAAAAAAAAACGAAAAAAGCAAAGCCTAATGGGTGATTCTATTGATGTTGGGGTTTTAAGTTGCAAGTGGTTGAAGCATTACCTAATTAAAGTGGTATTATAGGTGGCACTTTGATGGAGTTTGGTCATCTCACCCGTGAGAGAGAGAGAGAGAGAGAGAGAGAGAGAGAGATCAGGTCCATGACCATATTGATTTAGAGTTATTGACAGACAGAGTATATACACCCATCACCTTTTCTATCTTTACACATAGCCATTTCCATATTTCTCTATCTCCTGTCATTATTTAAAAAACAAGTTGTGCACTCTCAGGGCAATATTGGCCGAAAGTCACAAGCAAATCCAGAGCCTTTCACAGGTAACAACACAGATTGATATATATATATATATATATATATGTTCACTACAGAGTCAAGACTATATAGCAAAGTCTCCATTTTTTTTTATTTATTTATTAAATTTTTTTTTTTGGGGGGGTTTACTAAAATTCTTGCAATATGACAGAAATGGAGAGTGAAGAGACAACAACAAAGGAAATAAAGGTTGAGATTCCACCAGAGGCTGAAGAGACATCACCGAAGGCTGGACCGGGGGGTGCACCTGCAGGGCTGGCAAGACAGGGGAGTATTGCAAAGACAAATTGCCTATGCTCACCAACCACCCATGCTGGTTCGTTCCGGTGCAGGCTTCACCGAGCCCCCTCGGGCCTCCATAGGACCCAGAGCATCGATTCAACCACCCTCAAAGACTCACAGTCCAAGCCCAATTCAACTACTGAAACTACTAATAATGAAAACTCCTAGTGATCCCCATGAAATTTAAGTATTTGTTATTGCTTATATTGTTGTAGTACTATTTTGTTAATGATTCTACAAATTCTATGTCCGTATCTTTTTCTTTTGAGTAATTGAGTGGCTAATGTTTCCTGTAGCTTTATATTCACTTTCTTCCCCCTTGTAACATGATTTATGAAGCTTGTAAAAATAGCAAAAAAAAAAAAAAAAAAAAAAAGCCTCTTAGAATTCAGCACTTTGTCTTGTGACACACACACACACACTCTCGCACAATTGAGGGGATTATAGACCAACCCAACTCAGATACAGGGGCAATCAATTAAATTTACACACTTTTATATGTAATGTGCATATATGTATATACAAGAATGATAAAAGACTTAGCAACATGATATCTGCATATCAATCTTCTTGCTTCTGCATACTCCTTAATTGAGACTTATTTAATCATTGTTTACTTTAATTTCCATTATTTGTATCCGATAAGCTGACTCATCTAACATAGAGTCAAGGATCAAAATTTCCTTCTATTTCCTTCTAAACGGCCGAAATGCTTCAGTTTCCTATGTCATGGAAACGAAACACCATGGAATCTCGAAATTCCATGGATTCCATCAAAACGACTTTGTTTCTTTTGTTTCCATCAAAACAAACCTATGATTCCGCATCGTTTCATTTGCTTCCAACAAAATATACTTGTTTCCATCGAGATAATCATGTGGATGAGTACTTGTCATATGAACAACCATTTTATTTTAGAGATGGCTTATTAGCTTACTATGTACTTATATGTATCTTTTGCATTCTATAAAGTGTTTTGTGGATTCTATGAAGTGTTTGACAGCAGATTGGCGACTTAAACCTCATTTATTTTCAATTTGAACTACATATTTTAATGTATATCTACATATATAGACCTCTCAAAGATTCAAATAATCAATTATTAGCTTTATGCACGCATGTAGTTAAGTTTGAAGTTATGTTTCCCCATGTTTCCAATTTTTCCCGCTGCTTCCACATGTTTCCAAAACGTTTCCGTTTCTGGGTAGACCGAAGCAATAGACTGAAACAAAATTTTGATCCTTGCATAGAGTTCACTGGACAACAAAATGGAAACCACTATAGAGGACAAAAAAACAGAATGATCAGGATATAAGAGGAGACGTATGTGTGTAATATTTGCTAAACATTTGATGGTTCATTTGCACAGACAAAATTATGACAGCATGACTTAGGAGGCATGTTTTCTACGACTGGAAAGACTTTCGTAGGACAAAAGGAACAACTGTATGTGTATTTCAATTTAATGAGAATGTAACTAATTACAGACAAATGGTGAAAGGAAAAAAAAAAAAAAAATCATGATATCAAAGAATTATTATATGTTTTGCTGTGCCTAAGGCTTGTATTGAAAGATAAATCTCATCCCTGGGCAAAGATTTGGTGCAATTTCAGCAATAAGACAAAAGAAAAATGTATAAAGCAATGATACAAGCCCACGAATACAAAATAAAGTTAATGAAGTAAGTAACATTAGAAAACAAAATGTTACAACCTTTTGTAGCATACAATTTGAAGATGAGCTACACAAATCCATGCATTATAACAATAATGAGAGTCTGTTGTTTCAAAATGTCTTTTCCTTAATTGTTTGGTTTCAATTATTTAGACAGCATTCCATGGTGCTTTTAATGGTTCCATTTGCATTCATTTATTCTAAGAGTAATATTTGGGGCACTAACAACTTCCACTAACATTTACTAACACACTCTATCTCTCTCCTAGTGGCACTGTGGGGTCCGCAGTGGATCCCGCAGAACCACTAGGAGAGAGATAGAGTGTGAGTGTTAGTGAAAGTTGTTAGTGCCCCTAGCAAGACCCTTATTCTAAATATATATATCTGATTTGGTTTGAGCTGTCATCTTAGTTGTCGTGTTCTGTTGGCAACTGAATTAGGCTTAGTTTGGCCCCCATGTGGCTTTTTAAAAGGAGCTTATGAAATTTACTACTAAGTTGTTTGAAAATTTTGTACAAGTGACATACTAATCTTCAAAAATATATTATGAAACCAAAAAGCCACCTTGAGCTTTTAAAAGCTCCATTCTGGAGCTTTTAAAAGCTCCCCCAAAAAAACTCTAAGTTCAATTTTTACAAAGCGCATAAACTAGTTACCAAATGAATTAACATGAAATTGTACTTTAAAAAAGGAGAAGCACCAAAAGGGGGACAAACTAAGCCTTAGTATATCAGTATAATAATGCAGATTTGCCAGGTTTTCCATTGGGCTTTGCAGGCCGTTAGGGGTATTTGAAATTTCGAATGATCATTTGGTCATCTTTGTTCTTTAAAGAGAGTGAAAAGCAAAGTTATTTAAGTTTCCCAACATATAATAATTCTTGTTCTATCAAAATTAATTTCCTGCTCTTCCTTTGCACAGATCCAAGGTGAACCTGTTTATATATGCTTTAGGAAATTCTAAATCTGGTTCAGTCCAGGTTTCGCTTTTTATTTGGTTCTTGTAAGAACTAAGGTAATGTTGGTTTGATAAAGAACTAATTTCAAGAGAGTTATCAGTCTGGACAAGGACTCCTACGCAAGAAATTGGCACTCTCCAAACACTTGAATTTGTAAAACCAGTTCACTTATGAATCATAGAACTAGTTCTTTGCTTTCCTCAGCAGCCTAATGTTATGAATAACATAATGCGATTTTTACTTAGATAACTGAATAGGATGATGCAACTGAAAGAATTGATTAAGGAAGGATGAGAATTCAATGACCTTCAACCAAAGTGATAGCTAGAGAGACCTAAAAGATCTATAGACAAACACAACAATTTTGGCACTTCATGGGTCCTATCCAAGTTTCCACAAACTGAGGTAATCTTGAGATTCTTCTCTCATGTCTCCAAAACTTGTTTCTTATTAACATAGATTACATCAATAACAAAGTGATATTTATCCCCTAAAAAGTTACAAGGCATTTTGCAAAATCCCAAAAGAAGAGAAAAAAGAAAACGATGAAGAGTATAATTACCCTTAAAATTACCATCCTCAACCAGGAAAATACACAAATTCTGTTAATTCCTTTCGCTTGCACTTCTATTGATGGACCACAACTTACTAAACATCCTTTTGGGTCGAGTAGGAAGTGCACAAAGAGTCTTAATCCTCGAAGATTTTCCAATCCCATCTTGGTAATTTTCTTCCAAATCATCTTCTTCGGCCAACTTCATCTTTAAAGTTGAAAGATTCGATTTAGGCGATTTGAGGCCCGAGACACTCCACTGGTCCTCCGCTGGAACGGTTGCATTGGTGCTTGCTGATATGGGACGCCTTTTTGTGTCATTCTGTGCAGCGAGAAGTGCCTTGATGTTATTAGGCAGGTCGGTCACTTGGCCACCGGACATGGCAGCCCTGGCTTGCTCAAAGAAAAGGACTTGGACCACCACCCTTAGTGGGAGAAACTCATTTTGGGCAGCGTGCATGCAGGCTTCCATCGATAACTTTTTGCAGTCTAAAATTCGGCACAGACGTTTTCTTTCACTCTTGTTAAGGTCTGGATGTGCCTGGATGTTCAGTAAGAATAGACTTATCTTTACATTGAGTTCTTTTATCGGAAATATTAATTAGGTGATTCTGTATATGTATAATTCCTGACGGTGAATATACAGAAACATGAGAGAGAGTTACAAGGTCTAGATGTGATCCAATGATGAGAGTCTGATCAAAATAGAACAAGAAAATTAGTAACCATTTTCCTTTTGTATCTTGGAGTTCCAGCGCGTACTTGTAAATAAATGCCTCTTAGTTCTTGTATGCATTAATTCATCTCATTTGGTCAACTTGATTGAAAGAGATGTTTAGTTCTTAGTTTTTAGGATCTAGACTCCTCTTAGCATTTTTTACACCAAATTGGAGATGCACCAAGATGTAGAGGTCAGCCTAATCAAAATAATTGAAGTAGGTTGAACGTTGACAAGAACCTAATGTGAAGGGAGTGGTTTATCTACTAAATCGATGGTGACCCACTTTTCAATTTCTGACCACAGAAAATAATCTAATTTTCTTTTTTAAACTTTCATTTTCATAGTGAGTTATGATGGTATCTGGATGCACATGTTGTGACAGTTTGAAATTAAACACAAATGGCAAGCAAGTCACACCGAGAAATCCAAAATGATACGAAACAAGCACACAAAAACGCAATAATTAACTTAGTTTGTTCTAAGGACTACGCCCACGACAGGAGATGGCAAAGTCTTGCTAAGGATCAGTAGAAAATTAGCGGACGTTACACTGAACTGTACATAGCTGCCCAACTCTCTCTCGCAATTATGAACCGGATACAATCATAACTCACTATACATATAGACACACACACTAACCCCGGATAATGAATCCGATCAATTTTGACCCGTTTAGCAAACCGGATCCTAGTTGGATTTAGTCTGGTCGAATTCGAGTCAACACACAACATGACAGAATGGGAAAGGAAAACAAAAAACGTAAAGAAATTCAGGACAAGATCACAAACTAGAAGATAATCTGTAAATTACCTTGAGGTAAAAGTCAATAGCTCTGTATAGATCATCATGGTCCAGTCTCGCAAAATCTGGTAAGGCCTCTGCTAGTGCAATGAACTTTGGCAACGGCAAGTTCACATCTCGGGAAATCTCTTGAAGATACCCATCCACAAGTTTAGCCACCTTCAACTTCGAGCTATGCGACGCCGATGATGATCTCCTACTCTCTTGAAACTCAAAATCAGCATTGTCTGCTGATCTAGACCTTCTCCTCTCAAAACTACCCTTGGCTCTTGGAGGACTAGTCGGGGGACTCTGCCCCTGTAACATGAACTGCTCCAATATGGTCATCACTATGTCCACATCATAGTGTGTATCACATGTGTACGAAAGAGAAGGTATTAACAGATCATTGACCGTTGCTTCCTCCAACTGAAGTCCAATCCTTCTCGCCAATTCCATCTTTGAAGAAGATGAAGCGTTAAGTATGTTGGCCGCCTTTAAGAGTTTAAGCAAGAAACTACATGAAACAGCGCCTTTCTCAACTGGTAGTAAGCTAACAATAGATTCCAAGAGTAGTCTATGCTTTGAAGTTGTTTCCCCAATAGAATCCGAGCCAGGTTCCGATTCTAATTGCTTATTGTTTTTCATGTTTCTCGAAACATTGGGTAGCCATTTTGATGCATATATACGCAATGCATCACCTATAAGATTAGAGGGTACCTTCCCACCAGACTTGGTTGCAATCATGGTTCTCCAATAAAGGTCTATGCCCAATTCTGCAATATCTTCAGCCCACCACCCTTTATTCACCGGTTTATGTCTCTGGCTCTCCGATCCATTACACGAGACATCATCCCTACCCCTCCGCGAGTAACTGTATGACAAACACACCTTAGAAGGGTGTGAGAGAATTTTTGAAGCAATTGATTCAATGCATCTGCTAGTGATACCAAGGTCCTCTGACCACAAAGGGTGGGCTTTGGTGGTTTGGAGGGTCACAATTGTGTCCTTCCAACCATGAAGAATACAAGAATTGAAGAAAACTTCAAGCTTGTATATCAAATTCCCCTTCTCAACATCCTCTGTCATCATTAGGTATTCGGCTGCACACCGAGCCGATACAATGTTCAAGGCACTGAGAGTGATTGTGATTCCATAGCAAAACTTTGCACATAGTTCAAATGCCTCAACCCCTCCCGGAAATTCAGGGAGTTGGACTATTTGGTGGTTTGAGGATTCAGGACATTCAGAGCACAGCCTCTGGAGCCTTAAACACTTGGAGAGAAGAGGAAACTGAGTGGAAAAAAAAAAAAAAAACCCAAAATTAATCAACTCCAAACAATACCCAAGAACATAATTCAATTAATATGCATAATTTCCCAAAATTAATACCACTATATAGACAAAAATTTCTAAATTTTACCTTGTGAAGCAAATATCTACTTCCCTTCACTTGAACTATGAGATCACTGGTGACCTCCGAGGAGACTGACCTGCAATCAAAGACCTCAGTATCTTCCCCTTCACATATGCATAAATATCTGTATGTATATATTTTGTGTATATTAACAGAAAATTCATACCTTACAGACTCAGTTGTACAGAAAGTATCAGGCCGAGATCCAAGTTTCATAAACTTCATATCTGCAATCTTCTTCTTATTTCTACTTCAGCTATCTTTTATAGGATATCTCTTACCATGTCAGACTCAGAAAAAAAAAAAAAAACCCAACTTCAATCTTCGCTTTCTAGAACACCAAAGGTCATAAAAAGTTCCCTCTTGAACAGCAAGCAATAGATATTGTGCAATCCAGACCTCAATTAAGAACACCCATTTCCTGAATTCAAATTTCTCAACTTCAGTCACAGAATAGGAAAGAAAATCTACCCAAAACAGACTTCAATCCACTAAAGAAAATGTCAGCAAGCAAAGAAAAGAAACAGAAGTTTAAATGGAGGGCAGAGAATTAATAACTCTATTGGGTATGATACTATGTAGTATTATATAATCATATTATATCGGTCATATAACCAGAAAATCAAACAACTAATGTATCTGTCGTTTCAGACAAATTCTATACCCCATTTGATCTAGACATGCAAACAAAGAATTAAACCATGCCCCTCAAGATCAATATATACACACAAAAACATACCATAGAAAAACAGAGCATTAGAATAAATAAAAAATATATATTTTTATGAAAACAAACCTTAAGCTTCATTGATACACTAAAAAACAGCCAATCATTTCCCGGAAAATCGAATTTGAAGAATCGAAACTGTGACGTTTTGCTTTTGTAACTCCAAGAGATTTGTTGTGGTTTAAGGCGTTTTTTTTAACTATAGCCTATTCTCAATGCCAGCGTGCTAGCAATGAGAGAAAAGGCGACGCCCACGTGCTTATCCTGCGCCCACTTGTGCCCTTCTCTCTCATCATTGCCACACCAATTTCTCTCTCGCTCTACCCTCTTCAGTTTCTTTCTTCACCCTCGGATTATTTTAGTCAAAACTCTAGTATGTTATACCCCAAACATCGTACGCCGCTCAAGTCCCATTAATATAACCAACTTTACACTACTACACACACCCTAAATCATACCAATATATGATGGGAATATTACATAAGAATAATATACATTATAAGAGATTGTTAATTTTTTTTTTTTTTTTTTTTTTTTAAATATTAACTTATTAAATAAGAGTATTAAAAAAAAAAAAAGGTTGGGTTTGAGTTGGTTTTTAGAAAAAAGTGAGTGTGGTTGGAGATGAAGAAATGCGAAAAAGAGGAATAGGATGTGTGTATCGCTATCAAAGGGATTGGCTTTAACTATTCTCACCTATGGCCTGCATTGTATAATATATAAATGGCATCAACGTGAATTGCCCTTGAATTCTAACCAGAATAACGAAACTACCCTTGCATGCATTCATTGCCTGGGGGCCCATGGTTATTAAAGTGGGGGTGACCTCACTTATTTGAAAGGGAGAAACTACAAATTTGGCCTTAAATTTTTGTTTGAAGAAATGCTAAAAAGGCATTAATTAGGTGGTTGAGGGTCTCTGTCAATTCGTTCTCTGCATTGGATTCTTTTGATTGACCATGTATAATCTTTTGATTAAGTGTATGATGATGGTGTGAATGAGGGGGTGAAGACTCATCTTGCTGTGGGTCCCATTATCAATTGATGTCTGATCAACAAACAAAACCTACGAGTGGTGAAGACATGATGTTATAAGTATGTGGTTCTCAACCATTTTTGCTTTGACCGTGCAATAGTCTTCAAATATCTTTGCTCAAGAAGTAATTTTCCGGTTGAAAGTTGTTTTTGTACAATAACATAGTTCATGAATAGCATTTTACTGAACAATTTGAATCTTATAATTGCCATTTAGTTGATTGATCCGGCCACCACTTACACTATGTTTGGCTCTAGAGAAATGGAAAAAAAAGAGATGCAAAAGGAACTCACATATCTTCCATTTCTCTTGTTTAACTACTTGAGTTGGGATGGAAGGGAATTTTGATACAGAAAATTGGAGAGAAATCTATTTTCTGTCTTCAAAACAAAGAGATTATGTCAGAAGAGAAGGGACTTCAAAATAAAATACTCTCTATGAATATCGCAGTTATGAAGTATCATTCTTTATTAGAGGGTAATTAAAGGAGTAAACTTGTTTTGTCTATATTCTTTTTTGTATCTTGTGATCTTATATCCAAACAAGAAAAGCTTTATTTCTTTTCGTTTCTCTCATGTCCATCTAAACGAGTGGAGAGAACCCTAGTTTCTCTTAGTTCTAGTGAGTTTATTTATTTATTTATTTTTATTCTCTCAATTCTCCATTCCTCTCAATCGAAATATATGAAGCGTCATTAAACGAGTGTCAATTGGTACTGATCCTAAGTCCGATGTTTGATATCACTCAAATATTTTATTTTTCAAACCCATTGGAACTACTCGTTTATTGTTTAGTCTATTGGATATGTTATTTCTAATTGTTCGCTCAATATTTATTGCTAGGAAGGTAGGAAGAGAAAAAACTGTGATAACACATTCTTATGGTTTAGGATGTACATATCAGTACTGATGTGAGCTGATTGTAACTTGGTGCAAATTAGATGCCGAACTATTTAAAAGATAGTGGCTTTTAAAAGTACACTGATTTTTAAAGTTACAATCATTTGACATCAAGTTATAACTATTTAGCACTAGATTAAGATCAAAATATTGTAACTTCTATGTATAATACATTCTAGACCACAAGATGTATCATAGAAAATCCTATGCATGTGATATGATCAAACATGTGTAGAGCCACCATTTTAATTGAAAAAATTACTCTAGACTCTAAAAAGAAAGTACTCCGTATAAATTACTTGTCACATTTTTTAAATTGTATTTAATCAGCTCATGAAAAAGGAACTAGTGATGCAGTGGACCTAATGTTGCAACAAATTGGGCATGACCACCAAAGGAATGTGACCCAATTCTGTGTTGGATCCATCAATGTCCACCAAAAACCAAGAAGAATCAGAAGCTAAGCTTGTCTTCGTTCGATCAATGCCCACGGGAGACTGGGACAGTGGGACTTAACCATGTCTAGGTTCGATCAATGTCCGAGCCAAAACGGTGGCAATGGCAAATACGATATTTAGTGAGTGAACCAAGGGTAATATGTGGAAGGAGTGGTGTTGGATCCAGGTAAAAGGACTTGAGGGCAATGGGCATGGATTGCTGTCCACTATGTGTGAAAGGCCACGATCCGCACGCTGTACGGGTCCCCTTTCCGTGTAACCCAACGGGGTAGCCATTCGACATGTGGGACCTATCTTCTCCTTCTCCACTTCTTTCTTTGTGGCTCCCCCACCTCTCTCTTTTCACTCTTTTTTTTTTCTTTATATCAGTCTCTCTCTCTCTCCCCTCACTCTACGGATTAATTGGGAATCCAAATACGGTTTACGTAGGGCTGGCCCATAGCTTTAGGGGGGTTCAAAACGAACTTTTAAAATGGGGTCCGAGACTATACGGGCATTCGGGGGTAGTGCTCCCAATATATATATATATATATATATATTTGTAGTCTACGTATACATAATTATGCGTACATATTGATTTTCAATATCATATTGCAAAGAGTAATTCTTGGGGCACAACCAAAGCCACAACCTTTTGCTCACAACCTCCATTTTGTGTCTATCTCTCTCCTAGTGGGCACTGTGGGACCCATCAAGAGAGAGATAGACACAAAATGAAGGTTGTGCAAAAAAAGTTGTGGCTTTGGTTGTGCCCCAAGTGAGCATAATTATCTCTCTCCTAGTGGGCACTGTGGGGTCACTATTGCAAAATGTTCTAACAACTTCTAGCATAATTAAATACTTATTTGAATAACCAATAATTTGAAACCAAGCTATAAATTGAAAACAACTTGCAACTGGAGGGTTTGTTTGGGTTAAAACTAAAATGAATTGGGGGAATTGATAAAAACCAAATTTTCTTACAATTTTTTGATACACTGATTTATTTATTTATTTTTTTTTAAAAGTGTATCACACTATAGTTGATCAATTAGTCTTTTTATTAATAGTAAAATAAATTATTCTCCAATAAAAAAATATAGTCTTATTCTAGAGGGTTTGTTTGGACTTAACTTTGTAGTTTTATGTGAAATATTTTGGGTCATTTTAGTTTGGGTTGGGGTCTTTATTAGGCTAAGTTATAGTAATTTTTTTTTATAAGGGTTCAATATAGAAATGCAAAGTTAGTACAAAAAATGGAGTCCTTAAATTAGCTAAATATCTGGCGGCCCAAAGCGCCCGCTTTGCCGGCTTTCCCTCAGGACCGGCCTTGGGTTTACGAGTACAATTGTGGTGGCTTCATTTAACAAGAGTTGTCGGATCACTTAAAATTTACTAGGTAAAACTAAAGTAAGAAGTTCTCACATGAGAAAGCACCTTATAACTCTCGAATGAGAAAGAATACATATGATTTTTGAGAATCCCAAGATGTATTTATTGCTAATTTCTCATCCAAGAGTGATAAGATACTTCTTACTATAGTATTACCCAAATTTAATTAGAAGTTGTATTAAATAGTCCCACTATCAAATAAGCTAGATATATAATTTGGATGCAAATTTTGATAACCTTATAGCCTTACCCTTAGATTTTTGTACCACTCATATAAATTCTGCATTGATATTTAAATCACAGTGCCTATCTTATGTATCTCACTCCCAAATTTTCACAGGATTATCAAAATAAGAAGTGCGATTTTCATAACATATAGGAAAGGAAAAAAAACCAGCTACGGAAAAGAAGGCATTTTACAGTTAGCTAGGAAATGAATCTATATATAGATATACATAAAAGTTCAACTCTGAGCAACATGCCAACAACTTAACGTAATTGGTAAAATAACTTTTCATGTCACACACTCATTATATATATACCTGTGTTCAAACCTTACCCGGTCTGACACTTACGTCCTCACACGAGACCGCTACATCAAAATTAGGGGAAAAAAAAAAAAAAAAAGGCGGGGGGGTTCACCTCCAAAAGTTGCATTGAAGTTATAGGGGCCGGCCAGTAATAAATTATATGGCTAGAAGAAGTTTCAAATGTCAAATAGATGAAGATATCTGAGATTGCAAGGACCATGGCCTTCATGAAAACGTCTTTTCGGAGTTAAGAATTTACACATCCAATTGGGTCCAGTAGAGACAAAGTATTAAAAGGTGACAGGTTAATTTTGTCAAAAATGTTGATGCAACGATATAAAATGAATGTATACATTTACAGATACATATTGAGAATGATGAGATGGGTTGTAAGGTATATTGAGTACCAAATGTAATGGGCTTGTATGTATGATCACTATTGATTCACTGTCTGTGTCGCCTCTGTTGAAGATCTTTGCTTTAGGGATTTAATTTTTGTACGCATTAGGGCACGCATATACACACACTCACAGGTGAAGTGGATGTGATACTGCTAAGTGCTAAGTAGTCTGTGTAGGAGTGTGTCTTGTTGTGACTGTTGGAGAACATTGGAGTTGTATCATTCAGGTTCACAGGGACCTCCACCTTCCAATGAACTGGCAATTGTTCATACAAATGTCACTCTCATCTTTTTCAATGTTGGGACCCTTCTTAATAACCCCCACTTTAGTACCAATATAGTATATGCGTCTTTTATATACATACGTATACCACACACATAATGTATCACTCATCTACAGTTTGTACGTCTGTGGGATCTCCGTGTGTGTAATTATTATTATTATTATTATTTTTTTTTTTTTTTTTTTTTTGGGTAAATTACACTTATATACCTCCGTCTTAGATAAGGTCAAATTACATGGACATCCTTTATAATTTACATAATTACACTAACCTCCTTTGTTAATTGGAGACGGAAGTCTAACAAAATTAGTAGTGTATGTAAAATTACCTCGATACCCTTAACATAAAATATAATGTCTTAATTTAAAAATCAACATGTCAAAAGTTAAACAAATTTACCATCAGAATAAAATAATATTTTCATATTCATATTATAAGAGGAAAAAATATTATGTGAAAGTTTTAGTAACTTTGATGAAGCGCTAAATTAGTCGATATCAAAAAGTTTAACAATCAAATAGCGGTCAACATACTCACATTTCACTAACAGAAGGGGAAATGTGTTAAATCAACCCAAAACCTTAAGGGATGTCAATACAATTATACAAACAGGTCCCTGTATTTAACCTCACCTCCCCAGAGATCAATGTAATTTCTCCATTTTTTTCACATGAATCTTGGTACAGACCAAATTCCAATAGCCGGACACTGGCAATGTGTACGCAGACATTATTTGGTCCAAGTTCACCAGCTTGGCTTTCTCTTTCCCCATCCCTTTTCTCTTTCTTTTTCTTTTTTCCTTTGGAATTCTAGGACCCTTTTTTAATGTTATATTAAGTTGAAAATAATCATTATTATTGATTGAATTCAATCATTTGCAAGCCATATTTTATGGGTAAGCTCAGCGAGAGTTCAAGGAACGTGGGGGCATTCTAGTCCCTTGAGCTATGCATAATCTTTCTCAACTTATTCATACTTGTATATTAGAGAGGTGAATAATTAGATCACATTCACACCAATGCCTGTAGTTGAGCATAAATTTGAATTTTGAAGAAATAATCAATTTTATGTAAATATCGATTAGATTATGAAGTTTTAGATGAGAATTAACTGTGTTGAATAGGGGCGAAACTTGTGGAGGCATAAAATTTTTCGAAACTTTGTTAAGTATATGTAGTTTGTAAAATCTCAAAATTAATTTACATACTAATCCCTTCAATTTTTTTAACTTACAAAATGGTCCATGCTTAGAAAACTTCACGTGCATGCTAAAATTGTAATCCTTATTATACAAAGAATCATATTAAAAAATACTCTTAAATAAATTTGAAAAAAAAAATTACCCTAGAGAGTCCTGGCCTTGAATCTTGTGATGTCATGTTGGGTACGTAACTTGTTCCCAGCCAGGCTTTAAAGAGGGCGCCCTCTCTTTAATAAAAAAGAGGGCTTCTTTTTTGGCTATCAAATCGTGTTTTCATTAAGGGCAGTTTTGTCATTTCACAGTTTTTAAACACGATCTGACGCCCAAAACAGAGGCTCTCTCTTTATTAAGGAGAGGACGCCCTCTTTAGAGAATCTTTGTAGATATAGATATACAAGTACACAGTTCTTATCCTATGAGGACTCTCTCATTTTATAAAATGCACACCTCTCACTTATGTCTCTATTAACATCTCTCTTTCCTATTTTCCCTCCCATCGATTTCAAAAAAAAATTTAGTTGAAGGAATTTTTTGCTAAAGTGGGGAAGGAATCCCATAGAAATAGGTGGTTAGATGGATTTATACAAACTCTTTATTAAGAGAGAAGTAAGGGGTGTGCATTTTATAAAATGACGGAGTCCTCATAGGATAAAAGCTGTACAAGTACATACATAATATATGGACGAAAATTCTATGGAGAGGGCGCCCCCTCTTTAATAAAGAGAGGGCATCTGTTTTGACCGTCAGATCGTGCTTAAAAACTATAAAGTGACAAAATTGTCCTTAATAAAAACACGATCCGACGGTCAAAACAGAGGCCCTCTCTTTATTAAAGAGAGGGCGATCTTTCCATAGCCTGACTGAATATATGAATATACGAAAATTCTCTAAAGAGGGCGCTCTCTCTTTATTAAAGAGAGGGCTTCTGTTTTGGCCGTCGGATCGTGTTTTCATTAAGGACAGTGTTGTCATTTCACAGTTTTTAAACACGATCCAACGGCCAAAACAGAAGCCCTCTCTTTAATAAAGAGAGGACGTCCTCTTTAGAGCCTAACTGATATACAAAGATTCTCTAAAGAGGACCACCTCTCTTTATTAAAGAGAGGACCTCTATTTCGGCCGTTGGATTGTGTTTAAAAACTGTGAAATGACAAAACTGCCATTAATGAAAACACAATCCGACGGCCAAAACAGAAGTCCTCTCTTTAATAAAAAAAGGGCGCCCTCTTTATAGCCTGACTGTGTAAATATATATATATATATATATGAATTTGATTTTGTTCAAAAAATCAAAATTTTAACCCAAAGTCAAGTTTGTTCCTAAGATTTAAACCCAAAATCAATTTATTCCAAAAACGAATTTATTCCTAAGATTGAGATCCAAAATCAATTTGTTCCAAAAATCTAAAATCTAAACTCAAAATACTAAACCCACCTCAAAGATGTATACAATTATCTATGTATATATGTATTCAATGACTATATGTATACACATATGTATTTATATATGATGTGTATGTATGTATATATACATGCATGGTCCGTTTACATGGTTTGTATGTCGCATGTATATATGTATATACATATGTATATACAATAGGGGGGGGAGTTATTATTTTATTATTATTATTATTATTTATGATGAAGGATATTTTCGACATTAGTAAATTAAAAAGAGAAGTATTTATAAATTTTACAATTCAGAAGGAAGGTGTGTGTAATACAAATCAAAATTTTAAGAAAAATTTATATAATTTTGAAATATAGAGAAAAAATCTATTTAATTTTATCAAATCTCAAAAAATGTCCTTATAATTATTTAAATAAACTTTGATCACCATGTGAAATTTGAAAGACACGAAGCTAGAGTGGGGTCTGAACAGCGCAAGTTCAGTCAACGATTAAAAAAAAATTTGTAATTTTTTTTTTTGACAGTCATAGTTGTTATTGTAGTCGGTGAAATAATGCATAGAGTATTATGATGAGAAAGAATATAACTTCCAAGCAAAAAATAAAATAAAAGAAAGAATATAACCCCTTTTCCGAAGTTAACCCACCCCCTGACCCCCCACTCAATTTGTTTTGTTTGTCAAAGATTCGTGTGCAACGCATGGACAGGCACGATGAGTGTGACCGGACCAATTTGGCTTCAGCTTTATATTACTTTCTTCTCTTTTGCACGGTAAAAAAAATAATAATAAAAAATATATATATGACAACACATTATTTACACACATATATCAAACCTTATATGCAAGAGTCTAGCAGTGCAAACTTTGAGTTAGTTAAATATTATACTGTACTTCTTTATATTTTCAAGATCATAATATCCCTTTATTATATCTTAATTATGTATATATCGTGATATTCATCATAATGATATATTGATTTGTGTTATGGTAATTATGTCATTTTAGATTATTATTATCTTTATGTTAGCTTTTGAAATTTTATTTAATATAATAGTGAGGTTTCAATCAATAATCTTACGTCTAATTACATTTGGGTCAATAATTTTTGGGATATTTATTACTCACTTAAAAAAAGTGGTTATTTTAGTGGCTATTTACGAATTGATCACTAACATTTACATTCTGGTCATCTTTTTTCCTCAAATTTAGGATTTATATAATGTAATATGTCTAATTACATTTGGGTCAGCAAGTTCTGAGATATTTATACTTCACTTAAGAAAAATAAAATAAAGTGGCTATTTTAGTGGTTATTTATGAATTGGTCACTAATATTTACATTCTAATCAACTTCTTTCCTCAAATTTAGGATTTATACATTGTAATATGTATAATTACATTTACGTCAACATTCTGTTGCATCTTTATGATTCACTTCTTTTGTGGGGGTTTTTTTTTTTCCGCACATACTGTGGCTTTTCCACTGTCACGTACTTTGAAAATTTGGAGATTAAATTAACTCATACAAATATGCTTACATTTTCGCTTAGCAATCCTACAATCAAATCCCTACCAAATTCACTTTGACTCAAATCTCATACCAAATTGAAACAATGCTATACAAATCCTACACTCAAATGCATAGAAATAACGATCTTATTTCCTGAACTTTGAATATATATGGAGATTAAATTAACTCATAAAAACATGCTTACATTTTTGCTAAGTAATCCTAGAACCAAATTCCCATCAAATTCACTTTTACTCAAATCTCAAATGAAATTGAAACAATACTATTCAAATCTTATACGTAAATGCATAGAAATAATGAATTTATGTCCTTCAAAATACCAAATGAAGCTTTTAAATATTTTAACACAGATATAAATTTATTGCACATACACATACTTCTAAAAATAATTTTATGACACACATATCATATACTATTTCAGAAATATTGTCTATTAAGGAACTTTGAATATACACACATATCATATACTATTTCAGAAATATTGTCTATTAAGGTACTTTGAATATATGAAGACGAAAATAAGTCAAAAAAATTATTGTAGTGCTTTCTTTAAAGAAAAATAAAAAATAGTTGAAAATGCAAAGATAGACATAAAATGGGACCACGCAAGGTATTGTGAAAGCATATTTCGGAAGTATGGGTTACTCATATTTCATTTCCCTGACCTTGTATTATTAGTTGGAACACTTGAATGCCATAAGATAATGTTTTTCATTGATTTATTAAATTATTACATAATTAGTAACAAGATTATAAATTGCCAAAAAAAAAAGGGACAATAAAGCTATAATAACACAACTAAAAGTCGAAAAAATATCAATAATTTAGAAATACTCATATTTTTTAAAGTCAGTGAAGATAATTCGAGAGAATATAATGTCTTTCATTAGTTTATTAAATTTTTACACCATTGATATTAAAATAAAAGATGAAAAAAAAAAAAACTAATAAAAAGGGATTGGCATGTGCATCGCATGTGCCGATACCCTTTTATATATATATATATATATATATGGTTGAGTGAGTCGGCCTAGACAACAAGGATACGTGCTTGTGTTCAATGATCATCCCAAATCCACCAGACAACTGAAAAGAAAGATTAGCACTAATCCCACATAACCCAATCATTCTAAATTGTCCTTCATTTATGTCTCTGTTTTGACGTCAATGAATCAATATTATACTTTTCCTTTTTGGTCAGCTTGAAATTCACACCTCGTTCCCCCCTGTTTGTTTGCTGCCGGAAAGTTCCCATTTTTCCTTAATTTATTTATTTATTGCTCCCAAGGTGATTCTCATATTTTTCTTTTAAGATTAGATAAATCTTTCTGAATAAATTACGTTGACCTCTTTTATGGTAAGGTTAAAATAGAAACGACAATAATTACACTGATTTGTCTTTGTAAACTAACTTCTGTAATTCAACAGCAAAAAAATGCGGAGTAAATCACAAAAAAACTATTACCTTGTAATTAATTTAATCGGAAAAGTATAAGATGTTGCCAAACAGGGCTTAGAGGATTACTCCACTTAGTTTCTGTTGTTTCACCCCCTTAATGATAACAGTATGGCCCTACGTACTCTGATATTGATGATCATTCTGTAAATTATTGTAGAAGATCATAATCTCTCATCTTTCTTTATTAAAGTAGGAAGATCAATTTTGAAAAGATGTGAGCAATTTGGGTAAGGCTATCAGATAAACTCCACACCTTGATGACGATTGACGAGATCTTAAGAATTACGTGTCATCTCAACCCTCCTCTTCTGCTTTTGAGTTGAAAGCTCATCTTTGTTTAATTTATAAATAGTGGAGTATTTGGAAGTTGGTAGAAGATCTCGAGACTGCAAAAGTTTTGGGCATGTTTTGAGTGTTCTGAATTGGATCAGTTTTAGTTCAAATCTCGCTATTTGGATTTTTGTGAGAACTGATGTTATATTATTTCAGCAAAGAACTAGTTTAAGTTATGAGTAATACTTGGGGCACAATCAAAGTCACAACCTTTTGCCCACAACCTCCATTTTGTGTCTATCTCTCTCCTAGTGGGCACTGTGGGGTGACTGGACTGTGGGACCCATCAAGAGAGAGATAGACACAAAATAGAAGTTGTGGGCAAAATATTGTGGCTTTGGTTGTGCCCCAAGTATTACTCTTAAGTTATTATTAGTTTTGGGAGAGAACTCCTATGTAAGAAATTGGTATTCATCAAATACTTGATTAGACCCAGTTCACTTATAAACCACAAATCAGTCTTTGTTTTTCCAAACAAGTGTAGAGACTAATTTTAGTGTTAGTGGAGTTTATCTCACATCGCTTAGACATAAGTTCTCGGGGAACCCTTATCTTGCAAGTCGATTTTTACAGTTGAGTTAGGCCATTGATTCCAACATGGTATCAAAGATGGGTCACGTAATGCATGTCTCCAAAACTCTTATCTAAACCTATGTCCTCCTCACATTCGCGTTCCACCCTTCGCGTGAGGGGAAGATGTTAGCAAAGTCTATCCTACGTCCCATGTGCACACAAGCAAATAGCTAGGTATATGTTCATGGGTAACCCTTACCTTGCAAGTCAGTTTTTAGGGGTATAAGTAGTCGATTTTTTTTTCCCCGATTTTTTGTGTTTTTAAAACTGACCAATAGGTTTGGTCGGTTAGGCTTGTACATTCATTTAATAAACCGCGCGACCAATCAGTTTTTTGGTTTATCAGTTTCAGTTAGTTTTCATTTTTTGATTGTTTTGTTCACCCCTAGTTTTTAGGGTTGAGTTAGGCCCATGGATTTAACATTAAGTATAAGGTTAGAGGTTCCAAATACATCATTGTCTTCGAAATGAAGATATAAGAATGAATATTCAAGTTGATAATTGGCGACTGATAGAGTTATTGAGAGAATAGGAAGATAATTGTATTATGTTGCGTCTAAACTTTACATGGGAAAGCCTTTACATAAGCTACATTGATCCTAAAGAAGGAAATGAAAAATACAATGGTAGTACAATAATATACTTAATCATAAGTACAATGTATCTGGTCAAGATATACAGTAAGGTACACAATGCAAATGTATCTATATTCTAACATCCCCCTCAAACTCAAGGTGGGAAAATAGAAACTAGCTTGAGTTTGGAAACCAAATTTTAAAGATGACCTGGAGGATGAGCGTTAGTAAAAACATTAACAGTCTAATCGGCAGAGGGTACAGAGATAAGTCCAATGATGCCACGAGTAAGATGGTGAAGCATAAAATGACAATCGATCTCAATGTGTTTTGTGCGTTCATGGAATACATTGATGTGAGCAATCTGGATAGCACTTTGATTGTCACAGAAAATATTAGTAGCGGTGGAGTGAGTAACACCCATGTCTTCAAGTAACCATCGGAGCCGGATGAGTTCTTGAGTAGCATCAGCTAGAGCACGATACTCGACTTCTGTTCTAGAGTGAGCAATGAGGTTTGCTTTTTACTACACCAGGAGATAAGGGATGTGCCAAGAAAGAAGCAATACCCAATCGTCAATCAGTGGGATCTCCTGTCCAGTCTGCATCCGAATACGCATGGAGATCAAGTGTAGAGTGAGCGGAGAAGTGTAAACCATGAAACATAGTTCCCTTGATGTACCGGAGGATGCGAAGGACAGCTGCGTAATGAGACAAGCGGGAGTATAGAGAAACTGACTGACAATATGGACAACAAACGCAATGTCAGGCCAAGTAATTGTGATATAGACTAAGCTCCCAACCAGCTGGCGATACAATGTGGGATTATCTAGAAGAGTACCATCCAGAGGGGTAATTTGGCATTAGGCTCAAGAAGGGTTGGGCTGGTCTTGTTATCTATCAGTCCTGCGCGTGAGAATATATCAGAAGAGTACTTAACTTGAGAGATAATATCCATCAAAAGTAGAAGTGATCTCAAGACCTAAAAAATAGCTAAGTTTTTCAAGATCTTTTATCTCAACATCCTGACAAAGATAGTGTTTAAGATCTGAGATACCAGTCTGGTCACCAGTAATAATCATGTCATCCACATAGAGGAGTAGAAGAATAGTTCCCCGGTCTGTCTTTCGAATAAAGAGAGCGGAATCATGTGAGTTGGAGGTAAATCCAAATTCACCAATGATGGAACTGAACTTCACAAACCAAGTTCGGGGGGCCTAATTAAGACCACAGAGTGCCTGATGGAGTTTGCTGACCTGATTGGAAGAATGTTGATATCCAGCGGGAGGACGCATGTAGACCTCTTCTGTTAGGTCACTGTTGAGAAAGGCATTCTTGACATCCATTTGAAATAATTCCCAACGACGAATCGCAACAACAGTAATAAGATTGCAGACTGAAGTAAGATGAGTAGCTGGGGTGAAAGTCTCTTCGTAATCAATCCCATATTCTTGCATGAATCCCTTGGCTACCAGTTGAGTTTTAAAGCGTTCTACAGATACATAGGGGTAAGTTTTAATTTTGTAAACCTACTTGCAGCCTATAGCATGCTTTCCACTTAGTACATTCACCAAATCCCATGTGTGATTCTGCTCCAGTGCTTGTAATTTATCATCCATAACTTTCTGCCAAAGAGGGTTAGAATTGGCCTCGTGATAAGATTGAGGCTCATGCTGAGAAAGAATTATGCAAAGAACATAATCACGAAGACGAACATAAGGTGTTCTTACCTGGTCACTATGACGATCAGGTGCTGGTGCAGATTCCTCATACGGATTAGACAGCTTAGGAGAGCGCAAAATGGATAACTCAGATGGGGCAGGTGGAGCTGGTGGTGGGGGTGCAGTATTTGAAGAAGTGGAAAGAGTAGCTGGGTTAAGTGGAATCTCGGGATTGACAGTGTCAGGGAATAAATATACTGAGGGATTGGTAAAGAAGTGTGGCACTGATAGGAGCTAGGTGAAACTGGGATAGAGAAGAGAACATCTTATGTTTCTAGAAGCCTACATGACGCGACACACGATGACGTTTCGAGTAAGGATCCCAACACCTGTAACCCTGTGTTTAATACCATACCCTAGGAAACAACATAGACGAGCCCTAGTTTTAAGTGTTGTGTGTTCATGTGGTTGAAGTAACATAATGCACAACTAAAAACTTTGAGACTACTATAGTCAGAGGGAGCTATATAGACCCTCATAGGGTGTCTGGTTGTTTATATTGGGAGAATGGACATAGTTCATAGTATGGATAGCAGTGAGGGCTGCTTTACCCCCAAAATCTTTTTGGACATGAGGCATTAATGAGAAGAGCACAAACAATGTTGAAAATATTTCGGTGCTTGAGCTCGGCACGCCTGTTTTGTTGGGAGGTGCCAGGGCAAGAATGATGAGGTAGGGTGCTATGTTGGTGAAGGAATGAAAGAACACTGGAATCTGTATATTCTGCAGCATTGTCAGCACGAAAAACTTTGATTTCACGTGAAAATTGTGTTTCAACCATTGTAACAAAATCAAAGTAAATTTTTTGTAACTCAGATAGGTTATTCATAAGAAACAACCAAGTGTAGCGAGAATAATCATCCACAAAGATAACATAGTATTTGGATCCTCCCATAGTAGCAGTGGAGAAGGACCCCGTACATCATAATGAACTAAGTCAAAAGGAGCATATTAAACAGATTCACCCTTATTAAATGGCAATGCCGTTTGCTTGGAAAGTTGACAAGAAAGATAATCAAAATTTTGATTATTGACATTCCCTAAAACGCCACTAGAGATTAAGGATTTAAGGCGACCAATGGAAGTATAACCCAAATGCATGTGCCAGAGGCTGTGGGATGGGGTGGTGGAGGATGAAGTAGTAAGTATTGCTGAACTAGAGAAGATATGTGAGGTGGTATATGAAGGTTGATACGCTCATAGAGTCGTCCAACCTTACATCCTATCCTACGAGTCTGTCCCATCTTTGGATCCTGCACACAACAACCATACGTAGAAAATATGACAGTGAGACCAAATTTACACACACCAATCGAGATAAGTTTTAGAGTGAGTTTTGGAATCAAATAATTATCAAGAAGTGAAGTGGATGATGTAGATATAGTTCCTATATGACTAACAGACATGTGGGAACCATCAGCAGTGTGGATAATAGGTGTGTTGCAAGCATGAGATTTGGAATGAAGAAGAGTAGAATCAGAGGTCATATGATTACAGCAAGCGGAATAAAAAAATCAAGAATTGATACCTGGAGTGACTGACATGGCAGTAGAGAGCGTATTACCAATTTGGGCAATAAGTTGTTTGAGAAGATCCTCAAGATGAGCAGTACGAAAGCCTTCAGTAGAAGAAATGGATGATGAGTTATCAGTAGTAGTAGCAACAGTCTTGGAAGTGCCCCCTCGTCTTATGTTGCTCTGAGAATGTCTGGAAGGATTCTTAAGGCACTCGTGCTGAAGATGACCAGGTGCCTTTATATAACTATGCTGACATATGCAAATTGGGCAGGCCAAAGTAGTATGAGCATATATCTTACAATAAATACACCACTTTTAGGAAGGACTGAACTGATTGCCTTTGGATTTGAATTGAGCAACCTTGGGTGTGGCTAGAACATCACCTGTAGGGAGAGTCACAAGAGTCTTGAAAAGAGCCAAACGAGTTTCCTCAGAAATGAGTTTGAATATGGCTTATTCCAAGGTGTGCAGAGAGCTACGATGAAGAAGGGATGCTCGGACATGTTCAAAGTCATTAGTGGGAGCCATCAAGAAAATAACCAACTTTTGGCAAAAACGAAAATACAAAACTTTTCTGCAATGTCGCATTGGTGAAGATTGGTTTAGAAGGAGTTAACTGGTCCCAGACATAATGCATTTCAGAAAGAAACTAGTTGATTGTTTGACTGAGCTGTTGTTTCATGCGATGAAGAGTGGTCAGAAGTTGGTACTGATGAGCCAAATCGGTAGTGGTGTAACGGTGTTTGATTGTGTCAAAATCAAGTATTTTTATTTTTGGAAATAGGGTATCGAGTCCACAGGGATTGATACTAGAACAACGTTTGGGATGTTTAAAAGATAATTGTAATGCTAAAAGGAAGAGATAAGAAAAGATGATAAAAAGGAAAAAATTGACTTTGCGTATTTTGTGGGTTTTGGAGGGTAAAAGGTAAATGAAAACTAATCTAAAAAGCAATTGGTTGAAAACTAATCTAAGCCAACATCTCATCGTGGCATATTATCAAACACAAGGAGTGCATCTATGTAGATGAAAGGAGTTTTGAGATTTCCATAGAAACGGATTTGAAGCTAACGTTTGACTATCAAGGATGCATGACATACAAGATGAAGGCTCCATGGCTTCTAATCCGAATGATTTGTCCACCCTACACTAACTAATCTACTTGGTGGACAAATCATCTATGAAGCCTTCAAAGGGTAGTATTTAAAACCCAAGAGTTTGAACAAATCAAAGATGCTTGACATCAAAGATGAAGACTCCAAATTTTAAATCTCACACACAACATTTATCAAACACACGGAGTGCAAAACACAAGGGTACATAATATTCCATATGAAATACATAAGGTAGGATTCAAAGTCTAAGTTTTGACAATCAAAGATGCAAGACAAATAAGATGAAGTCCCTAGTTTTGAATCCTATACAAATGAACCCCATAAATGCTACAACATTAATTCCAAGAGTTCATGATCCACAACCTAAGTAAATCTAACTATTAATGGAAAGCATAGCAATATCATCAAAGAAGAAGGGATAGAAAATATACCAAGCCATTAAATCTTCAATAGAATCTTCAAGTTTACAACAATGGAAAGCAAATGGAAGAGAACCTAAAGGGGCTTCTAAAAAATGAGAAAAGAAGAAGAAGAAAAAAAAGTTGGGAGAAAAGAAAAAAAACAAGAATGACCTAAAAACTCCATCTCTATCTATTTATACAAAAACCACAAAATAATAACTTGTAAATAAAAGAGAGGAAAACACAGAAGGGACGGATCGATCCCAGGAAAAATGCCAGATCGATCCGATATAACATTGGGCTTGGCAGAATCTGCTTCAAAACTCGCGGATCGATCCGCGGCTAAATGCTGAATCGATCGGACTTCCTGAAAATGTGTTTCTAGATCAAGACAAAATAGCGGATCGATCCTCCCTTGACTCCTGGATTGATTCGGCTCTGTAGCCTTGGTATCCTTCCCCCTTTTATGAGCAAAGAACCAAACGAATTGGTTCTGACTTCAAACATGTTCCCAAAACCTACAAGAAAAAGATTTTTATTAACAAAAGGGAACAACAAGAAGAAAAATAAAAGTACAATTTATCCATTAAATCTCCCGATTTAGGTGATAATTTGTGTCCAATAAGAGAAAAATCATGAAGTTAAGAATGCAATATTGGACCCAAATCAGTGTTGCTGTAGTAACCTGTATTTTTCAACTATGCATATTTCATAAAATATCAGTTTTCGTATTTGTACTATATTATACAGCTTGATATAATAATAATAATAAATATAACAATAGTATTTTTTTACTATTTATGTTTTTCTAGATATATTAATTTGGGTATTAATATTGGTAGTGTGATGTATGTATATGTATTACCCAAACACACCCTAACCATTTACTTGGGCACTACTCAACCTATGTGCATTTGTGTGGTGTATGTGTGTTGTGCATGTGTTCATTTGTGTGCTATGCATTTGTGTGGTGTATGTGTGGTGTGCATGCGTTCATTTGTGTCCCTTACAAGTTGTGTGGTGTGTGGTGTGTGTTGTGTGCAACATTAAGGACCACATAACCCAACTTGGTCCCCAAGACTTCTAAAGTCCATATATACATATGTATTATTTCATACACAACTCACAACTCACATACACTACATATACACACACACACACACACACAATTATATATGTATATACACCTCGGGTTAGTGGAAGAAAAGAAGAGGAGCTGAGGGTGTGATCAAAAAGGTGGGTAAACTGGGTTGTGTACATTATACTTTCTAAATTCTCCAGAGTATTTCTTTGTTATCTCTACTTGTACTCTTTTTGTAGTTATGTTGCGCTTTCATTTGGATTCAATGAGTATGTGTTGATTGCTAAGTGTTATGGGACTGAAGAGTCATCATCAAGGAGCACCTACTAGCAGTCCAATAGGTCTCAGGAACTGATGTACTGGAGACAGGTGAGGTGCGGTGAGGTGTCTCTTTTCCACATAAGAGGAACTTGGTATGATGCTCTTTGTGTGAGCGGTTGGTGCGTGTGAGCGGTTAGTTTGTATGGTTGGTCTATTTATTTGATTTCGTTGTACCTTTTGAGTCTTTGATATTTCTGTCATATTGTATATTTCCCGGTATGGTTTTTAGAAATAGGTAGTATCGGTAATCGAAGCCTTGAAGGGAGATAAGACTAAGGATGATATAGGAGATCAGTGGAGAATATGGGCATATTGAGAGTTTTAAAGAAATATTGTACTTTTATTTTAAAGCATCAAAGTCTAATACATTTTATTTTTCAATAGAAATATGCTTTATTTTTGCGAGACATCACAGTTGCAGAAATCCTAAAGTGATTTGGCAGTAGAAAATCTACCAAATTGGAAACTGATAGAGCTAACACAAGTGTTACAGATCCATGTGATAATTTGGGGGTTCTCACTATCCCAATCTTCAAGTCGTTCTACGAATTTGGTTGCATCTTCTCTGGTAGCTTGAATTGGTTCTGTGATGTTACCAGTGACATATTCCCAAAGTTTACGGTCTTTGAGGAAGCTGGACATGGATTGAGCCCAGGCAATGTAATTGGGCCCATCCATGGTGATGGCAATAGGATGAGAGGCATCAAGACGATCCATAATATGTAAAAAAAAAAAAAAAAAAAAAAAAAAGGGAACCAATCTAACTTGCAAATAACTAGGTAAAAATAGCCTGAACGAGTTAATGGTTCTAAAAGAGGACTGAACTAGTGCCAAGGAATGATGTCAACAATGAATTTGGGTTTAGGTCGGATCTGGGTTTGGCTCTAGGGAGGGTGCGAGTGCGGGTTTGGGTTTGGGTTGGGTATGATCAGATTTTGGACCGGGTCGATTTTGTTAGCTTTGGGCCGGGTCGGATCTGGTTTTAGCACTGAAAGTCAGCAGCGATTTTAAAGGGTGGTGGGAAGGAAAGGTTGGTGGGTTGTCTGATGAATTGGAGGGGATTGGTGGTGGTGAGATTGATTTGGTGCGGTAAGAGGATTCGGTGATGGTAATGCTGTGATGATTCGGTGCTGGTGATAACGGGGATGGGGTCAAAATTAGTGGTGTGATGATTGGTAAGATTGATTCAGTTTGGGATAAATCGGTGGGGTGGGGTCTGATATGAGTTGTGGCAGATTGGGGGTTCGGTGGTGTAATAGGCAGATTGATGATAAAGGTGAGGTGGGTCGGTGATGAAGATGATGGTGGATTGTTGATGAGATAGTGATTGAGTCAGTAATAAGGATGATGCAATTGGGGTATCGATTAGTATAAAGTTTGAATGTTGTGGGATGATGACGACTAAAAGTCTTGATGGCTATAAACCAAAAGTCTGATTAGGTGTCTTATGATCAAGGTATGATAATGGTGGTGTGATGGTGTCTGATTGGTGGCAGGAGGTATGGCAATGAGGATGATCACATGGCGGGTTAGTTGGTGAAGTGATTCAGTGTAGTAAATCAGCAGAATGAATTGTGGTGGTAATGGCACTACAACAATGATGGTGCCAATGGAAAGAAGATCGGTGACAAACTAGAGCAGTGGAATTGATCACCAGGAGCTATGTAGCTTTGATACCATGATAGAGTAATTGAGAGAATAAGAAGCTTGTATAATGTTGTGTCTAAACTTTACATATGAGAGCCTTTATATAGTCTACCTTGATCTTAAAGAATGGAAGAAAAAAATACAACGGTAGTACAATAGTACACCTAATCATAAGTACAATGTATCTGGTCAAGTTTTACAGTAAGGTACACAATGCAAATGTATCTATACTCTAACTACGACCAAGATTCTTTATTATATTGAAAATACTAGAGCTCCTATATGTTGTAGAATATACTAGGAAAGGGAAAAGGGTAAGAAAATTAAAATGAGAAGGATTTTAAGAAACTCAAGAAAAGAAGAAAAAAAACAACTCGAATCATTCAAATTTTAATTTTTTTTTTGAGAAACGAAAGCCGAAAATAGGTTAACGACACGTGCCAGAAAACGGAAACAAAAAATGAGCTTTTTTTGTATTAATTTTTATTTTTTATAAAAAGAAAACAAAAGCTAATTTCCGTTTTCAGAATAGAAAACTTAAAACTGGAAACATTGCCATTAGGGTGTTAAGGAAACAAAGAAAAGTGCTTTACTTTTTTTATTGTGTTTTTGTGCCTTCATTAATTTGTAAACCCAAATAGAGCATAAGTGAAATACATGTCGCTCACCACCGAGATGGGTGGCCCAGTGATAAGGGCCCTTCTTGTGGTCAGATAGTCCATGAGTTCGAATTGGGGGGGACACAAGGTAGAGGTTTTGTTGTCACCGAACTGTGCTTGCATGGTTAAACTCCAATTTGACCGTGATTGGTTCTAGTCATTAAGGACCTCCATTGTGGTGCCTCGGTGGGGCGGGGGGTAGCTTTGGCCAAGCAGACTCTTTGGTTAGTGCGCCTTTCATGGAGGACGTCCCGCCAAGGAACTCTGGACCCGTGGGTAAGAGGCTCTCATGCTCACACCCAGGAAGGTATAAAACCTGTGATTGCCGCTTTCCAAATTTTTTTTTTCAGCAAAAAAAAAAAAAAAAGAAGAAAGAAAAACATGTAGCTCTATTTATTCCTTTTTTAAGAGGTAATGGTACGAGTCAAGCAAGCAGGATGCATACCTAATCTTTGGTAGTATATAATTATATATGTCACACAAAGCTACTACTCTCAAATTCCAATATTATGCAACGTCACATGTGAAAATACAAACTCTTGAGGCCATTATATATATATATATATATAATGATGGTACAAATAAGCATAGTCTCATAAATTCATAATCACAAAGGAGAACGGTAGTCATAGAGGTCCTATCCGATAATGGCTAAGAGTCATCTCTTGTATGGGTAAAATTTAGGATACACCTATTTACACAATTTTTGGGACACAATTCAAATAAGTGCCCTTCTTGTGGTCAGATAGTCCATGAGTTCGAATTGGGGGGGGGGGGGGGAGGGGGGGGGGGGGACACAAGGTAGAGGCTTTGTTGTCACCGAACTGTGCTTGCATGGTTAAACTCCAATTTGACCGTGATTGGTTCAAGTCATTAAGGACCTCCATTGTGGTGCCTCAGTGGGGCGGGGGGAAGCTTTGGCTAAGCAGACTCTTTGGTTAGTACGCCTTTCATGGGGGACGTCCCGCCAAGAAACTCTGGACCCGCGGGTAAGAGACTCTCATGGTCATGCCCAGGAAGGTATAACACCTATGGTTGCCGCTTTCCAAACAAAAAATTTCAGCAAAAAAAGAAAAGAAAAACATGTCGCTCTGTTTATTCCTTTTTTTAAGAGGTAATGGTACGAGTCAAGCAGGCAGGATACATACCTAATCTTTGGTAGTATATAATTATACATGTCACACAAAGCTACTACTCTTAAATTCCAATATTATGCAACATCACATGTGAATACAAACTCTTGAGGCCATGATATATATATATATATATAACGATGGTACAAATAAGCATAGTGTCATAAATTCATAATCACAAAGGAGAACGGTAATCATAGAGGTCCTATCCGATAATGGCTAAGAGTCATCTCTTATATGGGTAAAATTTGAGATACACATATTTACATAATTTTTGGGACACAATTCAAAAGATGTGTTTATCTCTCTCATCTGATGTCAGTGGACTCCACAGTGACACGAGAGAGAGATAGACACATCTTTTGGGTTGTGTCCCAAGAGTTGTGTGAATGGGTGTGTCCTAAGTATTACCCTTTTTATATAAAGGAAAAGAAAGCACTTAGGCCATGTTTGGTGGTCAGGATAAAAGGCAGGATATCATAATTTTTATCCTATACTGCGTTTGATGACGCCATTAGACAGGATAAAATAGTCCTAAACTAGGCTTTTATCCCATAGAGACTGGGATAACTCTAACCCATTCGGGGGGGGGGGGGGGGGGGGGGTGTTATTAGGTGGGATTAGAAGTTTTGGATAACTTCTTGTCACAAAAAAAACTTTTTTTTTTTATTTTCAGTTTTTAATTACTTATTATTATTAGTATTTTTTTTTTTCATATATTCTTATTTTTCCTTCTCTCTTTTGATTTTCAGATCAACCCCTCTTTTTTTTTTTTCATCTCTCCTTTTTTATTTTATCTTTCAAGATCCTATTTTTTTTTTCTTTTTTATTTTCAGATCTCTTTTTTTTTTTTGGCCCAAATCTCTTTTTTTCCCTTTTCTTCCCCCCACCCATTTTTAGATCTACTCTTGTTTTTTTTTTTTTTTTTCAGACCCCATTTTTTTGGGTATTCAAAGCAATAATTTAGTTATTATTCGGAACTTATATCCGGGCATTACCAAACACAGGATTTGGATAAAATTACTTATCTGATAGTTTTATCCAGCACGTTCTGAACACAAGACAACATAACAGCTCATCCAACAGGATTACTATCCTACCCGATTCTGCCTTATCCTGTCCTATCCGACAGTTTCATCCGGCCTGCCAAACAAGGCCTTATAGAGGATTTGGAATGTTATCCACCTCCAGCCCACAACTTACACTCGTTAATTTGATTTTCTTTTCTTTCATTTTTTTTTCTCAAAAAAAAAAAATTCCTTTGAATTATCTAGATCGGGCTTTTGTGTCTGGTAATGCGATCTAACTATTGACAATGAACTTCTATTAAAGTTGCAAAATGGCTATGTGCTATAGGTCTCTCTTTCCTTTTTCTTTTTTCCCTGGTTGTGCATTTGATTAGGCATCAAAAGGGAACCTATTTAGGTTAGGTGATCTGAATTTTACACTTTCCATCAATTTTAGTTGGATGAGTTCGATTTTTCAGTTGGTAATTATGTATAGATTCCAGTTTTCATTTTTATTTATTTTAAATCAAAAACTAAAAACGTGTTTGTCAATTGTTTTCCAAAATGTGTTTGGCAATTATTTTTGAAAATGTGTTTGGTAATCGTTTTTCTTCGAAAAACGACAAAGAAGTTGAGCTAGATAAACACGTTATTTTCGAAAACGAGTTTGGTAATCTTTTTTCTTCAAAAAATGACAAAGAAGTTGAACTAGATAGTGAAAAAAACAAGTTTAAAAAAATGATAGAAAAGAAAAAGAGAAAAAAGATCAATTTTTAAGCCAAAAATCCCTCATCATTTGTGTATGGGTAAAAGCCTATAGCACTCGTGTATGGGTTTATAGTAGTTCTTTACATTTGTGTCACACCCCGGAGCAGCAAAAATAGAGGGAAAAAAAATCCCTTTTTGGGTCCATAGGAAATGCCTGGTAAATGTCACTAATTGTCCACACCATGTAGTTCTATTTAACAGAAAGAACAACTCACAGTAATATAAAGAAAACCTAGTATATTACCAACATCAAAGTTATTACAACAATAGAGATATAGCGGAAGTATATAAGGTTTGGAAACAACATATGTCCAAGTACCAAATATAACAAAGCAGTCTAAATAGGAATAATAAACTAATAACTATCTCCAGATCTTCAACTGGCGTAAACATCAGTGTAGTAATCCTCCCTGGCATAGGCGTCATCAGTAGGGCCACCCTCTGCGTATTCCTCTCTCGGATAGTAGCCGTCTTCGTAGGCTCCGTCACATGCAGAATAAGGTACAGGGTACTCTGGACGGGAAAAGTCTAGGCAATAAAGGCCATCGGCTAACTGTGAGCTGAGTGAATATAAATTAATAAGGTACCAGTTATCTGAAGTAATAACAAGTTTATGAAGGCACGAGTTAAATTTTACTATAATAATATCTTTCTCCTTTTGTGGATTTCGCATTTTTCTTACCCACAACTTTTCAAAATCTTCTCTAAGTTTCAAATTCAAAACAAATGAGTTGCCACTTAATTTTTAAAAGGAAAAATTAAGAAACCATTTCAGAAGGAAACTGATCTTTTGCGAAACCAAAGATTAACTAGGTCCGGGGATTATGGAATGAGAGAGGAAGGAGCACGTCGGACTAAAACACCCTCTCTCATCCTATCTTGCGATAGGCCTCTACTCAACATCCTTTTAATCAAATTATTAATTTAAATGTGCCCTCAACTAATACATATGTATAAATATACATTACAAAAGCATGTCTAAAGGGTGTAAGATTGCAAGTGATAAAATATCATTCAAAAATCACATAATTCGAGTAGCAAGCAATATGATATGCAAATAGGGAACTAGAGAACTTACCCGGGATCCGGCCACGAATATTAAACGTGCAAATGCATGCAAATAGATAAAACCTAGGAAAATAGTCTCTAATCGCACGTATTCACATAAGGCAAGTCCTAATTCTAAAGTGTCGCGCATGAGATCGAAAAAAATTGACAAAATCAAGAAATTAAAATAAATCAAAGAGAAATTTAAGAAGTCATACCTTAATAGCGCTACAAAACAAAGGGTTAGTCCACATGGTATACAAGATATGAAGTTAGAAATAACAACCCTAAATTTCTAGCTTAAATCTATCAAATGTAATTAAATCTAGAGCAAATAAGTCCTAATTACAAGTATCAAGCCATATGAATGAATATGTACATGAACAAGAATAAATCATGAAATACTTAATGATTTAGATCACTTAAACTTTGAGTTCAAGCTTAACTAATCATTTTTGAGACATGGTTTGAACCTTAACTCATGAAGATATCATCTAAGCCATTATTCATAAGATTGATTAAAACTATTGCAAAATTCTGGAAATTGCTGAGAACAGATCATGACTTCAAAGAAATAAAAAGCATGGTTCCCGTGGTTTGGTCTTGATGAATTTTGGACACAAGATGCCTCTGTATGTCACGCCCCGACGTAGCATAATTCAGGAAAGCATTTAATTTCCTTTATGGACTCGTAGGTCGTGACAAGTGAGTATGACCAATTGTCCCTGCAACAAATAACTTAACAAACATTTCTAGAGCAAAGGATACTAACAAAAACATAAGCTCCGAAATAAAAACTTACTAAACTATTACAGCAGTCATAGTCTTAGGCACAAAACGCCTTATTCAAAAGTCTAAACTAGTTTATTACAAAACCCAAATTAAAAGACATAGGGAATATAAAGCAGCCTCCTGGAAAGTCTCCTGACTCTAAGTAGCATAGTCAAAATACCCTGGCTGCTCCTGACCCTGAAAATCTGGACATACAGTCCAGGACGCATCAACGCCGTCAGCTTATGAAAGCTGGTGAGCAAAATAAACAAGTGCTCGCAATGTATATATAAGCATATAAACAACGGTGCAATTTAACTTTTAAAAGCAATATATTCAAGGTTCCAATTCCAACATAATCACGGGGGAATAATAAAGAAAGCAATAAATAAGCGACCATGCATGAGCAATGTAATATCTCATCTTTCTGACTCTTTTCTCTCAACAAAACTCAACACAACCAAACCATTATCTCAGATACCAGGAATACTATCCGATCGATATCCAAAACAGCACACCAAACTATCGCTTCAGATACCAGGAATAATATCCGATCGATATCTAAGCTACACTCAATACCATCATTTCGGATACCAGGAATAATATCCGATCAATATCCGAAACAAGCGCCTTAGATACCAGGAATAATATCCGATCGATATCTAAGCCGTACACAACACTACCACCATCGCTTCGGATATCAGGAATACTATCCGATCAATATCCGAAACGCGCGCCTTAGATACCAGGAATACTATCCGATCGATATCTAAGTCGTACACGACACTGTCGCCTCTAATACCAGGAATACTATCCGATCGATATTGAGGTCGCACACCAGACCGCTACTCTTTACTCTTTTCACGCTTTCTCACACACATGCATGTTGACACAACCTCAACCCTAATAGGTATGTCAATGTTTCATAAATAACACCATTAGTAAATCACAAAGCCGGATAATCGTACGAGCATAAATTTTGGCCTAAGTTGTTCTTGTTTCGTGCAATTCTTAAAACGTAGACCTTTAAAACAATATATTTGCCAAACAGTTCTTTGAAATCTCCCAAAACATTTTCCAAACAGTCCCTTACCAAAAATCACACAAACTGCCAAAACTGCCACCTCGCGCGAGCGGATCGCGCGAGCGAGGGGGAGGGCAGATCGCGCGAGCGGATCGCGCGCGCGAAGGGGCTGGACAGGTCGCGCGAGCGGATCGCGCGCGCGAGGGGGGGGGAAAGGTCCGCGCGAGCGGGCCGCGCGAGCGAGCCTCGCGCGAGCGGGTCGCGCGCGCGAGTTCTTGCAGAACGTCGTCTTCTTCGTCTTCTCCCCTGTTTCTGGTTTTAAAACTGGAATTTACCCATTTTCAGAATCTGTTCGTACTAAAACATGTGATATATGGTTCTCCTCGGTTTTCCGCGTAGATTAAGAATATGCGATCAATTTTAACTAATACGGATTATATCACTAGTTATTCGCGATTAAAGTTAGAGTGACAAAACTTAAAATCAACGGTTCGTCGCGATACGAGTAAATTACTGTGTAGGATTCGAACCACAGCTTATCAGGATCAATATCTTCCATTCCCAATTTACAGAATCGATTTTGGTTACGATTTCTAAAGCTTCAATTTCCAAGCTTTAATGGTGTTTTCATATATATACAAATATACACACTTATATACACTGAAAAACACATATATAGACATTGAGAGTGAGTTTAAATTACTCACTGAGCCGATTATACAGAAAATTAAAGGTCGAGAACTTCCGCCGTAATAATCCGTCGAGAATTCCGTCGTTCCGAAATTCTTCCCGGTCTTGATTTTGGTAACCCAATATGTATATATGACTATGTATGTGTGTATGAGTATGTATATACAGTATGTGTGTGTGTTTATGCCTTGAGAGAAATTGAGGGAGATTGAGACTGTGAGAGATATGAGAGTTTATACACATATATATAAACTGATACACAATTGGGTAGGCTCCAAGTAAACGGGAGATGATCCCATGTGGTGAGCTCACGTGCTCCCACACCAAAATGCGGTAACGGCGCAGTTTTAAAACAAGACTGGTATTTTCTGGTTTAAAATAAAATACAGAAAATTATATTAATGTAGGAATTAAATTCCCGGTTTGTACGAAAATATAGATATCGATTTGAAATCATAGAAAATATTCTCTATATTTTCAAATATTACGGTTTGACCCCAGATAATTATTATTATAAACAGAAATAAAATCAAATGCTCATGGAAATGAAATGCAGTATTTATTTAGTAATGATAAATAAAATACAGGGCGTTACACTGTATGTCTAGTTTTTAACCCAAAAAAGAAATCAAAGTTTCAACGGTTAGATCTCCGGGAATTGAACAAAAACTAGACATCACTCAGCATTCTACAACCCCCTGTCCAGAGTTCTTGCACGATTTTCTAAAAATAGTAAAAAAAATCAGAAATGCTTTGTTCTTTTAGGATGACTTTCTAACACACTAATATACTTAGAAAAAATTATTTTGGGTCACAAACACTTCATTAAGGTTCTGATTTACTTATTTCAAAAGAGTGTTACTGTTCTGAAACTCTGGATAGATTGTAATGACTTCATAAAACTCATGACCAAATCACTTTAAGCATGAAATTTCCTTAAAACAAAAATTACAGTGGTAGAACTTTGAGTTATAGACACTTTCCCGTTGGTTTCACTTAATTCCAACGGTTAGATTTCGAACTAAAAATCTTTGATCAAAACCGGTTTATGAATCCACTATTTCATTGTCAAGTTCAACTTTTATTTGTTAACCCCAACTATTAAACCATGAAGTTGGACTTAAACTAAATCATTTTCTCCTACCATTTGACAGTCATTGGAGACTAAAGACCCTTATACTTGTATATTTTCAAATGAAGCACGAATAGACTTCTAAAAATCTCAAGAAGATGAATCTAAACCATGGAGATGGGCTTAGACTCAAACTACTTTCTCCTACCATTTGATGGTCATTGGAGATGAAGATATGACTAACACTCATGAGTCTTCAAGGAATATAAAGAGATTCCATGAGAACTCCAAGTTAGGGAACTCAAACCATGGTGAGGGTTTGGATTCATCCACTTGTCCTTATGTAAAGGATGGTCAGCCTTAAGTCTTCCATGAGAAGCACAAGCTTACATGGAATCAAGGGATCAAACTCAAGAGTTTTCAAGAGAGATATTGATGATCTCTAAGAATCTCAAGAGGGAAGTATAGACAAAAAGAAGAAATGAAATAAAGAAGACAAAGAGAGCTAATGCTCTAAACCCATCAAAGAGCCTTTTGGTAGAACTTGTTTACTTCAAATTTATAGATGCTTTCTAACCAAGCTAAGAAGAAATAAAAGAGAATGAAAACTTAAATAAGATTAGAGGCTTAAAAGAAAGAATGAAAAGGAGACAACTTATGGTTAGAGGATCACCTCCAAACTATCCTCAAAGCTTCTCTACTTTGAAGATCTTCCAAGCTCTCCAAACTCTCTATCTCTCCCCAAACATGTGTTGTTATAGTGGTATATTATGGTATATCTCTCTTTTTATCCCAAGGAAGATCCCTCTTCTTTTATAGACAAAATAACCCAGGTATTTTCAGTGAATTCGAAGTAAAAGACAGGTATAAATCTCTCATTCGGTGGTACAATGCGTATAAGCAGACTGCTGGAGTTAACTGCAGTCAGGAAGTCTTCCGTGGCACTCTGGGAATGCCGGAACGGCACTCCGTGAAAGCCGCGGCGGCACTCCATGACTGTCGCGCGACACTTACTGAGAGCCGTGCCAAATTATTGATTGCCGCGTTTATGTCAGCCTTACTTTATCAGCTTTTTGTTTTTATCCGCATACATATGCGTATTGTACCACAAAATACGGATTTTAAAAGCAAACGGCAGTCAGAAAATGTCGGCGGCATTTAGTGAGAGCCGGTCTGGCATTCTGTGAGTGCCACAAACAACTGCCGTGTGCCGGTTTTCATTGAACTTCCCCTTTTAGGTCTTTTCTTTTCTCCTTTTTCTTCAAAAAAAACTTATTTTCGGGGATCTTTGCCGAATGTAATGTTTTCACTCTTGAATTCTCCTGAATACCTGGTATTTCTTTTTCTGTGAAAATTTTACCGCATTTGGAGAACTTCCTGAAGAGCTTGGAACACTTCAAATCTTTCGGTCATTATCATCATTGGACTTGGAGGTGACACTCTCCTAAATTCGACGTTTGGTCAAAATTGGGGTGCCTTCACCTTTACTCAATGTCCTTAACCAACCCTTGTTGTCTTGTTACTCGAAGTTTTATATTCAACATACTCTGACTGAATAAATAGACTCAATCATTTAACTCTAGGTGTACACCCTCATTCCGTCCACCGCTTTTAAGAGCATATTCACAGCTCACCGCAGGTCATAGACTCCACGTCAGTCCATCCCCCAGTTTTTAAGAGCATATGTACAACTCATCACTTTACAGGGACACAACGTTTCCAATAAGTCATATCAATCTATTACCACGACTCAACATCATACCAGTGATCCCAGCTCACCACTTTTAACAACATATTACACAGCTCATCGCTTTTAAGAGTATATCATAGATCATCTAGTCTATCTTAGGACTACTTGGTCTAGCTCATCGCTTTTAAGAGCATAAGCACAACTCACCACTTTTAAGAGCATATCATAACCAAACGTCCGTCCATGTACCGATCCCAGAACTTACCAAACCTACCTAAGTTCCGTTCTAACATCGATACATGACAATTCCCAATGTGGCCTGACTACTCTGATTAAAAGAAATGAATATCAAACTCATATAAGAATCAACATGTCACCCACGTCGTCATATTCTTTCGTTTATCAAATACCCAGTATTCTTTGGTGTCACATTATCCATTCCTAACCCATAGTCGCATAACAGAAGTCCGAATCGACAATCGAATAATTAAACCTCTTATATATAATACATAGGCAAAAGAATCCAGGTTCTGCCAATGCCAATCGATTGGGACAATGGTCCAATCAATTCAGATAAAAGTCAAAACAATCAATTGAGAAAACTGGCATTCGATTGGGAAGTCAATCGATTGGAATTCTATCCAATCAATTGGGACCAGACGGATGGCAATCGATTGGGAATCATGCCAATCGATTAGCACTTGTCTTTTCCAGCAGATTTATAAAACAACATATATAAATATCGTAAGGATGTATTTAATACGTCTAAACTTCATAACAACTTGTAAAATATCAAATAGAGGGACCAAGTGAGTTATGACTCACTTAGGGTGTGTTTGGTTGGTGTGTGAGCTTGAAAACCTCAAGGTTCCCCTCTCTCTCTCTCTCTCAGTCTCTGTCTCTTCTCCTTTCTTCTTTCTTCTTCTTCTGCTTCCTTCTTTTCTTCTCTTCTCTTCTATTCTTCTTGCTGCCAAGGGCAGTGTGTGTATGTGTGTTTGTGTGGGTGTATATATATGTGTATATATGTTTGAGTATATATATATATAATCTCTTTCTCTCAACCAAAACAAACTAAACAGACCCAAGGCCTGAAATGGGCTGGTATATATAGGAAATGATAGTGCCAAGTGTCAAACCACGAGGCAAAGGAAAAAACTTGTCTTTGCAGATGGCAATCGATTGGGACTTATGGCAATTGATTGGTTATAGATATTTGAAGGCAATCGATTGGAAAAGATGGGAAACGATTGGTATATTGCCATCTAATAAATTCAGGTCGGCAGAATAGCAATCGATTGGGAAATATGACAATCGATTGGGAAACAAAGGTAATCGATTGGTATCTAAATTTACCAAATGAAAGGTAAGGGTTACACAAGTATATAGAAATGAATACCATGTCTTATTTATATATCAAAATATAGGGTAATTTGTGATGCATGATAATATGATGTGATGTGTATTATGACACATGTGTGAGTGAGTTGTAACTCACGAGTCGATTTGGGTTTTGTCCATATTAGTGGTATCAGAGCCGCAAGGTCACATGGATATTCATGGGAAAACCAACACGGAGTTCCGCAATGAAGTTAGCAACATTTTGGCTCATCATGAGTCTCGTCTCGATCAAGTTAACAACGTCGTTCAATCAGTCCTTACCGAGTTACAAGCAGACCATGGATGTCGACAACCCCAGCTCTTCATGAATGAAGATTTTCTAACCACCGACAACTAACCTCTAGCACCACCTCTAACCGAACATCTCCCTGAAATTTCTTGCTATGCCATTGTGGATATCGCAATTTTTCCTTACCCACAGCTTTCAAAAAATCTTTTCCAAATTCAAATTCAAAAACGATGAGTCGCCACTTAATTTTTAAAAGGAAAAATTAAGAAACCATTTTTAAAGTAAATCGATCTTTTGTGAAACCAAAGATTAGCTAGGTTTGGGGATTATGGAATGAGAGAGGAAGGAGTCTGATGGACTAAAACACCCTCTCTCATCCTATCTCGCGATAGGCCTTTACTCAACATCCTTTTAATCAAACTATTAATATAAGTATGCCCACAACTAATACATAGATATAAATATACATTACACAAGCATGTTGAAATGGTGTAAAATTGCTAATGGCAAAATATCATTCAAAACCAAGTAGTTCAATTAGCAAGCAATATGATATGCAACATAGAGAACTAGAGAACTTACCCGGGGTCCAGCCGCGAATACTTAAATTTGTAATGCATACAAAAGTATAAATCCTAATAAAAGGGTCTCTAATCATATATATACACATAAGACAAATCTTAATTCTAAGGTGTCGCACAAGTAGTCGAAAATCAATAAAAATTAATAAATGAATAAACTAGAGAGGAGTTTTGAGACATCATACCTTGATAGTGCTACAAAACAAAGGGTTAGTCCACATGCTTTAAACAAGATACATTTATTGAATTCCTAAGTAATAAATCCTATCCTAAGATGAATTCTAATTACAAGTATTAGTCTATATGGATGAATGCATATGGATATATGAATATGAACGAGATAAAACTATGAACTATTCATTGATTTGGATCATTTAGCCTCTGGATTTAAGCTTAACTAATCATTATTATAGCATGGTATAAGCCGTAAGTCAAAAAAAATATCATTTGAGCCATTATTCACAAGATTGGCCAAAGTTGTGATAGGATTATGAAAATTGCTGAGAGCAGATCAGAGCTTCAAAGAAATAAAAGGCATAGTTTCTATGGTTTGTTCTTGGTGATTTTTAGACACTAGATGCCTCTGTGAGTCTAGTTTTTAATCTAAAAAGAAAATCAAGGTTTCAACGGTTAGATCTCTGGGAATTAGACAAATACTAGATGTCACTCAGGACTTCATAACTCTCTGTCCAGAGTTTTTGTATGATTTTTCTAAAAATAGTAAAAAAAATCAGAAACACTTAGATCCTTTTAGGGACCTCATTAATACATCAAACTTCATATAAAAAATTATTTGGGGTCAAACATGTTTGATTAAGGTTCTGATTTACTCATTTCAAAAAGGTGTTGCTGTTCTCAAACTCTGGACAGATTGTTATTGTTTCCTAAAACTCATGACCAAACCACTTAAAACATGGAATCTCACTAAAACAAAAATTACAAAGGTAGAACTTTGAGTTATAGACACTTTCTCGTTGGTTTCATTCAGTTCCAACGGTTTGATGTTTAACTAAAAATCTTTGATGAAAAGTGGTTGATGAACTCACTGCATCTTTTGTTCAAGTTCATCTTTGTTGGTTAACCCCAACTACTAAACCAAGAAGTTAGGCTTAAACCAACCCACTTCTCCTACCATTTGATGGTCATTGGAGACTAAGGACATTTATACTTGTGGACTTTAATAAAGTATGAAGAGACTTCATAAAACCTCGACACAATGAATCTAAACCATGAATATAAGTTTAGATTCAAATTATTCCTCCTACCATTTGATGGTCATTGGAGACTAAGGACACTTGAACTTGTGGATTTTAATGAAATATGAAGAGACTTCATAAAACCTCAACACAATGAATATAAACCATGGATATAAGTTTAGACTCAAATTATTCCTCTTACCATTTGATGGTCATTGGAGACTAAGGACACTTAAACTTGTGGATTTTAATGAAGTATGAAGAAACTTCATAAAACCTCAAAGTAATGAGTTCAAACTATGGTACAAGTTCAAACTGATTAACTCAATACACTAATATCAACCTAAATCCCCTCATAAATCATGAGTTTATAAGAGTACTAGGGGTTTTTAAAAGATTCAAGTAAGACTTTGAAAGTCTTATGAATCTTAAGAAATAAACATAATCAAGAGAAATGAGACCAAAATTCTACTTCAAGATTTATTTAAGCTTTAAAACCTAATCGATTTGATCCAAACTCATGAAATGAAAGTTCAATCACAATATTGGTGGTGTGTGATGAAATGAGGTAGGAAGAGAGTTTTTGAAAATGTGCAAAGAGCCTAAAAGAATCTAAATATTGTGATTGAACTACTAAATAAACTAATTACTCTAGAGTTTACATCTAATTATCCCCAACTCTTTTGTTGCTTTGGGACCTTGTAAATGATGATCAAGATCTTCTTCTAGCTCCTTCTTCTGATTCTACTTCTCTCTTAATATAGAAAGTTTTTGAAGGAGAATCAATATTGGGATCCTAACATTCTCTATTTTAAGTCAAAGAGAAGATCCCTTGAAATAGGATATTCACCTCTCTTATATAGGCAAACTTTGAGAGGGTATTCCAGCCATTTCAAGGGCAAAAATACTGATTTTGTATAACCTTTTGATGGTACAAAACATGTTGTTTCACAACTGTCTTCCCAAAAATGCGACACTCACTGGAGATGGAAGCGACAGTCAATGATTGCCGACGCGGCAATCACTGATTGTCGAAACGACATTTAAGGAGTGCCGCGGACAACTCCACAGACTGCCGTTTTGTTTTGTTGTAGAAATCCATTTTTCGCGGCATTTGGTGAAATTTACAGCATTCATAGATTGCCGTACGGCAACCCATGACTGCCGCATATCTTATCATGTGCCGTTCTTTTCTGTTTTTCTTTTTCTCTCTTTTTCCTTTTGGTTTTGAATTGAAAGGCCTTTTTGGAAGAGCTTGAATCATCTTGAGAAACCCTAGATTAGTTAGCCATTGTCATCATCGGACCATAGAGGTAATACTCCTCTTAACCCGACTATTGGTCAAAATTGGGGTGTCTACAGCCATATCTGAAGTTTATCCTTGCGGATAAGGATAATTCAAGCGGCGGGGAATGATATGCGCAAACCGAGCATGCAAATGAACTGACCCACTTCATGCATACCCCCACTAACCCACTGTCATGCATTACCCATTTCCTAATTTCTAGCTTGCTGACAAGCGGGGGTATTTGTAAAATACAACCGTGCTAAAATAAAGAAATACATTGATTTAGTCTACAACTCCCTTGCAAATCTGCAATTTGGATTACAATGCCAGTTTTTACATAATATGATTAATCTATGATAAATTGTATTGTTTTAGCTATAATTTGTGCAGATCACTGTTTGCTGTGTGAAAAAATAAATAAGCAGGATAAAAGGGATGCTTGATTTGAAGGAAGGCAATTCAAATATGAAAAGCGAGTCTCGAGCGATCGATGACAATTCAAGCGATCGAGGTTTCGATCAATCGAAAAAGGTTCAAGCGCTCGAAGATTCCAGGTGTTCAATCGATTGAATGATGTTCGATCGATCGAACATGGCTTTTATCAGAACTTACACGCACGCAGCGGAGACAAAGTTTTTAACCTTAGCTTTAGGTTTATGTATAAATACTCATTTTATTTAAGTTCCAGGGAGGCCCAACTTGTTTTTTCATCAGTTTATAGAGAGAGTTAGAAAGTTTACATTGTTTTTGTAGGATTCAAAGTACAATATTGCTTGTTCTTGGATTTTCAAGGAGTTTGATCTTAATACATCGTCTCAGGTTCGGTTAATTTGGTTTATTTACAATCTGTTTATAGTCTCCAGTAGCATTAGTAAGGTTAATCGTAGTCTTGCATGTTAGATAGTGTTACACTCATAGTTTTTATAGTTTTCATGTTAAAATCACAACCAAACGGATCTTTAATGGATATTTATATTAAAAACGAGCCTATGACACTCCAGACCATGTCTGAGTAATCTCCAGGTTGGGAGATCACGATGAAACCATGATCTCAAGCCTTTGCCCTGCAGCAGAATAATTCCTGTGTTCGATCGAACGAAGTTACTTCCATCGATCGAACCAGAACACAGTCAAGCGATCGAAGACTTTTCGATCGATTGAGAGATGAAGATGGTCGATCGATCGAAAGCACGTTGATCGATCGAACTCTCTTATTCTTGAGTAGTCTTTTTATAGTATTCCAAGACTTTCTGCTTTTGAGATTTGTTATCAAATTGTCCCCGAATGCTCAGTTTGTCAAAACAGTTTCATTACTTTAAGCCTTAAGGCATTTTTCTTCTATAAATTTTGCAAATCATTTTGAATGCTAACACCATTCAGAATGCGAGTCTTAACTATTATTTTAAACCGCTTTCATGTGTTTCAAATTAACTGCGATGATATAGTTCGGTCTTGAAAGGGCTATGGATTCTTTATTCTAAGATAAATACGGAATACTGTAGAAGATGTACTCCACTGAGCTTTAATGTAATTGCATGGTTGATGGCTAGGTCGCGGTGGATTCGTGTAATCCCAACATTCCCTTTTATTAAGTAAAAACCCGTTTCGAAATATTGCTTTAGTTAATTAGTTAATCACTAGTTTAATTTAATTTAGTTGTTTTATTTTTAGTAGCCATTTCGTGGAACTTTGTGTTCTACAACCTTTTGAATATTGATTTTTATTTTCCTTTTAGAGATTAATCTAGGTGTTTAGTTATTAACTTTCCCTGTGGGATCGACCTGGTCTTAACCAGATTACTACTTGCACGATTATCTACACTTGAATATAGCACACAAGCGCACACAAGATTTTTCTTCGTGTCACTTGCATCCTTGTAATTAGGCACTACCCTTAGGCACTAAACCACTACATGCATACACGTTTTTCTTCCCATACACAGTCTTTCATTTCCCTTTGTACGCACGTTTCGTGTATGTTTATGCATGCATGGGAACTGGGAAGTTATCTGTAAAGCTCTTTAAATAGCAATTGAGATGGTAAATGAATGGGATCGGATATGAATGATTATGCAACATAATATTCTCTCTCTCTCTCTCCTTGTTTTTGGGTTTTGGGTGTGGGGGGGGGGGAGTGTTTTGTAATAAGGAAAGTAAATAAAACTAGAAAGCTCTTGCAAATTGGTCCCCGTACAATCTGCCATAAGTGGGAAAAAGTCCAAACAACTATAGGGTCCGATTGTTCGGACCCGACTTGCCCAAACTGTCCGCACACTTGTTTCCCTCCCTTTCAATATGCACAATTGCTCGCATTATTAACGACCTTGGCATTTCATACATGGAGAATCCAATTTACCGAGTTGGCTAAACTCGGTAAATTAAACATGAGCTGACTGACAGGATCGGACTTGATCACACAAATACAAAAGGCAATTAGTGTTTCCCAAACACCCTCTTCTACGGCAAGAATGACATAACTAACCATAAAACCTATACTACATTTCAATATGCAATGGTAGAAAACATTTCTTATGGTGAATGAGATCGATGGACAAACTTAATTGGGCTCCATTGGACAGTAAAAATCAAGTTGTTTGTGCCCAGAGTGACAGTGTCAGGCCCATTAACTTGTATGTCTGCAGTTGAGCTTGTGCCTTGTATATGGACAAGACTAATTACCCAAGTAAGTTGCTAGATCCTTGATCAAAATGCACTCTCTCTCTCTCTCTCTCTCTCTCTCTCTCTCTCTATATATATATATATATATCTAATACTTTCCATACAAGATATACAACAGCAGCACATGTGAGGGTTTATCTGTTGGAAGTTCCTTTTGGAGTTTGTATTTTTGTAAGAAACAAGCAAGAGCCACACGGCCAGTAGGTAAGGGAACATTGACAAAACCATTCCACCAAAGAGTTGCCGAGTTACACACGTGCAATCTTGCAAGTACAGACCAGTCTAAGATTGCCACGTGGAAGATAACGCAAGTGCAAGGGGGCGGAGTGGGACCCAAAGGGTTCCAGAATCTTAAAGAGGGTCCATTGATTTGCCTACCTTAGTTTTTTTTTTTTTTTTTGCCCACCTTAGTTGTCCACTGATCCAAAATCATCCAATACAAATAATGGTTAGTGCTAGATTTGTTTTGGGCTTTGAGCTTGATATATTATAAACCTACTTGGGTTTAATAAACAATAAGGCCCAAAGATTTGTTCTGGGCTTTGAGCTTGTAAAATTATAAGCTTTCTTGGATTTGGTAAACAATTTGGTATGGCCCAATCTACTATACGACTACTAGCCCAACCTTGGGTTACATGTCATCACTCATCCATACAAAGAACTTAATTCAAATGACCAAATGAAAAAAAATAAAAAATAAATAAAAAAAAAAAGAAAGAAAGAATTTTTTTTTGATATGGCGGGAAATGTCATCGATCCATTTGTGCGAAATGGGCACCAGTAGGCATAAAACTAGCACGTTGTTGGGTCAAGCGGGTTGGTCTTAGTCGGCCTGGGGTCTAGCCTGACACAAATCAGACCCTGGGGGACCAACTCGCACAAGCCTACAACGTACACTCACAGTGCCACTTGGACTCTAATTTGTAATTCGAGAGCACTTTTGCTCAACCAAAGATTGGTTCATTCATGTTCATTCAAATATCTCGTTGAACAATATAGTGGAATCCAGAATTAAACAAATGCAAAAGTATTTTCTTTGTAATTCTCCCTATAACACACTCCTAAGGTGCGTTTATGGATTTATCTTAATATATACATATATATATATATATATATATCCATATTTACTCCTTCACAACTGATTTGATTGTTGGAGGAGACTTTCAGTCCACACCAATCATCTTTGCTTTGGAGGCAATCTGGTCCGACATAGGGTAATCTAGATTTTGACTACATCAATTGTATTGGGTTGCTCTCTAAGCACTTGTGTAGAAGAGAATGAAAATATGAGATTCCTAAGGTACTTTTCACTAGCTAAATAGGAGATTCCTAAGGTACTTTTCACTAGCTAAATAGCATAACCAAAATAGGGTGGGACTCAATATATCATCTTTTTTGTTAAATATATCACTTTGTAGTATTAAAAGATAAAAAATTTGTGAATGAATATAGTGTATTTAGCAACAAAAAAAAGTGGTGTATTTAGCTCCACCCAATTATTATTATTAGGGTATATATCACTTACCTCCCTCGAGGTTTGGCCTAATAACACTTACCTCCCTCGAGGTTTCAGCTGTAACACTTACCTCCTTTCTTTTTGAATTTCGCTAACACTTACCTCCCTTCTGTGAAGTGACCGTTAGATTTATTAACGGACATATGTACACCTAAGCAAACGTAGTTTTTAAATGCCGAAACTACCTTTCACCATTCACTACGTGAATATAAAACACAACACTACTCCTTCTTCCTCATCTCTGATTGCCCCCTTTTGAAGAAGCTGGAGCTCCATGAATCTATGAAATGGTACGCCTCTCTCTCCCTCTCTCTCTCTCTCTCTGTAAATCTCTGCTACCTAGGGTTAAGCTCCATCTTTCCCTCTTCTCTTCGGCCGTCTCTCTCTCTCTCTCTCTCTCTCTCTAAAGCTCTGTTACCTAGAGTTAGTTTTTCAAAAATTTTAATTCCCTAAACTAAGTTCATTAATATGAAGGAATCTTCATAGAATCTTCACAATGTCCTCTTCAAGTTTTAAAGCAAGTGAAGCCATGGACTTGAGATATAGGATTCGATTCTGCAAATGTGGTCGACTTGCTGCCGTTAAGATTGTGCAGTCTGAGAAAAACAGAGAAAAGTTGTATTATGCTTGTGATAGTGGACAATGCAACTTTTGGAGCTTGTGCACTTTTTATGTGTTCAATTCAACATCAATCACAGAGGGACCATTAGAGACATTGGCCACTACAGTCAGATTTGGAAACTGGAGAATTGAGGGTTAAAGTTGATGCCTTGAGTCAAAAAATGCAGACGTATGACAAGAGTGAAGCAGTGATGAAGATATTGGTCATTGTTAGTGTTGGTTATCTGGATTTGCTATGGTTATGGCTTTAATGGCCTTATTCAATGGTTAAACAATCACATACATGGAACCCCTATTTTGCTAGTATTTGTGGTTCCCAATGAAGTGTAATATGTAACTTTTCCTTATTGTATGGAGTTGTATTTTCCTTTGTACATGTGTTGTGTAATTTTTGTTTTTTCCTCTCTACACATTTCAAGACAATGCAACATTAAGACAACTTTGATTCTCATGAACATTACACCATCAAAAAAGTTGTTCCAAATTGCATTGCAACTGCCAACATCAACTATCTATTACACCATCAAAAAGTTGTTCCAAATTACATAGCAACTGCCAACATCTACTATCTACACCCTAAATTTCCGCCAAACTATCAATCACATACAAGTGTACATCCTAGTCTTGTTTCAACTCCAAAAAAGATTGTATGTGCATCCACCAAAGCTGAACCCAAAACATCTGTGTAACCACCAAAAAATTGATACCCAAAATGTCTTCAATTGTAACCACAAAAAATGAACAAAAAAGGGCCAAAAGTTGTTACCACATTTGTGTGACAGTGGGCCAAAATGTTGATTGCCCCTGCCCCTGCCTCTTTTAATTGGAGTGGGCTGAGAAGTTGATTGCCCCCTGCCTATTGCGCTTGGAATGGGCTGAGAAGTTGATTACCCCCTGCCACTGCCTATTGCACTTGGAATGGGCTGAGAAGTTGATTGCCCCCTGCCCTTGCCTCTTGCACTTGGAATGGGATGAGAAGTTGATTGCCCCCTGCCCCTGCCTCTTGCACTTGGATTAGGCTGAGAACTTTCTTGACCACTTCCATTGCCTCTACCACTTCCTCTTATTCTCTCATTTGGTTAAGAACTGGATACTGGTGCCCTTCCACATGTCCTCCTATTATGCCCGATCGCCTTACAAATGTCACATCTTACAGTACATGACCTCCTTAAATCAGACATTCCAGGAGATGGTTCATCTGCTGCTCTCTTCCTACTAACCCTTGGCATACCAGTGTAACAACCCGAAAATTTGTAAGTGTTTAAATAATATTTTTATTGAAATTTCAATTAGCAATGTTATATGAGTGTACCTACGTAAGACATGTGTTTAAAAATATTAATGTTTGAAAAACACTGTATTATTTTCTTAGTGAGCTTATTTAATTTGGGTGTTACACTGTAAATATTTTTTTTGGTTAAATAAATATTATAGGGGTGGGACTTATAAAATGGTGATTTCTATTTAAGTTTAAATTTTTATATGAGTTAAAATGTTCCCAATTGGATAAATGTAGTAAAATTTGCGAATGCGAAACTTAGTTGAGGTTGGACTATGTGAATAGTGTAATCTTTTAATTTATTTTAATTAGTTTAAAAAGTTTTAGTTGGTACTTTTATGATTTTATTTTGCATTATTAATGGGGTTAACATACGAAATTAGTGTGAGTGTTTTACGCCATAGAAAATACTATTGAATTTTAAAATTGATAGAATCAGTAGTGCACGTGTGTGTGTGTTTAGTGTGGCATGTATGGTTCGAATTTATATATATGTATAATATAATATTGTGTGTGCATCATATTATACATATTATAATATTATATTAGGTTTAGTTAGTAGTACACAAAAACTAGAGAACCTCACTGCACAGCCGCCGAATAGGGAGAGAGAGAGAGAGAAGAGAAAGAAAAGAAGAAGAAGAAAAGGGAGGAGAAGGAGACGGTCCCGGGTTCGTGGTCACGTGTGGATCGTGGGGTATTCGTGGTTGTCAATTTTGGATCGAACTAGGTGAGTTAAACTTTGTGTATCCGAATATATATATATATATATATACACGTATGTATATATATATATATATGTATGTGTATGGGAGTAAAGTAGTGTATGTTAAAATTTAATTGTTAGGGTTAGATCTTTGTAATGGATCGATACACGTTGTTATGGTTGAAGTGATTTAGATATATTCTTTCCCCTTCGTGTGACTTTGTGATTATGACCTTAGGGTATTCGAAAGGGTTAGGTGAGTAGTTCGTTAGTTTGATAAAACTATATGTGAAATATTCATGATTATTAAGAGATATATGGAAATTCGTTTTTTTTTAATTTACACAGTTGCAGAAATTTTAGAAAATTATTAGAAAATCGTGGCTTTGAATTTGAACATTCTGTCCGCGTGTCTCATGTAAAACGTGATTCTGCACACTTTTCGTGTTTTAAGTTTTTCCTGATTCTGCACCGTTTGGGCAGAAATTTAAGATTACAGTAGCAGTTTTTAATGTAGTTAAACATGCAAAATTGGAGAATATGATTTCTTATTATGTGCTTTATGTATGCTAATATTGAATGTTGGGTTGAGATTATTGTATCTGAAATAACTGACCTTATTTTGTGGTCATTTTGATAAAAATGAGTAAAATAGATTCGTTGAATAATATATTGGGGATCTTATAATTTGATTGGAAATTATTGAGGGAAGATTATTATGGGTTAATTGATAAAACCTTTTATTGTAAGAAATCGGAATGCATCTAAAAGTTAGAGATGTGATTAGACTATGATGAGACGGAACTTTGTGATAAACGTGAAATTCACAATTATTGGGATAATACGAACGATAAACAATAATTGCAACATAATTCCTTAGTGTTCACCGCTCCCCGTTGTGTGATATGTTTTGTTTTTGGTAGCTCGACTTGCTGAGTGTACCTTTTTGCCAGTGGCTTCGTGATCAAGCTGGCCTAAGCCTTATGCTCGGCTTATTTGTTAGACGTCTAGGCATATTGACTGGCCTTCTGTGTGTATACCTGGTTTGGTTGATACCCCAACCAAACTAGCACCAGAGTGGATGTTGGTAGTATGTCCGGGCACACATGGGATATATGTGTGGGTGTACCATGGAGGGTGGCCAAGTGGTGAAGCTAGGGAATGCAAAGATAAATTTAAAGTTAATAAGTAATGAACATGGATTATTTCATAAGACTGATAAGCGTGGAAAAATGAATGCGACGTTTGAGTTAGAATGTGGACGGTTTGTATACGGAATTGTTTGCTTGGTTTATGATCATTCGATTTACAGGATGGTGGGCCCACTAACTTTTATGCAGAGCTGGCTCACCATATATATCCAAGGTAAGTATAAAACTCGTAGTAGCTTTGGATTTCGGGCAAGAAACTACTTGCCACCACATAAATGGAAACTACTCTAATGTCCAGATATGTGTGTGGAACTACCTGTCTTGACCCAAGAGTGTTGTAGTGTAATTTGTTGTCTACGGGTTCAAGTTGGATCCCTAAGACTTGTTGTTTTGTTTAACTCATACCAGTCATGTGACTGACCCGAGTGTGTTATACATTCGGGGGCGTTTCTATATGAAACGTAGTCGAATGTATTTGTGCAGGTTTAGTTTTTTGGAGATTTTCGTTGGAGCTTCTGTTTGGGTGAAGAGATTGTCGTTGGGTTGTTTATTATTGGAGTTGTACTTATTTTTATTGTACTTGATTGTATTTTATTTTCTGGCATTGTGGGCCAGTATGTATAATTGTAATAAATATGGTATATTGGGTATTGGGAACGTTGTAGTTACTCTGACCAATGGATGTATAGATTTTATTCTTATTTATTTTTATTTCCGCTGAACTCTGTATGTGGACATTTTATTTATGAAAATGATGTTTTTTTTTTTAATTTGAAAAGTGATATAATATTTATAATGGAACTTTATTTCTTTTACAATGAAATGGATGTTTGGGAATACATGTTTAATAATAAAGAGTTTTACTTTAAACACAAGATCACATGTCCTTATTTAAGGAGTATTAAATACTGTTTTCAATAAATTTTCTGTTAGCATATGGGAGGGTGTCGCTCTCGTGATTTTTGGTAATTGAATATTAGTCCGGATACAGGCTCTGGATTGAATATTTGGTTGTCCAAAAATCGGGGTGTGACAACCAGTCTGTCTCCTAAGTAGTGGAGGCTGCACTTGGTCACCTAGAACCTCATCCCACATGGACTCATCATGGATGGGATATATTATCTCATAATAAGCCTTGACATATGTATCTCTTGAATAACATGGGTCACATAGGTCTTCAACCTTCACTCTACAGGTAGAACAACAGGCTGCCACATGCCTACAGGGCACACCACTGATATCCCATACCTTACAACAACAACTTTTCTGTCTTATATTCACCACAAATATCTTAGCCATATCAAGCACCTCATACTCATCTCCACCAGAAAACACAACTTTGCATGTCCGTGACTCTTTCATACAAGTGTCTAACTTTGCCTTAACCGTAGGTGTAATCCTACTCTGCCATCCAGAAGCCTTCACATATCTCTTGTGCAACTTCTTCATCAACCTTGATCTGATGGTATCAACAATTGTCAATATTGGTTTGGCCCTCAGCTTACCAATCCAATGATTGAAGGATTCAACAAGATTATTAGTGACATGGTCACTCTTAACTAGTGGATTACATTTGTGCCTAGCCCAAATCTCCACGAGATGTTTCCTTAGCCAAGTGTGTGCCTCTTTGGATATTCCATCAATAACTTTCATCACGTCATTGAATTCACTCTCAGTATAAGCTCTAGATGCACTCCAAAAATGTGTCCTCAATTTTAATCCTAGAAATTTTGTCTCAAAATTGTTGAATAGGTGTCTGGAACACCTTCTATGTGTTCCTTCAGGCATGACCTCCTTCAAAGCAGGATCAATTCCCTAATAACAAATTTAAACCAACAAAATGTATTAGATATAACTTTAAGTAAACAGATTAAAGTAAAAGTTAAAAGGCATACCTTTTGGCCATCAGACATGATGGTCCATGGCTTGGCTGTGGGAACTGGCTTGGTTATAGGAACATCTCCAATGATTGTGTGTAGGTTATATAGGAAAATTTTCCAACTGTCCTTGCATTCACTCTCCACAACACCAATTGTTAATGGGAACAACCCATTGTCTCCATCCAATGCAACTGCAGAGAGCAATATTCCTCTAATAGGACCTTTTAGATGGCAGCCATCAACTGCAATAAAAGGTTTACACCCTTCTTTGAACCCTTTTTGCAATGCAGTAAAACTGATGAACAACCTTTTAAATGTAGGAAGGTTAATGTTAGGAGGAATTCTTTCGAGCTCTAGTTTAATCAAACTTCCAGGGTTTGTCTTTCTAACCTCACCAGCATACTTAGGCAACTTGGTGTAAGAGACAGTATGGCTTCCTTCAATGAGTTTCAGTGCATTCTTTTTACCCCTATACTATTGCATTCTACCACATTCAACTCCATACTCCTTAACCATGTAAGCATGCATAACTTCAACATTCATATTTGGATTAGCTTTCATCGAATCAACTAGCTTTTGACCAATCCACACTGAATTTGCTTATGGGTTCTTTGTTTCTCTTATACATGTATGTACAGGGTTAAGTGTCTTAATCTTGTAAGTTACCTTATCTGCAAGTGGTGAAGCATGGATTCTCCATTGACATCCTTTGTCATAACAATGAGCTGTAACCCTACTCTTTTCATTCTTGTCTCTATCTAACTTGAAATCATGTTCAATTACATACTTCTTCAACACACTCCTGAAGTGATCCACATCTTCAAACAACATTCCTTTTTGTAATGTGATTTCCCTCTGCCCTCTCTTCATTTGAAACATCTTCCCTCTCATCATCCTGTCCATAGTAATTGTATCCACATCATCTTCACCACTTGAATATCTACCAACACTATCATCAGATTCATAAGCTGAGAGACCTCCATTACTATCACCTAAGTCCTCAGATTCAGTCCCTTTAGAAATATCAGAAAGTTCACTCTCAGCACTCTCATCTTCATCAGCACTATTATAGTTAAAATCCTCATCATCTTCACTCATACTTAACTCTTCATCATCATCATCGTTTTCACCAATTGGAGCTCTTGTGCCCCTTCCTGTAACCCTCTCAATTGGAACTTTTGTACTCCTTCCACTTTAACTTCCCCTTGCACTGCCCCTCGTAATTGGACTACCCCTCCCAATTGGCCTTCCACTGTCCCTCGTAATTGGACTACCTCTCCCAATTGGACTACCCTCGCAATTGGACTACGACTACCCCTCCAAATTGGACCACCACTGCCCCTCCCAATTGGACCACCATTGTCTCTCCCAATTGGACTACCAATGCCCCTCCCAATTGGACTACTATTGTCTCTCCCAATTGGACTACCACTGCCTCTCCCAATTGGACTACCCCTGCCTCTCCTAATTGGACTACCCCTCCCTACTGGACTTCCACTGCCTCGCCCAATTGGACTACCTCCCTACTGGACTTCCACTGCCTCGCCCAATTGGACTACCCCTCCCTACTGGACTTTCACTACCTCGCCCAATTGAACTACCCCTTCCAATTGGACTACGAACATCAACCATTTTTATTGTTGTATCCAAAGGACCAACTAGAGTAGTATCTACGTAGATATAAATACATTTGTTCCGACTATTCAGTTCAAACATATGCAACAGATTTTGATCACAATCTATTGAAAATCTTGTGGTTAAACAAGCAATGTTGTACTCTACAATCATCGCCACCCCTACATCTTTTGGAACTTGTTGACGGAATACTTCATAAATATGTCCTAAAAGATCGAGGTAATCATACCTATCTGGGTCCACATTTAGAATGGTGTTCACCACACCATAATAGTGAACCAATAGATCATGTTGTGTTTTCTCCACCGTCCTATGATAAGAGAAATCGCATATTAGATAAGATCATTTCTGAAAACCCTAGAATTTTCACAAAACCCCAAAATTTTGGAGATACACATATATGCATAATCTCATAAGACCCTAGAATTTTGGAGATATAGTTGCATAATCTCACAAAACCCTAGATTTTTGGGGATAGAGTTAAAATAATCTAAGAAATCCCTAGGATAATGTTGAATAATGTAACACCCGTACCCGGTAAATGGGTTAATTATCATTTGTATATGCATTGATTAATATAATTAGTGTATAAAAGGGATTAAGGGGAGGCTTGGACTCACCCGTGAAAAAGTGTTCAGTAAAGGAACACAGTTGGAAAAATCCCCAGTAAGGAGGGACAGGTATTGGAATGGGACCCAGTTAAGGGCCGAATATTAATATTTGCATTTTAAATGATTAAATGCATTTTTATATGATTATATGGATATTTGTTAAGTTGCTTCCATATTATATTGTTATATGTGTTAGCAATTAGTATTAGTTTGGACACCCAAATAAGGGTATAATTGAAAAGGAATTATAATTAGTAGGTGCGATAGCAACTTCACAAAATATATGGAACCCACGTTGGGACCCATACGGGACTTAGACAAACACTCATTAGATAATTGGGTAGTTAATGGAATGTTTGGGGGATTTCATAATAGGAACTTAAGAAAATCTGGGGATGCAAATAAAAAGAGGAAAAATTGAGGCTTTGACACCTCAACATGTGTTGCATGGGTGTGTATGTGTAAAAATAGAGAGTGAGACTCTCATATGTGCTGGGAATTAAAACAAAGAAAAGAAGAAGATCTCACTGAGAGAAAAGACGGAACCTTCACCGACGTCGTTTTCCGCCGTTCTGTTGCCGCTGTTCGTCCAATTCGCGAACCGAAGCCATTTTCGAACTCGTGGAGGTGAGACGATCGTTCCTATACCTTTAATTTATATTTTAATTGTCGAATTTTGGTAGCTCACACTAATCGGTAAGACGCCGTCTACCAAAAACTTGTAGGATTCACTTTGGAAGGAAAATTGAGCTAGGATTTGGTAAATTCAGTACTTCTCTAGCTTGAAGTTGAGTAGATCTTGCTAAGGTGAGTTTTCTACACTAAATAATTGTGTTTAACTATGTTCAAGGCTTCAATGATGTTATAGATAACAATTCATGCTTAGAAATCATAGAGATGTTTCAAATTATGAGTTACATATTAATTATATAAAAATCGTTGTGCTTACATGTTTATGAGCTTATATGTTTATATGATTCTGTGGAAATCAATGAACACCGGAGAAATGATTCATTAGTTGGGAGTGATAAGGGAGACGAAGAAGAAGAATCTGATAAAGACGAAAGTCCAAGGAATAGAAGTGGCCACGGGACCAAGAGAAGGTCTTCGGGTCTGGATTAATCATTAAACCTGTGGTTCAGCGATTACGGATATGATTTATGTGTTAAATTGTAGCATTGCACATGTTAAGCATTCAATCATGTTTAGATCACTCACTAAGGTAATGCTTAAGAAAACCGTTTTCTGTTTCTGTTGTGGTAAATAACAACCACCGCAGGTACGGAGCAATATCCGGAGAAGAAGTAACGTGCTCGAGAATGGGGGAGAGATTCGGGACTTGTAGTTATGTTTTGAACTTGTAATATAGTGTAACTTGTGACTTAGAATCCCTAACTTGTGGATTGAAGCCTCGACTCATGTATTTAATGTCAACATAAAGGAACTTATGTAATTTTCTATGTTAATGTTAATATTGGGTAAGTTGTATGTTTTGATTATTCCGGCAAGTCCGGATACGTATGTTGTAGCTTTTAGGTATGTTCCGTTTTGGAACTAAATGCTTTGGAATGGTTGTAACCAAATGTTTTAAACGATTTGTAATCTTTTCCAGAAAGGCTATATGAATGGTTGTTTTTGAAATCAATTAGGAGTGATTATTTGTTTGGCTCATTTGAGGTGGTATACATTTGTTTAAATGAGAGAGAGAACTTGTATAGATACTTGTCATGTCTCTCAAAGTTTTTGCTCAGTTGGAAAAGTGTTGGTTTGAATTGAATCCATTGCTAATAAGTTCATGTAAAAGGGTGTGATTTAAAGGAATTTGTTTGATTGATTGAGGTTATGTTCATGAATTCTTGTTTGAAGAGTTAAAGTTTATGTTAGAGAGTGTTCCTAAATGGTTTTAGAGTGGACCCTTAAAGTTCCATGAGGTTTGGGTTGGTTTTGTTATATTGTAAAACTTGCAACACAAATTTGTTTTTTTTAGCAGCAGCAAAATACTTGCTGCAGAGAGTTGGACTGAGCGAACTCTGCCCTGGGTTGAGCGAACTCTAGGCAGAATGGTTTCTGCAGAAGTTGGATTGAGCATATATTAATTGTGCTTGAGCTAACTCTTGGCAGAATGTCCTTGGGTGTATTCTGCTGAAAGTTGGATCAAGCGAACTCAAGTTGGATTAATACAACTCTTGGCAGAATGATCTAGTGCTTGAGTGTAGTCAATCCAAGATAAAAATGAACATAACTTGGTCTAGGAAGTTCATATTCACGCCCCGTTTTCAACGTTGAGTTCTTTAATTGGAAAGCTACCTTTTGAGATAAAAACTCGACAAAAGTTTAAAATGACCATTTTACCCTTGGGGTTAGTTACATTAATGAGTTTTATTAAGAGTTTAAAGAGAGTTTAAGCTTGTTTAATGCTATATCCATTGGGGACGTGCCTTGATGGCATTGTTACACATGTCCTAATCCGCCCAAGGCGGGTTGGGGTGTGACAAATAATCTCACAAAACCCCAAAGTAGATAAAACCTTACCGATGGAATGTCAAATCCTTCAAGAATATTGGATGCGGAACAATCGGTACTATGATTTCAAAAACATTTGGGTTCGATTTGTTCTACGCAACGAGTGATCTTTGAGATGGTAGAGTAGTCAGTGGATAATGGAAGGAGGTTTGTTTCTTTATAGCCAGTACACACGTGTTTGGGCTTTTGTTTATCTAAACCATTAGTAAGGGTAAAAACATAATTTCACATCTCTGTTAACGGTGTTTGTTAACAGACAAAAAGAAGCGAGGTAAGTGTTACAGCTGAAACCTCGAGGGAGGTAAGTGTTATTAGGCCAAACCTCGAGGGAGGTAAGTGATATTTACCCTTATTATTATTATTATTATTATTATAATTATTATTATTATTATGGGAGGAGAAAAATCAAAATTCGTCAATCTCCAACTCCATCTTAAACGGCCATCCAAACAATGGATATTACTGAAATTTGCATGCCATTAGATACTCTCTCCCTCTCATATTAATCTATTATATCTATCTATCTATTATATATATATATATAAAGGCTGAGGCAAACAAAGCCTCCACAACTTTCCACCTCAGCCTTTTACAATTCCCTTAAAAATCCGTCGTGGCATGGCAATACAGAAGCTTGAAACTGCATAACAAACTCATCCCAACCCTCTCTCTGTCTCTCTCAGGCCAAACATGAGACTGTTCCACTTCTGCTTAATTCATCGACTTTACTGCACACGCAAACTCCTCCCCTCCCTCATTCATTATAGCCCACCTCCACTCCCTCATTCATTGAATCATGCCTCTTTTCACATTCCTCTTTGTTTGTGTATTCCTCCCTCCATATACATTTATATGCATGCCTTCAAACGTGTTTGGGAAAGAGAAGAAATCCTGTTACAAGCCAACCAAACTTTGGTTCATCCAGGTATGTGAAGTTCCCATTGTTTCCTCTAGATTGAATGTGAGCTATTAATTATTCATTTTCTGGTCCTGCCATTGCTGCCTACTTATTGATACCAGTTTGTCCCTCGAAAGTTAGCTTTTAAATTTTCCTCCCCTCAAATATGACTGTTAAGTGTTTGATCATTTACCTCTTTGACTTTTTCCCTTTTGCCAATTTCAAGGTTTCTCCTGCGAAATGACATCTGCCTCTTTGATTTTTTTTTTCTCTTTTAGCAATTTCAAGGTTTCTCCTGCAAAATGATATCCAGTTGCTGTTTTAAATTTCTTCTTTTAAATTTTGCTTGTTGTCTTAACTTCCTTCTTCAAAATTTTGCTCCCACAAATACTGTTTAGTTGAAAAACATATAACAGCCGGTTCGAAGAATCAATCCTGGTGAATCAAAGTCAGTGGTAGCAGAAATCGAAGCTGTGATTGTTGTCACTAACCTCATATGGATCTGCCCTATAACTTCCAGAATAACACCATGGAATCAAAATTTTGTTGTGTATACACGCATACCACCATGGATTAGAAAAACCCCTCTACGGTCCCTAGGAAGGTTCATCATCCATAATCACTTTCAACTACTTTTCTGCTTTTTATTCCATGGCCTTTCAATGTCACCTAAATATTGATATGATTCCAAATAAAAAAAACATTTGTTCACATTCTTTGTTAATTTTTTTGGCAGGTATTTCATAATGTTTTTTTAGAGATAAAATTGATACTAATGCTATAGAGACTAACTCGACGGAGACAAAAATAAAGAGTGCCCTTTTCGTATGAAGACACTTTGGTATACTATTGATTGATATTTGCAGTGAAGTGGCTATTGTAATTTGTAGTCCAAATTGGGTGTTTTTCAAAGCCAAACTCTTTCTCTCTCTACATCTCTCTAGTTTGTATGTTAGTGGGTAAAAGTGCGATTGAGACCCTTGTCCCACATTGCTTAGGAAGAGGGAGTTGAGAGGCTTAATATAAGCTTTCTCAATATGGGCTTAGTAATAGTTGGAACATGTGGGCTCTCACGCGCACATGAGCCAAGCCCAAGCAAATCCCAAATTCAATAGAAATTTGGGTTTCGATCCGGAAATTGTTTAACCGAGCGCGTCACGTCTTACTCACACGCAGGGGGGGGGGGGGGGGGGGGGGGTGCAAATCCCGGCCTCCAAGCCTCACGGGCTCACACAGTTGGACCATCCTTTTGCAAATTATTTTTTCCAAATTCATTCCTTTTAATTTTGCTTTGACTGATTAAATTCTTTCCCTCACATATTTACGCCTTTCTAAAATGTGCAATTAATTAGCCGTTTAAATTATTTATATCCTTTCTTTATAACATGTTTTATACAAATCAAGGGATTTCCTGTCGGGTCAATGTGGCTATAAAATCCGTGGGTCAGTCTCTTTGAGAATACACAACAATAAAATATTTTTCTTCTCTCTGGTTCTTCTCTGTTCTTCTCTCTGGTTCGATCATTGATATACAACAAGGCTGTTCTGTGCCCCTTGTTCAACGAGTGTACGTGAACAAGGAAGAGGCTACTTAATCCTGGAGGGTAAATCGCTGAGACCTTTCTGTACCAAGGCAAGAACTCCGAGGGGCGGAAATTACTCTTAAGGACAGTGTTCTCCAACACGACTTAGTCAGACTCTTCGACCCGTTTGATAAGTATTTTCGTTCATAGCAGTGTCTGTTCACTATTATTTTTCTTACAATATTATTTTCTTACAATCTTAAGAGTATTTTCTCATGGATACTGCTATGCTAACAGCGACTAAAGCTATTCCCAACATCACCAAAATTGAATCATTTAACGGGAATAACTTTAAGCGCTGGCAAACCAAATTGCTACTTGTTCTTGACATTGCAAAAGTCAATTTTGTTTTGACTAAACCAAAACCCGTTGAAGGTTATGAAAATTATGAAACCCAATTGCCTCTTTGGGAAAATGCAAATAAGATTTGCAAAAGTATTATTTTGAACGCCCTATCAAATGAACTTTTTGACATTTACTGTACTTTCAAATCGGCAACTGAAATTTGGGATGCTTTGGTCACCAAATATATTATTGAGGATGCCGAAATTAAAAAATATGCCATCGGAAATTTTCTCAATTTTCAAATGACTGATGACATAGATGTTTCTACTCAAATTCACAATTTTCACCTTGTTGTTTCGGAACTTAGTAATGAAGGAATGAAATTGCCCGAACCGTTTGTAACCGGTTCACTTATTGAAAAACTTCCGGAGTCTTGGAAAAATTATAAGAATATGATGAAACATAAGAGGAAGGAAATGACTTTGGAAGAAGTTGTTGTTCATGTTCGCATTGAAGAAAAGAATCGTTCACTTGATCGGAATGAGAAAGCCAAAGCTATGGCTTCTAAGGCTAACCTAGTCGAGGAAAAGCCTAATCGCACCCACGGGAATTTTAAAAGGCAGAATAACAAACCCTATTTCAACAAAACTAATTTCAACAAAAATCTCAAACCCCAAAACTAGTTTGCTAAAAAGAAAGGGGAATGTTTTGTGTGTGGCAAACCGGGTCACCATGCTGCTCAATGCAGACACAGGAAGAAAAATAAACAACCTGCCCTTAGAGCTAATCTAGTTAAGGCAGATGTTATTGTGGCTGTCATTTCTGAGGTACACTTAGTGGCAGAGGAGAAAAATTGGGTGGTAGACTCTGGGGCTAACAAGCACATCTGTGGCAACAGAAGTGCTTTTACCTCCTACACACCAATAGGAGAAGGAGAGGAACAAGTGTACATGGGGGACTCTAGGCCCTCACCTATGATCGGGAAAGGGAAGGTAGTTCTCAAGCTAACTTCCGGAAAGATCCTCTCTCTTAGCGACGTTCCCCATGTGCCTGATATTCGTTAGAACCTTGTGTCTGTGTCGCTGCTTGGGAAAGTGGGGGTGAAAGTTATTTTTGATTCTGATAAAGTTGTAATGACTAAAAATGGTGTGTTTGTGGGAAAAGGGTACTACAATAATGGTCTGTTTGTTTTGAATATTCTTGATAATTTAAATGGAAATGCTACTACTTCTTCTACTTACTTGATTGATTCTCATGATTTATGGCATGCTAGATTAGGACATGTGAACTTTTCTTATATAAAGAAAATGAAAGAATTAGGCATTCTTGAAAATGTTAGTATCACTAATAACGAGAAATGCCAAATTTGTAGTGAAGCTAAAGGTACTAAGCAACCTTTCAAACAAATAGTACAAAGAGAAACTGAACTGCTCACTTTAATTCACTCAGATTTAGGAGACATGAAATCAACTGAATCTAGAGGAGGAAAGAGATATTATGTGACATTCATAGATGATCAGTCGAGACATACTAGAGTATTCTTACTTAGAAATAAAGATGAGACAGAAGGAAAATTCATACAATACAAAGCTGAGGTTGAAAACAAGTTAGATAAAATGATTAAAAGACTTAGGTCTGATAGGGGAGGTGAATATGAATCTGGCCCTTTAGGCCAATTCTGTGAACAACATGGTATAGTACGTACACGAGGTAACTCCAACCTATTCACCAGAATCTAATGGAGTAGCTGAACGGAAAAATAGAACTTTAAAGAAAATGATGAACGTTATGTTAATTAGTTTAGAAGCACCTAATAATTTGTGGGGGGGAAGTTATCCTCTCTGCGTGTCACCTTCAAAATAGAATTATTTTTAAGAAAACAGGAAAGACCCCTTATGAGTTGTGGGAAAATCATAGACCTAACTTGAAATACCTTAAAGTGTGGAAGTGTATAGCCAAAGTTCTACTTTCAGAACCTAAGAAAAGGAAAATAGGTTCGAAAATAGCAGATTGTTTATTCATAGGTTATGCTGAGAATAGTGCTGCATGTAGATTCTTGGTTCTTAAAAGTGGCGTGTTAGAGAAAAACACAATAATTGAATCGAAAAATGCAGATTTCTTTGAAAACATATTTCCTCTGAAAACAACCATTGAAAGACCAAGGCTAGAACCTACAGTTGAACCTAATGTTGACTCCAATGAGTCTGTAGAAATTGAATTAAGAAGAAGCAAACGAGATAGAAGAGAAACAAACCTAGGAGATGGGTTTTTCACGTTTTTAATGGATAATGATCCAATGACTTATAATGAAGCTATTTCCTCACCTGATGCTCCCTTTTGGAGAGAAACAATTAATAGTGAGATAGAATCTATCATGGTTAATCACACTTGGGAATTGGTTGACTTACCTCCTGGTACAAAACCTATAGGATGTAAATGGATATTCAAAAAGAAGTTAAAACCTGATGGATCTATCAATAAGTTTAAAGCTAGACTTGTAGCTAAGGGATACACTCAAAAGAAAGATATTGATTATATTGATACTTATTCTCCTGTGGCTAGAATATCATCTATTAGAATTCTAGTAGCTCTTGCTTCCTTGCATAAACTCATAATTCATCAAATGGATGTTAAAACTGCGTTTCTTAATGGAGAATTAGAAGAGGAAATATACATGGAACAACCTGAAGGTTTTGTATCTCCTGGAAACAAAAATAGAGTTTGCAAATTAGTGAAATCTTTGTATGGTTTAAAACAAGCACCAAAACAATGGCATGAGAAATTCGATAGTGTAATGACCTCTAATGGATACATTGTGAATAAAGCCGATAAATGTGTGTATCATAAATTTAATAATAATGTTGGTGTAATCATTTGCCTATATGTGGATGATATGCTTATTTTAGGCATTGATATGATAGTGATAAATGAAACAAAACATTTGTTATCTTCTAGCTTTGATATGAAAGACCTAGGTGAAGCTAATGTTATACTTGGGATAAAATTGACAAAAACCAATGAGGGTTTTATGATGTCTCAAGAACACTTTGTAGAAAAGAACCTTAAAAAGTTTGGTCACTTTGACACCAAACCAGTTAGTACTCCTTATGATATGAGCATACAATTAAAGAAAAACAATGAAACTAGTGTATCACAGTCTGAATATGCTCAAATAATTGGCAGTCTTACTTATCTTATGAATTGTACCAGACCTGACATTGCTTATGCAATTAATAGGTTGAGCAGATACACTCATAATCCTAATAAGGAACATTGGACTGTTCTATGTAGAGTACTAAAATATCTCAGAGGTACTATGGATTTTGGTTTGACATACTGTGGATTTCCCACTGTACTAGAAGGGTACAGTGATGCTAACTGGATCTCTGATTCAGATGAGACGAAATCCACAAGTGGGTACATATTTACCATAGGAGGAGGTGCAGTCTCTTGGAAATCATCCAAACAAGCATGCACTGCTCGGTCCACTATGGAATCCGAGTTTATCGCCTTAGAGAAGGCAGGTTCTGAGGTTGAGTAGCTTAGAAACCTCTTGGCAGATATCCCTTTATGGATGAGACCAGTTCCATCTGTGTCGTTACATTGTGATTGCCATGATGCAATAGCCCAAGCAAGAAATAAGGCCTATAATGGGAAAGCAGGCATATTCGCCTAAGACATAACATTGTGAAACAGTTGTTAAAAGATGGGATTATATCCCTAGACTTTGTGAGGTCAGAGATGAATTTAGCGGATCCTCTGACCAAACCATTAACAAGAAAGCTAGTGGCCAATACATCGACGGGGATGGGACTTATGCCCATAACAGAGGTCAATAGTAGTGGTAACCCAACCTATATGAGTGGAGATCTCACAAACTAGGTTCATATGGGTAATAACAAACTACTGGTTGATTTAGTGAGACACTATCAATTATATATAATTATAGTTCATCCCTATGGTATAGATAGTGTAGAGTGCAACGTGTGAGGTTGAGTCTTAACTCTTAATGAATTCATAGTCCTTATTGGGTGGTGTGTATAGTTGCAATACATACTTGATGAATTCACCTATATGAGTGTGGAAGTGGGGCCGCTTCCTATGAGAACTTAGGCAGGTTCTCTAGAGCACTCATGAAATCCAGGTACGGCGCATGGCCGAAATGTGCCAAACCGCGTTAACAGCCTTGTTTATCAAAGTGTATTGTGGGTGATAAGTACTTTGATTCACACAAAGAAATAAGGTTCATAGAAATTCTAATTTCACCAAATTTCTGTGAATCAATTCTTATTTCCCTAAGTGTTGGTTCATAGTCCAAAAGACACCATCACTGATGCAATATACTAAAGTGGTCGATCGTTACTTCTCAAAATTGTCTTTGAAAAATGTGAGAGATTGTTGTAATTTGTAGTCCAAATTGGGTGTTTTTCAAAGCCAAACTCTTTCTCTCTCTACATCTCTCTAGTTGGTGTGGTAGTGGGTAAAAGTGTGATTGACACCCTTGTCCCACATTGCTTAGGAAGAGGGAGTTGAGAGGCTTAATATAAGCTTACTCAATATGGGCTTATGTAATAACCTGCATTTTCATTTAATCTTAAATTGACATTTCTACAATTAATCTGCATTGCATTGTCATATTTAAATCAAATTACATTGTCTGCTTTTATTTTAATTACAATTCTTATGTGTAGAATTTATTTCTTGCTTGATTACATATTTGAAATTCTTATTGGGGTCAAACTGTGATTTTATAAAATTTAGCAATACCTGTGTTGGATTTTAGAACTGTATTTCAAAACGGTGGAAATACTTTCTTTTAACTCAAGCAGTATTTTTATAAAACTGGGAAATCGATTCTTACGTTAAAATGGACTTTCTGTATTTTTGTGGTAAACACCGCGCCGCGAAAATACCAGTTTACTTTCAAAACTGTCTACGCCGCGTTGGGATTCCACAGATTCTGGAATCTTCGTAAAAGCAAAGACATGATATTTGCTTTATTGCTATTTATGGCAACTAATCATTGGATATGCCTTGTTTGGGTATTGCAATTGTGTATGTGTATATCTTATGCTATAAGTTGTTTTTCCCAAACAACTCAAGCATTTCCCCCTATGAGTCTATACTTGACTCTTAGCAAATTGTAGAGTTATACTATCTGATTAGTATGTATATACATATATGTATATTGAAAGTCTTGATTAATTAGGAAATTAAATTCATTTGTAGAGTAATCAAGGTGGTTCTTGGGCACCAAGTTGCCTCCTTATTATTCATCTATATGTACACTATTCACACACACTTTCTGCACCATTCAATTGAGAGAGTGAGGGAGGGATACACAGAAAGTTCTACAGATTTTGGAGAGTGAGGAAGCTCTTATTCTCCATAGCTTAAAGCTTGAAGCTTCAATTGGATTTCTATATCTTACATCTTTCTCAACAATCACTACTTTTATATATCTCAGTGAGTATTTCTAACTCACTCAGAATGTAATTCACTATTGATTTACTGATTTGTGTAGTTGAATTAGGAGTCACCATTGATGTATTTACGTTTGAAGTTTCATAGCATTGAAATCATAATTTTTCAAACTTAAGCAAAATCTGCTTTCTTAGATAATAATGAAAGTTTATAGTACATATAGTCTATGGTTGAAGTTTTAGAGCTTAATTTAACCCCATGAGAAAGTATATAAGGAAATTAGTTTTGATGTCTTTTGAAACTTCATAAAATTTGAGAGCTATAGTTTGTTTTATGTTAAATTGATTTCATATTCATAATCCTTGCGAAAAACTAAAAAGATTCATATATTGTATGATATATATAGTTGCAGAATTGGAAATGGGTCAAAAGACCCCTTAAAACTGAAAACAGGGGAAAACCAATGAGGAAGATGAAGCCTCTGCTTCATCTCGCACGCGCAAGCGATCTTCCTGTACTCTGGCAGATCGCGCGAGCAATCCGCGCGCGCGATCTTCCTGTACTCTGGCAGAAAATAAAGAAAAAGAAAATTGGGCATATCGCGCGAGCAGCCCGCGCAAGCGACCTCTCGCGCGAGCGGCCCGCGCGCGCGACTTTTGACAGTTTCTAGTTTTGCTTGTTTTGTGATGAGGGACTGTTTGGGATAAAAAATTATATACTGCTTGAGTATTGTTTGGGAAATTTATTAAATCAGAATCTTAATTTGTATGTTTGAACGATTAAAAAGTTGTATTGAGACTTATCAATCCCCGTACGCACGTTGTTTATATGATTCAGTGTTTTGCCTCATGTTTTAAAGTTTCATGATATACATGTGAAGTCAGTTGTACATGCATGGTGAGTGTGAATATTGGTCAGTGTGAAAAAGAGTAATGGTCAGTGTAGCAGAGTGAGTGCGGTTGAGATTGTGATGTGGACACTCCCTGGTAAGTGAGTACCAAAGTGTGTTGTGATTGAGATTGCGGCGAGGGTGTCTTTGAAATGCGATGGTGGCAAAACTGGACACTCCCTGACGACCATGGTAGCGCCAAAGTGTGTGAAGCCGAACTTGGTCATTCCCTGGCACCCATGGAAGTGCTAAAGTGTGGCCTACGGACACTCCCTGATACCCGAGTCTGGATACTGCGTGAGGGTTCCTCCGGTATTTGCATGGCGGATTAGGTAGTCAAAGTGTGAGGCAATGGACACTCCCTGGTACCCCGGACCAAAGTGTGAGGCAAACTGGACATTCCCTGGCACCCCTGTGCTAAAGTGTGGCTATCTTAGCGTTTCAAAGATACCGATGTGTGATGGTGGGTTGTTGGATTTTGTCGAAAGAAAAGAGTCGGTAAGATGAGATAGTGCATTGTTCTCATACACGGTCACATATATGTGGATTACATCTTTTAAATAATATTGTGTTTGTTTCCTAAAATGAACTTCTTGCTTTAATGTAAACTGGTTGTATTAAATGAAAATCAGAAAGAGGTAAATGAGTATGTTTTACATTCAAAGTCATGTTTTTAATACTCACCAGCTTCTTGAAGCTGACGGCGTTGATGCGCCCTGGACATTCGTGTTCAGGCTTTTCAGGTTATGATATTGATGGACCGTATGACTATGCAAACTGAGAATCCCTGCTGGAAAGAGAATTTACTTTCATATGTTTTAAGTTAAACTGAATTCTGTAATAAGGATGACTGTAATAGATATTAAGTTATTGTTTTGTTTTAAGGCGGTTTGTGCCTTTAGAGACCCCGTGCTGTAATATGTAATAAGTTAGAAAAATATTTGTAAGTTTTGATTGCTCTACTCTGATTATATGTTTTTGTTGTTCGACGTTTGAGACGGAATCGATCCTTCAAATTGTCGCGACCTACAGGTCCATAAAGGAAATTAAACGCTTTCCATATTTATGCTACGTCGGAGCGTTACAGCTTAGTAATAAGTTGGAACATGTGGGCTCTCACGCACACATGAGCCGAGCCCAAGCAAATCCCAAATTCAATAGAAATTTGGGTTTCGATCCGGAAATCATTTAACCAGATGCGTCACGTCTTACTCGCGCACAGGGGGGGTGCAAATCCCGACCTCCAAGCCTCGCGGGCTCACACGGTTGGACCATCCCTTTGCAAATTATTTTTTCCAAAAACTTTCCTTTTAATTTTGCTTTGACTGATTAAATTCTTTCCCTCACAGATTTATGCCTTCCTAAAATGTGCAATTAATTAGCCGTTTAAATGATTTATATCCTTTCTTTATAACACGTTTTATACAAATCAAGGGATTTTCTGTCGGGTCAATGTGGCTATAAAATTTTTGGGTCATTCTCTTTGAGAATACACAGCAATAAAATCTTCTTCTTCTCTCTGGTTCTTCTCTGTCCTTCTCTCTGGTTCGATCATTGATATACAACAAGGCTATTCTGTGCCCCTTGTTCAACGAGTGCACGTGAACAAGGAAGAGGCTGCTTAATCCTGGAGGGTAAACCGCTGAGACCTTTCTGTACCGAGGCAAGAACTCTGAGGGGCAGAAATTACTCTTAAGGTCAGTGTTCTCCAACACGACTCAGTCAGACTCTTCGACCCGTTTGATAAGTATTTTCATTCATAGCAGTGTCTGTTCACTATTATTTTTCTTACAATATTATTTTCTTACAGTAGCCAGTGAGTGTGAAGTGTAAATCCATTTCATAATAATTTCTGAGAGAGGATATTTATAATAATGCTATAAAGACTCACTCGACGGAGACAAAAATGAAGAGTGATTTGTAGTGGCTTTTTAACAAAGGTACTTTCAGTAATGTATATGTTTATATGTATTCAACCTTTGTTGTCTCTATTGGGCTTTAAACAACTAATAATACTACCAGAATTGCTACAAATTCCTTACAATGAACATTCAGGCCAATCAACATATAACAATCCTTGGAGAATTGCTACGAAATCCTGAATGTTCATTGTACTTAGTGTTGAGAAATGAGCAATCATGGTCTTCAAACACATTCGTTGCTACCACTCTTACGTAACTTCTTCACTCACCGCAATCACAAGCAATACACCACCTTCCACTCACTGGATTCTTATTACAATCACATACCTTACTAGCAGAATTTGTCTACCTCTGTCACAGGTATGAACTTCAATTTTATCGATAACAAGAATCAGTTTTCATAAACCAGTTTCCTTCAAATGTTAATTGTTAATTGTATTTGTTTAACTGAATTGAGCAACTAAATGATTAGTTTGGTTCATACATGAAGATGGGAAAAATTTGTGCTCTAACAATTCACGACTTAACCATTTAACTAAATTTTAGAATTTACACAAGGAATTACGCTCACTTCTGGATGCTAAAGAGATGAAATTTTAAAGTTAAATTTCTGCGGTTTTTCCAACAGGATTCCAACACGAATATTTTAAACTCAAATTAGTAGTCAAATCAGCAATGGTAAGAGTCCATTCATTGTGCCTACATTGTGCTTTCCTAATATGATTGCATCCTCTGCTACATGCTACAAAAAACAGTCAGTGTTGTAGTTATCATGATGACTAATGCTATGCTTCCTAAATTATGCATTTCAAATGGTTTCCAAACATATGTGGTAGTGAGCCCACTTGATTTTGACTACAAGATGTTGAAGTGATTCCACTATAATTGAAGATGGTCCCATTACCACATGTGTTTGGGAAGCATAGCATTACTCTATGTTGATTGGCCTGAAATATTTTTGGGCGTACAACACTTTGTCAAGTAAAAGAATGATTGTGAATTTGGTAACCCTAAAAAAATTAGAGCCATTAGAATGATTGTGAATTTGGTAAGTTTATTTAAATATAAGTTTATTCTCTGCATTCATTTGTATTGTCAAATAAAAATTGCATTGTCAAAACCAAGAAGAGGTGGGTTTAACTATTCATAATGTCATCTTCTGTATAGTGCCATCCATTGTTGGTTATATAGAACATTATCTCATTGTTGCAGCTTGACATAACTTGATCTAGCGATGGCCGCCTACACATGAGAAACGAATTTCATTGGATTGGAAAACCCAAAAGAGGATCCTTCTGCTCTCCATTCTGATATTCTTGAAGCAGAGGTAATTGTTTACAATGTAAACTACAGGGTTGTACTTTAAAATTTAAAATCATAGCATATCACTTGTGCTGCCAATGTAAATTTTGGGTACCACTATGGACCATTGAATATTTGTAGCAAAAATATGGATCACTGAATATTTATAGTTTCTACCCAGTAGCAAATTTCTGCAAATGACTCGAAAAGTTTTTTCTGCGATTGAAACACCGTCGAAGTTCATTGGAAAATATTTCCATTCTGTTAATTGTTTGAAAATTTTTGGCATCCTTAAAAGTACAACTAGAAAAGTAAACAAAAATATGTAATTATGTATTGCGTTGGCATAAATTCATGATACTATATAGTTGATAAAAGTTTGAAAAAAGCCCGTGCATAGCACAAGATTGTCGACTAGTTAAAAGATATAGCCCAAGTCCATAATTTTTTTTGTCTACTCTTTATCTGCTCTGCTAGAAACAATATTCTTCATCCTTCTCACTTGAATCACCGATGAACCGAAGCCTTGTCTTTGTGAACACCTTCTTTCACCTTTCAGTATAAGGAATTAAGATGTCCATCTATGGGGCAATAAATCCTAACAAAACCAAAACACCGACTTTAAATGGGATTCACGAGAAAGAAGAATACTAAACAGGATAAGATAAGAAATCGGGCACTCAAGACAAGAAAGAAAAATCAACATTGCTAAGTGCACTAGCAATCCCATGCTTGATCGCTGCGACAAAGGATATACCTCAGAGGAAAACGGAATGAGTAATACTTCACACATAATTTTTTGTGCACAACCTACAAAAGTGTCTATTTCTCATATGTATCACGATAGACACACTTTTATGGGCTGTGCATAAAAAATTGCATAAAAGTTGTGTAAGAAGTTTTATCCAAACGGAATAGAGCTAGGTATCACTACATAGGCTAATAGGGTAGGGCAAGGAACACAAGGCAACTTGACTTTAGGTACTAACATGTAATTACAATAAATTTGGAGGACAACGCACGTAAAAAATTCTTGTGAATTATGAAAATTCTTCTAATATTGGTGACAATATCAAAAAAAAAAAAAAAATGGAAAACGATTTCTAAATATGCTTTCGAAGTCAAAGTTAGTTATATCACATCACTGTTACCTTCAATAGTCTTTGGAAATTTATGCTCCACATCATATGTGTAATAAAATAAAATAATGGATTGATTGACATTGGCATTCGCATTAGTTAGGTAGTTCTTGGACGTGTCCTGGTCAATAATGTTGATTAGAAAATTAAAACTCTTCAATTTTCCCAAATATCACAACTTTGGTCATATATATATATATATATATATACTAGTTTAAACGCACGTGCGTTGCACGTGAACGGTGTCTATCTAAAAATTAATTAGAGATAATAAGCCAAAATAAAATAAATAAAACAAGATAAAATAAAAAGATTAAAATAAAAAAAAACACTTAAATTAGGTATAAAAAAAATAAAAAATAAAAAATAAAAAGAAGAAGAAGAAGAAGAATTCATGCAACTTCCACTATAAAAAAGATACACAAAGCATATACAACAATCAAATCATAGGGTAAAAATAATAAAAATTGTTGAATTATTCTTCTTAGACCATTTGTTTATTTGTTCAATAATAATATTTTTATGTTGCTATTTAATTGTTACCACATGTCCTAGCTATAATTCTTTCTTACATCTTTAATATTTTGAATTTACTATTTCCTTTGCTCATTACTTAATAATGACTATATATTTATTTATTATATGACCACATATGTTAGTATTTCATTAATTTACCGTGTTTGTATAGTAATTTATTAAACTATAAAATTATTTCATATGTTCTAATTAAAATAAGTTACAAATCAATCATGATCTAGCTTTCTTAAATTTTTTTTTATATACATTAAAATTTGATTCCTACAAAAAGGATTTAGGGAGCCCTCTACGTTCAAGATGGTCAAACTTTTTGTGCTGTATGGCTTGAAAATTCTTAAAATCTTCAACCGAAATTTTTCATAAAGTCTCTATTGCCAAATTGCCAATATAATTGAAAGAATCACATAAGAAAAAATTTTATAACGGGAATTGATATTAGAAAGTAATTGCTTATCCATGGAGTTCACCTAAAGAAAGAGAAAAGATATTGAAACATGATAGAAGAAGGGAAAAAAAATGGAATCCACTAAGACCAAAATAGAAAAAACCAATAGGATGGAAGTTTTAACTTAATTTGAAGTCCTAAAATTCTGAAAATGTATTGATAATCTATATCGAAAGAGACTTTTAGGCTCTATTTGGTGCACATATTGAGGGATAGGAAAGAAACGAAAACACTAAGGAAAATATTTTCCTTTGTTCATGAGCTAAAAAGGGCCTAAGGTTGTCCATTAATTTGATAAAATTGAAAATTAAGTGTTGAATTTTAAGTACTGGAAATTTTAAGCAGTTGAATTTGCTGTACATAACACATGAGTATTTCAATTATTGAAATAGACTGCAATTAGTGATTATTTCTAGTCGAATTTTTTCAATTAAGATATTCAATGGATTTTTGGCTGCATTTTCAATTAGAGTAATGTTAGAGTCACAAAGAGATGCTTACAAAATGATATGGTATCTCATATGGCAGAATTAAGTGTGGTGACTCTTTCAATTAAGTGGTACATTATCAAATGTATTATACAAAATATGTGCTTAAAATTTTAATTTACCACTTAATTGGTTATAATCACAAGCTAAATTTGTGTAACTAACTTCCTATCTTTCTTGTAGAACTTAAACAATGATAACAATTCTATGAATTATTGCTAATAAAGATAACAATAGTAACTTTTCATAAAGAAAAATATTCAATTAAGTTTTACATTCAATAATTGTGTTGCTAAACGCATGGGTAAATTAAATGGGAATGGAATAGGACACATGTCAGCATAGTAGTGCTGGATAAACAAGAGTGTGAAAAATGCACTCTATGTTAAATGGTAACCAAATATTAAAGTGGTTGAAATTGAATCCTAAAATTTTTTGAATGCATATTTTACCTAGAATTGGTTCGATAGAAGTTACCTATATTATTGTTGGTATGGAATAAACAAAATCGTGAGTGACTTATCATAGAGCTCCAAAAAAGAAAAAAGAAAAAAAGAAAAAGAATAAAACAAATCAAGATTCTTTAAAAAGAGTTATGTAATACTAAGAATTGATATTAGGAGTTGATGGATATAGTTTTATGTCTGTGAAATTACTTCAGTACCCTTAATAAAAACTGGATCCAATAACTGTAAATAGAAGTCCCGTCATGAGAAGGGGACTGATGTTACTATAACTAATAGTTTTTTTGTTTTCATTTTGACCATTAAGTTATTGAAAATATTACATTAATAGTAATGAGAATGAAATTTATAATTAAGTTGAATGAATGAATAGAAAAGTAAGGAATAATAATTACCTTCAATGCGAAGCTTGAAAGTATACACTTGTGTAAAGATCAATCGTGTTTAGTTCATCATAGCACATTATTAAGAGAACACGAAGAGTAGACTGTTTTGTGAATCTTAATTAAAGTGTAAAAAAAAATGTCCAAGGCTATGGAGAACTTGGAAAGTGGAGACGTATAATAGAAATTAGATAATACCAGTAGGTTCTTTAATACTATCATTAGTCTTCTAGTCCAAAAAAAAAAAGGAGAGAGAGAGAGAGAGAGAGAGAGAGAGAGAGAGAGAACTAAAATAATGTCTTAACAAATAGGGCCAAAAGTAAACCTGGGACTGAGAGGCTTGTGAATTCATGTTATTCTTCTATACGATTAATTTCTAGTACACATTTCCTTTATTTATTCCTAATACTTGATTTCCTTATTTATCCTAATTTATATTGGACTTTGTTTCATCCAATGATCCAATACTCAATTAATCCATTCTGCTCCACTTTAGTCAAAGAAGCAAAAAATTGTTACACAATTACTCAAGGAACATACTTGGGTAAAGTTCTTTAGGCGTGGTTTGTTAGGTTCCCTCTCACAACAATGGGTCTAGGGATTAAAAAAAATAATGTTTAAAATTATTTTATTTATTTATTTAATTATTTTCTAGTTAATTAGGATCTCACAATTGTGAGAGGAATCTAACAAACCATGTACAACTACGGAACTTTGCCCAAATGTGTTCAATTACTAAAATTCTTCTATTAATTAGCTATTGATTAAATGTGAGCTTTTAGATAGATTAGCTCTCAAACATTTGTATTAATTGAAGGTTGAATGCAAGATTTATAATTGGAAGGTAAAATTTTTAAACTTCGCGAGTGTAAAAAGAATCATATATTACTAAGAAATTGGTAATAGGAATTTAGTTAAGAGTCCTAAAATTCTTCATAGACATTTATTATAACTCTTTAAGAGATATATATGTTACTAATTCATCATTCACGTAACCCATCGTGGAGTCCAAAAAAAGAAAAGAAAAGAGGGGTTATTACACTAACACCCCTTCAACTATGACTATTTTCAATTGCCCTCAACTATAAAACTCAACAAATTGACCCTATCAACTATTTTAACTTTTCACTAACAGCCCTTCTGTTAGGTTGTAGTTAAAAAATTGATTACTTTCGTATCATGTTACCAATATAAAAGTGTTAACAACATAACATTTTTGTCTCTTCTTTGAGTAGTTGAAATTTTAAGAACAAAATTGGCTAAAATTTGGTGTACAACAAAAGGCAATTATTATGCAACCAATGATAGTTTTGTCATAAAATTTTCAATGGCTCCAAGGAGGGACAAATAGATATCATGTTGCTAATAGTTTGTATCATATGTTGCTCACATGATAATAAAAAAATAAAATATAAATTTAAAGAAAAGAAAAAAAGAAGGAAAAAAAAAAAGCATTCTTTTTTGGGACAGAATTCTAATGGAAGGGGTTTTAGAGAAAAATGCAATAGTTGAGGGTAGTTAGTTTGTCAAGTTTTATAGTTTAGGGGCATATTTAAAAAAGAGTCATATTTGAACTAAAGTGTGATTGACTTTTTTCTTTTCTTTTTTTTTTATTTTTTATTTTTTATTTGTAAATTACGATGGGAACTTGAGTTGTTTGGAAGGAGTTGTAATACACAATAGGATTAATGTCGAATACCAATAATATTAAGGAGTTGTAAAACTGTAGGGATTATATATAACATGATATATCCAAAGCAGAAAAATAAAAAGTTAGGATTATCATGGACGGACCAAAAAAAAATGGTATACTAAAATTGTTAAAATTCTAAGAAAATTACTTAAGTGAAAGTGCACCGATTGATAAAAGTGTAAACCACTTATGGGCATCGGTAATTATAAGTTGCTTTATATCTAAAATACTAAAACCGTCCCACAAATGAATTTACCAAAATAACCACTACGATCTAGATTTGTAATATTTGTTGATCTATCTCTGCACATAAACATACACATAACAAACAAATATACATACGCATATAATATATACAAAAAGAGGTTATTAAAAAAAAAAGTCCAAGAAAAAGAAAAAAAAAATCAATGGATTTAGTTTATTCTAGAGTCCAACAAAAAGAAAGTTGATCTATGAGGCACATAAACATACACATAACATACAAATATGCATACGTATATAATATATATATATATATATACAAAAAGATGTTTTAAAAAAAAAAAAAGAGTTTAACAAAACGAAAAAAAACAAACAAATAGATTTAGTTTATTCTAGAGTCCAAAAAGAAAAAACCAACCAAATACATAGATGTTGTTATTAAGTTGTAGGACTCTTATGACATGGACACACTACAAATAAAAAAGTGGTATACTAAACTTTTAAAACTCTAAATTCTAAGGAAAATAGTTAAGTAAAAGTGCACCGATTGATAAAAGTGTAAAACACTTATGCGCATTGGTACATTTATATATATTATAGATATAGATATGGAAAATGCCAACTTACAGCACGATATCTTTTAGCAATGAAAAAAAATGCTTTTAGAGATGACATTTTTATTACTAAAAGTCGGGATTTTTAACAGCGAAAAATTTCGTCGCTGATAGCGTTTTTTTTTAGGGCAGATGGAGGAAGGCTCTAGTTGCCCTCCTCAACTTTTTAAAATTATTTTATACCCTACATATTTCATATTTTATTCATTTGTACCCCTTAATTGCCCTCCTCAACTTTTCAAAATAAACCTTTTGCCTTATATATTTCATACTATATTCATTTTTGCCTCTTAATTGCCCCCCAACTTTTCAAAATAATTATTTACCTTATACATTTTATATATTGTTCATTTTGCCCCAAACTTTTAAAAAATAATTCTTTTACCTTATATATTACATATTTTATTCAGTTTTTCCCCTTAATTGCACCATCAACTTTTTAAAATAATTCTTTTACTTTAATTATTCCATCCTTTATTCCTTTTTATCCCTTAAATTTCTAATTTATCCATTTTGAAGCTAAAAAAAATTCGAGTCAGGGGTGCTACCCCTGAACCCCCGTATAATTTTTTGCCCCCCCTGCGCTAAACTTCTGGATCTGCCCTTGCATATATATATATATATATATATTCGGGTTGAACCTCTGTCACTATTTAGAACCATTTGCAGTACCTGTTGAAAAGTTCTGCAAGTAATCGAAACGTAAGTATGTATATCTACAAATATATGTTGTGTGTTTCGTGTACTATTATTGATTAGGAGTTTGAAAACCTGTTTGGGTTAGCTGAAATATTAAGTGACTATTTTTAAGTGATGAAATATTAAGTAATTATTTTTTAATTTATGAAATATTAGGAGTTCGTTTGGTAACGTTGCGATTTTCTGTTTTGTATTTTATTTTTTTAGAAAACGAAATATGCAAACACGTTTGGTAACATTTCTATTTTTTGAATAATAAAAAACATATTCAAATTTGGGTGCAAACTGAAAAAACAGAGAAATTTTGTTTTCAAAATTTTTAAAAACAAAATCATGTCCTTGGTTGAAATCGATCAGGAACGAAAAAAAAGAAAATGATAATTGACATCTGAAACTCATTGTGGATACCGGCATTTGGGCCCACTTTAATTTAAAACATTTTTTCAAATTTCAAATATAAAGAGTCGCCACTTAATTTTTTAAAGGAAAATTAAGAAACCATTTTTAAAACAAACCGATCTTTTGCGAAACCAAAGATAAACTGGGTCTGGGGATTATGGAATGAAAGGGGAAGGAGCCCAGCGGACTAAAACGCCTCCTTTCATCCTATCTCGTGATAGGCCTCCACTCAACATCCTTTTTAATCGAATTATCAATCTAAGCATGCCCTCAACTAATATATATATATATATATATAAATAATACATTATACAAGCATGTTGAAAATGGTGCAAAATTGCTAACGACAAAATATCATTCATAAGCCACGTAATTCAAATAGCAAGCAATATGATATGCGAATAGGGAACTAGAAAACATACCCGGGATCCAGTCGCGAAATAGAAACATACAATGCATACATATAAAATAAAACCTAAGAAAATGGTCTCTAATCACATATATACACATAAGAAAAAATCCTAATTCGCAAGTGTCGCACATGGTGTCGGAAAATCAATAAAATCAACAAAATAAATAAACTAGAGAAGGGTTGGGAATCGTACCTCGAATGCGCTACAAAATAGAGATTAGTCCACATGCTTTGATCAAAGATATCAAATAATCAACCCTAAATTTCTAGCTTAAATCTATCAAATAGAGAAGGAATTGACCTATTTATGGATTCCTTCTAATTAGTTGAGAACATATCACCTCTATAGATATGCGAGTCTCAACTAGGAGCCAATGCAATTTCCATATAGAGGTGGAATAACCCCAACATGATTATAAGGAACTCACAATTAGATTCAATTAATGTAATACCTTGTATTTTCGGATGCATGGTTATATAAATAAGACCCTGTATGCTTATGTGAAACCTTGGTGAAGAATCTTTCTCGAGCGATCGAACTCACTTCGATCGATCGAACATTGTGCTTTTTCAATCGATCGAACATACTTCGAGCGATCGAATCTCTGCCGACCTGATTCTGTGATGTGTACCCTTTCCCGAGCGATTGAACTTCTTTCAATCGATCGAACCTTAACCGACCTGTTCTCAATCGATCGAACTCACTTCGATCGATCGAACGTTGTATTTTCAGTTTACGTGGTTGCCACCTGCCCTTCTTGTTTCCCTATATATATACGTGTGTTTTGTGTGTGTGTGGTGTTTGGCAGTTTAGAGTTAGAGAGAGAGAGAGAGAGAGAGAGAGAGAGCTTGTGTGTGTATGTGTGTTCCATATATATATATATATATGTGTAACCGTATGTGTGTGTGTGATATATATATATATATATATATATATGTGCTTGGGCAGAAGGAGAAGAAGAAGAGGAGAACAAGAAGAGGAAGAAGGAGAAGAGAAAGAGATCAGATAAGAGAAGAGAACAGAGAAGACAGAGGAAGCTCGCCACCACCATAGTCGTCGTCGCCGCCGTGGAGCTCGGAACACCGCCGTTGGACCACCGGAGAGAGGTGAGTTCATTAACTCACTCAAGGGATGACTTTAGTATGTTTATATGCTGTTTAGAATGTGTATATTGTGACCCCGAGATCTTTGTTCATCGCTGCCCAGTTTCTGGATAGAAGATGATGTTCGAGCGATCGAACTATTCTCGATCGATCGAACTTACCGCTTCCTCAATCGATCGAAGGAACTTCGATCGATCGAAATGACTTTTCCTCGAGCGATCGAAATGACTTCGATCAATCGAACTTCGTTTGACTTCAATCGATCGAGAGGACCTCAATCGATCGAACCTTGCAGAACATGTTTATTTCCTGTTGATTATAATATGAACTGTTTAGTTGATTAAATGTTGATCCATGCTTTTATTATGCGATATTGTTAATTTAAGAGATAGTGCAACACTGTTATGAGATGAACTGTTTAACTGTTACATGATAATATTGCTGAACTGAATAGTAGAATGGAACACGACAGCATGTTAATAATCAGAAATGAGTAGATATGATGAATACAGAGCATGTGGTATTTCCTGTACTTAGTATACGAGCATTTCACAACATGTGATCAGCATGCATGGGATGGTGTTATAAAGAGACAAGAGAATATGATGAGAAATGGGATATGTGCTTCAATGTGGAATAATGAGATATTGGTACTTTGGATCCATGGGATCAACGGTTGACGAGTCGGGTGGACGTGGGATGGTTAGAGTTCCTAGTGCGCCTCTCGCTGTTGAAGACGTCCAGTGATGCGTATGCACTGTTGAAGACGTCCAGTGTACCGTTGAAGACGTCCGGCTAGTGCTCTAATGTATTCTCAGCTGTGTAGACGACCAGTGAGGGTATACGCATCGTTGAAGACGTCCGATGTGCCATTCTATCGTTTACAGATAGGTGGTACCGTGTAGACGACCAGTAACCCTATCAAGGGATTTTGGGATCTATTGCCTAGTCGGGTGATTCCGATTGGCATTACTGTATCGACGAATGGTTTTCAGATTGGTATTATGGGATCGACGTATGGATACGGATGAGAATAAGAACATGGATATGGATGTGAATATGGGAATGGTTAGTATGATGATGGTTCAGTCGTGGATTCAGCGTCCCGACGTAAAGGTAGATGCATGGGTGGTTGCATGGTTACATGCATGGATTTGGTGAATACGTGATGAGATATGTATACCATGATCTTTATTATTGAGTTCATTTAATATGATTCCTGTTATCGATGAATTCATGCATAGTTTAATGAGACCTCTGCTATGTCCGTGAGTGACGTCATTGATAAGAGATTAACCGCATTTTAAGATGCTAAACAATAGCGGTGAGGAGTGTTGTTTAATGTACTCACTCAGCTTTGTATTCGAAGCTGATGGCGTTTATGCCCTGGACATTCCAATGTCTAGAGCTTGGCAGGTAGTGAGGACGGAAGGCCGATGTTTCGCCGGACGTGGAGCTAAAGGCTTAAAGACGAAGGCGTGCCGCTTTGTAATAGTTAGTTTGTATATCTGTTGTATCTGTTGTTATTATTGTTATAGGCCTGAGACTATAAGCCAGTTGTTGTAATAGTTTCAGTAGACTTTTATAATTGGTACTTGGGCATCTGTTGCTTCCAAACCTTTTATAGTTTCTGCTGTAGCCTCTGATTAATGTTAATAAGATATGTTCTATGAATAGCATCCTCCCTATCGTGGTGTTTATTGGTTTGAGTAGATGACAACGCGGTTATTCACCCGTCATTCCCTATGGACCCATAAAGGAAATTTATTTTTCTCTATTTATGCTGCTCCGGGGCGTGACAGGATTTTTGGTATCAGAGCCTAGGTTCTCAGTTGTTAACCGCTTGTCTTTTGTGTTAGAACCCGAATTCTAAGATAATATCGGTAGCATGAAGATTAGCTGAGATGAGATAGAACTGTTATCTTGTCACACAGATAAGAGGTTGGAAGAATCTGTCTGAGGATGTTTCTTTGGAAGATAGTAATTGTTGGAACCAATAAGGATGTGGATAGCTGAGTTAGCGGAGAACAGGCACTGAGAATTAGTTGTGGTTGTGGAGATCCTATAAATATAGAGCCGTTGGATGTTAGACGCTGACGAATTCCTGAGCAATCTCGGAACAGTCAGTATGTCCTAGAAATAGAAAGAGGTTAAGGATAAGATTATCCTGTTACCTTGAGCCACATGTTAGGTGAGTGTTCTCACATTTTAGTTGAACAATACTCATAGTCTGGAACCTGGGAATGGAAATAGAATGTTTAGATTTGACGTTACGTGTAGAACCTATAGTTTCGTAACCCGTGTTTTGAGCATAGATATATTGGAGTACACTTGGTAGATAGACTGACCTTGTGGTTATTATTATTTATGTGAGGTATTCGTATTGCTTTGTGTGATCGTGTTATATAGTGGTACTATTTGTTACCGCATGTTTTTGCTTGAGCTGTAAGATAGAATGCGTCTGACCGAATAGTTTTTCATTTGTAGGTAGCAACATTGAACCCTACCAGCACTCGTTATGGTTAGAACGACTCGAGGAAACCAGGGCCAGCTGAATGGAGTACCTGAATTAGTATCTCCTGAGATAGATCCAACAGGAATGATCGGAGTTTTCATTCGTCGTATGGAACAAGTTATCAATCGTGCAGATCGTGTTATCGGCAATGAAGCACCAGTACGACAAACAAGAGTCAAGCTGCTAAAGGAATTTCGTGCTCTTCAACCAGAGACCTTTACCGGATTAACGGGAGCATGGCAAGCTGAGCAATGGATTCGACAGATAGAATTGATATTTGAGGTACTTGGATGTACTGACGTTGAGAAAAGACATTTGGCCGTATTTCAACTGACATTCTCAGCAGCAGATTGGTGGAACGCAGTGAAAGCTACGATAGGTGAAGAAGCTGTAGGAAGGATGACTTGGGAATCATTCAAGACTTGATTTTTAGAAAAGTACTTTCCAGAATCTGAGAAGAACAAAAGGGAAATGGAGTTCATCCAATTAGTTCAAGGTTGTTTTTCAGTGCCCGAATATACAACTCAATTTGAGAGGCTATCACGATTTGCACCGCATATGATCGGTACACCAAGAAGGAAGATCAAAAGATATCATCAAGGACTAGTTCCGCATATTCGTCATATGACTATAGGACATTTAGATCAATCTTTCGAAGCTTTGGTAGAAATGGCAACAAAATTGGAAGACGACAGTCAGATTAGTGAAGGACAACACTTTGATCAAGCAATTCCAAAGAACGATCAATTTTTCTTAACAGATCAGAGAGGAAGAGATAGTCAGGTTGTGTTGGCCACTAACCAAGTTCAACAAGGAAATATAGAAAGAAATTACATAGGCAACCGCCAGAAGCGCAAGAGATTTGAGAATGACAAGAACGAATCAAAACCCGTGACGACCCCAACACAGCACAAAGAACGAGATATCTGCTACAATTGTGGAGTACCTGGACACCATTCCCAAGAATGCAGAGCGTTAAGGAAATCTAATGGACGGGGAATACGATGTTTCAACTGTGGTAAATTTGGTCATGTTCGTAAGTTTTGTCCAGCACTAGAGATGCAACACAATGTTCCGTCGCAACAAGTACCAAGAGGACGAACCTGTCGAACAAATGATTGATCTCAACTTAGACAAGGACGATAGACAGAAGGTACAATACTCATCACCTACATCATGTATTACATATGATCCCAATATTGTAGGAAGCGTTGCACCCGTTTGATTTGATTGTAAGAGGATTAGCCTACACCGTAAATTGTAGTTACCGGAACAACTCGTTTGACACTGATCGACAGTAGTTCAAGTATGGATATAACATCATTTGCATCCCTGTATAACATCTATTGCATCCCCATAAGACATCAATTGCATCCTTATATGACGTCAATTGCCTCCCTATCGAAAGACTACGCCAACCATTGGTATGTTGGACAAAGACTAGAGATGTGGAATCTAAATCTTCGTAAGATGTAGCCTTAACAAGAGAGGATGAACTAGAAAATTGCGAGTATACGAGAAGAGATACGAGTAACGCAGAAACAACACCAGAACTTTCAAAAGAGTATCGCAGAAGAATGTTTTCGACACCGATCGCCTGTTGCTTTCATCCAGTCAAGAAGTTATACAATAGATCGACTCATGAAAATCAGTATGTAGCTCTGCCTAACCTATTTAGGTAATACGTGGAAACAGAACGAGTATTCAATGGATTGAACGACCTCAAAGAGATGATTATATCAATAGTACGTGGGAATGTGGAGAGCCATGAGGAAATTTGAGTTATCAAATGACGATGCTAGAGTCACAATACTTTTAAGTCAACATATTGGAGGATGAAGGACGACAACAACACGGGAGTTAACAAGGATGTCGTGTGCAACATGAGGTTGACTAATAACGTTGACGATCGTAACGAGAAGTCCAGAGATAAGAAGACAGTCAACTGATGATATAGTGAAGACATCGACAGCACAGTATGAAGCATCTTCAGAGACGAGAGTAGACAGCAACGCTTTGCTAAGACTTAGACGAGATTAGAACACTTGATCGATAAAACCCTCACATTGTAGAGTTTGACCTGAGGAAGGAACCTTCTGTGTTTGGAGACTAGCCGTTTCAGATTTTGTAAGATGATTAGATTGTGCTACCTAGAACCTTTTCCCGAAGTTCGACATACGAATTTCAAATAGCTAACCCGAGGATTGATAGTTGTCACCCTAGTATTCGTAGATCAGTGATATCTTCGTATCGTGTGTTTAGAACTTAAACCTTTGGCCGCTGAAGTAATCGTTTATGTAAAACGAGAACTTGAGCATTTTAGAGTATGTCTTCTGAGATGATTTGTGTTTTTATTTGAGGGGCTACTGCTTCAGATTTCGAGGACGAAATCTTTTGATGAGTGGTGGATAATGTAATACCCTGTATTTTCGGATGCATGGTTATATAAATAAGACCCTGTATGCTTGTGTGAAACCTTGGTGAAGAATCTTTCTCGAGCGATCGAACTCACTTCGATCGATCGAACATTGTGCTTTTTCAATCGATCGAACATACTTCGAGCGATCGAATCTCTGCCGACCTGATTCTGTGATGTGTACCCTTTCCCGAGCGATTGAACTTCTTTCAATCGAGCGAACCTTAACCGACCTGTTCTCAATCGATCGAACTCACTTCGATCGATCGAACGTTGTATTTTCAGTTTACGTGGTTGCCATCTGCCCTTCTTGTTTCCCTATATATATACGTGTGTTTTGTGTGTGTGTGGTGTTTGGCAGTTTAGAGTTAGAGAGAGAGAGAGAGAGAGAGCTTGTGTGTGTATGTGTGTTCCATATATATATATATATGTGTAACCGTATGTGTGTGTGTGATATATATATATATATATATATGTGCTTGGGCAGAAGGAGAAGAAGAAGAGGAGAACAAGAAGAGGAAGAAGGAGAAGAGAAAGAGATCAGATAAGAGAAGAGAACAGAGAAGACAGAGGAAGCTCGCCACCACCATAGTCGTCGTCGCCGCCGTGGAGCTCGGAACACCGCCGTTGGACCACCGGAGAGAGGTGAGTTCATTAACTCACTCAAGGGATGACTTTAGTATGTTTATATGCTGTTTAGAATGTGTATATTGTGACCCCGAGATCTTTGTTCATCGCTGCCCAGTTTCTGGATAGAAGATGATGTTCGAGCGATCGAACTATTCTCGATCGATCGAACTTACCGCTTCCTCAATCGATCGAAGGAACTTCGATCGATCGAAATGACTTTTCCTCGAGCGATCGAAATGACTTCGATCAATCGAACTTCGTTTGACTTCAATCGATCGAGAGGACCTCAATCGATCGAACCTTGCAGAACATGTTTATTTCCTGTTGATTATAATATGAACTGTTTAGTTAATTAAATGTTGATCCATGCTTTTATTATGCGATATTGTTAATTTAAGAGATAGTGCAACACTGTTATGAGATGAACTGTTTAACTGTTACATGATAATATTGCTGAACTGAATAGTAGAATGGAACACGACAGCATGTTAATAATCAGAAATGAGTAGATATGATGAATACAGAGCATGTGGTATTTCCTGTACTTAGTATACGAGCATTTCACAACATGTGGTCAGCATGCATGGGATGGTGTTATAAAGAGACAAGAGAATATGATGAGAAATGGGATATGTGCTTCAATGTGGAATAATGAGATATTGGTACTTTGGATCCGTGGGATCAACGGCTGACGAGTCGGGTGGACGTGGGATGGTTAGAGTTCCTAGTGCGCCTCTCGCTGTTGAAGACGTCCAGTGATGCGTATGCACTGTTGAAGACGTCCAGTGTACCGTTGAAGACGTCCGGCTAGTGCTCTAATGTATTCTCAGCTGTGTAGACGACCAGTGAGGGTATACGCATCGTTGAAGACGTCCGATGTGCCATTCTATCGTTTACAGATAGGTGGTACCGTGTAGACGACCGGTAACCCTATCAAGGGATTTTGGGATCTATTGCCTAGTCGGGTGATTCCGATTGGCATTACTGTATCGACGAATGGTTTTCAGATTGGTATTATGGGATCGACGTATGGATACGGATGAGAATAAGAACATGGATATGGATGTGAATATGGGAATGGTTAGTATGATGATGGTTCAGTCGTGGATTCAGCGTCCCGACGTAAAGGTAGATGCATGGGTGGTTGCATGGTTACATGCATGGATTTGGTGAATACGTGATGAGATATGTATACCATGATCTTTATTATTGAGTTCATTTAATATGATTCCTGTTATCGATGAATTCATGCATAGTTTAATGAGACCTCTGCTATGTCCGTGAGTGACGTCATTGATAAGAGATTAACCGCATTTTAAGATGCTAAACAATAGCGGTGAGGAGTGTTGTTTAATGTACCCACTCAGCTTTGTATTCGAAGCTGATGGCGTTTATGCCCTGGACATTCCAATGTCTAGAGCTTGGCAGGTAGTGAGGACGGAAGGCCGATGTTTCGCCGGACGTGGAGCTAAAGGCTTAAAGACGAAGGCGTGCCGCTTTGTAATAGTTAGTTTGTATATCTGTTGTATCTGTTGTTATTATTGTTATAGGCCTGAGACTATAAGCCAGTTGTTGTAATAGTTTCAGTAGACTTTTATAATTGGTACTTGGGCATCTGTTGCTTCCAAACCTTTTATAGTTTCCGCTGTAGCCTCTGATTAATGTTAATAAGATATGTTCTATGAATAGCATCCTCCCTATCGTGGTGTTTATTGGTTTGAGTAGATGACAACGCGGTTATTCACCCGTCATTCCCTATGGACCCATAAAGGAAATTTATTTTTCTCTATTTATGCTGCTCCGGGGCGTGACAATTAAGGACAAAACAACATAGAGTTAAAGCCTAACTACAAGTATCTATATACATGAATGAATGCATGGATATGAACATGAATGAGCTATGAATTATTCACTAATTTGGATCACTTAGCCTCTGGATTTACACTTAATTATCATTATTCAAAACTTTATTTTGTCCCAAGACAATAGGAAACCATTTAAGTTAAAATCAATAAGATTGGACAAAACAATGACAGTTTCTCATGAATTACAGAGAATAGACCCGACTTTCAAAGATAGAAAAACCATACTTCCAATGGATGAATCTTAGTGATTTTTGAATATGATATGCCTCTGTGAGTTTAGTTTCTAACCCAAAAGAAAATTAAGGTTTGAACGGTTAGATCTCCGGGAATAAAGAAAATACTAAGCATCACTCAGGAATATGCAATTCTCTGTCCAGAGATTTTGTGTGATTTTCTAAAAATAGTAAACAAATGAGAAACACTTAGATCTTTTTAGGGTGTCTTCCTAATACATTAAACTTTTTAGAAAGATTTATTGGAGGTCACAAAAACTTATTTAAGGTTCTGATTTATTAGTTTGAAACAGACTTACTGTTCTAGAATTTTGGACAGAGAGTTGCTTGCTTTGAAATCATAAGAACAAACCATCTTTAATGTGGAATTTCATTAAAACAAAAATCACAGAGGTGCTCAAATGAGTTATGAACATCCTCCAATTGGTCTCATCCCATTCCAATGGACCATGATTTAATGAAAAATCTTTGATCGCAGTAGATTTAAGGATTCACTGCACCATTGTTAAATTAGTGTTCATATTTTGAATCAAACTTGATCCATGATTCTAGAGAGAACTAGGATCAAGTATGATTATGATTATTGGAGTAAGTGATGAAATATAAAGAGATCCATAGATTTAACCTCAATGAACCTCTATCATAGATCTCATATTTGAAAATCTAGCAAGAAAATCCTAAGGTCTTATTCAATCTTATAGACTCTTGAATATTCAAGTTCCCTAGATTTTAACAAACAAACTATGAAAACTTACATCTAAATCCTCTTTCAAACATATGATCTTTGAGAAAATTAGAACTATGATATGCTATTCTCCTCTCAAATTAATGGTCCTTGGAGGCTAAGATATGACCCAAAAATCATATGAACCTTCATAAGGTATAGAAATAACTCTGTGAGATTCCATTTTGAGGACCCAAGTCATGAATTAAGACTTAATTCCATCAAACAAAATATGGATATAACAATGACGCACTTTAATCTCCATATAAGCTATAAGACCGTAAGAGACTAATGGATCAACCTAAAGAGGATCCAATGAGATATTGAAGATCTCATGGATTTTCAAGAGAAAATGGAGACAAGGAGAAGTAAAATCAAAATTTACATGAAACCCAAATAAAATAAAATTAAAAAACTTTTATAACTTGTTTTTGTTTTAAAATCCAAGGCTATTTCTAGATCCAAACTAATGAAACTTCAATCACAAACTCTATGTGGTGTGTAATGAAATGAGGTAGGAATAGAGGTTTTGAAAATGTGTAAAAGTCTTAGATCTAAGAGTTTGTGATTGAATTATATATAATAAGTGTAGGAATAGGGATTTAACCTCTAGATCTTCTCAGGATTTGATTGATTTGGAGAGATCCAAGCCTTACAAGCAATACTCTTCTTCTTCTTCTTTGAAGCTTCAAGGTTCTTCTATGGAGATTTGAGGAATTTTGGTGGATTGAGTAAGATTTCTATGGGGTTTCTCTCTCTATATCTCTCTAAAAACAATCTCAACTCCAAAATTCAGCTTCTCCTCTAAGATTCAAGTATCATCCCCTATATTTAAGTCTCTCCTTCAAGATTCAAGTCTCCAACCTCTCAAAATGAGAGAAAATGGGGTTTTTATAGACTTTTATTAACTTAGGGGCTAAGATAAGGGTAGATAGGTCAATTAGAGATGGAGGGAGCATGGTTTGCATGACCTAGGAGTAGTAAACACGTACACAAAAAATGGCATCATTTGGTGCATTCATTTGACCAAATGGCATCATTTGGTCAATTCGAGTGCTGCGCGGCACTTTCTGAGTGCCGAACAGCACTCAGTGAGTGCCGCAACGGCATTCACTGACTGCCGTTCGGGCACTTTGAGTACCGTTGCAAATCAGTTCAGTACTATTCACAGCAATTCATCACCTTAATTTATGTATTTACTTAAGACATTAAATGTAATTAAGGAAATACCCCCCATTTGGATTCAATAAAAATATCTAAAAAATCAAAATTCTTAAGAAAAAAAAGTTAACTCTCTTTCCGAAGGCAAAATTTCCAATTTCCTGCACAATTTTTCTTAAAAATCTTTCGATTTCTCAATATTCCTTTCATTTTAAAATTCTTAAAAATCATTTCTAGCATAAGGGAGACCCAATGAACAATTATCGGGACTTTTCATCTTGAAATTCAGAAATTTTATGATTGACCCCCTTTTGACCCGTTGAGTTTTCACTAGGTCAACTGTTGACTTTTTTGAGGTTCATACTGAATTTCTCTCTTTTTCAAAATGGTTTTAAGATGCTCCTTGGATAATGCCGTGTTTTTATACGTGTTCAAAACTAATAGTTCACAAGGTGATAGGTAAATGAAAATTTTAGTATTTTTGGCTGAAAAGGGCGATTTTGGCCCGAGATTCTTCTTGGAATAGAATCAGATTGCTTGTAAGAGTCTTGATTCCGACGAAACATATTCATCATTGATCTCCAGAGGTAAATCCCCCTAAGTTTAATAGCTCGGTCAAAATTGGGGTATCTACACCCATACAGGCTTCACTTCACTGCCCTATCAAATGAGAGCAAAGCTTTCTCTCTCCTCCCTCTCTCTCTCTCTCTCTCTCTCGATCAAATCTCTAAAACAATTCTATAGGGTTTGTTACCAAATGCGTTTTCTATTTTAGGTTTTATTTTTATCTTTCAAATCAGCAATGTTAACAAACACGTTTTCTGTTTTCATTTATTAAAAAAAAATTAAAAACTGACTTTCGTTTTAAAAAAATTGAAAACAAGAAACTTTAACATGTGAGCCATAAGCTGTTTGATGTTTGGGTTAACTGAAATCTTTCATCACTTAAAAAACAAATGTGTTTCGCAAATAAGCTGAAAAAGTGATTGTTTGTTTAATATGGCCAAAAGTACAATATGTAAATATTTAAAGTTGTTATTTAAAGGCATTTTTGTCTTTTAATAACTTAAAAGTGAAATTAATTAGTGATTGTTTAAAAAATAAGCTACTTTTTTTTAGCTTAATTTTTCAGCTGATTAAGTGTTGAAATTTAAGCTAACCCAAGCACTTCTATTTTACCATGTCAGCATGACATGTGGTACTCTCAAACATGCTTCCTAGCTATCCATGCAGGAGTTCTATGAGATTTGGTCCTATCCCAATAACACACTCTCATTAGTTGGAGGGTACTACATCAGTATGCGACGTGGACTCTCAAAGTACCTAAAAAATTCTCGAAATTCTTGGTGGTTTCAAGCATATTCTTCAAACAATTCCCATATGGTGTTCTTATTGCGTATCTTAGAAACTATTTGGTAATCCTTTAAATTTGAATCTGATTCACAGTTGCACTTACTATCTGCTTTTAAATGTTATGTTAGACGAAAAATCAGTTTTAAGAAAAATAAAACGGACTCTTGGAAAGAAAATTAATTACGGATATTCACAGAACACTTTGAAATTATAGAATTGTTGAACTTATGAATCACATAACCACGTCTTTTATCTTCCCATACAATTCACCTTTTGTTGGTCTTTTTTTTTTTTTTGCTGAAACACCTTTTATTTGGTCAAGTGGAAACATCTTCTCTCTTCACTCGTATGGCTCTCCCAAGAAGTGAAAGACTCCTTAACTGGATTTTCCCTATTTTAGGGCATTTAGTAAAAGAGTAATACTCTACTTCTGAAACTTCTATCTTAAAAGTACTTATCAAATGATGTGGTAATGAGCCAAGTCTAATATTATAGGACCAATTGAATTTTAATTAGAAGTTATTTACTTGACCCCACTACCACATCATTTAAAAATTACTTTTGTGAAAAAAAATTTAAAGGGTAAATTACACAAACCTCCCCTGAGGTTTGCCTTAATTACACAAACCTCCCCTGAGATTTTGAAAATTACACGGACCTCCCTTGAGGTTTGTAATTTGGTAACAAAACTCCACCTCCCCTAACAATCCGTTAGTTTTATTTACATTAGCCCCCCCTGAAAATTACAATTAGCCCCCCCTAAAATTATAAAATTGTCATACTAAGCCTCATTTCTCTTATATTTTTGTGCTAATTATAAAATCCCTCCTCCCTCTTATATTTTTGGGTTAATTTTTTTAGCATTAATTTATATCTACACAAAATACATATAAGTAGGTCCAATTTTTTTTCCCCCTGAACAAATCTCTGTGAAGTCCTTTATTAATTTTCTAGATCCGCCCATGCCCCTATGTTTCAAAAGTAGATACTTAACCCTCTGTGATTGTGGACTAAAATGGAACTGTTATGATTTCACTCAAAACTGACGAAAATTCTAAAATTGGTTAAAAATATAAACAGTTAACCCCTTTTGTGATGTTAATTTTAGGGTTAACTCTCTCTAAGGGAGCAATGATTTCCTTTAACCCCAAAATTAGCCTCCCATAGGTGGGTTAAAGGATATCATTTTGAAGCATAGGGGCAGGGGCGGATCTAGAAAATTAATGCGGGGGGGTGGGTCTTGACAGAGGTTTGTTCGGGTAAAAAAAAAAAAATTGGACATATTTATATGTATTTTGTGTGGATATAAATTAATGCAAAAAAAATTAACCCAAATACATAGGAGTAGGGGTGTTCAAAAACCGAACCAAGCCGACAAACCGAACCAAACCGATCGGTTCGGTCGGTTTTAATTTAATTTGTGCAGTGCAAAATTGAAACCGAACCGAAAATTTACACACTCCGAACTGAACCGAACCGAAACCGATCGGTTTTATCAAAAACCACACCGAACCGAACCGTTTACACCCCTACATAGGAGGGACGAGGGATTTTATAATTAGCACAAAAATATAAGAGAAATGGGGCTTAGTATGATAATTCTATAATTTCAGGGGGATTAATGTAAAAAAACTAACGGACCGTTATAAGAGGGGGCGTTTTGTTACCAAATTATAAACCTCGAGGGAAGTCAGTGTAATTTTTAAAATCTCAGAAGAGATCCATGTAATTAAGACAAATCTCAAAAAAAAAATTGTGTAATTTACCCAAATTTAAAAAACATAACATTACTCACTGAAAAATGTGTCTGTTTCCTTTGAATGGAGTGCATAAATACGTGATTTGACCACAGAAGCCGCAATTGCCACACGGCCAACACAGTTTAATTAGAAGCTCAATCACATGATTGGAATTTGGGCCTCCAATTGCGGTTCTCGATTGGACCTTCGATTAAAAAATAAAAAAATAAAAAATAAAAAATAAAAAATCTAAGAAATACGGGTTGACATAGGGAGAACATCAGAACATCCACGCATCTACAAGAACCAATTTTTTTTTTTTTTTTTTTTTCCTTTGGTTTTTTTGATGCACTATTAATTGAGAGCTAACTTATTCATGATCAGTACTGTACTTATATCTAACTCTTATCGTCTCGCTAATTTCATATCACAAAATGTACGTAACCATGTACGTACCTTAAAAGTGAGCCAGAACGACTTGAATCCATGATCTTTACTTTTCTCCAACCACATGTTATTGACTGCTACACTTAAAAGTAGGAAAAAAATGAAAAAAAATAAATAAAATTAAATCCAAGACTCATTCTTAAATTTACTTTGGAAAGAGCTAAGACCCATTTGGGGTGATCATAGCACAATGAAGCAAAGAGTTACTGCTTTTTCTTTGTTATTTCCATAATGCTGTTATTTCGCATTATTCACACCTTTTGTTGGCACTGAACCCCTTTTCCTCCCATAAAGAGAAGATGCAAAGTAAAGCACATGACATGTTTTTGAAAAGCAAAACATTTGAGACATATAGTTCTTTGTGTCCTCAAATCTCTGAAAAGCTTACCCTCCTAGGTAATAGGGGAGGTAATAGGGGTGTAAACGAACTAAATCGTTTATCAAAAGTTTGAAGTTCAGCTTGATAAATAGTAGACTCGGTTTGTTCATTTACGCTCGTGAACACGAACGATTAAGGCTCGTGAGCAGGCTTGTGAAAAAACTCATTAATAGGTTTGATAAAGAGCTTATAGAGTGACTTTTACATATATATATATATATATATTATAAAACTACAGAATTTTAGAAAAAAAAATGATACATCTCGTAAACAAACTTGATAAAAGATTGTTTTAATATTATTAAACTATATAGTTTAAAAGGGCACTTGATCGCGAAAGCTCGAGTAATGCTATACCCACAACCATTTTCACAACCATACATCTTGGTCCTTGATTTTCCGGACCTTATGAGGGTCCCACATGGGTCCTACTCGGAACCCACTAAAATCAAGGGTCAGGATATGTTGATTGTGGAAAAGGTTGTGGGTATGTGTAAGTAACATTTTTGTAAAAACTCATCTCATTTGATGTGCGTGGGAATGCTTGCAAGCAGACTTGGCTCGACTCATATACATCCCTAACTCCTAAGTACATGCCACCCCTACAAGATGTCTTTATTTATTTATTTTTATTTTATATTTTAAGAAGTTGTTAGGTACCTTGATCGTTACAAGAAGTTAATTTTTAGGTATCTTGACCCTACAGCAAATGGACTTTTTGAGACCCACACCCCTTAGGGATGTATGTGAGTTGAGCCGAGCTGATCGTGAGCTTTTTTCATGAGTTTTTTTTAAAGTATCGCAAACTTTTTCATGAGCCTTAATTTCAGTAATCGTGCGCGAGCATTTTCACTAGCTTTTTAACGAGCTTTTTTGTGAACCTTTTAAAACTATATAGTTTAATTATAAATAAATAAATATATATATATATATATAGAGAGAGAGAGAGAGAGAGAGAGAGAGAGAGAGAGAGAGAGAGAGAGGTCAGTATATAAGCCATTTAACAAGCCTATTTACGAAATTTTTCATTATCTCTCTGAAATGTATAGTTTTATGATCGATACACATATATATAAAAGTCAGTACATAAGTTTTTTATCGAACCTATTAACAAGCTTTTTCATGAGTCTACAAACGAGCATTCATCAATCGTGTTTATGAGCACTGTTAAGCGAGTCAAGCCTAGCCTGTATCGAGCCGAATAACAAACCCTCGTTAAGCGGACCGACTCGCATACACCCGTTACGTGTTGGGTGACTCACTTTTGAATGTGTGTCCCACCAAAAATCCACTCTCATTTGTTGTAAGACACCATATATGCATTACATTTGGTACCCCAATGTACTCAAAGTTTCTCAAACATTACACCCACTCCTTTTATATCAAATTAACATAGGGGGATTAAATATGTGCATCTAATGTTGACCTAGCGTTACTAGACTTTACCATAAAAATAGACGCATCTGTATTAAGAATATTGAATACTCATTTTCTTTCTCTCTCAAATGTCATTTATAGAACATAATTCTAGATACACCTAGCTAAATAAGAGACCTATAGATGTGGATAACGAAATCTCTTTTAAATACAAAATAAAAGAACATAAAATTAAATTTTATTTTAAAATTGTCATTGACACATTAATAGGTAAACAATATTTTGGGTGTCTAAATCTAGTGTACATAGCATTTTCCAGTGACCAAAAAAAGCGACTTGAAAGTTGCTCCAGTGTGACTTGGAACACAGGTTTGCAATGCAAAAACCACCTCTGTGCATGTGAAAGTAAGGGTACGTACAAAGGTGGACCCACTATAGGGGCGAGCTAGCAGGGTCGATTGCCCCCACAGGCTTTTTTGAATAAATGAGAATATATATGATTGTTTTGAAAAATATTTGAACTTAAGTGAACAATTTGCATCTTAGCTAGGGAGCGCTTTTTTTTTTTTATAATGAAATTGTAAAACTTTAACAAAAATTACTCTCGTTTAGAGCATCTCTAACCATGCTCTCTATTTGGCTTTTAGCCATTTTAGAGAGTTAATTCTTACTTTTTGTGCTTCAATGGGCTGTTTGAATTAAATGACTCTCTAAAATGGAGAATAACTTTTTGGCTCTCTACAAATAAAGAGAAAGATAGCATGTTTGAGGAGCTCTCCAAAATTAAAATAACAAAATGTTTCCTAATTGGGACCCATTTAAAGGGTGAGAGTTCATTGGAATTACGAAATTTTAATCTGAAAATTAGTATAAAAATTCAAAGCTCTCTATTGCAAAGAGCATGCATGGTTGGAGGAAAAAGTTTAAAAGTGACTAGTTATAATAAGTACTTTATAGCCATTTAAGCAAAAAAAAAATTGGAGAAAATTCAGAGAGTATGGTTGGGATGCTCTTACACGGTTAACTTTCTATCTGGCCAACATTTTGTTTAAAGAAGAAACAAAAAATTAAACCTGGATACAATTGACCCTCCTAACATATTATTTTAATATTTTATTGTGTTGAAAATATTAAATTTTTGGGTAAATTACAGAAACACTCCCTGTGGTTATCCTCTATATCACATAGCCCACTATGGTTTAAATTTTATCACTAATACCCCTGTGGTATGGGTTTAAATGAAACCGTCTATTTTGTTAACGGAGAGAGTAAAAGGACAAATATACCCTCTGTGGTCTATTTTATTTTCAACCTTAACAGCCCATATACACGATCCAACATTTTTCTAATCTTGCAGAGAGAGAGAGAGAGAGACAGAGACAGACAGAGAGAGAAAATAGGGTTTTTGCATGTGGGTATTGAATTGGATTTCAGCTAGCTGTAATGGGTTCTTGTTGAGGAAATCAAGAGTCGATTCAAGTTGCTGAAATGGGTTTACAAAGCAATAGGCCATACTCGATCAACACTGCTTGAGAATTATTAAGGTTCGTAAAAGGGGATTTTTACTATTTCATTTTTGTTTCTTTAATTCTTAGTCTGCAATTGCAAATGAGTTCTCATGCACTGTTAAACCTCTATTTTTTTTAATGCTATTGATGATTAAAGTTGGGTTTGTTCATTGTTTGAAAAGTGTAGATCTTGGTCACTTTTTTATCAATAAAGGTCAAAATGTGGTCCCCCATCTACCTATCTATCTATCTATCTCTCTCTGTCTCTCTGTTTATATATAAATATATGTGTGTATGTGTGCGTGTATATATATATAATTTTGTTGCAAATGCATATGGTTCCCTAGGTGTGTTCACGAGTCGGGTGAGTCGGGTTTGGCCTTCATCCGCTCATCCATCCGAACATAGTCGGGTTTGCCCTCCTTTCACCCGTCATCCACTCGCTTTGTCGGGTGCATCCGACTCATCGGGTGGTCGGGTGAGTCGGGTCGAGTCGGGTGAAACCCGACTGTCTCATTTGTCTCAATCAAGCATTTGCTTTACACATGACTTTGTCTACATTTTCTTTTTTCTTTTCTTTTTTTTTTTTTTTTGCTTTGAATGTACTTGTCTAGATATTCATGGGCTAATCAAAGCTCTGACCAAACAAAAAATAAAAACATAGTCATGTGCTAGTTTAATGGTTTTAAGGTTTTTATATCTCCGCTAGTGACATATATTTTATTGATATAAGAATATAACATATATATATATATAAAGACTTTATAATACATAATATATATACTAATATAAGCATATTACATATATATATATATATATTAAAGACTATATAATACATAATACATATATTGATATAAGCATATTACATATATATTTTAAAAAATTAAGTGTGTTTCGAGTCGGGTCGGGTGAATCGGGCTTTCACCCCCCTAGATCCGTGACTCCACCCGAAACTGTCGGGTTTCTACCCCCAAGACCCGTGACTCCACCCACATTGTTTAAAAACCAAAAAAAAGGCTACGGGTGAGTCGGGTGGTCGGGTGAGTCGGGTAGGCGGGTGGATTTTGAACAGCCCTATGGTTCCCTATAGTATATACATACAGTTTGGTGCACATGCATATATTTCTGTTTAACTTTTTTCTTTTTTATTTTCTATTTCTTTTTTTTTTTCTTTTTTTAAAATAAATTTAAGTGGGATATGTGTGTTGTATTGTAGATATGGCTAACAACATATCAATTCAGATGCATCATGGTGGATATTTTTTGAGTGGTCCAAAGACTCTGTATAAAGGGGGGAAAGTAGACTACTTTGACAATTGTGACATTGACCTCATGTCATTTTTTGAGTTACCGAGCATGTTTATCAAATTGGGATATCCAGCAAGTAGCATTTTATACTATAGGGTACCAGGAAAGAACCTAAGTGAAGGATTAAGGATAGTTTAGTCTGATAATGAGGTGCTGGAAATGATTAAACTGGCCAAAGCATTGTTGTATATTGAGTTGTATTTAGAAAAAGGTGAAGAGCCAACACAAGTTATTTTGCGGAGGGAAATCTAGAGAAAAGTCAATTGCTGTTCAGAGAATAAAAAGATTGTGAGACAGAGGTAGCTGAAGTTGACACACTTAGTGAAGGGGTAATATTGAAATTGAAGAAGGAATGTTTGCTAATGCCGAGGATTGGCATTCAAATACTTGCAATGATGATGAACTTGTTAGTCTTAAACGGTCATCAGATAGTGATATTGGCAATAATTATCCTGAGTTCAACAAAGAAACATACATGATGAGGCCAGAACTGAAAGTGGGTATGAAGTTCTCTACTGTTCAAGTTTTTAGGAATGCTCTGAGAGAGTAGATTAATGTACAGAATGGTTATGACATCAAGTTAAAAAATAATGAGGGTACTAGAGTCACTGCTATATGTAGGAATGATTGTGGTTGGAGAATACATGCCTCTCCAATCCAATGGGAGAATACATTTCAGATCAAGTCATTGAAGGGCGAGCACCATTGTGGTAGGTCGTTTATAAATCGTCAAGTTACTTCATCCTATCTCTCACATAAGTATTTGGAGAAGATTAGAGATAATCCTGAATTGAATGTGATAGCTATGCAAAAGAGTGTGAAGAGACAGATAATGGTTGATGTGAGTACGATGCAATAATATATAGCAAAATAGAAAGCAAAGGATGTGATCCATGGTGGCCATATGATGTAATATGCAAGGCTTAGGGACTACTGTGAGACTGTGACAAAATTCAACCCTAACAATTGTCTTTAAGCTGATGGTGGAGAGACCTATATTAGACTTGGCTCCCACTTTTCAAAGATTATATGTTAGATATGAAGCACAAAAAAGTTAGATTTTTACTTGGATGCAGACCTATCATATGTTTAGATGGTTGTCACCTAAAAGAGCCATATGGTGGGCAGCTTTTGAGTGCTATAGGCAGAGATGGGAATGACAACATGTTCCCTATTGCAGTTGATGTTGTTAAGGCAGAGACCAAAGACTCTTGGTCTTGGTTTTTGATAGAACTATTGAATGATATAGGAAGTGTAGAGAAAATACTTGGGCATTTATTTCTGATAAACAGAAGGGATTGATAGAGACATTTAGTGAGCTGTTACCTACTGCTGAGCACAGATACTGTTTGAGGCACTTGTACAAAAATTTCAAGGCAAAGAACTGAAAGATTTAATGTGGAAAGCAGCATCGGTTGGCATTGTGTCAGAGTATGAGTACAATATGAAGAAAATGGAAGAGTTGGATCCTAAGGGAAAACCACACCTTTGGTTAAAATTAAACAACCCTACTTGTTGGACTAGGTCCCACTTCAACACAAGAAGTAAGTATGATATTTTGGTTAATAATTTGAGTGAGTTGTCACACCCGTTCCAGGTAATTCATTATTTTAAATTTGCATATTTGAAATGTTGGGATTATTAATGTTGATTAATAATCGAGATGAGGTTGATTGTGGGTAAACGAAGAGTGTCAAGTAAGGACATGAGGATTTGTTAATCCATGAGGCATTGACATGGTTAAATGGCATTTATGTGATTTAAATGTTACATGACATATCTGGTATTTTTGTGAATAGTAACTTTACCTGTGTAGAGTAAATTTCTGGTAGTTTTGATATCATTATGGATCGTGTTGAATAATGTGGTGAGAACCTGAGTAATACGTTGCATAAAAAGTAGGTGGTATAGAGATTCCATGGAGATTAGTTTTTAGATCCTTATTTTGGACCCAAACGGAACTTAGACGAAAACTTTTATAATTTTTAGTTTTGACCCGTGAAGTAATAAAATAGACGTTTCGGGAGATAATTAGAAGTTTGAGAAACTCATGGGGAGGTAAGCATAATTCTAAAAGTGTTGTCTATAAATAGTGATGGTGAGATTCATTATTTTACAAAACTTTCTAAAATATCTTGGGGAGAGAGAGAGAGAGAGAGAGAGAGAAATGAGATTTTAGTTCCCACGAGCTTCACGTCGTCGATTGACGAACTTCTGATCCACAGTTTTTCCTCCAGATTCTAGGTTTGAACTCCTAGAGGTAAGACCTACGTTTTGATACCTCTTAGGCCTGGTTTGGCGACTTTGATTAAAATCTAATTTCTAGAAATTTGGAAAAAATCAGCTAAAACTTGTAGGAATCGCGTATAAACTGAGATCCGACGTTTATTTAGGCCTCTAGACGATCCTTCAAAGTTCGGAACAAATAGCACGAGGTATGATGTTCAAACTTGTGTTATATAGAAATATACATGTTTTAACTTTCAACGACGAAATTGTGATATGGGCAAAATTCATGTGTTAATAGTAGACCCGTTAATTATGCACGCGCTTAAATGTAAAAAGCATGTCTAATTTTACGCGAGCACGTTGAGTTGATTATGTGGGTCAAAGGGGGACTTATACAATTTCATGCCGGAGTAAACTTCTCGATGTTTGAGAATTTAATAGCAACGACTACTGTGCATGGTTTAAGACTTGGACTTGCCTTGGCACTTGGGGATGCCACGGTTGTAGACTTGGACTAGTCGTGGGCATCGTGGTTTAAGACTTAGACTTGCCGCTACCGGATGAATGCGTGTTTTTCTCCCTGGAGACTATTTGATATGATTTATGAGATTAAAGCATGTTTTATCATATATGCATATGTTAGAATTTGTACACTCAGCATATAGCTGAGCAGTAGAGCTTTACTCCATTGCAGGTGATAGGAAGAAAGGAAAGAAGAAGCGAGAGGAGTGAGGCTGATGAATACTGGGGAAACACTTTTTGTTCATACTCTTGTTTTATTCCAAACTTGTAATAAGAATTTAGGAATCTATAATATGTTGTCGTAGAATCTTAGGATAGTTGTAGTATTGTAATCACTAGTAAACACTATTGTTTTATGTTTTGAAGGTTGAAATATAATTGTGGTTATGTTGGTATTAGTTTGGAGAAATATGGTTTTTGTTTTGCTGCAGTTGGTGTTGAATTAAGGGAGATCAGTCAACTGAGTCTCCGACCCAGTCGACTGGACTCCTATTTTACAGAGATATCTCTTCAGTTTTCAAAGGATTCAGTCGATGAAAGATGGTACCAGTCGATTGGTGTCTGCACGAAAACACAACATTCTGCTTGATTGAATTCCAGTCAACTGGACAGGATCAGTCAATTGAGAATTGGAGACCCCAATCGACTGAGTCCCCGATACAGTCGACTGGATCGGGTCTGTTGAACTTTTATACTCTCTGCATTGGTCTCCAGTCGACTGGACCTCTTGGATTTGTTTTGGAAGTGTTTCAGTCGAGCAAAACTTTTTATAACTTTGATGTTAATGAATTTTACTTATGTTTTCAGCTGCTATTTACTTTAAAGGAATTGGATGAGCCTTGATGGCGTGCCACGTGTCCTATTTCTGCGTGTAGTGGGATAGGTCGTGATATGAGTTCTTTAATGGGAATATTCTTGAGGCTACGAACAAACCCATTGTTTCAATGCTTGAGTGGATTAGGAGGAGGTTAATGAGCAGATTAAAATTCAGGTTGAATTAAAGGCAAGGGATTACTAAGTATACTAGCCTAATATGCCCAAATATTCAAGAAAAACTAGAGAAGCATAAAGTGGAGTCAAGAGATTGTTTTCCTAGATGGTGTGGGGATCTAAAGTTTGAAATGGATTGCTATAACACTACATATATTTGTGAGCTTGAACGCAAGTTCTTGTGGGTGTAGGTGACACGACTGGAAATGTGTTCTCTGAAGAGTACGTCCAAGTGTAGACGGTCGCGTCGCGTTAAAACCGGTAAGACCGGGTCGAATCCCAAAGGACGGAAGATAAAGGCAGAAAGATCTAGATTGAATCCTAAAAAAAATGAAAGATGATTTCTTTAAAGTGGAGGATCTAACAGTCCTATTGAATAGATAAAAGAAACTAATTAAGGCGAAGCGATAACTTAACTAGATAGAATTATAAACTGTGATTTGAATTTAAATATGAAGAAGAGTTGGGAATATGTGAGTCCACAAAGTACCAGCCACTACCATGATTTAACAAAAACAAATAATTGGGGTCTTCTTCTTTAGGTATTCCATAATTCGAAATTGATTAAGTAAAACATTCTAGACACTAAGTATGTGAATATACATTTTTAGTGGTTCAATGATTTCACTTATTTATGAAAGACCAGAATTAAATTAACTAACTCTATGAGCAATGGTGAACAAATCGAGTATAAGATAATTGACATGTTCATCGAAAGGGTTCATTAAGTCAATTAATCAAAAGAGATCTTATTCCAAAATCAGATTGCAATTTGAACTTAAAAAGATCAATTTGGACTTAGTTTCTGAAACAAAAGTTACTGGAATACAAAAAGGAGTCAACCCAAATCATAAACATATCAATCGATTGATATCAATGTCAATCGATTGGTATGAAATGAATTCCAATCGATTGGTTAAATTACCAATCGATTGACTTGGAATCAATGTCAATCGATTGGACTCTACATCCAATCGATTGACATTGATTCTTTCACAGAATCATGGCAGAGGGCTGGGAACAATGTTTCTTCACATTATTCCCAACCAGGATTCTACTCAAACATGTTTAAGACTGCATAAACATGAATAAACTGAAAAGGAGGATCAAACATTGCTATGGATTAAAACTTTGAAATAAAAATGTTGAAAACAAACTAAAACTTATAATGTGATTTACAATCAACAATTCCTAAGTAACTAGAGGCATGAAAAGAAAAAACCTGAACTTGAAACTGAGTTGAAGAATGAGAGCTTCTCACTGATACTCAACAAAAACTGAAAATAGCAATAGAGAAATCCCTACAAAACAATACAAAAATGAGCTAACCCTTGACCCTTTACACTCTCCTCTATATATAGTGTTAAATCCATGAGCTGAAGGCGTCCAGATTCACTCCATAATGGCTGGTCGTCGTCTTGATTGCTGAAATCTTGTTCCATTAACGCAGAATGTTTCCAGTTTTAACCAATCAATTGACAAAAATATCAATCGATTGGTAAAAAATTCCAATCGATTGGTAAAAACATCAATCGATTGATCATAAAAATATGTCAATCGATTGATATGATGTCAATCGATTGGTACCAAGGCTTCATCTATTTGTTTCTTGAGTTATTCCTTTCGACTTGTTATTCATTTTAACTTTAGAACCTGCATTCAAAGAACTAAACACAATAACATACCACGAAAAAAAATACATCATTGTGTAAAGAAACGAATTAAAACACAAGTGCAGGTAACACTAGAGAAATGGGGTAAAATCTAATCAATTTTTACTCTTTAACGAGCTAATATTAAGCAAATATCAGCTCTCATCAGTAGGATGTGGGATTTGAATGGCATACCATGCAAACATGCTATTAGTTGCATTTATTGTAATCGAGAGAAACCTGAGCAGTATTGTAGACACCCCATTTTTATCGTCTTTTTTTTAAAAAAAATATACAAAAAAAGAAGAAAATAAAAAAATAAAAAGGAAAAGAGAACTGACTCGTGCAGGGGGGCCCACCGGGCACGCAAATCGAGGAAAAGACCGAAAATCCATCGGGGATGCCAACAAGGGTTTTAATGGCCATTCTAGGTCATTCAGAGTCATTAATCATACGGAAGTTCAAAAACGGCTGTCGCCGCTCAGCGCGGGTCCCGAATCGGCTAACCGGGAGGTCAGAAAATGAGTCAGAATCAAGACCGGGGCAACCGAAGGCGAGTCAAAATGGCTGTAAGTCAAAGAAAGCGTGGAAATGACTTCTGGGAAAGGAAAATGGGTCCGGACGGGCAATCAGAGGAAAAAGCGGTGGCCTGTTGGCTTTTACAGTCCAGAATCAGCATAGGGAAGGGCAAAACGGTCAATTTTGAGCCCGGGAGCAGAGATCATCGATCCGACTATATGGGGTGGAAGGTAATCTCAATACAAGCACGAAGAACTTTGAATCGGTCAGATCCAACGGTCGGATCAAAAGATATGGGTAACCCTAGTTCCACAGTCCAGGATCAGCAAAGGGAGGGGCAAAATGGTCATCTTTTGTGCCCGGGCATAGAGATCATCGATCCGACTATATGGGGCTGAAGGTAATATCAATACAAGAATAAAGAACTTCAAATCAGTCAGATCCGACGGTCGGATCACGAGATATCAGTAACCCTAATTTTGCAGTCCAGGACTAGCAGAGGGAGGGGCAAAATGGTCAATTTTGAGCCCGGGAGTAGAAATCGCCGATCCGACCGTGGGGATTTGTCGGTAAAGCTAAATGAAGACTAAATATTTTCGAATCGCTCAAATCGGACGACCGGATGGAAGAAACAAGCTTCGGAAGACCGAACGGCCAAGATCGGGGGTTGTAGAGATCCGGAATGCGTCCCGCTCGCACCGGATCCTCCCCAACCCAAAATCCTCTATAAATAGGACTCTTGGGTGCTGCATTTTAGAAGAAGAGGAAGCTCTCCAAGCTCAAAAGAAGCTCTCTCTATCTCTCCACCATTGTTATCTCCCCCAAAGCTTCCAAAAACCCAAAATCACCACCACCATCTCCACCACCACTCCAAGCCCAAAACCAAGACCACCATCACCTCTGTAAATCATTTACCCACAAATACCCAAAGTTTCAGATCCTAAGGACCCCCCAAAATACCAGAAATCAGCCCCAAACAACCCAACCGGTCACCGGAATTGCAGATTCTGAAAAACATCCAAACGGAGCCTTAAACTGCATTTCTGTGCCTCACCACCCATACCATTGGCTTCGTATCGAAAAAACCCATCGACCTGTGTTTTCAGAACCACCAAAGGAGGTCCAGAGAAGCCACACGCGCCTCCCAAATCCGCCACGCGCCGCCGCTAGCTTCCGGCCACTCCGCCGCCTTCCTCAGCCACCTGCGGCTACCGGGACCACCACCATCTGGTGCGTCTGGACCAGACGCAGCTAACCCCACCGGAGTTGCCGCCAAAGGACGCAGGAAAAGGCTGCACGCGCCGTCACGCGCCGTACCAGCACGATGACGCCGCCCACGCGCAGCTACCCTGTCAGCGATGAGTCAGCGCTGACTCAGCTTTGACCCACCAACCAGAAGCTGCCACGTGTCCACGGTTGCTGAGTCAGCAGTCCAGGTATCCGCCACGTCACCGACACGTCATCACTCAGGCACCAATCAGAGGTTGACGCGTGGCACCATCTGCCACGTGTCCTTGCCACGTCACCGCCACGTCATCACTCAGCACCAATCAGAGGTTGACACGTGGCATTTCTGCCACGTCAGCATGTTGACTGGCCACTCAGACGTTGCCACGTGTCACTCGATTGCCCAGTCAGCACATCCAGTCAGCTACCCAATCAGCGCCTCGTCAGCTTTGACCTGCCAGTCAGAAGGCGCCACGTGTCTCTGACTGACACGTGGCCTGCTGACGTGGCATTTGGGCCCCACTTTTGGTTTTTCCCAATTTTCTCCACTCCGGATCCAGATTTCAACGAACGGACACTTGTTCCTAGCTAATTTGGCCATTCCGGACGCACCCGTGTGCTCAGAATTGCAAAATTTCATCATTTGAAGCAGTTTCTCCATTTTCAAGCTCATTTCTGCTCAAACCGGCCAGTTTGGCGCCGGCGGGTCCCGCCCGAAATCTGCCCGAACCGATTTTGCTCCGGTTTATACCATTTTCGGGGTTTTCGGCCATTCCAGACTCACCGGTGACCTCCGTTTGGGCCCGTTTCAAGCCAAAATTCAACTTGAGCCCCGTTTAGCCATTTCCGAGCCGTTTTCTCAAGGTAAAGGGTCGTTTTCTTTTATTCTTCATACCGAATCTGCTGTAAATGTAATAAATAAAAAATAATAATAATAATAATAATAATTTTTTTTACTTAAACTGATATGGTCGGCTTCGTCCGCCAATACTTGACCCTCTTCATTGTGAACTGGCTAGCTCCTAGTTCATTTGATTTTCCGGTAGGCCGGATCTAACAATTTGTACGGTCGGTTCGCCGCCAATACTTGATTCTAACTACGGTCGGTTCGCCGCCAATACTTGATTCTAACTACGGTCGGTTCGCCGCCAATACTTGACCCTTACCATTGTGAACTGGCTAGCTCCTAGTTCACTTGATTTTCCGGTAGGCCGGATCTACTTATTGTACATTCTTATATCTTGTCTTTCATTAATGTCAATATTTCTGTGCTTACTATCCCTTTCAATGTACGTAATCACTGTAAAAAATATCACACATTCACTATGCTGTAAATCCTCAGATCAACTCAAAACGGGCGCCGACCCTTACTTCCGGTAACTTTCAAAAACCTTTCTTTCAAAATGAACATTTCAAGTTATTCCGTTGTTCAATAACGCCGATAATATGAATGTTCAAATTCAAAACGGGCACCGACCCTTACTTCCGGTATTCAAATCCTTTCTAAAATCGAACATTTCGATTAGTTACGTTGTTCAATAATGTTAACGACTTGAATGTTCGAGACTCAAACGGGCACCGACCCTTACTTCCGGCAACCTTTTCAAAACCGAACATTTCGATTAGTTACGTTGACGACTTGAATGTTCGAGACTCAAATGGGCACCGACCCTTACTTCCGGCACATAATCAAGGTTAAAGTCTAGGACTCGATTACGGTGATCGACGTCCTAGCTACGCCGACTTTTCAAAAACACTATAACACACGAGCACGGTCAAACGCGACAAAAAAATTTCAAAAAAATAAATAACAAGTTAGAGCTACGTTTGGCCTGATTCTCAACCCGAGATACGTATGCAACCCCAAAAGGGTGCGGCCATAACTTTTCATCTTTTTATCTTTTTTTTCATTCTTTTATCTTTATGCCCCGTTATCATGAAAACCGCCAATTTGACAACCATGCTTCGTCATGGATGTTCGAGGGTGCTTAATACCTTCCCTCGACATAACCGAGTCCCCGAATCCCTTTCTAAATCTCTGGTTTACTTATCAAAAACATAGGCCCACTTTCCCAAACTTTAAAAATATAAAGATATATTTCCGTATCTTTATCGGGATCCTAACACCCGTACAAAGTTAGGTGGCGACTCTGAAAAATCTACTTGGCCTATTTTTTTCAAAATAAAAAAAATACTTCTCTCTCATTCCTCTTTTTCCATTTTTTAAAAAAAAAACACTCTTATATATATATTTAAAAAACCTATTTTCTCCTGTCGCGGTGCGACAAGTATGTCCATCAATACTACACTACAGAGACATACTTGAAAGTATATTCATGTATGATATAGCCTGTTCCTAGTCCACATGATTGGGTAAAAACTGGACTTGATGCAATCATGCCTCCAAAATATAGGAAACCGCCTGGGAGGCCCAAAAAGCTGAGAAGAAGAGAGGCGGATGATTCCAAGAATCCCTACTCTATGCCTAGAAAGAATAAGTACATTACATGCAAGAAGTGCTTGCAAAAAGGGCACAACTCTAGGTCATGCAAAGGGCCTGTACATCCCAACTCTGAAATCAACAAGAAAGGATCTGGAACAAAGAAATGTGGCAATACTTGCACCTTTACCACTGCCTCAATAAATCCAATCCCTGATGTTACTTCTGCTTGTGGGATACCCACTCCTGCAGCTTCTTCTGCTTGTGGGATACCCACTCCTATTGCCTCTGCTTGTGGGACACCCACTCCTTCTACTATGGTAAGAACTAGGTCCTAGGACTTGAATAAATTAGTTCATCTTTTATGATCTTCTTTTAAACCCATAATTTTCCACTGTTATAGGAAATCAATAAAACCAAAAAGGACCTTGGATCACTGAAAGTTAGAAGAGGTTCAAGGTTTGGTAATGTCAAGTTCTCCACCTAACAACCACCCATGCAGCCAACAGCTCCAGCAGTTGGGTTAAAACTGCTTTATCACAGGCATATAAGCTCTTTTGGAATCGAAAAGGTGTTTTGTTCTATTATTTTGCATCTTTTTCATTACGTTTTCTTGCATGTTTGTAGCTTGGAGCAGAAAGTGGTGGAAGAGGTGTATTGGTTGGAAGCACAAAAGGTGGAAGAGGCACATCAGCTGGAGGCACCAAAGAGAGACTGAAACATGTTTGAAATAGGCTACCAAGTTTTGGGATGAAATTCAGGTTGTAAGACATTTTGTGTAGGTATTAGCAGGTCCTAAACTACCTTGTAAACCCATTGTCTGTATTTTTGTTGTTTTGGTTTGACTTTGGGTATTGTAATTTGATTGAACCTGCTGTGATTATGTACTAGTTATGATGAAGTTGCTCTGCTATGTTTAATGGTGAACATGTTTTTGTTGAAATTGTTTTTCAAGACTAACTTTTACTAAGTTGCTCTCTTTCTCTCTCTCTCTCTCTCTCTCTCTCTCTCTCCTGTTTTTCAATTTAATGAAGTGGGTCTCTGTTTTTTTGGATACACAGTAGTCTCTCTCTCTCTCTCTCTCAATCTTGTTTTTCAGTTTTATGAAGTGGATCTCTATTTTTTGTATACATGGTAGTGTTTTAACATTGGGTAATTCTTGGGAAACAACTTTCATACAACTTTCACACAACCTCCTAAAAGATGTGTCTACCTCTCTCCTGTGTCACTATGGGGTCTAGTGACATCACAGGAGAGAGATAGACATATCTTTTAAGGAGGTTGTGTGAAAGTTGTGTCCCAAGAGTTACTCTTTAACATTATAATTAGAGATGTAGGGGCATATATGGTCTTTTGCAGGTGACTTTTGGCTGGAGCACTCCTGCCCATGAAGTTTGTGTCTCTTTCTGTTAACTTTCACGACAATATAGACGGTTTCGTTTAAACTTAGACCACAGGAGGTATTAGTGATAAAATTTAAACCACAGGGGGCTATGTGATATAGAGGATAACCACAGGGGGTGTTTCTGTAATTAATCCTAAAAGTTTTTACATTTATACTTTTGTCATGTTTTAATACAAGTAATAAAAAAAAGGGTTAAATACATTTTTACCTCCCTGTGATTAAACTCATTTTTACGTTACGCCTATGTGGTTTAAAAGTGGACATGCACTTAATCCCCCATTTGTGAAGTTAATTTTTGGGTTAATCTCGTATGTGGAGATGTATAAAGCTACCTTTTAACCCACTAATATTGGTCTAATTTTTAACAATCAACACCTTTGGGAGGCTGATTTTGGGGTAATTGTCAATGTGGGGTTAATTTTGACACTTAAACTCTCCTATGCGAGGCTAACTTTAACACTTAATCCCCATGTGGGGTTATTGTAAGAGTAACCTTAGTAGTTTCACTTTAGTTCTAAACCACAAGGGGGTTAAGTGTCCAATTTTGAAATAACCACATGGGATTAAGTAAAAATGAATATAACTACAGAGATGTAAAATGTAATTAACCCAATAAAAACTTATTTTTCTTAATGGTCAGTTTCGGGCAAGGGGATGAAATTCCTGATCCACCACTGCTGACTAGTGACTACGTACATTTTATCCTAACCCTACAGGACCCGCAAGGGTGGGCGTCCCGTCAACTGGGTTTGCCTATAGATCGATCTATAGTACTGTAATTAAGCCACATCATTAATATCATGAATATATACACTAACCATGTGTACTAGAACTACTGTTTGAACTCCCCGTGATCGAAAAGGTGCAAAATGCTAATAGGGGAAGAAAATAAATTAAGCACATGAGATGTTTTTGGGAAATCTAATAAAATGGCCACATATGTTCCTATATGTCTCCTAATTCTCTATTTCTTTTATTCTAATTAGGAGGAATTTGGAGTTTGAGTAATGCTATGGTTCCTAAATTTCTATCTCAAATGATGTAGCAATAGGATCAGGTAAAAGACTTTCAATCAAAATTTAACCCTCACTGTATTAGACCTAGCCTCCACTGCCACATTATTTGAGAAGCAATTTTAGGATAGAAATCTAGGAAGCATAGCATTACTCTTGTAGTTTTGTCCATGCAGAACGGAGGTTTAGTTGTGGCAGCCTTTATATATGGGTTAGCCACTGTGTTTTTTGGTTGAGGGATGTCCCAAGTAAATAGTGTTAGGAAACTGCGTTCCCAGATTCCGTTGACAGTGCGTATAAGTTGGTACTGCAAAAAAATTACGTGAAAACTACAATAACCCTACAAGGGCGGAACTAGGGTTTCCTTAAACTGCTAAAACGGATTGCTGTAGTAGACGAATCGAGAACACGGGCTCGATAACAGCTCACAATCTTCTACCGTATTCTTCCGCTGCCAGAATATCGAACTGAGTGTGGGCTCTTTCGAAATCCTTTCTGTTTTCTGCTCTTCCTCTTTTTACGCTCTCTTTTCTATTCCGAGTTATAATTCTCTATATGGAAAAATGCAAATTGAGAAGAGAGCTAAAGCAGCATATATATAGGCTATGATAGGGACCATAAGAAGTCAGTAAGGAATAGGCTTCCTTATGGAATTAGGAAACCCTAATTCGAACTGAATCAGATTCCTATTTTCATAAATTATAATTCATACCACTAAAGAATTATAATTGCACTCCTACCCTTATCTCAAAAATATATTTCGAGGTCCATGTTATTAAATGCTTATTATCTCCCCATGTTAAGATTAAAGATATCCATTAATTAAATATAATTACTGACAATCATATTTAATTAATCTCTTAAAATTCCTTGAGATCCTCTCCTTAACTTATCTGATATGTCGGATACAAAATCCACCTGCAGGGTTTGACATAATCAAAACTTATAAGCTTTTTCAAGGGGATATCATCAATCCCAAAATTGAGACATGGATTCCATCATTAATTAATATCCACCACACAATTAATATTGTCACCCAATCCAATGAGATATTGACCCATTTAAGGATCTCACCCTTTTAGGGATCAAAGTGTAAATATCAAATGTACGTGTCTACAAATTAACTTAGGATTTAGAGCATAAGCACTCATAATAGCCATGAGGTATTAATTATCTTATAAGTCAGTATAAAGATAATTACCCCAAGTCAGTCCCATTTAATACACAAAGTGTACCAGCATTGTGAGTTGAAACTATACCATTTTCTGTAGGCAAGACAAACATACTACAACACTATGCTGCAGTCCTACCAATGGTGTGTCCAATCCCATCTAAGACTGTAAACTAAAATATTAGATTCTATAATATCCGATGGCCTGATCTTCCGTGTGTAAGTCGAACTCTACACACCAAATCACCTACTATATAGAATGAAAGACACATATGCATAATATTAAATAAACAATATAATACAAGTATTGCCCACACAGATTCTCATAAAAAATGGATTAACTGAATTTGTTAAATGAATAATAAATCAACTACATAAAGCATGACTTTTAGTATATCCCTAACAATCTCCCACTTAGACTCAAAGCCATGATGCGACACACCTCACTCCTATCCCTTCTACATGACTGTCAAAAGTCTTGGCCGGTAAGCTCTTGGTGAAAGGATCTGCCAGGTTATTTGCTGATACTATCTTGGTCACTTCAACATCACCTCTTTGCACGATCTCTCGTATCTGGTGATACTTACGCTCAATGTGTTTTCCCTTCTTATGGGCCCTTGGTTCCTTTGAGTTAGCAACCGCTCCGCTATTATCGCAATAAAGTGTAAGAGCCTATTGTACCGCAGGTACTACTCTTAGATCCATAAGGAAGTTTCTGAGCCAAACGGCCTCCTTAGCGGCTTCCGAAGCAGCCACATACTCGGCTTCCATGGTAGAATCAGCAATACATGACTGCTTGATACTCCTCCAACTAATGGCTCCACCTCCTAGGGTAATATCCTGAGGTAGACTTTCTGGAATCCCTATCTGACATGAAATCAGAATCTGTGTACCCAATGGGTACAAAATTGTCTGCTTGGTAAACTAACATATAGTCTCGAGTCCTTTTCAGGTACTTGAGAATATTTTTCACCGCAGTCCAATGTTCTTGCCTTGGATTAGACTGATATCTATTAACCATGCCAACAGCAAAGGAGATGTCAGGTCTAGTACATAGCATAGCATACATTAGGCTTCCTACTGCCAAGGCATAAGGAACTGCCTTCATCTTCTCTATCTCATCAGGTGTCTTAGGACACTGATCCTTAGATAGAGTAATTCTGTGTCTGAAGGGAAGGAATCCCTTCTTGGAATCTTGCATGCTAAACCTTACAAGAATATTGTCAATATAAGTGCCTTGTGACAAGCCCAACATCCTATTCTTGCGATCTCGCATAAGCTTGATCCCTAGGATGTGACCGGCTTCTCCCAAGTCCTTCATTTCGAATTAACTGGATAACTATACCCTTACAAAAGATAATACCCCCACATCGTTTCCGATTAGCAAGATATCATCCACATATAGTACTAAGAACACCACCACTCTTCCATCATGTTTCTTGTACACACAAGATTCATCCGTACATTGATTAAAATCAAAAGACTTGATTGCTTGATCAAAGCGGATATTCCAAGACCTAGATGCCTGCTTAAGTCCATAAATGGACTTCTTAAGCTTGCACAATATGTGTTCTTGGCCCTTTGCAATGAACCCGTCTGGTTGCATCATATAGATGCACTCGTCAAGATTCCCATTTAGAAATCCTGTCTTGACATCCATTTGCCAAATTTCATAATCGAACAGCAATGGATAAGAGAATCCAGATAGACTTTAGCATGGCCACCGGCGAAAAGGTTTTCTCATAATCGATTCCCTCCTTTTGAGTTAACCCTTTCGCAACAAGCCTTGCTTTAAAGGTTTCCACCTTACCGTCTGCTCCTCTCTTCTTCTTATAGATCCACTTACATCCAGTGAGTTTTATTTCATTGGGTGGTTCTACAATATCTCAGACTTGATTGGAGTACATTGACTCTATTTCAGACTTCATAACCTTTTGCCAAAGATCTACATCTTTATCTTGGAGTGCTTTATTGTAGTTACAGGGGTCGGTACCTTGTTCATCAGGGACTCGGTCATAAGACTCTCCCAAGAACATATACTGGTCAGGTTGAATAATAACCCTCCCACTACGACGAGGCACAACCCGTTTATGTGTATCACTGATATTTCGTTGTGAAGATTCTGAACTTAATACACCATTATCTACACGTTGTACTGGTTCAGGAACCTGCGTGTTAATGGTTGGTTAGGGATCTACACGAGTTTCGATAATCCTCCCACTACGACGTGGTAATGTAATATCGATAACTCTTTCTTGTGGTGTTTCTTCTCGTACCGTTGGTATCGAAGAAGTATGTCTCGGTGTCTCTCCTCTCATTTCTTCTAGAACAATACGACTTCTGGGCTTGTGGTCCATAACATAGTCCTTTTCTAAGAATGTGGCATTGGTGCTAACAATAACCTTCTGATCCTTAGGACTATAAAATAGACCACCTTTAGTTCCTTTTGGATACCTAACAAAGAAACATACTTCTATTCTCGATTTCAACTTTTCTGCGTTCCATTTCAGCACATGTGCTGGACTACCTCAGATCCGAACATGCCGCAGACTAGGCTTTCGCCCAGTCCACAATTCCATGGGAGTAGTAGGTACTGACTTAGATGGTACCAAGTTTAGAATGTATGCAGCTGTCTCTAATGCGTGTCCCCAAAAGGAAATTGGTAAATCCGAATAACTCATCATAGATCTTACCATATCCATAAGAGTGCTGTTCCTTCTTTCTGCTACACAGTTCTGCTGAGGCATACGGGGTACAGACAATTGGGATGTAATCCCTTGCTCCAATAAGTATTCCCTAAACTCTCCCAAGAGGTACTCTCCACCACCATCAGATCGTAGTGTCTTGATACATTTACTTAGACGCTTCTCCGTTTCAGCCTTGAAGTCTTTGAATTTCTCAAAGCAATCAGACTTATGCCGCATCAAGTAAATGTACCCATACCTTGAGTAATCATCGATGAAAGTGACAAAGTACTCAAATCCCCCTCTTGCTTGGACAGTTATAGGACCACACAAATCAGAGTGAACCTGCAGTTCCAACGGCTCTTTAGCTCTATAGTCCTTGGCCGAGAATGGCCTCTTGGTCATTTTACCTTCCAAGCAGGATTCACAAACTGGAAGTGCCTCCACTTCCAATGAGCCTAATGGCCCATTTTGAACCAGTCTTTGAATCATTTTCAAATTAATATGACCAAGGCGTAAGTGCCAAAGATGCATTTGGTTCATCCTCGAAGGTTCTTTTCTCTTAAATGGTAAACTATTTGTATTATTCAATTCATTAAGTTGCAGTATAGGAGAGACATGATTTATAATATAAAAATCATCCATCAATAGACCAGAACAAATTAAACGTTTATTTTCTTTAATAACTACAATTTTATTAAAATGAACTGAATATCCATTCTTTACTAAACTAGAACCTGAAACTAAATTCCTTCTTATAGAAGGTACAAAAAGGCAATTTCTTAATATTAAAATCCTATCTCTACCAAAACTAAGATGTAGATCTCCTACTGCAACTGCTGCTACTCTCGTAGCATTTCCCATATATAGATAAACCTCTCCATCACTGAGCTGCCTGGTTCCGTAGAACCCCTGCAAAGAATTGCACACATGATCAGTGGCTCCCGTATCTACACACCAGGTACCGGTAGATCGGACCGCTAAACACGATTCAACAACTAGTAAATGAGATTTACCTTGATTGTTCTGTCTGACGAGATAAACCAGACATTGCTTATGTGAATAGAATTTGGACTGATGTGAGAAGAGATTCCCCTAAACTAGGGGATCAAATATTTGAATTAAGGAATTTGATTGAGTTCAGATACTATATCATCCATATCATCGTAATACCCAATATTTTTTCAAGTGTCCCAGTGTAGCTTTCAAACTGATGAGGATCAACATTTACTTTTTACTTTGTGGTTCAGAAAAAAAAAATAATAGTAATTCTCTCTCCCACCTTACTCCTCTAACCACATGAAACCCTTTACCAAGTTTTTATTTTATTTATTTAATAGCAATTACAACACATAATTCTCCCAAGTGAAACTTGGACCTTACAATCTTTTTTTTAATAATTTATTTTATTCTATTTATGGAAATATATATAACTGACAGAGATGGATTGCTATATGTATTTTCCATAACCATCCTTACAACTCCTTGCCCCACAATAGGTTCAAGTATGGGTTCTAAACAAACAATGTGTACAATGTGCTAGCCAATTCTCATTTTTTTTTTTCATCAATAATATTTAGACTCAGTTATGTTTCGTGTGTTTTGACAAAAAGTTTAATGATAGGTTAGAATCCGAATAGCTAGCTTTCACCCTGAATTTCCAAGATAAAAGCATTAAGAAAAAGGAAAAAGAAAAAAAGAAAGAGGGTGGGCGGGTGTTTGTGTGAGTTTAGGTGCTGGCATATGTGTATCCAAGTGTAGGATTATTCCTCATTAAAGATTCTATATTCCAGTATAAAATAAAAAGGAAGAAAAAAGATGCTATATTCCTATATCCATATGATTGTGGCATTGTGTCAACATAGAATTAGTTGTATCTAGCTTTTATCTAACAGCGATATTTTTAATGTAACTCTAAGAGGCGAGAAATGATCCCATGAGCTCATCATATGGTATGACCGGTTATTGTAGAGCTTTGATCTTGTGGATTTCTCGTGAGCCCACATACACCATGTGATGGACTCATGAGATAACTTCTCCTAAAAACTCTACAATTTTGATATTTTAAGTTAATTGGGATTAGAGCATGTTTTTTATTTTTATTTTTTGATCGCGGGATTTGAGTATGTGTAATTGAAACAAACAACTTCACCTTGAAGGCGGAAAAAAAAAAAAAAAAAATCAAACAAATACTATTTTCAAAATCAATGAAATCATATATTGTACAAAGCTGATCTTGTATTCTTTTCCACTTTCCAGGCAACATCACAAATGTTTTATCTAACTTCTGTTTCTGTAATGGAGATTGGTCTATTCTTGTTTGCTTTGTTTTGTTTTTTATGTTCGGTCTAGTTAATATAGCTCCATGAAAGTCTTTTAACTCATCAATATCATCAAATACTTTTTTGTCAATGGACCGTCCACCCACTTGACCTCATGCAAGCATAGTTAAGGAAACAAGAAATGCATATACGTACCCAACACACGCACAAAGAGATACATAATACTATATATATATATATATATAGAATAATGCTTGAGGCATTAAAGGACACAAAGAATTTTCACAAAATGAGTGGAAAGTCTATGTGGCACACTGGAATCCACCAGCAATTAATTGAAATAATGGTTAATTGCTGGCGGCTCCCAGTGTGCCACATAGACTTTCCACTCATTTTGTGAAAGTTCTTTGTGTCCTTTGGTGCCCCAAGCATTATTGATATATATATGAGTTATGTTAACATGTGATGTGCCTTTAAGGCATATGTTAATGCTCTAAAAGTAGAAATAAATAAGGGATACATTGTGGGTTTTAGTGTTGGTGTGGGTTCAATATTTTTCTCCTTTATTTATTTCTATTTTTAAAACCTTAACATTTACCCTAAGGTACATGTTAACAAAACCCTATATATATACACAAATTGATATAAATAGAAAGAGAAAGAGAAATGAACTGGAACAGGTTGGCAATGGATCTTTGATGGAACAACTTTTGGTACCGATAGTAATTTACAACTTTATCCAATGTATATATATATATATATATACACACACAGATAACAAGGCAATTAAAAGTGAGAATTAAATATGAGCGTGTTGACATGACTCATGAGTCATTATTAAATTGCCGACCCAAAATTAGTCTCCCAACCGCCTTGTTAACATCGATCGTACGTCTAGCCGTATTAAGAGCAATTCCAATCATCTTATATATTTTGATTATGTATAATGCATAATATGGTCCAAATATTATATTTGTATAGTAAATTTTGCATAACCACTCCAATTATGTTATGTATTTTGATTACTCATCTATATTTTATTATTTTTTGGATTTAAAGCATTCTTTGATATTTTTACACTTTCAAGGATAATATTCCTAACGATCATATTTTAACGACTATACTGCACCGTTCATATTTCATAAATAATGCATAATATAAAAAGGAATTTCTTCAAAAAAAGAAAAAGAAAAAAAATGTTGTAAAAAGGAGAGAGAAGAGGTTAGACTGATGAAAGAGTAAGTTTCATTTCTTCACCATGGCTGATTTTATACCTTGAATTTACTGTGTTGGATTTTATACCTTGAATTTACTGTGTTGGAGCGTTGGGGAAGAGCCAAAATTTTGAACAAAAAAAATGACTGTTGGGTGGTAGAGGTGGGATAAACCCATTTGCATAACCATCCAACCACGTGTATATATGCAGTGGAGGGGGGAAACAATTAAATATGCATAATGGTTATGCATAAAGGTTGGAGGGGTGTTTTTTGCTCACATTATGTATAAATGAATAAGATGCTCTTTTGCAGTGAAAGGTTGGAGTTGCTCTAACCCCAATCAAACTTTTCTTTTAGCCACTACTAATTAATGATCAAGCCGCGGGATTTGACAATCTATATTTACATTAAAAAAAAAAAAAAAAAAGGGAGAGAAGGGGGCAACCAGCGTAGCAAAAATCCTCACTGGGCTTGATCATAGGAGTCCCTCCTCGATGTGGAATGTCCGATTTGAGCCAAAGCTACTGTCGGTGTAAGCGAGCTCGTCACCACACCCCCCACCGAAGTGACCAATGAGCTAGAAGCTTATCCACAAATCACAAAAATTAAATTTTACTCATGCAAGCGCTTTCAACTTACGTCCAGATTTGAACTCCAGACCTTAGAGTAAGGAATATTAACCCGTCCAACTGGACGACCACCTCAGTGGTATTTACATTGTGGACTTGAAGATATGATGTTATGCTTAGTGGTAGTGCTGACATATGTATGGCATATGATGATGACCAAGTATGTTAAGAGAGTGATCCAATTTGTCGAATGAATTTTGGAAGATCGATCCAGTCTAATTCAGAAGGAACATCGAAATTAGAAAGGAAATTGCCAGTTGGGTGTGCATGGACCATACTCTTCCTTTATTTATTTATTTTTTTCTCTCTCAAGTCATAGATGTATGTGTGAGAGTACAAATTAAGCACGCAGATTGGGTAGACTCGGCATGACTTCTCCCTAAAACTTCCTCACATCTAACCTTTTAAATCCCATATATATACGCACATGTATACGAAAATTTTATGGAAAAGGGTGACCTCTATTTTGATCGTCAAATCGTATTTTTATTATAGGTAGTTTTGTCACTTCACAGTTTCATTATAGGCAGTTTTGTCACTTCACAATTTTTAAACACGATCTGACGGTCAAAACAGAGGTCCATTCTTTATTAAAGAGAGGGTGTCCTCTCCATAACCTGACTGCACACGTATATACATATATATATATATATATTATAAGGATGATAATTACCCACGGAGGGTAATGCTAGACCCACACCCAAATCTCACACATATTCATCTACACCCTGATGTGGACCAATGGAGAGAGAATGCTAGACTCACACTCAAATCTCACACGCATTCATCCATACCCTGATGTGGACTAATGGGGAGAGGAGAGAGACTGTAGAATCCATTGTGGTCCACACCAATTTACAATCTCTCGTCTCTCCTCATTGGTCCATATCAGGGTTTAGATAGATGAGTGTGGGATTTGGGTGTGGATCTAGCATTACCCACGGAAAGATAATTAAGCTTTAGAAGGCAAAGTGATAGACAAATTCTTCTAGTACTATCTCATTTTTCATATATCAGAAATTATTTTGTGTGACAGTCACATCCGTTATTTAATTTTTATTGTAATTTGTGTATTATGTGGATCCCATAATCGATCGATAACAAATAAATTAACTACAATGAACGGCACACGGATATGATGACTAAATCGAATAATTTCACACTTTTTCACAGTAGTGAGAATATTGTTCTCAAGATTTGAAAGGAGTAATACTTGGGGCACAATCAAAGTCACAATCTTTTTTGCACAACCTTTATTGTGTGTCTATCTCTCTCTTGATGGGTCCCACAGTGCCAATGACCCCACAGTAGCCACTAGGAGAGAGATAAACACAAAATGAAGATTGTGTCAAAAAAGTTATGACTTTAATTGTGGCCCAAATATTACCCATTTGAAAGTATGCAGTGACTAAAGGGCATAAAATTCCCAATTGCACATGTTGAAATGAGACCGTAGAAACAGTCAATGGGCACCTTGTAGACAAAAAGATGAGTAATGGTAATTGAGTCTAGCTTGAAATTTGTTGAATGGGGCAACACTTTGATGTTGTCAAAAAAGTGTACATCTTTTTATTGCTCCATCGTCTTTGCCAATGACCATTCCTAGTCTGCTCACTCACTCGACAATATTCCAAAATGCTTAACACTTTTAACTGGCCACTAATACTAGAACACTGCATGTTAATGTTTTGGTAAGAAAACCATATAATTAATTAGCATTCTATTTGTTTTCCATTACTAGCATATATATATATATATATATATGTATAGGGAATGTTAACTTACAGCATGATGCCTTTTTAGCAATGAAAATAATTCTTTTAGCGACGAATTTTTTTTTTTTTTTTCACCTTTAGCTACGAAATTTTTTAAAAAAGATTTGTAGCTAAAAGTTTTTTTTTGGTCGTTCAAAATATTTTTGTTGGTCGCTAAAAACTGATGTACAATATTATCATACAACTTTGATGTTGTAAGATAGCCCTATATATATTATTACTGTAGATATTCCTTGTTTCCTAGCTATTTGAAGTTTTGTTAAGAAAATTTTATTGTTTGTTAGAAATTTAAGGATTCTTTAACATATATACAATCTTACCAATTTTTATTACAATCAAATTACTGTGGCATTCATGTAAATGTAAGGGTGCATTTGATAAAATTGAAAATTAAGTGTTGAAAATTAAGGGTTGAATTTTAAGTACTGAAAATTTTAAGTGATTGAATTTGTAATACTGAAAACATTGCTCTAACTACTGAAATAGAATGCATTTAGTGATTATTTTCAGTAGAAAATTTTCACTTAAAGTTTTCAGTGGTATTTTGGCTCCTTTTTCAATCAATAATGCTTGGGGCACCAAAGGACACAAAGAACTTCCACAAAATGAGTGGAAAGTCTATGTGGCACACTGGGACCCGCCAGCAATTAACCATTATTTCCATTAATTGCTGGTGGGTCCCAGTGTGCCACATAGACATTCCACTTATTTTGTGGAAGTTCTTTGTGTCCTTTGGTGCCCCAAGCATTATTCTTTTTCAATTATGTGATACGTTATCAAACGCACTGAAAAAGAATAAGTGTTAAATCTTTTCATTTTCAGCACGTAATTAGATTATCAAACATACCCTAACCCTAAACTACCCAACCATACGAGATGATACATTAATTTCTTATATTTGAAAAAAAAGGCGATAGTTGCCAATATGTTTTTGTCTTAATTAAACATGAAAGAAAGTTGGAAAAGAGTTTTATGCTTTTTTTTTTTTTTACGAAACACTCATCCCATGAGAAATTTGATCCCAATAGAAAACAAGAAAACTTGTATCTATCTATATATATATACAATTAGCTCTACAGAGGGCACAATAAAGAGAGGATCTCTATTTTGGCCGTCAGATCATATTTTTATTAAGGACAGTTTTGTCATTTCACAGTTTTTAAATACAATCTGACTGCCAAAACAGAGGCCCTCTCTTTAATAAAGAGAGGTTGCCCTCTTTAGAGAATCTTTTTGTATATATATATATATATATATACGATAAGACTCTTAAGTGAACATACCAAGTGAACATATTTTTTAGCCTAAAAAAACCTACGGGTCAGCAGAGCGAGGGTCAACGGGGCAACCCGCGGGTTTTTTTAGGCTTAAAAATCATGTTTACTTAGTAAGTTCACTCGAACCTGTTCACTTTATACAGAGGGGCTCTAAAGTGAACATGGTCGAGTGAACTTGCCCAATGAACATGATTTTTAAGCCTAAAAGAACTCGATTGCACAGTTATTTAATTTATGTATATATTTAATTTGCTTTCTGCTCCAGTTATATGTGTATATATATACACATATAAGTGGAGAAGAAAGCAAATTAAATGACGGTGCAATCTTCCATTCAAATTCTCATACTCTTCACTAAGCATATAGATAATAGAATTAAGTGGATATAACCAACAAATTAGAGTTGAACAAAATGAAATTATTGTGCTGATTAAAAATATGAATATAATTGAAGGACTTCATGAATTGGCAATATGATTAAACCATGTGCCCCCTTGCAATTTTCCTCTGTTTTTTTTTTTCCTTGAAGTTTCATTGGCTGGGCGACCAGATCACCGGACAACAACTAACCTTTATACCCATTAGACATATGTATATATAAATACAAATTAGACATATGGTTATATTTCTTTGTATTCTCTTGATACTGTTATCTATGTCATAGAAGTGTATCCCAAAAAAAAAAATGTTTTGAAACCACTTTTATAAAAAGAAACAACACACCAAAATGATCCAAAAAAATATTCGAAGGTGTTGTACATACAAATTTACATATACAACATGTATATGCATACATTTATTAGAGTCTTATTTCTTCACCACACAGTGCAAGTACAAAAATGAACGTTAACTCAGTATTAAAAAAAAATAAAAAAAAAAAAAAAAAATTTGGAACGTTAATTCAAGGCGGTCCACCCCAAGCCTAAGCAAGCTTGAGGAAGGTTTCAAAAATAGTACACGGAGGACACGTGTTCACAATTTAATCAGCAATAAAACTCTAAATTAACTTTTTCGAGCAAATCAACAAACACACGACACGACACACAGATCCAACTAAGTTGTCTTGAGCCAGTCAATAGGCGCGTGTGGACCCGTCCAACACCGTATCGAATGTAGTAAAAGACCAAAATGCCCATAACGTTCATCACTAATAAAATCAAGGCCACAAAAAGGAAATTTGAGAAAAGCATAGAAACTTAGAAAGAGAGAGAGAGAGAGAGAGAAGACAAGAGAAACGGCTTCTTTGTTGATCTTTTACAACAACCATTGCCACCCATTAACCAGAGAGGCACCATCACACACACACACACACACTCTCTTTTTCTCAGCCCCTTTTGGTTTTTTTCGTCTCTTAATTTTGATTCATATTTGTTTTATTGAGTTATAAATTTTTCAGATTTTTTTTTTCGGTGATCATTTCTAGGGCTCTCTCTGTCGAGTTGCGCATTGGGTGGTGGTGATTTTGTGTAACCACAACATTTATATATATTGTCAGAGAGAGAGAGAGAAAGGAGAGACAGATATCGATTTTCCCAACTGGGTTTCCGATCGATTCCTGCTACGATTGTACTCGGCTAGTGTGATCTGATTTTTAATAGCTGAAATTGGGAGGAGAGGGTTTTAGAGAGAGAGAGAGAGAGAGAGAGAGAGAGATAAAGGGTATTTTTTGTGTGTGTTCGTTCTACAGAGAGTAAGATGAATATATTGAGATTTTGTGAGAAGGTGTATATGATGGCGGAAGGGGGATCTCGTTACTGTTCGAAGAAGTCGGATGACATTTGCGGTGACGAGGTAAATTTTTTATTTTTTTTCCCCATCATATCTTTTAGATAAAATTTATTGATTTAGCTGTTCAAATTGAGTTGCTGGTTTTTTATTTGACATTGTTGGGATTTGTTTTTGGCAAGCAATGCTTTGATTTGTCTTTCTGATTGATTTAGGCGCCGTTTGGTTGCCGAGAAAATGTGGGGAAAGTTGCGAAATTAAAAATTCTGAATCTTTTAGGTTTTTCTTTATCTAGGGACCTGGGAAACCAAAGAATAAAAAGGTGATCACTTTTTTAATTTGTGGGGAACAAAATTCTATATAGTTATCGTGTTCGTCTGAGCCTTAGAATTGTCAATACAACGGTTTTGAGACCTAAATATACAAAAGTACATGAGCCTACTCCAAGGTATATCGTTGTATTTGAGTTTTTGGTGAAGAGTCGTAATTAGTATTCGATTTGATTTTTTTATTTAGTTTACCCCCCTACCAATGCTGCTAACGTCACGATCAGGGTAGTTTTGATTTTACGAATTAATGCATTATGTAGTTTGGATAAACTAGCCACCAAAAGCCTTTCCAATATCTGTTTTCTTTTCTGGTGTGAATTACCCCTTCAAAGTTCTAAAACGTAGCTCTAATATTGGGGGAATGTTCTTTATAGACTGAGGGGGACTCATTACCTGCATATCTAGCTGGTGTTTAAGTACGTTATTGGCATACAACATGCATTTCCAGAGCATATTACTGCCGTAAATTTCTGTAGATGTATATATATATATATATATATACAATTATATACTGTGAGAAAAAAATAGTTCTAGTTAAACTTGCAATTTTAACTCTCTGTGTTTACGAAAGATGTGTTTTTTTTTTTTTGTAATCTGCAGGATTCGAATAAAGCTTCGACCATGTCAAGAATAAGATGTATTTTGCGAGGACTGGATTTGAAAACCTTTATCTTTCTATTTGTTATGGTCCCATCATGCCTCTTTTTCGTATATTTGCACGGACAGAAGGTCTCGTATTTTTTACGGCCTTTGTGGGAGTCACCACCTAAACCTTTCCATGAAATGCCGCACTATTATGACGAGAATGTGACAATGGAGAAACTCTGCAAACTTCATGGTTGGGGAATCCGGGAGTACCCAAGGCGAGTTTACGATGCGGTGTTATTCAGTAATGAACTGGAAATCCTTACCATACGATGGAAAGAATTGTCCCCTTACGTTACAGAGTTTGTTCTGCTTGAGTCAAATTCAACCTTCACTGGATTGCCAAAGCCTCTGGCGTTCGCCAACAATCGAGATCAGTTCAAATTCGTGGAGTCACGACTCACTTATGGGAAAATTGCCGGAAGATTTAAGAAAGGAGAGAACCCGTTTGTCGAGGAGGCCTATCAGCGAGTGGCCTTGGATTATCTTCTCAAAAGAGCGGGGATCACCGATGATGACTTGTTGATAATGTCAGACGTTGATGAGATTCCGAGTGGACACACTATCAATCTCTTGAGGTGGTGTGATGAAATACCTTCAGTCCTTCATCTTCGGCTGAAGAATTATCTTTATTCGTTTGAATTTCTCCTTGATAATAATAGCTGGAGAGCTTCAGTCCATAGGTACGAGTCTGGCAAGACGAGATATGCACATTTCCGCCAATCCGATGTGATCCTGGCAGATGCAGGGTGGCACTGTAGCTTTTGCTTCCGCCACATCAGCGAGTTCACATTCAAGATGAAGGCTTATAGCCATTTCGATAGAGTGAGGTTCTCTCGGTTTTTGAACCCCAAAAGAGTTCAGAAAGTAATTTGCAAAGGGGCTGATCTATTTGATATGCTGCCTGAGGAGTACACATTCAGGGAAATTATTGGGAAAATGGGACCCATTCCCCATTCATATTCAGCCGTTCATCTTCCATCGTATCTTCTTGAGAATGCTGATAAGTATAAATTTCTCTTGCCTGGGAATTGCATAAGAGAAAGTGGCTAAATTAACCCGGGGCAATCTTAAAGTCTGTATTTTGTAAAGGTTGGAGGTGTAGCTAGAGTGACTCTCCTCACGAATGGTTTTCACTGAACAACTGATGACTGTGGTTAGTCACTTTTATGACCTTGCTACATGCGGGGACAATATTTATATCATTCTTTTAGAAATGATTGGGAAGTTTGATGATTTCTTGGACTCTTAGGGTTGAAATGTTGTATATAATTTTTCTTTAGAAGGAGCGTATCTATTTGCTGAGTTGGGAATAGTTGAGTTTGCTTGAGGGGCTTGTGTATGTACTTTATAGGTATTATGACATGTCCCATACATTTCTAGCCTCCCTTTCCTACAGATATTATGTGCCAGTGGGGATATGAGGAAATTTTTGTTTTCAGACTAATCTATCCATATAAATTATGCGTTTTTGTGTTTTAGACATAACATTTGACACCCTGTATTAGACATTTAGACTAGTTTAACGAGGCTATTATGTTTCTTTTGGTTGCAATTCAACTCTTGACTAACATGGTTTGGAGTTTGGATTACTCCCCATTGTCGTGAGCTATGTTCTTCTGTTATGCTTCCAGATTGCTTTTCAGTGTAGTTCCTGTTCTTTTGTTTTTGGGCTAACTAGGAAAATTGCAGGAATTCCGGGTTACTTGTCGGCAGGCACATAATTCCGAGCAAACGTATTCCTAGGACACCTCTAGTTTCCATGATATCTGGATTAATGTCTTTATAATTCTTGGTATTTGGTAAAATAATTTAAGTGCTAATGTTGTATCCTTTGTTTTTGGTACTGTTTACACATTATCTTCTTGTTTGATGGTTTATTAAAAGCCCCACGTTTGTCCAAAATTAATTTACGTTCCAAAAGATCAAAACCAAGAGTATTAGGATTTTTTTTTTTTTTTTTTTGGGTTGCTAAAAAGACAAATCATTAAACAGAAGAAACAGGTACAAAAGTCATCCAGTCCTCTTGAGGAAGTTCTTCCAAAACTTTAAACACCAACCTCCCCCCCCCCCCCCCCCCCCCCCCCCCCCCCCCCAAAGAACAATCAGCTGCCCAATGGGTGAGCTTGTGAGCTACCGAATTAGCAGAATTATGAACATGCACAGTATTATAAAGAGAAAAGCATCGAGAGAGCAAGTATTAGGAATTTAGTATAACCAGCATGTTCTTTCTCAATTCTAGCAGAGCTAAGAAATTGAAGCTCATGCCTTTGGCAACAAAACAGTGAATAAAATGCTTGCTTGCTTTTCCATTCTAGTGACTGTTATGTCGTGTTAAATCTTTCTTCTTTCTTTTATTTTATTATTATTATTATTATTTTTTTTTTGTGGGTGAATTTAATTTTAACTAAATATATAATTCCAAAGGTCTGAACTTGCAGAATGTTACGTTCAAGATGTTTAAGCCAAAACATACTTTACCTAATACCGTCTTAATTAACAACTCATTAAAAGCTGATGATGCTTTTGCAACCTGTCACTACCCAATATTCTCTTGAGCAGGAATTTTCTATACTTTTTGTGCTTGGAGGCATCTACTTATCTCAGCGAACATAATTCGATCTATAAAGTTGGCAATACAAAGTTGTGGACAAAGTCGAACAACCGTGCACGAATCTTACGCTGTCAATCTATAAATAGACATTAGATCAGGAAGAAACTTAAAACCAATTTTTGGAAATCTAAAGCAACCCACCCAAGAAAATGGTTATCCAGAGTGAGGTGGTTTATTCTGGTTACGGGTACCCACAACAAAGCTGTGTCACATCCCATCAGCAGCAGAGCTGGTACACAACCGATGGCCATTCCAACAATGGCTACGGCATGCAGACCAAACCGGGTCCATACTACACCACCAATCCTCCTCACTCGAAGCATCACACGTTCATCGATTCAACCCATTCTCCACAACACGAGGGCTGGCACGGGCAAAACAAGCACCACAATGGTGGGTATGGCGCAAGTCAGTACTACAAGGACGGCTCAAGTGGCCAAGCACTGCCTTATAACTGCAACGACACTTCTCCATATCCATATAATAACAATAAGCTCAAGAATGGGGCAGAAAAAACTGAATATCACACTTACCATGAGTCCTCACATGTTCCAATGGCAGCAACTGTGGTGGAGACTATGAAATACGAATACCCACCAGGCGTTCTGGCTCAAGACCCGTATACCCATGGGCCACAAAATGGATACAAGAAAGTGGAGTGGACAGTCAAGGGAATTGATAATTGATGCACCATACAGTATGAAGTATGCTTAAAATAACAGCTTGGCAAATATAATAGCTAATGTTCAACTACAAATAATGTTCAATATGTGTGCCTCACCTACGAATACTATACTACTATGTATTTGCTGCATATCAATAATTTCATATCTAATATAAGTATCTTGGTGAAATTGTGTGGGAAGCTCAGTGTTTATGTTCTAATTCTCCAGTTGGAGGAAAAAATAGATAAATAAATCTAGTAAAGAACTTGATGATCACCAATATGCTGCAGTAAAACATACAGTAACAAAGTTTAATGCTATGATCTCTTCCCATGAAGCTTTATATTACGCCACAGAGAAACAAGGTTACCCAATTACCATCTTCTAACATCACAGGAAGACTAAATAAGAAAGTTGATCTACGGCGTTCTTGTAAACTAAGATTGGGAAATTTCTTTAATTCTCCATTCGACCTTGCTCGTATAATTTTTCACCTGCAGCCTTTTCGGCAGCTGATTGTCTTCTCAGTAGACCAAACCAATAGAGAGAACAGAACTGATCCTCGTATTTCTCAAGAAATTGTCCCAAACATCGTGGCCACCATTTTGAGCCTTCCATCTCATCCTTCGATTTATTTTCAACACCTTTTGATTAGCTTTGTCCTCTCCAAATATGATGCATAGATCATCAGAGACCGGAAATGGTGTTGGAATATATGGTTAAGTTGAGGGTTATATTTGTAATGCAATTTAAGAGTGTTTTGGTCATTGACTGTGATTAGGGCTGATCCAGATTTGATAGAGATATTCCATAATATTCCAAAGATCATCCAGATTTTATTCTTGATTTCTTTAGATTATGTTGTAGTCTTGGATATAATCTTATCTCTTTCTTTTCTATCTTTCTCACTCTCACCCTATATAAAGGTTTGAACTATTGTAAAGAAATCAAGTTAGTGAAATATAATCTCTCTTCTTTATTTTATAAATTTTTTACATGGTATCAGAGCTTGGTTGAACTTGTCTTCTGACTTATCGAGTATTCTGCTGCTATGTTCCGGCGTGCCGAGTGTCCGGCTACTGCGGTCCAGGGGGTGTATTGGAATGTTGTCCCACATTGTTGAAATTAGGGGATATTATCCCGGATCTTGTCGTGTTATTTTAGGTCATGTTGACCACATTTAAGTTGATTGATTTTCTTTCCTATTCGCTTTATTTTCTTTCCTTCTTATTTCTCCTTGTAATACTATATGTACGTTGGGATGTACAATAATAAAATTGTCTTTTCCCAATTCTATTTGGTATCAGAGCCAAACAACCAAACCCTAATCTACTGCGGCACCTCCAACCCTAGCCGACCACCACCCAACCTTGCGGCAGCCTTAGCCGACCACCACCTGCCCTATGCTAGCCCTCGCCGTGTCACGCCCCGACGTAGCATAAATAAGGAAAGCGTTTAATTTCCTTTATGGACCCGTAGGTCGCGACAGTTTGAAGGATCGATTCCATCCCAAACGTCGAACAACAAAACATAATAATCAGAGCAGAGCAATTAAGGCTTACAAAAGTTCTACTAACTTATTACATCTTACGATACGGGGTCAACTAAGGCACAGACCGCCTTAACACAAAACAATAACTTATCATCTATTACAGTCATCCTTATAAACATGCAGTTTAAAACTTAAAACATATAACTTAAATATGCAATGATGATAACAGTTTCTCTTCCAAAAGCAGCCGTTCTCAATTAGCATAGTCATAAGATTCCTCCTGATTATAACCTGAAAAGCCTGAACACGAATGTCCAGGACGCATCAACGTCGTCAGCTTCAAGAAGCTGGTGAGTATTAAAAACATAACTTTAAATGTAAAACATACTCATTTACAAATTTTTCCTTTTTAAGTTGGTAAAAAAAAATCAACGGTTTCACCACGGAAAGAATTCAATTATAAAACAACGGGGAAAGTATTTAAAAGTCGTTCATTCATTAAAACATATGATCGTGTATGAGACAATGCACCACACTCATCTTACCGACTCTTTTCTCTCGACAAACACAACAACCCACTATCTCACTCCAGTATCTTTGAAACACTAAGGTAGCCACACTTTAGCAACGGGGTGCCAGGGAATGTCCAGTTTGCCTCACACTTTGGTCCGGGGTACCAGGGAGTGTCCAATGCCTCACACTTTGAATACCTAAACCGCCATGCAAATACCGGAGGAACCCTCACGCAGTATCCCGACTCGGGTATCAGGGAGTGTCCGTAGGCCACACTTTAGCACTACCATGGGTGCCAGGGAGTGTCCAAGTTCGGTGTCACACACTTTAACGCTACCATAGGCGCCAGGGAGTGTCCAATTTTGCCACCGTCGCATTACAAAGATACTCTCACCGTAATCTCAACACGTCACACTTTGGTACACCATAACCAGGGAGTGTCCACCACACAATCTCAATCTCAATCTCAATCTCATACTCTTTCCACACTGACCACCACTCTTTTCCACACTGACTGACACCCATATGCATGTACCACTGACTCCACATGTATGTCATGAACCTTAAACATAAAAGAAGTCGCTGAATTAAAGGGACAACGTACGTACGGGGATTGATAATTCATAATACATTGTTTTAATCTTTCCAACATAACCAAATGTATTCTGTTTTAATAGAATTCCCAAACAGAACCTTAACAGTGCTTTGAAATTAACTCAAACAGTCCATTATACGAAAACACACAAAAACCAGAAACTGCCAGAAGTTGCGTGGGCCGCTCGCGCGCTCTGCCTTAATTTTATTTTATTATAAAAACCTTTCTTTCTGCCTGAAATTAGCCACCTCGCGCGCGCGGGTCGCTCGCGCGAATGGTATCTCGCGCGATCCTCGCTTACGCGACCTGCCTATTTCCATTTTATTATATAAAACCTTTTCTGTTTGCCAGAAACCACGTGGCTCGCGCGCGCGTCTCGCTCGCGCGATCGTGCGCGCGAGATGAAGCAGAGGCTTTATCTTCTTCGTCAGAACTGCTCTGTTTCAGTTTTCAGGGCTGTTTTGACCCATTTCCGAATCCGGAAGTAAATAAGGCATGTAATATATGAAAATCTTTGTTTTTCAATGAGGATTAAGAATCTATAACCAATTTTGCATGAATCAATCTATATCTCAAGAATTTTATGAAAAACTAAAAGATCACAAAACTAATTTTCTTATATACTTTCTCATGTGAATGAGTTAGGCTCTAAAACTTCAAACATAGTATATATGATGTATAATCTTTCATAATCATCTCTAAAAACGGATTTTGGTTAAGTTTGAAAAATCCAAATTTCTAAGCTTTGAAATTCCAACGTGTGATCATCAATGGAGATTAACAATTACATACACTCAAGTAGTAAATAAGCATGAATTACATTGGGAGTGAGTTAATAATACTCACTGATGATAAGGATAAAGAGAGTGTGTTGAGAAAGAAGTAGCAATACAAGAATCCAATTGAAGCTTGGCTATGGAGATATAAGTTTCTCTTTCTATAAAATTTAGAACTCTCAGCTCTCTCTGAAACTCTCTGAATTTGATGTGCAGAATGTGTGTGTTTGAGAGAGTATGTGAGTGTATGAGTTATATAGAACTCACATTCTTGGGATCCAAGTTGTGAGTTGTAATCTACACTCAACAATTAAGTTTGATTAATCCACTACTAATTGAAGGAAAACACAGCTTATACATTCATACATATACATTACACAGATAGATTAACTCTGCAGATTTTGAAAGGGTAATGTAGATCAATAGGGGCCAAGCTTAAGTTGTTTGGGAAATTTGCTTTTGGCCACAATATAACACACACACACACACACAAAGCATTACCAAACAAGGCACGTCCATAAATAGAAATAAAGCATAAGTCCAATCACACTTTACATCACTTCCTAAAATCTGTGAAATTTTAACGCGGCGCGGACAGCTTTGAACATAAACTGGTATTTTCGTGACGCGGTGTCCGTCACAAAAATACAGAAAATTCACTTTAACGTAAGAATTGATTTTCCGGTTTTATAAAAATACTGATTGAGTCAAAAGCAAACATTTCCACCGTTTTGAAATACAGTATTAAAATCCACCACAGGTGTTATTAATATTTACAGAAATTAAAATTTGGCCCCAACAATAATTTCAATAGAAATTAAGTCAAGAATTAAGATTTAACATGTGAGAATTGAAATTAAAATGAAAGCAATAATACAAGTTGAATTTAATTATGACAATGCCATTACAAATTAAATATGAAAATGTAATTTAAAATTAAATGGAAATGCAGGTTGTTACACGCCGAACCCACCTCCACCTAGCTGAGGCCTTCTCCAGCCCTTGCACCACCAGCAAACCCCTCGGCTTGGTCATGCAGCAGTCCAGCTGCCTCTTCTGCCCGTGTTGGGCACTTCTATGATGTATTAGAGCAAGTTGTGTGTTCTTAACTGTTAGTCTAGGTAACCGAGTTTCTGGTTGCCCCTGCCCGTCGAGTTTCTGGCCATCGAGTTTCCGGCTGTGATTGTCTTTGTTGCCGATTTTGGTATTCTTTTTTCTTGGCAAATCTACATCTATGTTCTCGTCATCCTTCACAGCATCATGACTGATATTGGTAAGAATGTGGATTCGGTCAGCCCTACTACTCCCGTGGTTGCTCGTTTAGTTCTCTATGTGTCTCGTCCAACTCATGTTGACCAGATCACTATTGTTCTACTAAATGGAAAAAATTCCCACACATGGTCTAATTACCTTCGCCTCTACCTTGGAGGCAAACGCAAAATCGGGTGGATACTTGGGAAGGAGATAAAGCCCGCAAAATCTGATGCGAAGTTTGAGGAGTAGTTTATTGATAACTGTATTATTCTGGGCTGTATGTTCAATTCAATGGATGAACGGATCTATAATATGTTTATGTATCATAATACCGTTAATAGGCCTTGAACTGCTTTGAAGAAGATGTATAATCATGCACGTTCTGACTCCTGCATTTTTTAGCTCTACCAGGATAACTCTCATGCCTCCCAAGTACTTTGGGGCTCTCCGTTTATGGCTTTTTTGAATACCTGCAAACTCGGTGGGAGGAGTTATCTCAGTATGAACCCATTACAGATTTCCCTAATGATGGAGATGTTGAAGTCAAATGGCTTAATCGTTGTTGTACCTACCAGTTCTGATGGGCCTAAAGCCCGAGTTTGAGGCCCTCCGGACCCAGATTCTGAATACCGTCCCTATGATTTCTTTATTTGAGGCCTTTGCTACTGTTGATGGTGATGAGAGACGTCATCGCCTACTATCTGCTCCTGATTCTAGGCCTTCTTATCCACCTGTCCTTGACCAGATGGCCTTTCCAACTTCTTCCAATTCTTGTCCTGGAGGTAATCGTCCTTATTGCAAGCATTGTCATATGCCGGGCCACTCCATAGATCATTGTTTTACCCTTCATCCAGAGTTGAAAGGGCAATTTACTCTGAGTCGACCTGCTGGTTGTGGTACTGGTCACGGCCGGGGTGCTACCCATACAAGAGCGGTCGTTGAGATGCTTCATCCTCCACCCGATCATGGTCAACTTTAGTCTAAGATTGCTCAACTTTAATCACATGTAGGTTTGGGAGCTTCTTCTGTCACGCCCCGACGTAGCATAAATAAGGAAAGCGTTTAATTTCCTTTATGGACCCGTAGGTCGCGACAGTTTGAAGGATCGATTCCGTCCCAAATATCGAACAAACAAAACATAATAATCAGAGCAGAGCAATCAAGGCTTATAAAAATTTTCTAACTTATTACACATTACAGCACGGGGTCATCTAAAGGCACAGACTGCCTTAAAACAAAACAATAACTTAAAGTCTATTACAGTTATCCTTATAACAAACAGTCATAACTTAAAACATATAAGTTTAAAGCATATAATAAGTGAACAGTTTTCTCATTCCAAAAGCAGTCATTCTCAGTTAGCGTAGTCATACGGTACTTCCTGATCATAACCTGAAAAGCCTGAACACGAATGTCCAGGACGCATCAACGTCGTCAGCTTCAAGAAGCTGGTGAGTATTAAAAACATAACTTTGAATGTAAAACATACTCATTTACCATTTTCCAATTCCCATTTAAATCCACAAGTTTATATTTAAGATAAAGAGCTCGTTTAGAAAACAACCACAACATTATTTAAAAGATAAATTCACACATATGTGACCGTGTATGAGAACAATGCACCATCTCATCTGACCGACTCTTTTCTCTCGACAAAACCCAGCAACCCACTATCTTACTCCTGGTATCTTTGAAACACTAAGATAGCCACACTTTAGCAACGGGGCGCCAGGGAGTGTCCAGTTTGCCTCACACTTTGGTCCGGGGTACCAGGAAGTGTCCAATGCCTCACACTTTGAATACCCTAACCGCCATGCAAATACCGGGGCAACCCCTCACGCAGTATCCAGACTCGAGTATCAGGGAGTGTCCGTAGGCCACACTTTAGCACTACCATGGGTGCCAGGGAATGTCCAAGTTCGGCGTCACACACTTTAACGCTTCCATGGGCGTCAGGGAGTGTCCAAATTTGCCACCGTCGCATTTCAAAGATACCCTCATCACAATCTCAACCACAACCACAACCACAACCACAAACTCAAACTCATACTCTTTCCACACTACCATTACTCTTTTCCACACTGACTGACACCCACATACATGTACCACTGACCCCACATGAATGATATACACTTAAACATAAGCAACATGCTGAATTAAATGAACAACACGCGTACGGGGATTAATAACTTGTAAATTCATTTCCTTAATCAATTCAAACATAACTAATAGCATTCTGTATTAATAAAATTTCCAAACAGAATCTTAATAGTACTTAAAAATTGAACCAAACAGTCCCTAAATACAAAACAGACAAAAACTAGAATCTGTCAGAGATCGCGCGCGCGGGCCGCTCGCGCGAAGTGTCGCTCGCGCGGGCTGCTCGCGCGATATGCCCAATTTTCATTTTATATATACTTTTCTGTCTGCCTGGAAAAGCCAAGGTCGCGCGCGCGAAGTGTCGCTCGCGCGGGCCGCTCGCGCGATATGCCCAATTTTCATTTTATATATATTTTTCTGTCTGCCTGGAAAAGCCAAGGTCGCGAGCGCGGATCTCTCGCGCGACCCTCGCTCGCGCAACTTGCCTAAATTTCATTTTATATATATAAACTTTTCTGTCTTCCTGGAGACGCATGCCTCGCGCGCGCGGGTCGCTCGCGCGAGGGGTCGCTCGCGCGGGTCGCTCGCGCGAGGGGTCGCTCGCGCGGGCCGCTCGCGTGATTCTCGCGCGCGCGATCGTGGCGCGAGCTGATGCTAAGGTTTCATCTTCTTCGTGGAGAATGCCCTGTTTCAGCAAAACATGGTCAAAATTGACCCATTTCAATTCTGAAATTATATAGGACATGTAATATATGATTTTCTTTATTTTTCAACAAAGATTAAGAATCCATTATCAAATTAACCCAAATCAAACCATAGTTCTTGAATTTCATGGAAAACTAAAAGTTGTCAAAGTTTAATTTCCAATATACTTTTTCATATGAATGAATTGTGTTCTAAAACTTTAAACATAGTCAATACATACTATAATCTTTGATATTCAACTCTGAAAACGGATTTAGATTAAGATTTGAAAATCTTGATTTTGAAGTTCAAGCTTCCATGGACGAAATTAGCAATGGAGTTCCAACTATACATACACAAAATCAGTAACTAAGCATAGAATTACATTTAGAGTGAGTTAGTAATACTCACTGTGATAAGGAGCTGTGTGTTTGTTGAGAAAGATAAGACTAATCAAGAAAATTCCAATGAAGCTTGCAAGCTATGGAGGTGAAGTTCTTTCTCTCTAAAATTTCAGAAATCAAACTCTCAAGCTCTCTCTCTTTTCTCTCTGTGTGTTAATGCAGAATGAGTGAGTGTGAATGTGATGTATATATGTAGAGAGTACAAAACTTGGGGGCCAAGATCATTGTTGATCACTCAACAAATGATTTTTGTTTCTCAATTAACTAATGAGCCACAAATATCACAGATTTGTGTGTGTGTGATATACATACGTATATATTTACACCATCAGGATTTGAAGAGGCAAGTAGGTGTAGTAGGGGGCAACTAAGGTTGTTTGGGAATTAAGCTTATGGCAATAGCAATGCACACTCACATATGTAACAACCAAACAAGGCCTTATCCAATGATGAGTTTCCATAATTAGAAATAAAGCAATTTTCCAATCAGTCACTTCCAAAATCTGTGGAAGCTCACACAGCGTGGACAGTTTTGAAAGTAAACTGGTATTTTCATGGCGCGGTGGTTACCCCAAAAATACAGAAAATTCATTTTAACGTAGGAAGTGATTTCCTGGTTTCATAAAAATACAGCTTGAATTAAAAGAGAACAATTCCACCGTTTTGAAATACAGATTTGAAATTCAATACAGGTGTTGCTAAATTTTGTAAAAATTACAATTTAACCCCAAAAGAATTTTAATAGCAATTGAAACAAGAATTTAAAGTTTAACACATGGGAAATAGAAACTAAATAAGACTAGAAATACAGATTAAATATGAAAATGTCAAATTGAAATTAAATGCAAATGCAGGTTATTACACATTCCTCATCCACTGGCCCCACGACCGCCATTGCTACAGGTACTCCAACTGCTCTTCATAGTAAGTCAGGCCACCCTACTTGGATTCTCGATTCTGGTGCAAATAATCATATGAACAGTGAGCTTTCTGTTTTTACTTCACCTTTTACCTCCATTAAACAGTCTATACGTATCGCAGATGGATCTTTCATTCCTATCTGTAGTCAGGTACATGCTCGATTATCCCCCGACATCACCCTCTCATCTGTGTACTATGTTCCCAATTTCGCTTTAACTTTCTCTTTGTTAACCGCCTTGTTAAAGAACATAATTATGCTGTAGTATTGTTATCCCATTCCTGTTATTTGCAGGACCTGACTACGAAGAAGATTTTTGGCAAGGGGTTTGAGCGTGACGACCTTTACTACTTCGATGATCCTTTGGTGTCCAAGATGTCCTCCAGTCTTCAAGCTTTCGTGTTACCCACTTTTAATATTCTGTTTTGCCTGACTCAAATAATTATTTGTTTTCAATTCAAACTTTAGATTTGTGGCATGCTCGTCTAGGTCATGTCAATTTTCAATATTTATGTTTGTTATTCCCTCCACCAAATAAAGCTTGTAAGGATTTTCATTTTAAATGCGTGGTTTGTGAATTGTCAAAACATACTCGCACCTCTTATATTCCTCGCCTGAACCGGGCACCTAGTGCCTGTGATCTTATTCATTCTGATGTGTGGGGTCCATCCCCCGTCACATCCATGTCACAGCACCAATGTTATGTTACATTTATTGATGATTATACTCGTTGTACTTGGGTTTATCTTATGAAGAAAAAATGTGAAATTTTTTCTCATTTCAGAAATTTTTTTCAAATGATTAAAACTCAATTTCATACCGTTGTGCGTAATTTTCGATCTGATAATGGTAGGGAATACTTAACTGATGAGTTTCAGGCTGAACTTAATAAAGGGGGAATTCTTCAACAACTCACTTATCCTTACACCCCTGAACAAACTGCGGTGGCCGAACTCAAAAATCATCACCTTATGGCTATGGTTTGGTGTCTCTTACGTGGTATGGATGTTCCCAAATATTTTTGGCATTTTGCTGTCCTTACTACTACTTACCTTATTAATCATACCCCTAGCCATGTTCTACAAGGCCAGGCTCCGCTTCATGCCCTTAAGCATGGTAGTAGGCTTTTTCCCATTGTCCCCCGTGTTTTTGGGTGCACCTGTTTTGTTCAAATTCGCAGCCCTACATGTACTAAACTTGATGATAAGGCTGTAAGGTGTGTTTTTCTGGGATATACCTTCATGTCCAAAGGATATCATTGCTATGACCCTGTCATACGTCACTTGTATCACTCTTTGGATGTTACTTTTTTGGAAACGGTTCCTTTTTTCACAGGTGCTTCTTTTTCTCTAGAAACTCCAGTAGAACATGTTGTGGATGATATCTCCGCCCCTCCTCATCCTGTGCCTATGCTTGAAATACCCAGTGACATACCTAGTGACATACCCAGTGACTCTTTGCCTCCGGTCATTATTACTGAACCATTACATGTATACTCTCGTCGTCCTCGCTCTCCAGTCCCCATGCCAACATCTTCTCCGAATCAGGTATCTGATCTCCTCCTTTAGTCTCTGATGTTGCTCCTCCCCGTTATCCTTCTCGTATTCGTCGTCCTTCTTCATGTTTTCTTCTTTCGAGTAGTAATAATCATCCAATTTCTAAGTATGTCTCTTATCAGGGTCTATCAAAAGCATTTAGCTCATTTGCTAGTATAGTTGATTCTGCCCCCATTCCTCACTCTATTCACGAAGCACTCTAGAATCCAAGGTGGGAGGTAGTCAGACTTGGGAGCTTGTCTCTTTCCCGGATGGTGAGCGTACGGTTGGCTATAAGTGGGTTTTCAGTGTTATGTATTTGGCAGACGGCACCATTGACCTGTATAAGGTCCATCTTGTAGCTAAGGGCTTCACACAGGTTCCAGGTAAGGATTTTGGTGCTACCTTTGCTCCAGTTGCTAAACTGACCACAGTCTATCTTCTTGTTTCTCTTGCTGCTTCATATTCTTGGCCTCTCCATCAACTCGATGCCAAGAACGCTTTTCTTAATAGTGATATGTCTGAAGTTATCTATATGGATCTCCCTCTTAGTTTTCGGGTTCAGGGGGAATATTCGGGGAAAGTATGTCACCTTCGAAAATCTCTTTATGGATTGAAGCAGTCTCCTCGTGCATAGTTCAACTGGTTTTGTGATATGGTGCTTACTATGGGATTTATTCGGTGTCATTCCGAGCATACTTGTTTTATTCGTCACAATTCGAAAGGGCAGTGCATCATTATCTATGTGTATGTTGACGATATTATTATTATAAGAAATGATGAATCTGGTATTGTAGAAGTGAAGCGTTCTCTTGGAATGTCGTTCGATATTAAGGATTTGGGCCCTTTGAGGTATTTTCTTGATATTGAGGTGGCCCGGTCCAGCCAAGGTATTTCGTTATCCGAACGGAAGTATTCTCTTGACCTCCTTCGAAATACAGGGATGCTTGGATGTAGACCTGCTTCTTCTCCTGTGGATCCAAATCATATGTTGACTGCTGAACTAAGAGAACTTTTACTAGATCCCTCTGTATATCAGCGTGTTGTGGGTCATCTCATTTATTTGAAAAACACAAGACCGGATCTGACTTTTGCTGTTAGTGTTGTGAGTCAGTTTATGCACTCACCACATACTTCACATCTCGATGCGGTTTACCATATTCTCCGGTATCTCAAGACCTGTCCTGGTCTTGGTCTTTTCTTCAAGGCAGGAGCACAATTCTCCTACTTTATTGATGTTGATTATGCAGGTTCAAAGGGTGAGAGACGCTCTACTTCTAGTTTTTGTACTTTTCAAGGTTGTCATCTTATCTCCTGAAAAAGTAAAAAGCGAGCTATTGTCTCACGGTCTTCTGCTGAGGGCCTGAGGCTGAGTATCGTGCCTTGGCTCAGGGTTTATGTGAACTCATATGGCTTCATTCTCTTCTTGATGAGTTAGGCTTTCCCGTGGTAGACTCATCTACGTTATTTTGCGATAACAATGCTGCTATTATCTTATCTGATTCTGTTCTTCATGAAAGAACTAAACATACAGAAGTTGACATTCATTTCATTCGGGAAAAATTTCGATCAGGAGTCATCACACCGAGCTTTGTTCCTTCATCGGATCAAACCGTTGATATGTTCACTAAGTCCGTTGGTCTAGCACTTCTATAGTCGTCTATTGGCAAATTTGGTCTCATCAATATCTTCGCCACAGGGGAGTGATGAAATTCAGGGATTTTATCCTGGATCTTGTCGTGTTATTTTAGGTCATGTTGACCACATTTAAGTTGATTGATTTTCTTTCCTATTCTATTTAGTTTATTTCCTTCTTATTTCTCTTTGTAATACTATATATACGTTGGGATGTATAGTAATAAAATTGTCTTTTCTCAAATCTCTTTACATCCGGCCCATTTATGGCTCTCTGTGTGGTTTATAAGGTTTTAGTTCCCTTCCCCTTAACACCCGGGTTTTAAGGAGTTGAATGTGCTGGGTCTTACAAATGGTATCAGAGCCAGGCCCATTCCCAACCCTTTAAAAAAAATAACGTGACAGACTCAAGAAAAGACTGCACGTAAGAGGCGTGTTAGATAATATATCCCACATTGAATAAACATGGGGTTAACTATACCTATATATATATATATATACGTTGGGCCTCTCTACCTAATAACTTAAGCTTTTTAGTAGATCCAAAGTTTCTTCAAATGGCTCAAAAAACAATGCTTAAAATCATAAATTTTGCTATTCGAAGAAAACATAGAAATGCACATATAAGAACAGGTTTTATTTTAAGCTAGCTACTATATAGCCATCACATAATTAAGGCATTTTTCGGGATGGTGTGTTATTCCTATTAATAGAAAGAAACATAGCTTGTTTCTCGTGAATTATGAATGAGAGTAGAGGTGTCAATCGGGCCGGGCCGGACTCGGTCAAAGCGGGCCCAACCGGGCTTTTGGGTCGGGCCGGGCCGGGCTTCACTTAATACCGGGTCGGGCTTGGGAGAGGAGGGGGTTGTTCGCCCCGGGCCGGGCTTTGGGCTAGGAGCGGGCTAGGGACCAGGCTTGAATATTTTAGGCATTTTAATGTAAAAAAACACTAGTTTTTTGGGTTTAGGATCGGATCGAGCGGGCCACCGGGCCGGGCTTTGGGCTAGGTAGCGGGCCGGGCCTGGCCGTGGACACCATTGGGGGTGTCCGCCCCGGACCGGATATAATGGACAGGGCCTAGCGGACCGGGCCAGAAACCGGGCAGGGCCAGGCTTTTGGCCCAAAAAAAATGGGTCAGGCTCAGACCGGGCCAGGCCAACCCTACCCGTTTGACCCCTCTAAATGAGAGATATATATATTACAACCAAACATGCTATTACTATTAGAATAGAATGTCTGTTGAACAATCGCTAATTCTCCCAGACATCATCAACCTCACGTACATAACACTGTGTGTTCTTCATTAATGTTTCACTGTATAACTATTGCACCTCTCATGTCGGCGAAATTCATTCAATTGATAATCATCTTTGTCACATACAGTACATGAAAATTCGCTACGTATAAAAATGCCAAAAACATCTTTTCACAAATCCACAAATTATACAATATATTCCGAAATAAAATATATATATTCCAAAAAATCCACAAACAACAACGGAAAGATGGTTTGCTACTTAACTCTCTCTCTCTCTCTGATCTCTCTCTCTATTCAAGGAAAAGTGACATGCCTTACATTTTTTTTTTTTTTGGCCACTATATATGTTCAATAGAGTTGATCTTTTCAAATTAAAGTAGCAGCATTTAGCAGTTTATTTCATCTTGTAACTAAAAGGCATCTCATTTGAGAATATTGATTTGAGATAGGTTTTTAACACACGTACGTACTTCACCATTCTAACAGAATTTCATCAAGGCAATATTTAATGACGTGCTACAACTTGGAATTGGAATTGGGATTGGAATTGGAATTGTATCCAGAATTAGAGAACAAAACTTGTACAGCTTTCATGTAATTTTTGTCCAATTCTATTCAGTTTTGGTTACAAGTATTGCTCGAAATGTTAAAAGATTCGGATTGCATTTAACTCGTGCACACATCAAAAGGTCGATTTACATACATTCATACGCAAATTCAGTTTGGTTTACAAGTGAGATTTTTTTTTTTTTTTTTTTGAAAAATGATAAATATATTCCAAAAATGATGTACAAAAGTACATGGGGCATACCCCAGGATATACAATATGTTCAAAACACATAGAGAAGGCTCTAACATGAGAAGTGAGACTATCCGGAACCAAAGGCAAGGAGAGACACCCACCCTATCATAGCCAACTAAACAAGATAGACATAAACAAAAGCATGCTAAAAAAAAAAAAAAAAAACAACCCAAAACAAAGGACATCACATGAAAACAACAAAGAGAAGCCATCAACTTTTATGCCGACTAAACTGCATTTTTGCCTCTCGTTTCTTTTCCTGGCCTATTAGAAATAGGACTTGCTGGATCCGGAACATACCTCTTTTGTCCAAAATTAATGTCATCAAGACACACAACATTCTGACAATCAGTAGGATGATTAGGATCAGATTCAAAAGTGTCAAGTCCTTGCTAATGGATGGTTTACAAGTAAGATGCCAATCTCTCCTTTTGAATTTCCTCTCCTACTACACAAAAATATTCTTCAATTAATTACTTACGGTACCATGAATATATTGTAAATCACAAAAGAATATATATGGTATCAGATTCTATCTTATCATTCTACAACACATATCTAGTCTATAAGTACAGTTGGTAAACTACATTGTAATACTCATAAATTATCATTCACTTCATTTTTAGAGCATACCCAAGAATCTAGCTAGAGCTAAAAACAAAATGCAGCACACAAGGCCAGAGCACCATGCCAAGCATCACCATCATTTTGGAACCATAAATGACAACCAGCTGGCTCATATGCCTAGGGTCGAATCAGGGCCGCGTACGTTCATCGGTGCACCTCCATATGGTAATATACATGTGACATCCCACGGTTTTGAGGCAGATGCTCCGAAGAGAGAGATAGTGGTGTACGGGCAAGCTACTGAATATGCTAAGTACGATAGGAAAATATATGAAGAAGAAGACGTTGATGCTGAAGCTAACGATTTTATTCAATTGGAGCATAAGAAGTTTGAGCTTAGCAAATGGGTGTCAATGACGGGAGGTTGATATGAACACCTCTTGTATATGCATGCGCCTCAAATCATGCTAAGCACTTTGCTAAATAATGTCCTTCGGGGCTTTCTGTGTGTGCGTGTGTTTTTTTTTTAATGTTACTGTGATTTCTATATGTGCTTATATATATATATATATATAAGCGATTGGCTTCCAATTTGATGTTGGCGTATTTTCTATGCCACTACATCTAATAAAACAGAAGTTAACTAGATTGTTGTATAACCACTATTATATATATATATATATATATATATTTGCACCATGAACAATTACAATTTCTCTTGTCATTAAAATTTTTTTTTTTTTCCCTCCATTTTGGGGGTAAAAGTCACTGTTTATCTATGTTGTTTAGCAGCATACAGAATTAGGCTAGTTGAATTCGAACAGAATGAAAGTTACTCGTTAAACAAATCACCATCGTACGTAATTCTTTGATTTAGAAGAGTATATTCGCTAATTGACTATATGTAAGCGCATATGGGTCCAGATCGTCTTTTAGGAATGCATACTAGTCCCTGGTGTACTGTCAACAGTTCATTGGTACAACTAGGTTGACAGCACTGCAGCACCCCAAAAGGTTGCCAAGAATACTCAGTCAAGCATCTATATGGTATCTGCATTGTACTAGGTTTATTGTTGCATATGAATCAAGGATGGATCCAAAGGGGGCAAGCAGGGACGCTGTCCCCCCCTTTCCATAATTTCAAAGCTTAATTCCATCATCGAGTTCGGACCTAGTAAGTGAGTGCTTGGTTCAGGCTGAAAAAAATTTCTATTATTTTACTAGTATTATATATACGTAAACATGATTTACGTATACATATTTGTTCCATAATATTTTTGAAAATTATTAAGCTCGCTCCTAAACTTGCTCGCCCTCCTAAAGCATCTCCAGCAGTGAAATTGTTTATAACCAATTATTTTAACCAAAAACTAATTTAGCTAACCACTATTTAACCAACAATTTCCAGCAGTGTTATTTATTCTTTCTACTCATGTTGCTTCATTACATATTCAATGGTTGAGATTCATGTCAATTGAATAACAAAATATCCAAAAGTTGAGAGATTTGTAGAGAGAATATCATAGAGTCATTTATGGTTAATTAGATAAATCTGGAAAGTCAAAAAGTAAATGTGAGAATAGCTAGTGAGATGACATAACTTGTTGGAGCACATTAAAATCTCTAAAAGGTTAAAATAACTAGTCTACTAAAAATACTCTATGATTGATTTCTGGATGCGTCCGATATTTCACTACCACTTTCTTATTATAAAAATGAATAAATGAAAGTTGAAAACCTTCTAGATTTTTCAGCCCTAGGTGAGTGGTCAAGGCTAATCAACCTTCAACGGAGTAGTTTTTTTTGTTTCGTTATGTTCTCTCTCTCTCTCTCTCTCTCTCTCATGCACACACAACCACACAAAAGCAAAGCAGCAGATTGTCACAAGAAGTGGGAAAGTAGTGCTCCAAAAAACCATAACCCACTAAAATTAACAAACTTTTTTAGAGAATGGACCGACAAAGAGGACAAGTAGTGTGTTGGTTACAAAACCACTTTTCCAAACAACCCTTGTGGAAGAAATGGTTGCAAGACAACTCACTCACCTCCTCATCAGCTTTAAACCCACACAGACACACACAACACTCCTCCATTGAAAACCATTTATTGCCACTGCCACTACAAAGAGATCCGAATCGGGTTATGGATACTCTGCTCGATCTTGGATCCGGGTCATCAGACATTGATGGGTCTTCCTCAAGATTTGGAGGAGCAATACTAGCACCCATTACTTGAAGCACTGTTCTAACCACGTTCTTCAACAAGGCCATTGAAAGAATAGTGTACACCACCAGCACAGGAAGAATTCCTTCAGCTGGGCTAGGAAAATTTGAGATTCCCATATTTTCTCTGCTTCCAAACACCCCCCCACAACTAGAGTGAAAAAGAAAATTCTATTTCTGATCTCTCTCTCTCTCACTCCTCAATTTAGAGGATTGGTCTTATAGTTATATAGAGTATAGACAATATTTGTGGGCAAGCTCAAACAATACACGCCCAACCCTGAATTAACGGGTTTCCAATAAATATGGGTCGGGTTCGAATCTGTTAACCCTTGGGACGGTTACACGTGGCAACACGTGTAAGGCTGTTGTGTGAGATGGTGGTGATTGATTAAGGTTGAGTAATTTCCAACCAGAATAATAAAGGGTAAAGTTCAAGTGGCCACGTGTCTATTGAACGTTTGTGGAGCCAATTAAACTTGGCCTAGTGGCGAGGCCCCAATTGTTCCCGAAGCTATTATACCCTTTGATAAGAGCATCTGCATTGAGCTGAATTATACCACAAATATAGTTGAATTTAAGTTTATAGTGGTGTAGATTGAACATTAAATTTAAGGGGTAAAATTTAGTGAAATATAAGTTTGTTGTTCACTTAGGTTTTATTATTGTGCAAGGCAAACGGCACACACTGTGTCGTGAAAGCTGAAACAGCATCCACAAAGCTGTTTCACTCCCACGCGGCACACACAAAGCCACCCAATCTCCCACACGGCACACTCTGTGCCGCCCACTCCCAAACGGCACAGTGTGAGCCGTTTGAGGCAATTCTCTCTTCTTCTTCTTCTTTTTTTTTTTGTGTGTATGTGTGTAAAAGTTCATTGCACACAAAACGCTGTCGTTTCATCTCAAACGGCTTTGAGAGTACCGTTTGAAAGCTACACCATTGCAAGCGCACTCAGCTTGTACAACAAACTAATTAAACTAAGTCTTGCTTAAGTTTGTTGTACTCACTACAGATGCTCTAAGAATAAATTTTTACACCAAACTACTTGACCTAGTGGAAGCGAGTCTTAATATATAAGGGATGTTATATCTTTTTAGTTGAGGGTTCGAAACTCCACAACAGCATAATAGTTGTGGCCATAATTTTTGGGAGGTCAAGGGTTCAAAGGGGTCATGTGAGTGTTTTGAAAGGACAAATCTCAAGTAGTTGGACGACCCTTATCCAGTGTTTGGTGTGAGTTTGAATCCTACCGTTCACTCACCTCCCTGATTTATTAAATGAGAGATTTGTCCTCGTCATCCGAAAAAAAGAATAAGGTTTTAATTTTTAAATAATTTTCAAACACACGTGATAGTAGTTCACCTTCAATAGTACTAATGAGATTAAAATCAAGTGTGGTCACTGACACATGTGGTAGTAAGACCACATTTAATACTAATGGGTGCACATTAACATCTCTCAATCAGAATGAAAACGAAGTGTGTTTGAAAACCATTTAAAATACAAAATTTAAAAAGTACAGCATTACTCTTTATTGTTAGGGAATTAAAAAAATAATAATAATAATAATGATTTTTTTTCATTTATCTCCCTATTACTTACTTCCATTTATTCACTTTTCAAAGCATAAGAAATGGTGAATTGAAATCCTTTCACTTTTCTACTCTTTCAAACAAGGTGTAATTTTTTCTCACCCTACTCTCATTCCCGCTCTGATTTCTTCCTACCAAAAACAGAAGCGATAACTACTTAGAAAAATGTAAGTTATAGCACTTTACAAAAACATATTGTCTCGAGTACTCAGCCCAGAGCTTCAATTCTCTCTCTAGGCGATAGAGTGAGAAGCAATGGGTTGCAAAAACCCTAACAGCAACCGCCCCTTCCCCTTAATTGCCTCCTCCACTCCTCCACACTCCCACATTCTCTCTTCCCACCCCTTGGTCAGCCTCCTTCCCCCGTCCCCTTCCCCTTTTCCCGACTTTAATTTGTCCCAGTTCTAAATAAGGCCTTATTTGATTTTTTTTTTCCCCTTTTTTTGTGAAGTTCTTCCACTTTCTTTGTGAAGGTTGTATCTGTGTGCTTTCTCCAGATCTAAATATGTTTTCTTGTAGATCTGATGTTGTTCTGTCCGGAATTGAGGTTCTCAAGCCGTACTTAATGCCTTTAACGGCACCAAATGGGCAAACTCGACGTAGCCTTGTATGAGAGAAGCAGCAACACTTAAAAATTAAGTTGGACCCATTTTTGTGCTACTCTATTATTTTTACTGTTTGTTAAGTAATTATAATTCAGTTAATATTTTGTAAGAAATTTAAAAGTCAATCAATTACTTTTTTAAAATTAAAAATTATTATTAATAATTAAAGAAATTAAAAATTCATCAATAAAATTAAAAAAATATTAACTTTTGAGTAATTATTTTGTGTTTTAGTTTGCTTTATGATTTCAGTGTTATGAATTTACACCAAAAAGTTGTGATAATTGCTCTCATCGTTGTGAAGAGTTATTCTCAAAGCATTGTGAAAAATTGTTCCCAATATTGTGAAGAGTTGCACCCAATTTTGAAACGATTTGCACCTTACGTTCTGAAGGGTTGCTCCCAACGTTTCGCGGAGTTGATCACAGCTTTATAAAGAGTTGCTCCAAAACGTCATTTAAATTTGATGACTTTTAAATTTGATCCCAGCATTATTTTTTAATTAATGGAGTACAAAGCCTTTTATTTCTTATCTCATTGTCCTACTCGATATGAGTGCAGTTTAATTAGCTCACCCAAAATTGCTCACCCTTTGCTCTTCCCCCTCCCACATTGGTTAATACAGTGGGGCCAGTACTTTATACCATTAATCAATTCTCATTTAATACTGTGCTCCACTGCTTTAACCAATGAGAGAGGCGGGTGAGCAATTTTGGGCTGAGCAAAAATGTATTCACTCAATATACAAGGGTAGAATTTACTTTAAGATAATTAACTTTCAGTCTATTTTTTGCATAAAATTTTAAAGTAAATCTATTTCTTTTTCAAAAATAAAAAATATTAATATTTTTTTGTAAAATTTAAAAGTCATCAAATTTTCATGACGTTTTGGAGCAACTCTTTATAAAATTGGGATCAACTTTGCGAAACGTTGGGAGCAACCCTTCAGAACGTAGGGTGCAAATCGTTTTAAAATCGGGTGCAACTCTTTACAATATTGGGAACAACTCTTCACAACACTTTGAGAACAACTCTTTAGAACGATGAGAGCAATCATCGTAACGTTTTAATGCAAATTCTCATTGAAATCATAAAGTTAATTAAAACACAAAATAACTACTCAAAGTTGATGTTTTTTTTAAATTTTATTTGATGAATTTTTAATTTCTGTAATTATTATTAAAACTTTTTAATTTTAAAAAAGCAGTTGATTGACTTTTAAATTTCATACAAAATATTGATTGAAATTTAATTATCCCATTACTTAACAAACAGCATAAAGGAATAGAGTAGCACAAAAATGGGTCCCACATAATTTTTAAGTGATGCTGCTTCTCCCATACAAGGCTACGTGGAGTTTGTCCATTTCGTGCTGTTAAATGCATTAAGAACGGCTAAGCCGTCTTAAATTTATACCCTTTTTTTATTTTTTGTATTTGTGCTTGTTTTAATGATATGAATTAGTATTTTAGTAATATAAAAAAAAAAAAAAAAAAAAAAAAAGGTTATATCACTTTACATACCACTGTACCCAGACATATACATATATCTATATATATACACTATATAAAAATGTACCAATCACCATAAGTACTTTATACTTTTATTAATCGATGCACTTTTAATTAAGTACTAGTAGTTTTCTTAGTATTTTAATAAGTTTAGTATGCCACTTTTTTTTTTAATCCGTCCATAAGAGTCCTAATATTTTTTGTTTTCTCTTAACTAAAAGTAGCTCTAAGATTGTGGACTCCTTTTTTTCCTAGCTCACGTTTTAAAAAAAAAAAACCGGTTGCTTTAGAGATTACAATAGATTTTAGGTTATAGGACTCTAACTACAACACTACTGCAGGTTTTTTTTTTTCCCTTTAGACCCCATGAATTGGCAATACTTCCTAATATTGATCCTTACAAATATACGACTATGTACCCAAAGTAAAGCTAACGTTTCTATTAGTATTTTTCTTTTTGGTGTACTTTATGGATAAATTAAAGAAAATTTACAATAATGAAAGAGTTTCAAATTAACTCAAACTATATTATTGAAAGAGTAGGTAACTAGAATCTTTTACCATATCTGGTCACTCAGATTATCACACTACATTATATTTATGCCTTATTATTGAAATCTTTGTCACGTTAATATTAATATTATTGGATTTAGTAATACCAATTTAATAGTACTTTTTGAAGTACATTAGTTAAATTTAAACTCATTAACGTCAAATTAAGAACTTTTATAGATTTTAGTAATTCAAAAAAAAAAAAAAACTTAACATTTGTTAAATCAGTATTTTCATTAGTGATCGCTATCAAATAGCATGGAATTAAGAATTTTATTATACTAGACTAGAAACAAAATTTTAAAAGAGAAAAACAAAAGTTTATTGATTGGATGGTAAGGTGTTGTTTTTCTTTTTCACCTTGATATGATGTATATATCCCATTATTTCTATTACATACATAAATTAGTGAATTATGTGGCAACGGTTGAAACAAAACTCCTAAAAGTGATACTCCTTCTGTCTCATTTTAAAAATTCTTGATGCCATTTTTTGATGTCCTATTTTAAGAGTCCTATTTGAAAAGTCAAAGCACTTTAATACACACTTTCCAAGTTTGTCCTTTATTGCATACAACTTTTTCATCTATTTTATTGATGTGACACTATAATTTTGAATTTCAAAAGGGGCATTATTGGAAAGTTAGAAAATCTCACAAAAATCAAGATGTCACCTTAATAAGTTGAAATTCTCAAAAGAGACTCTTAAAATGGGACGGAGGGAGTATTTATTTTTGGTGTGCTCAAAACATTTTATCCTTTAAACCTGGAAAGATATGTGCAGGAGAAATTATGGTACAAAAATTCAGATTAGCGATACTAAATATATGATACGCAAAAACACCATTTAGAAGTACAATAAGTGTCTTTGATATCTGGTAAATTCTCATGCATTGATGACACCACCTAGAGTCAACAACTTTGATACCAATTGATATGTACATTTTGATTGTTTAAAAAAAAAGTTAACTGTAATAAAGATAATGAAGAAGAAAATAGAGACAGGAACTCACTTCAAAGGAGAAACCACCTCTTGTTCCAGCTCAATTTGAGTAAGCCAGAAGTCTAACTTACTCTTTCATTATGAATGTGTCATATATGTACTAAGTTTCTTTTGAACATTCAACACGGAAAGCAAAACGCGCAGCAAGTTGAACAATTAAAGTAGGTCAGGTCAGCTCCAACTAGTAGCCGTAGCCGTTCATTTTGCGGTTGAGCTTTAATGGTCTTTATACAAATTAAAAGATCAACAGTTGCTACTACTCCATAAAATGAGATATTGTGGGATCTTTGTTCGAACGTAGAAACTTCATGATGAACTTCCAACGCTTTATCCAGTGAGACAATGTGTACTGTTGCTTGTACCTCCCCAACTCCCCTAAGCTTATCATGACATACTGTCAACCGCCTGTGCTACACCTAAGACATGAATGCATTTGGTTTGCACTTTCAATGAGAGGTGGGGGGGGAAAAATTTGTAGTAATAAAATTACTGAGGGAAAGAAGGAGAATTTTTTTTATGTTTTTATTTTCACACTTTTCATTGTCTTTTTTCACTATTCCAGCAATTTTGAGGAAAATTAATATAATGATGCGTATTGCACATTTCTGCCAATAAAAGTTAGCAAGCTTTCTATTTTGATTACCCTTCTTCTGAGGTTACGGTGTTGGCAAAAGACGATACTCTAATCGCATGAAAGATTTACACCGATTCAACGCGACTAATCATCGAAATAATTAAAAATGATTATATTATTGATTAAACTTTCTCTGCGAATACAATATTGAACTACATAAATGTAGTGGTAAATCCCTAACTACAGTATTGCTAGCAATTGTATGAAGTCAGCTTTTGTTTCTCATCGCCAACGAGTAGAATTTGGGGGTTCAATTCCCATTTCCTTGTAATAAGCCTTTTCAGCATTTGACACCCGATTCTGAAACAACGTCCACTCTTTTTTACACCTATCTCTCACCTGTCATCAAACACAACAGAACGATGCATTGCATGAACAAATTTACTATAATCATATGATCAAATACAGTTAGTATGCTTATAAGTGAGACAAGATTCCTGTATGAGAGACCTGCATACACAGTGGACGCACCAAATGTGCGCACATGGTATGTGCATACATACGTATATAGAGAGGGAGTTAATAGAATTAACAATTGAGAGAGAGAAGCATAAAAGTAATATTGATATAATATTGCATACCCCTTGCCATGGTGCCTTTCCGTTCTCTGCTTGCCCCTGCCAAAAGTGTTGAGGGTTAAAACTCATTTTCATAAAACTATATATAAACATACCTAGATATAGGTATATAAACGTGGTTGTTTGTTTGTACGCGTGTGAGTGTAGAATGCTGGCAATTGTAGTACCTGGTTCCCGAGTGAAGGCACACCTTGATGAACAATCCACTGAGAATCTACAACTCCAATTTTCTCGTGAGCAGGCTATTTCCAAAAGAAATAGACTCGTTAATGTCTTACATATTTTGCATTATCCGACACATAACAGGTAAATAACCAGAGAAGAAAAACAAAACACAGAGAACCAGGAAGGTCGCTCACCTCAACGCATTTTCTGAGGGCAAAGTCAAGACCCCATCCATGGATCAAGTCATTCTACAATTCCCATATTAAAAGGCATTCAATATTAAAAAGCAATTGGCCACGATGAACCATCTGAGTACAAACACACACTGAATACAAATATTCATATATGTATATATGAAGCTTGTGATCAAACTCTGTACCTGGATCATATGCCACACACAGCGCCAGGCATCTCGAGAAAACACGGGAGCCATGATTTCAACAAACCTGCCATCAGGGAAGGATATAATAAGAATTTAATGATTCTGGAATGGAATGAACTAGTGGGGAACTATATAATAATAACATTTTACATACGCAGCACAGGGAGGCAAATGCGGATCAGAGCACCACCCAGGTCTCTCCTCAGTTTCCCTAGTTCAAAAATTGGAGAGAGAAAAGATTAAGATGATGAAGGTAAAAAAAAACACGTCATCAGTTGTAAAATTTATTTGAAAGAACAAAAACTAAGGGCATGTTCGGGAATGCACGAAATAGGACCAGGTTCAGTCTCACAGTCATTTTCTATATGGTTTTGGCGAGAAACAACATTAGGTTGGTTTGATAAAAGAAAACCTGCTTTAGTCGTGATTTTAGATCGGATACAGATTCTTCTACAATAGACGCACATTTACGGAACACTTAAAAAAATAGAACTAGTTCATTGAAGAACCACAGAAACGGTTCTAAGACTAAGGTTCAAATTAGGCGTGTGACCCCAACAGTCTCGTTATTCTTACTTGTGAACTTCACGATCATCTCTTCTCCTTGTCATCTGCCATGTTAACCCTCTGCTAGGTCCTAAACCGGGCTGCGAAATCTCCAAGCCATGCTTCCGTACAAGTTTTATGTATCTGGAATATGAGTGGGAAATAAAATAATATAATGAAGTTTTTACCCATTTGATTCAAATTTGACACAAATATGAGATTCTCTGTTCACTTACTCTTCAGCATCAAAATGCTCAACCCCAAGGTCTTCATCCCATATAAATATGTAGTCATACGGCGCCACAATATCAGGATGCAGGAAGCGTTTGGCGTACCACCTTGAGAGAATTTTAAAAGAAATATTATGTTACATGATCATACAGCACCACTAGAAAGTACAAACATGTATTCCTCAGCAGTTTCTTACCACTTAGTTTGCTTTAGAGCACTCACGTGAATAGCACGTTTTGACCACTCAAATTCATCCCATTCAGATGTTCGGCCATCATAATGAAATAAAAGGATGGTAAAGTTCTCTGAGAACTGAAGGAGAATGGAAATAAGTGTCTGAGATAAACCGACCGATAAATATATATATATATATATATTGAGCGAGCGCGCGCGCGAGAGAGAGAGAGAGAGAGAGAGAGAGAGAGAGAGAGAGAGAGAGAGAGAGAGAGACTGACCTTTTTTACTGCGGCATCAACATTATTTTTCTGGCCAACACCAACAGTAAAGGTTACCAGGTACTTCTGTTTGATAGTTAGGTCCTGCAAACAACAATTTGGTCAAAAACCCAGAAGACTTGAATCAAATATCAAGAAAATATTCGTGTAATAACATGGATTCTTGAACAAGTGCAATGATAACTAATGTTCTTGATCCCATGCTTTCGCTGTTCCTTGTAAACAATATAGATGGAATTATGAAGATAACTTTTCTACCGTGCAACAATTTTTTTATCTTTAAAAACATTACAATTCTCTCTATTTCCGGTATGTACAGCTTAGCGTTTGAAATTCTCTTCCGTTCAAAGAAATATTAGCTGGAGATGGCAGATTTTCACTGAATAATCATATCACAATTTAATTTAATCTAAACAACCTGTCAGATTCATATGTAAATACTCTTATCTGTTTACACTGCCATTAAGCAGGAAATGAGTTTAGTGAGACACTTACCTCACTGGGATTCCCCCACAATCTGCGAAGGTAGAAGTCTGACTCGGATTCAACAATGCGTGGGGGTAGTCTTTCTGCACCACGTGGATTTGATGGGACCCATATCTGCATGATATTTATAAGGGAAACAGGGAGTGAGAAAGATGGACTTACATTTCTCACTAAGATACTAACAGCACAAATGTAGAATGATTACTCGAGTCACACTAACAAAGCCACTGTGAGTTTGTGAATAAAGTACATATACTATTTTCTACTTCCTTTAATGGGTTAATGGGTAGGCTGTCAATGATGTTTGAAATCTTCCAGCAATCTTATTTGACCTGAATGATCCTTAAGTCGTATTTAGTTTTGTTTTGCCTTGATCAGCGGAAATGGACAGATTAGGTTTTATTCTTTTGATTATCTTCTTTAGAAGTGGCCATGGCGGCTTTTGCAAGGCTATGCTTGGGTATTATTGTACGTTCTTTCTCGTTTCTCATAAAATTATTATCCTATCGAGCACCAAAAAAATAGGAGGATTGGAAGAAATAAGGGATTTAACTAATCAACCAAGAAAAGTGGCTTCTTTAGTACGTTGTCCTGAAAATAAGGAAATGCAAGAAACTTTTCTACCATGCGTAGAGTCTAATAATATGTAGAATTCCAGAAATGTTCATATAGAGGCTATAGAGTTGGAAAGTTTTACAAACAATATCTCTATTGTACCAACAGATTCTCAATAACACGTCAAGTTTAATGGGATAAGGTGTACCTTTGATGAGTTATTCAAGCTCTGAGCTTGAGTTGAGTTATTCCTACTATTCTTTGCAGTAGACCAAGCATGCAAAAATGTATGGTTTGAGAGGCCTGTACTGGATGGAAAATATAGCTGCAAATTCATACTCCAAAAAAATAAAGTCAAAAAGTGATCTGAAATGTATCGGTAGAAATTAAAAGGAGTAATGACAATGATAAGCATAGACAGAATGGGGTAAATACATAATATATGCACATGAGAAAGGTATTTATAAATACCTTTGTTAATGAAATTGTAGGAAATGATACTCCTATAAAGAAGCCAAAAACAACCCCAACAAACGTTGTGACAACTAGCCGCATGGTTTCGTTGGGTTTTCTAACAATTGTACTGCTGCCACAAAAGGATAATCCGGTAAATAAAAACGCAACTACATATACTATTATAATACTAGCTCATTCAAACAATAAAAAGTCATCAGAAGTTCCAAACCTGCGTCCAATGTTTTTCATTCTATTTACAAGCTTCTAGTGTTATTCACAGGAAAATTAGATGGAAGCTAGATTGCAAGAACTTGTATGGATCAATAAATTGCAAGAAGACACTCCTTTAGAAAGCTCACAAATACCCTCACGAAAGGGGACCTGAAACTGGAAAAACTGTGTAAATAGAGATACTAATTGTACAAATTACTTTTGAAACCAAAAAAACATTTCAGGCAAAAATACAGCAAAACAATGGCTGTAACAAGATACCCACTAGAAATGAAAAAGGTACTAGAGCAGTTTATAATGGGACTATACTAGAGCAGTTTGCTGATAATTCTTCAGATGATGCATATAAGGCATAATTGCAATCCCAGAGCAATTGAAATTGCATCACAAAGTGCTTATACATAACAGAGTTATCTCATAAGCTCAGATGGGAATAAAAAATAAAATAAAATAAACCCACCAGGATAAAGAGCCAGTTGGCTTCAATTCTTCCTTTTAGAGCTTCAAAACTCTATCACCTCTCAAGAAATTAGATTCTCTCTCCCAACTATGACATCCAAATCCTCTCTTCCAAATTCTTCTGTCATACCAGATGAACTCAAAACTCAAGAACCCAAAAACAAAGAGATTATACTGCAAGTGCAGAACACTTATCAGTGACTCTTATACTCGAACCCAAGAAGTAGCAAATTAATCATTTTCTTTCATTGATAAGAAGTAGCAAATCCTGGAATTCAATTTGATCATTTTATTAACCACCAAAATCACATGTGGGTTCAACCCTCAATACCCTCCACAAGTGACTTCACAATCAACCAACCATGTGCCCCCTTTGACAAATGCAGCTTTACTAACATATAAGAGTACAAACTCAAGCAACCCCAATTCAATTCCTCATCTGGGTACCTCCAAAACCAAGTCACCGTGTACCCTTTTTTGACCCATCGCACAATTAACTAAAATCACACAACATTTTGCGCCATAATCAAATGTACTCTAATCGATATAAACCAACTGTACTTGCTTAAATCCAAAGATACACTACATATACAACAGATATACAATCCAGAGCCATTTTACCTCAACATTAAGCTAGCTCTAAATAACAAACCGCCTTACGCATACCTTATTTGTCCAATATTGTTCGCTTAAATTCATACAAATCTCCCAGATTGCTAATTCAAATATACATACTCATACATGAACAGAAATATTTCTAGAGAGAGAGAGAGAGAGCACCTGAAATGGAAAAAGGGGGAACTCCGTCACGGAAAAAATACGTTCCCAGCGAACTTAAAATTGAGCAAAGAAACGTGGGTCGAGCGTCTTCAACCCTTTTATGAACTTCGTGAGTCGATTTTTCTGGGTATATATATATATATGGGTGTATGTGTATATACGAATAATATAATAATAATAATATGGAGCAAAAAAAAAAAAAGAGAGAGAGAGAATAGAAACTGCAAGAGAGAGAATCTTGAAAAGAATTATGTATTGATTTTCTCGTGATGTTTGGGTATATAATAAATAAGATCGTCGTGGGTTTGAGAGGTTTAACAGAGAAAGAAGATGGAGAGAAAGGGGTGAATGGAGGGGTTAAATTTTGGTGATATATATTTATGATGTTATATATATATATATATATATATCTATATCGCCTTTACTTGTTGAGATCTTTGTGTTTGGTTTGGTTTTAATCTCTTATGAAACGGAGTTTGAATATTAAAAGCACTGTGTAATCGCTTAATAGAGATCCTAATAAGTAACAACTTTATTGGAAGGTTCATAATTGTTATACAGACTTTTCAAAATGATGATAACAACTATGATTCATACGTACGTTCCTATTGGGTATTGACCCAACTTTGTGTCTTCTCTCTTTTTTCCTTTTCCTATTATCTCCAAAAGTTGTTTTAGCGATACAAAAAAAAAAAAAAACCTGAAGTGGATTTAGACCCATCTATCTCTCAAAGCCAATTATAATTTTGTTTTTTTTTATTTTTTATTTTGGAGGAAAGAAAATATTCAGTGTTAGTAGTTTTAAAAAGTAAGGTCAATTTTAATTTATTGTGAGTTTTTTTTTTTTTTTTTGAAATTTAAATTAAGCTTGTTCAATTCAAATTTATAAAAGTAAAGGTTGAAATATTAGCTAGCTATGAATATTTAAAGCGAGATTTTGTGAATGGTTAAGTGTGAAATTGATAAAATTGTAAGCGAAAATAATAGTGAATTGTATTTTCAATTTTTTGAGGTTAGAGAATTTAGTCACGAGAAAAAGAGACTCATAGTGGTATTTTTATTTTATGAGGTATTTTATTTGGCAGTGAATCAAAGTGTACTCGTTGACAAATAAAAAAAGATGAATATACAATTTTATCATCACCATTGACTTAAAAATGACGTAAATTAACTTAATGAGTAATGCTAGGCACATTTTGAAACTCGCACTGAATTTGACACTCAACTTTAAATGCATGTACCATGTGTTGTGTAAATGGTGCACAGAAAAGTGTGAAAAATTCGCATAAAATGTCAAATTCAGTGTGAATTTCAAAGTGTGCGATAGTGTTATGCTAACTTAATATGGAAGCGAAGGACTCAAAAAGTGATTAGCATTATGTGTAGGCAAATATCACGTTATAAATAGGTCAAGTTCCAATACTTTCTCTTTCCTTTTTTTTTCTTGAAATATATGCTACAAACGAAATTAGTGGATTTTAGGTAATTAATTAGATCATTCAAAATTTGAAAGAAACTTGGTATTTGTCACATCCTCGTTTGCTGCCAACAAATGAGTTGTCCTCCTGCAATTCCAAGGGAATGAGCTTCTCCCATGTGATAGCTACCTTATTTGGGGAAAATATTCCATACTAACAGCTATTTTTTGACGACATGTTATCACAAGTTTAAAAAATCTTTATGTTCTGACACGTGTCTATTCTAATTGGGTAATGTTAGGGGCACTAACAAAATTCATTAATACTTACAAACACACTCTATCTCAATATTACTCATTCTAATTTTATGAAAAAGATAATCACATATAAGCATCATATCTATGTGTGTTAGTGATCAACGATACATTGAATATTTTCCCTTCTTTATCTCCATCCCTTGGTTGTTAGGCTAAACTAGGACAAAGTTGGGATGCTCTTTACTTCCATCATAAGTTGGGATTGATATCTGTAATTTAAGGAAATTGGTAGTCTGTTTGAAGAAATTTATATACATGTTCCAAACTTTTTTTGTTTGGTTCTTTAGATTTTAGTCCTTTCTTTTAACCTTTTTTAGAAATTGATCCATTCTACAACTCAACTTAGAAATTAGTCCTTAACCTATTTTGAGGACCAAAATAACCCTACTCCCAAAAATCAGGGTTTTGAAATTCAACCCAGATTTGTTATATATATATATATGTATATATATATAGAAAGAGAGAGAATTAAAAGAGAAAATTTAATAAATACCCCAACTCCCATAAATCAAGGTTTTTAAATTCAAATCCTGATTTATTTTATATATATACTAGGTATAACCCGTGGCTAAAGCCACTACCAAACCATTCTAACCATACCTGCGTTCAGCTATTAAGTAACTCAATGTATCATTCTTAGCACATGTAATTAATAACAAAATAGAAGAACATGGTCTGCGGAAAATTCCAAAATACCGTAAGTGGAATTGCACGGGCACAACCAAAAGAAAGGGCTAGAAGTGTGGGGACGACGGCGATAACGGCTTGGTTGTGGGCACTACGAAAAAAATAGTTCGCCAGAACCTCAACACTGTAATAAAACATATTTTAAACACGAATCATAATAAAATACATTTAACTTTAAACTTGTCTTAACTGGTAGTAAAGCATGAATGCACATCAAATTACAAAGTTGGTATTCTCTTAATACAAATTGTTCTACGGAAAATAAAAGAAAAGAAAAAACAGAGAGGAGGTTATTCAATGATTTGATTTGCTTCTGATATACAAAAGAATAGCCATGCCATTCTTGTTTTCCTATACAAAGAGATTAGAGAGAAAAATTCAAGCATTTTTAGCAGCTAGAAGTTGCTTAATTAAGAAAATGATACATACCAAACCCCCAAGTCATCATGTAATTAGGAAAAACTACCTTAGTTAATCGGTGTCTCATTTGAGCTTTCAAGAGCTAAATTTTGTTGATACACACCTGCATTAGCTTGAAAATTGTATGGAATTAGAAGTTTTAAATTAAATTATAGACTGACTAAGCTAGCAAGTCACTATCTAATAATAGTCGCCTAAAGAATTTCAAGAAGAGGAGAAGTATTGGAGTTCCACCAATTCCAGCCACATGAATGAGCCCAATTCCAATTCCAACTCAAACTCAAAGCAATTAGAGTTCATATACCAAATCCCCAAGTCATTAACCACATGAATGAGCCCCAAAAGAAACTTTTCGGAAAATCAAAAGACAAAATGCTAAGTGCGTACACCTTAAAAAGTAACCATACTTATTTCATATTTGTAACATAACAATATGACTGATGAGACCATGGGATGGCCCAGTGGTAATAGATTCTATCCCACCTGCAGGTGTTTACAGGTTAAGTTTTCAATTTCACTAAATGAGAACAAAAAAAAATAGTTTCAGAAAATTACTTTTAAAGAGTGGTAACACCTTCCTTAATTTCAAGACAGTATAAGATCAAAGGCACTGATTAGGGGCAAATACACCTAGTTAAAACCTTGTAAAAATAATCAAACAGTTTTTGGGTTGTTAAGGAGGAGATTAGGGGCTGTTTGGGAGGGGGGGTGCTGTTTGGGGATTTATTAGAGGCTGATTTGGGGCCTGTTAGGGGCTGATTTTGGAGCTGTTAGGGGTTAATTTTGGAGCTGTTATGAGCTGCTTAGGGAACACCATGTAGACTCACAGAACACACGCCTATTTGAAACACACACTGAGTTCAAATCCAACCAAGAAGAAATACCACAATAAAAAATCTGTTAACACAATGAAAATATAACACAATTCTTACATACTCAAAGTTGAAGAAATGCATAGCACTCTGTTTTGTTACCAAGAATCTGAAGGCGAAAAGAATAAAAGATAGATCCATGAATTTACCCACATTTTCTCAGTACTCACTTGAGTTAATTAGATTAGATATATTTAGATAATTTGATTAGATACATAGTTCTGCAGGTTGGATCTAAAGAATTGATGCCTTTTCTTTTATTTGGACAAAGCTTTTTCTAGTCTTTAAACACAATTTGACTTTCCTCTTCATCAATCAAAAACTGATTTGCAAGATCTCATCATCACATTACTTGCACTGCTACTATTTTCTGGAAGGAGCAAATAAGTTGTGAGGAGCAAATGCACACACCACTTGCAAGGAGAAACTTACCTCTTTCAACCAGAACCAATCATTTCTCTCCAATTCAACTCAGATATGGCACCACAAAGACCCAATTCAAAGACCCATGCTAATAGTTCAAGCATACTAATAATAGAATGCAAGATTAAGTAAAAAAAAATGTGAATGAAAAACGAATACACTACACCACATAGATTGGGAACCTCTTGAAACTCTCAAACAAAATTAGTTTAGGTAGGGTTAGGGTTAGGGTCATATGAAAAATGTAGAAAAAAATGAGTTTTGATTTTTTTTTAGGGAAAAGTAATGTGTCTATAAAATGAAACTAATAATGTGAAATGAAATGATTTTTACTTTATATTTCCTTTTATTTTATTTTTTTTGCTCATTCCATTTGGTGGTCTACCCTTTTGTGGGTAATGTGTCAACACCACTTCTCATCTCTTTTCTTTTCTTGGAGATATTTAGAATTCTCAGTCTGAACATGACTCAATAGTCAAAAGAAAAAGTAAAAGCTGGAAAACCCAAGAGAGTATTGAAATAAAAATTTTGAAAATAGAAAAGTTTCTCAAAGGATACCTTCCCATCACATGCGAATGTGAATATAAGAATCCATTGAGACATCTAAAAGTTAGAAATTGCAATTATAGAACCATCAACAAAAATTGAACCTAAAAAACAGAGAAGAATATGGGATTAGTGCCCCCAACAAAAGCAAAGTGATTTCCTCACCTTTCTGCATCCTCTTCTTGCTCTTCATCATACTCTTCAGCTTGGATTTCTAAACCAACAGTGAACTGCTAACCCGTTGTCACACCCCAATTTTTGGAAAGCCAAATACTCAGTATAGAACTAAATCTAGACTACTATTCGACTGCCCAACTATCGGAGTGAACACCACGAAGCCCATCCTAATAAAACTTTTTAATGGAAATAGATGTTCTTAGAAACTTGATTAAAACATTTGTAATAAATCTCCATTTATGTTTTTAAAACAAAACGACCACATTTCCATTTTTAAAAAAAAACACTCATACGGTTCCGAAAATACTCAAATATATTTGATTAAAGGTACAACTACTAAATGACTTATATTGAAAAGCAGAAGCTGAATAAATATTTCTCAATTCTCATTAATAATAAAAATCTTTTCATTTACAATTAAAGCTTTGAAAGAATAACCTCTATTACAACCTTTGGTCAGAGCTACTAAACGTCCCAATACCAACTACAATAATGGCCCACAATGCCAAATAAATGAAAATAGCAAATGAACAGTAAAGGTCTTCATGCCCTCAAGCAAATCCATGCAATCCAATAGTCATACCGGCCTACTCCTTAATCTGCAAAACGGCTGCGTTTCTCGAGAAACGCCCCCGCATGATAAACATCACACGGGTCAGCATTGTATAACAACACTAGTATGAGTAAACACGTTCCAGTCTCAAGGATCACTCGTGGTCCCCTCGACTCCAACCCAACAATAATCAATTAACATAATAATACCCAATAAATTTCTCTGAGGTTGGGAATCCGCTGGGCTCCCTCCCTTTCTTGACCACAAACACATATAGAGTTGTAGGCAGAACTGTAGTTCCACACGTGAGTAAGGACAAGCGGTAGTTTCCTCAAGTCACGGCGGCAGTTTGTTCCACCCACAAAGTAAAAGAAACACTTACTCTTAAATAACATGGTGAGCCAAAGCCTGCATACAATGGTTAGTGGGCCCACCATCCTGTAACCCGAGAGTTAGCACAAATCCTTAGTATTAGAATAAGAAATTCTCCAATATCGAATCATTATATCAATTTCCTTCGCATTATACCACGGTAATCATTTCGAGTTTTCAATTTCATGTTTCGCAACAGTTTATCCATTTGCATTTAACGCTCTACAATCACTGTCATTTTTTTCTTGCCCTAGGTTCACCACTAAGGTCACCCTACTCATGGTTAACTCACTTTTTTTATGAATGATTCATTATTCAATTTTCTAGGTTCACCACTTGGCCACCCTCCATGGTACACCCACACATATATCCCATGTGTGCCCGGACATACTACTAACATCCACTCTGATGCTAGTTTGGTTGGGGTATCAACCAAACCAGGTATACACACAGAAGGCCAGTCAATATGCCTAGACGTCTAACAAATAAGCCGGGCATAAGGCTTAGGCCAGCTTGATCACGAAGCCACTGGCAAATGGGTACACTCAGCAAGTCGAGCTACCAAAAAAAACATATCACACAACGGGAGCGGTGAACGCTAAGGAACTTGAAACCATTTATTATTTTACCATCTACGCTAATTCACATAAGTACCCATTCATGAGGATTTAATCACGTCATTAACCACTTCGGAAATTTATCATTTATTACATGGATTATCATTATCCGATTATTCACAATAAGGCTCTTGCGCCAAAATTCTATTCACATCTCTAACGTAGTATTTCCACAATCATCATTTAATACCGCACATAGCATAAGTTATAGCATTTAAAATCGGCATTCAACAGCACTATTTAAAATTGTCCCAAACAAATCTTATATTAAACAGCCCCAAAACCAGCATGGGTTGAAATTGTTCTTCATAATAATAACGTACAAAGAAACATCTCTAACAATTTTCATAAACATAATTCAAAATTCGGAGTTAACATTTACTGCTACTGTAATATGAATTTTCTGCCCAAACGGTGCAGAATTGAGAAAAATATCATTAGACGAAAAACGTGCAGAATTGCGTTTTACATTGACTTACGCGAACAGTTTTACCAAAAACAAAATGTATGAGTTAATACGAATTATTTTCTAAAACAGATCTTAGAGTTTTTTTTTTTTTTTTTACCTAAATCCGAATTTGTGTTAGTCTTCTTCTTTTTTTTCTTCAATTTTCTAAATAACTTATATCTAACCTTTGATATATATATATATATGTATATGTTTATATCACTATAGATCCGTATTATATAAACACCCATCCATACGATTTATTTAAACTATAATGAACACAAATCAAAAATCAATCAAACTACGAATTAACCCTACAAATCTACATGTTTACTCACCAAATTGGGAAAAGCAAGATGATGTTGATGATGGTGAACTCCCTTCTTTTCTCTTCTCTTCTCTTTTTCTTCTTCTTCTAGGTGGTTAGGGTTGCCTCTTCTCTCTTGTCTCTTGTTCTCTCTCTATCTCTCTCTCTCTCTCTCTCCCTTGAGGCTGCTCTCTTTTTTTTTTTTTCTAACCCTAGGATATATTATCTATCTATATACATATAATACACACACAATACATACATATATTACTCACACAAATATTAATAATCCCGTTTTTCTTTTTATGGGCTAACAAAAGAGACCCATATGAGCCCAGAATGTAACACAAACCACTAAAATGGCTAGCCCAAATGGTACTCATACCCCGGGTACTTAATTTCAATACCAGATACACTATTTGACACATTCGCGGGCCTGTAAATACTATATAAAAAAAATACATATCAACCCTTCATTTTTTTTAATAAATTTAAAGTAATAAAATGTAGCATTCAAACTAAAGGGCTCACTAATGATATAATTTATATGTCCTCCAAACTTAAAATTTTTAAAGATGTGTCTTACATAGGCACACTCATATAATATTGCTAACTGAAAATTATAATTAAAATAATTATTTATACACTTAGAAATTTTAGGGTTGTTACACCCGTTTGAGCCACCAAAACCTGAAAATCGCAAGGAAAAGTTTAGGGTTAGGGCTAGATTTTTTCTAAATAGGATTAGGTTTAGGGTTAGGGCTAGATTTTTTTTTGTCTCTGTGTGTGTACAGATGACAGATCTGTATGTGTCTACAGATTTTTTTCTTACAAATTTTGTGTGTGTAAGAAAGAGGGAGGGAGAGAGAAAAATTGGAAAGAGAGATTACCAAGATAGAGATGCAGAAGCTGGAGACGGCGATGGTGATGGCAGAGGCGACAATCGTGAAGTGCTGGGCGGTGGCGACGACGATGATGTGCTGGTAGAGGCGAGGTCTTAATTCTCAGAACATAACTGAACCGGATCTGCACTGAATGCTCAAACCGGTTGGGTCACCGAGACCGAGGAGGGGGTGAGGTAGTCTTCGGGCATAGCTATGATGGAGAGAGAGTGAGAGGAGGCGGAGAGGGCTTGGGTCGACGGTAGGTTAGGAGAGAGAGAGAGAGAGAGAGAGAGAGAGAGAGAGGTGGGGCGGTGCACAGGTGATGGAGGGAGGCGGAGAGACAGAGAGAGACGGATGAGAGTTTGGGGTAAAGAATGAGAGAGAGTTGAGGGGTGTTTGGCCAAATCAGAGCATATGTGGCACAATTTAATTGGTCAAGTGTTGACTGTACACACACCAAAACACCTTAAAAAATATGACTGGACACACACTGAGCTCCAATATTATATAGATATATATATATATATATAGAGAGAGAGAGAGAGAGTGTGTGTGTGTGTGTGTGTGTGTTAACAAAGAAATTTTATTTATTATAGTAAGAAATTTCTCACCAAATAAAAACAAACTGTCAAAATACCAACCACATGTGAGAAATTTTATCTATTACAGTGAGAAATTTCTCACTTTTTTTCTCACGAAATAAAAACAAATTTCTCACCTTCAAAACTCAAAAGTAAAACTCCACACTTTGTGAAGAATTTCTCACACTGTAGAAAATTCATACACAAACTGTCAAAATACTAAAATATAGCAACAATACACATGAATTTGGGTGGAAAATGCTCAGTTCTAGTGGAAGTTTAATAATACAAATTTTTCACAAAAAAAACAAAACAAAAAAACAAAACAAAACAAAACAAAAATTTCTCACCATAAAATGCAGCAACAATACACATGTATATACATACATGTATGATATAGATATATGAGTCTCTTCTCTATCACTGTTGTCCCCTCCTCGACCACCGCCTTGTATGACATCCGAGACTCTCTTTCCCCAAAACCAACTTTTTTGTTACAGTATTTTTTTGCCTTCACAAATCGTGCCAACAACGTCTAAGGTCTTTGCTAAGTTTTGGGTTCAATGGGCATTTTTGCATGAGATTGTGCATTTGTTACAGAAGAGAATCCTCTGTTTTAGAGAGAGAGATCAGAAAGGGAAGGTTAGGAGAGAGAGAGTGGAAGAAGGCTTTAGGAGAATGAAGAAATGGGGCTCATGATTATTTAAATGGGTGCTTTGATTTTGGGATAAAGATTTTTCCATAAAGATTATTTAAATGGGTGCTTTCATTTTGGGATAAAGATTTTTCCATAACTGACTTTCACTTTCTACACAGTACACACAAATATATATATATATATATATACACACAAATATGTATTAAATAGAGGTGTAATTGTCCAAAAAATAATCTTCAAAATGGGGAAAAGGACTAATTTCTAAATATTAATATAAATAAAGGATTAATTTCAATGTTACAAAAAGTCAAACAACCAAATCCATGTTGACCGAAATTTGAAGGACTAAAACATACGGAGTATATTTCTATTTTGTTTATTGTTTTCATGCTTTCAAATTTGTTGTTAAACTTGATGACAAATTTATTTCATGGCATTTATGACAGCATTTTAAGTTACCTAATATTCACTGAAATTCTTAATGAGGTCTAGGAATTTTGGATGCAACTTAAGTGCTCGCAAATTTATGTGTGACATGTTTGAAAAAGCGTAACCACTAAACGTTATAATTAGTCATATGTGCACTTAGAAACATGTATTTTTAAGCCAAATGCTCTCTCTCTCTCTCTCTCTCTCTCTCTCAATTTCAAGTGTCAATTTTGTTCCAAATTTCAATTGGAATAAATCTCAACAGTTTTAAAAAAAAAATTAATAAATATAACTCCCGCAATAGAGTGACTTGCTAAATTGGATAGTGGAGTTGAATCTAAAAATAATAACTAGCTAAAATGAAAAAAAAAAAAAAAAAAAAAAAAAAAAAATGGAAGCTCCCTGTCTGCATTTGCAATTTTTTTTTTTTTTTTTACCACAAAGAGAATAAAGTGGGAGTTGAACACTCGACTTATACAATAAAAAGATCTACAACCTAGCTCAACGTCAAACGAGTTACACTCATTTTACACTGCATTTGCAACCAACTCTTAATTTAAGAAGGGTCCAAAACATTGTGATTTTATTATTCTTAACATGTAACTTTATTCCATCAATTCAAAAAAGACATGAATATTTACATTTATATCGACACTGCAATCGGATGCCTAATAATATCACCCTTTTTTTTTGGTAGTCAGGTAATATCTCATTTTTAAATAAATGTAACTTTGAGCTCCATAGAATTGAATTTCTCCAACTGCGCAAATACCAAGTACTCTCTACCCCCAACCCCCGATCCAAAAGAGAGAGATATTTGGTCATACACCTCTTAAAACTAAATGTTATATTCAAAAATCAACACAATTTGGCCATTTTTTATAAAATCCTTCGCTACTTTTTGAATTTGATGAAAACTCCATCGCTGGAACAGAAAAATGGCTAAGACAATATTAACTGTCAACTTTAAACTACCATAACTCGCTCGTTTTTTAGTCTTTTGAGTGATTTTTTTTTTATTATTATTATTAATTTCATGTGTTTCTTCGTGATCTACACAATGAAGTTAAAATTTATACAAAAGAAAGTAATTTGAAAACTCATTTTTTTAATTTTTATCTATCAAAACAGCTGATATTATCTATTTTGACAGATATCAAAACTCACTCGTTTTTAAGCCTTTTGGAGTGACCTTTTTTTTCATGTATTTCTTCGAGTTATATGCAATAGAGTTCAAAATTGTACAAAAAAAGTAATTTGTAACCTCATTTTTTTTATTTTATCTATCAAAACAGATGACTTTATCTGTCAAACAGATGATATTAAAAGAAACAATCATAATTTTCTTAGAGAGCATTTTTGCTCACCAACAAATGGTTCATCAATGCTCACCCAAACATCCCATTGGCCAATGCAGTAGGATCCATGATTAAACATAATCCCATTGGCCAATGTAGTGGGACCCATGATTAAACATAATGATGATGTTTAATCATGGGTCTCACTGCATTAGCCAATGGGATGCTTGGGTGAGCAATGGCGATTGGTGAACCATTTTTTGGGTGAGCAAAAAGTATTTTTTTATTTTCTTATTATATTATATGTCTTATCTGTTTACGGACAGATAATGATATCTATTTATATTAATGGCAATAATTTTCTCAATTCTTTGACTTTTTTGATAATTTTTTGTATTCCCTTTTTTTTTTCAAGATCTATGCACCTATGGTGCCAATTTTATGAAAAGAATATGTTTTTGTTATATCTATATAAAAAGATTAAAAATAATAATAAATAAAATAAAATAAAATAAAATAACAAAAAAAACCCACATATTTTCATATTTGTCTAGTTTTTAGTTTTTTTTTTTCCCATATTCACTGTCAATGTTGATTTCGATTGATAGATCTCATTTTGTTGATTTCAAAAAAATCAAATTTTATGAAAAATAGACTTATAAAACAAAAATTATAACAATCTAAAGTTGTTTAAAAAAAAAAAGACGTAATAAATTTAAAAAAAAAAAAAAAAAAAACCCTATGACCGAAAAAAAGTAGTCTATATCCACCAAAGAGTTGCACTTTTGTTTTAAAAGTTTAAACTAGTCATGGTTTAGTAAGAAAATCAAGCTTAATCAATCATCATTTCAATCGTTTAGATTTTCAAGCGTAAACTAATAACGCTGAATCATTCAGTGGATACGTGGCAAGCGCATGTGCGGCATAAGAAGACTAATGAATCTAATTCCTGTTTATATTGACTTTGATTGGGACCCAGGTTTACCAAACATCCTCATAGGGTCCACATTCAGCCATGGATCGCTGATAGCCTGATACGAAGGTTGACTAGGTATTTTTTAGAGTGGTTATAGAATCAGATTCAAATTAATTCTCAATTTTTTATTTATGGATTTTTGTGAGGAAAAATGAAAAATAAAAGAAAAAAAAATTAATTCTCTCGTATTTTTATTTATTTATTTTTATCATATTTAAATAATATTAAAGGTTTAAAAAATTAAAAATATAATTATAATATATGAATAAAGAAATAGAAGTGACTCTTAAAATTCAAAATATTTAATTTATTTTTCAACTATTCCTTTTTCTTTTCTTTTTTCACATCGTTTTCCTTATTTATAAACGCAACAAAAGAAAATACTTTTCTTGGCATTTTCTTTTCAATTCCATCATTAAATCCAAGAACCAAACAAAGCATAAATTTCACTTTTATTTGCTTTCGTAGAAATATTATTATATTGATTTGATAAAGGATTAATTTTAACTACATTTAAAAACTGGTTCATAATTTTCTAAACTGCATAACCGTTCTTGTAATTAAAGAGCAAAATGTCAAATATAATCAAGTTTTTTTTTAAAAAAAAAGAATTATACAAAGTTTTAGAGAGAGTAATTTGTTGTATTGTGCTATGAACAAAAAAAATAATATATATATATATATATATATAGAAAATGATTGAATCACCGACGATGTGCACCAAAATGGTGCACCGAATGGTCGGTGTCGTCCATCTCGACGGAACCCACGTCCTAATCGCGTGAGGCCCACTAAGATAAACGTCGACACCGATCGTTCGGTGCACCCAATCGGTGTCTCTAACAAGATTCTATATATATATATATATATATGTGTGTGTGTTGTACCTTAAAGCGTGGTTTTTGGAGTGGGTAAACAGAAATCCACTACAAATTGTTGTAGAGAACGTGTAATTGGTCTTTTATGAAGTCACGTGGCAATGGGTTGGGTAACAACAATCCAAGGGCATTAAAGTAATAATACTAGTTATACAATATCAACTATAAACTCAAATCACAATAATACTTTAAATGCATGTACTTTATGCTTTCCAAATAAGTGTGGATCCTGTATGAAATATCTACACAACACAAGATACATGAATTTAAAGCATGTGTTGTGTTAGTGTTATGTGTCTAGCATTATTGCATTCAAACCCAATTTGCAATAAATATATATATACATATATGTATATACACCCGGATCTTAAGCATACCTTAAAACACGGACCTAAAAGACGGATTATATAAAAAATGAGAATTTATCACAAAAAGTGAGAAATTTCTCACATTTTGAAATTTCTCAGTTCTGAAATATCTCACTTTTTACACTGTCCATCTTTTAGATCCATTTTTTACGGTCCACTTAAGATTCAAACTGTATATATATATACAAAGATTCTCTAAAGAGGGCCACCTCTCTTTATTAAAGAGAGGACCTCTGTTTTGGCCGTTGGATTGTGTTTAAAAACTGTGAAATGACAAAACTGACATTAATGAAAACACGATCCGACGGCCAAAACAGAGGTCCTCTCTTTAATAAAAAAAAGGGCGCCCTCTTTATAGCCTGACTGTATATATATACTAGTAATAACCCGTGCCCGTGGGCACGAAGCCAAAATAAAAAGAAAAAAAAAATCAATCAAGAATTGCCAGGCACGATCGAAAAGCTGCTAAATTACATGCTTTTTTTTTTTTAGGATAACACCAACCTTTTTGAGGATATACCATTTCATATTTTCTTTCTGGCAACAGTGGTTGGGCTTATTCCAGCATCCTATAATACTAACTCTATGCCTGGCAATTGAAACAATGGGTATCACTATTCCCGAGATTATGATAAAGAGCTTTCCGGTCTTTTAGGTTTATGAAACATCTAGTCCCTGGCAAGGTCCCTGTTATACCTGTAACATCTTACTTTTCTGTAAGATCCCAAATTTTCCTTTGCCAAACAGGGTTTCTCTAAAATATCGACACTTCAAAAGTTTCATAAACACATGCATAAAACCCCACACTTCTACACACGAACCCACAGATGCGCGCGTGCACACACACACACAGAAACACATTGTACATACCCACACAAAAAAAGCAATTAATGAGAAAGAGAGAGAGGGATACCTGGTGGTCGGAGATGGTGGCAGTGGTGGTGGTCGGAAATGGTGAGAGAGGGCCGAAGATGGTTATAGTGGTGGTGGTCGTGAGAGAGAGAGAGAGAGAGAGAGAGAGAGAGATGTGAGAAAGAGAAAGAGAAAGACGTGAGTAAGAGTCCCAAAAAAAGAAGCAATTAATGGTTTTTTTCTTTAAAATGGCAACTGTCTATACTATAATATGGTAATATAGGTCAATGACTATAATATGGTAATATGGCAATTCATTGATTGTATGATTTTATTGTCATATAGGTCAATGACTATATTAATATAGGTCAATGATTATATGATTACTAATATGGTAATATGGTTTTTTGAAAAATACTCTGCGTAATTAATATTTGGTAAAGATTAATGCAGCTTTTGCTTAATCAGTATTTACCATAGCACTTGTTAAGAGTAAAGAGTAATGCAACTTTTGCTTATGGTCCGGGGGTTTCATACTTTCGGGGGGTGTGAATAAAAATATCTTGCATGTGTAGGAGTTAACACACGAATTTCGGAGTTAATGTAAATGGGGGGGGGGGGGGGGGGGGGGGGGGTGTGTTAATGTAAATGTCTAGCATGTGTAGGAGTTAACACACAAAATAAGAGTAAAGAGTAATGCAGCTTTTGCTTATGGTTCGGGGGTGTATAAAATCAAATTGATTTCTTTGGTAAGAGAGAGAATTAGGGAGTATGAGAGAGAAAGATATATAAGGCAAGCAATATATACATGTTTCATATATGTAGTATTTTTGATCCAACGGTTTAAAATATCTCAACTTGTCTCAATGGCTAGGATTGAAAGTAGCTAATTTAAGAGGGACCCACACCGCTCTAACTTATTATATAGATATATATATATATATGGTCAGGCTCTAAAGTGAACAAGGTAGAGTGAACATACCCAATTAACAATTTTTTTTTTTAGCCTGAAAAAATCCGCGGGTAAGTGGAGCGCGCGAGTAGGTAGGCAAAAAAAAAATGTTCATTGAATATGTTCATTCTACCCGCTTCACTCTAAAGCATGGTCTTTTATATATATATATGTCAGAAAAGAAGAAAGATACACCCACTTGCTTGGTCAAAGTCATGATCTATTGACCTTTCTTTCCTCTAATTTTGAATGGATACTAAGATTGTGTTGAGTTCATGAATGCAAGTGAGAAAAGAAAAATGAATAAAATCTTTCTTGTTTGCTTGCTGTGAAAAAGGTGAAGAAACTATAACGAAAGATAAATTAAGGGTAAGTTTGATAAAATTGAAAATTAAGTATTGAAAATTAAATGTTAAATTTAATTACTGAAAATTTTATGCTAAATTTAATTATTGAAAATTTTAAGTGATTTATAATTGCAATACTATAAATAGTGTCTCAAGAATTAAAATCTACTGCATTAAGTGATTATTTTCAGTAGAAAATTTTCACTTAACGTTTTCAGTATATTTTTGACAACTTTTTCAATTAAGTGATACATTATCAAACGTACTGAAAAAATTTAAGTACTAAAAATTTTCATTTTCACCACTTAATTGGGTTTTCAAATACACCCTAAGATTCTTTAATTTTATATGGTAAATTTTTTTTTATTTTTTTTTATTGATTTTCTACAACGTATTTAAGATATTTGAACTTTTTACTTTATTTAAGCAGGGCGCAAAATATTAGAAAATTATTCTTCTCCTTTTCATTTTCCTTTTACAATGTTGAAATCTTCTCACATTGTCAAAAATAGCAACAGGTTAGAGCCTATAGACGTAACAAAAGAGATCTTGTCCTTCGAAACTTCCCAGCCCTTAGCCTTTCAATGGAAGGCCTTCTGTTCGACTCTTCACAAGAAGAAAAGAGCTACGGACGCAAGGCTTTTACGGTAAGGCAATCCCTTGTAAGAGTCTGAATCTGAACACATATCACTCATATGAAAATTCTCACTTAGGCCAGAAATATTTTCTAAGTAATGCATGTTTTTGTGTTAATATATATACTTAGAGTGTGAGAAATTTCTCATTCATAAACACAATGGTACTTTCTAAAAAAATTCACTCGTAAACACAATGTTACTTTCTGAAATTTCTCACTCATATGAAATTTTTCACTGACACCAGGAATATTTTCTACGAAATTTTTCACTCATGCCCAGAATATATATATATATACAGTTCTTATCTAATGAGGACTCCCTCATTTTATAAAATGCACACTCCTTACTTCTCTCTCTATTCATGTCTCTCTTACCTATTTTACCTCTCATAGATTTCAATTTTTTGCTGAGTTGAAAGAATTTTTTGCTAAGTTGGGGAAAGAATCCCCTAGAAATAGGGGGCTAGATGAATTCATACAAACCTTTTTTGAGAGAAAAGTGAGAGGTGTGCATTTTATAAAATGAGGGAGTCCTCATTAGATAAAAACTGTATATATATATATATATGCATTAAATAGCTTGATTATATTACTCAAAATAATACCATAATAGATGGAAATTGCTATTCCCACTCCAATATTGAAGTAATGCACTCTATGGTACTACTAACATACCATGCATTACCATGTAGTCAATGAATTCCACAATTTCCATGGAGTACATTACTTTCATTTATGAAAGTGCGAATAACAATTCCGTAATAGATTTTGTAATATTGTACACATATCACATATGTGCATTTAATACATGTACATATATAATACATATGCATTAAATAACGTAATTATATTACTCCAAATAATGACATAACAGATATAGGAATAAAATTCCCCAAATTTAGGCTTCTACATTTGAGTTTGGACAGAGGGGTAATGTTATCCTAAAAAAACTTTTGTGGACTTGTTACTAAATTACTTTTCTGAATTGGATCTATTGCCATAAAAGTCCGCTAAATAGGACTTATAACTAATTAACCAAACTATGGGAAAATAAACATAGCCTAAGAGATAAAAGTTAAGGGGGATAAGTCGGTTGAGTGGAAATTTCAAAGTATGTCCTAAATAAAAGCCCTTAGATGGTCCGTGGTATGTGTCCATTTGAACACCCACAACGCGCTTTGTAAGTGATTGATCATTTATGATAAAAAAAAAAAAAAAAAAAAAAGCTAAGTTGTGGCTACACCATGGTAACTTAATTCTCAAGTTTTAACCTGCTCTTGAACTTGGATTTGAACAATTTGTGTGATTTAGAGCTCGTTTGGATTAGCTGAAATATTAAGTGATAGAATTTTAGGTGTTGAATATTAAGTGCTAAAATTTTAAGTGCTGAAGTATTAAGTGTTGAAATACTGTTTGGGTTAGCCGAAATATTAAGGCCATGTTTGGTAGGCAGGATAAGCGGGTCAGATTGATTAACTGTTTATAATCCAGTGTTTGGGGCGCACACTGGATAGGACTATTTTATCCCAAACTCTCATTTTATCCCAATGAGTTTGGGATAACGCAATACCAAAGGGGATGGTATTAGGTGGGATAAGGGAGTTTGGAATAACTCTTGGGACTTTTTTTTTCCCCTCCAAATTCTACTTTTTCCCCAGAACTCTTCTTTTTTTTTTCCGTTTCCATATTTGCTTCTTTTTTCTTTTCTTTTCTTTTCTTTTTTTTTTTTTTGTGTAAGATTTGCTTTTTAAAAAAAAAAAAAAAAAAAAACCTACCAAATACCCTAGATTTGTTTTTGTTTTTTTTTTCTTTCCAAATTTGTTTATTTATTTATTTTTATTTTTTTCCCCCAAATTTGCTTCTTTTTTTATTCTCCCCTAGATCTTCTTTTTTATTTTATTTTCAGATCTTTTTTTTTTCCTTTCCAAATTTGTTTATTGTATTTTTATTTTTATTATTTTTAAGATTTGCTGTTTACAGGACAACATAACAGCTTATCCGACAGGATTACTAATCCAGTATGTTCCTGCCTTATCCAATCCATTCCGACAGTTTTATCCGGCCTTCCAAATGAGGCCTAAGTGATGAAATTTTAATCCTAAGCGCTGAAATTTTAAGTGCTAAAATATTAAGCTACTTTTTTTAGTTGAAAATTTTCAGCGAGTTTTCAGCTGATTTTTTTAAGTGTTGAAATTTTAAGCTACTTTTTTCAGCTGAGATTTTTCAGCGAGTTTTTAGCTGATTTTTTTAAGTGTTGAAATTTTAATCTAACACTTAATTTTTAAGCTAACCCAAACGGGACCTAAGTGGTGAAACATTAAATGCTGAAATATTAACGGCCCGTTTGGTTCACGGATTATTTTAGGTGGATTCTGATTACTAGTAATTATAATACCAGTAATCACTTTACCAGGAATATGAAGCCTTGCAGAATGTTTAGTTCACCAATAGATTTCTAGCTGGATTTAGAATCTAGTGTTTGGTTGGGTCAAGGAAAATGAAATGGAAATATTGTTAAATACCTAAGCTACCCTTGAAGGCTAAAAGAATGCATGAGTTAAAATCAAATTGTCAACCCTCTAAAAATGGAGGGTGATTATAAAAAATAATGGTATAAATCTAAAAATCAATAACACATAAAAAAATAAATAGAATAATTAAGACATGAACATGAGTCTAAACTATTACATGTAGTTAAAATATATTTGAATAATAATAAAAGATTTATTATATTTTTAAGCATCAAATACAATGTTTCAAGCATAGAAATCATCATAAACAATCTCATCTACCAATCTCTCCATTTTAGAAAATAATAATAATTATAATCATAAATTTCTTCCGATCACATTATTTATTTGTTTAATAGTCTAATAAAGCCTAGTTTAGGTATTATAAAAATAGTAAATCAAAACCCCAGTAATTCTTAGGAATACCACCTCCAAGCTAGGATTTAGAATCCACCCTATTTTCCACCTTTGGGTGGATTCTAAATCCAGTGGGATCCACAATTCATTAAATATTCCATGAACCAAACAAAGATATATTTTAAGATTATTAGTAATCTTCGGGTGGAATCAAAATCCACCCTAAGAATCCATGAACCAAACGGGCCGTAAGGTGTTAGGTGTTTGGGTTTGCTGAAATATTCATCACTTAAAAAACAAGAGAGTTTGTCAAACAAGCTGAGAAAAAGTGATTGTTTCTATAAAATGATAATAAAGGACAAAATGTAAATATTATTCAACTCTTTTGTTTTCAGGCATTTTTGTCTTTTAACAACTTAAAAGTAAAATTAAGTGATTATTTGAGAAACAATCTATTTTTTCCAGCTTGATTTTTCAGCTAGTTTGTTTAAGTGTTGAGATCTAAAGCTAACCCAAATACTTCCATTTTACAAAACAATCATTTTTTCTTCAAAATCCGTAAATTATCACTTAATTTCTATTTTTCAGCTAACCCAAACATACGGCTTTTAGACAGAATAACCCAAAAAAAAAAAAAAGTAGAAATGTTCTAGCAAACATGTGTGGCATGAAGTCTCAACTTTCCAACTTAACAAAGGAATTTCATATGATAAGAATCATAAGATGGCTCTCACACCCTACTATGTTTGGCTAGTGGGCACTAAGTTATGTTATGGGTTGTTGAGCCATCCATGGTCCATCTACATTTGGTTTTCTTCAAAAGTAAAACAAATTGCATAGCCGCAGATATATTCGTGATTCATGAACTTGCTCTCCATATGTAACATGTTTTTTCTTACGTGGTCATTTTTGTAATACGCAAAAGTTGATATTTATAAGCACAACCATTTTGTAGAATTTGTATACAATTACCACGTTTTCAAACGACTATCATTTTTTGTTCTCACCTTGTAATGTATAACAAATTTTGAATGGCAGCATTCAAATTCTCACGAATAATACAATAATCGTTTGTGTAGAGAAATCGGAAAAAATAAACTAAAATATTTGAAACTAATCAATTTGAATTAATTCATTCTTAAAAAAAAATGGAAGAATTTATTATGTTCCTTCACATGTCACAACATGTGATGTGGTCATTCTTTGGTTCTTTTAATTGTCGAGTTTACGTATTAATTTAGCATAAGTACCATTATTCCAAAATGATCTAATTCAAGATGATGAATTTGTGAATTTAAATGCTTTGCAAATGGAGATTGAGCTCATTCGAATTCATGGAATTCACAAACAAGCCACAGAGAAAGAAGACAGTAACCTTTCTGAGCTGTATCATATAGAATGGTAAAGACCGAGGGCAAGGCCCAAATTTCAATTTGTGCTTCAAACAAAAAAAGACACGCCACGATTGAAACACACCCTCGTATTTGGGCCAGGCTGAATGGGCCACCAATAGACTAGGCTAGAGCTCTAAGCCTCAAACTGTGTATTCTTAAATCTCTGGCCTGCTCAGCCCATTAATTCCAGACGAGTAAGCTCATTTTGGGTTCGGGATAGTCCCAACTTTAATTTTTCATGAAAACTAGGGGACGTTTGGCACGTGCAGTGGAACATTTTGACAAAGTAGATTCTGGTGTAGTTATTAAATTTGGTTTTCAAATACTTTGATAGTTGTGCAAATTAAAACAAATTTCAATTAAAAAATAACAATTGTTTTTGTTGTAATTAACTGTAGTACAACTGTCAAAACATTTAAAAATCAAATTTTAGATTCAAATTTGGGGGGTCATGATAGTAACTAAGATTAATGCATTAGATAAAGACAATAATACACAACCAAAAGAAAAAAAAATTAATAATAAAAAAAATTTATAAGATATAAAGTAGTAAAATTGTAATAAGTCTAAGAAGAAAACACGAGGATCAGATAAACAATTTAGAACTTGAAAGATATACCAAATATGATTGAGATTATCTGAAGCGAGTTATTATCAAAGCACATTTGTCATCTGTCACGCCTATCCTCTCGGTGAGGTGGCAGTTCTTTCTAGGATCACGACCATTTTTGCTAAAAAGCGTGTAAAAGTACGTGAAAGTGAAGTAGGGTCAAGTAAAACGTTCAGAGTCATCACCTTATCTTTATTCGGGAGTTAGGATCGTTACAAAGATAGTTAAAATAATCATCTTTATTCGGGAACTCGATTATGTCAAGGGAATGTGTTAGGCACACTCGAACATACATGCAAGTCACGATTGTCGATTTTAATAATTTTCATAGTAATGTGCCATAAGTAAATAAATACACAATAAGATATATACAAGAAATCGAAAAATGAATGGTTATGGCCACACCTAAGTGAAGGGTTGCATAAGTATCTCAAGTCGAGAATTAGGCCGTACGTAGTTATGTGCTTTGTATGTATGTGAGTATATGCTAGTGATTTGAAAAGTTAGTCAATCTAGACCGCACGAGTGTGAAGTTATGTTTTGAGTAAAATTCGGTGTAGTTAGGAACTTTAACCTGTACGGTGTAGTCCCAGACTTTAACCTTGAAAAGATGGAGTAGATCGACCATGCAAATGATAAATACCATGCCTAAATTTCCTTTCATCAAGCATTGATTAACTTGACGGAAAATGTCCTTTTCAATTTAAGTGAGAAAATGTTTTTGTCTTTTATTCTTTTTATTTTATTTTATTATTATTTTTTTTTGTCTTTTTTTTTTTATGTCAGAAGTAAAGGTCGGTGCCCGTCTAAAAGGGTTTGAAAAAGTAAAGTAATGAATGAGTTTAGTTAGGAGTTAGTAACTTAGTACAGTAATGAGTATGTATAGTAACGAGTTAATAGAGTTATGAGTTAGTACAGTTATGAGTTAATACATTTATGAGTTAGTACAGTAATGCGTTAGAATTTAATAGTTCTAGTCTGGCTAACCAGAAATCAAGTGATGTCGGACGATATCAGTTCACGATGGTGACCAAGTGATCTTGGACGAAGCCAATTCACAATGATGACAAGTTAAAGAACTATTTTATTTACAACACTGGGTATTTACTACAAAAATAAAAACCTGGTTGAATACCAGACTCGATCGGGTATATTCGTCAAAGACCAAACCACGATGAGTAGAGATAAAAAGTACCATTAAATACACTTACACCCCTTGTGGTTTGGCCGATTTGCACTCATCCATGTGGTTTAAATTTTTGTACTAATACCCTCTGTAGTTCGGACTAAAGTGTAACTGTTAAAATTTACTAACAGAGCAAGTTGAAATGACCAAATTACCCCTAAGTTTTCATAACAATGTTAAGAACAAAATTGGTTTACTTCAGTTGGTTTATGGAAAAGCATATAGTTTTTGAATTGGATGAGAAATGATCGTTGACATTTTTAGGATTTTCTTAGAATAAGTCATGTGCTTGACCTAAAAAAAATGATATATGATTTAATTTCCTTTTAATATGACTTTTAAGGGCACAAGAGTCATTTTACTCTTCAAATTAGAGCTCTCAAGTATAAAACCATTAATTGGAATGAAAAAAGTCACGGTTGCACTTTAGTCCAAACCACAATAAATATTAGTGTAAAAGTTTAAAGTTGTCATACTCGCTCCCGCGGCATGTAATTATATTATATTAGCATGCATGTTATGCTTACTGTTGTGTTAATGAACACGTGTGAAGTGAGTGATGACTCACTAGTTGTTGGAGGGTGTCTTTTAAGAACCCAGTATTTGGCCTTGAAGACAGTCCAGAAGGTGGGCATGTGAGAATTCCCTACGGTTGGGAAAATGAGTAATGACTCATGATTATGTGCTTAAATGTTTATTTAGGCATATGCAAATATAATTGATTATTATATTGTTGATAGCGACTCATCGGAGTCATTAGATGCCTGGTGAGGACGAAATTGAACACGTTACGTAATTTGGTAAGCTAATTAGCAATTTCATAAAATTTGTAGAAACTTGCGTTTTAGCAACCAAACAGAACATAGTCAGAAACCTTTTTAATTTTGAGGTTTTACTTGTAGAGCTATGCATTAGCTGTGTAGAAAGTTTAAGAGACTGATTTGAAGTTTTAAAAACTCGTGGGGAGGTAAACACAATTTCCGAAAGTGTTGCCTATATATAGTTAGAGATGACTTTCATAATTTTATAAACATTTGACCTAAGTTCAAGAAAGAGGCCAAATGGAGGATTTCTTGGCTTAGAGCTTCAAGACTCGAATCGACGGAGTTCTACCCGTTTGTTTTTCATCAAATTCCGTATTTGAACTCTACGAGGTAAGGCCATCGTTTTGATACCTATTAGGCCTTGTTTGGTTAAGTTTTCCGAAAACTCATTTTATAGAATTTTCATACAAAGTTGATAATTGGACTTTTGATTAATAGGAATTGTATTAGAAGAATTGCTGCACGTTCTTTGTGCTTGAGTTTTCCTTGGATCGGCATTTAAGGGCGTAAATCGGAGGTGAGTGATATTAATCTTGAGTTTTAGATGATTCTATGGTTTAATGCATTTGATATGCTAGGAACCTTATATAGATAACATGTGTAGTTCATATTGGGCAAAACTAATGTGTAAAGTAGGCCCAAGGCATGTTGAAATGAAAAGCATGGTGATTTGCTAGTTGAGCATGTTTATGTGCCTATGTGTGGGTTAAAGGGGGATATGGGCTAATTCACCGTGAGACGTCCTCTCGAAGGGGGAGGATTAGTAGTGACGACGGTCACTTGCCAAGAACGGCATTAACGCGACATGTCGAAGGGGCATGGGTCGTGGTTGAGTCTTAAGACTTTGGATCGGTGAATGTGCACTTATTCCCTAGAGACCAATAGTTATGTGTTATGATGGATTGGAACATATTTGTCATCCGTATGCTTGATTCATATTATTCACTAAGCGTTAGCTTAAACAAATCTATATATGTGGTTATATAAATAACCATTCAGGTGCAAGGACTGGAGGGGAGAATCGCGGGTAATGAGGCGAGGAAGGACTGGAAGCTCCTAATGTTTATAGAACTTGTAGCACTTTTGTAATATGTGCTTAACTCTTGCCGGTTGTTTAACCGTGCAACTTGTATTAAGACTTGTTAATTATGCGAGTATGGCGCTTGGTTCACCTTAGGACCTTGGTTGCCAAGACGTGTGAAACTTGTAGTTTTGATACTTGTAATCCGGGACGGGTTTATGGTGGTTGTATAAATGGATATATATGTTTTGGTAGTTCTTTGAATGTTTAGCAAAGCTTTGAATTGTTTGGTTTTGAAAAGGTTTGGTGGAAATGGTTTTGTTTGGTTTGATTTAAAATGGATTGGGTTGGTTTCTTTGGGTGAAAGAGGTATTGATTTATTAACGGCGTTTGTCGCGGAAGTGCCGGGAATTAACGGCGTTAGTAGGAAGCGCCGGTAATTAACGGCGTTTGCGAAAAAACGCCGGCAATTGTGAATACGGTCTTTTGGAGGTTTGGTTTCTGCACAGACCCCATTCGACCGGTCGAACGGGGCAATACGACCGGTCGAAATGCCCCCTGCCAGAAATTTCAAACTCATACTTCCAATGTTCGGAACAACTTCTAATTAGGCATGGAGGTACCTTTTGGGACCCATTGACCTACGAAACTGTTACTTTTGAAAACAAAACTCGTTAAGGAGTGTTTGGACACGCGTTTAATATAACCTTTGAAAAACTATTTGGAAGTTGGTTGTTTTGTAGCAAAACTTTTATTAAGGTCATTTTTGGGAACTTTAATCATTGTTGGTAAGCCTTGATGGCGTGCCACGTGACCTAGATTCATATGTATGGATCCTGGGCGTGACATGTAGTGGTATCAGAGCAAAAGGTTATAGACCTTGAGCTATCGGTTTAGGTTTAGAGCCTTGGGGACGAGAGACGACGTCATGAGTTTGAACATTGATTAATGTGTGCAGAATTGGATTATTGCATTATATTTGCATATGAATAATGGTTGTATGCATCGTACCTTACATGCATACTTTGAGATATATGTCATGACATGCATGATAGCATTATGTGATGGTTATCAGGAATAAGTGGTGGAAAGTATGGATATAAATAATGACAATGCAACGAATGCGCGAATGGATCGAATAGAGGCTGCTATTGAGGGGTTTATTAGAGCAGTGGATGACAGAGTGCCACCAAGGAGAATAGAGCCGGAAAATCCAAATTTGGCACCAAGGGCTGGGCAATCAATTGCCGAAAAGTTTGCAAAGAAGAATCCGACAATATTCACTGGGGGATCGGATCCTGATGTGGCAGACTTTTGGAAAATGGATATGGAACGTATATTCCGTAACCTGGCATGCACCGATAGAGAGAAAATAGACAATGCCACTGATACTTTAAAAGAGGGAGCTCAGAATTGGTGGGTTGGTATCCTCGCAAGTAGAGCACCGACTACTTGGGCAGGTTTCATAGAAGAATTTGACAAGCAATATTTTCCGGATTCAGTAAAGACCCAAAAGAAGCGAGAGTTCATGAACTTGAAACAAGGGGATATGACGGTAAACGAGTACGCGACTGCATTTAATGGGTTGGCTCGATTTGCACCGGGTATAGTTTTGGAAGAGGTGGATAGAGCCAGACAATTCGAAGAAGGTCTGAGGGAAAATATCCATAGTCGCGTGGATACATTTCGTCTCCCAACATTTGCTGAAGTTCTCGATGTCTCCCTTATCGCGGAAAGAGATATTGGGAACTATAAGCTTAGCCAACAAGGGAAGATGAAGAATGAGAATCAAGGGAGGAATCAGAGTAACTTTAAGAAATCCTATTCAAGGGCACCTGGTGTTGGTTCAGGAATTCAAGGGGGAAGTTCATTCTCTGGAGGAGATAAACCGATGTGTACTATTTGCGGCCGTAGACATTGGGGTGTTTGTTATATGGCAAATACGATTTGTCATATTTGTAATCAACCGGGACATGTTGCCAAGAATTGTACGCAGACAAGAACCCAAAGTGTGAATGTGGATATGAGGGGTAAATGTTATGAATGTGGTATGCCTGGTCATCGAGAGAGGGATTGCCCGAACAAGCGACAACGTGGGGCCGGTTCTGTGGCTTCTAGTGGAACGAGAACAGTGCAACAACCAGACAAAGGAAAGAAGGAACAAAGGGAGGCACGGGCATTTAACCTTTTGCCAGGAGAGACGGCCAATGCGGACTCTGTGGTGTCAGGTACACTACTTATTTGCTCACGCCCTGCACGTATACTTATGGATTCAGGATCCACACACTCATTTGTGTCACATGAATTTGCTAAGTGCTTGGATGTGATGTCAGAACCATTGGGATTTGATTTGTCTGTTTCAATTCCGTTAGGAAATCCTATAATAAGTTCCTTGGTATACAAAGCATGTGACATTAAAGTAAATGAAAAGACCTTAGCTGTTGATTTGGTACCATTAACCATTCATCACTTTGATGTAATCTTGGGAATGGATTGGCTATCGGCGAATTGTGCTTCAATTGATTGTGTAAGGAAAAGAGTTATATTTCAAATGCCAGATCAGGATGAGTTTTGTTTCCATGGGGTAGGGATCACGTCACCACCATATATTGTATCAGCTGCACGAGCTTGTCGACTAGTGAGGAAGGGTTGTCAAGGATTTTTATGTGGTATTCTTGATACAAGAGTCACCGGATCAGGGATTGAAAATATTTCAAGAGTGAGAGAATTTCCTGATGTGTTTCCTGAGGAGTTACCTGATACTCTAGTTGAAAGGGAGATTGAATTTACCATTGATACGATACCTGAAGCACAACCGATATCGAAGGCACCATACCGAATGGCACCAGTGGAATTGAAGGAACTGAAAATCCAACTACAGGAGCTACTTGATAAAGGGTTTATTCAACCAAGTGTCTCACCATGGGGAGCACCGGTATTGTTTGTTAAGAAGAAAGACGGAACAATGCGAATGTGCATAGATTATAGAGAGTTGAACAAGTTGACGATCAAGAACAAATATCCACTACCACGCATTGATGACTTGTTTGATCAACTACAAGGGGCCCATATATTTTCAAAGATTGACTTGAGATCGGGTTATCACCAATTGAAAGTCAAGGTGGAGGATGTAGAAAAGACAGCGTTTCGGACTCGATACGGCCGTTATGAGTTTTTGGTCATGCCATTTGGAGTAACAAATGCACCAGCGGCGTTTATGGATTTGATGAACAGGGTATTCAAGGAATATCTGGATGAGTTTGTGATTGTGTTCATAGATGATATCTTGGTGTATTCCAAAAATGTTGAAGAACATGAAAGGCACTTACGATTGGTCTTACAACGACTGCGAGAGAGAAAATTATATGGGAAATTGAAGAAGTGTGAGTTTTGGTTGACTGAGATAGCTTTCTTGGGGCATGTAATTTCGCAAGATGGAGTTTTAGTTGACCCGAAGAAGATTGAGGCTATAGCTAATTGGTCAAAACCAACAAATGTATCAGAAATTCGCAGTTTCTTGGGATTGGCAGGTTACTATAGAAGGTTTGTAGAAAATTTCTCTAGGATAGCGATGCCAATGACTCAACTGATGAGAAAGAACGCAGTATTTAATTGGGACTCGGAATGTGACAAGAGTTTTAAAGAGCTGAAGACTCGCCTTATGTCAGCACCGATCTTGACGATTCCGTCTGGTACAGAAGGGTTTGTAATCTATAGTGATGCTTCACATAGAGGACTGGGGTGTGTTCTGATGCAGAACGGCAAGGTGATTGCTTATGGCTCACGTCAGTTAAAGGTACATGAAGTGAATTATCCGACTCATGATCTGGAGTTAGCAGCGGTGATCTTTGCATTGAAGATCTGGCGGCACTATCTTTACGGGGAAAAGTGTGATATCTACACAGATCACAAGAGCTTGAAGTTCCTGTTTACTCAGAAAGAATTGAATATGAGGCAGAGACGATGGTTAGAATTGATGAAAGACTACGACTTGTCGATTCACTATCATCCTGGGAAAGCAAATGTAGTTGCTGACGCGTTAAGTAGGAAGTCCACTAATAATTTGGCCTATGATTTGACTTCGCAGAAGCAACTCGTTGGTGAAATGGAAAAGTTAGAACTTGAGGTGATTTCAACAACTGAGGGAGGTTTACTAGCAGCTATTGTCGCACAACCGACATTGATAGATGAGATAAAAATGAAACAACTTCAAGACCCAGTTTTAAAGAAGATTTGCGATGAAATACCGCTAGATAAACAGCCAGAGTTTACGTTAGTGGACAATATTCTGAAATTCAATAATCGGGTATGTGTACCCAATGTGGATGGGATTAAGGAGTTAATACTTGAAGAATCTCATAATACCAAATATACAGTTCATCCAGGTAGTACCAAGATGTATCGAGATTTGCGAGAGGTATATTGGTGGTCTGGAATGAAAAGAGAGGTAGCTGAGTACGTGGCCAAATGTTTGGTTTGTCAGCAAGTCAAAGCGGAACATCAAAGGCCTGCAGGGTTATTGCAACCTTTGGATGTACCAGAATGGAAATGGGAAAAGATAACCATGGATTTTGTATCGGGTTTTCCAAGGTCTTCAAGATCGAACGACAGTGTTTGGGTAATTGTAGATCGATTGACTAAGTCTGCACATTTCTTGCCGATTAAGACAAAGGAACCGATGAAACTCGCGGAGTTGTATGTTAAAGAGATTGTGAGGCTACATGGAGCACCAGTGTCTATAGTTTCAGACAGGGATAGTAGTTTCTTAACTAGATTCTGGAAAGGGCTACAAGCAGCTATGGGTACAAAGTTAAACTTTAGTACAGCTTTTCACCCACAGACAGATGGGCAGTCCGAGCGTATAATTCAAATATTGGAGGACATGCTTCGACTATGTGTTCTTGATTTTAAGGGTGACTGGGAAAAATATATACCTTTGATTGAATTTGCCTACAATAACAGTTTTCAGGCTAGTATTGGGATGGCACCATATGAAGCACTATATGGGCGTAAGTGTCGATCACCGATTTGTTGGACCGAGGTAGGGGAACGAAGGCTAGAAGGACCTGAGATGGTTCAGTTGACAGCAGATAAAGTAAAGGTGATACAACAACGGTTGAAAACGGCTCAGAGTCGTTACAAAAGCTACGCAGATACGGGGCGAAGGCCACTAGAATTCGAAGTAGGTGACCGTGTGTTCTTGAAGGTTTCACCTTCCAAGGGGATTACGAGGTTTGGAAAGCGAGGGAAGTTGAATCCTAGATACGTTGGACCATTTGAGATTATTGGAAAAATGGGGCCAGTAGCTTATCGGCTAGAGTTACCACGGGAGTTGGCTAATGTACACGATGTATTTCATGTGTCGATGTTGAGAAGAGTTATATCTGATTTAAGTCATGTGATTACTCCAGAGCCATTGAAAGTCAGAGAAGACTTAACGTATGTTGAACGTCCAGTGAGAATCCTAGATAGAAAAGATAAAATATTACGAAACAAGACGGTTCCATTGGTAATGGTCTTGTGGCGAAATCACTCAGTGGAAGAAGCCACGTGGGAAAGAGAGGATGAGATGCAGGCAAAGTATCCATTTCTATTTGAAGCATGAGGTACTGAAAGTTTGGGGACAAACTTCCTTTAAGGGGGAGAGGATGTCATACTCGCTCCCGCGGCATGTAATTATATTATATTAGCATGCATGTTATGCTTACTGTTGTGTTAATGAACACGTGTGAAGTGAGTGATGACTCACTAGTTGTTGGAGGGTGTCTTTTAAGAACCCAGTATTTGGCCTTGAAGACAGTCCAGAAGGTGGGCATGTGAGAATTCCCTACGGTTGGGAAAATGAGTAATGACTCATGATTATGTGCTTAAATGTTTATTTAGGCATATGCAAATATAATTGATTATTATATTGTTGATAGCGACTCATCGGAGTCATTAGATGCCTGGTGAGGACGAAATTGAACACGTTACGTAATTTGGTAAGCTAATTAGCAATTTCATAAAATTTGTAGAAACTTGCGTTTTAGCAACCAAACAGAACTTAGTCAGAAACCTTTTTAATTTTGAGGTTTTACCTGTAGAGCTATGCATTAGCTGTGTAGAAAGTTTAAGAGACTGATTTGAAGTTTTAAAAACTCGTGGGGAGGTAAACACAATTTCCGAAAGTGTTGCCTATATATAGTTAGAGATGACTTTCATAATTTTATAAACATTTGACCTAAGTTCAAGAAAGAGGCCAAATGGAGGATTTCTTGGCTTAGAGCTTCAAGACTCGAATCGACGGAGTTCTACCCGTTTGTTTTTCATCAAATTCCGTATTTGAACTCTACGAGGTAAGGCCATCGTTTTGATACCTATTAGGCCTTGTTTGGTTAAGTTTTTCGAAAACTCATTTTATAGAATTTTCATACAAAGTTGATAATTGGACTTTTGATTAATAGGAATTGTATTAGAAGAATTGTTGCACGTTCTTTGTGCTTGAGTTTTCCTTGGATCGGCATTTAAGGGCGTAAATCGGAGGTGAGTGATATTAATCTTGAGTTTTGGATGATTCTATGGTTTAATGCATTTGATATGCTAGGAACCTTATATAGATAACATGTGTAGTTCATATTGGGCAAAACTAATGTGTAAAGTAGGCCCAAGGCATGTTGAAATGAAAAGCATGGTGATTTGCTAGTTGAGCATGTTTATGTGCCTATGTGTGGGTTAAAGGGGGATATGGGCTAATTCACCGTGAGACGTCCTCTCGAAGGGGGAGGATTAGTAGTGACGACGGTCACTTGCCAAGAACGGCATTAACGCGACATGTCGAAGGGGCATGGGTCGTGGTTGAGTCTTAAGACTTTGGATCGGTGAATGTGCACTTATTCCCTAGAGACCAATAGTTATGTGTTATGATGGATTAGAACATATTTGTCATCCGTATGCTTGATTCATATTATTCACTAAGCGTTAGCTTAAACAAATCTATATATGTGGTTATATAAATAACCATTCAGGTGCAAGGACTGGAGGGGAGAATCGCGGGTAATGAGGCGAGGAAGGACTGGAAGCTCCTAATGTTTATAGAACTTGTAGCACTTTTGTAATATGTGCTTAACTCTTGCCGGTTGTTTAACCGTGCAACTTGTATTAAGACTTGTTAATTATGCGAGTACGGCGCTTGGTTCACCTTAGGACCTTGGTTGCCAAGACGTGTGAAACTTGTAGTTTTGATACTTGTAATCCGGGACGGGTTTATGGTGGTTGTATAAATGGATATATATGTTTTGGTAGTTCTTTGAATGTTTAGCAAAGCTTTGAATTGTTTGGTTTTGAAAAGGTTTGGTGGAAATGGTTTTGTTTGGTTTGATTTAAAATGGATTGGGTTGGTTTCTTTGGGTGAAAGAGGTATTGATTTATTAACGGCGTTTGTCGCGGAAGTGCCGGGAATTAACGGCGTTAGTAGGAAGCGCCGGTAATTAACGGCGTTTGCGAAAAAACGCCGGCAATTGTGAATACGGTCTTTTGGAGGTTTGGTTTCTGCACAGACCCCATTCGACCGGTCGAACGGGGCAATTCGACCGGTCGAAATGCCCCCTGCCAGAAATTTCAAACTCATACTTCCAATGTTCGGAACAACTTCTAATTAGGCATGGAGGTACCTTTTGGGACCCATTGACCTACGAAACTGTTACTTTTGAAAACAAAACTCGTTAAGGAGTGTTTGGACACGCGTTTAATATAACCTTTGAAAAACTATTTGGAAGTTGGTTGTTTTGTAGCAAAACTTTTATTAAGGTCATTTTCGGGAACTTTAATAATTGTTGGTAAGCCTTGATGGCGTGCCACGTGACCTAGATTCATATGTATGGATCCGGGGCGTGACAAAAGTGCATGAGGTAAATGCAAATTAATCAAACCACAGAAAGTGTACGTATATTTAATCCTAAGAAGTACTACCTATGGGGTCCACCCCAATACAAAGGTGGCCTTTGAAATCCAATCAATATTTACTATGTATTTTTATTTTCGTTTAAAGCAAAGAATAAAAGAATCAATCAAAAACACTAATATGTATGATACAATCAAAAGCACTAAAATGTATTAAAGGACTTTCCTTTGTTGGTAAGTCGCATAACATCTTTTGCATGTAAATTCGGATCAAAACTAAGTCATCGATGCAATATTCAAATCAATCAACATTCTTAAATTGCACTAGTATTGAAAATGTCAAAATGGGGTAGAACTGGTCAAAACCAATTCAGAAATATTAAGTTTCGTTCGATTCCAATGCCTTAAATAATAGAGTAACGTTATGCTTTTTAAATTTTATATTTTACATATTTATCAAATACATGAAGTAGTGGGATCACTTTTAATAATAATGAGATCAGTTTTACATTTTCCAATTAAAATTTAATAGACCCATTATCACATATATTTAGGAAGCATTTGAAATTTAAAATTTAAAAAGAATACATTGCACTAAATAATACCTTATCAAAAGAAGCATTAAAAATGGTGTCAAATTTGTTAACTTTTTGACCAAACCACGTATCAAAATGGAGCAAAGCTTTTGACTAAACAGGTTCGGGGCAAGCGAATGGGATCTGTGTTAGTCTGTTAGAGCATTCACAGTGGGTGGATTATACAACAACTTTAAGGCTAGTTTGGATGGGGACGCTTGCAATGGGTCATTGGTACAATAGTATATAACAATGAAACTTAAGGAAACTTAAGTTTAGTGTACAGCTAAGTTCAGCTATTGTACAAGGGTGACGGCACAAGGAGCCCTGTGAGGCTCCAAACGGCACACATTGTACCGTGTGATATCCAGACGGCACAATGTGTGTCGTGTGAAGTTGTCAATTTTATAAAGCCGTGTTATATCACACGGCACACATTATGTCGCCTACTCCCACACGGCGTCGTTTGATATCACACACGGCACGTCGGCACACTGTGTGCCGTTTGATATCACACACGGCACTCACATAGTCGTTTGAACAAATACCCATTGCAAGTCTATTTTATCTGTACACTAAACTTACCAAACATCGGCCTTAAATTTGCTATACCCACTGTGGATGCTCTTACCAACTACATTAAACTTTAAAGAGCTTAATTGTTTTAAGGGTAATGCTAGATGCACAACAAAAGTGCACAACGAAATGCACAACCTGCTTTAATTTATTGGACCTCGCGCTGAAAAAGCTGTACACTCCATTTTTTATCTTTTTGTGTGTACAGACTTTTCAGCACGAAGTCCAACAATTTTAAGCTAGTTATGCATTTCGTTGTGCACTTTTGTTGTGCATCTAGCATTTCCGTTGTTTTAAATGGTTAGGATTTCGATCAAGCTATCTGAGACACGAGAATGAAAAGAGAGCAAACAAATATAATAAAGTAAATAATAAACGAAGGGTCATAGTGAGTATGTTTGTGGGATAAATTAAAAAAAAAAAACAAGAAAGTCTGGTGGTCAGTTAGTATATAGAAATAATGATAACAATTCCATGTGCTAATGCAAATCTTTCATTCAGTTTTTGTGCATTTGCTATTGTCACTTCCACCATGTGGCACACTCTATTTTTTTATTATTTTAAAATATTATATATATATATATATATATCCTAAGGGAGCCACTAATGCCAGAGCACAAAAGGCTAAAACCAGAGTAACTCACATTTTTCTGGACAAAATTACCCCTCAGCCAATTTAAGAAACCCTTCAACCCTCTATATTTCCCTTTCTGGAACACAGCCTCACCGTCCCCTTTATATTTCTCTTTCTGGAACATACCCCCTTTATATTGCCAGAGACTTAATATGCCCTCTTTGTGGCCAAAAAACTGTGAGACAAAAATACAATTGGAACAAAAATCTTTCCATGAAACAAGATCATCATTCAACATTCAACTTCATCATCATGGGAACAAAATTCATCATTCAACATTCATTACAAAAAAACAACCAAAAAAAATATCAAATTCATTACAAATAATTTAGAAGAAACCCGGGCCTTGACATGTACGACTATTATGTCCAACGCCTTTACAAGTGCTACATCGCCGATTTGCCTTCACAATCTCAAACTTTGAAGGATCTCGTTTTGTGTATAATGATTCCTTTGTTTCTTTGATGGGTGTCCTTTGTGTGCTTCAACATTTGGCTCAAGACAAGGCAGTGATGCACCTATGAGTTGGGAAATTTTCTCTAGAGCATTTTTCTTTTGAACAAGAGGCCATTGAACATATTTATCTTGAAACTCATTGAGCAACCCTTCAAATTCATCTTCTTCATTGGTTATCTCACCAACATTGCAACTTAATGAGCGAATATCAATCCTCCATTATTTCACTTGAGAGTTGTGTCTTTATCTCTTCAAACTCATTTTTAATAGCTAAGCATATTTTATCTTTCACTTGGCAAAGATCACCACTCGAATTAAGCATATATCTCTTAAGCTTTGCGTGTGCACCTTTCGCTCTTGACCTAGTTCTTCAAACAAAGCTTGAATTGAAGTATGACCACCCAACTTGTCCCTATAAATTTTCGATTTTGTATTATAAATAGTCTTAGACACAACTTGAAGATTAGGATTATTTTTCCGAAGAAAAGAAATGATTTGACGTGGTGCAATTCTCGATACACTCATTTCATGAACACTTTTGACATCTTTCGATCTTTAGACAAACGATGACAAGTAGGGTGTCCGGACATATCAGTAGTTGGTTTATGGTTATGTAAGCTATTTGTAATATCCAGGACCCAAAAGCCATCCATTTGCCTCGTTCCTTTAATTTCAAATGGACAATTTATAAGGAGACTTGCCGATTTCCTTTGGTGTTGCTCCATGGGAATATTAAGTCTATCCCGATAACAACCTCCCCTATCACAAACAATAGTCACGTATTTATCTTTTCATGAACTTTTGATTGATACCACATACCCTTGTATTAAGAAAAATCTCTTAACATTGCTAAGAAGTTCCTCACGAGTAAGATATTTCTTCTCAAGTTATTGGGAACATTCAACTATTTTTTTCAAAATTCATGTCACCTAAATCAAACATTCAAAAATCATATGTATTACAAAATCATCTTACATTCAACTATTTCTAGTGAACTTCAACTGTAATTTTTGTTTTTTCCCAAAAATCTTTTTTTTTTTTTTGCTAAAACTTATTCAAAATCATATGTATCACAAAATCATCTTACATTCAACTATTTCTAGTGAACTTCAACTGTATTTTTTTTAAGCCAAAAAAAAAAATTTGCATTTTTGAGTTCTATGATAACCCTAAAAAAAAATCCCAATCTTGAAGCTAGATTCAATCCTCAAACAATCTTTCCATGAAAAAATCAATAAAAGAAAAAAGGTAGTACTAAAGAGAGATGAAAACTTACCTTCAAATGGGGAGGGATGAGGATTGACGGCCAATGTGAGATGACGGCGAAGCGAGGTGACAACTGCAATGGGAGAGTGAGGAGTGACGACTACGAGGGATGAAGATCGTCGGCAGAGAGGGATTGAGGAGGCAGATTGTCCATGTTTAGAGAGAGAAAGAGAGATTGAAAGTGAGGCTGGAACGTTATGAGAGAAAGAGGGTTGAAGGGTTTCTTAAATGGGCTGAGGGTTAATTTTGTTTAGAAAATGTGAGTTGCTCTGGTTTTAGCCTTTTGTGCTCTGGCATTAGTGACTCCCTATCCTATTCACAATTACATATCTAGGAATATATGTTACAACATTTCTCCTCTCTTCAATGGTACATTGCTTTAATTTCTTAGTACTAAAATTATTCTAGAATTTATTTTTCTCATTAACTTTCAATACGTTTTCCTCTAGGAACATTTTGTTTTTTTTCTTAATTTTGCATTTATTTAATGACCTTTATCTTCTTCTCTTTCTAATTGTGAGAATTGACTTTCTTTCTTATTCACTCTCATTGTAGATATGAATGTCAAACTAATAATAAGAAGATGAATATTGGCAGGTATAATCAATGCAATTTGCACTTTTTTTCATGACCTCTATTCTCTCTTTCTAATTATGTGAATGTAACACTCGTACCCGTAAAAGAAGGTTATTGTAATGTTAATGTGTGATAATTAATAATAATTAATGTTTACAATGGTTTAAGGTGGAGTTATGAACCCACAGGCGGAAAGGTGTTCAGATGCGAACACAGATGAAAGTTTTAAGTCAAGTGAAACTGGTATAAAAGTGCGACCTGATGAAGGTCTAAATGATGTGAATTGCATTCAGATGTAATTATATGCTTAAATTAATACTTGTTTTATTGTTTAAAGATATTATTATGTTTTATGATATGTAAAAGGGACCAGTTTGGGTACCATATGAGGGTTTATTTGAATACAGTTCATAATTAGTAGATTGAATAGCAACCTCATATTATATGTAGGACCACGTTTGGGACCTACGCGGGATATAGATTAAATTTATTTACAAAATATGGGTAATTAACATAATTACCTTGGGGGTTTCATAATAAAACTTAAGAAAATTTGGGGGATGTAAAAAAAAAAGGGTAAGAGGTGTCAAACACATATGCATGTCTTGTATATGTGTTCATTTGTAAAAACACAGCTGGGCATAGGGAAGAGAGAGAACCGAGAGCTCTCAAGTCGGTGACGGAGCTCCGTACGATGTTTTCTTGTCGTTCCTTCGTCGTCCAGTGTTGGATTTGCGATCCAAGACCATTTTTGGACTCGTGGAGGTAAGAGGATCACATGCATGTTCTTTATTTTCATTTTGACAACGTTTTTTGGAAACCGTTCTTGGTTGTTAACTTTCGGTGTACCAAAACAATGTAGGATTAACACCGGTTAGGATTTGAGGTGGAATCTGCAAGAGGTTTAGATTTCTAAGCTTAATTCGCTAGTAAATCGAAGAGGTGAGTGTTCTAATCCCAAAATTGTGTGTTTAAATCTGTTGATGTAATAATTGTTATCTTAGAATGCTTAATTCATGTTTATGTAGCTTTAATTATGATGAATTTGGTTAAAAGCATGTCAATAATGTGAAATCGCTATGCTTGTATGCTAAGTTGCTTATATGCTTATATGGATTAAAGGGAAGTCAAGTAGTGGTCACCATTTACAAGTCCCATATGTAAGGGATAAAAAGACCCTCAAGAGTGGGGCATGGTGACGACCACAATGAAATGACAGTGACGCCTTCGGGGTCACAAGAGTGTGTGTTGCGCTATATGCGTCTTAAAAATGAGAAAGATCTGGGGTGAAAAGGACCCGGGGGTGGTGGCTGGAGTTACTTGACTTTCTGGAGATTATTTTGTTGATATTTATGATGATTGTTGCATTTACATGTTGAACATTCCAATACCATGGTTAGTTCTCTCACTAAGCGAAAGCTTAAACGAAAAATATATTTTTCTGTTGTGGTTATTGAATAACCAGCGCAGGTACGTAACGGGAAGAGGAGAGAAGATGATTTGCGCATTGGGTTGGTTTAGGAGTTGTGAATTGTTGGGTTTGTGCCCTCAAACCATTACTTTATATATGAGACATTGACATTTTAATATATGGATATCAACTTTACATTTAGTTATGTATGTTTCTTTCATGAGATGATTGTTATCCTTAAGTATCATAGTAAGTAATTCGTGTATGTATGAGATACATACAAGTGAGATACGAATTACTATTCTTTGTTACTTAGAATGTGTCACAGTTGATGATGAGAATGGATATCTCATCAGGTTTACACTGTAGCATGAATAACTACCATTGGATGGAATGATTAATCTCAATCACTAGAGTTTAACTCTTAGTTAACATGCTAGTGCTTATAGTGCATTGACGGACCTGAGCTTTCCTATTGACACTCAAGACTGTCAATCAGTCGATAGGAACTCATAACTTGTATAAGGTACGTGTTCTTAATCTTGAGACGATTATGAACACAGACTGTGGATATGGCTGCTTTGACTTACCAATCAGTGAGGTCTATAGAAGATCAACACCTGGGTATCTTGGGTATATCATATTCATAGGGTTGTGACCATATATTGTCAAGACAGGCTACCCTCTGTTTCAGAGTAAGCATTCCCTTGAGAATGTCACCAAGTCGATTACTGAGTACTGCAGTCTTGTTGATAAGAGTTATCAACATGCTTGGTAATCATGAGAGGTGAATGGGACTCAAGGAATACAAGAAGTAATCATGATTCAGGTTGACAGTAATAGTTATCCAACTACCTGAATATGATTATGAATGCTGAAGGTAGAAGGACATTAGTACAACATACAAGCCTAGTTATCGCTTCGGATATGTTCTTTTGTGTTGGAGTTCAGTTATCGTTTTATAGTGGAGTAAATGTTAACTGACCAGTTAGTTAGTTTGCTGATCAAAGAGTTTGATCATGGTAATTAACAAACTGGTCTGAACCAACAATAAAGAGCCTAGGAGGTCCCACTCTTAGCTCCGCCAGGATACTTGGAAAGACACATGAGGAAGTTGTCAAGACAAGTTCGATCGATTGAGGTATGTTCGATCGATTGAAGTCTTGGCAGTCTCGATCGATCGAGAATGGTTCAATCGATCAAAGGTTCGATCGATCGAAGATCTTCGATCGCTCGAAGTCTAGGTCGGTTCTGGAAATCTATAAATAGGGCAGCTGCGTTCTGGAAAAGGAGTTCGTCGTTTTAGAACGTCAGAAGCTGCAGAAACTATTTTTAGAGCCCCAAACCTTCTTTTTCCTCTCTATTAGAGATCCTACCATCTCTAGTCTCTCCGGCAAGCATCTGCAGGAGACATAAGGGTAAAGAAAACCTAGTGGAGGCTCCTGCATCACCAAGGAAGAAGAAGAAAATCAGAATTGGGTTCAAGACACTAAGGTATAACTCTTGTCCCCTGTTGTGCGCATCTATGGAATTAACGAGTAGTAGATCCTGGGCTACCATTAAGTTATTATAACTTGAATTTTCCGCTGCACGTTTGAACTTTTAACTTAAACCGGTTTTTCCATCAATTGGTATTAGAGCCACGCTCGTTTGGATCTATAGATGCATTTTTGGAACACTATTTTGATTGGCATGTTGATTTTAGAACTTTTTTCGAAACTGCATCGTCACAGATCTGTTTCTGCAGTGCCATCACAGCAGAGTACAAATCTGTGATTGCATAGGATGCAAGGCGGGTTCGATCGATCGAACATGTTTCGATCGATCGAACATTCTCTGTACTCAAGCGATCGAACAGGTTTCAATCGATCGAAACCTTTTAGTGTTCGATCGATCGAATAGAGTTAGATCGATCGAGACAGATTCTTTGTCAGGTTCTCTGTTTCACATTTTAAAGTGTTTTTGAAATTAAATACTTTAATTTTAAAATATTCTGTAAAATTTTCAAATCATTATGTGAAACAGACTGTTCAAGCGATTGAACAGTGTTCAATCGATTGAAGGTTCGAGCGATCGAACGATCTTCGATCGATCGAACTGTGATAGAGAACTAAGATGTTGTTTTAAGTTCTAATTCAGTATGTAAAGAGTTTATATACTGTGTGAATCAATTAAGTGTTCCAATAGTTACATATATTTGTTATGTATGTATGGATACGTGTACGACTAACCCTTTTTGCAGCTAGATTAGTCGCTATCTCCCATGGCACCAAGTCATTTGAATATTTTGTATTTAAATTGTTTGAGATTGGTGCATGTTGTAATTTAAGTTTGGTTTTAAGGCATATGTAAAGGGCGCTGCGACTTCAATCCTACGAAAAGGAAAGTCGCACCGGTTTCCCTAGCCTTTTATTGTATTTTGTTGTTGCTATTTCTATTTCTAGATAAATTGTAAGCTTCGAAAGAAGCATAGGACAAATGTAATAGAATTAGAAAATCCATGAAGATGGAGCAAGGAGCCGTTGTCCATGAAGATGGAGCTGGAGGCGATCAAACCAAAAGGAGGTTCTATGGAGATAGAGCCATGGGAGATAGAGGCATTGTTTGGATGTCTTTATTTTCAATTTTAGTTTTTTGTTTTTTGTGCTTGGTTTGTGATTGTCATTTAATTATATTGTTACTACTTGCATGCACGTAAAACAAGTTTTCTAAAATAAAATTCAAAAACCATTTCAACGTATTAGTAAACATTGGATGTTTATGGGTAATGTGTGGAAACGTTTTCAAAAGCAAAATCCTTATTTACTAAATCTAGTGGGATAGGGTCTTATTAAACACCCACGATCTTCCATTAACGGTTCACTGTAAGATGAGTGGAGCATTCTGTGTCACCTCGCCAGGGGTGATCATTCCATACGGAGGGTGCTTTACTCATTGGTTACTAGATGTGAACTTCTTTTGATAGGATCAATCAGACGTGTTAGAGGGTGACCACCACACGGAGGCGCTACTTGAGACGGTTGTGATTGGATCCTAGTTAATGGTACACACTAGCTAAGCTATGGATAAGGGATCCCACACGGGGCATTATTTAGAAACTTAGAGATCAAAAGGGTTCGGGAGTCATAACTTGTTTTGCAAGAGTTGCATAGCGGACAAGTCATGATTAATCGAAAGATCGAACATTGACCACCATACGGAGGCTTTATTCTTTCATTTCGATATTCCGACGACTTTGTTTTAAAATAAGAGTTTTAAGGATTCTTTTATTTCAAACTGTCAAATCTGATATTCATATTTATTTTGTCTTTTGATTTTTACAGTAAATCATAATGTCTGGATCTACATTTAGTCCACTTGCCACCATACTCACTCACAACAAGTTAACTGGAAACGAAACCTTGACATTGTATTAACTATGGAGGATCACATATATGTCCTCACCACCCCATGCCCCGAAGAACCCGCGGAAAATGCTTCGGCAGCTGCCAGACGCGAGTTCGACAAATGGAAGAAGTCGAATGGAATGGCTCGTTGCTATATTCTGGCCTCAATGGCTGGTGTGTTGCAACACCAATTCCAATCGAATGATTCTGCCAGTGACATTATCACATCCCTGAAAAAGATGTTCGGGGAGCATGGCAGGCCTGCTAGACAGGTAGCCATGCAAAAGATAATGAGTGCAAAGATGTCGGAAGGGACTCCAGTCAAGGAACATGTTTTAAAAATGATTGGTTATTTAAACGAGCTGGAGATCCTAGGTGCCAACATCGATGCACAGACCCAAGTTGATATGATCCTCAATTCGTTGTCGCCTTCATTCGCTCAATTTAAACTTACCTATAATATGAATCAAATGAATATTTCAATGAGCGAATTGATGAGTTCTCTTTTGGCAGCGAAAGGGGTGATCAAACCTGGGGTCAACGTCTTGAACATTGAGAAAAGCGCTTCCTCTTCCCGATCTACACCGAAAGGAAAGAAAGGGAAGAAGAAGGCTGGCACTGGTGGTCCAAGTGTTGGACCGGTCCCTAAGATTGCAAAATCTAAGGGAAAAGGTAAGGGCAAAGGGAAGGTGGGTGGCCAAGGCAAAGGAAAGTGTTTCCAATGCGGTGAGAAGGGCCATTGGAAGAGGAACTGTCCAGAAATCTTAGCTACAAGAGTTCAAGGTATGATTGAATCACATGTGATTGAAGTAAGTTTTATTACGGATACTTCAAACACTTGGTGCATTGATTCTGGTGCGACTAACCATATCTGTAATTCATTGCAGGGGTTCAGATCAACCAGGAGGTGCAGTGATGGAAAAATCATACTTACGCCAGGTTCTAGTGCAACCGTTTCTGTGGTTGCTATAGGAGTCGTAGTTTTAGAATTTCTAGACAATAAAGTTTTGATTTTATCAGATGTACTTTACGTCCCTTCAATGAGACGTAATTTAATTTCAGTTTCTAATTTATCGAATAATGGTTATTCTTTTCATTTTGGAACTGAAGTTGTTATTAAAAGAAATAGTTCTTTTATATGTTCTAGTGTTAAATCAAATGGTTTGTATGTGATCATTCCCAATATTTCTAAAGATTCTTGCTTGGAACTTAATAACTCAATGGTAACTATACCATCTATAAGAAAAGAACCTTCCACTAATCCAACAAGACTTTGGCATATGAGGCTTGGCCATATTAATCTAAATAGGATTGGCAGACTAGTCAAAGAAGGGGTCTTAGGCGATTTGGTTCTCGACAATGGAAGTCTGTGAGTCTTGTTTAGAGGGTAAGATGACCAAAAGGCCCTTTCCTACAAAGGGCAATAGAACCAATGCATTGTTGGAATTAGTTCATACTGATGTGTGTGGACCAATAAATATTAGAGCAAGGGGTGGTTATGAGTATTTCATAACATTTACTGATGACTACTCTAGGTATGGATATGTGTACCTAATGCAGCACAAGTCTGAAGCCTTTGAAAAGTTCAAAGAGTTTAGGGCTGAAGTGGAGAAGCAATTGGGCTCACATATCAAGGCCATTCGATCTGATCGAGGTGGCGAGTACCTCTCTAATGAGTTTATTGATCACCTCGTACAGAATGAGATTCTATCACAGTTGACTGCACCTGACACGCCTCAGCAGAATGGTGTAGCAGAGAGAAGGAACTAGACTCTTTTAGACATGACTAGGTCAATGATGAGTTATTCAGAGTTGCCATTATTCCTTTGGGGTTATGCTTTGGAAACCGCTGCATACATACTAAATCTAGTACCAAGCAAATCTATTCCCAGGACACCACGGGAGATGTGGATTGGGCGCAAGCCTTCTTTGCAACATCTCCAGATATGGGGGTGTCCGGCACATGTGCTGAAACGAAAGATGAGCAAGTTGGATTCTAGATCAGAAGTATGTTATTTTGTAGGGTATCCAAAGGGTACTTATGGATGGTATTTTTATGATCCCAGAGAACAGAAAGTGTTTGTTAGTACAAATGCTGTTTTCTTAGAGGATGATTATATCATGAACCATAAACCTAAGGGAATGATAGATCTGAGAGAAATAGAAGGAGAGCCCTCGGTCCAACCCGCAGTTAATAACGATGTAAATCAAGAAAATACCACTTCTTCACCCATTTTTGCACCGGTGCCTCGTAGTAGTGGGAGGATTATCAGCCAGCCTGATAGATACATGTTCTTAGGAGAAGTTTTTGAAGCTGTCTCCATAGAATCTGAATCTGATCCTGCCACATATGAAGAGGCAATGGCTGATGTTGATTCAGATCATTGGGTTAAAGCTATGAAGGCTGAATTAGAATCTATGGATTCTAATCAGGTCTAGGATCTTGTAAAACTTCCAGCCAATATTAAACCCATTGGTTGTAAATGGGTCTACAAGAGGAAAAGAGCATCTGATGGAAAGGTTGAGACCTATAAGGCTAGGCTTGTAGCGAAAGGTTATACTCAGAGGGAGGGCATTGACTATGAGGAAACCTTCTCGCTGGTGGCCATGGTCAAGTCCATCAGGATACTCCTATCCATTGCTGCATGCCTAGATTATGAGATCTGGCAGATGGACGTCAAGACTGCATTCTTGAATGACAATCTTGAGGAGGACATCTATATGCAACAACCAGAAGGGTTCATAGCTGGTCGGAAAGGTAACTTGGTATGCAAGTTGCAAAAGTCCATTTATGGGCTTAAGCAGGCATCTAGAAGTTGGAACATCCGATTTGACCAAGCGGTCAAGTCGTTTGGTTTTATACAAAATCTGGATGAACCTTGTGTATACAAGAAGTGTGAAGGAAAAGTGGTGGCTTTTCTTGTGCTTTACGTTGACGACATTCTACTCATTGGAAATGATGTAGCGGCATTGTCAACGGTCAAGGTTTGGCTAGCTAGTACTTTCGATATGAAGGATCTAGGAGAGGCGAGCTATATTCTAGGGATAAAGCTCTTTCGGGATCGTAAGCGAAAGATAATGGGATTATCTCAAGCTGGTTATATCGATAAAGTGTTAACTAAGTTTTCAATGGATAATTCGAAGAAAGGTTTGTTATCTTTCAGGCATGGTTTAGCGTTCTCCAAGGACCAGTGTCCTAAGACACAGGAGGAGAGGAATCGCATGGCAGGAATTCCATATGCTTCGGCAGTTGGAAGTCTCATGTATGCAATGTTATGCACTAGACCAGATATCTATTTTGCCGTTGGCATGGTTAGCAGATATCAATCGAATCCAGGTCCAGAGCACTGGACAGCCGTTAAGCACATTCTTAAGTACTTGAGAAGGACTAAAGATTACATGCTTATGTACGGCGGTAGTGAGTTAATTCCAGTAGGATATACTGACTCGGACTTTATGTCAGATAAAGATTCGAGGAAGTCAACATCCGGACATCTCTTTACCTTGGGAGGTGGTGCTGTTAGTTGGAGGAGCATTAAGCAGAAATGCATTACAGACTCAACTACAAAAGCTGAGTATGTGGCTGCTTGTGAAGCCGCAAAGGAAGCTGTTTGGCTCAAGAAGTTCCTTATAGAGCTCGAGGTGGTACCAACGTCATTGTCACCTATTACGATTTACTGTGATAATAGTGGGGCAGTGGCTCAGTCCAAAGAGCCAAGGAACCACGGGAAGGGAAAGCACGTAGAGCGAAAATATCATCTTATCCGAGATATTGTTCAACGTAGAGAAGTGACTGTCACCAAGATTGACACCGCTGACAATCTTGCTGATCCGTTTACAAAGGCCTTGCCACAGAAGGTCTTTGATCGTCATCTAGATAGTCTAGGTCTTAGATGTAGTTCTGAATGGTTATGAGTGCAAGTGGGAGTTTGTTGGGTTTGTGCCCTCAAACCATTACTTTATATATGAGACATTGACATTTTAATATATGGATATCCGCTTTACATTTAGTTATGTATGTTCCTTTCATGAGATGATTGTTATCCTTAAGTATCATAGTAAGTAATTCGTGTATGTATGAGATACATACAAGTGAGATACGAATTACTATTCTTTGTTACTTAGAATGTGTCACAGTGGATGATGAGACTGGATATCTCATCAGGTTTACACTGTAGCATGATTAACTACCATTGGATAGAGTGATTAATCTCAATCACTAGAGTTTAACTCTTAGTTAACATGCTAGTGCTTATAGTACATTGACGGACCTGAGCTTTCCTATCGACACTCAAGACTGTCAATCAGTCGATAGGAACTCATAACTTGTATAAGGTACGTGTTCTTAATCTTGAGACGATTATGAACACAGACTGTGGATATGGCTGCTTTGACTTGCCAATCAGTGAGGTCTATAGAAGATCAACACCTGGGTATCTTGGGTATGTCATATTCATAGGGTTGTGACCATATATTGTCAAGACAGAATCTACCCTCTGTTTCAGAGTAAGCATTCCCTTGAGAATGTCACCAAGTCGATTACTGAGTACTGCAGTCTTGTTGATAAGAGTTATCAACATGTTTGGTAATCATGAGAGGTGAATGGGACTCAAGGAATACAAGAAGTAATCATGATTCAGGTTGACAGTAACAGTTATCCGACTACCTGAATATGATTACGAATGCTGAAGGTAGAGGGACATTAGTACAACATACAAGTCTAGTTATCGCTTCGGATATGTTCTTTTGCGTTGGAGTTCAGTTATCATTTTATAGTGGAGTAAACGTTAACTGACCAGTTAGTTAGTTTGCTGATCAAAGAGTTTGGTCACGGTAATTAACAAACTGGTCTGAGCCAACAATAAAGAGCCTAGGAGGTCCCACTCTTAGCTCCTCCAGGATACTTGAAAAGACACATGAGGAAGTTGTCAAGACAAGTTCGATCGATTGAAGTATGTTCGATCGATTGAAGTCTTGGCAGTCTCGATCGATCGAGAATGGTTCGATCGATCAAAGGTTCGATCGATCGAAGATCTTCGATCGCTCAAAGTCTAGGTCGGTTCTGGAAATCTATAAATAGGGCAGCTGGGTTCTGGAAAAGTAGTATGTCGTTTTAGAACGTCAGAAGCTGCAGAAACTATTTTTAGAGCCCCAAACCTTCTTTTTCCTCTCTATTAGAGATCCCACCATCTCTAGTCTCTCCGGCAAGCATCCGCAGGAGACATAAGGGTAAAGACAACCTAGTGGAGGCTGCTGCATCACCAAGGAAGAAGAAGAAAATCAGAATTGGGTTCAAGACACTAAGGTATAACTCTTGTCCCCTCTTGTGCGCGTCTATGGAATTAACGAGTAGTAGATCCTGGGCTACCATTAAGTTTTTATAACTTGACTTTTCCGCTGCGCGTTTGAACTTTTAACTTAAACCGGTTTTTCCATCATGTATATGTCCATATGTTTAGATGTTTGAGTTTCCAAATGTAACTCTTGTTTCTGTAGCTCTGAAACAACTCATGTGTCGGAATCCTTGTAATATGTCAAGTGCAAGTTTGGTGTTGGATGAGTTTTATAGTATGCGTTGTACTTACAAGTCTCTAGTTGCATATGGTTGGGAAGAGAGTTAGGAAAAATGAGTAATTTGCTGTAAATTTAAACTTAGTTTCTCTTGTTTGAGTGTTTATGCTCATGTTGGGATAAAAATGTGGATATGATGCATGCTTGAGCTCAACGCTGGAGTATTATGAATTTTGGGTATGTAAGTAGCTAACCAAGTGTTTGAAAATGATTTTGAAAACCCTGTCGCACCCCAAAAATGACCCGGGCGGGACGATGTAGGATGTGCTAGTAGGTTTTGAAATAGAAGTTTTTACTTGAAAAAGTGGAGGGCCTTTATTCATTTTTACATAGTCACTACCTAACTGATTTAAAGACGTGTATGCCGCCTAAAATATTTTTGAAGTAAATTAAAAGGCCCATTTTAAAATGTGTGACTCTGTAAAAATGATATGCTTTGCCAAAGAAAGGGTTCGAAGGCTCTATTATATATATTAGGGGAAGGTGTTAGGCACCCCTAAACATCCCTCAATAGGGTTACCACGCTACTTTGGTGTCATATCGGCTTTTAAATTAAGTGAAAGTAAAATTGTATCAAAAAATGGGAGTTGGGTTTTTATTTTGTGTGACCGAACCCCTCATGGGCTGACTACGTATCTCAAGTTTAATCGAGAATTAGGTCGTTATACTCATGGTGAGCTTGAAATGTGCCAATTATACTCATGACGAGCTGACATATATGGTTAGGGAACTTTAGCCTTCGACGGAGTGGTCCCTAATTTTGACCGAAGATGTGGCGTGGCTGGGAACATGAGCGCGGAGCTGCATTATCCCAGACTTTAGCCAAATGTGATTGTTTTGAAAATGTGGGACTTAGTCCCGAGTTCTTGAAAATGTAGGATTTAATCCCAGAATATATTTTTAAAATGTGGGACTTAATCCCAAACTTGATTTTGAAAATGTGGGACATAGTCCCATAATCTTGAAAACGTATTTAATCCCAGAATAGATTTTTTGAAAATGTGGGACTTAGTCCCAGGCTTGATTTTGAAAATGTGGGAGTTAATCCCAGAATTGATTTGAAAGTATGTGGGACTTAGTCCTAGAATAGCTTAAGAAAATGTGGGATCTAGTCCCAAGATTGATTTTGAAAATGTGGGACTTAGTCCCAGAATTGGTTTTGAAAATGTGGGACTTAATCCTAGAAAAGATTTTGGAATGTGGGATTTTGATCCTAAAATTGATTTTGAAAATGTGGGATTTAATCCTAAAATTGGTTTTGAAAAATGTGGGATTTAACCTGTTGGTAAATGAAACCTGTAAAAAAATGATGGGTAAGTGAGTATGTTTTACATTACGAGCACATGTTTTTAATACTCACCAGCTTCATGAAGCAGACGACATGATGCGCCCTGGATATTCGTGTCTAGGTTTTTCAGGTTATAATTAGACTGGACCGTACGACTATGCTAATTGAGAACAGCTACTCATGATGAAAAACTAATTTTTTTTTAATATTGTCTCAGTTGATAAACTGAAATTGTAATAAGGATGACTGTAATAGATAATAGTTAGTATTTTGTTTTAAGGCGGGTTGTGCCTTTAGATGATCACGTGTTGTAAATATTAGTAACTTGGAAAAAATATTATAAACCTTGATTGCTCATACTCTGATTTATATTATTATATTGTACGACGTTTGGGACAGAATCGATCTTTCATACTGTCGCGACCTACGGGTCCATAAAGGAAATTAAATGCTTTCCATATTTATGCTACGTCTATAACACCCGCATATGTGTTATTGCATTACATTGTCATGCATGATAATGTGATGTGTTGTGCATTTTGGCACATGTTTGAGTGAGTATTGACTCACGAGTCGATTTGGGTATTTGTGTTAGAGAGCCCTCTGAGACTGTGGCGATTGAGGATTTGATGTTGTGACGTCTCTTCGAGTATGAGACGGTCACTATGGAACACTTTAAATGTTTATCTGGAATTAAATATTTACCTGTGTATTTCTATATCTCTATTTTTTTCTGGCTTAGAATTTATATTTGTTGTTAGTTTTGGTATCCTGGTGAGGACGAATTAACACGCTATTAATTTAGTAGGCTAATTAGCAACTTCGGAAATGACATGTAGAAATTCGCGTTTTAGCAACCAAACGGAACTTAGCCAGAAACTTTTATAAATTTTAAGGTTTCACTTGTAAAGCTATGAATTAGCTGTGTAGAAAGTTTCGAAAACTGATTAGGAGTTTTGAAAACTCGTGGGGAGATAAACGTAATTTCCGAGAGTTTTGCCTATATATAGATAGAGATGATTTTGAGATATTTTCATAAAGTCTTAACCTAAGTTCAAGAAAGAGGCCAAAGGAGATTTTAGTTGCTTCGAGCTTCTCGACGCCAAACGACGACCTTCTGTCCGTCTGATTTTTTCTAGATTTCATATTCGAACTCCCCTAAGTAAGAGCTTCGTTTTGATACCCACTAGGGCCTATTTGGCTAAGTTTTCTGAAAAGTTATTTTCTAGAATTTTTCATAAAAGTTAATAATTGAAATTCTGATCCATAGGAATTGTACTAGACGGACTTCTGCACGTTCTTTGTGCACGGGTTTTCTTCGGATTTAATTATATGAGCGTTATTCGGAGGTGAGTGATTCAACCATGTATTTTGGAATGATTCCTTGACATGTATTCATGTTTGATATGAAAAACATGTGTTAGTTATAGAGATATATTGTGTAGTTCATATTAGGCAATTATATTGTTAAGTAGGCCCAATAGCATGGTGACATGTTTCGTTTACCTCGAGCATAGTGATATGTATTTAAGCATGTTGAGTTGCTTATTTGGGTCAGAAGGAGCACGTGGTCACTAAGCCATTTTGTGGAGCCGATATAGGCATTAAGGTCGCACGATTGAAGAGAAAAATCGTGGGTCTTACCCTTTCACGTGGACTTATTGGCAATGAGTCGCAGATTGGGAGTATGGAATGTGCACATTAGTCTCCCGCGACTAATATGAAATGTAGAGATGTGAATGCGAGCTTGTTTATCATTCATGTGCATATGTTGTTTTATTCACTAAGTGTTAGCTTAAACAAATCGAATATGTGCGGTTATTCAAATAACCATTGCAGGTGTTAATGTCGGCGAGGAATCGCAAAAGTGAGCACGTGGGCTTGGGAGTTCTTGTAGAATGCGACTTTTCATGTTTAGCTCGTAGTTTTGGAAACAGAATGTTGTAACAAGATGTAATAACCTGCATTTCCATTTAATTTAAAATTCATTTTTATATTTAATTGGTATTTACATTGTCATATTTAACTTCAATTATTATGGACTGCTTCATTTAAATACATTCCCCATGTTCTAATTATTATCCCTTGTGTTATTTCATAATAAAATTCTTGTTGGGGTCAAATTGTAATTTTTACAAATTAATAATACCTGTGTGGATTTCAAAACCTGTATTTCAAAACGGTGAAAGTAACTTCTATTGACTCAATCAGTATTTTTATGAAACCAGAAAATCACTTCCTACGTTAAAACGAATTTCCTGTATTTTTGTGGTGACCACCGCGCCCCGAAAATACCAGTTTATGTCTAAAACTGTCCATGTTGTGTTTAACTTCCACAGGTTTTGGAAGTGACCGATTTAGACATTTACTTTATTTCCAATTATGGCAAGTAATCATTTGATAAGGCATTGTTTGGGAATGTTTAGCTTATATGTGCAAATGTTGTGTCCATAAGCTATATTGCCAAACACCTCAAGATTGACCCCTATTGATCTACACTTTCCTCTTCAAAATCTGATGGTGTATATATGTATACGTAAGTGTATCACACACACACACACCTGTGATTTTGTAGTTCATTTAGGATTGAATGGGAAATTAGTACTTGAAATCTAATGTAGAGTCTTCTAGGTTGAACTTGGTGGCCAAGATTGGCTTTCTTTATATACACTCACATACACTCCCTCTAAACACACACATTCTGCAGTACACAAAACACTGAGAGAAAAGAGAGAGTGCAGAGAGTTCTTCAGAAATTATAGAGAGAGAAAGCTCTTAATCCCCATAGCCAAAGCTTGGGTTTGAATTTCTTCATTTGATTTCCTTTCTCAACAAACACTACTTCTCTTTGATATCAGTGAGTATTCTAAACTCACTAAGAATGTAATTTCATATTAATTGCTGTGTAATTGTCTAATGTTGTAAATCCCCATTGATGATTTTTACGTATGAAGTTCATAGCATAAAAATCATGAATTTCTAAACCCAATCAAAATTCGTTTTTAGAGATGAATATGGAAGATTATAGTATGTATTGACTATGTTTGAAGTTTTAGAGCTTAATTCGTTCATATAAGAAAGTATATTAGAAATCAAATTTTGACATGTTTTAGTTTATCATGAAATTGGAGAGTTATAGTTAGAATCATGTTAAATTAATCATAGATTCTTAATCCTTGTTTAAAAAGGAAGAGATCCATATATAACATGATATACATACTTACAGAATTGAAAATGGGTCCCCTGTTTTACTGAACCAGAGCAGTTCCTGCGGAGAAGATGAAGCCTCAGCTTCATCTCGCGCCACGATCGCGCGCGCGAGTATCGCGCGAGCGGCCCGCGCGAGCGACCCTTCGCGCGAGCGGCCCGCGCGCGCGAGGAAGGCTTCCCCAGGCAGACGTGAGAGTTTATATATATATAATTGAAAATTTGGCTGGTCGCGCGAGCGACGGTCGCGCGAGAACCCCTTCGCGCGAGCGATCCGCGCGCGCGACCTTGCTTTCCTCAGGAAGACAGAAAAGTTTATTAATAAAAGGAAAAATGGGCTTATCGCGCGAGCGGCCCGCGCGAGCGACCCTTCGCTCGAGCGGCCCGCGCGCGCGAGGTATTGCAGTTTCTGTTTTTGTCTGTTTTTCTGTTAAGGGACTGTTTGGAGGAAATTTATATACTGTTGAGGTTCTGTTTGGGAAACTTGGTTAATCAGAACTCTATGTGGTTATGTTTGAATGATTAAAACATTGTAGTATGACTCATTAATCCCCGTACGCGTGTTGTTCCTTTATTTCAGCATTTTTGTTTTCGTTTAAGTGCATACCATTCATGTGGGTCAGTGGTACATGCATAGGGGTGTCAGTCTGTGTGGAAAAGAGTAATGGTAGTGTGGAAAGAGTATGAGTTTGTGTTTGTGTTTGTGGTTGTAGTCGTGGTTGTGGTTGTGGTTGAGGTTGTGGAGAGGGTATCTTTGAAATGCGACGGTGGCAAATGTGGACACTCCCTGACGCTCATGGAAGCGTTAAAGTGTGTGAAGTCGAACTCGGACACTCCCTGGCACCCATGGTAGTGCTAAAGTGTGGCCTACGTACACTCCTTGATAACTCGAGTCTGGATACAGTGTGAGGGGTCGCCCCGGTATTTGCATGGCGGTTAGGGTATTCAAAGTGTGAGGCATTGGACACTCCCTGGTACCCCGGACCAAAGTGTGAGGCAAACTGGACACTCCCTGGCGCCCCGTTGCTAAAGTGTGGCTATCTGAGTGTTTCAAAGATACCAGGAGTAGGATAGTGGGTTGTTGTGGCTGTCGAGAGAAAAGAGTCGGCAAGATGAGTGTGGTGCATTGTTTCTCATACACGGTCCCATCTGTGTAAATTACCCTCTTTAAATAATGTTGTGAATGTTTTCTAAATGAGCTCCTTACTTCAATAATAAACTTGTGGATTTAAATGGGAATTGGAAAAAGGTAAGTTGGTATGTTTTACATTCAAAGTTATGTTTTTAATACTCACCAGCTTCTTGAAGCTGACGACGTTGATGCGTCCTGGACATTGTGTTCAGGCTTTTCAGGTTACAATCAGGAGGAATCATACGATTATGCTAATTAAGAATGGCTGCTGTTGGGACGAGAAACTATTCATTATGTTTTAAGTTTATCTGTTTTAAGTTATGAACTGTTTTGTTTTAAGGATGACTGTAACAGACTCTAAGATATTATTTTATTTTCAAGGCGGTCTGTGCCTTAGTTGACCTCGGTTCATAAGATGTAATAAGATAGAAATTTTTTTTGTAAGCCTTGATTGCTTTACTCTGATTATATGTTTTGTTGTTTGACGTTTGGGACGGAATCGATCCTTCAAACTGTCGCGACCTACGGGTCCATAAAGGAAATTAAACGCTTTCCTTATTTATGCTACGTCGGGGCGTGACACAAGAATTCTTATAGTTTTTAACTATGTTTAACTTAGTATGTTAGAATGGATCTTAAATGTTGTAATAGACTATAACATGCTGTAATTATGTCTTGGTAATATTTCAATACAGTTAGGATCACTTGGAGTGAGTTTGGTATGTGTGTTTAATCCCTAAACGATTGGAGAAAGCTTTTAACTTAGAAAATCTGCAGAATGTGTGCTGCTGCTATAAACCAGTCGACTGGTTTGTGGAGCAGTCGACTGGAGCCTCTTTTCTAACAACTTACTGCATCGTTTTATAGAGGATCAGCCGACTAGGTCCCCGACTCAGTCGACTGGGTCCTATTTACAACCAGATATTTTGTATCCAGGCTGGACTTCAGTCGACCGGACCGTACCAGTCGACTGAACTTTTGGCACCCCAGTCGACTGGGCTTAGAAAACAGTCGACTGGATGGAGGTCTCAAAACCCAGCTTTCTACTGGACCAGCATTAGTCGACTGGGCACGAGGTGCAGTCGACTGGACTGCTGCTTTTAAAAAAAAAGATTGCTTTGTTTTTCACTGCGTGTGTTCTTCAAACTATTTTATTTTGAGAACGTTAATGTATTGGTTTAACCTCGGTGGCGTGCCACTGGCTTCGGTTCCGCTATTGTGGGACCAGGCTGTGACAACGTCGGGGCGTGACAAGTATTATATGTATATTGAATCAAAAATATAAAATTATAAGAATAAGATGCATGATTTTGCCTAAAAAATATAATCTACATTTATTGGACCTCTATTCTCTCTCAAGCTAATTATATGGATTATTCTTCTCCTTCACTCTTTCTATTATGCGTGTATATATAGACACATGTAATCATATTTACTCAATTCGAGTTTGCTATTTTAGTCCACCTCTAATCACAGAATTGCCTTTGTTGTTAATCCATCTCTCTCCTTCTCTTGAAAATTGCTTGACAAGCACTATTTTTGTGACTCACCAATCTCTTACAAAACTATTTCAGGTGTCTAAAGAAAATTGCATGTCAGCTAAATTCATGTACTTTATGTTATATAGAGATTTATGTAAGCAACATTCTTGCACTGGTTGAGAATTTGGGATTCAACATTTGAATGGTGACTCTTATTCATTATCTACGATAAAAGTATTAATTCTTATCGCAGTCTTAAAAAAGCTCAAACAATTAGTCCCAAAATCTGCACAACCCTTTCGGTTGTAAGTTTATTGAAACCAATGTTAACTTAAGAATTTATTTTTATAAGAATTTTTTTGATTTGAAGAAGAGGGTTTAGTTTTATCTTTTGTTCTATTATTGTTGATTTATGTTCGACTCTGTTAATTATCCTCTAAAATTTCAATTTTTCTCTATTTTTCAGTTTAAAAATAAATAAATAACAATTCATGAAAAACTTCCATTGTTGTTTCTATTGTTTGGTGTAACATGTTGTTCTTCCTCATATCACTTGGTAAGATTGCAACCACTAATCCTCAATCAGTTTTGACATTTTGTCTATTTTTACAGAGCTATTTCTTCTAGAAAGTAAGATTTTGTCTATATTTAGTGTTTCTTTTTCTCTATCTCGATATCTACGGTGTAGTAGTGATCTATTATTATTGATTTCAAGGTAAATTAATTTTTTAAATATGGTATTTCTATTTTCACTCTAAATTGAACTAATACACTCCATGGTACTATTGATATACCATGCACTCAATGCATTCCATGGAATGCCAATAGCAATTATCCTTAAAAATTGTGAGTAGTGAAAAGTTTACTAGATATTTGATTAGCTTTGGAAAGTAATTTCAACAATTTATTTCTATTGTTGACTGATGATTTAATTTTACAAAAATGCTACACACGCAACCTATTTCATAACCTATTCCACAATCAAAACATCTTGACCATTAATTTTGGTGAGTCTCATGCAGGACCCATGTGAGATACTCATGGGGCCTGTTGGGTGTGGCTCATATTGTAATGGGTCCATTACATTAGGCCCAAGAGTCAAGGGGAAGGTCATGTGGGCCATGGCAGAGATATATATGATGTAACCCTAAATCATTTTTGATAATGGAAACTTCTGGCTCTCCGGTGTAGACGTAGGCAACTATGTGATAATTTTGTGTCTCTTTAATCTTTCTATTTTTCATATATTATTTGCGTGTGATTGTTTCGATCCAACAGGGCCCATCGAAATCAATGGCCAAGATGTGCAGTTGTGAAATAGGTTGTGAAATTGTGTGTGTAGCTTTACTCTTAATTTTATTTCGAGTGCGGATGTTCAAAAGAAATACCTTTGGAAGGAACCAATTGCTAAACTTAGAGCAACTTTAGCTTAGTTAGAAAGGGCAGTCTGTGCCAAGCTCATTGTCAGGGTTTGAACCCATACCTTGGCACTTAAGTTCTCATGTGAGACAACTGCACCATACTATGAGGAAAAAAAATAGCTCACCTTGACATAAGCCAAAGATACGTTATTTGTAACCCTTTTCATTTAAGGGGATATGCATTTCTAACCACATTTTCTTACATTGTGAACATGCCGCTGAAAGCGAATATTAGTATATCAAGACTTTCAATATATAAACGCATATATGTCAACTTTATGCATTTCTAACCACATTTCCAAAATGTGTATTGTTTTTAATTTTGTGACGAGTAATATTGCTAGTTATACCTAAACGTGACACATAAATTATCCACGTGCTGATGTATATCTCCAAAATCATTCAGTAGTTACCAAATAAAGTTCGAATTAATTTTCAAAATACCACAACACATCAACATGTGGATAGTTTAGGTGCACAAAACTAGTTTACTTAGCATTTTTCTCTTGTTTTTCATATACTATCTTAGTATTGTGGTTCCATAGTTTAGCCGTCAATTCACTTGATATAATTAAATAAGGAGAACAATGTTAGGGTGACAAATACTTACAAACACACTCTATCTCTCTCCTGGGTGGCATTGTGGGGTCCGGATAATTTCAGTGGATCCTACAGTGCCACATAGAAGAGAGATAGAGTGTATTTATAAATATTGGTGTAAAGTATTTGTCACCCAAATATTACTCATAGGAGAAAGACATAAAAGTCAAATAAAAAAAATAACTTTCACATATTGGGTGGAGATCTTGTTTGTAGAGATATCAAATTGCCAAAGAAACTTTCAAAAGAATTTGACATATTCAAATTGAAGTATTAGTTGAAGATGTCTTAGGGGATCAATTATACTATTTGGTGGAGATTAGTAAATAAGTGAACTTTAAACTACGATTAAGTTTGACTCATTTATTTGACAGACTTAACATAATGCATTGACAAAAACCTATCATTCTACTGTCCAAGTACAAATTGGTGAAATTACACCGGTAGGCAGATAATTACATTTTGTGTCGCTCAGTTAGAAACTTCTATAATACATTCTAGTGGTTTTCTATATATCATATACATACTAGTGATTTTGGATATCGAGATGGAGTAACTTATGTCCTAAAAATGTAAACAAGTATCAAAGTATGTTAACTTTAAAAATTTACTTTACTTTTTTAAAGGTAAAGTGGTTTTACAAGATGGTCTTGCCTAGACGAATTGTCGGCTGAATGTTGTTCAAGGCTTGTTTTCGATATATCATATACATACTAGTAGTTTTGGGTATCGAGATGGTGTAACTTATGTCCTAAAAATGTAAACAAGTATCAAAGTATGTTAACTTTAAAAATTCACTTTACTTTTTTAAAGGTAACGTGGTTTTACAAGATGGTCTTGCCTAGATGAATTGTCGGATGAATGTTGTCCAATGCTTGGTTTAGAGAGAAGAGAGAGACCGTTATTCATTGGAGCCTCCTAGTCAAAATTTTGGTATGTCAATTACACCATTTAAGCACCAATTTTGGATGAGTAATGCTCAGTTTTTCAAATTTTGTATTTCACATGATTATCAAACATATTTAACAGTAGGTTCATTAGATTTTAATTGAATGGTGTGTTGAAATGATATCATCATTATTGAAAATGGACCAACTACTATACTTATTTAAGAACCATTTAAAATATAAAATTTGAGAAGTGTATCATTATTTTTTTGATATATGATATAACCAATCAGAGGTGTGATTTTTCGATCCAAAAAAAAATAAAAAATAAAAAATAAAAAAAGGTAAAGAGGTGTGATTTGAGAGCCTAGTCCAAAATTTTGTATTTATCATAGATCTATTTTGTAATTTGAGAAACTTTTCGTACAATGTTCAAACTTTTGACCAATTTACCCTAACGGCTCGGACGTCATAAATAATCGTTGACCCCGACAAGCCCAAACGGCCAGGCAATTGTACTTTTGACTGCCTCTCTCATTCGATATGTTATTCAGCGAGCCCGTCACACTATGCTATCATATTGATGTATTGTGAGAAGATGACATGTAGGGAAGTTATACTCTTGAAAATAGGGGTATGACTATTTGAAAACAACAATGCTACGCACACTCTAAAATGTACATCAAAATGTACAACATTGCTTTAAAAGGTTGGACTTTGTGCTGAAAAGTTTGCACACACAAAACAGTGTGTGCAGGTTTTTCAGCATAAGGTCCAACCGTTTTAAGCAAAGTTGTGCATTTTGGTATGCTTTTCAGAGCGTGTGTAACATTACTCATTTGAAAATCTGTAAATTCACATGTCATGTCCATATTCTTTCAAATGTCACATGTCACCATACCAATAAATTGTCACACTATATCAATATGATAATGTGGTGTGACGGACTCACTGAATAATTTCCTCTCATTCTACAATTCTCCACACACACTCTCTCTCACACACACACACACTAAATTTGTAGCCGTTGGAGCCTCCTCACTGTAACACCTCTCTCTCTCTCTCTCTCACTCAGACTCTCTGTTTACTCTCATTTTTATTTTCTCTCTAGATGCAAAGCATTTCAGAATCACTCACAACGCAATTAGCATCAACTAAACAATGCCACCAAGCATTTCAATACCCACAGATATGAATAATAACACTACAAAGGCGTCGACTTTGTCTTCAGATTTTACAGAGAAACAAACAGAAACAGGGCGTAAAACCGCTCCAACTGTTTCTTGTTCTTTGAAGCGAAAGAGGCCCCCCGGCATTGAAATCCCAAATGTCTTGCGTGAACTTCGTACGGACGCAAGCCTCCTCCCATTAGGAGGAGACTCTAACCCCCCAGAAGACGCCGTCTGCTCCAGTGGATTTGGGTTTGGATTTGGATTTGGTGTCTTCTCGGCTAAAGGCAAGAAAAAATTCATGGAAGATACCCACAAGATCGTTTCTTTCTCAAAGGACAAGGTATTCTATTTTTGTGTATATATATGTATCATATGTGTGTGTGAGATTGTGAATTCTGCAATATTTTACTACTCCATATAATAGTTTCTTTGGCTTAGGCTTTACATGGTTATTTGATTAAAGGCTTAGTGATTATACTTAAGAGGATGATGAATTGTTGTGAAATGTAGGGATTTTTTGGGGTTTACGATGGGCATGGAGGTCGAAAAGCTGCAGACTTTGTGGCACAGAATTTGCATAATAATATATTTGAAATGTTAGAGAATTTTACTGCGAAAGAGGACGCCATTAAGGCCGGGTATCTGAAAACAGACCAGGAGTTCTTGAAACAGGTATTGGGAATTTGGGTATATCTAGCTCCAGAAGCTCATTATTTCCAATTCCTGTATTTGTGTTTATAATCGATTGATATAGACCTACAAACAACTTTATTTTGTTTTTCATGTTAATGTTTGTTAGTTATTTACCTTATCGGCAGTTAGTTTATGGAGTATTCAAATTTTGCGTTATAATTGAATACTGGGTTGTATGAATAAGTCTGATCAATTGAATACTGGTTGTATGAATAACTGAATAAGTCTGATCAAGATCATCTCATTTTGATTTAGATGCTTTGACGGGAAATTCAGCTTAGTTTTGATATATTCTTGGGTATTTTTTAGAATTGGTCCATTACAGCTGCACTGGTTATAGCTTCATAAAGTTTATAGTATGAGTCAAACAATCAAAGGAATGATGTTATTTGATTGCAAAGACAACCATAATTCTTCATTAAAACAACTTACGTGGTGGGCGGGCTATAATAAAAATAATGGTTTGCCTTTCTACTTAATGGACTTCTAGAAGTTGGAACGTGACAAAACATATAATCCTCAGCAGCCAATCTTCATATAGTAGCAGAAGGCTGATTAAATCAGTGTATTATATAATCCTTGCTCTAGTTCCAGTAGAGTTTTGGGTATTGGGTGGGTTGGTGTGGTTGGTGAAAGGTTGAGAAGTAGGAGTCTAAGCATGTGCATATCTGGCAGAAACAATTCTTTTAAGTAGAGTTTGCCCGGTTCTCAATCTGGTCACCTTTCCATATGATACAGAAAAAGAACTAAATTATCACCATTACATATGATGAATTGACCTATGTTAAATGGACTCGGATATGGTTGTCGGGTGCGGTTATGTGTCTAAGCTTCGGACTTCCTAAATGCATGAATTTGAAGACAAGGGGACTCGGCAATATTCTATATTTGCCTTATATATCTGAGAGAAAGTGGTGCTTTTGTGTAATAATAGGACTTTAACATGAACTTTTTAGTAAAAGAAATACAATTAGAGACTTTAACATATTATTGTACAATTAGACAACATGCTTCTTGGTGAGCATCTAGCCAAAAGTGTCAGATACATATCCCATAACCTTGTCCGAGTGTCCGACACAAGTACTGTAGCATGTTTAGGGGAGTCCATGTAACATACTACAAGCTTCAAGTTCACAATGGTCAAACACTTCTTTGGTTGAATTTTTCTTCTCTCTTTTTTTTTTCTTTCTTTTTTTTTTTTACGTACTTTTTAGCTCATAATCTCTGTTCATTTTTATTGTATGGGATGTTGAATTACCTATTGGAATTGATCGTAGGGATTAGGTAGTGGTACATGCTGTGTCACGGCCTTGATTGAAGGGGAAGAAATTGTTATTTCAAACTTAGGAGATTGCAGGGCTGTTCTTTGCAGAGATGGGATCGCTGAAGCCCTTACAAAAGATCATAGAGCAGGACAAGAAGATGAACGGAAAAGAATAGAGGATAAGGTACTTATAGTAATATGATTAATCTTATTCGCATTAAAGGGGAGGATCTGATAATGAAACTGATGGCTTGTTTTGGTTTTATAATGTACGTAGGGAGGATATGTAGAGGTTCACCGAGGAGCTTGGAGAGTTCATGGGATACTCTCTGTTTCTAGAAGCATCGGAGATGCTCATCTGAAAGACTGGGTACCGGCTGAGCCCGAAACAACTATTCTACATTTGAGTCCGGAGATGGAATATCTTGTATTAGCTTCTGATGGATTGTGGGAACAGGTGAGAAAAAAGACCACTTGCCTTTTCTGCAACACTTCCTTTTCTTTTCTTTTCTTTTCTTTTCTTTTCTTTTTTTTTTTTCCTTTGGGTTCGTAGTTCATATATGCAAATATTCAGAAAAATCCACGAGAGATCTTGAATGCTGAGAAATATTTGAATTTCCGTTATACTTGCTTTAGATCTATGTCTAGAGAATTTTTAGGTTCCTTGAGGATACCATGAGGCAGTCTCATCTGGTACCCTGCAACTAATGAGAGTTGTAGGTGGAACCCTCCCAGGACCCACAAATAGTGTGGGACTCCTCCTGCATGTTGGTGGGTCCCATCACCCACAAGAGGTCCACTCCCATTACCAATTTCTCATCTATCATCTTTTGTGTTTTTGGTATATATATCTCCCTTTTCATAATTGCAGCAATTTGGAGGATCTGCTGAATGGAATTGTCACCAGAACTAATAGTCTAATGAGTATAATAACTGTAACCTATTTGGTTGTTAACTTCGAATTCGGTACTTTGCTTAGGTCGGGAATCAAGAAGCTGTTGATATTGTGAGGCACTCATGTTTGGTTGGGAAGAAACAAGTACCAACAGGAGACATTCGGAAAGAGAACCATAGTGAGTTTGGCTGTGTAAAAGCGAGTCCTCCATCAAAGTTGCGAAGGGTGGCACTAATCAAGCAAAATAGGAGGATTGGGTTGTCCCCAAATTATAAAAAGACAGTTGCTGGCGTGAAAGAAAGTGAGGACTTTGGTAGTGAAAATGAAGTTCCTCCAACAAAGGCTCGAAGAATTTCATGGAAAGAAAGCGATGACTTTACTAGTGAAAATGAAAGTCCTCTTACGAAATCTCGAAAAATTTCAGCAAAGGCTCGAAGAATTTCATGGAAAGAAAGCGACAACTTTGGTAGTGAAAATGAAGTTCCTCCAACAGAGGCTCGAAGAATTTCATGGAAAGAAAGCGACGACTGTACTAGTGAAAATGAAAGTCCTCTTACGAAATCTCAAAGAATTTCACCAGTAGACCAAATGAACATGAATGTTCCATCTCCAGATCAAGAAAATTGTGCCTACAAGAAGAAACCAGCTTTTGATGGACTTGTGGCGACTTGCAAAGAACTTGTGAACCTTGCTGTGGCTAGGGGCAGTTTGGATGACATAACTGTGATGATCATTGATCTGAATTGTTTCAGATGAAACTCTTGAGTTTTTTGTCCAGCTTGTTCAAGATGTCTTCATGCTTCAGTTGTACATATCCGAAAGGTCACAGTAACCGAGGCCAAGCTCTAACTCTCAATTCTTGAAACAGATACTTACCGCTAGCTAAAAGTCATATTCTTTAACTGTCAGTGTACAATAACTTTCAGTTTGATTTTTCTGCCAAGTTTATGTTTTAATTAGAACACTAAGGCTGTAATTTTTCCCTCAATAATGATGAGCAAGTTGGTTTTAACCCTTTCCTTATTATATTGCATTTCCTAGAGCTTTTCTATGAAATTGGGGGTTCAAAATTCAGTTTCAGAAAGGAATTCAATGGATTGATTAGTATTTTATTTCTTTAAACTCTATGTTGAATGCATGACCTCAATGTTGCCATACATTACTATATTAAATGCAAACACAAACATTAAGCAGTTTAAAAAAACAGGGATCATCACCATGAATTGCATATCAAATTAGAAGTGATAGGACATCAAGTTCACTAAATTGTAATTCTACCTATGGCAGGCCATTTCCAATGGAATTGGTGGGTCCGAATATGAACCATCGACAATCCGATCAAACACCCATTTGTTAGCTGCCTGCGTGTAGTGTACCCCATCCCAATTGATTACAACAGAAGGGTCTTTACATGGTTTCCCCACCAACACTTCTTTACCATTCATGGTTTTCTTTCCTCCACATCCCACGTGCGCGTTGTAGTTATATTTCCCTCCGTGTCCACAACAGGCTTGCAATGGGTGCTCAAATCCTGCAAGATGTCATCACTCTTTAACATGATTTATCTATAAAAAAATAATAATAAATAAACATATATACACATATAGATACATCTACCAAAATGTTAAATGCTATGGTATGGAGACAGAATATACCATGCTTCCTTGCTTGGCTGATGAGGGTATACTTTGCTGTGTATACATCAACATAAGTGAGTGCAGCTAATGGAAGATCTTCTCGAAGTTGGACCACAGCTTCCTTCAATCTATGGTTGAAATACTGGGCCATCTCGTTGAAAGGACTTGCACAGCCGGCCTTGTCAACTTGTCCGGCTGTGATTAGTAGGCGGTCCATGATGTATGGTAGACATCCAAAAGGACCAGTATTGTGTATCCAGAAGGACCTACCTCCCCGATCATGTATATTCTAACATAACAGAAGCACATTTACCATTAATATTGGCAATCTAAATGACAGTAAATAATCAACATATCAATGTATATAATATATACATATATATGTCTACCTTAACAATGGTTTTGAATTGATCCAGTACATCAGGAACATAAGCTCTAACTTCATCACTTGACATATTAAGAAAATATCCAGCTGTTAGATCGTTTTGACCAATATCAAAAGTGTACAAAGCGCGAGAAAAATCTTCTGCCTTCGGTAAAAGTCCCATGAAAACTCCTCCTACACCAAATATTCAATCCAAAAATACTAGTAATTCTAATTGGCTTATACACGTGAGCGCGTGTGTGTGTATGTCTATGTATCAATTGCTTAGTTCTATAGGATTACCTCGGCTGCGAAAAATTTGGGACCTGTGATGAAAGTCATTGAACTGATAAAATTGAACGTTCAATGAAAAGGGGCTAAAGCCGCTTTGCTGGAGAGTTGTGTTCTGGGGACGAATGGTGGATCCAGCTGTGGCAAAATTGGCTCCATGAGTGAAGTTAGAACCTACTGAATCAAGATAAGCACTAAGATATGGTAGTCCCAAGCTCTCAGCTGTAAAAAAATATTTAAGAAAGACAGAAAGTTAGAAGTATATTTATAGAAAAAGTACTGTACTTAATTTGAAACGGCTTGTATTATAGTTTATAACCAACTCAACCTGGATGTTTGCAAAGAAACAGAACATTAATATAAAGTACAATATTTATTGAAAAAAAAAATGTATACAAAAATACTAAAAAAGGAAATAATATGTAGTCAAACATTCATGTAGATTTCCTTTACTTAAGATGTATTTGATAACCCAATTAAGTGTTGAAAAATAAAAAGCTTCAGCATTATTTTATTTTATTTTATTTTTTTCGAGTGCTTTTGATAATGTACCACTTTAGTAGACAAAAACTTATCGAAACTATAAGTAAAAAAAATGTTTTACTGAAAAAGGTCACTGAAATGCATCAGTACTCGAAACACTGATTTGATAAAGTTCTTCCAAACGGAAGCTTTGATATATTGTTTTTTGAAATTCCTCATTCTCTGTCACGTTTATTTCTTGATTCTGTTACTTTAACTTCCTTAATATGTTTCACATTTAATTCTCTAACATACAGACTATCTTGGACGCATCCGGAAATCTAGTTTAGGGGGCAAAGACATTACGAGGGTTCGAGGCCCCGAGGGCAGCACCCCGAAAAAAAAAATTAAATAAAAATTGGTCGTTTATTTGTAAATTTTTTATAATGAGACAAGAAAATATAATAAGATAAATCTATAAAGAAAGATGTATATATATACACAAACTATTTGAATCAACAAGTTATGGAGCAATTTGAGATGGAGCAATTTGTAAATTAAATTTAGAATTTAAATTTATAAACACACACCAAACATTTTTCAAGTCTTTTTTTTTTTTTTTTTTATAAATCTAAGAGGGGCAAGCTTAATAATTTAAAAAAAAAATTTGAGAGGCTCCAAATAATGCTAATATAACTAAAGTGTTTTTTTTTTTTTTTTCCCAAATCTATAGGATATCCATCCTTGCAGACTATGTACAATTTTATCAAAGCAGAGAAATGGGTGTTCTAAAAAGCACTAACACTGCAAGTAGAAAAGGAACACACACACATATATATATATATAATTATATATATACCTATAAAGTCTACAACCAGACGGCCGTCGGAGTACCTTCCGGCAGGGCCACGGAAATATGACTCCCCATTCGGTGGAGGTGCCTGCCCAAATGCTGCGGACAGCCCCCCGGTGTCGGAATTTGAGTCGCCAAAGTTGAATATGGCCGGAAAGTCACATGGGATAGTGGCAAAGACCAAGTTGGAGACTCTAGTACATACTAGTAATGCAACTAGTGGTATGAAAATGGATCTTAGAGAATGGGACTCCATAGAGAGAGAGAGAGAGAGAGAGAGAGATATTTTCAAGGATAGGGTGCAATTATGCAAAGACAAGGGAACAAAAAACTGAGAGAAAAACAGAAAAGGTATGAACACATTGGACAGGACAATCCGTCACAATCCACAATTCATATACTCTGCCTTTTTTATGCACTTCATTGGCTGTACTAGTATAAACAAATTTACGAAGATACTTGGTTCTTGAGATAAATTTGGCGTTACAGGGGGGGCATTTTTGCGACTTATGTCCAATTAATAAATGGTCACATGATTCTCACTTGTGAAGTTATTTTGTGCAGTTCCAAAAGTACCCATGACCATGAATGAGCCATTTGGTCAATTTAGGCTTAGTTTGGCCCCCACGTGGCTTTTTAAAAGGAGCTTATGAAATTTATTACTAAGTTGTTTGATAATTTTATACAAGTGACACACTACTCTTCAAAAAGACATCATGAAATCAAAAGGCAACCGTGAGCTTTTAAAAGCTCCATTCTAGAGCTTTTAAAAGCTCCCTCCAAAAAAGCCCTAAGTTCAATTTTTACAAAGCTCATAAACTAGTTCCCAAATGAATCAATATGAAATTGTGCTTTAAAAAAAGAGAAGCACCCCATGGGGGCCAAACTAAGCCTTAGTAATCTTACACCCACTAAAGGGAGTTAACATCCCACTTATTAATTACTTATGCCTTTAAGAAGGCTGTTAAGAATTAAAAAGAAACTACTACTCCTACATTAAGAGAGGAGAAGAGTTATTACATTAATGGTTAAGAGAGAGAGAGAGAGAGAGTTAATGGTGTAACTCTTAACAAAAGCAACCCTCCAATCAGATCAGGATTTGAATTACTTGGGCAGGATTGCTTTTAGCCTCAATAATTTGGAATCAAAGGATCAACTAATTTTGTGGTCATGTTTCCTCATATGTGGTCATTTCTATATTTTTTTTCTTTTTAAAATGTCAAAATTTATGAGACGAACATCCTATTTAAATGGAACTATTTAAGTTCACCATCATTTTTTATAAAGCAAACGATATAATGCAATTATTGTATTCAAGAACAACCAAACATGTCCTAACTTAGTTTTTTTTTTTTAAAAAGCTCATTGTTGAGGTAGGTAAGGTTTTTTATTATTATTATTATTATTATTATTATTAATGCTAGGTACACCAATTTAGGATACCTAATCTGTTTACCTCTTGATGTGAACTTTTTTAATTAGAAAACCAAAGCACTAAAATTAGATTTTATTTCAAAATCACTAGTGACGCATCAATAGATAAACCGTTTATGTGTCTCAAATTCTTAATTTATTTAGCGTAATGCTATCCTTCTCAAACTTTGTATTCTAAATAGTTCTCAAACACACATGACAGTTGACCCATTTAATTTTGATTAAAGGATGTTAAAAGTGATCCCTCCACGGCTCCACATGTGACCATGTGACAATTTGTGTGGTACTACCACATGTATTTGGGTATTGAGTTAAATGATCGTTGATTCTCACACCAGTCTAAGAAATGATACAAAGTTACCACAAATCAATATAAATTGTTTTGCTTCAGCTATTGTGACAGCTGAGATGACTCCATGGCCCAATGGATAAGGCGCTGGTCTACGAAACCAGAGATTCTGGGTTCGATCCCCAGTGGAGTCGTTTTTTTGTGGCTCATTATATTTTACTTTATGTTTTTGGAATTTAGAGCCTGCAGGTCCTCTGAGAAGCTCAGGTACTGTTTTCTTGTTCTCCAGCTTTTGGACGTACTATTCCTTGGAAAGTCTAACAACATCTTTCTTCACACGTGATTACAGAGCCCACCACTTTCTTCGCATGCTCTTAAATGCAAGTAAGTTAAAGTAAGGGTAAATTACACAAACCTCCTTTGAGGTTTGCCTTAATTACACGGACCTTTCCTCTTGTTTCAAAAATTATATAGACCTCCCTCGAGGTTTGTAATTAAGTAACAAAACGCCCCCTCCTCTAACGGTCCGTTAGTTTTTTTTTACATTAGCCTCCCCTGAAAATTACAATTAGCTCCCCTAATATTATAAAATTGTCATACTAAGCCCCCTTTCTCTTATATTTTTATTCTAATTATAAAATTCCTCCTCCTTCTTATGTTTTTGGGTTAATTTGTTTAGCATTAATTTATATCATCTACACAATATACATATAAATAGGTCCAAAATTTTTTTTTCCCCAAACAAACCTCTATCAATCCCCCCATGTATTAATTTTCTAGATCCGCCCGTCCCTATGCTTCAAAAGTGGACACTTAACCCCCTGTGATTGTGGACTAAAATGGAATTGTTATGATTTCACTCAAAACTAACAAAAATTCTAAAATTGGTTAAAAATATAAACACTTAACTCATTTTGTGATGTTAATTTTGGGGTTAACGCTCTTTGAGTGAAATCATAACAGTTCTATTTTAGTCCACAATCACATGGGGTTAAGTGTCCACTTTTGAAGCATAGGGACATGGCGGATCTAGAAAATTAATATAGGGGGGCTTGATAGAGGTTTGTTCGGGGGGAAAAAAAATTTTGGACCTATTTATATATATTTTGGACCTATTTATATATGTTTTGTGTATATTTTGTGTAGATGATATAAATTAATGCTAAAAAAATTAACCCAAAAACATAGGAGGGATGAGGGATTTTATAATTAACACAAAAATATAAGAGAAAGGGGGCTTTAGTATGACAATTTTATAATATTAGGGGGGGGGCTTATTGTAATTTTCAGGGGAGGCTAATGTAAAAAAACTAACGGACCGTTAGGGGAGGGGGCGTTTTGTTACCTAATTACAAACCTCGAGGGAGGTCTGTGTAATTTTTGAAACAAGAGAGGAGGTCCGTGTAATTAAGGCAAACCTCAGGGGAGGTTTGTGTAATGTGGTTGTCAATCGAAATACTCTACATAAACAACTAAGCACATCCATCAAATACATTCTGATACAAACACATGAATTATAGTATTTGTTTGCATTAATTTTTGAAACATTTTAGAACTCAAAATTTTCCAGGAACAATTTTTTTTTTTTTTTAAAAACACCACAACTCAGTTTTGTAGCAGTTTGTATAAAACAAAACTGTAATAAAAATAGCTCTGTGTCAGAGACAAAAAAAAAATAGAACAATTTTTGTTTTAAGGGGAAAGAAATAAAGAAAGCAATGTTTATAAAACAGTTTTGCTTGGAAACTGCTTTGGGGAAGTATTTGCTAACAAAATCATGAAAGGGAAAAAAAAAAAAAAAACATTTTTGTTTAAAAAAAAACTTCTTTATTTGCTTGTTGAGACCCATTTTTTTGTGAAAGCTTTGAACACTATTTCGCCCTCAACGGTTTGTGAGTTAGTGTTACCCATAAATAGTGAGTGTTCAACTAAGACAACAATTTTACGTTTGGATTGCTGAAGGATTTTGCTTTGTTAAGTCAAATTGTTATGAATAGTTTGGGGTGGAAGTTGTTTTTCAACAAACTTTCACCAAAATTCCAGTCCCTAGCATTAGTAGACTGAGAATATATATTGATGAATGAGAATTACTAACTGCTACAAATGACCCAATTGCATGTGGATTATTTTTCCCATGCCATTTGTTTTCATTTGAGACTACATTGCATACTCAAAACCAAGTGGATTATTTTGACACTCAATTTTCAGTTCAAAGTGTGTTCCAATTTTACCAGTTTTGAAGAACTTAGACATTTGATAATAGCAGGTTGATATCAAAAAAGAAAAAGAAAAAGAGGCAATTATATATAGTTTCGAATAGTTTGCTTATAGTGATATGCTATGGCACCGGTCGGTAGTACCACATATCACTGTATGTGGTACAACTAACAAGCATTGGAGATTCAAATTTGAAACTCAAATTTGGGAAGCATAGCATTACCCTTTGTGTGAGTTCTTTAGTGATGTGTATGAGATATATGGATGGGTATAACACGTAAGCAGGTTAGTACAGGTGGAACAATAAATAAAATATGATAAAATAATGCAGAAAGTGTAGTAGAATAATAATGTATAAAAATGCAGTAGAGAAATGGGAGTCGGAGAGGACATGACTCGAGTGAGAACCAGAGTAGTCTCAAATAAGAGAGAGAGAAAGCAGTAGTGGGTTGGTGATCGTTGAGGACTGGTGTATGGAAGGGAGTTATTCTATAAGGCTAAAGGAGAGGTAGGAGAGGGTTGAGTAATAGCTGAGGGTTGTGCCTTCGGGTGGTGTTTGAGAAGGTGGTGTATGTCTTAAGTGCTCAGAACTGCAGCTTAAGACTGGGTTAAGGCTTAAACTCTAGGTTCAGCTCGGGTTTGACTGCCTTGTTGTATGTATTGAATGGGGGTTGGTATTTATACAGGGTTTGTGAGGATTAGGGTACAGCTGGAAGGAGCTGAGTTGGCATCTTCGAGGTGGTTCGCCCGTTTAACGTAGGTGAGGGACTTAAATGTGTATGTTTAAGGTAGTTGGGGTCATTGAATGAGATGTGGACAAGCCAAGCAGGTGAGTCATACGAGATGAAGGTGTTGTCACTTTCGTGATTCGGTCGGTCAAAGGGGATGATGTTTTTATTGGTGCAGAACGCTAAGCAAGTGGTATTGTCGCTTGAAGTGACAACTCAACATTGCGTAGTGATCAAAGGAGAATGGTTTTTATTGGTGCAGAGGGTTAAACGAGGGTGAATACCGAAGTTAAGGCCATTGGTGCAGACCCTTAAGCGAAGGGGGAATGCTGAGACAATGCTATTGGCTCGCAGAATATTCAGCGAGGTCGAAGTGACTAAGCAAGGTGAGAGTCAAGGGTTTCAGCTGGTCTTGTGGTCGTAGGCCTCTAATTGGTTGTGAGGCTGGAGGCAGGGCACGTGACGCTGGTCACGTGTCTCTCTTTCTCTTTGGGACCAACCCTACCTTTGCCTGTGAGGCGTTCAGGTAGGGAGGTGCCCCTGGTTCTAGCCACCGAGCCATGAGTTCTCGAGTTCCCAATGGATCTGGCCACCCTTGGTACTGCTTCATGACCAAGGGTGGGGAATCCACGTGTGAGTGTGTGTTTGTGTGTAGTGAAGTGTTCATGGGGAGTGTGGAGGGGAGATCCGTTGTAAGCTACGCTTGAGAGCGAGTGGTGACTGCAAGCGATGGTCGATTTCGTGGTGAGTGGTCATTCGATGTCATGGCTAATCGATGACACGAATGGTCATTCCAAGTGATAGCAAGCTTTGACCAGTGCTTGATGGATTAAACAATGTCCATGTGTCCAATAGGCGGTGGTATAGCGAGTGGAGAGGGCAGTAGGTGGAATGGGCCCCCTTTGCTTTCCTTCGCTTTATTTGGGGTGGGTTCAATCGTAGTGGGCCTCGGGTGACTATTCTGGATGGGCTTCAGAGTGAGCTGCTTGAGGCTGGCCTTTTTCAGTCATGGAGTTTCATAGTGGGCTCTGTGGGGGTGGGCCCTGTTTTGTGGTCATTCTGAAGTGGGTCTTCCGACTGGTTACTGTGAAGTGGGTTTCGGGATGGTTACTCTGAGTAAGTTCATCGATGGGTAGACATGCGGATTGGGTATTTTTGGTTATAGCGGGACCCATCACTTGGAGACAGCATTGAGTACATGTGGAGTCGTTGGTAACATGTGTTGGTCAAACTACGTGAGTTGTTAACCATTACCTACATTAGCCCACCTGTCCGTATGCTAGGCGTAAAGCGGCTAGGATGCGGGCATGATCTTATGGCCTGGCTTTTCTGATGGCGAATGGACACCTCATCTTTATTGGTGACTTTGTTGACGATTGATGGACCTCTCAACTTTTACAGTCTCAACTTTTGCAGGTGGTACTGGTAACTTTGCTGGTCACGAATCTGGTTGATAGCGTGATGGACCTTTTTACTTTTGCAGGTAGTACTGGTAACTTTGCTGGTGGTGAATCTGGTTGATAACTTGGTCCAGTAGAAATTAGTGTTGCTCTATATGTATTATTCTGGGATAGCTGCTATAAGAAGGGGACTTTGGAGAAGTCGTACATCCAATTCTTCTATACACATTCTCTCTTACTCGTTTGGTGAAAGTGTGAGACATGCTTCAGATGGCAGAAAGCTCCCTCTCGGGGCTATTACCATGTGAGTTTGCGAGAGTGTGTTGGCGATGGCATGGGGACCGGTGGCGTCAAAACTTCTTGGGACCTTTGCTATGCTTTGTATCAAGCTTCTATGTGGAGTGGGTCTTCAAGTTTTGCCTAGCATATTTTTAGGGATTAGTGTAAAAATGAGGAGGTTTCGTTTTTAGCAGTGTACATGCTTTATCCAAGTGCCATGTCTCTTTACGGCGTTTGGGGCAAGTAAATGATTTATACTGCCCTTCCCATACTGAAGTTTTTGATTGGAATGAGTTGGTGACATCATTGTATTTTCGTTCTCCTTCTTTGTGTGTCCTCTTTTCACGAAAGCACTTGGCTACTGCAGTCTTGGACTTTTGTCCTTAGGAGACTCTGTAGTGGGACACAAAGTGATAGACCGAGTTCTCGTTATGTAGATTAGGGGGAGAGCACGGTGCTCATGCCACCTTATGGAGATAAGGGTCGTGCCTTACATTGGAGATATAGAGATTAGGGGGGAAGCGCATATCGTTCGTGCCGCCTGATTCTTCGGAAATATGGAGATTAGGGTGGAGAGCGGTTGCTCGTGCCACCGCTATTCTTCGGAGATATGGAGATTAGGGGGAAAAGCGGTTGCTCGTGCCGCCCCTTTAGTGGAGAGTACGATGCTCGTGCCACCTTTCTTGAAGGGGGAAGCGAGTTGCTTGTGTCACCCTAGTGAGGCCTCTCAAATCGAAGTAGAGGGTGTTACCCGTGCCACTCAATTGAGATAGGGGGAAAGCGTGATGCTCGTGCTACCTTATGGAGAGTGGAGCTCAATCGTTACGGAGAGACGGAGAGTAAATCATAACAATACTGATATTGATAGTGGAGTTGACAGTGATAGTGGTGTTTACTCATGATGTGATGTATTGTTTCGATGTATTAACGTACTTGTAGTATTTGGAGAGGGTACATGGTAAGAGTGGGGATGTGTTTGGTTGCCACAATTTTTGAGCGATCCTCATGTTTTGCCCTTCTTAGAGATATATACCCAGTGAGCTTTGTGCCTTATAGCACTAACAGTGAAATAATGTAAATATTTTCCCGAGGGATGCAAAGTCCAATTCTTCAAGTAAGCTTCGATGGGGTACTTGAGGGGATGCGAGAAAGACCTTATCTGAGTGAATGTCGTTTACATATGAACAGCATAGCGTTGGTTGGTGAGGGAGCAAGTGGTGGTGGCGGCGGCATCATGTGGGTGGCTAGAGAGTGAATTTGCTGGAGCAAATAGAGCATCTCGTTGTCTAGTAAGTGGTGGTGGTATCATGTCACTGCCTATAGAATGAATTTACTGGCGAGAGAGCAAATGGGGTATGTCGCTGGCCATAAGTAGAAGTGGCATGATGTTGGCGAGAGAGCAAGTGGTGGCTGTGGCAACATGTCTATTGATTGTTGCTGTCGAGAGATCAAGTGGAGGCTGCGTGTCTTGTGACAAGCATGTTTGTGCTGACATTGTTTTCACCGTGGTCTTTGGGATAGTAAAGTTGGAAAATTTGTCTCTTCAGAGGCCCATTTTTTCTTGGCTTCTATGTTGATGTGGTGATGCTGAGGACGAGCTAGGATTTGTCAGTCCTTTACATTAATTCACCAACAACAAGTGTGTTGCGACTAATTATACATGATGGAGCCAGCTTTTGTAAGGGAACTGCTCCTAGTCAGTGGAGCAAGTGAGAGAGAGTGAGGCTGACCAACCGTTTGGTCTTGAATTTTGGAGAGTGAGCTATCTAAAATTGAGCAAAAAATTGGATGTGGCTTGTAACTCGGAGGGTCCCTTTAATCTGCCTATCAGTGAATGTGGACTCCTTGGGATACAACTTAGGTATGAGACTGTATAGATCAACGGATCCCTTCTCCTCCCCCCATTTGAAAAGAAATAAAGAGGTCGTGGCTTAGGTGGAACTTTTCCTTCTCCACCCTTGGAAAGAAATAAAACCTTCTCGATAAAAAAATTGGTGCAGCGTTTTCCTTCTTGAAAAGAAACTGGTGGTGGCCTGGCTTTGGCTGTGATGTACTGCAGTATGTACTGGATGTACTATATGTGGGAAATATAGAATTCCTTTTTGGCCAGTAATAGGTAGCTTTGGTAAGAGAATGAGAGTGGTTGGTTGTTTAGTAAAGCGGAGGTGTGGTAACTATGTCTGTATCTTGGGTGGTGTCAGGTGGTGGTGGGAGGTATCGGAGAGCGACAATTGGGATGTTGTAGCAGCGATGGGTTGGTCAAAGCAGTAGATTGAGGCTATTGATGATCCAATGGGTGGTATACCCTTGATGTGGGTGGTTGGCTCGGGAGTAGCAATGGAAGTGTCGTCGCTTGGTCTATATGGTTTGGTCCTGCGGATTGATGATGTTATTTTTATCGGTGGAGTGTGTGTATGTCGGTGCTGGCGATGGCGTTGTCGAGGGCAATGGTGGGCTTGGGGCACGTCGAATAGGGTTTATGTGTCGATGGTGGGCATCGTTGAGTGGGACTGGGGTATCGACGATTTCGTCGATTAGGTGTTAGGGAGTGGTGATGACAAGGTAGTGGGGCAGGAAGTAGCGCTGTATGGCGTTGTCGGCAGTTGGTGGTTCGAGTATCCATGGTTCGATGATGGAGTGGTGTGGCCCCAAGAGTTGGCGACGACAAGGGGTCGGTGATGACAAGTGGCTGTCGATGGGGGTTATCTAGCGGCTATAAGTGTTATCGACGGTCTTGGTGGTGGTGGGATGGGTCCACTTTGTGTCGAAGAGGGGTTGTGTGTCGCAAGGCTGGTTGGGTCCGCTGTTGTGAAGCGACGGTGAGAGTTTGGGTAAGTGTTGGTGGTGGCTTGGTCTTGGCGACGACGAGAGTGGGCTCAGCTTGGTATCGGGGATGAGAAGACCCGAAGAGGGGGAGGGGGTGGGGGGTAGGCCCAAGGGCCGGTGACAGGGGTGGCGATGGGTTACGAGGTGGTGGTGATGTGTTGGAGGTCTATTGGTGATCTTGGCGACGACAAAGGGGTTTTTAATTTTTATTTAATATTTTGCTTTTCAACAGCGACGGTTTTTTTTTTTGGGTTAGGAGATAGCGTTGGTAGTACATGTGTGTTGTCGCTGGTCGTAGGGCTAGTGGGACCCTCCAGTGATAGGCTGAGTCGACGACGGCCTCCCCTTGTATCGTCGAGTTGGGATTTTGCTAGTGATGTTTTCTTCCAGATGGCGACAGTTGTGTAGCGTAATGGGCTACATCAATGGAAGTACATTGGTGGAGATGGTGATGGGGGAATCGGAGGTGGGTTTGGCGATGAAGGGGTTTGGGTGGGTCGCCATTGTTAGGCGATGGTGAGGGTTTGGGCCCTCGACGACCCTGATGGTGAATGTCGAAGGTAGGGTGTTTGGCGATGGGGGTGCTGGCGATGAACTGTGTGGGCTTAGAGTGCTGTCGCTGCTGGGTTAATCTAGCGACGGTACCAAAAAAGGTGTTTCCCTTTTTTTTTTTGTTGTGTGCAGTCGTTGGATGTGATTGTCGGTGGTTGGAAGTTGTATGGTTGAGGTTAGGATGGTTATGAGTCGTGTCGATGGCAAGGAGGTGGCGATAGTCTTGGCGATTAGGGTGGGCTGGGGCCTGTCGATAGAGTTGGTGCTGGGGTCTGTGTCGATGGACCCCTCTTTTGTAGCGATGGGTCAGTGCTTTGAGTATCGATGGCGCTGTCGATGGCGCTATCGCTGGTGTGTTGTTGATGGCGCTATCACTGGTGTTGATGGCACTGTCGCTGGTGTTGATGGCGATGTTGCTGGTGTGTTGTTAATGGCACTGTCACTGGTGTGTTGTTGATGGAATTGTCGATGGCGCTGTCACAGGTGTGTCGTCGATGGCGCTGTCGCTAGTGCTGTTACTGGTGTTGTCACTGTGGCGTTGTTGATGGTGTGTTGTTGATGGAGCTGTCGATGTTTTGTCTTGTCGATAAAGATGGTTAGCAGCGATGGAGGTTGGTGTCTATGGGGCTTGGCGATGGGTGTGGACCAGTGGATGGTGTCGATGGGAGGGGTTTTGTCCGATGGTGGGTGAAAAAGGTTGTCGGCGTGGGCGATGGTTGGGATGGTTTTAATCTTTTGTCGATGGTTTTTTTGGGTATTGTTGGTAGGCATGTCGATAGGGATAGTAGGCTAGCGACAGAAGTGCCGTCGTAAGGGGTTAGTATGTGGCGATGATAGCCGCTGATGGATCTCGCAGGTTGGGATGGGGTTGGTGATAGGTTCCAGCGATGGATCTGCGTGATGATGGGTTGAGGGGTTTGGTTTGTCGGTGACGAGTGTTAGTGTGGGTTTGGGTATCGATGGGGTGGTGTCGATGAACCATGGGTGGGTCCCAACGATGAGTGGCGGTACCGAGAGGATGGTGTGTCGATGGCTAGAGGGTGTGGGTACTATCTGTCGATGAAGTGTGGTAGTTGTCGGCAATGGGGTTAGGTGATCTCAAAGGGGGTTAGCGATAGAGAGGAGAGAGGGCTAGTGGCGACGGCTGCTTCAGCGGTGGTTGGGCAGTGCCGAGTGGGTAGTGACGGCGCTTCGTGGGTATTTGGGCGGTGAGAGGGGGTGAGTGGGTGGGGGTGGAGAGAGAGAGTGAGGCGATGGACCGTGGTGGGCCCTATGAGTTGGCGATAGCAGAGGCGGCGAGGTCTCGACGAATTTTGTCGATGGGGTGGTGATGGTTGGGTTCGACCGTCGATTGGGATTGTCGGTGGGGTGTGTGGGTGATGACATAGTGGGACATAGTGGGACCGGGCATAGCGACAGCCTCTCCTTTTTTTGGGCTCGTCGAATGGGGTTAGGCTTGTCGAATGGGGTTAGGGTATAGGTGGTGGGGTCCATGGTTCTGTCGGATAGGAGGTTTTTTGTCTTATAGGTTGGGGGCTATGGAGAGGAGGGGGGGGGGGGGGGGGGGGGGGGCAGAACTGTTGCTTGGGTGATTTGTGCTCAAAGTCGATGGGGTGGTGATGAGGAGTGGTGTCGATGTACAACGGGTGGGCCCCATTTCGATGACACCCCCTTTTTTAATTGTCGAATGGTGTTATGTGTTTATCGAATGGAATAGTGGGCACGGTGAGCATTGTCAACTGGATTGTGGCTAACCAGTCGGAAGCGATTGCATTATAGAAATACAAAAGTTGGTCACTCGGCGACAAGAAGACAAGTTGAATATACATATATTTAGGTAGCGATAGAGTTATGTTGTCGGTAAGAAGGATGGGCCCCAGAGTGGGGGTTTAAGCTGGCGGTTCGTAGCGATGGGATGGGGTTGGCGATGTTTTTTCTTAGTACTCTCACTAGCCTTCTACCTCTAAAGTCTAAATATATATGTAACCATAGATATAAAAAACCATAGATATAAAGGTGGTGTCAGGGTGAGGTTGAGTGGGTCAGTGGTGTGTATATATGTCATCTAAATGTATAGATGTTCTCGAGTGAGGAAGTTAGTGAGAGAGAGAGTTGGGAGTACCAGAATCTTTTGGTCATGGTTTGTGCCAGAAATTATAAAATGGTCATAATTTTGTCAAATTGTTATGAACTGGTTGTAGTCTAGTTTTTTTTTGGTTGGTGATGTAATCATAATGGTCAAAGAGGAGTTGTAGATGAAATGTCAAAAATAATCCCCAGGAGGCAGGAGGTGGCTTGTCACGAGCATTAGTTTGAGTTGGACCATTGGAAGTTTTTTACTGTGACAAATATATGGTTCACATGTTTGACTTTTTAACCAAATGAAAGTTTGACTTGTTTGATATTGTCTTGCTGTAAATTTTAAAGAAAGGTAATTTTGAAAAATAAGTAAAAATTATATACCTATTTTATAAAAATATGGATAATAATTTTGGGATATCCTAAAATGGAATAGTAGAATCTGAAAATGATATGTAAGGAGTAACAGACATGCGGTTGCACAAGTCCAAAACACAACTAATTTGGTCATGTAATGCTTCTCCAAAGCATAAGGAAATAATATAGTGTGTTATTTTGAATTGCGGAGCAATAATTTTTTTTTTTATAAGAATAGACCTAATTGGTCAATTGAGTATGCAGCTGGGCATGACAATAAGGAAAGAAAAAAAAATTTATCGTACCTTGAATGAATCATAGCAATTTATTTGGTGTAGCAAGTCATGGTATACCCCATGAATTGGCGACAGTAGAGGGCCCTCGGCAACAACATTTTTTTTTTGAGTGGCGACGGGTTACCGAGTGAAATGCAAATCCTTGTAGGATGTAGCTACGTGAGCCAGTTTTACAACACATATAAATTATTAAAAAGCATTGTGGAACCATGTGTTGTTAAACTAGTTAGCTACAACTACAAGTAATTGATGTTAGACCAAGATTGCACTGAGGAGCCCACGTGCTAGACATGAGCTTTGAAATTTAAAATTATGTGGTCACTTACCAACTAAGAAGTGATATGTGATGATATGATTATTATTATGGAAATTCTTTGAGGTGAGGTGCATAATTAAAAAAAAAAAAAAAAAAAGTACTTGCCTACATACTTCGCATATGTACCAGCTCACTCTCTTATTAGGAAGTGATTTGGGGCATTGTACTGTTTTATTTATTTTTTTTTTTTAAGAAAAAAAAAATAAATAAATTAAATGACTTGCATCAAACTTTGGAGATTATATATATATATATAAATATATTTTTATTGAAAAGTGATTTTCAATAAATTCAAATATGTCAAAAATTGTGACTTTTGACTCTTGATATGGAGTAATAAATTGTGACTTTCATGAGAAAGAAAAATGTAATAGTTTTGTTAAAAAAAAAGTGCTAACCATACTGTGAATATCACGGAGTTGGAGTAACGTCACAGTATGTGCGATGAAATAGAGAGAAGAAGCAAAAATAAAAGAGAGATGCTAAACAACTAGCTTGGAAATGATGGTGCTGAGCATCGGTAGCAATAGAGGTTGTCATTTGCATTTGTTAACCATGCTTGCGAGTATACCTCCCACTGTGGTCGCCAAAATGTGTGAGTTCTTTAGTGATGTGTATGAGATATATGGATGGGTATAACACGTAAGCAGGTTAGTACAGGTGGAACAATAAATAAAATATGATAAAATAATGCAGAAAGTGTAGTAGAATAATAATGTATAAAAATGCAGTAGAGAAATGGGAGTCGGAGAGGACATGACTCGAGTGAGAACCAGAGTAGTCTCAAATAAGAGAGAGAGAAAGCAGTAGTGGGTTGGTGATCGTTGAGGACTGGTGTATGGAAGGGAGTTATTCTATAAGGCTAAAGGAGAGGTAGGAGAGGGTTGAGTAATAGCTGAGGGTTGTGCCTTCGGGTGGTGTTTGAGAAGGTGGTGTATGTCTTAAGTGCTCAGAACTGCAGCTTAAGACTGGGTTAAGGCTTAAACTCTAGGTTCAGCTCGGGTTTGACTGCCTTGTTGTATGTATTGAATGGGGGTTGGTATTTATACAGGGTTTGTGAGGATTAGGGTACAGCTGGAAGGAGCTGAGTTGGCATCTTCGAGGTGGTTCGCCCGTTTAACGTAGGTGAGGGACTTAAATGTGTATGTTTAAGGTAGTTGGGGTCATTGAATGAGATGTGGACAAGCCAAGCAGGTGAGTCATACGAGATGAAGGTGTTGTCACTTTCGTGATTCGGTCGGTCAAAGGGGATGATGTTTTTATTGGTGCAGAACGCTAAGCAAGTGGTATTGTCGCTTGAAGTGACAACTCAACATTGCGTAGTGATCAAAGGAGAATGGTTTTTATTGGTGCAGAGGGTTAAACGAGGGTGAATACCGAAGTTAAGGCCATTGGTGCAGACCCTTAAGCGAAGGGGGAATGCTGAGACAATGCTATTGGCTCGCAGAATATTCAGCGAGGTCGAAGTGACTAAGCAAGGTGAGAGTCAAGGGTTTCAGCTGGTCTTGTGGTCGTAGGCCTCTAATTGGTTGTGAGGCTGGAGGCAGGGCACGTGACGCTGGTCACGTGTCTCTCTTTCTCTTTGGGACCAACCCTACCTTTGCCTGTGAGGCGTTCAGGTAGGGAGGTGCCCCTGGTTCTAGCCACCGAGCCATGAGTTCTCGAGTTCCCAATGGATCTGGCCACCCTTGGTACTGCTTCATGACCAAGGGTGGGGAATCCACGTGTGAGTGTGTGTTTGTGTGTAGTGAAGTGTTCATGGGGAGTGTGGAGGGGAGATCCGTTGTAAGCTACGCTTGAGAGCGAGTGGTGACTGCAAGCGATGGTCGATTTCGTGGTGAGTGGTCATTCGATGTCATGGCTAATCGATGACACGAATGGTCATTCCAAGTGATAGCAAGCTTTGACCAGTGCTTGATGGATTAAACAATGTCCATGTGTCCAATAGGCGGTGGTATAGCGAGTGGAGAGGGCAGTAGGTGGAATGGGCCCCCTTTGCTTTCCTTCGCTTTATTTGGGGTGGGTTCAATCGTAGTGGGCCTCGGGTGACTATTCTGGATGGGCTTCAGAGTGAGCTGCTTGAGGCTGACCTTTTTCAGTCATGGAGTTTCATAGTGGGCTCTGTGGGGGTGGGCCCTGTTTTGTGGTCATTCTGAAGTGGGTCTTCCGACTGGTTACTGTGAAGTGGGTTTCGGGATGGTTACTCTGAGTAAGTTCATCGATGGGTAGACATGCGGATTGGGTATTTTTGGTTATAGCGGGACCCATCACTTGGAGACAGCATTGAGTACATGTGGAGTCGTTGGTAACATGTGTTGGTCAAACTACGTGAGTTGTTAACCATTACCTACACCCTTCAGTCTGTCGATCTCTTAATGCTTTTCTGGTTCAGTGAATGTGATTCATATTGACATATATGTCATAGAAACATATGAGTTTTTCAGATGGATTTTAATATGATCTTTTCAATTCATGTATTGGCCTTCCAGATTAGTGGATTCTAAAGTGTGTGTGTGTGTGTGTGTGTGTGTGTGTGTGTGTTTTTTGCAGTTTGGATGGAAGAGAGGTTAGTGGGAGCACCATGGATTTTTGGAGGTGTACATATTACTGAGAAGGGGGCTACAATTTCCACCAAAAGGAGAGAGAGAGATGCCGGTGAGGTGATAAGAGAATTTTTTTCATTGCACATATTTGTTAGTGTTCCGGCGTTGGTCTATCAATTCCAATTCTTTAATTGCGTAATTCAAAAGAGGCATATACACTTTATGCTAATTTTTTGTCTACAGTGAGTTCCGGTTACTACTGACCACTAAATTGTTATGGACTACTACTATATTTCCAGTTGTGCTTTAACACACGTGGAGTAGAGGCTATTAAAGATTGAAAAGAAAAAAAAACAAAAATAATCATGACAAATTATCTTCTCTTTTCCATCCACTGTGTTTTGTAAAACTTCATTATTTATATCTATTGAAAAGTTGGGAAAAAAAAAATACAAAATTAAATAAATAAATATTGAATATTTTATGTGTCATTCTTGAAAATCTATGTAAGCAACACAAGTTAAGTCTCAGTTCCATTTAGAGCAGTGTTAATATGTTATGCTTCCTAAATTTAGATCCAAATACCTTTTGAATTGTATCACATGTAGTGGCATGTGTCACATGGCAAAACTTAATCTATAATAGTCAAAGAAAGTTATGGTTGGTCAAGATAGTTTACGCATCTCATGAGCAATGAGCTGGGTCTTAGAAAGACTAGATGAACATCACCCAACATGAAATGACTTGTGTATGAGTTGTAATTGGAGTACATGAAAAATATGGTAGGTGCTTCAATTTTTCCCTTTTTTTCATTCCTTAATATATTATATAATTATTTTAATCTCTTTTACTTGATGTTTTAATTTCTTCTATTTTTGGTTCATAAAAATCTCTTTCTCGTGGATCGCACGGGTTGTCGACTAGTACAATACAAATTACAAAAAAAAAAAAAAAAAGTCCAAAGAAGTGCTGTTATGCTAATAAATAAAAGTGATTGTTTAAACAGAGAAGTACTGGTCAATTGAGAAACATAGACAAGGAGGGGCTTTTACATTGGGTGGGGTGTCAATGCATATGTGCAGCTGCAGCATGTTGGTGATGTTGGTGTGCTACATCATGAGCATGGTGCATATGTACTGCATGTTGGTGATGTTGGAGTGCATGTACTGCATGTGCCATTTCATGGTGTTGCCGGCGCCGGTTTCGCCGTTCCGTGTCGGTCTCATTGGGATTGGGATCGTCAAGACAGGCTAACACAACCATAGATATAGCAGACAAGGACACGAATATGGCACACAATATTAATAACAACACCCCACCGGAGATTTGAAAAGCCCCACCATCACCAAGTCCAACACCAACAATTGTGGCACTTATAATTCTAGCCATCTTGCTCCCTCTTATGTTATAACTCGGACTGCAGGAATGTTTGCTGCTTCTGTGTGTATTTTAATACACACACACACACACACACACACACATATGTATGTATTATATATAGAGAGGTATCGTTTCAAAATTGGGCATTGACCATTGTATGCTGCTTTGTGCCACCTGAGTTTGAATATGTTGCTACTTTTAAATTAATTCAGCCTGATTAGTATAATTTGCAAGCAATGTAGAATAGCCAACTATTGGACAAGTAAGTAGTATGCCAATACCCAGAGTATATTTTTCAACCCTTAAAAGGGTAAAATTATAGAAAACGTGTTTGATTTGTGAACATATCGTCGGCACTAATCAGTTTCTGAAAATTATATCCAGGTAAAGGTTTGAAATGGTCATAGGGAACCAACCAGGAATCAAATTCTGATTTGGTTCGGAAACGGTTTGAAATGTTTGTACTAACTGGTAAGACATGTTTGTTATTATTAGGTACGAAGGTTTTTCTATCACGGGTATAAAGATTATTTACCATAGGTACAAACATTTCTTTTCACGGGTACAAAGATCGCCCGGTACAAAAGTTCCTTATCGTAGCCATGGTACATAGGTTCCTTACCATGAACAAAACCATAAGTGGTTTTACTTTAAGGAGGATGGTGGACTAAGATTAGCCTTATATTGCATCCAACGGCCCATGGGATTTGGTTGTACCATACAACTAAACCACTAGGATGTATTGAAGTCTACGCCTAAAGATTATGGAATAGTAAAGGTTTTATGTTGGAAAATCTAATACCAGGGCTTAGTTTGGCCCCCATTTTGGTGTTTGTCCTTTTTTAAAGCACAATTTCATGTTAATTCATTAAGGGCTCGCATGGTAACGTTTCCTGTTTTGAGTTTTCAGTTTTTTAAAAACGAAAACCAGTTTTGGTTTTTTTTTTTGAAAAAAAAAAAACAAAAACTTGTTTGGTAACATTGTTGATTTTTTTTTTTTAAAACAAAAACAGGAAACTCAAAACGACTTTTTGTTGTTTTCATTTTTTACCCAAAATTTGAAAACGTTTTTTAAAAACAAAAAACAAAAACGTTACCAAACGTGTTTTTAATTTTCGTTTTTTAAAAAAACGAAAACAAAAACAGAAAACAGAAAACGACAACGTTACCAAACGAGCCCTAAGTAACTAGTTTATGAACTTTGCAAAAATTGAACTTAGGGCTTTTGAGGGGGAGCTTTTAAAAGCTCTAGAATGGAGTTTTAAAAGCTCAAGATTGCTTTTTTATTTCATGATGTTTTTTTAAAAGGTAAAGTGTCGCTTGTACAAATTATCAAACATCTTAATAATAAATTTCATATGCTACTTTTAAAAAGTCACATGGGGGCCAAACTAAGCCTAGATCATGTCCATTCCAGGTCTCACTTTTTATCTCATTCTTGTGAGAATCAATGTAATGTTGGTTCTACAAAAAACCTATTTAATAGAGTTATTAGACTGGACAAGAAGGCTCTTCTACAAGAAATTGATACTCACCAACACCTGAATTTGTAAAACCTACGAACCACAAAACCGATTTTTTGGTTTTCCAAAAAAAAAAAAAAAAATTAAGGCTCTATATGGGGCGTGGTTTTCCTTCTTTCCCTTCCCATCTATTTTCCCTCACAAAAATCATGATCCAAATAAAGCCTACAAAGCCTGATGTAATCACATCACATAGGAATGAATGGTTTTGTTAACACTATGCAGTTTTTTATTAGAACAAATTGTGCGTATTCAATAATAAACACCAAGCAACAGCACATACAATACAAATTACAAAACAGAAATAAAAAATAATGTATAAAACCAAAAAAAAAAAAAAACTGCTGTTATTGTGCTAATAAATAAAAGTGATGGTTCAAACAGAGAAGTACTGAATTGAGAAACAGAGACAAAGGGGCTTTTTACTTATGCATATGTGCTGCATGTGCAGCAGCATGTTGGTGATGCTTGTGTGCTACATGAGCATGGTGCATATGTGCTTCAAGTGCCATTTCATGTTGTCGCCGGTTTCGGTTGCGCCAGGGCCGACCCTGGCGTAAACAAAGTAAGCAACAATTTAGGACCCCCACCCTCAAAGGGCCCCCAAATCCATTGCAGATGTGACAAAAAATCAATTTTACATATAATTGCAAATAAGTAAACTCAAAAAAATTCGCTTCAGGGGCACTGCCCTCGAACTCTTATATAGCCTTAGGGCCCATGTTTTAGAGTTCACATCGAGTCCCCCAAAACTCAAGACCAGCACTGGGTTTCGCCATTCTGTGTCGGTCTCAGTCGGATCGGGATCGTCAAGACAGGCTAACACAATCTTAGATACAGCAGACAAGGACACCAATATGGCACACAATAACAACACCCCACTGGAGATTTGAAAGGCACCACCACCAACACCAACTATTGTGGCACTTAAAATTCTAGCCATACTGCTCTCGCTTTTGTTAGAACTCAGATTGCAGGAATGTTGCTGCTGTCTGTGTGTGTGTGCGTGTGTGTATATTTTTTTATTTGGTTCTCGTTTCTAACTTTGGCTGTGTGCTGCTTTGTGACACTTGAGTTGAATGTGTTACTTTTTTTATATATTAATTCAGCCTGATTAGTACTCCATAATTTATTTCATTTTTATTTTTTTTTTTCTTTTTTGGGGTTAAAAAAGGGCAATTTATTGAGATGAAACAAAAGGAACAACAGCTATGATATCCTCTTGAGGATTTTCCTCTAACACATGGGGGAGGAAGATCGTGAATCGAAACATGCCTAAAAAAATTACAATTTGCTGCCCATTGGGCCAGCTTGGGACACACGTTCAAAAAGCAAGAAAAAGAAGAAAGCAGCTCTCTCCCATCCAAAATTAAATGTTCAGAGCAGAGCAAACAAGGAGGGAGTTCCCCTCAAAAATAACACCAGAGCCGCCCATCCTTTGGGCTTCAAAAATTGCTAGAACAGCAGCAGAAGCTTTTGCTGGCAAGCAAGGCGGGCATAACAATGTCCTTAAAAGTGACCGCATATAGTAGTACTCCATAATTTACAAGCAATATAGAATAGCCAACTATTGGACCCAAATTTCTCAACCCTTCAACAAATATTGTTTGACAATTATAAGGATGGGTTTGACTTGTGAACAGCTCATTAGCACTTACGGAGTATCATTTTTCTGAAAATTATATCCAGGTAAGGTTTGACATGGTCATATGGACAAACCAGGAAACAAATTTTAACAGTTTTTTGGTTCGTAACAGATACTAGTGAATGCAATCTATACTACAGAATTAAACATCATGGAACAGTAAAGTGTCTAAGGCTTAGTTTGGCCCCCATGTGGCTTTTTAAAAGGAGCTTATGAAATTTATTACTAAGTTTTTTGATAATTTTATACAAGTGACACACTACTCTTCAAAAAGACACCATGAAACCAAAAAGCAACCTTGAGCTTTTAAAAGCTCCATTCTAGAGCTTTTAAAAGCTCCCTCCAAAAAAGCCCTAAGTTCAATTTTTGCAAAGCTCATAAACTAGTTACCAAATGAATTAACATGAAATTGGGCTTTAAAAAAGGAGAAGCACCACGTGGGGGCCAAACTAAGCCTAAGTGAAAAAGTCTAAAAGACTAAAACTGGATTACTTTTGGTCCTAGACTCACTTTTTCTTTGGTTCTTGTGAAAACTAAAGACATATTGATTGAAAAAGAACCTGTTTTAAGAAAGTTAATAGATTGGACAAGAATCCTATGCAAGAAATCAGTACTCACCTCACATGAATTTTAGAACCGGTTCACTTATAAATTACAGAACCGGTTCTTTGCTTTCCAAAGAGCCTCTAAACTGAAAAATTATATCTAAGGCACCAAGTGTAGACACATACAAATCTATATTCTTGAGGTAAGTGTAATCGGATAAACAGTATAAATTGCTTGGAGCAGTTAGCAGTCTGAGAAAACAAAACCAGCCAAGGCCAAAAAATGTGCATTACAATTGATAGTCTTTAAAATAGAAAAAAGGTTCCTTGCCTTGAGACATACTGGAAAAGAACAAATAAAAAATGCGCTTCTACAAAGTTTCAAAATGTTAACAATAGATTAATGCAAGAGTTCTCAGTGCCACTTCTCAACAATTCTAGCCCCATTCCTCATAGCAAAATCATGAGTAAGAATGAATAAAAGAAAGGTGACAAAATATTATTTTTTTTGTTCTAACTGCCAAAAGTTGAAGAGAGAACTCAGCAAATCAACCCACCCCACTGAAGTTCACCATCTCTGCCCTGACCTTGACCTGCCAAATAACAAGTCACATACATTAATGATATAAAACAATTTGAACGGTTTTATACATGGAATTGCAAGCATATGAAGAGCGCAACATTACTAGCATTTGAAGTGTAAGAAACCATAGACAGATATGGAGATATTATTATTAGATAGTAGTATTGTTCTTTACAGGATGTATGTGCATGACACACATGAAGGTTACCATTTAGGTGTAATTGAATTAGATAACCTGTTGCAAATCTCACTCCCATCATCTTTTTTTCAAGACCATCAGCAAGTGAGAAAATACATTGTAGCATTACCAAATATAATAGTTCGTGCTTCGAAGCCTTTGATTTAACATCTAGATGCAGGTTGCAACAATTATTAACTCGAGCAATTCTCTGAGCAGATTGTTTTGACAAAAACCAAACCAATTAACCATGCAAATTACACAAAAAGAAAAAGAAAAAAGAAAACCCGCAAACTGCTTGTAATAAGGAACAAACAACTTCCGATATCTTCTCAAACAAGCTAATATGAATTTTCAGAATCAGTTTCATATTTTCTTCACGTCCATTTGAGGAAATAGAGGTCAAACAGTTACAAAGCCCTACTACTTGTTACCAAACATGAAGCCAAGTTAGCAAAAGTTACTAAATAAAATCATAGCAAGCCAGGTAACTCACTAAAGCATGTGCTTATCTGTATCTTTAGGGGAAGCTTGGGAAAGCTTAGAATCGGTTATGTGGTTCATAAGCAAACAGGTTCTACATATTCGAGTGTTTGGTAGCTGCACTTCTATTACATGGGAGTCCGTGCACGATCCAAAATTACTCTTAAAAATGGTTCTTTGTCAAACCAACATGATGCCAGTTTTTCTAGGAACTAGATAGAAAATGAGAGTGGGACTGGACCTGATCCTGTTTCATCCATTCCCAAACAGGCCTATTACATCAGATTTTAGACCTAAAATGAGATTGATAACAGGGTTGCTTTGGAACAAGCCACCTTACTACGATCACTAACCTAAGGAAAATACACAAGAAAGCACAATTTGTTTAATTCCATACCTGTCCATGTCTCGGTTGCCCAGAAATCCTCTTTCTCTGCCACCATGATAAGCTCTTCCCCCCTCGCCCGGCCTAGTCCACGCATCTCCAGTGCCACGCGATCGAGGCCTATCCATGACCTCCATAGTTCTAGACTCTTCAGACCTACCAGACTGAGAAGGTGGTCTCTCATGAAATCCAACCCCTCGACCCGAACCAGAACCAGGTCTTTCAATAGCTTTCTGACCAAACCGGACTTTGTCATCGAATTCGCGGATCAGCATATCCAAGTCCTTTTCTTTACCAAGTATTAGATCACGTAAACCGGTTTGGTCTTCCCCAGAACCTAAAGCAGATTCTTTCTCAAGTTCCTTCTTTAGATGATCTATTTCTTCTTTCAAGTTCTTTTCTTCCTCTGTCTCAGGCCTGAAATTTTTTCCCTTTCAGAGACGACTTAAATAAGTACATCACCTAGTTTAATTAATAAGCTTAAACCGATGGATGATATATATAAACAAAAATAAGACTTGCAAACAGAAAGAGTCATATCATGTGCACAGACAAGTATGCAAAAAATGGAAATCTTCTAAGGCATCGTAGAATTAGCCCAACTTTACAAGGCCTCCGAAAGAGGCATTAGAAAAGTGTCTTCATGAAAGGGAAAATTCCTCAACAAACCGCAAGCAGAGCATTTCTGAGAGTTTGATGAATGAAGATCAGACAGGCTGCCTCACACGAAGTTGAGCGAATAGTTCTAGACAAATTAGAGTAAATACATTATATCGTTATACTATACAAGCAGTTCATAGATACAATAAACACAAAACAATGAAGATCAGCCAGGCTGCACTGAAAAATGATGTTCAACTGTCTCTCTCTTCTCGTAGGTACAATAAACACAAAACAATCACCTGATACACCATCATCAAAATATGATTGTTGTATTCTGGTGGCACAGCATGTATTTCATACACTAAATTAAGAGAAGCAACAACCATTTGGGAGTAAACTAAAGCACTGAATCTATGCAGCAGAGAGCTACAATAATCTTCTGTCTGTGCTGCAAAGAAACAACTTGAATAACTGTTGAAAATTTCTCTTCAAATTGGTTCTCTATCTATACCATGGTTTTAAAAACAGGACCGGATTGGCCGGTTGGACTGTCGACCAGTCAGTTTTCCGGTCCGATTTGAGTCATTTGACTTGGTAACTGTTATTGGCACCAAAACTGCCCATAACCAGTGGAACCATTCGGAAACTGTTAAAAACCGTTTTTTGACCAAAAACGCTCAAAACCGTATTTTTGCCTACAAAGTTTTTAATTTAATTTAATTTTATTTTATTTTTATTTCCCCTACATTTTTTTTGTACTATGAATCTCATAATAATTTATACTTGTGATAGGAAAGTGTGTAAATAAAAATTGAGTTTTTGTGTTTTTTTTTTTTGTTTATATTTACTTATTAAAACTTATGAATAAATATAAATAATTAAATATTACATAAATATGACATCACGGGTTGATTACGGCTCACCCGACATTTGAACCTCTAACCCGTGACCCAGTCAATTTTCTGGTTCGACGAACGGTCCGGTTTTCAAAACATTGATCTATACTTTGACTTCTACAGATATAGCAAAGAAGTACGACATTTTTTGAACTCCCCCTCTCTCTCTCTCTCTGTCTCTCTCTCTCTCTCTCTCTCTCACACACACACACTCACACACACACACATGCACATTTCCCTTAACTCCAATTATTTACCCACTATCCTTCCCTCTTCTCCTACTCTTTCATTTATTCTCTTTCTTCAATTATTGGTTCTCAGTACATGACATTTTTTTTTTTGCCCACCACATGTTTGAAGAAATCACTACATGGCAGAGTGGATACATTAACATGTGTTTAACAAAGGCTATGAAGCACCGGTGTGGATGTGGGGAAATGGATACGGGTAACTTGTAAAGGTGTAAACGGTTCGGATCGGATCGGATCGGAGTGTGTAAAATTTCGGTTCGGTTTCGGTTTTACACTGCAAAAATTAAATGAAAATTGACTGAATCGATCGGTTTGGTTCAGTGTGTCAGTTTGGTTCGGTTTTTGAACACCCCTAGCTACTTGTATAAATTACCTCCATAAAATTACGTCAACAATTCTGCAACTATATTGCCTTATTTTTTATTTTATTATTTTTTTTTTTTATGTAAATTTGACACAAATAACAAGCACAAAGGCTACATAAAAACAACACATGAACAATTAATTTGCAAGAAAACGTTTAAACACATCTATTAAACGTTAACAATATTCATCAGCCACTTAATTTTCAGCAAAAAGTGATGCCTCTATATATCGGTGAACCTGGAAGGCTGGAACAAAAAATATGGTGCCGAACACGTGATCTTCCGCACGAGTGACTGGGAGAAAGAGACGAGGGTGAGGAACGAATCTGAACCCTAGCCTTTTGATGTGCAAATTGTAATGCAACTCTGCGGCCCCAAAGTTTTAAAAATTATGTTGGACTCTTGGAGACCACTTTTTCCAACCCAAAAAAAAAAACATGGTGCAACCGGGGTGCACCTTATACGAATCCAAACCATATTCAAAATGCACTCAAATACTGCGTTGGTGAATCCAAGCTACACCCACAGGTGTGCATCTAGTGCGGATTTTTTGGGCTTTTTACAAGAATTTGTGCTTCCTAGGTCAAAGACTCAAAAGTCAAGCTGGTCGCCTTCTCTGCCTTGACTATTTTGTGCTTTCCTTTATGATGTAGGCATCTCCACCTAGCTAACCTTCCTAATCATAGATGCCTATAACCAAAGATGACTCTTGTCACATTTCATGCTATGTAGCACGAACACTGCAATTAAGGGGGCAGTGTCTGTGTCGGACTCCGACACTCATCGGAAACATGCCACCACGTCTAACAAGCGAAAAAGCGTGTCTTAACTTTTCTTCGTCGGACACGCAGTCAACATGGAAGTGGACGCGACATGGTGGCCAATCTTTGAAAATGTGTTCTAAATTTTGATATGAAAGTGTTAATATAACATAGTGGGAGATAAGCAATTAGGTTTATTTTAGAATTTAGGAAATTGTGTTTATATGCCTAAATTCTATGCTATTTTCACTTGTAAAACAAAGAATAAACTTACGACCACTGAATAAATTTGGTTGAGGAACATGTTTATGCGCCGCTAATGTAGCTGCTTGTTGAGCATTTGACAAACTCACACCATCCATTGCAAATAGGATTGCCCCGTGGACACACGAGCAATCCAACCTGTAGGATATCCTTTACCTTTTCCCATTCCGACTTCGGTAGGTTTCCCGATAATAGGGAGATTTGCGAGAAATGTTCAAAGGGATATTTCTAAGGGCTATGTTATCGGGGACTCTTCATAGTGCCTGAAGTACCGATGTCCAGCGGAAAAGGGTACTCCTCTCGGACCCCCCTTCAAAATAGTGTGAAATCTTTGAACGCTGGACGAACCTGTCACTTAGATATGTGTCCGACCCGACACCCGTACCCGAGGCCGGGTTTAACATAGTCTAAGGGATTACAACAAATTCGGTAAAATTAGTAAATTTGACAATTAGTAAAATTAGTAATTTTGAAAATTGAGTTAAAATGGTTGTAGCTCCGCCCCTGATGATGGAATAAATAGCATAGATGCTTGTGAGCAGGAGACGTAACCACATGTATTAGAATCTAAACTTCTTCGATACTCCAACACCAAGATGAGTAGTCGTAAGTCATAACAAAATGCTTATAGGATACTTTAATGACTATACAAAAAATAAAAAATAATAAAAATAATAATAATAAATCATGACACCAAGAAAACACTTATAAGATATTCTACGAAAAAATTTCCTACAGAACACACACACATCTTAATAGGAGTCACCAAAAACTCCTAATAAAATAATTTACTTGTGAAATAGAAAGAAAAAAAATCACTATAATACCCAAAGCTGCCAAAATGTCAACCATGCAACGAACACTTGAAATATAGGAAGAGAGCATTCATGCATAAACTAACTGTGCGTGTCATATTTTACGACTGTAATTTATCACATTGTGTATTTGCAAGTACAGAATAGCAAGTAAAGAAATTTAGAAAATAAACACAGTTACACGTCCATCTCATATAATACTGTATATATTTGCTTATCATAGCTATATCACTTAAAAGCCTTGTAGGGAGTGCCACCCCTGCACACGAGGCGTACACAGGACCAAACAAAACTAGCTCCTCTCAAAAACTCAAATATCCTCTATAAATAGATTTTTGTATAGACGAGTAAAATCTCCTGTGCCTAGGAAAAAATTCAATATTACCCTTTCTTTGCTGTAGACATGTCCTATTCCGTTGGTTACTCGAATTACCAATATTGGTACATAAAACAGCTTTTATGGATACCAATGTATGATCATCTGTTTGCCCAATTCAACATGTTTTTTTAACCACCACAGTTCTCTAAGGCCTCGTCATTCTCATATCAACTAATAAGGAAAACATCCTTCGAAAGATACATTAATCACAAAAATATATCCACCACATCAAATAACAACTTACCAAACTAAGGCAACAACAATTAACCTCTCAAAATCACTATCATTCGGATATTAATAGCGAGCAGGGTAAGAAATGAAGCTTCCTCCAAAAGCTGATTCTCAAACAGCAATACTGAAAATTCTTGTCTTGGGTACGAAATCAAATATGCACCAAGAAAGTAGGCAACCATACAAGTGATAAAAGGAATGAAGAAGAAATAAATACAATACGAACCTGTCAACACCACGATGCTCCAATTCCAAATCAATTTTCCTCCAGTCCTTACCTTTCTCCTCAAGCAAAACCTCTCGAGGCTTAGCATCCCCAAAAGGGTTCACCTTTGGTCTTGGTTTCACAGCTCCTTCCATTCCCTGCAATGCAGGGCCCTCTGATCTGCTCGACTGCGCACTTGAAGGCCGGCTAGAGTGAGAACTCGTCGGCCTGCTGGTTTTCTTTGCCTCAATTTCCAAATCCAGCTTCTTCCAATCCAAACCCTTCTCAGCCAAAATGTCTTCCCTAGGCCTTGCAGCCCCGAATGGGCTCGCCTTACTCGTGTTCACAGGCTCAACTGCCGCTCTCTCGCCTCGTGGCGGGTTCAATACCAATCGGGGGCGTTCCCTGTCTCCCTCGGGCACTCCTCCCCTAGACCAGCGCTCAGGTTGGGGACCGGAATCACGGAAACCAGACCCGAAAGTCGAAGATCTGACCGCAGTTGGCTTTTTTCCGGCGGCCCAATTATCATCGTCGTCAGCCCTTGACATACCTTCGCCGCCCACACCACCACCAAGCGAGCTGTACCGATTAGGGCGGCCGGAATCGAATGATTGTTGAGGTTTCTTCCCCATTGCCCAGTTATCGACCTCGTCCGCCCTCGAAGGTTGATCAAAATCCGAAGCCCTAGAAGATGGGCCCCTCCGATCGTCTTCGAATCCACCATAAGATCTCCGATTTCCGCCCCACGAACTATCGCCATCGCCTCCGTCCCGGTCACGCATGCGACCCTGTGACCCACCACCAGACCGGCCGTAAGAGGGGAACCCTCCACCGAGCCTCCCGTACTGCATTTCCTCGGCGGACCGCTCTTTCGGACCGGTGGGGAGCCTGAACATCTCGTCCGGCGTCAAACCTTTCGACTCAAACGGCGAATCACGGCGGCCGCCGCCAGCTGCGGCCTGAGCATTGAACTCCTGCAAGGTCATCTTCTTCTTCTTCGGCTTGGTGTTCGCCGCCTCTCTCAAGCTCGGAAAACTCAGAGAATCTCCGCCTCCGCCCACAGCGGCCGCGGCGGCGGCGGCCGCTTGCTCCAGCTCTTCGGCCTCGGCGCGCTCTGCTTCAGCTGCCCATGCGCCAACACCCCAAGGTTTCGACATTTTTGGAACCTAAGAGTAAGATCTGGCAAAATGGAAGCTTTACAGATATATATATATATATATCGATTGTGTGTGTGTGTGTGTGTGTATATATATATATAACGATATGTAAGATCTGTGAGAGCTAGGGCTCCGTTAAGGGAGCCGGAGCTCCGATAACATGCGGAATGAGTGAAGGGTTACAGTTGTGGTTGTAGGTGTTTTTGCGCGGTGTGTTGGTGTGTGTATTTTTTTTTATTCTTTGTTTGAGGTGAAAATAACCCAACCCAGAAAAAGGAACCGCATAATCACAAGTTCACAACTATGCGTTTCTTCGAGTTCTGAGACAGAGAGAGAGAGACAGAGAGAGGGTGTTGCTGGAAATGTCACGCGCTGTGAATAGCGTGGACAACACTGTTCAATTTGGAGGGTGTGGTGTGGGGCGCTTTAGGTGGGTATGTAGCCAAATGGCCATTGTGTGTAGTGTTATGTAACTTGGTGTTGTTTTTTGTGTGGTGGGTGGACCCACCTGACATGGCAACCTCTAATTTGCTTGTAATTGGTGGGTAAGGAAACGTAGTGGTGTGAATACCCACACCAACTCTGAACCTCATCTATCAAGGAGTGTTTGGCTGCAGGTTTACTCCCTCCCCTCACTCTGGCTCCCTCCCTCCTATTTTGTTCATCACTCTTTCAATTTAATGGTTGTCCCAAAATTATAGTCTATTAAAAATATTTTAATGCTAACTTTTTAAAATTATTCTTGTGGATTGGAAAAAATAAAAATCAAAAACAAGAAAGTATAGTTCGGAAATATTCTATTACTTTCATGCATGCGTTTGTAATTATTAGTCTTCCCTTAATTTTATTTAATTTTTTTATTTTTGATAAATCCTTAAAAAGTTAAATTCTCAAAGATGGACATATAAAATGAGACAAAGGGAATATTATTTTCATATATCTCCAATTTGTGCGTGTCCTCTTCAAATTTAATGCACAAAAGGTTACTTGAGTAAATAATAATCGGTTTCGTAGTTTAGAGAAAAATAATACTCCCTCCGTCCTATTTTATGTGTCCCATCTTTGAGATACCAACTTTTTAAGAGAACATAATAATTGCTTAAAATTAATGCAATTATTTCAAAATTACCCCTACTTGTTTTTTGTTTCCTTTTAGTTTTTGTTGGGTATTTTTAAAATCAATAAAGATAAGTCTGGAAAGTAGCTGAAAATTATCAAAGTGGATATTAGTTTTGGGACATCCAAAAAAGGAAAGATGAACACATAAAATGAGGCAGAGGGAGTATAACATGGGAGTGTATTTGTGTAGCTACTCTTCAGATGCATAGAAGCTTGTGTCTGGTTTAAAATTTCCTAAAAACTACTTCTTTATTAAATCTACATAATACTGATTTTCATATGAACCGTATAAAAATGAGCCTCGGACTGAAGTTGAACCTAATTTTATTTGTGTCATTTCCTACTTGCCCTAAATTTTTCCTTCTTTTACGTCTCAAATTTTGGTTTTTGTGTACCAAAGGTTGTTTGAGTGAAACCAAAATTTGTTTTGTGGTTTAGAGAAAATCAGTATAAAATAGTATTGTGTTGTGTACCAGCTTTTCAGATGCATAGAAGCTCGTATTTAGTTTAAAAATTCTTTAAAAATTAGTTTTTTATTAAATCGACATAATACTGATTTTCATAAAAATCATATAAAAATGAGCCTCGAACTGAAGTTGAGCCTAATTCTATTAACACCATTCCCTGCTTGCCCAAACTTTTTCCTTCTTTTATGTCTCAAATTTCGTCTATATAGGAATGTCCTTTTACTTCTCAAACATGGAAATGGGAACTTAGGACATTGGTTAATTGGGTACTAAGCGCATTTAAGCTTATCTTTTTCCATGGAAAGAAAGAAGATAGTGCACCAAAAACGACAAAGGGAAATTTATACCCCACATTCCTTTGAGAAATTATTCCATATGAAGGTCACATCCACTTCATCTTTCACTGTGATTCTTCTATCATTGTAAGACTCACCGAGAACCCAGGTCCGGCCTTGGGGCAAAGCTCACAGAGCAGCTGTTTTGGGCCTCTTAAAAAACACTTAAATTTAGGACCCCATTTTAATGTACCATTTATACTCCTATGTCTAAGCCCAAAAACTTAAAACCCATAAAGGGCCCCAACCCAAGTTAAAAGGCCCAAATCTTAGATATTTTTGTTTTTTGTTGCTAGGAACTCAAACAGAAAACAAAGTGGACCTTATTTATTAAACCTCTTCAGTCTTCACATTTGGAAGAGTTCTTCTAGAAATTTTGCGGGCATCTTAACTCAGCTCTTGCTCGAATCGCGGTATCGGCAAATCTCTTTAGTTCTAATCAATTCTTACTCTTGTAAATTTAATTGTGAGTTTTATGATTCCATAAACATGATTGATGATCTATGTTGATAACAATTTATATGTTAATTAGGGATTGTAAGTTGTTATAGGGCTTGGTTTTTAATTATTGTTTGTTTACCATTTTGAGAATTTGGAGGGTTTGTAAGTTGTTTTCAATTTAGGGCTTGGTTTCAAAATCTCCACAAAAATTCATACATTTTTTAGATATGACATAAAACCAATTGTGCACATAGTTATCATAGTTATTGTCACACCGCAACCTGCCACACGCAGATTAGGACCGTGTAACAAAGAGTTACCCAAAACAAAACACTCGTTAATAGTAATAAAATAAGAGTCAAACATAGTAAAATGAATTCGTTAGCTTAAACTAGCCCAAAGGTAAAATTGTCATTAAGAAAATATACCAAATTTTATATCAAAAGATAGTCCTTCAAATCTCGATTTCGACACAAAAAAAAAATAGCGCGCAAATCCGAATTTTCTAGAAAGAGTTATGTCTATTTCCGTAAAAGTCGACAGACTGAAAACAAACCTGAGGATTCTGCAAATCAAAATTTTACACCAGTTTCCCTATTTAAGAGTTAAAAACATAACCAAAACCAAATTACACATGTAACTCATTCTCATTCAGTACCAACTGATCCACTAACATGTTCATGACACTTTGAAACTAAGAAGAGATTAAACTAGTTTAATACAAATCCTTACTCTAACTAGTTTCAATTTTCAAAATATAAAACATGAGTTTCTAATTACAAACTTTACAACCAACTCCCAACTCAACTGAGTACGCTCACAAAGAACATAATAACATACACAACAACATAAACATACTCTCGAGTTGTCCAGAACCCCGTGGTTTAATGTTTCTCACTATGATGTTCATCCGATCCTGCATGAGTCCATGGTCATTAGTCACAAAATCGACTAAGCTTTCACTCAGTGAGTGTAATACTAATTATGCAATTGAAATATTTAATGATTCATAAACATCAAATATACATTCACAACAATATATGACCGCCGGTGTGTCAAGTAATCAACCACCATTGCATTGGACCCCTGATTCCGGGCCTTTCTCAATTTTTTTTTCTGTCGCATATAGCGAATTCACTCTCATTCTCTTGTGTGTCCGCAGTCAATTCGTTGTGGTCTTCGCCACTATCCACTTTTCTCTGAGGATTTCACCATCCCTCTTTCCCTTATATACGGGCTAACTAATGGAGATTATCACTTGAGATCCTTTGACCCAAATAAGCACATAAGCAGCTCAACATGTCAGCATGACAATTTCAATATTTAGACATGTTAAATAATAAATATTCACATGTTTTTCTACTTAATAACAAATTAAGCCTTTTAAGCATTTAATAGCAAATAAATAATATTAAATATTTAATTTTGAGATTAGGACACTCACCTCATGAATAGGTCCAAATAAGCCTAAAAATCCTAAATTCTTTCACAAAACTAACTCCTAATGTATACAATGATAATTCTCTACGAGTCCAAATATAACTTTAGTTCGCGAAACAGATAACAAATAATAAAGCTACGGCGTCAAAATTGGCTGAGTAACCCCCATCTCCTCCTCGGCTCACTCTCTGTTCTTACTTCTCTTTTTTTTTTTTTTCTTTTTTTTTTTTTTTACTTCCTTTGGTCTGATGAGACCAACCGCCCAACACACACATATATATATATATATATATATAATATGTTTTTATATCTAAAGCTTGCTTGGCCTTATTCATAATTGACTCCCCTCAAATTTGGCTATCTATTATGAGACTTCTAACTAATTATATTAATTACCTAATATCTAATTAGGTATGCGTCTATGTCACATATGGGTCCCCAAAAATGGTCTCAAATATTTTATGAAGTTGATAATTAGCTTACTAATTATGAATCATTTTCCTATTCGCTCTCACATGGGTACTCAAACTGGTACCATAACAGGTCACAATTAGCAATACAATACTAAAAGCAATTAAATAAATATTATCATATCGTGAAACCTTTAACGGTGTCCTTTACTGAACACTTATCATATCAAAGTACTTGAAACTTACCCAAATCATCACATAAGATTAATTACTCCAATCGATGTATGAAAAATAAATATTACTACATTTTTTCTGAGTACGAGTATTACATATGTACAAGTAGACTTTAAAAATAATTAACCTCGAGAGCGCTACCCACGAACTCCCATATAGCCTTGAAACCCCCTTTTTAGAGATTACTTGGGCCCCCAATGTCTCAGGATTAGCCCTGCGAGAACCATAGAATACTCACATCGTAATATGTGTCGATAACATGAAATCATTTTCGGATCCCTTCATGGGGAAGAAATAAGGTGACAATTAATAAGCATGTCCATATCCAATGTTCTTCCATTTGCATATAAGCTGCCCTACTTTTTTTTTTTTTTTTTGGCTGACAGAAATTTCATTAAAGCAAAGAAACACCAATACAACAAACAAAACCAAAAGATGGACAAACTAACCCTCTTGATTCCAATACAACAAAACAAGCTGCCCTACTTGTTTGTCTTTTCTACCCTTTTGCAACATGTGGCAATTACTTTCCCTTTGGTTGAGCTTAGATAATAGGTGGAACTTTGTTTCTATACCAAGCAAGAAAACACTTCCATATGCCGGGGAGCAACATTAATTCCACTTCTCCACATCTGTCTCTGAAGAAATTTGGGGTACATGGGGGGTACCACATGGCATGTTTATGTTATGTCATGTGGTATCCTCCAAGCTCCATTTAATGGAAAAAATTCTTTTGAGTGATACTCACATTCAAAAGAGGGACTCTTGTTTGTAGGGGGTGAGTCCCACACAAAAGAGTCATGTTCATTAGCTGGAGGGTACCATGTAAATACGTCATGTACGTGTTACTCACTATGTATCCAAAAACTTCTCCTCTCCGACCCCAAATGGATGACCTTTGATCTGAAATTTGGGGAGGTATGTGCACACGTTGAGAGCGTGGTTTGGTTGATATTCGATTCTCCTAGCACCCAAAAAGTTATGGAAGACTAGGGCTGCTCAAAATCCACCCAACTCACCCGTTGCCCTTATTTTTTGTTTTTAAACAATGTGGGTGGAGTCACGGGTCTTGGGGGTAGAAACCCGACAATTTCGGGTGGAGTCACGGGTCTAGGGGGGTGAAAACCCGATTGAACCGACTCAACTCGAATCACACTTAATTTTTTTAAATATATATATATATATATATGTTAAAGTTATATAATCTTTAACATATATATAATATGTTTATATCAATATATGTATTATATATTATAGGGAGCTTCGGCCATAGCCCCTCCAAATAAAACTCTTCAAAGCTAAAACACCTATTATCTTTTTTTATCGCATTAGGCCTTTTTTACACTCAAATTGCTATAACTTTTGTTCTATAAATCTGTTTTTCGTAAAATTGATGTTTTGAAATCAGCAAAATGAGATCTCTCAAATGAGTTCAATATTGACCATGAAATACTGAGATAAAAAAAAAATTAAACATCAAACAAATATGAAAAATTGCATTTTTTTCGCACACATATAATAAAAACATATTTCTTTCGTACAATATTTTTTTTTTGAACAATAGAAATCTTTTATTGAATATCCAAATAGGCCAAATAGGATACATCAACCAAGGTACCCAAACAAAGCCTTAAAAAAGCCCCCAGAACTAGTCCCTTCGAACAAAACGTCCAAAACAACACCCCCAAGAAAACTAACCCCCCAAAACACTAGCAACCACACCATTACACAATCAAAAATTAAATAAAAAATGTGGCTCAAAGCCCCTAAATCAAACATCCAGCCAATGAATACTACACCAGCACATGGCACAACACTTTGGGCACTTATATCCTAAGAAAAGGCAACAAACACACCATCACCATTTGGCAGAAATATCCTTCTACCAGCAGAATTTGTGATCAGCCCTATAGCCATTGGTATTATTGCTATGTGTTGGCCCAAATGTGGAAACCTTAGAGGGGGGGTGAATAAGGTTTTAGCGGAAATTAACCTTTTAAAAACTTAATTGCAAATTAAACACAATCATAAATAATAAAGTAAAGAGATAAGGGAAGAGACACTTGCAAACCGAGTTTTCAAGTGGTTCGGCAATCGCACCCCGCGGCCTACGTCCACCCCTCAAGAACACCTCTTGAGGATTCCTTTAATCCGATCTACTTCATGGGTGTAGACCAAACCGTTACAAGAGCCTTCAATCTCTTCCAAAGAAGAAAACATCTTCTTTGCACACAAGGGTTACTAACCCTCACTCTTTACAATTGAAATGGGTACAAATGATAACTTTCTCTCTAGAGTGGATAATACAATTTGAAGCTCACACAATAACTCCTTATTGAGTAGATGATACAAATAAAATCTTACTACAATTTACTCTCAAAGAAATACAAATCAAAAACTAGAGCAAATTGATAAACTCACACAACTAGGGCTCAAATATGAATGATTAGAAATCAACAAGTTGTGTGATTTAAATAGATGTTTTCCAATGGATTGATCAACATAAAATGGTGTGGGAAAACATGTATTTATAGCCCAAGAAAGATTATAGTCGTTGGAAGTGATTGGGTATATTTAAAGCAACATTTGGAGAGTTAGAAAACTAGCCGTTATGTGTTTCAGCACAATCCAGTCGACTGGATCGGGGGTTCAGTCGACTTGGAAGTTTATAGCAGTGAAGAGGCCATTTCAGGGCTGTCTAGTCGACTGAAAAGTTCACCCAGTCGACTGATTTCACAATCCAGTCGACTGGACCCTTAAAAAATCAGTCGACTGGTTTTAAGCAGATTTTGGCAGACTGACACCTCTTTACTAAAACGGCCATAACTCCCTCTACAAAACTCGTATTTGCGATCCATTTGAAGATTTGGAAACTAGATTCAAATACCTTTCCAACCATATAAAACTCAAGATCTAATTCCTTACCAATTGGATCAGGTTTGCATTTAAAGTTGACCTATCTGCGCAAAGGTACTTTCTTTTGCCTTAGCCACTTGAAAGCTTTTGTGAAATGAATTTAATTGAGTGGTCTAAATATGTTTAGGTCCTTGAAAGTAATTTAAAGTGTAAGTGCAATGATCCTAAAGTCCAATTAAAGTTACTTGAGCCCCTATGACTGATTGATCAAAATGCTTACACGTAAATCCTAATCTTCAACCAAGGATGAAAAACTCTTCAAGTCTTCAAGCTTGATCCTTGTTGAGCTCCCTCACTCTTGGACTTCACCACATGCTATCTCATGATCTCAAACAAAGTTAGAACATTTAACTACATGAATCAAGAGATTAACATAACGAAAATGACATGATAATTGATTGAAATAGAACCAATGAAAGTATGCAATTATCACTAGATTTGTCATCATAAAAACAAAACAAAATTAATGCCTTAAATAAATTCTAGGCTAACACTATGAACTTGATTAGCATATCAAAGGAACAAGTTTTAGCAGCGTTCAACTTCATTTAACAGCCCAAAACCTTGACCTCAGGAGCAATATCTCACAAGCCTAAATTTAAATCACACCCTTGTGACATTCCATTTCTTTCGAACAATTGGCATCATAGATGCATAGATCTTGAAAAAATACATGACATATAAAAAAAAAAAAAAAAAAAATCACCCAAAAAACCCAAGAATTGAGAAAGTTGTGGTAGTTTAAAGTTGACAGATAATATTATCTGTTAACAGATAATATTATCTGTTAGATAAAACTTCAAAATCAGGCTTCTACTTAACTTTTTTTGGTCAAATTTCCACGCCCATTGCGTAGATCTCAAATAAATACATGAAATAAAAAAAATAAAATAAAAAAACCCAAAAAGCCGAAGAATTGAGAAAGTTATGGTGGTTTAAAGTTGACAAATAATATTATCTGTCAGTGTCAACAAATAATATTATTTGTCTGAAAGATAAAAATGAAAAACGAAGTTCTAAATTACTTTTTTTGTACAATTTTCAAGCCCAATGTATAGATCTCAAAAAAATACATGATATCAAAAAAAAAATCAAGCAAAAAGGCCAAAAAAATGAGTGAGTACTTATGGTGGTTTAAAGTTCACAGATAATATTATCTGTGTGAGCGGAGGGGATTTTTACCAAATACGAAAAGTAGCGAGGGACTTTTCACAAAATTGCAAAAAAATATGGGTTTTTTTTTTTTACTAAAACGCATCATTTTAAAGGGCCTATGACGTAATATCCCTATATTATATATAGTCTTTAAAAATATATATATATATATATATGTATATATATAAATATGTTATATTCTTATATCAATAAAATATACATGTCACTAGTGGAGCTATAAAAACATTAAAACCATCAAACTAGCACATGACTATGTTTTTATTTTTTATTTGGTCAGAGCTTTGGTTAGTACATGACTGTGTAGATAAAGCCATTCAAAGAAAAAATAAATAAATAAATTGTAGACAAAGTCATGTGTAAAATGAATGCTTGATTGAGACAAATGAGACAGTCGAGTTTGACCTGACTCGACTCGACTCACCTGACCACTGGATGAGTCGAATGGACCTGACAAAATGAGTGAATGACAAATAGTAAAAAGACAAACCCAATTATATTCAGATGAATAAATATATGAGGATAAATATGTCTCACCCGACTCATAAGCACTGCTATGATAGACCAAAGTGACTAAGGTTGGGTGTGTTAATGTTTGTCTCTATCTTTCTACAAGCATGACATGACCTTGCACCTTTTTTTAATCCAAAAAAAGGTAGGTGGAAATGTGTTTTCTTATTTTATTTCTTCTTCTTAGGATCTCCACAGGCTAGTTAATTAAGCATGTTTTAATGCCTTTTTATTTTATCAACATACTTTGCCACCTATCCTTATGTGTCACTTAGTATGTCAAATACTTTTGAAGAAGAAAAAGAAACTATTAGAATGCAATATAAAATTGGGTTGGACTGTTGGGAGTTTAAATGCAGAATTAAATTCTTTCAATTAACACACAGAAACACATCTACAATAATAAATATACACATTAAAGAAAAACACAGATTTTTACGTAATTCGGTCAAACATTTGCCTACGTCCACACTTGAGAGAACTATTCTTTTACTATTGAGAAAAAATAATTTGTAAAAGACACTTTGGATTAAATCCCATAATCCAACCCGTACACCATTTGTATACCCACTTTCAATACCCCAAAAAACCCTCACTCTCCCTAGACCATGCATCCCCATGAGGCGAGACCCCTAACTTGGTACTCCAAGGGCTTACCTAAATTCCTATACAACATCTCCTTTTATAGAGTTTACATACCATTCCTTATCCAACAAGAAACCAAAGATTCACTCCTAATAAAACTCTATCACAAAAGGAAACTTATCATAATAGGAATCTAGCCAAATTACAATTCCTAAATAATTGGATTATCTCACATGTAATAGAATCCCAACAATCACCCCCTATATACTTGTGGGAAAACTACTTAATCCATCCATTACACATGATCATCACCCCCTCAACCGGAACACCCACAAATCTGACCGCTTTACCACCGCTTGGCAAACCGCAAACGAATCCATTGGCCATCACCATACCAGTCTGCACACTCTCGAATCAACATGGTTTTGACACCTCCGATTAGATCAACACGGCCAATAGATGTACAGGTTCGGGTTAATTATACCCATTTACTCCAGAGAAGAGTCTCGATCCCTCTTTCTCTCCTGCGGGATTTCCACTCACCGTCGTCTGAACCGTGAAAATAACTATTCACGCACTTGTTAGTATTCATCCATCGAGGATCAATTAGACGATAAAACCATACACACTTCTCTTTCCGTCGAGAACATCTTCCATGTATGATTTTCATGACTCCACCCTTAGCTGCAACACCAAGCTTGCACCCATAGAGATCATCTGGCAACACAGATTATAGATTCCTCAGCCAATTTGAGACATTTGTCACACCATCCAAATAGTGAACCGTCCAACAAAATATTTTGAAATTCTCGTTTCTGCAACATTTACCATCACATAAGGACAATCAACTGCCCTCTAGGAACTCACCAAAATATTTTTCCATGGACCACAACTTATAATATTCGTAATCTATCAATCCAGAAAAGTGTCTGTACAAGTGGAGTGTGAGGACGGCTCCACTGTACAAAATCTGCTACCACCACAGTAGTACCGGAATCGTCTTGTTCCATAGGCCATGACTTTCTTCATCTCCACGATCTATCTCCAGTAGCACGGAACTTCACAAATTTTTTTCTTCTTCTTCTTCTGCTTCTGTTTTCCTTTGTAACAACTGTGCTGCTATCCCATTGCAATTATGTGCTCTGTCTACCATGATCTCACCACCATGGCTCTGTCATCATAGCACTGATACCACTTGTTGAGAGTTTAAACTGGAACTAAATTCCCCCAATTAACACACAGAAACACATTCACAATAATAAACATGCACACCAAAGAAAAATACAGATTTCTACGTAGTTCGGCCAAACATTTGCCTACGTCAACCACTTCCCTTGTGGCCGGATGGCAAGGCCTCTGGGTGTTATACCCATAGGTCTCAAGTTCGAATCTCAAGGGGGTGGCCACAGGTGATTCACCCGGACGTCCTGGCGTTGTGGGATTAGTCGAGGTGCACGCAAGCTGGCCCAGACACCCACGGTTACCAAAAAAAAAAAACATTTGTCTACGTCCACACCTGAGAGAGTCATTCTTTTACTATTGAGAATAAATAATTGATACAATACACTTTGGATTAAATCACATAACCAACCCTCAAACCCTTTGTATACTCACTCTCAATACCCCAAAGAACCCTCACTCTCTTACCCTAAACCATACACCTCCATGAGGGGAGATCCCCAACTTGGTACTCCAGGAGCTTACCTAAATTCCTACACAACATATCATTTTAGAAAGTTTACATAATCCAACAAGAAAGCATAGATTCACTCATAATAAAAACTCTATCACAAAAGAAAACTTATCATAATAAAAATCTAGTCAAATTATAATCCTTAAATTAATAAAATTACCCCACATATGATTGAATCCCAACATGGACCTAGATAATGTAAACACTACAAGTCTACAAGATGTAGCTAGTTGAATATGTCTGTAGCTTTAAACAAAAAATAAAAACTAAAAAAATCTGTCTACAGCAATAACTTGAATAAAGAGTGTAACAAAATAGTTCAAAATTACTACTCTATTAGCTTTTTGTGAGCCATTCACGCTATTTTTAACAAAGCAATGTGCAATATCAAACCGACAACACCTAAGAATATCCATCAACAAAGCTAAAGACTCCCAAATGAAGTGATAGAGCTGTAACCAAGTCCCTTGTGGTCGAGTGGTAAGCTTCTTGGGTGTACTACCCGGCCAAGAGGTTTAGTGTTCGAGTCATGGGGGCGTGGCCACTGGAGTATTCACCCGGTGCCTCCAGGCCTCGGGGGATTAGTCGAGGTGCGCGCAAACTGGCCCGGACACCCCCGATTACCAAAAAAAAAAAAAAAAAAAAAAAAAAAAAAAAAAAAAAAAAAAAAAAAAAGTGATAGAGCTGTAAAGTGAGCCGAACCAGACCAACCAACCAGTTTCTCTGAAATTGGCCCGCCATGGCTCACTGGCGTAGCGCACAACGAGTCATGCATGTTGTGCCGACATGTAATGGCTCCTCCTACGAGCCGGGCCAAACGTAATGATTAAGTTTTGAAAAGTTAGAAAATTTAAGTGTACTTTTCTATTGTTTTAAGCCATTCCTTTGACTCACTTTTGTACAGCTTTAGCCCGTTAGTCAAACCTGTAAATTAACCTCTGGCTAATTAATGCTAATTGGTCGTTGCAATTTGCAAAAGGTAGAAACATGGTCAACCTATATCTTTTAAGTCCATCCAAGGCGGTTTGGTATATAAGTAGACTTTTGACTTTAAGAACCTTAGCTTCCTGCCCATTTCCACAAGTCCACAGAATCTGGAAAATCTTTTACTTTGGAAAAAAAAAAAGGAACACTGGTAATGGAATCTGATCTCCTTCTCACAGCTTTTCTTATTCTTTTCTGCTTGGGTGAGACTTGCTATGGAGGTCATGTGTTGTTCTCCTCTCTTCCACAAACTCTTGTCGTCGCCGCTTCTCCTCAAACAGGCCAAGGTAGTAATATTCTCATTTACCCCCCCCAAAAAAATTCCATATAGACTAAGGATTTTATTTCGATATATTATGTGGTCGCATGGAATTAGTTTTATGGCTTAATACGTACTTAATTGTTTATTATTGAGCAAACCAGTTTTTTTTTTTCCCACCACATGGAACAGTCTTTTTTCTTCTGGGTGGGTGATTCATTCACAAGAAATGAAATACAGTAGCAGTTAGGTAATACTTAGTACACACCCAAATTAAGACACAATTTTTGGAATACAAACGTAACAAACCACACAACTTTTGAGATACAAGCCAAGAGATCATCTCTTGGCTTGTGTCCCAAAAATTGTGTCTTTAGATGTGTCCCAATCTTTACTCATAATACGTAGTTATATGGTTTTATATAACTTATGACAAACAGAAAAAATCGACTAGTCTACTACTAGTCCGTGCTGTTAAGTGATAGTGAATATCAATTATATATCAAGTGCAAACTTATATGATTTTTATGCAACGCGACGATGAGATATGATGCAGTACGAACGAGAAAGACAGACTTGATCTCTCAAATACAATATTAGGAATTGATTAAGAACAATATTGTGGAAATTGGAAGTCTGTTTAATTTACTGATAAAGCTGATTTACTATGTTGATTTAATAAAGTAGCCTATTTATTATTTATGATAGTAAAAGAAAATAGCAATAAATTGGGAAAGGATATGCAAAGTTATTAAAGAAAAGAAAACGAAAGCTTAATCAAAACGGCAAAACACATTTCTTAACGCGCGGCTAAATGATAGAATTTGGCCGAAAATCAGCATAATAGATCATAGTCCCAACAACATTTTCCATTAAATGCGAGTAGTCTAATAATGAACGTGCCCGAAATGCCTCTACAGCGTCAAGATAGTTATTACCAATTAACTCACGTGAGTTCATTGAAATGGGCGGCGATTTGTTTATGGAGATGTCGTACCTTCAACACCAAATTCTGGTAGTGAAAGAACCCATGAGCTGGTCATTGGGTCCAAAAATAACTAACTAGGTTTGACTTTTCATTTTTCGATTCAATCAAATGTTAATCGAGACCAATTATGATCTCCTCGTTGCACAGTCTTAAATGCTGGAGAGGACAACATAACTGTGACCTGGGGGTTGAACCAGAGTCTCCCAGCAGGAACAGATGAATTGTACAATGCAGTGAAGGTTAAGCTATGCTACGCACCAATCAGCCAAGTAGACCGCAGATGGAGGAAAACAGTGGACAACCTCGAAAAGGACAAGACCTGCCAATTCACCATTGTCAACACACCTTATGCGACAAATCAGAGCTTTGAGTGGAACATAGAGAAAGACGTGCCCAGGGCAACTTACTTTGTTAGAATTTATGTTTATAATTCTGCAGGTGAAGATGTGGGTTATGGACAAACTACGGATTCAAAGAAGACCACTGAACTGTTTGAAATCCACGCGATCAGTGGCCGAAATGCGTCTCTCAACATCGCCTCTCTTTGCTTCTCTGCTTTTTCTCTGTTGTCCTTGGTTGGGTTTTTCTTGGTGGAGAAAAGAAAGAGGGGGTCTAAAAATGGTGGATTATAAGATGTGCTGCGTATATATTTAAATCTTGAGGACAACATGGTGTTAACATTATCAAAAATGCTAGGCACACAACACATTCCACAACAGGGCTTTAAATGTGTTGTACCATGTGTTGTTTGAATTTTTCACATTTTTTTATGCTTCACTATACATGCATTTAAAGCCCTGTTGTGGAATGTATTGTGTGCCTATCATTTTTATAAGATTATACTAAAGACTCAAACTTTATACTGTGAAATCATACATCTCAAGTGAATCGATAATGGAGACAATATGCAGTTGAATTCACAAGATTGTGTGATGTGTTGTTACAAGGAAATACAATTACAGGTTACTTTCTTCTTGGTGGAGAAAAGAAAGAGGGGGTCTAAAAATGGTGGATTATAAGATGTGCTGCGTATATATTTAAATCTTGAGGACAACATGGTGATACTATGACAAAAGGAGAAAGGGCAGCACAATCCCATTTTGTACAAGCATCTCCTCTTTCTGTATATTGGCGGCTTACTCGACGATGTTCTCTGGATTCTATGATCCCAATTCCACAAGGCAGATGGAAATTTGAGAAGAAACTCAAATTTGCTTGCTAATAAACCGATGTCTCGTTGCCAGATGAGTGAAGAATCTGATCTGCAAGCTCACCAAGTAATCTTTTGTCCACTGCCAGACTACTCCATAGTATCTGTGAGAAGTTAGAACCAATAGAATTTAAAAATGGTCCAAACCAGGTGTACGTCGAGTACATGTGTACAACAAATATCGCTACTCTAAAAGAATAAGGAAAGCACAAGATAGATATGTTCATATGTAGTACAAGTGAAAAGCTGGCCCATAATCAGCAAGCAAGTTGGATACTCAATTTTATTGGTTCTAAATTGATAGAAAAATAACGGAATAGATGCTACTAAAGAATAGAAAACTTATCGAGACGAACTAAGCTGTGTTCAAGAATAATCCCACCTCTATATAGTTTTTTTCTGTGTGTTTATTCATGAAGAAGACCCACCTCTATATAGTTTTAGAAACCCAACATAATCCCACGAAGTAAGTAAACGTGTGATTTTATTAAGAATAAAATTTCTGTAATGGCTAGATGACAAAAACATAAGAAAGATTTAGAAAGATTGAGCATTTATGGATATCTCTTTCCTTCTCTCCTCTCTTCCATTCTAGTACTACCAAACATACCATAAAAGTTTTTGAGTTATGACTTATATCAAGTTAGGAGTACTACCAAACATACCATAAAAATTTTTGAGTTATGACTTATATCAAGTTCCTAACTCAAGTTATGCATACTTATTCATGTTGTATATAAATAACTACCTCGGTGTTTCACATACTGCTTTTACGGCCCGTTTGGTTCATGGATTTTTAGGGTGAATTTTGGTTCTACTTTAAGATTTCTAGTAATCTTAAAAATTTTCATTGTTTGGTTCATGGATTATTCATTGAATTGTGGATCCCATTGAATTTAGAATCCACCCAAATGTGGAAAATATGGTGAATTTTAAATCCTAGCTTGGAGTTGGTATTCTCAAAGATTACTGGGGTTTTGGTTTTCTAATTTTATACTACCTAAATTAGCTCTTATATTTGTGGAAGGTATAAATTAACATCATTCTTATTATGGATAATCTTCAAGGGTAGCTTAGGTATTAAACATTATTCCTATTTCATTTTCCTTGACCCACCGGATACTGAATTCTAAATCCAGTTAGGATTTCGCTCATGAACCAAACACTTTACCGAAATTCAGATTCTTAATAAATTGATTACTTGTATTATGATTCCATACAATTAGAATCCGCCTCAAATAATTCAGGTACCAAAGGGGACGTTATTGCATATAAAATGAGGGAATCATCTCAATCACTCATAACCACACTAGCTTTAAAAAAACGAGAGATTCGTACACTTCTCCAATCAATTAAAACGCACCAATAAAATAAATTTACATACATACACATGTATTGTAAATGTTAGGACAAAGCAAATGCCAAATACAATACAACTGTATAAGAGTTGGGACAAACCTGGGGTTTGGAGTTACGTCCCTTGGCGGTGGAATCATCGGCGGTAACAACTAACAACCAGAGAAGAGAAAAGTTTCAGAAGGCTGGCTCGCTTTCTCTCTCCTCCGCCAAAGCCTTCGTCCTCTTCTGCATACTAATCAAAACATTGTGCCAAGTGTTCACTCTCGAGTGGGTCCTACTCTGCAACCCCACATTCAACTCCGCCAAATCCTCCGTCCTCAGCCTCAACACCTCCGCAGGCGCCGCCCCGTCCAGCATCCAAATCAAGCACGAACAGAAACCTTTCGTGATCTCCGAATCGCTATCCGCTCCGAACCTCATCGACCCACTTTCGTCCATCCCCGCCTCCAACCAGACCTGGGCCGTGCATCCCCTGACCCGATTCGATTCAACACGACCCGGCTCGGCGAACGGGGGGAGAAGAGTCGCGTAATGTAATAATCGCATCACCCGATCCGTCGGCTCAGACAGGGACTTGAACTCCGAGACGAGACTTTGAATTCTGCTGTCTACGATATTAGAGGTTTTCGCCGGAGTCTCAGCGACCGCCGAGCAGGACACCAAGAAATTAGGGTTTCGATTATTTGATTCCGAATTAGGGCTATGAATACATTTGAGAGATTTGAAGCTGTTTTCTGATTTGGGTTTTGATTGTGTCCGTACAAGATTGAATTTTGATGATCTTGTGAAGCGGGGAGCAGGAGGAGGAAGGAGAGGTGTTTTTAAGGTTGCAGAGTGCATGTTTGTATAGAAATTAAAAGGAGGTAAAGTGGACGAAAGTGAAGTAGTAGGGTGACCGTTATACAAGGAGAAGTTAGTTAAGTTGGGAGCTACTATATTAAAGTGGAGATCCTTAAATTGCGTACCCTTTGTCTCGTGTGTGTGTGTCTCTGTGAGAGAGAGAGAGAGCATTGGCCTTTTATTAATAAAGCCGAGGCAGACAATGATGGCATGAAACAACCCCCAAAATAAGATGATTGAAGACTATGTATTTACCCTCTAAAATTTGAATAATGTTCCATTTACCCCTAAATTTCAAACAAACACTAGTTAGAGACATTGAGTTTCTACTCCATATTGGTAACACAGAGGTAAAGTTCAATTTCTATACATTCACAACCACATTCATCCTCTTCAGGCTGTTATTGAATATTGCAAATTCACGATGGAACGATGTAGGGGTAGAATTATCCTTACTTTGAGAGAAGGAAATGAATGTACAGATTATCTTGCTCACTTGTGTGTCAAGGGACCCGACTTATTTTGTATTTTAGATATTCCGCATGTGGGGCTTAATATGTTTTTGTATTCTGATTACGAGACTAGTTGTTCTTCTTTTTCCTGTTTACCAAAAAAATACTAAAATTTTATGCCTCTCTGAGTTTGACTCTTCTTGATATGTGCACATATTAGGTGGTATTGATGGATTACTGAGTGTTTACTAGTATCAAAAGTTAAAATTTATTTCAAAAGAAATACGATCCCTTACCCAATAATAATGGTAAAAAAAATTTAAAAAATTTGCCCTTTATATGCTTACAAAACGTAAACCAACCCGCAGTAATTGCATTGAGTTTACTTTTTATATGTTATGAAATGATTGTGTTGAGCTACTAATACAAATAGTGACAGATCCAGGAATCTCAGCTAGGGGCTGTGTATAAGAGTTTAGAGTCATATAGTCACACGCGAGTTTGAGGGTAGCGGCTTGAGGAAAATTTTTTTAGGTCTATTTGTAATTAGGCCAATATATTGCATATAATATGTTTTTTTTTTTTATTTCAATTTTTTGGGAGAATGAAATATAATTGGGTATATTACATATAAAATCCTTTTTCATTTAGCCTAACTAAAATATTTTCGAGGGGCTCTATAATAAGTTTACTTATTTTGTGTGTGTGTGTGTGTGTGTGTGTGTGTGTGTGGGTGTGTGTGTGTGTGGGGGGGGGGGGGGGGGGGGGGGGGGGGGGGGGGGGCAAAGCTCAATAAATTTGAAATTTTTCTAAAATACATGTTTAAAAGTACCCCCGCATCCGGCACTGAATGCAGAGATAAGGTGATTTAGTCGTGTATCAACTATCAAATGACCAAGAAGAATGAATGAGAAGCAAGTCACTTGTAAAGTCTGTCATTGCCCGTTGCATTTATTGCAAAAGTTGTCAGGTCCCCGACATCATAACTAGGTTCCAAATCATAGCTCTCAGATCCCAAAACACCGTACACATGTCCCATAACATTGCACGCAAGTCTCCAAACATCATACTCAATCCACTATGCAACGACTATAATGATTTAGGTCTCAAAACTTTGTACCCATATTTAGTTCCCAAAACAATGTACCCTTTTTCAAATCATATGATTTAGCACCAAACCAATGATAATTGAGTACGTACTTGCGTCTTAACAAGACAAGATAAGACTCATAAGTTTTGTCAAAACAGAACTTGGAGTGTGTATTGCAAATCAATACACAAATTCAAAGTTGGTGTTCGCGGTTCATGAGGTCAGCACTCACCGATCCATAGTTGAATATGCACATTTACTCTTAGCTATTATATTCTGTAACAAAAGTGTAGTAACAGAGAATGGTCCCTCCCAAACCCAGCTAGTGTCATGACTGTACAAAAAGCTTTCGCAAAATGCTGGATTAGTAAACTTAATCATGATGAAAGGTCAATTTGCAAGTGGTCTAACCACTAATTAAAGTTAAATAAGTTTCCTAATCTGAAGTAACCAGAAAAATTAGCAGGAGGGTCACATCTAAAACTTTTTAAGACTTTTTCACACCTTTACCAAATGACCAGACAATATAAATTAGTATCTAACCATAAATTTTGGTGAAAGATTTTAGGGTAAATTGCAAATTACACCCCTGTAGTTTGAGGATTGTGCAAATTACACCCTATGGTTTTAATTTTGGCAATTTGCACCCTACAGTTTGAAAATTGTGCAAAATCTACCCAATTACAAAAAATACAAGGGCACAATGGGAATATCACATTATTTCCAGTCCAAAATAACCCTATGTACAGGGGCAAACCCTGGAGTATAGTTCAGTGGGAGCAGAAGCTTCTATAGGGGTTCAGGTGCAGCGCCATGACCCGATTTTTTTTAAAAAAAAAATTTGGATAGAAATAGTATAATTCTATGTGCTTTTTTTTTTTTTTTTGGGTACAAAGTAATCTATCCTTTAATTCTTTCACGAAAATTTTGTATCATAAGCTTAATTAGTTATTTATATTTATCAATTTCACTGTCTCAGAACTCCATATAGGCTTCTACTTTCATTGAACTACACTCCTGGGTCTGCCCCTGCACATGAGGTCATTTTGGACTGAAAATAATGTGACATTCCCATTATGCCCTTGCTTTTTTTGTAATTGGGTGGATTTTGCACAATTTTCAAACTGTAGGGTGTAAATTGCTAAAATTAAAACCACAGAGTGCAATTTACACAACCCTCAAACTACAATGGTACGACTTGCAATTTACCCAAGATTTTACCTACCAGACAACAATAATCCAGTATATCCTATCAAAAGAATAAAATAAAATAAAATAATCCAGTATATGTAGATCTTTAGCGCAATTATTGGACGACCACAAAGACATTTTTGGGGTAAATTAGTCAGAGCTGCCTCTTACGTGTACAATTCATTTCACTTGTTCTTCAAAAACTAGTATTCATGTATGTTGCTGTCATTGCACTATCAATAATAATCATATTGGTTTAGATTTTCTTTTCCGCTGGACAAAAAAAACAAAAAATTAAGAGAGGGTGATCAGAAGTGGCGATCCCTATTTAGACGTGATCAAAGTAGCCCCATCCATCCATTAGGAACCAATGACGCGAGGGGTATATATATCTATATCTATAATCTATATCTATATCTATATCTATCTATCTATATCTATAATATATATAAATGTACCAATGTGCATAAGTGTTTTACACTTTTATCAATCGGTGCACTTTTACTTAACTATTTTTCTTAGAATTTAGAGTTTTAAAAGTTCAGTATACCACTTTTTTATTTGTAGTGTGTCCATGCTATAAGAGTCCTACAACTTAATAACAATATCTATGTGTTTGGTTGGTTTTTTCTTTTTGGACTCTAGAATAACTAAATCTATTGGTTTTTTTTTTTTTTTTTTTCGTTTTGTTGAACTCTTTTTTTTTTTTTTAACCTCTTTTTGTATATATATTATATACGTATGCATATTTGTATGTTATGTGTATGTTTATGTGCCTCATAGATCAACTTTCTTTTTGTTGGACTCTAGAATAAACTAAATCCATTGGGTTTTTTTTTCTTTTTCTTGGACTTTTTTTTTTTTTTTTGATAACCTCTTTTTGTATCTATTATATGCGTATGTATATTTGTTTGTTATATGTATGTTTATGTGCAGAGATAGATCAACAAATATTACAAATCTAGATCGTAGTGGTTATTTTGGTAAATTTATTTATGGGATGGTTTTAGTATTTTAGATATAAAACAACTGATAATTACCGATGCCCATAAGTGGTTTACACTTTTATCAATCGGTGCACTTTCACTTAAGTAATTTTCTTAGAGTTTTAACAACTTTAGTATACCATTTTTTTTTACTTCGGATATATCATGTTATATACAATCCCTACAATTTTACAACTCCTTAATATTAATGGTATTCGACATTAATCCTATTGTGTATTACAACTCCTTCCAAACAACTCAAGTTCCCATCGGAATTTACAAATAAAAAATAAAAATAAAAAAAGAAAAGAAAAAAGTCAATCACACTTTAGTTCAAATATGACTCTTTTTTAAATACGCCCCTAAACTATAAAACTTGACAAACTAACTCCCCTCAACTATTGCATTTTTCTCTAAAACCCCCCTTCCATTAGAATTCTGTCCCAAAAAAGAACGCTTTTTTTTTCTTCTTCTTTTTTTTTTTTTTTTAAATTTATATTTTATTTTTTTATTATCATGTGAGCAACATATGATACAAACTATTAGCAACATGATATCTATTTGTCCCTCCTTGGAGCCATTGGAAATTTTATGACAAAAGTATCTTTTGTTGCATAATAATTGCCCTGTGTTGTACACCAAATTTTAGGCAATTTTGTTCTTAAAATTTCAACGACTCAAAGAAGAGACAAAATGTTATGTTGTTAACACTTTTATATTGGTAACATGATACAAAAGTAATCATTTTTTTAACTACAACCTAACAGAAGGGCTGTTAGTGAAAAGTTAAAATAGTTGATAGGGTCAATTTGTTGAGTTTTATAGTTAAGGGCAATTGAAAATGATCATAGTTGAAGGGGTTTTAGTGTAATAACCCCTCTTTTCTTTTCTTTTCTTTTTTTGGACTTCACGGTGGGTTACGTGAATAATGGATTAGTAACATATATATCTCTTAAAGAGTTATAATATATGTCTATGAAGAATTTTAGGACTCTTAACTAAATTCCTATTACCAATTTCTTAGTAGTATATGATTCTTTTTACACTCGCGAAGTTTAAAAATTTTACCTTCCAATTATAAATCTTGCATTCAGCCTCCAATTAATACAAATATTTGAGAGCTAATCCATCTAAAAGCTCACATTTAATCAATAGCTAATTAATAGAAGAATTTTAGTAATTGAATACATTTGGGCAAAGTTCCTTAGTTGTACATGGTTTGTTAGATCCCTCTCACAATTGTGAGACCCTAATTAACTAGAAAATAAATAAATAAATAAATAAAATAATTTTAAACATTATTTTTTTTAATCCCTAGACCCACTGTTGTGAGAGGGAACCTAACAAACCACACCTAAAGAACTTTACCCAAGTATGTTTCCTTGAGTAATTGTGTAACAATTTTTTGCTTCTTTGATTAAAGTGAACCAGAATGGATTAATTGAGTATTGGATCATTTGATGAAACAAAATCCAATCTAAATTAGGATAAATAAGGAAATCAAGTATTAGGAATAAATAAAGGAATTGTGTATTAGAAATTAATCGTGTAGAAGAATAACATGAATTCACAAGCCTCTCAGTCCCAGGTTTACTTTTGGCCCTATTTGTTAAGACATTATTTTAGTTCTCTCTCTCTCTCCTTTCTTTTTTTTCTTTTTTTTTTTTTTGGACTGGAAGACTAATGATAGTATTAAAGAACCTACTGATATTATCTAATTTCTATTATACGTCTCCACTTCCCAAGTTCTCCATAGCCTTGGACATTTTTTTTCCACTTTAATTAAGATTCACAAAACAGTCTACTCTTCGTGTTTTCTTAATAATGTGCTATGATGAACTAAACACGATTGATCTGTACACAAGTGTGCACTTTCAAGCTTTGCATTGAAGGTAATTATTATTCCTTACTCTTCTATTCATTCATTCAACTTACTTATAAATTTCATTCTCATTACTATTAATGTAATATTTTCAATACCTTAATGGTCAAAATGAAAACAAAAAATCTATTAGTTATAGTAACATCAATCCCCTTCTCATGACGGGACTTCTATTTATAATTATTGCATTCAGTTTTCATTAAGCGTACTGAAGTAATTTCACAGACATAAAAATATACTCATCAACTCCTGATATCAATTCTTAGTATTACATAACTCTTTTTAAAGAATCTTGATTTGTTTTATTCTTCTTCTTCTTCTTCTTTTTTCTTTTTTGGAGCTCTATGATGAGTCACTCACGATTTTGTTTATTCTATACCAACAATAATATAGGTAACTTCTATCGAACCTATTCTAGATAAGATATACATTCAAAAAAATTTAGAATTCAATTTCAACCACTTTAATATTTGGTTACCCATTTAACATAGAGTGCATTTTTCTCACTCTTGCTTATCCACCACTACCATGCTGACATGTGTCCTATTCCATTTCCATTTTACCCATGCGTTTAGCAACACAATTATTGAATGTAAAACTTAATTGAGTATTTTTCTTTATGAAAAGTTACTATTGTTATCTTTATTAGCAATAATTCGTAGAATTGTTATCATTGTTTAAGTTCCACAAGAAAGATAGGAAGTTAGCTAGACAAATTTAGCTTGTGATTATAACCAATTAAGTGGTAAAATAAAATTTTAAGCACATTTGTTGTACAAATACATTTGATAATGTACCACTTAATTGAAAGAGTCACCACACTTAATTCTGCCATATGGGATACCATATCCTTTTGTAGGCATCTCTTTATGACTCTAGCATTACTCTAATTGAAAATGCAGCCAAAAATCCATTGAATATCTTAATTGAAAAAATTCGACTAGAAATAATCACTAATTGCAGTCTATTTCAATACTTGAAATACTCATGTGTTATGTACGGCAAATTCAACTGCTTAAAATTTTCAGTACTTTAAATTTAACACATAATTTTCAATTTTATCAAATTAATGGACACCCTTAGGCCATTTTTAGCTCATGAACAAACGAAAATATTTTCCTTAGTATTTTCGTTTCTTTCCTATCCCTCAATATGTGCACCAAATAGAGCCTAAAAGTCTCTTTCGATATAGATTATCAATACATTTTCATAATTTTAGGACTTTAAATTAAATTAAAACTACCATCCTATTGGTTTTTTCTATTTTGGTCTTAGTGGATTCCATTTTTCCCTTCTTCTGTCATGTTTCAATATCTTTTCTCTTTCTTTAAGTGAACTCCATGGATAAGCAATTACTTTCTAATATCAATTCCCGTTATAAAATTTTTTCTTATGTGATTCTTTCAATTTTATTGGCAATTTGGTAATAGAGACTTTATGAAAAAATTTGGTTGAAGATTTTAAGAATTTTCAAGACACACAGCACAAAAAGTTTGACCATCTTGAACGTAGAGGGCTCCCTAAATCCTTTTTGTAGGAATTAAATTTTAATGTATATAAAAAAATATTTAAGAAAGCCAGATCATGGTTGATTTGTAACTTATTCTAATTAGAACATATGAAATAATTTTATAGTTCAATAAATTACTAAACAAACACGGTAAATTAATGAAATACTAACATATGTGGTCATACAATATATAAATATATAGTCATTATTAAGTAATGAGCAAAGAAAATAGTAAATTCAAAATATTAAAGATGTAAGAAAGAATTCTAGCTAGGATATGTGATAACAATTAAATAGCAACATAAAAAAATTATTATTGAACAAATAAACAAATGGTCTAAGAAGAATAATTCAACAGCTTTTATTATTTTTACCCTATGAATTGATTGTTGTATGTGCTTTGTGTATCTTTTTTATTGTGGAAGTTGCATGAATTTTTCTTCTTCTTCTTCTTCTTCTTCTTCTTCCTCTTTTTATTTTTTATTTTTTATTTTTTTATACCTAATTTAAGTGTTTTTTTTAATCTTTTTTTTAAAATCTTTTTTTATTTATTTTATTATTATTTTGGCTTACTATTCCTAATTAGTTTTTAGATAGACATCGTTCACATGCAACGCACGTGCGTTTAAACTAGTACATATATATATATATATATATATATGTTACAGAGCATGGACGTGATCATAGGAACCCCCACCCACCTGCTAGGAACCAATGACAGGAAGGGCCTATATACGTAACAAAGCACGGCCTGCAGGCGCTCCATCAAGTCAATTGAGCCATAGAAATTCTCACGAAATTTGAACTCAGTACCTACTAGCCAAAAAACCACTTGAGAGTAAGCCAAGTGCCAATTTTTTTACCATCACCCTTGGTGGTCAATGATTATTTTGTTAGGAACAGCAAGCTCTTAGAAATTTCTTGATACATGCATAAAACTTTTTCAACCCAAAAAAGAGCCCACCTGTACAAACTTATCCTCTTGTATGTATTAGTCTACTCCAGAGATGCTAACACTTTGTTTTTGTTGAACTAGTCATATAAAACCAAGTAAAACGAAGATATGAGACCTTAGTACACTTAATGTCTATGTTCAAGCTGGTAGCAAAAAGAACCATCAAAAGGAGATTCTTCTACCCCTTCTCGAAATTCCGGCATGACAAAATACTGTACACAGAACACATCTAAAGAACTCGAAGATCGTCTTAAAAAGAAATCAGACTATCTCAAAAAAGGACATTAAACACATGAGAAAATTTCATATGGATTAAATGCATTAATATGAAAAGATTATGTATAGAATGCAAAATCTGCAACACGAGAAATGATAATTAACCAAATATGATTTCCTTTTAACATTATAGAGGTGTAACATAGTTGGTGAAATACATCTCATAGCATGGACTTGCGTACCAAGCACGTAGACTTTATAGCCAGAATGGAAGGTATGAAATACTCGGAATCATTTGCATTTTAAAACAAATAGTGCGCATCCATGCGTATTTACTGCAATTGATATCGATTGTTTTATCACTCCAAAGTCTTTCCCGCTCCATACTTCTTTGCCCATACATGAACCATCATTCAAATTTTCACCAGGAAGCGCCTTAGCCAGGTCCGACAGCTTTGTTGATATTACGGTATTTTCAGAATTTAAATTGAAAAAAGCAACATATATTTCTCCTGAATAAACAAGCAAACAAATAATACGTATTAATGCAAAAGAGGAACCCTCAGGAGTTTTATATTACTCAGATTAATTGGGATTTTTGTTGGAAATCAAACCTTGTCTTCCTGTTGCAATCCAGGAGCGAAATCCTCCAGGGATGGCATTGGCTGCATGAATGATAAGTCAGTAAAACGAAAATACGAAATCAAAATAAATTAGAAAGATTTCGGCAATCAGTTACAAGCCCAAAAATATCACCTTTCACCGTATTCCACATAGCACATAGACCAGAATAACTGTTTACCAGGGTTCCGTTATAGTTCAACTCCCACATCTGTTTAGAATAGAGAAGGCGCTTTTCTCTTAAATTTGTTGATGATTCTATAGTCGAGAGGGAAAAAAAAAAGGACAAAATACATAGGACAGATAAATAAATCAATGCACGTAGTATGTTCAGAAACGCCCTTCAAGATGACGTACTTGACGCAACATTGACTTTGCACTTACCCTTTACTCCAATAAATTTAAATCGTGCATCACAATTTCCTTATACTTGTGGATTAATGTAGACTGAAAGATACCTGGTTGGCATCCCATCTGCATTGTGAAAATGAACCTCTCTTAAACTCTTTCGAAGTTAACTTTCTTTTTGCAGAACCTTCCAAGCAATAGTCCATCGCAGTTGATGCTAACAAATGGAGTTTCCCTTGATATTGCTGCTTATAAATCATCTCTTCATCTCTGCACCAACATTCTTATAGAGTCAAGAATAAAAATTAAAAAAAAAAAAAAATCGCCGGGAATATGAATAATGGTAAGAAGTGATTTTAGACAGATTATGCAAAAGTTAAAGCACTATTACGATGCAAAAGGAGTTTCTCTTGTGTATAGGCAATAAGGTGCTTTAAATTTGATTCTTGAACCTCCTCTCCAGCAGATTTGCTCAAGATCATCATCAAGAGCTTTGGTAGACCAACCTTTTGCCTTGGAATCCGCACAGCTAGTGAGACTCATAAAATATTCTGTTTCATCCTCTTCCGCTAGCCTTATTGATTGCAAGGTCAGGCCCCTGTTTCTAGATCGTAGAAGCTTTGTACCGGTTATATCTTGGAACTGTACATGGAAACAAAACAAAGCAAAACAAAACAAAAACAAAAACAAAAGGGGGGGTTAGCATATTATGGCACTTGGTCACATTTGTAATAAAGATACCATACGAAGACAACACCACTTGCCTCCTTATTGTTTGAACTAAAGAAGTTAATTTCAAGTAGGGTTGGATTTGTGATGAGATTAAATGTTGTATCATCAAGCTTTCTCATATCCCCACCAAACATGAGAGGAGACTTGGCCATGGACCACAAAGTCATCTGTAAGAATAAAATCCAAAGATCCAAACACCTTTGGTCACTGAAAACCGGAAAAGAATGAGAAGACAACGTCTGTGATTATATCAACGTACCTGAGTTCGTTGCTCATCTAGATTTAGACGAGAAATTCTGACTGGACCGTGGTCCGAACCTATTAAGAATAACATCTCTAATTAATTAGTAACTTTTCCAAACAATTTAACACAATAACACGACTAGTTAATAACGCTTCAAGACTCTAATTAATTGGTGCTTTAAGATCAAACTTGAGATTATTCTACTTCTAACCCTACAAATTGAAAGAGTGAAGAATTTTCCTAGCAATTTATGATACTATAGAGTCATCAGACCCTCAATCGCTCAAGTGAATGGTCCAGAGTTTCACTTATTAAGGCTGGTTAGATGACTTTATTTGAAAATGTCACTTGTTGAAATCACACGACTTTTTTCCTACAAAAAGTAGTTGAAATCACACGATTTTTTCTACAAAAAGTGACCCACAACTAGATGTGCCAAGATTATGACCTTCGTCAGTAAGCCATCCCAGTGGTAGCATATCTAAGTCAGGCCACGACTTTCCCAGCAAGCCCTCACCTCCTGTCATATTAGCGATAGAAAAGTCCCTGGTACATAATAAGCGCATGTCATTATATAAGGTAAAGAAATGAAAAAAACCAAGTGGAAATGATAAAAGGGCAGCCCAGTGCACAAGGCTTCCGCCATTGCGGGGTCTGGGGAGGGTGAGATGTATGTAGCCTTACTCCTGCGAGCAAAGAGCCTGTTTCCAGATTTGAACCCGTAACTCTCCAAGTCACAATGGAGCAACCTTACTGTTACGCCAAGACTCCCCTCACCAAGCGGAAAAGATATTTAAAAAAAATAGAATATATATATATATAGATGGCATGAGGAATCCGAATCGGAAAGCTATCAAGATATCGTAAATCTGAAGTAAATAAAACTCCATATACCTTGAAACATCAAAATGGGCAGCAACATCTTGCCATCTATCCCAGTCATCCCCTGTTACCCTGTACATATTGACTAGGTGACTTACAGCCTTTGCCATGGCCGGTGTTACACTAGTTCCGGGAGACAGGGAATACAGGACGGGCCGGTCAAATCCTCTTAAAACCTGCAACAATGGTTGTTTCACGTATTATCTCTCCTCACTTTTCAGTTCCGTAGATATAGATTCCACACAAAAATTAGAATGTTCATCAAGTTACAACTTACAATAGGAGAAAATGTACCTCTGACACTATGGTTATCTCATCAATATCCAAGTCATCACCAAATACACAGTCGTGTTTCACTGTGAGGGAAATGAAAAAAATTACTAGATTTTTTCCCCCTGGTTCTTTGCAATGAAATACAAAGTGGGCACTCAGATCAAGTGATAATCAAACTCCAGAAGCACCCAAAGTTTGGCAATCAGCGGGAATTCCCAACTTTTTGACTTATAGTGAACGACAAATTTTAAGGAGCTTTTATTATAAGGGAATGGTGTATCACACCCCCTGCGGATTCTCGTACATTAGATGAATCAGTTAAGTAATTTCGACTACAATTAAGTGTCAACATCATAATTGAGTCGTGTTTCAGTAAGTGAAAAATGACATGCAGCTTGATAATATGGTAGAACCTCTCCTAACCTCAAAAGTGGCTTGAGGCATTGGTCCATTAATTTCTTGAGCATGTGTCTAAACATCCCACATAACCAAAATGATTCATTTTGATCTCGCCCAGATAGGTGCCATTTTAGGAAGTGAGAACTTCATCATCACAAGTGAGAGTAAAAACCCACCCTGAATACAACTCCTTGTGCACCCTAAAAGGCCTGTTTGGGCACCTCATTATCTAATGGGTCAATTCACGATTTGGAAAGCATTTTGATTTTAAAATCTATTGTTTTAATAATGCTATTGGGAAAATGGAAGTTATGCTCACATCTTCAATTGCATCATCTAAAGAAAAACTAGGAATTACCACATACGAAGAAACTGATCAAGTTTCCTATTTTCTCAAAGAACTAATTCGAGACGATAGATTTTCATATTAAATTAACTTACAAATTGTGAATTGGCCAATATAAATTCATCTGATGTGCAAACTGTTTGCTTGTAGTTTTGCGCGGGCATGACAGAACCAAAAGTGGTTCGAAAGTGCAAACTAATTTCCTAAATTGCTTGTGTGAGTGATACACAAGGCTTAAAAATCCAACTTCTAACATGTGATTGTGATGGCCAAGTAGGAAAGTACCCTTGGCCTGTGATCCCTAGACAATACTGAAGCGCACAAGTCTAGCAAGTGATGAAAGAGATTAAAAGACATTAAATAAAATAGACTTTTACGTAATTGAAGCAAGGAAAGAGAAAATTACAAGAAGAAATTTAAAAAGCTAAGAAAATAAAAAGAATGCTTTTATTTGCCTAAAACTAATAATGCATTTTGAATGCTTTTTGAATGTCGTTTTCGAGAGTGACACGGAGTGCCTTGGATGGTTGGCCGGCCTGTCAATTTTTAGCGGCCTGGCTGATACTCGGGATAAGGCAAGAAAATTTGATAAATAATATCTGGTAAAGTATAATATACCAGATTTTATCTCCCAATATCTGATCAGAATCTGCTCCGAATCTTGGCTTCATTCGGCTGACTTCCCTTGTAAGTAGACTATATATATATATATATATATTCCATAATATTTGATATTATCTCCCACAAAATCCTTCCAAAATCTACCAATATTATCTTCCTATAAGTGATAATACCAATCAACAATATTAAGAAATATTATCATTATTTTCCCTTATCAAAATAATATAGAAATATTATCCCTTGAGATAGTTTATAGGGAATGATATACTTCCCAAAGATAGACCCAATCTATGTGACACACACAACTTTCCAAAGTAGACAGAACAAATTGCCAACCAAGTAGTCCGATGGAATGTACTGACAGTCCGAAACTGTGGAATAGCCAAATATTGGGCCATGATTGAAGCGTGGCCCACCACTGTTCATGTCAATCTCTGAATATCCACATTGTAATTGAATATTCAATATTGCAAAATGGTCAACAAAATTGGCCAAAATTATGGCTTCGGCAGAATGACAAATCAAACCAAACCAATAGTTGGTCAGCCCTATAGTCATTAGATTTTTGACTTGTCCTTAGGCCCACGATAATGTTGCATCATCAATCAAGTGAATGGCACCAACGAAACCAAATGAAACCCAAATTGCCATCCACATGCCCGATGACAGAATCACCATAGCCCGATTTATTAAAGTTGAATGGTCATGCTTAAGATGGGGCCTAGTTCCAATAGGGTGAATCTGACAAGAAGAAGGCAGCCTGACTAAATGTTGATCAGTTCGAATAAACTTAATCAGTCCGATTTGCAGCTAGATGGTTCAAGATTTATCCGGCCCAACTAACTTTGAAACAGTCACTTGGCCCCTAATTTATGCAATCAGTCTGAATAGTCCAAATAAAAACTCGCATTCGGCCCTATACAAATTTTGACTTAAAAAATGTATTTTTTGGGTGCAAACACAAACAGGCCATAAGTGAATAAACTCATTGATGTGTTATATAAGTGAATATAGTCAAGACAATGATTTTCAACTTTGAACTTTGAAATTACCAAAATCAACGCCCCAGTCGGCATACTGATGGTATAGTGACCTCAAGAAGGCTCTTCCTGCACCCAACTTTGTATCTACACTCATGAAACCATGTGACATCCATGCACAAGCCCTCTCCTTTTGCCCAATATCTTTTGCATACCACTTCCGGCCAGACTCTTCATAAGCACGCCCCTAATGGGATAAGATATTTACTTATATAGTATTAAATGCCATAATATCAAAAGTCCACAAACAATTGAGCGGGATGAAGTGACACGCAGAAATACCAAAACCAGTTTTTGTTTCAAGAAGAGAAAGAAAATTGAATCAAAATCCAGACATTACAAGTTCATTAAAATCAAGAAATACAATTCAGATTTAATTGCTGGAGTGAGGAGCAATACCGTGGTGATGTCTAAGATGGGAGTGTTACTATTCACCGCCTGAGTACTTATACCTCTCATAACATGAATTCCAAATTTCAAACCCATGCTATGAACTTTCCTGGCTACTTCGGTGAACCCTTTCCCACCTTGGGCCGATGGCCATCTATCAGGGGCCGGAGCCATCCTCCCCCATTCATCAATTACATCGTATCCAAGTGAATCTACATAAGCACCTGGCACCTTTTTCCTATACCATAGGTAATCCACCACAACATACTACATGGAACGAAAGAGAGAGAAATACAAAAACCAATTAGGCTACAATTTTCAATTTTGATCTTGTATCCTGAAAAAAAAAAAAAAATTTAATTGCATCAAAATATTATAATTATAGGATGTGTTTAAAGACCTCATATCCATGAGCATGTAGTCGCTGAGAAACGAGTTGTGCATTTTGCAGGAACTCTTCTTCTGAGACTACCCAGCAAAATGAGTCATAAGAGTTCCAACCTCTTGGAGGAAGACTAGCATGTTCAGACACAACCCTGAAAAAGAAAACATTTTTTTTCTCATCATTTGGTCCAACACACCCAATAGATTCAACTACACAATCTCAAGATAAACCCATTAAAACACTTTAGCAATAACCTCTTTTCCTTTAAAAAAAAAATAATAATAATAATTTACAAGAATTCAACAAAATAAATGTGCATTCCAAACAAACTACAACGATCAGAGAAACGTGACAACACAAACGATTTATTTCAGGAATTGGGTAATGAAAGAATACAACTTTCCCAATTTTATGAGACAAGATTGAATGCACCTTTTGAAGGAAAGACAAGAGTATGAAAAACAAGAACATTACATTTCAGCTACTCAATGTACAAAATAAAAATAAAAAATAACCACTAAAATGCTTCAGCAAAATACATAAAACAAACACAAAAATTGAACAAAAACATATTCACAAATAATTATGATCAGAGAAAATGGAAAACACAATACAAATTTCCGGAATTGGGTATGTAACAAATTCAAATAATAAAGATTGAACGCACCTTTGGAAGGAATGATAAAAGAAGAAGAAGAAGAAACAGAGATAGCTGAGAAGGAAGACCTTCATGACCACTTGTTGGGTTATTCAGATGACAAGTGAAGAGATAGATATAGAGATAGTGAAGAACTTATATAGTCCTGTAATAAATTTTTTTTTTTTTTTTTTTTGGTTAAAAACTTAAATATAATACTCCAATGATGATGATGATGAATTGATGGAGGTGGTGGGGACACTAACGGCGTTAAGAGACGTGCCGTCCTAGTTATTCGTGACTCAGGGACACCTTCGTCCTTTGCGCTGTTGGGAGGCGAAAACGCGGTAACTACTCCTCTGTTAATACAGGTGTCAGTTGTAAGAGAGCTCGACGCTACCGTATGCTTTTACTAGTATTACACACCAATAATAATATTTGACCCATACAAAATTCTAACTAAAATCGTGAGCGCGTGCATAAAAGTGAATATAAGGGTGAGAACGGTTCAGTTTAATTTTGTGTTTTTTTATCGATTTAATTTCATTTATACGCTTAACAAGAATTCTGAAAAATGCGTCCATCCTCCCTGAGCATAATGCCATTTTACAAGAATATATTGTCAAAAGAGGAATGTTATGCTTCTCAAATTTTTTTAAATGTTTTTCAAATGATATGGTAGTGGGGTTAGATAAATAATTTTCAATCAAAATTTAACTGTTTTCATTACATTATGAGTAATACTTCACACACAATTTTCACACAACCTTACACAACTTTCACACAACCTTTTGTATACAACTCAAAATAGCATGTCTATCTCTCTCCTATATCACTGTAGGGTCCACTGACATCACAGGATGACACACTTTTATGGGTTGTGCATAAAAAAGGTTGAAAGAAGTTTTATCCTTATATCATACCTGACTCTACTGCCACATTATTTATAAAGTATTTTTGGGATAAAAATTTGGAAAACATAACATTACTCATTGTTCAAATGTTTAAGGACAAAAGTATATCTCATTCTTTTAGAAATGCTATTAATGCTTCACAAACACTTATTTCAAACTCAAAAGAGTAATGATAGATACATCTAAAATATATACCTAAAAAGAACACTAGCGGGTGTGGAACTCCTAAAATGCTCCATATGTTCATATATTTGGTAACCAATGAGTATTTTAGGAGATCCACAGAAGCTTGGTTTCTTTTTAGGTATACATTTTAGATGTACCTAGCATTACTCTTTCAAAAAAACTCTCTACCTTCTCCCCAAATCAACTCCCCTCCGGCTGATCTCCACCCATGGCACTTTGCCCTTTTCTCATTTTTGATCTTTCTTCGGATCTATCATTTTGGTGGGTCTATTCATGGTCACGATATTTTCTGGGGTGATCTATGATGCAGGTCTTATTGACAGCTTTCTCCCTCAACCGGCTGAGTCTCTAGCTATGTCACAATCAATTAGATAGAGGATTTGGTGAGATTTGCAGTGCGACTCAAAAGTTTGTTGTACTTATTTTTCTTATTTTGTTCTTTCTTCTGATGCTTGTACTGGTTCCTTTTGGAATCTGCTGTTTATGAAATGAAATGCTTCTCTTGCTATCCAAAAAAAATAAAAAAAATTGTGTTAAGGATTTTGATTGTAGGATGTTAAAGTGTGGTCTCATTGAAAGATGAATTTGGGAAGTATTTGAGATGCAAAAATTAAGAAGCGCTGCATTACTCATACTTTTATATCAAAAACTCACAAAATTCTAACACCTAGGCGTGTAAGAAAGAACTGGCACACTGAGCTAACCAATTGAAATAATCGATTGGTTAATTTTTAAAATATAACACCAAGCTTAAAAATCAACAAAATCAACCGAACCTGTTAGAATATATCTAATATTCTCCAAATATACTCTGTATATTTTCTTAATATTTTGTCCATTAATAGGTTGATTATTTCCTTATTATTTTGTAACATCCGTACCCGGAAAAATGGTTAAATATTTATTTTTAATATGCATTAATTATCAAGATTAGTATATATGATGGACTAAGGGGAGGTTTTGGACGCGCCCGTGAAAAGTGTTCAGTAAGGACATCATTGAAAAAAGTCCCCAAGGAAGTGGGACAGGTAATAAAGTGGGACCCAGTGAAGGGCCCGAATAATAATATTTGCATTTTACATGATTAAATGCACTTATATGATAAAATAAAGATTTGTTTAAATACTTTCATATTACATAATGATACATGTGTTAGCATGTCTAATGCGTACGCGTGCACACACATACACACATGTATGTATGTATATATATATGTATATAAGGAGATAAGAAGTATAGGTTAAATACCCAAATAAGGGTATAAATGAAAATGATTCATAATTAGTAGGTGCGATAGTAACTTCACAAAATATTTGGGACCCACGTTGGGACCCATACGGGACTTAGACAAACACCCACTTAAATAATTGGCTAGTTAACGGAATGTTTGTGTAATAACCTGCATTTCCATTTATTCCTAAATTACATTTTCATATTTAATTGGCAATTGCATTGTATATTTAATTTCATTGGCATGGTCTGCTTTTACTTTAATTCCAGTCACTTGTTTGGAATATTAATTTCTTATCTAATTCACATTTAAAGTTTATTGGGGGCCAAACTGCAATTTTACAAAAGTTAGTAATACCGGTGTGGATTTCAAAATCTGTATTTCAAAACGGTGAAAATAACTTCTATTAACTCAATCAGTATTTTTATAAAACCAGAAAATCAATTCTTACGTTAAAATGAATTTCAGATATTTTTGTGGTGACCACCGCGCCCCGAAAATACCAGTTAGTGTTCAAAACTGTCCACGCTGTGTGAGCTTCCACAGATTTTGGAAGTGACTGATTTGCACATTTGCTTTATTGCCATTTATGGCAAGTAATCATTGGATATGCCTTGTTTGGGTATTGCAATTGTGTGTGTGTTAATGTAATGCCATAAGCTAAATTCCCAAACACCCTTGCTTTAACCCCTACTAGCCTATACTTGGCTCTTGGATAGCAGATGAGTTAATACTCATCTGTGTATATACCAATTCGTATGTATAGCTGTGTATATGGTGTATATAGTTAATTAGGAAATCATTTCAATTTGTAGAGTGTAAGAGGGAGGACTTGGGCTCCAAGTTGGGAGTTTTGTTTATATACTTGCATACACTCACACACAACTCCCATTTTGTATTCTTCCATCTGATATTGAGAGAGTGAGAGAAGAGAAACACAGGGAGAGCTTGAGAATTTAATTGCAGAATTTTAGAGAGAGAGGAGCTCAATCACCATAACTTGCAAAGCTTTGATTTGGATTTCTTATTTGCTTATTCTTTCTCAACAATCTCTTTATTCTTGAACTCAGTGAGTATTATTAACTCACTCCCAATGTAATTCTATACTTATTTACTGAGCATGTGTATGTTTAATTGAAGCACCATTGCTAAATTCGTCCATGGAAGCTTGAGCTTCAAAAATCACCATTTTCCAAACTCAATCATAATTCGTTTTTAGAGATGAATATGGAAGATTATACATCATATATGCCATGTTCGAAGTTATAGAGCCTAATTCGTTCATATAAGAAAGTATATTAGAAATTAAGTTTGGACATGTTTTAGTTTTTCATAAAATTGGAGAGTTATAGATTGATTCATGTTAAATTGATAATGGATTCTTAATCCTTGTGAAAAACCAAAGAGAATCATATGCTATAAGGCCTAGTAACTCACAGAATGGAAATGGGTCAATTTAGACCCTGTTTTGCTGAAACAGGGTATTCTCCACGAAGAAGATGAAGCCTCAGCTTCACCTCGCGCCACGATCGCGCGCGCGAGATTCGCGCGAGCGGCCCGCGCGAGCGACCCCTCGCGCGAGCGGCCCGCGCGCGCGAGATATGCTTCCCCAGGCAGAAAGGAAAGTTTATATATATAAAAGGAAAATGGGCTTATCGCGCGAGCGACCCTTCGCGCGAGCGGCCCGCGCGCGCGAGGTTTAGCAGTTTCTGTTTTTGTCTGTTTTTCTGTTAAGGGACTGTTTGGATGAAATTTATATACTGTCGAGGTTCTGTTTGGGAAACTTGGTTAATCAGAACTCTATTTGGTTATGTTTGAATGATTAAAACATTGTAGTATGACTCATTAATCCCCGTACGCGTGTTGTTCCTTTAATTCAGCATTTTTGTTTTAAGTGCATACCATTCATGTGGGTCAATGGTACATGCATAGGGGTGTCAGTCTGTGTGGAAAAGAGTAATGGTAGTGTGGAAAGAGTATGAGTTTGTGTTTGTGGTCGTGGTTGTGGTTGTGGTTGAGTTGTGGTTGTGGTCGTGGTTGTGGTTGTGGTTGTGGTTGGTATTGTGGAGAGGGTATCTTTGAAATGCGACGGTGGCAAATATGGACACTCCCTGACGCCCATGGAAGCGTTAAAGTGTGTGAAGCCGAACTCGGACACTCCCTGGCACCCATGGTAGTGCTAAAGTGTGGCCTACGGACACTCCCTGATAACTCGAGTCTGGATACTGTGCGAGGGGTTGCCCCGGTATTTGCATGGCGGTTAGGGTATTCAAAGTGTGAGGCATTGGACACTCCCTGGTACCCCGGACCAAAGTGTGAGGCAAACTGGACACTCCCTGGCGCCCCGTTGCTAAAGTGTGGCTGTCTGAGTGTTTCAAAGATACCAGGAGTAGGATAGTGGGTTGTTGTGGCTGTCGAGAGAAAAGCGTCGGCAAGATGAGTGTGGTGCATTGTTCTCATACACGGTCCCATCTGTGTAAATTTACCCTCTTTAAATAATGTTGTGGTTGTTTTTCTAAACGAGCTCTTTAATCATAATTATAAACTTGTGGATTTAATTTGGAATTGGAAAAAGGTAAGTGGGTATGTTTTACATTTAAAGTCATGTTTTTAATACTCACCAGCTTCTTGAAGCTGACGACGTTGATGCGTCCTGGACATTCGTGTTCAGGCTTTTCAGGTTATAACCAGGAGGAATCATACGACTATGCTAATTAAGAATGGCTGTTGTTGGGACGAGAAACTATTTATTATATGTTTTAAGTTTATCTGTTTTAAGTTATGAACTGTTTTGTTTTAAGGATGACTGTAACAGACTCTAAGTTATTATTTTATTTTCAAGGCGGTCTGTGCCTTAGTTGACCCCGGTTTATAAGATGTAATAAGATAAGAAATTTTTTGTAAGCCTTGATTGCTTTACTCTGATTATATGTTTTGTTGTTTGACGTTTGGGACGGAATCGATCCTTCAAACTGTCGCGACCTACGGGTCCATAAAGGAAATTAAACGCTTTCCTTATTTATGCTACGTCGGGGCGTGACAGTTTGTGGGATCTCATAATTAAACTTAGAAACTTATGGGGGTGTAAATGAAAGAAAGGGCAAAAAGCATTGACAACTGTGAGACCCTGTTCTTGCGGTCGACTGGGCAATGTGCGCCGGTCGACTGGGGAGCATGGGAATTGCGTCCCACATCGCTTGGGGACGGTGAGGGGATGTGCTGTATATGTGTGAGCCGTACCTTCCATGGCATGACGCGTTTTGGGTTGTCAGGCCCAGGAACAAAGCCGTGAGTGGGCCTGGGCCGTATGTGCGAGCCCAGGTGCTGCAAAGCGGACAATATTGTGCTGTATGTGGGCCGGGCTGTGACAATTGGTATCAAAGCCAAACCCATCCACGGTGTGCCATGTCCATGCGTGGGGAAAGCCCACGGGGACGTGGGCCTCTCTTAAGGGGGGGTGGATGTGAGACCCTGTTCTTGCGGTCGACTGGGCAATGTCCGTCGGTCGACTGGGGAGCATGGGAATTGCGTCCCACATCGCTTGGGGATGGTGAGGGGATGTGCTGTATATGTGTGAGCCGTACCTTCCATGACATGACGCGTTTTGGGTTGTCAGGCCCAGGAACAAAGCCGTGAGTGGGCCTGGGCCGTATGTGCGAGCCCAGGTGCTGCAAAGCGGACAATATCGTGCTGTGTGTGGGCCGAGCTGTGACAACAACTCAATGCATGAGTTGCTAGGTGTCTTATGTACAAGCTAAGTCTCAAACCAAAAGAGGAAAATCCAGAAATTCAAAAGAAAAAGAGAGAACTCGGATAGATAGAAAGGAGAAAACGTCACCGACGTCGATAATTCGCCGTGCCGTCGCCGCCATTCGTCCAATTTGTGAACCAAAACCATATTTGGACTCGTGGAGGTAAGACGATCGTTTTTATACCTTTAATTTACGTTAATCGTCGTAATTTTAGTAGCTTACGCTAATCGGTGACACGCGGTTGCCGAATTCTTGTAGAATTTACTCCGGAGATAGAATAGAGCTAAGATTTGGTGAAATTTTGCATTTTTTGGGTTAATTTGGATAGAATCTGAGTAAGGTGATCAGTTTTCTAATTAAACTTTGATTGTGCCTAAATGTGTTTAATGCTTTAATGATGCTTAGATATGATAAGCCATGTTTAGAGGTTTCATGAATTCTAATTTTGAGATATTCATGTCAAATATGTGAAATCGCCATGTTTATGTGCTTGTGTGTTTATGTGGTAACCAATGAGCACCGGTAAAATGATTCATTGTTGGGAGTAATAAGGGAGGAGAAGAGGAAGAATCCAATAAATACGAAAGTCCAAGGAATAGAAGTGACCACGGGACCAAGGGAGGTCTTCGGGTTTGAATGAATTATTGAACCGGTGACTCGGTGATTACGGATATGATTTATGTGTTTAATTGTAGCATTGCATATGTTTGGCATTCAATCATGTTTAGATTGCTCACTAAGTGTAATGCTTAAGAAAAACCATTTTTCTTTTCTGTTGTGGTAAATAACAATCACCGCAGGTTCGGAGCAATACTCGGAGATAAAATGACGTGCGTTGGGAAGATGGGAGAGATTTAGAACTTGTTCATGTGTTCTTCTTTTTAACTTGTAAATGTTGTAAAATGTGGTTCCTGTAATGGTAATGTTGATACTTTGTTGTAACCAAGTGGTTTAGTTCCGTGAACTTGTCATTTGGTAGTTTTGGACTTGAACTTGGAGAACTATATGTACATTTCCATGCTTTGGTTAGTCTAGTGCAAGTTGTTAGGTTGGACTATTCCGGCAAGTCTGGATGGTGTCGTAAGTACTTTGATCAAGCTCCATTTGTAAGTATAATGTTGGTTGTAGTTGAGCCCAAAATCTACAAGTTCTTGTAAAATACTAGTTGATAAGTGTTGTGAATGTCAAAAACTTGTTTTGATTCAAAAAGGATGTGTTCACGGGTTGTTTTAATCAAATTTTGGATGTGTATATGTTTAACATGCTTGGATTATGTGGGAGGAACTTGAATGTGTGTTTGGAAATGTTTTAGTGTGTTTGAATGAGGTTTGAAATGTTTTTCTAAGTTCCATAGGGTTTGAAGTTTAGTTTGGTGTAAACTTGCAAGTAGAAATTTTTAGCAGCAGCATAATACTTCTGCAGAAAGTTAGATTAATCGAACTTTGGGCAGAAATTCTTCTATAGAAAGTTAGATTAATCTAACTTTGGGCAGAATTATTTCTGCAGAGAGTTAAATTTGTCGAACTTTGGGCAGAATTATTCTTGCAGGAGATGGATCAATCCAACACTTGGTAGAATATTCTTGTGCTTGAGTATAGTCAAATTCAAAACTTAAGTGAACATAGCTTGGTCTAGAGAGTTCGTATTCACGCACCATTTCCAACGTTGGATACCTTATTTGAAGAACTATCTCTTGAGATTAATCCTGACAAAATTTTAAAATGTCCATTTTACCCTTAGGATTGGTTTGATCTAATGAAGTTCCTTTACATGTTAATACTTGTTTTCTTTGGGGAAATCCTTTGTTACATGGTTTAATCCGCATGTGGCGAGTTGGGGTGTGATATAATATTTCATTGTATAGTATATATAAGGCTCTCTGTATAAGTTCATATTCAATCAATATAATACAATCATTCTCTACTCTCTCTCTCTCTCTAATACTTTAACATGTTATCAGAGCCAAACCACTCTTGGTGACCTGTGTAAACTCACACTCTGCCGAACCACTCTTGGTGACCACTGCCACCTCACATTGTCAGAACCACAATCTTTGAAATCTGGTAAACCATTTGCGCAACCACTCTTGGCAATCTGTCAATGCCATATGATCATCAACCCCAAACATCATCCGTTCTCCTAAGCCAAGACCACAATCTGCCACAAGAGAAGACCACGCCACCTTGCAACCAACATCATCACGCCATCTAGCAAAGACTACAAACTCATCATCACCAAACCACCTCTGACAACATCATCAAGATTAAGACCACAAATTTGTTAGCACCAAAATATGTTAAATCTGCTATCATCCAAATATGCGTCTACCGCTTATCATCACAATCATCAACCAAACCGAGCCAAGCCCAACATCATTACCATCATCATCAAACGACCCCATCTATCCCACAACACCATAATTGATCAACCAATCACCCCACAATTTCCCAATCTACCACCGACCAGACCCCAGCTACTGCCCACTCATTTGCACCAAACCTAAACCTTACCTTGAAACAAATCCTATCTAAACTTAAGCCCACTATTTAAGCCCAACCAACCCAACATTATTATAGTATTATTTCAGACCCTACCAAGCCCAACCCAAGTAATCTTCTACCCAAACCCAACCTTAAACCACTTATCTACACTACCCAGTTCACTGTTATATTCATCCCACCAAGCCCGAACTCAAGCCTGACCCGAACGAACTGACCTGACCCTAACCAACCCAATCAGTCCTATCCAAACCAGTTATACAACTCTCATACTTACTTTGCACACCATGGAGCCTCTTAGAAATCCCTCTTACAAATATTGTCACAAACCAGGACATGCTCTATTGCATTATCCTTTCAGAGTATGTACTTTCTCTCACAAGTGTGCATTAGGCCATTATCTCGGTGATTGCACTGAAAATCCTACCAGATATTCACAGGATTGTCGGTCTCGAGATTGTTCATCATCATCTATTGCTACTTCAGCCAAGGGGTCATCATATTCTGAGTCACCTACCTCTTCATCCATCTCTGTTTCCCTTCTTGCAGATATCATCAAACGAGTTCTTGCTCATTCTAATAACACATCTCCCACTGCTCTATCTATTGCCCCAGGTACATCTTCTTGGCTCTTTGATTCTGGTTGTTGTAACCATATAACCTCTGATCCAAGCATCTTCTCTACCAAACATTCTACTCTCAACGCACCATTCATCCACACAGCTGATGGTTCATGTATGAATGTCAATCACATAGGACAAGTCTCCACCACCCACACATCTCTCCCTGACACTTATCTCATTCCTAAACCCACTTTAAATCTAATATCTATTGGTCAATTGTGTGAACTTGGACTTACCGACAATTTCTCTAATTCTGGATGTCTGGTACAAGATCCACAAACAGGACAAACTCTTGGTACATGTCGTAAAATTGGATGATTGTTTGAACTTAATAGTCTCCACATTCCATCTCGATTTATCTCACTTACACTTACTCAAACTGTAGCTTCGGTACTGCCCACCTCACCTTTTCACCTTTGGCATTCTCGTTTAGGCCATGTCTCACTAGGTCGGTTAAAATCCTTAGTGTCAAGCTGTCCAATTAGGTTCAGTTAAAGTTGAGAATGTTGATTGTTTACCTTGTCAACTTGCCAAACAACCAGCTTTACCATTTATTAATAGTGACTCTGTTTCCTCTGCACCTTTTGATCTTAATCACTCTGATGTTTAGGGTCCCTCTTCAACCATCACAATGAGAGGATCCAGATATTATGTAATATTTGTCGATGATTTTTCATGATACACTTGGCTATATCTAATGAAAAATCGATCTGAATTGCCCCAAATTTACTTTGATTTTGCCAACATGATCAAAACTTAATATTCTTATAATATCAAAGTGTTTCGAGCTGATAATGCCCAAGAATACAAAGAAAAAGGTGTTCTAAATTTTCTTCGCCAGCATGGTACTCTTCCCCATCTTTCTTGTCCAGGAACCACCCAACAAAATGGAAGAGCCGAGCGCAAACATAGACATATCCTTAATTATGTTCGAGCTCTTCTCACCTCGGCTTTATGTCCTAAACATTTTTGGGGAGAGGTCGCCCTTACTGCCATTTACACCATGAACCGTGTCCTTTCTCCCAATACTAAAAATCAGTCACCCTATAAGCATATATATAACTATCCTCCTAACTATAGTACCTTTAAAGTCTTTGGTTCTGCTTACTTTTTCTTACTTCAACCACATGAGCGCACGAAACTAGAGTTTAGATCTCGCCTATGCTGTTTCTTAGGATATGGTATTGAACACAAGGGATACAGATGTTGGGATCCTTATTCAAAATGTCTTTTAGTATCCACACATGTTGTCTTATGGGAATACAAGATGTTCTCTTCTATGTCCAAATTCCATCTATCTTCTGATAATACTCCCATTCTCTTCACTGATCCTTCGACAGACCTGTTCCCAGACTCTACTGATACTATCCTACCTCCTGAAATACCACCCCTAGCACTGTCATCTTCCACAGATATCTGACCGAATCATCCACCTTGCCCTCTCCTGAGCTACCTGCTCCAACTGATGGATCCGCTCCTGCACCTGATCCGCCCCTCTGACAAAGTAACCAGGTAAAAACTCCTTTAGTTTGTCTTCGTGTTTATGTTATTTTTTCTACCATTCTTTCTCATCGTAAACCTCAGTCTTATCGTGAGGCCAGTTCTAATCCTCTTTGGCAGAAAGCAATGGATAATGAATTATACGCACTAGAACAAAATCATACATGGGATTTGGTGAACTTGCCACAAGGCAAACATACTATAGGATGCAAGTGGGTTTACAAGATCAAACCCCACTCATATGGATCCATTGATCGCTACAAATCCCGCTTAGTAGTTAAGGGTTTTACACAGGAGTATGGGATTGATTATGAGGAAACATTTGCCCCAGTTGCCCAACTTACTTCTGTCCTCAGTCTTATTGCAGTAGCTGCAATTCGCCATTGGGACTTATTCCAAATGGATGTCAAAAATGCCTTTTCTCAATAGTGAACTCACTGAAGACTTTTATATGTGTCCCCCTCCTAGTTATCATCATTAGCCTCATCAAGTTTACAAACTCCGTCGAGCTCTCTATGGTCTTAAGCAAGCTCCACGGTCTTGGTTTGCAAAATTCAGCACTATTGTTAAGGGTTTTGGATTCACTGCCAGCCCATATGATTCAACTCTTTTCATTCGCCGAACTGACTGAGGCATTATTCTCCTTCTCCTCTACGTGGATGACATGATCATCACTGGTAATGATACATCTGGAATTTTGGATCTCAAAACTTACCTCTGCCAACATCTTGAAATGAAGGATCTTGGCAAGCTTAATTACTTTTTGGGCCTTGAGATCACTTCCAATTCTGATGGATGCTATCTTTCTCAGGCCAAGTATGCTTCTGACCTACTTATAGCGGCAGGACTTAGAGATAATAAGACATGCAACACTCCTCTCGAGCCTAACTGTAAGCTCACTCCTATGGATAGTGTACTCTTGGATGATCCAACTTTATACTGTCAACTTATTGGGAGTCTCGTTTATCTGACAGTTACTAGACCGGATATCTTCAAATATTGTCCATATTGTTAGCCAGTTTATGTCTGCTCCTCGTTCTCCTCATTAAGCCGCAGTTCTCCGCATCCTTAGGTATATCAAGGGTACATCATGTCATGGTCTTCATTTCTTTGCTTACTCCTCTTGAACTGCGTGCTTACTCGGACGCAAACTGGGCAAGTGATCCCACCGATCGTCAGTCTACCCCTGGGTACTACTTTTTCTTGGGAGACTCTCTCATCTCTTGGCGAAGCAAGAAACAAACTGTTGTTGCTAGATCAAGTACAGAGGCTGAATATCATGCTCTTGCTGATACCACATAGGAGGTTCTCTGGCTACGATGGTTACTTGAAGACACGGGGGTCAAGCATTCCAATGCTACTATCATCACTTGTGATAGTCAAAGTGCCATTCAAATTGTCCACAATGATGTCTTCCATGAACGAACAAAACATATTGAGATAGACTGTCATTTTGTTCGTCATCATCTCTCCTTTAGCAATATCAGGCGGACTTAGTCTCCTCCACTGATCAAAGGACATATGTATTCACTAAAGCTCATCTACAAGGATGTCATTAGGATTTGGTTTCCAAACTCAAGCTGGTTGCCATTTTACCACCTTGAGTTTGGGTGGGGGGGGCTGTTAGAATACATATAATATTCTTCAAATATACTCTGTATATTCTCTGAATATTTTGTCCATTAATAGGTTGATTATTTTCTTATTAATCTCTCATTGTATAGTATATATGTAATACCCTGTATTTTGGTATATTAATAAGACCCGGTATTTCATTTCTATACTCGTATAAACTTTCTCTTCCTTTTGATAAATTTTGATACCAATCGATTGACATATTCCCAATCGATTGACACTTTTCTGATACCAATCGATTGACATATTCCCAATCGATTGACACTTTTCTGATACCAATCGATTGATAAGTTATCCCAATCGATTTACATTCAACCGACTAAAAGTGATTACGTGTCAACATTTCCAATCGATTGTCATTCATCCCAATCGATTGACATTGTTTCCAATCAATTGACTACAAATATCTGTTTCCAATCGATTGACTTGTGTCTCAATCGATTGACATAAGCTGAGAAATGTTTTCTTCTTTCCTTCAGCTTTAAACGCGTGGCACTCCCTTATCTCTATATATATGTTTCATTTTGTGGCCTTGGGGCTGTTTTTCAGACCTTGGGAGAGAGAGATATACATACTCTTGTGAGATATATACATATATCTATCTATATCTCTATATTTACACATATATACACACCCTCACACACACTCACTCCTTCGACAGCTGGGAGAAGAAGGAGAAGAAGCAGAAAAGAAGAAGAAGAAGGAAGAGACAGAGAGAAAGAAGACAGAGACAGAGAAGAAGAAGAGAGAGAGTTTGGAGATTTCAAGTTGGAACACACCCAAACGCACCCTAGGTGAGTCCTAACTCACTTGGTCCCTTTATATGAAGTTTATATAAGCTATTATGATGTTTAGATGGGTTACATGCATGTTGTGTACGTTTATATATGCTGTTTTTACAATCTGCTGGAGAAGACGTAGTGCCAATCGATTGACATAATCTCAATCGATTGACATCAGTTGCGTTCCAATCGATTGACATATTTCTCAATCGATTGACATTATTCCAATCAATTGACATGTTTCTCAATCGATTGACATAACTTTTGCTCCAATCGATTGAACCTATGTTCCAATCGATTGACATGAGCAGAACATGGATTCTTTTGCCTGTTTATTATATAAGAGGTTTAGTTGTTCGATTCCTGATTCGGATTCCCTTATGCGACTATGGGTTAGATAGGAGTAATGTGACACCAAAGATTAATGGATAATGAATAAAAAGAATATGAAGACATGGGTGACGTGTTGATTCTGATATGAGTTTGATATCCGATTTCTTTTAATCCAAGTAGTCAGGCCACATTGGGAGTTTGTCATGTGTCGATATAGAATGGAACGTAAGTAGGTTTGGTAAGTTCTGGGAATGGTACGTGGATGGACGTTCGGTCATGATATGCTCTTAAAAGCGGTGAGCTGTGCATATGCTCTTAAAAGCGGTGAGCTGGACCAAATAGTCCTAAAATAGACTGGATGATCTATGATATGCTCTTAAAAGAGGTGAACAGGACCATTGTTCTTAAAAGCGGTGAGCTGGGATCACTAGTAGATGACGTTAAGTCGTGGCAATAGATTGATATGCCTTGTTCGAAACGTTATATCCCTGAAATGCGGTGAACAGGACCATTGTTCTTAAAAGCTGGGGACAGACTGACGTGGAGTCCATGACATGCGGTGAGCTGTTCATATGCTCTTAAAAGCGATGGACAGAATAAGGGTGTATCCCTAGAGTTAAACGATTGAGTCTGTTCATGAAAGATCAGAATATGTTGAGTTCAGTATTCGAGTAACAAGACGTTAAGGGTCGGTTTACAAGAATGAATAGAGGAACAAGATAATGTTATCTTTATAATAATATGTTAACTCGTGTTTCATAAGCTTGTGTTTACTTCAGATAATTGGTACCTCGTTAGTTTATGCTCACTCAGCTCTCAGTAAGCTGACGGCCTTTTATTGCCTGGACATTCCCCGTCCAGAATATCCTGCCCCTTATTCTGCAGGTAATGACCAGTACACTGATGACTATTATCCAGAGGAAGGCCCCACCGATGATGGTTACGCCAGGGAGGATTATCCTTATGCCAGTTGAAGACTGAAGATGTTATAATTAGATTTAATTTCAGTTGTTCTGTTAAATCTTTTGTTAACGGGTACTTGGGCATTTGTTGTCTTCAGACCTGTTGGGATCCTGTGGACCATACTCTGATATTTTGTAATAGTTAGCACTGTGTGCTATTTTCAGTTGATTACTGTTGCTTTTCTTTTGGACTAGTATTGCGTGGTGTGGATTATTAGTGACTTTCACCTGTCATTCCTTATGGACCCATAAAGGAAATTTATTTTTCTCTATTTATGCCCGTTCCGGGGCGTGACAGGGTTTTTGGTATCAGAGCCAGGTTTTTGGTACTCTAGGTTGTGATACTTTTGTTCACTAAGTATTTCCACACCATCTGGTCCTAGTGTGTTAAGATCCTTTGAGATGAGATATGAGTATAAGATAAGTTCGTCTTCCTGACGATAGATAGTTTCCTTTGCAGGATAGCATGGATCCGGAGTTTCACCAATTTGTGACTGATGCTTATGGAGGACATATTATCCATGGAGATACCGTGGAGCCAGCTGACCCAGAGTTTTATCGTGAGCGTGTGTGCCAGATAGCTAGTCGACATTTAGAGGAGGACATGTGGAGAGCGCTTTATGTGACCGGGAGTACTCACCCGACACAGATGCGCATGGACGCTTACCACTTAGCGAGAGTCGGTAGAGACATTTGTCAGGAGATGTTACGACTAGTTTTGAGTAAGCCAGAGATGGATGAGATTGAGTTGAGAGCTATTGTAGCCGGTCCACCAGAGCCTGTGACTGCACCAGCAGCAGCTCCAGCAGCCCCACCATCACCAGTACCCGTCCCAGAGCCTGAGCCGATTGAGGATGAGGAGGATCTAGAGCCTGAGGATGAGCATCCCGATGAGGACATGGATGGAGATGGAGAGGAGGATCCGATAGATGACGAGGACCCAGTAGAGGATGAGCATGTAGACGATGCAGATGATGATGAACCTGAGGATGACCCCGAGGAGCCAGAGTTTGAGCCAGAGGATCCAGTGCCAGACCCAGAGGCTATTGAGGCAGACGTAGTAGTAGATGAGGAGGCGCCCGATGAGGAGGTAGTTGTGCCAGAGGTACCTGTTGTGCTTCAGATACCAGCCGGACCGATTATGCATATGGCAGCCATGGCCGATATGGCAGTAGGATGGATAGCTCAGATGATAGCACAGCCAGCAGGTTTTGTTATAGGAGAGGCCGCGATAGCAGGAGCTCTTGATATAGCCGACGGATTCGCCGCAGTAGCAGTTGATGTCGCTAACCAGGCGATAGTGGACGTGATGGAGGACGATGATGCAGAGATGATAGAGGATTGGGATATAGGAGTAGTAGTTGGAGATCTTGTCGCACCAGTTGAGAATGATCCACTCGAGGAGATGGAGATTGATTCAGAGGACGAGGCACCACCATCAGGATCAGATGCTGACGACTTTTGAGTCAGGACCTGCAGGGCTTAGTTTTGTTAGTTTTACCAGGACATGTTGTCCACTAGATTTTTGGGAGCTTGAGAGATAGCTATTGACCATAGCTTTGTATAGTATTAGCTGACTTTAGTTGTTGTAACTCTTGTCCCATATGGTACACAGTTTGACTAGTGTGTACTATACGGTACATCTTTTGATATATATATATATATACGGGCAGTACTTTTGTTATTGTTTGGTTATTGCATTGTGCTGTGTTGTTTAGTAGAATGGTTAGTTTTGTTGTTTCTTGTTCTATCTTGAGTTCGTTTCTACGTGAAGACTTTCAGCTGATCCATATGTCTCTTGTAGGCGATACTCGTTATCATCATGGTAGGACCCTTGAGAAATCACCAAGCACGTAATGGAGCACCTATTCCAGAGGGAATGGACCCAACCGGAATTTTCGAAGCATTTATGCAGAGGATGGAGCATGTGGGAGATACATATAATCACTCCACCCACCAGAGACCTTTTGTACCCCCGCCACCAAGACAGACTGGAGATAAGTTGTTAGCAAATTTTCGTGGGTTACGTCCCGAAAAGTTTGATGGACTAACAGAACCATGGAAAGCAGAACAATGGATAAGAGAGATGGAGTTAATATTTGGAGCATTGGAATGCAACGAACAAGAGAAACGTCGCCTTGCTACGTTTCAGCTTACTTACGCCGCCGCCGATTGGTGGGAAGCTGAACAAGCCACTATTGGGATCAACGCCGCTAGAGCTATGTCGTGGGAGACATTCAAAGGCAGATTTTTGGAGAAGTATTTTCCAGAAGATGAGAGAGATCAACAGGAAAGGAACTTTCTCAATTTAATCCAAGGAGGATGGAATGTACGGGAATACACAACACAGTTCGAGCGTCTATCCAGATTTGCTCAGCATATGATAGACACTCCGCAGAAGAAGGTGAAGAGATTTCACCAAGGACTGAACCCCCACCTCAGACATATGATGGTTGGTCATCTGAACCAGTCGTATGAGGAAATTGTTAGATTTGCTACAGGATTAGAAAAGGATGCTAATCCAGTACAACAATCACAGACGAATCGACCTCAGTCGTCACGAGGGTTTCAACAGAGGAATTTCCATAATCGACCACCGAGAAATACCCAAGGATGGAGACCTCAGGAAAACTTTCAAGGAAACAAGAGAACCTGGGAAGGAACCAGGAAACCGCAGCAGAGTTATAATCGACCTCAACAATATCGCCAGCAGGGGTCACAGCCACAGGCATTACTAACAGCCCCACCCAGCAATAGTGGAGGATGTTTTAACTGTGGAAAGTCAGGACATATTGCAAGGAACTGCACTATCCATAGATCTAATCGCAGGCCGGATATTGTCTGCCGCAACTGCAACAAACCAGGACACTTGAGCAAGGATTGTCGTGCGCCACAAGGAGGATACTACGGGGCACCAGTGTAAGGAATTCAAGGACCTCCTGATCAGACGAGGATGAATGCTATTATTCCGGGAGAAGCAGGCTTTAATGCTGATGAGCAGCAACATTTGGAAGGTACACTTGTACTCTTTCATAGTCCAGTTAAAGCTTTATTTGATACTGGAGCCGCACGTTCTTTTATTGCTTTTAAGATTGTGCGTCAGTTGGGTTTAGAACCCCAGACACTTGAGTCAACACTGAATGCTGTGTCACCTTTGGGAGTGACAGTTAAGTTGAGTAAAGTGTGTAGAGATTGCCCATTGACTTTGGGAGATAGGAATCTTCCAGCAGACTTGGTAGTCCTGTCAATGTCAGAATTCGATGTTATCCTAGGGATGGATTGGTTAACTAAGTACAATGCCAATTTGGATTGCCCTACTAGGACGATTGTATTTCCAATACAAGGAAAGCCGACGATCAGATTTCAGTGTCAACCGACAAGCGACCTGTTCCTTACGAGTGGTTTAGCTACGATCATTAGTACAAGTACGGAGCTTAAGATGGATCAAATTCCTATTGTACGAGACTTTCTAGATGTATTTCAGGATATTAAAGGACTTCCACCGAAAAGAGAAATAGACTTCTGTGTGGAATTAGTACCTGGTACATTGCCTATTTCTAAGACTCCATACAGGATGGCACCAACTGAGATGTTAGAACTGAAGAAGCAAGTTCAAGAACTCGAAGATCTAGGATTTGTTCGTCCGAGTACGTCACCTTGGGGAGCACTAGTTCTGTTTGTAAAGAAGAAGGACGGAACACTTCGACTCTGTATAGACTACAGGGAGTTGAACAAGGTAACGATTAAGAATAGATATCCACTACCTCGGATAGATGATCTATTCGACCAGTTACAAGGACCAAGGATCTTTTCCAAAATCGATCTGCGTTCTGGATATCACCAACTGTTAGTTCGACCAGAGGATGTATCGAAGACTGCTTTCAGGACGAGATACGGGCATTACGAGTTTCTAGTTATGCCTTTTGGATTGACGAATGCGCCAGCAGTATTTATGGACTTGATGAATAGAGTATTCAGACTATATCTGGATAAATTTATTATAGTGTTCATTGATGATATACTGATCTACTCAAAGACAGAAGAGGATCACAAGGAGCATTTACAGGTTGCCTTGCAGACACTTCGAGATAGCAAGTTGTATGCAAAGTTCAGCAAGTGTGAGTTTTGGCTACAGGAAGTCAAATTCTTGGGACATGTTATATCTCAGGACGGTATTTCTGTGGACTCATCTAAGATTGATGCAATCTTAAGCTGGAACAGACCGACAAATGCGACCGAAGTCAGAAGTTTTCTGGGCTTAGCAGGATATTACAGAAGATTTGTCGAAGGATTTTCCAAGATAGCAGGACCCTTGACGAATTTAACAAGGAAGGAGACGAAGTATGAATGGACAGACAAGCATGAGGGTGCATTTCAGGAGTTAAAAGGAAGATTGACTTCTGCACCAGTACTCGCATTACCTAAGAGTGGAGAAAAGTTTGATCTATTCTCCGATCATAAGAGTCTGAAGTTTTTGTTCTCTCAAAAGGAGTTGAACATGCGACAGCGAAGGTGGATGGAGTTACTCAAAGACTATGACTTTTCATTGCAATACCATCCCGGCAAAGCAAACGTAGTAGCAGATGCTTTGAGCCGTAAACCTCGATTAGTGATCGCTGCATTACTAATTAGAGAATGGAGAGCATTAGAAGAAATTGCTGAATTTGATCTTCAGCCAGTGGAGCCAATGAAAGGACAACATTTTGGATGTCTTATGGTACAACCAACTTTGATCAGTCGTATCAAAGAGGCTCAACAGACAACAGAGGATTTGAAGTTATGGTTCGCCAAGATGTCAGCCAAGGAACCAGAAGTCTGGAGTATTAGTACCGACGGAGCTTTACGATGTAAAGGTAGACTCTGCGTACCTAATGAAGGAAATCTCCGAAAAGACATATTGGATGAAGCTCATAAGTCACGAATGACTATTCATCCCGGAAGTACAAAGATGTACAAGGATCTGAAGAGAAATTTTTGGTGGGAAGGAATGAAGAGAGATGTGGCAGAGTATGTTTCTCAGTGTCTTACTTGTAAACAAGTAAAGGCAGAACATCAGAAACCACCTGGACTTCTACAACCGTTACCAATTCCTCAATGGAAATGGGAACACATAACCATGGATTTTGTGGTAGGATTGCCGAAGTCACAGCAGAATCACGATGCAATATGGGTAATTGTGGATCGACTTACTAAGACGGCACATTTTATTGCCTATAGCATGACGTACTCAGTAGAACGTTTGAGCCGAATGTATCTACAACACATTGTACGATTACATGGAGTGCCTGTTTCTATTGTGTCAGACCGAGATTCGCGCTTTACTGCAGAATTCTGGAAGAGTCTCCAGACAGCGATGGGAACGACATTGAACTTGAGTTCAGCTTTTCATCCGCAGACAGATGGACAGACGGAACGAGTTAATCAAGTGATGGAAGATATGTTACGAGCTTGTGTCATTGATTTTGAGAGTACTTGGGAGATACACTTACCTCTGATTGAGTTCGCATATAATAATAGTTATCATTCGAGCATAGATATGGCGCCATTCGAAGCTTTGTACGGAAGACCTTGCCGATCGCCGCTATGTTGGACCGAAGTCGGAGATAGTCAACTTCTTGGGCCAGAGATGGTACGAGAAACCAGTGAGAAGATTCAAGTCGTACGTGAGAAGATGAAAACAGCCCAGACCAGATACAAGAGTTATGCTGACAAGCGACGCAAAGACTTGGAGTTTGCCATTGGAGATCACGTATTACTCAAGGTTTCACCTGTTCGAGGAATCGTCAGATTTGGTCAGAAAAGGGGCAAATTATTGCCACGTTACATCGAACCATTCGAGATTCTGGAGCGTGTTGGAAAAGTTGCTTATCGCCTTGCGTTGCCACCAAAGATGTCAGGAGTGCACAACGTTTTTCACATCAGTATGCTGAGGAAGTGTGTTCACAACCCAGCGCACGAGATCAACTTTGAGGATATCGAAGTCAACAGCAACGTTACGTTCGATGAAGGACCTGTTCGTATTTTGGATCGAGGAATCAAGAAACTCAGGAACAAGGAGATTCCGTTAGTCAAGATTCAATGGAAGCATCATGATGAAGGAGAAGCTTCGTGGGAGCTAGAGTCAGAGATGCGCGAGAAGTTTTCATTTTTGTTTTAGATCTTGTTGCTTTTGATTTCGAGGACGAAATCTTTTGTTGAGTGGTGGATGATGTAATACCCTGTATTTTGGTATATTAATAAGACCCGGTATTTCATTTCTATACTCGTATAAACTTTCTCTTCCTTTTGATAAATTTTGATACCAATCGATTGACATATTCCCAATCGATTGACACTTTTCTGATACCAATCGATTGATAAGTTATCCCAATCGATTTACATTCAACCGACTAAAAGTGATTACGTGTCAACATTTCCAATCGATTGTCATTCATCCCAATCGATTGACATTGTTTCCAATCGATTGACTACAAATATCTGTTGCCAATCGATTGACTTGTGTCTCAATCGATTGACATAAGCTGAGAAATGTTTTCTTCTTTCCTTCAGCTTTAAACGCGTGGCACTCCCTTATCTCTATATATATGTTTCATTTTGTGGCCTTGGGGCTGTTTTTCAGACCTTGGGAGAGAGAGATATACATACTCTTGTGAGATATATACATATATCTATCTATATCTCTATATTTACACATATATACACACCCTCACACACACTCACTCCTTCGGCAGCTGGGAGAAGAAGGAGAAGAAGCAGAAAAGAAGAAGAAGGAAGAGACAGAGAGAAAGAAGACAGAGACAGAGAAGAAGAAGAGAGAGAGTTTGGAGATTTCAAGTTGGAACACACCCAAACGCACCCTAGGTGAGTCCTAACTCACTTGGTCCCTTTATATGAAGTTTATATAAGCTATTATGATGTTTAGATGGGTTACATGCATGTTGTGTACGTTTATATATGCTGTTTTTACAATCTGCTGGAGAAGACGTAGTGCCAATCGATTGACATAATCTCAATCGATTGACATCAGTTGCGTTCCAATCGATTGACATGTTTCTCAATCGATTGACATTATTCCAATCGATTGACATGTTTCTCAATCGATTGACATAACTTTTGCTCCAATCGATTGAACCTATGTTCCAATCGATTGACATGAGCAGAACATGGATTCTTTTGCCTGTTTATTATATAAGAGGTTTAGTTGTTCGATTCCTGATTCGGATTCCCTTATGCGACTATGGGTTAGATAGGAGTAATGTGACACCAAAGATTAATGGATAATGAATAAAAAGAATATGAAGACATGGGTGACGTGTTGATTCTGATATGAGTTTGATATCCGATTTCTTTTAATCCAAGTAGTCAGGCCACATTGGGAGTTTGTCATGTGTCGATATAGAATGGAACGTAAGTAGGTTTGGTAAGTTCTGGGAATGGTACGTGGATGGACGTTCGGTCATGATATGCTCTTAAAAGCGGTGAGCTGTGCATATGCTCTTAAAAGCGGTGAGCTGGACCAAATAGTCCTAAGATAGACTGGATGATCTATGATATGCTCTTAAAAGAGGTGAACAGGACCATTGTTCTTAAAAGCGGTGAGCTGGGATCACTAGTAGATGACGTTAAGTCGTGGCAATAGATTGATATGCCTTGTTCGAAACGTTATATCCCTGAAATGCGGTGAACAGGACCATTGTTCTTAAAAGCTGGGGACAGACTGACGTGGAGTCCATGACATGCGGTGAGCTGTTCATATGCTCTTAAAAGCGATGGACAGAATAAGGGTGTATCCCTAGAGTTAAACGATTGAGTCTGTTCATGAAAGATCAGAATATGTTGAGTTCAGTATTCGAGTAACAAGATGTTAAGGGTCGGTTTACAAGAATGAATAGAGGAACAAGATAATGTTATCTTTATAATAATATGTTAACTCGTGTTTCATAAGCTTGTGTTTACTTCAGATAATTGGTACCTCGTTAGTTTATGCTCACTCAGCTCTCAGTAAGCTGACAGCCTTTTATTGCATGGACATTCCCCGTCCAGAATATCCTGCCCCTTATTCTGCAGGTAATGACCAGTACACTGATGACTATTATCCAGAGGAAGGCCCCACCGATGATGGTTACGCCAGGGAGGATTATCCTTATGCCAGTTGAAGACTGAAGATGTTATAATTAGATTTAATTTCAGTTGTTCTGTTAAATCTTTTGTTAACGGGTACTTGGGCATTTGTTGTCTTCAGACCTGTTGTGATCCTGTGGACCATACTCTGATATTTTGTAATAGTTAGCACTGTGTGCTATTTTCAGTTGATTACTGTTGCTTTTCTTTTGGACTAGTATTGCGTGGTGTGGATTATTAGTGACTTTCACCTGTCATTCCTTATGGACCCATAAAGGAAATTTATTTTTCTCTATTTATGCCGTTCCGGGGCGTGACAATATATAAGGCTCTCTGTATCAGTTTATATTCAATCAATGCAATACAATCATTCTCTACTCTCTCTCTCTCTCTCTCTCTCTCTCTCTCTCTAATACTTTAACAGAACGATCATGTTTGGTCGATTTTCAAGTATGCAAATTTCGGGGAAAAAAAATTGGTCAAACCTAACTATTCACAGCGTAAGTGCGCAACTAACACCCCCCTACATTACGACTATTTTTCAAATACTGCAACGAATGGCAAAAACTCAACAATAATGTCATGTTGTTACCATTATTATATCATGTGTTGGTCACATGATACAAAAGTAATGGTTTTTTTTAACGATATCTTAACCAAAGGGGCATTAGTAGAAAAATGTAATAGTTGAAGGGTAATTAGTTGAAAAATATTTTGTTAGGGGGTATTTGAAACTTTGAAAGAATTCACCCACTGCCATGCACAAATAAGCTTAATAAGTGGATGAAGAGATTGAGAGTGTTCCATTTTTGCTCCTACAAAGCATGACAGTGCATAGCATTTGTTTGTCTGAGAGAAGATTAGTTAATAGATGGTTAAACTAGAAGAATGGTAAAATTGTTCCATTATATTAATACTCTTAAATGGAGGACCAAATCCGTGAAAAAAAATGGCATGTGCAGTGTTTCCAAATTTCAACAATCACCAACTGTAAACAATCTTTTTATTTTGAGAAAAGTTTTCATTATTCGTTTACATGTATATAGTGTAAATTCCTATGTGACTTTCAGAATGTCCTATTAAATGTGGCCCACTAGCCTTCTATGTTAGTTGAACTCCACTAACTATTTAGCCAATAGAAGATTACCCCAATTAATATATATATATATATATATATAAGATATACGTTATTAATTGTTGAGAGAACTAATGATTGAATGGTTCATCTTTCAACAGTTATTAAATAAGGGACTTTTCATATTTCAAGGAAATATTTATGAAAGTCATTACGTATTCCAAGACCGTCTTTATGACAGTCATTAATAGGCCCTCTTCTCTCCTCTATAAAAGGCACATCCTACCCCTTGAAAGTTAACCTCAATCAATTACAGTAATAAGGGTGTACATAATTGAGAGACAGAGAGAAGAAGTGAAGAAGTGAAGCTTAGAATAAAGTGCAATCTAAGGGGTTCCAATTCTTTCTTTACTAATATCAATGGCGAATAACGGTATGTGAATTTATATTTGATTTCTTAAGGTGTATTATATTCAAAGATCTTGGCATATAAAATTATTTCCGCATGATAGTTTTATCAATTAAAGTCTAATAGTTGGTATCAGAGCCAGGTTTGAATATACACATCTTAGAATAAAAGATTGAAGATATTAAGTTTTGTGTTAAACAAAATTGTTCAGTTGAATTATGTATGATAATTCTAAGTTGGTGTTAATTTTGCACCCAAAAAAAAAATTTATAGTCGGATTAGAACATTCCAGATCTGCATTGATGTAGGATCTGTCTCGTGTATATCTATTGTCATATGTGAGTTTGAATTCTGTGAAGTTTGAATCATAATGATGAAGATTCAATCATATATACATACATCACAATCTGGTCAATCACTTCATCACTATGTTATGCAGTTTGAAACTTGGACTGCTTTGTGGGTATTTTGGTTTAATGAATTCACTTTATCTGCTTGAATGACATGCATAGTGAACTCATATTTAGTATATCATTTTAATTGGATTTCGGCTCATGCTTTCCCAAATTTAAGTGTATTGCATGGAAAAGAATACATATGATATATACGTGTATTGTTTGATGGAAGTACTGTATCATGCATGTGATGTGGCTATTATTATAGTTCTAACTAATGATACTGAGATTCTATGCTACCGAAAATGATGATTTATGATTCAAACTCATTTTCTAGTATGATGTGGTACTATGAAAAATTAAATGGTAAAATTTTGTGATTGAATCATTATATAGTTAAAATAAATTTATGTTTATTTGTTTTAACTATAAAATTAGAGTTACTGCTATTTTTGTCATTGAAAAGTTTTTAATCACATAAAAATAAAAATAAAATTTATTATTTTTATTACAGAAGTGATTAATTAAATAAATGAAAGATTTAGCAATTAAATAATAACTCTAATAAAAGTGATAGAAAATATTCAATGTTAGAGTTATTGCTTAAAGTAATCATTGAACAGAAAATTCAATTACATAAAAGAAAATTTTGAAATTATTATTATTTTCATTAAAATTAGTAATTGAATTTGTAAATGATGACTTTAGCAATTAAATAAATAACTCTAATAAAAGGTTAGAGAATATTATTGGTTAGTTTTATTTTCATATGGTTTATTAACTTAGTAGTTGCCAAAGTGACCTAGGTTAGTGAGCCTTATGAATATAAAACTACATTAAAGATTAGTCAAATAAGGGTGACATAAAATACAATAATATTCTCAATGGCAGTCATAGTTGGGAGATTGGGGCTAGCCCAAAGGAAAGTCACTTTCAACTAACTATGAACTGGATAGGGTAATGTAATTAGTGTTACTGAGTAGTTTAGAATTGGATACCCAAAGGTAACATGACTAACTATTAGGTGACATAGATTACATTAGACCTATATAGGTGATAATATTTTGCACATATAGAGTGGACACTAGATATGCTACGGTTTCGCCCAAAGGAGAAACTGTAGTGATGTCAATAGTTCATCTATTTAGAATTTATAATTCTATATTAAAGAAAGACTCAAGGCCTTAACGAGAGCATTGTCCTATTTCAGTGATTGTTCCCACTTCGTTGCACTCTCATGCATCTAGCATTCCAACTCTTAATGGGTCAAATTTTTCGGAATGGTATGAACAAGTCCAATTCACACTAGGTGTGTTAGATCTTGACATGGCATTGTTGGTTGACAAACCTGAGGAAGTTACTGCTGACAGTACTGCAGTACAGGTTGACATTATGAAAGCCTGGGAAAGATCGAACAGACTTAGTCTTATGTTTCTGAGGATGACCATAGCTAATAATATTAAGACTTCTCTTCCTCAAACTAATAGCGCATTGGAACTATTGACTGCTGTCAAAGAACGTTTTAAATCAACAGATAAGTCACTAGCAGGCACACTTATGGCAGAATTAACTACTGTCAAATATGATGGTAATAGAGGAGTTCAGGAACATATCCTCTATATGACTGACAAAGCTGCAAAATTAGGAGCACTAGGAATACAAGTGGATGAATCCTTCTTAGTACAGTTTATTCTCAACTCACTCCCTTCTCAGTTCGGCCCATCCAAAATTCACTATAATACTCATAAAGACAAATGGAATTTGAATGAGCTGACTAGTATGTGTATTCAAGAGGAAGTGAGATTAAGGCAAGAAGGACCCCACTCTGTGCTAGTTGTAACTCATGAAGCTAAAAAGAAAGGAAAGTTTGTGAAAGGAAAGAGAATTCCACCAAAGAAAGGAGATGGACCTGGGAAAAGTAGCCAGGGCCATGGAAAGTTTATTGTCACATGTTATTTTTGTGGCAAGAAAGGTCATGTGAAGAAGGACTGCAGCAAGCGTAAAGCTTGGTTCGAAAAGAGATGTATCAATCTTTCTTTTGTATGTTATGAATCAAATCTTGCTGAAGTTCCTTCTAATACTTGGTGGATTGACTCTGGGGCCTCAACTCACATAACAAATTCAATGCAGGGATTCCTTACAACCCGGAACCCGAAGGAAAGTGAACGATTCATCTATATGGGGAACCGTCTCAAAGCAGAAGTGGTATTTGTTGGAACCTACCGCTTAATCTTGGAGACGGGTCATCAGATGGATCTTATGGACACTTTTTATGTACCTTCGATTTCTAGGAATTTGGTTTCTCTATCCAGATTAGATGTTGCTGGATATTCTGTTTTATTTGCTTGTGCGAAACTAAGTTTAATGTTTAACTCTATTATGGTTGGTTCTGGAATTTTATGTGATGGTTTATATAAAATTTCCTTGAATCATGAGTTTGCACAATCTTTAATAGCCCTGCATTCGAATGTTGGTTCAAAACGAGGTTTAATTAATGAAAACTCTTCAATCTTGTGGCATAAAAGACTGGGGCATATCTCCAGGGATAGAATTGAGAGAATGGTGAAGGCTGGAATTTTGGATAACCTAGACTTCACTGATTTTCAAGTGTGTGTGGAATGCATTAAGGGAAAGCAAACCAAACACACTAAGAAAGGTGCCACAAGAAGTACTAAGCTTCTTGAGATAATTCATACAGATATTTGTGGACCACTCTCCATTCCATGTTTTGCTGGAGAAAGATACTTTATCACCTTTATAGATGATTTTTCTCGCTATGGTTATGTATATCTAATACATGAAAAGTCTCAAGTCGTTGACATCCTTGAGGTGTTCATTACTGAGGTCGAGAGGCAGTTAGATAGAAAGGTTAAAATAGTGAGATCTGATCGAGGTGATGAGTTCTATGGTAGATATGATGAGACAGGTCAAAATCCTGGCCCATTTGCCAAATTTCTTGAAAAGCATGGCATTTGTGCTCAATACACAATGCCAGGTATGCCACAGCAGAATGGAGTTGCTGAACGGCGTAATCGTACACTTTTGGATATGGTTAGGAGTATGATGAGTTTTTCAATTGTACCTGATTCATTGTGGGGTGAAGCATTAAAGACTGCAATGTATATCTTGAATAGGGTTCCTAGTAAGGCTGTCCCAACAACTCCTTTCGAGTTGTGGACTGGTAGGAAGCCTAGTTTGAGACATTTACATATTTGGGGTTGTCCAGCAGAAGCAAGGATCTTCAACCCACATGAGAAAAAGTTAGATTCAAGGACCATATCTGGATATTTCATTGGTTATCTAGATAAGTCCAAAGGGTACAAATTTTATTGTCCTAACCATAGTACAAGGATTGTGGAAACCGGTAATGCCAGATTCTTAGAGAATGGCGAAGTTAGTGGGAGTGATGAATCAAGAAAGGTCAATCTTAAGGAATTAAGAGTGGATATCCCACCACCCTTTCCTCCTCGAGAAATTGTTGTTCCTCAAGCTATTCAACCAGTTGAGGGAAATGAACAACATAATGGAAATGATTCACCACTTCATAAGGATGTTGCCATTGAAAATACTGTAGTACCACCACAACCGGCAGTTCTGAGGAAATCTCAGAGGGAAAGGAGACCTGCCATTTCAGATGATTATGTGGTGTATCTACAAGAATCTGATTTTGATATTGGGATTAATAAGGATCTGGTTTCATTTTCACAAGCCAGGGAAAGTGATAATTCTAGTAAATGGATCGATGCTATGAATGAAGAGTTGAAATCAATGGACCAGAATGGTGTCTGGGATCTCGTTGAATTGCCTAATAATTGTAAGAAAGTCGGCTGTAAATGGGTCTTTAAGACCAAGCACGACGCTAAAGGCAATATCGAGAGATATAAGGCCAGACTTGTGGCTAAAGGTTTCACTCAGAAAGAAGGCATTGATTATAGAGAGACCTTCTCTCCGGTATCTAAGAAGGACTCATTTAGAATTATCATGGCACTTGTAGCTCATTATGATCTAGAGTTACATCAGATGGATGTGAAAACTGCTTTTTTTAAATGGGAATTTGGATGAGGATATCTACATGGAACAACCTGAAGGGTTCATAAAGAAAGGAAAAGAACATTTGGCTTGCAAATTAAAGAAATCCATTTACGGTCTTAAACAAGCTTCCAGGCAATGGTATATAAAGTTTAATGATACCATTACTGATTTTGGATTTAAGGAAAACACTGTTGATCAGTGTATTTATCTAAAGATCAGTGGGAGTAAGTTTATCTTTTTGGTTTTATATGTGGATGATATTTTGTTAGCCAGTAGTGATCTTGGTTTGTTACACGAAACCAAGGAGTATCTTTCTAAGTGCTTTAAGATGGTTGATATGGGTGAGGCATCCTATGTCATTGGCATGGAGATCTTTAGGGACCGATCTCGAGGATTGTTAGGACTGTCTCAGAAAGGTTATATCAATCGAGTCCTGGAAAGATTTAATATGCAGCTATGTTCAGTCAGTGATGCACCAATCATGAAAGGTGACAAGTTAAATGAAAGTCAGTGCCCTAGGAATGACTTAGAAAAGGAACAAATGAAGAAAGTTCCATATGCATCAGCTGTGGGGAGCTTAATGTATGCTCAGACTTGTACCAGACCGGATATTAGCTTTGCAGTTGGAATGTTAGGTAGATATCAAAGTAATCCAGGAATGGATCACTGGAAAGCAGCAAAGAAAATTATGCGATATCTTCAAGGGACGAAGGATTATATGCTCACATATAGGAGATCAGATCAGTTAGAAATAATCGGGTACTCAGACTCGGATTTTGGTGGTTACTTAGATATCAGAAAGTCCACATCAGGCTTTGTGTTTCTGCTAGCTGGTGGAGCAATCTCGTGGAAAAGTGTGAAGCAGTCCATTATTGCTTCATCCACGATGGAGGCCGAGTTTGTGGCATGTTTTGAGGCTACGAGTCATGCTTTATGGTTGCGGAATTACATTTCAGGACTTGGTGTTGTTGACTCTATTGCCAAGCCGCTGAAAATTTATTGTGACAATACCGCAGCAGTTTTCTTCTCTAAGAATGGAAAGTATTCTAGTGGTTCCAAGCACATGGAACTTAAGTACTTGGTTGTTAGAGAAAGAGTCCAGAAACAGCAAGTGTCAATTGAAAATTTAAGCACTACTCTTATGATTGCTGATCCATTGACTAAGGGATTACCTCCAAAGACATATAAGGAACATGTTGTAAGGATGGGTCTTTTGAGTAATCAATGATGTAAATGATGGATATTTCAGTTGTAGTGTAATTGACACTTATGCGCAATTAAAGTTTGTTTCTGTTATTTCCTGTTTTCAATTATGTGTGCACAATTTATGTTTTATTGTTTGATAAACAGGAAATGTCTTAACAAGACACATTACATGGGCATTACAGATTAATAGACTAAGGTTGGTACAGGTTATTAATGGCGTGGTGCATGGAAGGGAATACGACACAAATGTTGTACAACCGCTATGACTCACATTGATAGTCTATGCTAATCTTAGTATGACAGTAACTAAAAGTTTGGGCGTATTGGCTAATTATGAAAATTTGTGATCACATTAAAGTTTTATATGTGGAATCCAACTAAGTCAAGTATCATAATCGGTCTAGTGGACCAAGTGGGAGAATGTAAATTCCTATGTGACTTTCAGAATGTCCTATTAAATGTGGCCCACTAGCCTTCTATGTTAGTTGAACTCCACTAACTATTTAGCCAATAGAATATTACCCCAATTAATATATATATATATATATATATGTATATATATATATAAAAGATATACGTTATTAATTGTTGAGAGAACTAATGATTGAATGGTTCATCTTTCAACAGTTATTAAATAAGGGACTTTTCATATTTCAAGGAAATATTTATGAAAGTCATTACGTATTCCAAGACCGTCTTTATCATGACAGTCATTAATAGGCCCTCTTCTCTCCTCTATAAAAGGTACACCCTACCCCTTGAAAGTTAACCTCAATCAATTACAGTAATAAGGGTGTACATAATTGAGAGACAGAGAGAAGAAGTGAAGCATAGAATAAAGTGCAATCTAAGGGGTTCCAATTATGTCTTTACTAATATCAATGGCGAATAACGGTATGTGAATTTATATTTGATTTCTTAAGGTGTATTATATTCAAAGATCTTGGCATATAAAATTATTTCCGCATGATAGTTTTATCAATTAAAGTCTAACATATAGTGGAAAGGTGTCAAATCTCGTGGGCAATTCTATAGTGGAGTAAGATGGTTTCGCTCCAACAGAGGTCAAATCATGTCCAAGTGTCAAGCATTAATTAGAGAAAAAGGAGAAAAGGCTAGCTGACACGACTAAAAATCTTGTGCGCTCTTGTGCAACACCCAAGTGTAGGTGATCGTGCAAGTAATATAGTACTGGAAGTCCAGGTCGATCCCACAGGGAAGGAATAGGAAGAATATCTACTAAGGTACAACCTAAAGCAAAAGAAAAGAAAATAAGAATATAGAAATGGAGGTTCTACGAATCCTAATTAATTAAAGTAAAGTAAATAATAAACTAAGCATATAGAAACATAACTGATGAAATAAATAAACTAAAGGTGTTGGAAACACGTGAATCCACATTGATCCTAACCATCTACCAAGCAAATTCATTAACGTTCTATGGAGTACATCCCTTTTCAGTATTCCGTATTTTTCTAAAGATAAAGAATCAATAGCCCTTTCATGACCGGGACTACATCATCACAAGTGATTTAAAATACATGGAAGACGGTTTAAAACAATGGTAATTACTTGCACTCTAAATGGTGTTAGCATTCAAAGTGGTTTTCAAAAGTCATTGAAGAAAATAGCCTTAAGGCTTTAAGTTCTAAAAACTGTTGTGACAAACTGAGCTTATTGGGACAATTTGATGACAGATTTCTAAAACAGAAAGTCATGGAATACTTCAAAGAATCATCTCAAGATTCTGCAAGTTCGATCGATCGAAGCGCTCTCGATCGATCGGACAGCATCATCCTTCAATCGATCGAAATGCCTTCGATCGCTTGACTAGCTCTAGTTCGATCGATCGAACTACCTTCGATCGATCGAGCCCAGGTTTCTAAAGATTGCATGGCAGAGGCTTGGAATCAATGATTCATCACATATTCCCAACGTCTAAACTACAGAAACATAATAAAACTAATACAGGAATAACAAACTAGAGTAATCATAGCATATAAACTAATAGCAATCAAATAACAAGGATTGGAAAGAAAAACCTGGATATAATCTGAAATAAACTTGAAATAAACATGAAAGAAACTTGAATCTTCAATAATCTTCAGTAAATCAATGAAAAGGATGAAGAATAATATGAATCTAACCTAATCTACACCTAATCTAACCCTAAAACTACCCTAAACTGCTGTTTTTCGCGTTCTGGAGCGTCCTCCCTTCGTCTGGCGTCAAAACGACGTATATATAGGGTTCCCACAGAGTTTACGCAACTTTTGGGTGAATAAAAGGTTCGATCGATCGAACTCAGTTCGATCGATCGAAGGTTCGATCGATTGAACCCTTCTTCAATCGCTTGAACTCTTCTGATTTTGACAGCACTGCACACCGATGGGAGAATGGCCATAACTTTTTACTCGGACCTCGGATTGACCTCCCGTTTGCGGCCACGCGACCGTAACTCAAAGATCTACATTTCATGTCTCTGGGAAAATCTTCCAAATCTGAAGTCATCATTGTCAAAATTGGCATTTTCCCAGCTGCTTCTGTTGGTCTCTTCACCAGAATCACTTTCTATGCAATGTTTGCTTTCCATGACCTGTAAAATAGTGTAAAAACACATGTTTGAGTCTCAACATCATAGAAAACACTTAATCATTGATATGCATCTAAATATAGGGACTTGGGGATAAAAGTATGCATAAAAGACTATGAAATACGCTATGAATATGCATTTTTCACCTCTAATCACTAGCGCAATTAATGTTTTGTCGGTTGTACCTTTTTGTAGTTTAGTTTGGACCTTTTGTTATTTGCAAATTAATACCAAATTTTGTTATTAAGGTACAAACGTTTCTTTAATAAAGTCCAAACGTTGCTTAATAAAGTCCAAAGATTTGTAAGAACAATACAAACTAATGTTCAAAGCGATATTCAAAACCATCTTCACCACGTGTCACGCAAATATAAGAGGTCAAACTCATCCAATGCAATGACCCATAAATGGCAGAACCACTTCTTGCCACTTTAGAATTTTCCCAATCTTGTATTACGGGAGGGTTTCCAAGAAAAAAACTGGTGAATTTGGAACAAACAAGCTACCCATGGAATTTCACTCGGATATCTTCATTAAAGAGATCAAGACTTACATGTTTATTCAGTGCAAATTCTTAATTGGGTCATAAAAAGAGTATGTTTGAGACGACTTTTAGGAGCAAAATGAGACTATTTGAGTGAAAGTATATCCACAGGGGTTGAATTTTCGCAACAGCTACTTTATGTGAGCGAATATTATGATGCACTGTGGAATTTGAGGAAATTGAATTTTCTTATGGTTTTGTTTGGTTCATGGATTTAGTGAGGAAAAAGAGAGGGGAAAGGAAAGTTTTTTGTCTTATTTTCCTATCCCCTCTCTTTTTTCTCGCCAAATTCATGAACCAAACAAAATCTTAATGAACGCTGTGGGTTTAATTTTATTGAGTGACAAAACGAATGCATATCTAATGAAGGTCATATTGATGAATTTGAGTTCTTGATAATTATTCTGCACTCAAATAGTTTGAAATTCGAGGTTTAAATTTAAAATCATTTTATGCTTAAAAGAAGAGAAATTGAAAAAACATTTCGCGTAGTTCAAAATAACTCTTTATAATCACTCAAGAAATTGCAAAAAATAGAAACTACAAAATAAAAGTAACTTAGAAATAGGAAAAAAAAAAAACATTTCGTGTAGTTCAAAATAACTTTTTTATAATCACTCAAGTAATTGCAAAAAATAGAAAATAAAAATAACTTCTAATATCCGAAAGTAGTATTGTGCTAGATAAATTAGCGAAAAGTTTTCGCGTGCACTGGTATGCATATACAGACACGATTGGGATAGATGTCAGCATGGATATCACTTGGTGCTTGTTTGTACATTTTAGCTATATATAGGTAACGCTTACACGAGTGAACCAAGTGACATCTATCTCAGTCTTGTCTCTATGGCCTCATTTGTTTGCGGGATAAAAATGGTGGGTTGGACTAAAATAGTCCAATCCAGGGTTATACTGTGTTTGTTTAGCCTTTTTTTATAGTATAACTTAACTAGGGATAAAAACGTGCTCGGTTAAGATTAATACTAACTAAGAGGGATAAAACAATACCAAGGGAGGGATGGTATTAAAAACACGGGATAACTCATTAGTGGGATTGTTTTACAAATGACAATACTACCCCACATATAAAATGAGGCCATGAGAGATTCACGGTTCTTTTTCTCCTTTTTCTCGGAGGCTGTTCTTTTTCTTCTTTTTCTCGGAGGTTGAAGAACAGACGAAGAAGAGAGAGAGAAACCTAAGGAGATCGCAAGGGACACCAAGAAGATCTCGTCGCATTCACGCCGAAAAACTTAGAGTTTCATCTTATTTCCTCAAAATCATGTCGGTTTCCCATAGATAAACATTGTACGGTTGGTTTCCTCATCTTTGATTTCGAGTAATGCTATGCTTCTTAAATCCAAATCAAATCCATTGGAATTTCATTTGTAGCTCTATTGTATGAGTAATACTAAGCTTCCCAAATCCACATCCCAAATGATGTGACAATGAACCCGCTTTGTAATAATTGAATTTTGATTGAAGGATACTGAATGACCCCATAGTGGCCCACTGCCACATCAATTGGGATGTGGATTTAGAATTTATATTTGGGAAACGTAGCATTACTCATACAATAGAGCTACAAAGGAAATTCCAAGAACTTAAAAGACCTCCAAGAGGCCATTAAAATAATAAAAAAGTAAATAATATATATATATATATATATATCAAGGAAAATAAAATAAAAAAGACATGAATATAATTTAAGCTATTAAAAAGACATTGTACACGGGGCAAGTTCGACCAGTTCAAACTCGATCACTAGCTAGTTCCAACAAACACACGATATTTTATAATGCCTAACAGTTAAAGCCTGAATGTCAACACAGGTTTATCTATAGTTTCTAGTAGTATTGTTTATGGTTATGAGATCTAGCGCTTCAATCATAATTTACATGATATTATTAATCAACAATCAATCATACATGACAAATTAGTATATTTAGGATTACAAAACTGTAGTACTAGCAAAAGGAAGATCACATCAAGTGGTCCTTAAAGAAGCCTATAAACCCTCTCCAAAAAGCCATTTTATTTTTCTCCCACTTTTGAAATTTTCCATCCTCATTTTACTCATACCATTGATTGCAGGAAAAAGGGCATGGCTATAATTGAGCTTGTGAAGAAGATGCACCTTCAAATGATTTGCAAGACGGTATCTTCAAAATGACGAATATGGTGTTCAGGCTTTACACATACAAGGAGTCAAAGGGTTCTCCCACAGGTCATAGTTAGGGAAGGTTTCTTCGGGCAATCCGGTCCGTGTCTGGTGTGTAACAACCACGTCTTCCACAAAGGTCGCCCAACCCATGTAGGGGTCCCCTAAAGATTTGGACAAGAGTCCCTTGTCCGGTTTAATGGATTTTTGGCGGTGACCCATGTACCTACGAGCCCCAATTATAAGTTTCGCAAAGTTACCTCCGTGGGTCATCACAAACACGTCGGACTTTAAGCACACCAAGAAGTCCAGCGCTGCTAAACTCGTCACGTGCTTCCTGAATCCATCTAACTCCTCCTTACTTGCCAACTCTTCCTTTGTAACCTGTGAAGGAGGCTTAAAATGATCATATCAACTAAGAAATTAAACAAATCCAAATCCATGACAAAAACAAAATTAGGGGCAACCGGGCATCTTAGCTATTTACAAAAAACATCACTACAGATTATTAAGAATTTTAGGAACCATGCAATGCTAGTTAAGATGTTTGGAAGGCTATAAACCCATTCAAGAAACCTTTTGATATCAACAAAAACTGAGTCATCAAATTGTTTACAGCAAGATTTCATGGATAAACTGATCCATAATTGGTACTAGGAGTACGATTACAAAACACCAGGCATAAATAAAAAAGGGGGCTCCACTGCAGAAACACATAATTGTCATCTGTCCGTGGCCTGAAAATGATCCCACAGATAATATAACCATCCACTATTCTTAGATTTTTTTTGTTTTTTTTTCAAAACATTTGGTACATACAAACACGCACACAAAGACAATATCAAAAGAATATTTAAATGGTAAAATAGAAAATGAAAATTCAAAACTTCGGACTTGATCTGCTTAAACAAAATTAACTAACTAGATTTCTACAGAAAATCAGGATGCGTTGCAGATGAAATATACAGCTTTGGAAGAACATCAAATCATTCAAGCTAGAGTTTCTATCAACTGTAAGTCTGTAACATCTATATAATAAGGGAGGGCAGTGTGGGTCCCTCCCGTTTTAGCAAAACTTTCAATCTCAGCCCTTGAGAGAGAGTTAGATATTTTAAACCGTTAGATTCTTTGTCCACCCAATCTCACCTAATGTCTAAACATCTCACCCTCACAATAGTAAAGTGGTATTACACACTAACAGCCGAAATTCCCTCCCCCTCTATTTACCCCACTATCAGCTACCACCCACAATTTACCCCACGACCAGCCAAAATTCCCTCCCCCTCTCTCTCTATCTCTTCTATGCACACACACAAACACAGTAAAGTGGTAAATCATGCTCAGTTTAAATTCAAAAAACAATTTCCTTAACTGCTTTTTTTTTTGTAGCTATATCTCAATAAAATATTATTTACCTCTCTTACGTCTCTCTCTTTCTCTCACTCCTCTCTCTATCTCTCTCTCTCTCTCTCACCATCTTCGGCCCTCTGTCACCATTTCCGACCACCACCGCTGCCAGGTATAATCTCTCCCTCCTCTCTTTCTCTATCCAACAGATTTTTCTTTTTGTGTGTGTTTGTGTTTGCATGTGAGGGTGTGTACACTATTATGAATTGTTTTTGCAATTCTCACTCTCAAATTGTGATGATGATGATGTTATGGTGATGGCGGTGGTGTTTGATGGTGATGAATCGATGATAGATATATTGGGTTAAACCTTTTTTTTTCACAGAACCTAAACTAAAAAATAAACCTTTTTTTTTCTTCACAGCAACGACGGGCTAGAGTAAAATTAAAATAATAGACATATGTGTAAAGCACCCAAACAAACTGTCATCTTTTTTTCCCCTTTTCAGGTTATGCTCCAAAGACCACTTGCTACTTATCATGTTGGATGACGGTTCATTTTAGTTTAGGGTTGAAGATTTTGCCTTTTGTTTGAGAAAATAAAATGAAGGTGGAGTAGAGATAGAATAGACAAACTCTGTGAAGATGAACATCCCAGTACCTCTAAAAAAAAGTGAGATCTTCACAACTCTAACATCCCTCATAATAAGTGTATTTTTTACATTATAATGCTAAAAAGAAGAATCTATAAGTGTATTTTTTTTCAATTAGTTTGCAGTTTTTGGGATTACAATTGCGTCTAATCATTGAAAATAAAAGTTGAGTACTATGATACTGGCATGGTTTGCAAAGTAATTAAATCTTAGTATACAAAATCTTAGTAATTGATTATGCAACTTTGTACATATTTTATTCATTTCAATTTGTTAATAGCCATCCTTGGTAAGTGCATTTTCTGTCATGGGCCATAAAGGTAGGTGAATTTGCTCTCATGGATTTCATAGATTAATTCTATTATCTAAGCCTTTCTATTCTCTCTCTGTTTGCCTTCTAATCATTTGATTTTTATTTTGCCTATTTGCAGATTTTGAGGTTTTATTAATGTTCTATGCTGGCAAACAAGAAGCAGATTTTGATGTGAGGTTTTATTGCACGTAATGTCAAAGCAATAAATAAAGAGGTACCAATTTTGAGGTGAGATTTTTTCCATTGCACTCCTTTTTTTCTTTTTCGTTTTTCGCCCGTGCCGCAGGCACAGATATGTACTAGAGTACGTATATGATATACCTATTAGGTTATATATTAATTATATAACCTATCTAATATTAAGTATAACACCAAGAGTTAATACACTTTATAATTGACATCATTATAAAATGTAATGCTACATAAAAAAAAATACTTTGATATAGATATAGATACATATAAATATATGTGTGTGTGAGTGTGTTTATGTGTGTGGGTGCGTGCATGTGTGCGTCTGTGTGTGTGGGTGCTTTTAAGAGAAATGTTTGCTTTGTATGTCTTATTTGTGTTTTATTAAATTTGATATTTGATCTGCACTTACTATTGTTATTGACCCCAGACTATAATTTTGTAGAAATGGTTTAGAGATGTTGCTTGGGACTTTGAATTTGCATCAAATGATTTAGAGATAATAAAAGCCCGTAATTTGAAAAGATGGGGGGGAGGGAATCAACAAGGTAATGCATAACGATGTACCATATGTATCTAACTTATGTTTTCAACGCTATATTGTTTTCCATGTCAATGTAACTAATATAGTTCTTCTTTTTTACTTTTTAGATTGTTGTGCATTCACCGGGCTGGGCTAAGCATATCGAGATTGACACTAGCACGTTTTATAAATTGATGAAGAAAACTCATACGAAAATTTAACGAATGATTTAATTAAAGGTTGCAGTACTCATTTTTGTATATATTGATATAGTTTTTATGAATGAATTTAATGTTAGAGTATTCATTTTGGTATAAGTTTGCATATTTGAGATTTAGTCTTTTTTTTTTCTTTGCGCCCGTGCCCACGGGCACGAGTAATTACTAGTGTTCTATATAACAAACATTTAGCCTATCTACATAGATAGTATTTCTCAGCGTTGGCAAAACCTCTGTGCAAGTAGTAGCAAAAGGGAATCTCAACGAAAATTGAGCAGGATTACTTACAAGATTGGGGAACATGTTTCTGAGCGGTGCCATGCGGTTCTGTCCACCATAAACCTGCCCAGAAGCAACGTAAATTTGGGTTTCTTTAGGATAGCCCATTGCTCGAAGCATTACTGCTACTTCCCCAGGTTCAAGAGGACACCGACCTTCCTTCCGCTTCTGCAGGGCCAGCGGCCATAAATGGGAACCGTCCTACAAATAAATGAAAAGAAAGAGAAACTATTATTAAGATACTTGTCTATTTCTCAGTGTTAAGCCCAGAAAGCCCATTGAACTCTAGGTCACCTTGTACCGTCGAGGCCATTCTTTTAACCTGTACGCAGCCATTAGAGCTTTCTCAAGCCTTGTCCCCACAAAATCGCAAAATGATAAGCCCACCATTCCTTTCTCAAACCTAAGATGAAGAGCCCTGCACAACATTTTTTTTTTTTACAATGAAGTTTCTTCAGAGGCCATTTATAAGAAGATTTTCAGTTATTCTTGCAAGCACTAGTACCAAATTAACAGTAGGGTAACTTACATGTAAGGATTTGAACTGTCCGTGCGGTTTCTCATTCTTGATGCAAGTTGATCAGCCATCTGCTCAATCTCAGGAAGAAATTTCAGAGCATGATAGTTCACCCTGCACCTTAGCCTGTTGATTTCTGGAGGAACATTATCATACCTGAAGAGAGAAGATTCCCAATAGCCACTCAAAGTCAATTTTGCTCAATGATGAACCCGAACTCTAAACAGCAATAGTGACAGGTTAAACATACATAAAACTTACCCAAGTCGATCAACAAAAGGTTTCAAGGACATTATGCTCTTTTCTTTGATCCGAGGCAAAACATTGTCAATGTAGAAGTCTGATGAAGCATACTTTGGGATGTTTTTTACCGTCCGTCTATCATACATAAACAAGATTTTGTAAGAGACATACATTTGTCTTACACGAAAATCCATAAGAATCCCCAATAAAAGATACAATTTCCCACAGAATGATACCAACTTGGAAGTTAAAAAGATGTCTATAAAAACCACCACTAGTGAAAGAAAGAACATTATCAGAAGTATGGAAATTTCTCAATAGTCAATCCCACTCTCGAAAAGGGTTGAAATTAAGAGCTTCACATAAACTTGCTGATACAAGTGACAGACCACGAGTTCCAGGCAGCCAATTTGTTCAAAAATACCAAGAGTTAGGTTTGTTTCCGGTGTATCCATTCCATCACCCAACGTAAGCGGGACCATGGTCCTTTATAAAACTTGGAAACATAAGTTCCAGATATTCAGATGGAAAATAAGTAGAATTAAATGGAGCTCTGAAAATTTCATATGAACAAGTGTTGACTCAAAAAGCTACGTGAAACTATTACATATATACAGCATAAGTTTGATTCAGAATGGTGCTTCCAGACCAGGAGCCCTTCCATTTCTTTTTTGTTTTCTTACAAGTTATGCTCTTAGTCCAGATAGTATGCCCAAACCCTTTAGTTGATTCGGTACAAAGTTTCAATCTCAAAGGTCAATAAGCTGCTCAAAAAAATAATAATTAGGGGTTCAACAAGTTGCCTGCTTTCCTTTTGTAACACTTTAAGAGCCAGCACTCAACAGTGGATGGGAAAGGTATTGGTTCGTGACTGACATGTTCGGTAATGTCTTAAGAACCATAACTAATATTATCATAATGATACTGAAGGAAACAAAATACAAAACCATCTAACCTTATACTTGAAAACAGCTCTGACTTGTCAGTAAACCACTCAGGGATATCACGAACTATTCGCACATCATCCTTCAAGTAGTCAATAAAATGATCCACATCAAATATGTCTTCAAATTTCCTGCATATGTTCATATAACGTTATTATAGATGGAAAAACATCCGTACGAGTGCCTATTAGAAACTGTACCGAGAAAATGCTTTGTAAAGGATAAGGAAATCTAAATGCGCTGAATTGTTAATGAACTGGATTTTCTTAAGCGTTATGAGCTTGATGCTTATGCTTAAAGCTCAAATGCACCACAGAAGCTGTGTCAACTATGGCGTTGGCAAGTTAAAACAACCCTATAGCTAAATGAAGTGAATCGGCTAGGGAACTTTCTTAAAGGAAGGTCATTGAGCCTTACTTATAATGCATTTAGGTGGGAATAAAAAAAACCAATACACGAGAGTTCAACTAATTTTCATCACATCCAAAATTTTAACTTTCACCATATTACAAATTTTGAGACCCACTTTCATTCCCACAATCTTCCTTCCATAAAAAAACACCATTATAATCAAATTCATTAGCATTTTTAATAGTTCAAGAAGAATTTTATAACTTACAAGACAATATCATAAGATTCATAACCTAATAATACAATAAGCTTTTTCAAAAATTTGAGAACAATATAATCGCTTCTGAGACAATATCTTAAACTCACAAGGTCTTTCAATTTCCAAGGGCTTAATGTGAAAAAATGACTCATGAAAACAACAATTTTCAAAAGTTCATCCGTCTGGTGCTTCAAAGAACAACTTCCAAACCCAAGTAATTAGCATTTCCATAAGTTTTTCATTTTAGCACATTAGAGGGAAGAGTCAGGAATACAAAAAATCGACGAATTAATAAAGAAAAGCACCTAAGCAACATGCACAAAGGCTGAAATACATTTGAGTAGTGACACATTTGTAGATATCGATGTGAACATATAGCCGAGGTGTTATGCTTCGACAGACAAGGCTGCACTATAGTTTACCCATGTAGCAACAAGATGCCAACGGATGTCCACAACCATTTCAAAAACGTATAGCCATGTTTCCATAAACACGCTTTTCAGTCAGGTGATACCCAACTTTAGAAAACACCATATCACCATTAGAAATTAGGAATCCACATAGCAACCCAAATTACCATTAAACTTCTCACAAGAACCATTAGAAATAGAATTCTTCACCATCAATACTGAAAAGGAATTTAATATGCACTTTATAACCTCCTATATTCACAACGTTTGAAATCAGTAAGAAGTTAGGAATCCATATAGCAACCCAAGTTACCATTAAAACAGCATTCTTCACCATCAATACTGAAATACTCCCTTGATTGTTTACACACAAATCAGTGAGTGCTTGTTATATATAAAAACTTAGGCCTCGCATGATAACGTTGCGGTTTTTTGGTTTTCAGTTTTTGTTTTCATTTTTTGTATTGGTGGTCGATTGTGATCAATTAAAAAATTGAAAACAAAAACCGAAAACCAAAAACCACAACGTTACCATGCGAGGCCTTATGTTATGATAACTCACGTTTGGTCTTTCCATATCTGGTCTTGCTTCAGCACTGGCAAAATAAGAGTGGCATTCATTATTTTGGCTACAGCAACAGCATTACATATCTGCATGCAAAGCACTCAACAGGGTTATTGGTCATCCAGTTAAAATATAATCGTTCAAAAAAATTTTAAATATTTTTTATTTGTGGAATTTCAGGTCAATAAACTAGCTCCATGACTAGAGGTGCTGGGGATAGGTACACTCCTAATCTTGGTTCAGATCTCATATGAGTAACGGTACTTCAAAGGCCAAAAAACTAAGGTAAAAAATCATGGTTAAAAAATAATACACCCACAATTTAGTAGTGTTTGTAAGAATGGAAACATACAGCAATTCTTTGCTGGTTTAGACCGCCCTCTGCGTGTATGAAAATGTATCCATTAGTCTCATTTTCTGGTCGAAGATCTGCATAGAGTTGAGAAGCATTACTGATACATGAAAAGAACAAAAAGGAAGAAATAACTTAAAGACAGAAATCAACCTAATGTTTTTTTTATCAAAAGAAGATGGGACGGTCACATTTCAGGTGAAAAACAAGTTTCTCCTTACTCACACCCAGAGGAACTTCTACTACTTCAAGAGTAAGAGACCATCAGACTTTTACTTTCAGATCCGACAGTTGAATTATGTAGTTCCTTAATTATTAAAAAAAAAAACTTGTCAGAGAAAAACTATGGTAAAATGTAACTTTTCATCAAATTGCCTTCAAGTCCGCGTCCAATAGTAAGACTTGAGGCACGAATTTGACTGTTCATAAACTTGTATTTTTTTTTACATTTTTTCCCAATAAATTAAAATTCTAAAAGACACATTTGAAAATTAACAACTTAAATAATTGAAACAGAGCACCAACCAAAAAACTAGTACTGATATGTATTTGCGAAATTCTACTTCATTTGAAAATATGGACTTCAAGATTACCCGGAAAAAAATCCGCTGCTCAAAACACTATTCCAATACTGTGGCTGTACAGAACACCATATGTTATTTAGGATATGTCAAGGATTACCTGAAAATGCACCACTACGTCGCTCCGCGCATGGCTTCCACGAAGTGGTGGCTGAATAAGGATTCTCCCAAAGTGAGGGAGGCTCCTTAACCTAATGAATTAACAGATGAAACATGAAAAAGAATCACAAAAAGGAATGTAAACCAAATATATTAGAACAACTAGAATCATTATATGAGCTTACTCGTGGACAGTGAAGAACAATGCCATCTTTTTTGCACAAATACGGAGCGTTCTACAAAAATTGGCAATCAGATAAGTAGCAAAACTAAAGGGCCAGAAAACGTCGAGAATGCGAGAAACAACTATTTTCTATAAACTGGTAACTTCGCATTAACATGATCAGCAACACGCATAACCAGTTTGATCCATGCCAAAAACCAAGAAAAGGTGGGAAATAAAATTTTAATGATAGAGAAAATTGTAAAGTATACCCAAGCATTAGTGATTAGGCCCAGTTGCAGGCATAGGAGGCCTAGTATCTTGCTTGTAAATGTAATTTTGAAAAAATTTTCAAGCAATATCAAATGAGATCAAGTAGTTCAGTAAGCTTGCCAATCAGTAACAGAACCAATCATTTTATTTTCTTCCCTTAGCTATGTAATAACAGAAAATCCACATTACATCACAAAATTCATAATTTAATCACCAAAAAAATCTAATGCTGAGATCGTCAAATTTACAAACTTTCACCAACAAAATGCAGAGGAAAATTGGGGAATAAGCTAAATGGGAGACCTTTGTATGAACATCTAAATAAAGGTATATACCAAACGACAATGATTCAAAGGATAAATACGACAACACTCACCAATCGACTCAAGATCGAGGAAATTGAAATCACCGCAGCGAGGAGGACGAATAAGAGCAAGAAAAGTGAGATCTTGGAGTTGAGTAGAGAAACCCTAGCTTCGTCGGAGAGGTAAGGACACATAAATTGGAAATTGGAGAAGAATGAGCGGACTCGATCTCTGGAGTGACGATCGCGGCCGTCGTCGTCGTCGGGCAGGTTGTCGGGTACCAAGGGGGAGACGACGTCGTCACGCTTCATTGGAGACGGCGTCGCTCGGCCGCCGATCGAGCTCGAGTGGCGGAGCTCCGCCATGGCTCGCTTCGGACTGTAAGCCAGCCTTGCTCTTGCTGCTTTTCGGGGTGTGTGTGTGTGTGTGTGTGTGTGTGTGTAATTTCACTGTCGCGGTTCTTCAGTCCATTCCACGTGACTTTGGATCAAGCTTTTTTGTTGATCTCAATTTCATGGCCCAAACGTCGTCGTCACACATTGCCGGGGCTTTCCTCACTGTCTATCGCTCGGTCTCTCATTATTTGTCCATCCGCCTGTGCTTTCAATTTTTATCAGAGGAATCCACCACTTTATTAGCTTAAATTTCCTAATAAAATATACTAATTTGTTGCATGCACTAGAGAACCCCAACTTCATACACCAAACTCACTGATTTTTTATATTGATGCCACATAATTTGAAATAGAGATATATAATTTGGATTTGAAAAACATAGTCTTACTCTTATGATAAATAAGACCAACCCAAGAAACACATCACAAATAAATGAGATGCAGCAAACTTGTATTTTGATGTGTCAAAGTGTGCAAATTTGGTGTATGAAGTTGGGGTTCTCTAGTGCATGCAACAAATTAGTATATTTTATTAGGGAACTTAAGTTAAAGTGGTGGATTCCTCGTGCAGCTGACAGAGTATTTTCTGTGGTCACTTATACATTCTTATTTATTGTACTCTTGGTTGTTTTGCTTTTGCTTTTGCTTTTGTTTTTGCTTGTTCTTTTCTTTAATTTTGTTATTTGTTTGGTTTTTTTGTAAGGTTTGATTTTCATTAATGAAATTTTAGTCTTTCACAACCCCCCCCCCCCCCCCCCCCCCCCCCAAAAAAAACAAAAAGAAGCCAAAGGGCCCTCATACCCAAACATGGCCTAACAAAAACTCACACTTATTTTTCCCGACCTACTAAGCCATTTGCACTTGATTTGATAGAAAATACTCATTTATACCAACAAAAAAAAAAAAAACTTTAAATTGTCATAATTTTTTATTTGTAAGTCTGTTTTTTTATAAACTTTTTGATATTTTTTAATCAAAAAAATGAGACCTATCAAAGGAGCAATATTGACTATCAATTTGGGAGGAAATAAAAACATTTAAACTAAAGCGTGAAATCATATTTTGTTGCATGAATCTAATAAAAATAGAGTAATTCTTTGGTGACAACTTTCATACAACTTTCATACAACCTCTGAAAAAGATGTGTCTATCTCTCTCATGTGATGTCACTGGACCCCACAGTGACACAGGAGAGAGATAGACACATCTTTTAAGAGGTTGTATGAAAGTTGTACGAAAGTTGTCACCAAAGAATTACCCATAAAAATATACTCATTTTTTGTAAAATTGACATTCATAATTGCGTATATCTCGGGAAAAAAAACCACGAAATAAAAAAAAAAAACCAAAAATGAGGAAGTTATGATCGTTTAATTGGAACATATAATATTATTTATCTAGACATATAAAAGCTCAAAATAAAGCTCAAAATTATCTATTTTGGCACCATTTTCAAGTCTATTGAGTAGATCTAAGAAAGTACCCAAAAAGGCCAAAAAGTAATAAAGTTATGGTCGTTTAATTATATAATATTACATGTTTGTAAACAGATAATATTATCTGTCTAGACAGATAAAAACTCAAAACGAGGTTCCAAATTTTTTATTTTTGCACAATTTCCAATACCAATGTGCATATCTCAAAAAACAAAAAAGTTGCATGAAATAAGAAAATTAAATGGGGAGGGGGAGGTTTAAAAAATTATAGGTTTGACTTGTTTTTTTTTTTTTTTTTGTGGTAGTGGTGGTGGAGGATTAGAACTTCGAACCAATACTGTGGAGGCGACTTAAATGTTACGCTATTTGCCACTTGAGTTATACTTCACTTGGTTGATTGAGGTTTTTAATCTTTAGTGTATGTGAATGTTTGCGCTCACCTAAAAAGTCTAAAATTGCTTGTTCTTTTTTTTTTTAAGTACCAAATTAGCATTGATAGCTCAAGTACTGGCAAAGTGCTTGCATTTAAGTTCCCTTCATGGTATTGGTTCAAATTTTGAACCTCCCCCTCCTCCATGTCATAAAATAATAATAAATTATTAAAAAAGAAAGTTAAGGCGGAAAGAAGTGGGGTTCAGGGTGGGCAACTATAACACCCACATTTGTGTTATTTCATTTGCATTACATTGTCATGCATGATAATGTGATGTGGCGTGTCTTATGACACATGGTTGAGTGAGTTTTGACTCACGAGTTGATTTGGGTATCTGTATTAGAGAACCCTTTGAAACTGTTGTGATTGAGGATTTATTGTTTGTGAAGTCTCTCCGAGTATGAGACGGTCACTGTAGAACATTTTAAATGTTTATCTGAAAATAAATGTTTACCTGTGTATTTCAATATCTGTATTATTTTCTGTTTTAGAATTTATTTCTGATATTAGATTTAGTATCCTGGTGAGGACAAATTAACACGCTATTAATTTGGTAGGCTAATTAGCAACTTCGGAAACGTCATATAGAAATTCGCGTTTTAGCGACCAAACGAAACTTAGTCGAAAACTTTTATAATTTTGAGGTTTCACTCGTAAAGCTATGAATAAGCTGTATAGAAAGTTTCATAGACTAATTAGGAGTTTTGAAAACTCGTGGGGAGGTAAACGTAATTTCCAAAAGAGTTGCCTATATATAGATAGTGATGGATGAGATATTTTTCATAAGCTTAACCTAAAAGCTCAAGAAGGAGGCCAAAAGGGGGCTAGAGGGAGATTTAGTTGCTTAGAGCTTTGTGCCGCCAAACGATGACCTTCCGCCAGTCTGATTTCTCCTAGATTTCATATTCGAGCTCCTCGAGGTAAGAGCTACGTTTTGATATAGGTTAGGGCCTGTTTGGCTAAGTTTTCCAAAAAAGTTATTTTCTAATATTTTTCATAAAAGTTGATAAATGGAACTTTGATCCATAGGAATTATACTAGACGGACTTCTGCACGTTCTTTGTACACGGGTTTTCTTTGGATCGAAGTATAAGAGCGTAAATCGGAGGTGAGTGATTCAACTATGTCTTTGGAATGATTTATTGACATGTATTCATGTTTTGTGTGAATAGCATGTATTAATTCTTAGAGATATATTGTGTAGTTCATATTGGGCATGTATATTGATAAGTAGGCTCAATAGCACGGTGATATGTTTTTATTACCGTGAGCATGGTGATATGTATTTGAGCATGTTAAGTTGCTTATTTGGGTCAGAAGGAGCACGTGGTCACCGTGCCATTTTGTGGAGCCGATATAGGCATTAAGGTCGCACGATTGAAGAGAAGAATCGTGGGTCTTACCCTTTCGCGTGGACTTATTGGCGAGGAGTCGCGGATTGGGATTATGGACGGGCACGTGAGTCTCCGCGCGACTAGTATGAATTGTAGAGATGTGAATGCGGACATGTTTATCATTCATGTGCATATGTTGTTTTATTCACTAAGCATTAGCTTAAACAAATCAAAATATGTGTGGTTATTCAAATAACCATTTCAGGTGTAAATGCTGGCGAGGAATCGCAGAAGTAAGCGAGGGTTGGGAGTTCGCTTGGGAGGCAACTTGAATGTTAATCTTATAGTTTTGGGATAATAGGAATGTTGTAATAAGAATTTAGTTGTTTTAACCCATGTTTAACTTCGTATGATAGAATGGATTTTAAATCGTTGTAATAGTTAGTGACATGTTGTAATCCTGCTTTAGAAATGTTTTAATACAGCTAGGATTACTTTGGATTGAGTTTGGATTGAGTGGTTGATCCTTGATGGAAGTTAGGAAGCTTTAAAAACTTGAAATTCTGCAGATTGGGCTGCTGCCAGGGGAGCAGTCGACTGGTCTAGTGTTCAGTCGACTGAACCCCTGTGCCTGCTAGCTACTGCTTCTTATTATGGCAAAAGCAGTCGACTGGGCCATGCTTCAGTCGACTGGACCTCTGTAAGTTAATGTGTTTATTTTGATTCTACCTGATTCAGTCGACTGAAGGCTGGAGGCCCAGTCGACTGACCCTAGTCTCAGTCGACTGGAATTGCTATTAAACCCTTTTGAAAACTCTCTGCCTTCTTCATCGACTGAGCAGTCGACTGAACCTCTGGTTTTAAAATGTGTTTTGTTTTTTTTTTCCGCTGCGTGTGTTCTTCAAACTAATTTTTGGGAACGTTAATGAATTGGTTTAGCCTCGGTGGCGTGCCACGGGCTCCGGTTCCGCTATTGTGGGACCGGGCTGTGACATTTAGTGGTATCAGAGCATAGGTTTAGAGCCTTGGGAACGAGTGACGTTATATATGCTGAGTGACGTCGAGTGGAGTGTGTAATTGTGAAGATAATTGTTATCATTGTAGAAATGCTTCATGCATTAGCATTTGTTGATTGTGATGAACTGTGCACATATATCTATATTGTGGCATGGCATGCATGGTCATTATGCATTGAACTCAACAGGGGAAATATTTGAAACGTTATGGCTGATCCACCAAGAGAATTATCACCGCATTCGCATATGGACCAAATAGTGAATATGGTGGAAAATTTCATACAAGCGGTAAGTGAAAGAGAACAGATGAACGTTCAGCCTCCACAAGTGGAAATTCGTTATGTCAATGCACCATCGACACCGCGACCTCAACACACAATCGTGGAACAGTTTCATAAACGGAAACCGACGTTGTATCATGGACAGGTTGACATAGACTTGGCCGATCATTGGATGATGGACATGGAAAGACATTTCCGTCAGGTAATATGTACCGATGAGGAGAAAATTTTATGCGCATCTGATACGTTGATGGGCGAAGCATTGAATTGGTGGAATAATGTGCTTGAACAAGGGAAACCGATCACGTGGGAAGCATTTAAAGAAGAATTCAACAAACGTTTCTTTCCGCAATCTGCTTATACTCAGAAACGTCAAGAGTTTGCGAGTTTGGTTCAGGGAGATATAACCGTGGGTGAGTATGTTTCTCGTTTCAATGCCTTGTTACGATTTGGGAAAACTACCGTTCCGACTGATAGGGATAAAGCTCGTAAGTTTGAGGAAGGGCTTAGAGAGAACATCCGTGGCCGTGTGGACATGTTACAACACCCGACCGTTTCTCTAGTCGAGGAAGCCGCCCGTATAGCTGAGAAGAGTGTCGATCGATATCGACAAGGGCAACAAGGAAAGAGACCCAATGACAATAGGGGCAAGAGCCAAGGGAATGCGAAGAAACCGTTCACACAAGGTTCAGGATCATATATGAGTAGCCAAGGAGGGAGTACGTTCATGAGGGACTCGAGACCGTTGTGTCCAACATGTAACCAGCGACACAGAGGAACTTGCTACCAATTGAGTACCTGTTACTTCTGCAAGCAGTTAGGACACATATCCCGAAATTGTCCTTTGAATGCAAACTCGACCACACCAAATACCTTTCCGAATACGAAGAGCTACAACCCAGAAACGAGAGAAAAATGTTTTGAGTGTGGACAACTGGGACACATAGCAAAGAACTGTCCGAGTAAGAGACAACCGGGAATGAGTACCGGGGCATCGAGTGTGCCAAGCAGATCAAGGGTAGAACCTCGAGTAGATAAAGGGGAAGGAGTCGCACAACAACAAGGACGATACTTCCAGCTCAGGCCGGGGAATACGGATGATACCGTCGTATCAGGTATTCTTCCTATTTGTTCGTATCCTGCACGTATACTTATGGATTCTGGTTCAACGCATTCATTTGTATCACGTGATTTTGTTAAGCATTTAACTGTTAAGTCAGAACTGCTAGGATATGACTTGTGTGTATCATTGCCTAGTAGTGAACCGCTAGTTAAGTCTTCGATATTCAAGCCATGTGAGATCAAGATAGGTGATAAAGTTTTGAGCGTTGATTTGATTCCGTTGACAGTGAATTACTTTGATGTTATCTTGGGTATGGATTGGTTGTCGGTTAATCAAGCCAGAATCGATTGTGAACAAAAACGGGTTAGTTTCTATCCGTCAGGACGAGAAGAGTTTACTTTTCAAGGTAAGGGAGTAATCGTACTGCCGTACTTGATATCGGCGATCCGAGCAAGTAAGATGTTGAAGAAGGGTTGTTCGGGTTTCTTATGTTCAATTATCGACACGCGAGTTCTTGGACCACTAATAGAAGAAATCTCAGTAGTTCGAGAATTTCCAGATGTTTTTTCCCGATGAGTTACCCGACGTATTGATTGAAAGAGAGCTTGAGTTCACAATAGAAGTAGTACCAGGGTCACAACCGGTATCCAAAGCACCGTATCGAATGGTACCGATAGAGTTGAAAGAATTGAAAGTTCAGTTAGAAGAACTGTTGGAGAAGGGTTTTATCCGACCGAGTGTTTTGCCGTGGGGAGCTCCAGTCTTGTTTGTGAAGAAGAAAGATGGAACAATGCGTATGTGCATCGACTACCGAGAGTTGAATAAGTTGACCGTCAAGAACAAGTATCTGTTGCCGCGAATAGATGACTTGTTTGATCAGTTACAAGGGGCTCAGGTATTTTCGAAGATCGACTTGAGATCCGGTTACCATCAGTTGAAAGTCAAAGAGGAAGATGTTGAGAAGACAGCTTTCATAACTCGATATGGTCACTTTGAATTTTTGGTTATGCCATTTGGAGTGACTAACGCACCAGCTGCTTTCATGGACTTGATGAACCGTATTTTCAAGGAATACTTAGATGAGTTTGTCATTGTGTTCATAGATGACATCCTAATCTACTCCAAAAGCGTAGAAGATCACGAGTATCATTTGCGATTAGCTTTACAACGATTGCGTGAAAAGAGATTATTCGGCAAATTGAAGAAGTGTGAGTTTTGGTTGACAGAGATTGCTTTTCTTGGACATATTGTATCAGCTAAAGGAGTTTCTGTAGACCCTCAGAAGATAGAAGCAGTTACCAACTGGGTGAGACCAACGAATGTGACAGACATCCGAAGTTTCCTAGGATTAGCTGGGTATTATCGGAGATTTGTAAAAGACTTTTCGCGTATAGCAATGCCGATGACACAGTTAATGAGGAAAGATATTGCTTTTGTTTGGAGTCCAGAATGTGAAGAAAGTTTCCAAGAGTTGAAGGGTTGTGGATATCGCAGGTTGACTTACCCACAGCTTTTCAAAATCAAATTCAAAAACAAAATGAGTCGCCACTTAATTTTAAAAGGAAAATTAAGAAACCATTTTAAAGGAAACTGATCTTTTGCGAAACCAAAGATTAACTAGGTCCGGGGATTATGGAATGAGAGAGGAAGGAGCCCGTCGGACTAAAGCACCCTCTCTCATCCTATCTTGCGATAGGCCTCTACTCAACATCCTTTTAATCAAATTTATTAATCTAAGCGTGCCCTCAACTAATATATATATACATATACATCACAAAAGCATGTCTAAAGGATGTAAAATTGCAATTGACAAAATATCATTCAAAAGCCACATAATCCAGGTAGCAAACGATATGATATGCAATAGAGAACAAGTGAACTTACCCGGGATCCAGCAGCGATAGTAAACGTGCAATGCATGCGAACAAAAGAAAATCTTAAAAAGAGTCTCTAATCACGTATACACATAAGGCGAGTCTTAACTCTAAGGTATCGCGCATAAGGTCAAAAATCAAATAAAATCAAGAAATTTAATAAACTAGAGAGGAATTCTAGAAATCGTACCTTAATAGCGCTACAAAACAAAGGGTTAGTCCACATGATGTGCAAAATATGATGTTAAAAATGACAATCCTAAATTTCTAGCTTACATCTATCTAATACAATTAAATCCAAAGCAAATAAGTCTTAATTTGTCACGCCCCGGAACGGCATAAATAGAGAAAAATAAATTTCCTTTATGGGTCCATAAGGAATGACAGGTGAAAGTCACTAATAATCCACACCACGCAGTACTAGTCCAAAAGAAAAGCAACAGTAATCAACTGAAAATAGCACACAGTGCTAACTATTACAAAATATCAGAGTATGGTCCACAGGATCACAACAGGTCTGAAGACAACAAATGCCCAAGTACCCGTTAACAAAAGATTTAACAGAACAACTGAAATTAAATCTAATTATAACATCTTCAGTCTTCAACTGGCATAAGTATAATCCTTCCTGGCGTAACTGTCATCGGTGGGGCCCTCCTCTGGATAATAGTCATCAGTGTACTGGTCCTTACCTGCAGAATAAGGGGCAGGATATTCTGGACGGGGAATGTCCAGGCAATAAAAGGCCGTCAGCTTACTGAGAGCTGAGTGAGCATAAACTAACGAAGTACCAGTTATCTGAAATAAACACAAGCTTATGAAAACACGAGTTACCATCTTATTATAACCATATCTTGTTTCTCTATTCATTCTTGTAACCCGACCCTTAACGTCTTGTTACTCGAATACTGAACTCAACATATTCTGATCTTTCCTGAACAGACTCAATCGTTTAACTCTAGGGATACACCCTTATTCTGTCCATCGCTTTTAAGAGCATATGAACAGCTCACCGCATGTCATGGACTCCACGTCAGTCTGTCCCCAGCTTTTAAGAACAATGGTCCTGTTCACCGCATTTCAGGGATATAACGTTTCGAACAAGGCATATCAATCTATTGCCACGACTTAACGTCATCTACTAGTGATCCCAGCTCACCGCTTTTAAGAACAATGGTCCTGTTCACCGCTTTTAAGAGCATATCATAGATCATCCAGTCTATCTTAGGACTATTTGGTCCAGCTCACCGCTTTTAAGAGCATATGCACAGCTCACCGCTTTTAAGAGCATATCATGACCGAACGTCCATCCACGTACCATTCCCAGAACTTACCAAACCTACTTACGTTCCATTCTATATCGACACATGACAGACTCCCAATGTGGCCTGACTACTCGGATTAAAAGAAATCGGATATCAAACTCATATCAGAATCAACACGTCACCCATGTCTTCATATTCTTTTTATTCATTATCCATTAATCTTTGGTGTCACATTACTCCTGTCTACCCCATAGTCGCATAAGGGAATCCGAATCAGGAATCGAACAACTAAACCTCTTATATAATAAACAGGCAAAAGAATCCATGTCCTGATCATGTCAATCGATTGGGACAGAGGTTCAATCGATTGGAACAAAAGTTATGTCAATCGATTGATAAACATGTCAATCGATTGGAATAATGTCAATCGATTGAAAATCCTATTCAATCGATTGGGATGCAACTGATGTCAATCGATTGAGATTATGTCAATCGATTGGCACTACGTCTTCTCCAGCAGATTGTAAAAACAGCATATATAAACGTACACAACATGCATGTAACCCATCTAAACATCATAATAGCTTATATAAACTTCATATAAAGGGACCAAGTGAGTTAGTACTCACCTAGGGTGCGTTTGGGTGGGTTTAAGTTTGAAACCTCCAAGCTCTCTCTCTTCTTCTTCTTGTCTCTGCCTTCTTTCTCTCTGTCTCCCCTCTCTGTCTCCTTTTCTCTTCTTTTCTGCTTCTTCTCCTTCTTCTTTTCTGCTGCCGAAGGAGTGAGTGTGTGTGAGGGTGTGTATATATGTGTGTAAATATAGATATATGTATGTATAACTCAAGAGTATGCCTCTCCCTCTCTCAAGGTCTGAAAAAACAGCCCCAAGGCCACAAAATGAAACATATATATAGAGATAAGGGAGTGCCACGCGTTTAAAGCTGAAGGAAAGAAGAAAACATTTCTCAGGTTATGTCAATCGATTGATAAACATGTCAATCGATTGGTAACAGATATTTGTAGTCAATCGATTAGAAACAATGTCAATCGATTGGGAATGTTGACACGTAATCACTTTTAGTCGGTTGAATGTAAATCGATTGGGATAACTTATCAATCGATTGGTATCAGAAAGTGTCAATCGATTGGAACAATGTCAATCGATTGATAACAAAAATCACCAAAAAGAAAGGAAAGTTTATACGAGTATAGAAATGAAATACCAGGTTTTATTAATATACCGAAATACAGGGTATTACATAATTACAAGTGTCGAATCATATAGATGAATATGTACATGGACAAGGATAAACTATGAAATACTCTTAAACTCTGAATTCAAGCTCAACTAATCATTATTAAAGCATGGTTTAAGCCCTAGATCATAGAAAAGTCATTTAGACCCTTATTTTACAAAGTAAGTCAAATGCGTCATAAAAACTCTGAAAATTGCAGAGAGCAGACCAGAACTTAAAAGAAATAAAAAGCATATCTCCCATGGTTTGATCTTGATGATTTTTGGACTCAATATGCCTCTGTCAGTCTAGTTTTCAAATCAAAGAGAAAATCAAAGTTCCAACGGTCGGATCTCCGGGAATATGGAAAACACTAGACATCACTCAGCACTTTACAACCTTCTGTCCAGAATTCTTGCACGATTTATTAAAAATAGTAAAAAAATCCGAATTGCTTTGTTCTTTTTAGGGTGACTTCCTAACACATTAGACTTCATAAAAAAATTATTTGGAGTCACAAACACTTTATTAGAACTCTGATTTAATTGTTTCAAAAGAGTGTCACTGTTCTGAAACTATTCTGAAATTCTGGACAGATTGTATTTGTGTCACAAAACTCATGATCAAACCATCCTAAACATGAAACCACCTTAAAACAAAAATTACAGTGGTAGAATATTGAGTTATTAACACTTTCCCGTTGATTTCACTTGATTTCAACGGTTAGATTTCGAACTAAAAATCTTTGATCAAAAACAGTTTGTGGACTCACTATTTTTATTTTGCTAGTTCAACTTTGTTGGTTAACCTCAACTATTGAAAACATGAAGTTGAGATTAAACCAAACTACTTCTCCTACCATTTGATGGCCATTAGAGACTACAAACCTTTATTCTTCATAGATTTCAAATGAAGTATGGATAGACCTCATGAAATCTATAAGATATAAGGAATCTAAACCATGGAGATGGGTTTAGACTCAAAACTACATTCTCCTATCATTTGGTGGTCATTGGAGAGGGGGGACATGACTATGACTCATGAGTCCTAAAGGAATATAGAAGGGATTCCTCAAGACATCAAGTTTACAAGATCCAACTCATGAGTATGGACTTGGATCCTCTTATGAAGTGGTGATCAAACTTTGACTCCTATGTGAGGCACAAGCCTACATGGGATTCAAAAGATCATGCTCAAGAGATCAAAAGAGATATTGAAGATCTCCAAGACCTTCAAGAGAAGAATATAAACAAGAAAATGGAAGAAAGTAATATGGAAACAAAAGAAACTCCTAAGTTTACTTGATAAACAAAGAAAATAGTGCAAGATTTTAGGATTAGAGATTTCAAGAGAAGAAAGAAAAAGCCAATAATCTATGGTTAGAGGATCACCTCCAAATTATCCTCAAAGTTTTCTTTTCTTTGAAGATCTTCCAAGCTCTTCTCTCTAATTCTCTAAACACTCTCTTTTCTCTCTAAAATGTTGGTGTAATGGAAGTATATGTGCTCTCTCTCAATATATTTCTTGGTGTTCTCTTGGTCTCTCCTTTCTCCATGAAGATACCTCTTCTTATATAGACAAAAACTACCAAGTATTTTCAGTGAATTCGGAGTAAAAGACATGTGTAAGCATCTCATTTGGTGGTACAATATGTACTTTCTGAAATTAGGCAGACTGCTGCCCAGCGCGGCAGTCCAGAAACTGTCGCGGCAGTCCGTGACTGCCGCTGCGGCAGTTCATGAATGCCGTCGCGGCACTCCATGACTGCCGCACGGCATTCATCAAATGCCGCGACAATCAATGGATTGCCGCGTTTTTGTCAGTCTTACTTTATCAGTTTTTTGTTCTTATTTGCATACGCATACGTATTGCACTGCAAAATACAGACTTTAAAAGTGAACGACAGTCAGAAATCTGGGGCGGCACTCGGTGAACGCCGGAACGGCACTCTCTGACTGTCGCGCGGCACTCAGTCAGTGCCGTGGCAGTCTGCCGTGTGCCGTTTTAAGCTGAGATTCCCCTTTTTAGGTCTTCCCCCTTTTGAAACGAATTATTTTTGAAGATCCTTTCCAAAAATCATGTCTTATACCTGAATTCTCCTAAATACCTGGTATTTTTCCTCTTTCTGTGAAATTTTATCGCGTTTTGGAGATTTTCTGAAGAGCTTGGAATACTTCAATTTTTCGGTCCTTGTCATCATCGGATACGGAGGTGACACTCTCCTAAATTCGACGGTTGGTCAAAATTTGGGTGTCTACAAGGGTCGACTAGTGAAAGCACCAATATTAGCCGTTCCGTCAAGGACTGGAGGATTTATTATTTACAGTGATGCTTCATATAGAGGTTTAGGTTGCGTTCTTATGCAAGGTGATAAAGTCATTGCGTATGCGTCGAGACAACTTAGACCGCACGAGAAGAATTATCCAACATATGATCTAGAATTGGTCGCCGTGATTTTTGCATTGAAGATTTGGCGTCATTATCTATACGGGGAGAAATGTGAGATATACACGGATCATAAGAGTTTGAAGTACTTGTTTACACAACGAGATTTGAACATGAGGCAAAGGAGATGGTTAGAGTTGATGAAGGACTATGACTTGTCAATTCAGTATCATCCGGGCAAGGCGAATATCGTCGTCGATGCTCTTAGTCACAACGTACTAACCAACACCGCATCAGAATTGACTTCTCAGAAAGAACTGATATGAGATATGAAAATTTTGGAGCTTGAAGTGATACCGAGGATTAAAAGTGGCTTGATGTCGACGATGGTGGCACAACCACTCTTGATTCACGAGATCGCAGAGAAACAACTTCAAGATGTGGCTTTGAAGAAGATTTGTGATGAGATTCCGATGGGCAAACAACCGGGATTTACTTTTGAGAATGATGTTTTGAGATTGAGGGGTAGAATTTGTGTGCCTAACGAGAAGGAGTTGAAATGGAACATCCTAGAGGAAGCATACAACACGAAATATACCGTTCATCCGGGAAGCACCAAGATGTATAGAGACTTGAGACATGTTTATTGGTGGCCGGGAATGAAGAGGGAAATAGCACGTTATGTTTCGCGTTGTACTAGTTGTCAACAAGTGAAGGCAGAGCGCCAAGTACCTTGGGGATTGTTACAACCGTTACCGATAGCCGAGTGGAAATGAGAGCACATAACAATGGATTTTGTTAGTGGGTTTCCGAGGTCGAAGAGATCGCACACTATTATTTGGGTGATTGTTGATCGTTTGACGAAGTCGTCGCACTTCCTACCGCTTCGAACAACTAAGCCGATGCCGTTAGCTAAGTTGTATATTCGCGAGATTGTGAGACTACATGGTATCCCAGTTTCTATCATTTCGGATAGGGATAGTAGTTTTACGTCGAAGTTTTGGAGAGCCATGAAAGAAGCAATGGGTATCAAATTGCACTTTAGTACAACTTTTCATCCTCAGACCGATGGTCAATCAGAAAGAGTAATCCAGATTTTGGAAGACATGCTTCGTTTATGTGTACTTGATTTTCAAGGCGATTGGGAAGACCACCTACCGTTAATTGAGTTCGCATATAACAACAGTTTTCAGTCGAGTATTGGAATGGCTCCTTATGAAGCTTTATATGGTCGTGTATGTCGTTCACCGATTAGTTGGACGGAAGTCGGAGAAAGAAAGATTGAAGGGCCGAAAATTGTACAAGAGACGACGGATAAGATAAAGGTGATTAGACAACGATTACTGACAGCCCAGAGTAGGTATAAGAGTTATGCCGACAAGCGCAGACGGCCGTTGGAATTCGATGTAGGAGACTTAGTGTATTTGAAGGTGTCACCTTCAAAGGAAATAACCAGATTTGGTAGATACGGGAAACTCAACCCGAGGTTTGTAGGACCTTTTGAGATCATTGGGAGAGTTGGACCCGTAGCTTATCGTTTGAACTTGCCAAGCGAGTATGCTCAAGTTCATAACATGTTTCATGTATCGTTGTTACGCAAACAGTTAGTGGAAGAGAGAGATCAAGTGATGACTCCGACATCGAATGAGATTCAGAGTGATTTAACGTATGCCGCATATCCGATAGAGATCTTAGACCGGAAGGATCAAGTCTTACGAAATAAAGTAATATCGAAAGTGAAAGTGTTATGGCGTAGCCAAACTACGGAAGAGATGACGTGGGAGATAGAAGATGAGATGCGTACTCAGTATCCGCACCTTTTCGAGACTTGAGGTACAAGTTTGGGGACAAACTTCTTTTAAGGGGGAGAGTATTATAACACCCACCTTTGTGTTATTTCATTTGCATTACATTGTCATGCATGATAATGTGATGTGGCGTGTCTTATGACACATGGTTGAGTGAGTTTTGACTCACGAGTTGATTTGGGTGTCTGTATTAGAGAACCCTTTGAAACTGTTGTGATTGAGGATTTATTGTTTGTGAAGTCTCTCCGAGTATGAGACGGTCACTGTAGAACATTTTAAATGTTTATCTGAAAATAAATGTTTACCTGTGTATTTCAATATCTGTATTATTTTCTGTTTTAGAATTTATTTCTGTTGGTAGATTTAGTATCCTGGTGAGGATGAATGAACACGCTATTAATTTGGTAGGCTAATTAGCAACTTCGAAAACGTTATATAGAAATTCGCGTTTTAGCGATCAAACGAAACTTAGTCGAAAACTTTTATAATTTTGAGGTTTCACTCGTAAAGCTATGAATAAGCTGTATAGAAAGTTTCAGAGACTAATTAGGAGTTTTGAAAACTCGTGGGGAGGTAAACGTAATTTCCAAAAGAGTTGCCTATATATAGATAGAGATGGATGAGATATTTTTCATAAGCTTAACCTAAAAGCTCAAGAAGGAGGCCAAAAGGGGGCTAGAGGGAGATTTAGTTGCTTAGAGCTTTGCGACATCAAACGATGACCTTCCGCCAGTCTGATTTCTCCTAGATTTCATATTCGAGCTCCTCGAGGTAAGAGCTTCGTTTTTGATATAGGTTAGGGCTTGTTTGGCTAAGTTTTCCAAAAAAAGTTATTTTCTAGAATTTTTCATAAAAGTTGATAAATGGAACTTTGATCCATAGGAATTATACTAGACGGACTTCTGCACGTTCTTTGTACACGGGTTTTCTTTGGATCGAAGTATAAGAGCGTAAATCGGAGGTGAGTGATTCAACTATGTCTTTGGAATGATTTATTGACATGTATTCATGTTTTGTGTGAATAGCATGTATTAATTCTTAGAGATATATTGTGTAGTTCATATTGGGCATGTATATTGATAAGTAGGCTCAATAGCACGGTGATATGTTTTTATTACCGCGAGCATGGTGATATGTATTTGAGCATGTTAAGTTGCTTATTTGGGTCAGAAGGAGCACGTGGTCACCGTGCCATTTTGTGGAGCCGATATAGGCATTAAGGTCGCACGATTGAAGAGAAGAATCGTGGGTCTTACCCTTTCGCGTGGACTTATTGGCGAGGAGTCGCGGATTGGGATTATGGACGGGCACGTGAGTCTCCGCGCGACTAGTATGAATTGTAGAGATGTGAATGCGGACATGTTTATCATTCATGTGCATATGTTGTTTTATTCACTAAGCATTAGCTTAAACAAATCAAAATATGTGTGGTTATTTAAATAACCATTTCAGGTGTAAATGCTGGCAAGGAATCGCAGAAGTAAGCGAGGGTTGGGAGTTCGCTTGGGAGGCAACTTGAATGTTAATCTTATAGTTTTGGGATAATAGGAATGTTGTAATAAGAATTTAGTTGTTTTAACCCATGTTTAACTTCGTATGATAGAATGGATTTTAAATCGTTGTAATAGTTAGTGACATGTTGTAATCCTGCTTTAGAAATGTTTTAATACAGCTAGGATTACTTTGGATTGAGTTTGGATTGAGTGGTTGATCCTTGATGGAAGTTAGGAAGCTTTAAAAACTTGAAATTCTGCAGATTGGGCTGCTGCCAGGGGAGCAGTCGACTGGTCTAGTGTTCAGTCGACTGAACCCCTGTGCCTGCTAGCTACTGCTTCTTATTATGGCAAAAGCAGTCGACTGGGCCATGCCTCAGTCGACTGGACCTCTGTAAGTTAATGTGTTTATTTTGATTCTGCCTGATTCAGTCGACTGAAGGCTGGAGGCCCAGTCGACTGACCCTAGTCTCAGTCGACTGGAATTGCTATTAAACCCTTTTGAAAACTCTCTGCCTTCTTCAGTTGACTGAGCAGTCAACTGAGGGTCCCGACCCAGTCGACTGAACCTCTGGTTTTAAAATGTGTTTTTTTTTTTTTCCCGCTGCGTGTGTTCTTCAAACTAATTTTTGGGAACGTTAATGAATTGGTTTAGCCTCGGTGGCGTGCCTCGGGCTCCGGTTCCGCTATTGTGGGACCCGGCTGTGACAGCAACAGACCCCCTGAACTTTTGGAAATCCATATTTTATCCTAAATGTTTTTATATATTTCATATTTGGCCCCCCACATTAACTAAAAATACGTTCTTACACAAATAAAGCCCAAGGAAAGAAACAGTATCACTATAAGTAGGGGTGTATACGAGCCATGTTCAATTATGTTTGAGCTTTGTTGTTTATTAAATGAGCCTGAAATATAAGCTTGAGCTTGGCTTATTTATTAAACGAGTCGAGCTCATGTATGTTTGGGTTTAACTTGTTTATTAAACGAGACTAAAATTCAAGGCTATTCAAGAGCTTTTTCATGACCTTACTAACGAGTTTGAAATTCAAGTCCTTTAAACAAACTTGACTTGTTTATTCTTGAGGCTTGACTCAGGTATCCTCCAAACGAGTTTGGATTATTTATTATTTGAGCTTGATTAATGTATCCTTTAAATGAGTTTGGCTTATTTATTCTTTAGTTTGGTACTACCCGTTGCCTACAGTTGAGAAGGCATTTTCAGCTATGAAGATTGTGAAAAATTATTTGCGTGGACACTCGGATCATGCATCCGAATTAATTATCTGAACTGAACTGGAATTGGGTATTCGAATCAGTTAATTCGGTTAATTTTTTCGGTTCGAGTATTATCCAACCCAAGTTTGTAGATACAGCTCGGATACCGAAAACAATAATGTAATCCAAACCAAACTGAATTGAAATTGGGTATTCGAGTTAGTTTATTCGATTCAAATTTTTCCCCGACTCGGATATTATCCGACCCAAATTTGTAGATATAGTTCGGATATCGAAAAAGTAATTGTAATCCGAACCAAGCTGAATATCCAAAAATGTATATGTCATATATGTGTTTAAATTAGGTTTTCAATACTTCATTCGTTCTCACTATCTTTCCATCCACCGACACATCATCACACCGACACCGTCGCCCGTCACAGTTTTTGTCTCTGTCTTTGTCTCCGTGGACAAGCACCATTTCACTCTCTCAGTTAGGTCTCTCTCCCTCAGGTACATTTTACCTCTCTCTCATCGCATCAGAGTCTGACTCAGTCTGAAAGCATATGCATTTGTATACATAGAGAAAGAGAGATTGAGAGTCATATGTGAGATGAAGACTCAATTACTTATTACTCTTTCTCATCTCTGCTAGGGTTTTTTACTTTGTATTTTTCTTTCTTCAAATTGGGGTTCTTACTTTTTTTTTTTGGTGAAGACTCGGGTGTAAATTTGATTCATTCCCAACTATGATGCATGGACACTCCAAAAATGGTTCCGTAGGAAAACTTAGTGCGTACTCAGTTCAGGTGCGGCGGATGCAACAGTTAGTCCTCCTGAGTTTTTGCTGAGTTCTTTAGGTGTTTTGGTCCAGCTGGGTGCGGCAGTGGCACGTGTGGGTGCGGGAGGGACACGTAATAAGGGGGGTGCGACGGGGCCATTTTGAAAAAAAGAAAAAAAGAGTTTAAAAACATATTTTGATAGGGGTCCAAAAAATAAATTGTACAAAATAAAAAAAAATCCCTAGTCATCCTAAAGAGAGACAAACGACAGACTCATCAAAGTCCACAACCAAAGAAAAGAAATATGGAGAAGAAGTACGATCGACTGCAATCCCGTCTTCGATAGAGACTTCACAGAGGTTAGTCTCTCTCTCGTTCGTCTCTCTCTTTTTCTCTATCCTTCGTCTCTCTCTTTCTCTCCGTCTATCGTTCGTATCCTACACACACACACTCTCTCTCTCTCTCTTAAATCTACATCATTTGTGGTCAGGACTAGGACAGCACAAAAAAACCAGTGACCCAAAGACCCAAATCGATCCGAACCAATTGGAGTCAGGTCTAAAATGCAACGGATCGGGTCTGGACCGTCTGGTTTGAGTCCAGCCAGAAGGTAAATATTTTGGGTCGGCTCGGGTCTAATATTGTAACAACCTGCATTTCCATTTATTTTTAAATTACATTTTCATAATTAATTTGTTATAGCATTGTCATATTTAAATTTGTATTGTTTGCTTTCTTTTTGTTTCAAATCCCCTATATTAAAACTGGTTGCTTGTTTTAATTCCTATTAAAATTCTTTTGGGGTCAAACTGCAAATTTTTATAAAGTTAGCAATACCTGTGTGGATTTCAAAACTGTATTTCAAAATGGTGGAAATATTTTCTTTTAACTCAATCAGTATTTTTATGAAACCATAAAATCATTTCCTACATTAAAATAAATTTTCTGTATTTTTGTAGTGGACACCGCACTACGAAAATACCAGTTTATGTTCAAAATTGTCCACGCTGTGTGAGCTTCCACAGATTTTGGAAGTGACTGATTTGGACAATTGCTTTACATCTATTTATGGCAAGCTAATGATTGCCTTGTGCCTTGTTTGGGTAAGCTTTAGTTATGTGTATTGGTTTGTGTCCATAAGCTAAACTCCCAAACAACTTAGCTCATGACCCCTACACACCTAAGCTTGCCTCTTCAAACTTTGAGCGTGTACATACGTATGTAAATCTGTGTATTTATATATATCATACACCCAAATCTGTAGTTTTAATTAATGTAAGTTAGTAATTAAGGTTTTGTATAACCCATTAAGCTTGTTAAGTGAATTCTAAAAATTTCTTGGAGCCCAAGTTTTCCACTTGAGCTTCTATTTATACATCACACACACACACACTTGGTTCTGCACATTTTGACAAGCAACACAGAGGAATATAGAGAGAGAAAGCTTATTTCTCCATAGCTTCAAGCTTGAAGTTTCAATTGGCTTGCTTAATTCTAATTTATTTCTCAACTAAAGCTCCAAAGCTTCAATCAGTGAGTATTATTAACTCACTCCCAATGTAATTCATATCTTGATTTTGTTTATATAGCTTGTTAGAGAAATCTCCATTGATAATTATTCGTATGAATTTCATAGCTTGGAAATCACAATTTTCCAAACTCAACCAAAATCCGTTTTTAGAATGAAATATGAAAGATTATACATCCTACATGCCATGTTTAAAGTATTAGAGTTTAATTTGATCACATGAGAAAGTATGCTAAAAATAAAGTTTTGACAACTTTTAGTTTTTCATAAAATTCGTGAGCTACGGTTTGAATTATGTTAAATTGATCGTAGATTATTAATCCTCGTAAAAAACCGGAGAGATCCATATATTACTTGCCATATTTAATTCGGAATTGCAAAATGGGTCAAAAAGACCCCATTAAACTGAAACAGAGCAGTTTCTACGAAGAAGAAGGAGCCTCAGCATCAACTCGCCCCACGATCGCGCGCGCGAGGATCGCGCGAGCGGCCCCGGCGAGCGACCCCTCGCGCGAGCGGCCCGCGCGCGCGAGCCCTGTGTTTTCTGGCCGTTGGAAAGTTTTAATAAGAAAAAATGAAAATTAGGCAGATCGCGCGAGCGGACCGCGCGAGCGACACATCGCGCGCGCGATCCTTGTTTCCCTAGGCAGACAGAAGAGTTTATATTATAAAAAGGAAAAGAGGCGGATCGCGCGAGCGGCCCGCGCGCGCGCGATTTCTGGCAGATTCTAATTTTGCTTGTTTTGTGTTAAAGGACTGTTTGGTTCAACTTTTAAGGACTGATAAGGCCCTGTTTGGGAAAATTGTTAAAACAGAATCTTAATTGGTTGTGTTTGCGCGAGTAGAATGACGTATTAAGACTTATCAATTCCCGTACGTACGTAGTGCCTTTAATTCAGCGATTTACTTTATGTTTATATTCATGTCATTCATGTGGGGTCAGTGGTACATGCATGTGGGGTCAGTGGTACATGCATGTGGGTGTCAGTCAGTGTGGAAAGAGTTTGAGATTGAGATTGTGGTTGTGGTTGTGGTTGTGGTTGTGGTTATGGTTGTGGTTGTGGTTGAGGTTACGGCGAGGGTATCTTTGAAATGCGACGGTGGCAAATATGGACACTCCCTGACGCCCATGGAAGCGTTAAAGTGTGTGACGCTGAACTTGGACACTCCCTGGCACCAGGGCCGGCCCTGAGATGACCAAAATTGGCCGAGGCCTCAAGCGAATTTTCAAAGGGGCAGAAAAAATGAGGCCTCTATACTAAGTTTCATTGAAATTATAAAAATAATAGGCCTAAAAATGATAAGTTTAATAGAAATTAGAAAGAAAATAGGCCTAAAAATGATAAGTTTCATAGAAATTTCATAAAAATTAGAAGAAAATAAGCCTAAAAATGATAAATTTCATAAAAATTAAGAAGAAATTAGAAAAAAATAGGCCTAAAAATGAGGCCTAAAGTCGAGGCCCTATGCGATTGCTTTGAAAATTTGGCCCAGGGCCGGCCCTGCCTGGCACCCATGGTAGTGCTAAAGTGTGGCCTACGGACACTCCCTGATACCCGAGTCTGGATACTGTGTGAGGTTGCTCCGGTATTTGCATGACGGATTAGGTATTCAAAGTGTGAGGCAATGGACACTCCCTGGTACCCCGGACCAAAGTGTGAGGCAAACTGGACACTCCCTAGCGCCCCGTTGCTAAAGTGTGGCTATCTTAGTGTTTCAAAGATACTGGAGTGAGATAGTGGGTTGTTGTGTCTGTCGAGAGAAAAGAGTCGGCAAGATGAGTGTGGTGCATTGTCTCATACACGAACATATGCTTTTATGAATGAACGACTTTTAAGATATCCCTCGTTGTTTTATAAAATGAATTCTTTCTGTGGTCAAACGATTGATTTTACAAAAATGAAAATGGAAAAAGGTAAATGGGTATGTTTTACATTCAAAGTTATGTTTTTAATACTCACCAGCTTCTTGAAGCTGACGACGTTGATGCGTCCTGGACATTCGTGTTCAGGCTTTTCAGGTTACAATCAGGAGGAATCTTATGACTATGCTATTTGAGAAAGACTGCTCTCGGATTAGAAAACTGTTATCAATATTATATGCTTTAAGCTTATATGTTTTAAGTTATGACTGATTTGTAATAAGGATGACTGTAACAGACATTAAGTTATTGTTTTGTTTCAAGGCGGTCTGTGCCTTTAGACGACCCGGTGCTGTAATATTTATTAAGTTAGAAAATTTTATAAGCCTTGATTGCTCTGCTTTGATTATTATGTTTGTTGTTCGACGTTTGGGACGGAATCGATCCTTCAAACTGTCGCGACCTACGGGTCCATAAAGGAAATTAAACGCTTTCCTTATTTATGCTACGTCGGGGCGTGACAAATATTCGGGTATACCGAACCAGATCCGAAACCCAAGATTAAATAAAACTCAACTATATTGTTTGGTTGGCGATAAAGACACCTTCCTTTTTTTTAATTAGGGCACCTAAATTTAAGTTAAAAAATCAAATTTTTTTTACCTTTTACTTTAATTAGTAAGGGCACCTCAACTTATTTTACTATATATTATCTCTTTGTGTCTCTTTCTTTGTTTATTTCCAAATCCTTGGCTACTTTTGATTTTTTTCTCTATTAACTCTTAATCTGTATTCAACGTCTTCTTCGATTTGACTTCTTCTTTTGTAAGTTTTTTTATTTCACTAATTGTGATTCTTCTCTCTTCTCGATAAGTGTCACATGATCCTCTTGAGCATAATTTATATAATAATATAGAGTTTCCCATATCAGGTTTCGAGGTTATTTATTTACATCATCGATTTATTACACTTCATGGTGAAATTACTTTTACGCGTCTGTGTGTGTGTTTGGCATGGGTCGTATTTATTCTAGATTTATACATGTCGCAATTTAGCAGCAACACTGTTTATCCTTTGCATAATCTAATGGTTTTATGATATCCAGATATCAAGTGACAAAGCCATAGAAACTGCAAAGCGTCTTGCACTGAAAGAAGAATTACTAGTAAGTTCAGCAGTTAAAAAACTCTATGATTGCAAATAACATTGTTGCAAGTACCAAATTTATTATTATTATTCTTTGAATATCTTTTAATTTTATAATATTTATGTAAATATATAATATCTAATTATGTGTGTTGTGCTTGTCCCTGTAGATTGGTCCTTGTAATTTAGAAAGTGTCACTTAGTCCGTGTAGTTTCTTAAGTGTGTCAAATATGTTCAATAAATCTTTTAGTGATGAATAATTTTGTCACTGAAAGTAAAAAATTTCTCACAAAAAGTGTTTGAGGGATTAAAATGACCAAAAATGATACACACACACACCAAACCACCCTTAGGCCCTTCTAAGCTCTAAAATTTTATGTGGGACCCACACCCAAATCAGTCCCTCAAATCCCTAAATCAGTCCCTTTTCCCTCCATTTGTAATACCCCCAAATCAGGAAGCAAACGTTGGAGGAAACACCCCCCCCCCCCCCCTCCCCTTGTGCGAAGCCCAGCTCCCGTTGAAGACTTGCCGGAATCCGATGCCGGATCACCGTCCAAGGAAGGTCGTTGCTGACCTAAGCTTCTTGGAAAATCTTCTCTCTCTCCCCTTTCTTCACCTTCTATCTGTCTCTCTCTCTTCCCTTCCTTCCCATCGCCCCCATTAATTATCACGGTGACGAATTTTGAAGTGGAGTTGCATCTTCTCTTCTATAGGTTCGTACCTAATACAGATACAAATTATCCCAATAGTAGTGTCATTCAATAACTAGTTTCTGTGCGTTTCTTGAAAGGGAAAATCTAGTTTGCAAAGCAATTCAAACTAATAACTCCAGTGACAATGTTGTAAACTCACTGAAATTGATTCTCATTTTGCTTCAGCCAACTCACTGACCAACTATTCCGACAGATATATAGCTTTTACATGAATATCAAATTTTTCCATGAACGGGCCAAATTTGCAGGTGTATTATATTTAAGGGTTAATTACAGAAACACCTCATGTGCTTAGGCCTTTTATCAGTTACCTCTTTGTTCTTTAAATTTTATCACTAATGCCCCTGTAGTTTGGACCAAAGTGAAATAGTCACTTTTCCGTTAAAGTTAGGTTTGAAAATTACATATTTTTTTTCAGACAAATTAGCTTACAAGTTGCTGAGTTGACTAAGTTTGGTTAAAAATTTCATAATTTTCACACTAATTATTTATAGTTCATGTATGGATATCAGTTTCTTCGGCAAAAAGAAAGGGGGAAATAGGCACTTTATTGTTTGAAGTTGAAAAATGCTTCCACAATATAACCCATCCCAACAGATAATTTGTTTGCTACAAAAAAAATATAGTCCATTCATGTATTCCAATGATGCACTATTTTCAACTTATTCATTTGTTAGTTCTATCATGAATTTTCTCGTCCAAAGAGAAAGAAGAAGAGAATACCTGCAATGGAAGTCTATTATGTATGCTTGATTGGCATTGAACATAGAACACAACTATATGGGAAACATAAAAACTTCATGGTAGGACTAAACAATGGCCACTTTATTTGTTTGATTTGCAATTTGTAATGTGGATTTGGTGTTCGAAATCGTGGGTTTCATTGTTCATTTGTTCTTGGATTTGGTGTTCGAAATCGTGGGTTTCACATTTGGATATATAATTTGGACATGGTAAAGACATTGTATTAATGTCTTTTATTTTCTTGTCTTCCATTTTGAATTTTTTCCGTACTCGATCGATTCCATGATTTAATTTAATAATATGGAAAGGATAACATTAAAATCTAGGCATAGCTTGATAAGCATCATATAGCTAGGTGCTTTCAATTCTAGCTTTTGAGGGCCAGAAAGCCAAAAAAAAAATGCAAAATAGGGCCTGCTTGGGAGTGCATAAATTAAAGGAGGATTAGGTTCGGTTCAATGACAAATTAAGATCCTATCTTTGACTTCACATATGGAAATGGGAATAAGAAGAAATGATCAATCATCACATTTGGATATATAATTTGGACATGGTAAAGACACTGTATTAATGTCTTTTCCTAGATCCTAAGAGTAGATAAATTGAATAGATTGCATTACTAAATATATGTTTTTTTATAAGGTTTTTATATTAACAACTTGTTTTATTCATAGGATCACAAAAAACCATGCAATTTCTTTCTATGGTGCGAAGACAACAACAAAGACGACGTTGAGGCCGATGCAACTTCATCGAAGTGTGATGTCAACGAAATGAAATAATTTCGACTTGAAGTGAAGACAACGATACAACATGTAGAAAATCAAATATGTGTTGAAATAAAAAAGAAAAAGAAAAAGGGCAATAAGCTCTTTTTTATAATGCTAGTCATATGTGCTTTGATGTTTTTATTAGGAAAACAAAAGTAGTTTCTTTCCGTTTGAGAACTTCTCTTTATTTTAGTTTTTTTGTAATTTGTCATGTAAGGAATCAATGAACACTTGTGTAAGGATTTGTGGCTAAATGTTTTCTGTAATAGTCATGTTATGAATTTGGGATTTTTGTTGCAATCATGCTACCAAGCCGTACCAAACATCTACTACATTTCAAATAAATAAAAACAATCCTTTTATTTTTTTGAGCAACAAGTCAAATTGTATTAGTAAAGCCACATAGGCCAAAATGAAAGTTACATCCCAATATGGAGATACACAGATCAACAAAACAAAACATCCCAAACATACCACTCCCACAAATTGTAAGAAAACACTAGACTGAGACCCTAGCAAAATACCTCTCAAGTAAGCACTACCCCAACTTCATACTATCAAATAAAGTCATACTAAACGCTTTCAAACCATCAAATAAAGTCATACTAAACGCTTTCAAACCATCAAATACAGTCATAGTCTAATTCATGAACCCATCACATAAAGTCATATTAATAAAGGTTTCCTCTCATTCCCAAATTTGGATGAAATGCAAGACTTGGGGACATTCCTACATTCAGCTCTTGAAATGCAAGACTTGGGTCTATTCCCACATTCGGCTCTTGAATTGCAAGACTTGGGTATATTCCCACATTCGACTCTTAAAATGCAAGACTTGGGTCTATTCCCACATTTGGCGGTTGAAATGTAAGACTTCCTTGTATGCTCATTCGGCTCTCTTATGTACAATGCTCGTTCTTATTCTCGTCATATCCCTAAAAATAAATGCAAAATGCAAAGTAAAAAATAAGTGACCTTATTTTAACGAAAAACATTAATATTAATATATTAATATTGTCAAACCTTTGCACTTTTCGATGCTTTTGTTTGTTTTGTTTTTTTTGGCTTTTGATTTGTTTCTTAACAGCTTTCTCAACATTGCCCACTTTTCTTTTACTTGGCGGTCGCCCCTTACTATGAGTAACAAATGGATCAAGTATATTTGTGCTATCTTTTGTTAGTACAATACCATCTCTATGTGAAGTTGATTTACTCGAATGATTAGTAAAAATGGGTATATTGCTTCCACAAAATTGCAGCCTTCTCTTTGTATTCCTCTTTCATTTGTTGTATTTGTGCAATCACCTCATCACACCCAGTTTCAAATTCCGCTGCCACTTCACCCAACTTATAGAAAATATTACACATTTTATCATAACGTCATGCCTCTGGTCTGTCCGCCCAGTTGTCATAACTGATCCGAATCTTGGTGTGTCTCCTTTTGATATTCTTACTCCATCTTTGTAGAATGTACTTGGTGGGTACTTCATCATAAATTTCCATATCATTGTACACCATAAGTTGATGCCTACACATTATTCCTCTAAACTCAAACAATCGGTAATTACAATTCACTTCCTGTGTATTATCATAAAAAATTAGCTTGAAAGTTGCAGCCCGATGACCATCTCCAAAACGAACCCGTTCATGTACTTCATATTCTCTAAATCCAACATCTTCTTTAATTAAAAGCAAATGACAACAAAGCTTCCCAAATAACTTATTTTGAAACTTTTTAAATTTTGCCCGCGTGTAAACACTTTGAAATTGCTTCTCCATCCCTAAAGGAGTAGCACATGGATATCATGAGTTATATGAATTGAAGTCTTCTTGTTTTCATTTTCTACTTTTTTTGCCAAGGCATTCTCATATTGTTCCACAAATTGTTTCAAAGTAATCTTGGAGTTGATGTAGTCATCAAAGTAAGCGTGCATGCTTTTCACTTCGCTGAGTGGTTGATATTCCTGCCCATAAAATATCCCTCACAAAAGCTGGTACCCATCGATGCCTCTCGTCATATAAACCAAGTAACCATTCATTACTTTGTAGTTGATATTTTTCAATGAAAATTGCCCCAAGCATCTTCAAATTCTTGAATGGTTAATGAATCATAAACAACATTTTGCAACATAAATTTGATCGATTCATATTCTTTGTATCATTTCAATTTTTCAGGCAACTTTTTCATGATATACCATAAGCACCATCGATGCCGTGCATTAGGAAAAACAACCTCTATTGCTTTCTTCATGGCTCTGTCTTGATCTGTTATTATTGCATTGGGCGGACAATCAGACATACATGTTAGCCAAGACTGAAATAACCACGTAAAGGTCTCAGTATCTTCACTTGAAATCAACCTACACCCTAGCAATTATGACTGCCCATGATGGTTCACCCCTGCGAAAGGCGCAAATGGCGTGTCATATTTATTAACCAAATATGTAGTATCAAACGTAACCACGTCACCAAATTCTTTGTATACTGCCCTACTCCTTGCATCAGCCCAAAAAACATTCTTTAGGCGACCCTTTTCATCCAAATCCATCATGTAGAAGAAGTCAGAATTATTAAATTGCATTCTCAAAAAGTAGTTGTGCATTGCATTAGCATCACCTTCCCCAAGTTGTAAATGCCTAACTTTATTGATGTAGCTTCTTACATCTTTCTCAGTAAATGACAGATTCTCATGCCCCCCCGCCTCAATAACTAACGAATTAAAATTATTGTCTATTATAATTCCAGCTTTATCACTCAACATTAGTCTCTTTTTCACATGTGGTTGCAACAACCGATTGCATTTAAAATATCGAGATTTACCTGGGTTCATTTCATGGTTATGGGAAAGTTCAACTGAAGTCACAGACCACTTTCCATTGGGACAATGAAATGCCCTAAGCTTTGCTTTGCAATCAATTTTTGCGGTTGGCCGCACATGTAACGGGTTGGTTGATCTACTCCTTAACGTACCACCATGAGTACACTGTAATGCCACATATCTTACGACCCCTTCCTTCTTTGTAGAGCTTCTTTTAGCCACAACAAAACCTTTGTCTCTAGCATATTCGGCATAAAACACCATCAGCTCATCCAAAGAATCAAACTCCATCCCCTTTTTCGGCTCATCAATTTGCTTTTCTACGTCGGTTATTTGCTCCTTGTCATGATCAATTTCGATAATATCCACATGAATGCTTACCGAACCACTTGAAACTTCTGTCACGACCCATCCCACTACGCGTGGAAATAGGACACGTGGCACGCCACCAAGGCTCAACCAAACATCATAACTATACGCAGCGGAAAGAACGGTGAAACAACCCTGAGTAATTTTAAAACTTTAGGAAACATTTCCCTCTGAGTTGAAAATCCATAAGAATCAGAGTTATAAAAAGTTTTGGCCAAGTGAAAACACATTCAAAAGAATCAGTTCTGAAAACAGAGGTTCAGTCGACTGCTCCTGGGGTCCAGTCGACTGTACTGTGCAGAAACCAAAACCTAAAATTCTCAACAGAGGTCCAGTCGACTGCTCAGTCGACTGATCAAGGTCCCCAGTCGACTGTGTTAAGCAGAACCAAAATGCAACATTTTGAAAAGGGGTACAGTCGACTGATCTGGGGATCCAGTCGACTGGTTTTACCATTATTAGAAGCTGTAGCCAAAATCAACAGTGTTCAGTCGACTAATGCAGGGTCCAATCGACTGCTTCTCTTACTATTCACTTTCAGTGTCTAAACCCCACGAGATCCAGTCGACTGACATAGGGTCCAGTCGACTGCTCCCCTGCTGGGCAGCCCTGTAATGAAAATTAACAACTCATACTTCTCTATACCAACAACAATCATAACCATAACTGAATTACAACATTTAAAACATAACAACAGGCGTTCAATTACAAGATTTCAATACTGCGAAACTAATCCATGGATCTATTACAACATTTATTATAATTACAAATCCTTACACAAGATTAGGATTAAAACAAAAACATATACAATTGTAGATCCCCGGCGTTCCTCGGCCTCACTCCTCACGATTCTTTTTGTCTTTCCTCTTACCTGCAATGGAGTACATCTCCACTGCTCAGCTATATGCTGAGCGTACAATTCTAAATGTATGCTTATATGACAGTTCATGGTTTAAGCATCTAAAACACATAGAAATAGTCTCTAGGGTGAGTGGTACGCATTCATCCGGTCGATGCCGTAGGAGGCCCACCTCTCCCACGCATCTCGTACACTGGTTAGGCCTTCCTCCATACCAGGTACCGTGTCCTGGTTGGGCCCACCTCCAATCCAGACACAACCAAAATTCCAATTCCATCACAATCACAATCAAAATTTCCAATCCTCAAGGTTCAAGGAGCTTACCCCGGATGAATTTGCACCAAACTCCTCTTTGACCCAAGTAGACACATAACATGCTCACATAAATAGTTATACGTGCTTTTCACATAATTTCACGTGCATAATTAACGGGCCTAACTAATACATGAATTTCGCCCGGATCCAAGAATATAAAAAATGATGTTCAAAACATGAAAATCCATATATTTCATAGATCTAGAATTCATACCTCGTGCGATTCTCTTCAAACTTTGAAGGATCGTCTAGGGGGCTAATTAATCGTCGGATTTCAAATTTGGGACGATTCCTACAAGTTTTACTGGGTTTTCCCCGAAAGTCTAGAAATTAGATTTTTTTTTTTATAAAAATTGGCCAAACACGACCTAAAGAGTATCAAAACGTAGGTCTTACCTCCACGAGTTCAAATCTTGAATCTGGAGAAAATCTGACGGACGAACGGTCGTCGATCGGCGTCGCAAAGCCCGTTGGCTCAATCTCCCTTCTCTCTCCTCTCTCTCTAGATATTTTTGGAAGTTTGGATGAGAATGAAATCTCATCCACTTCTATATATAAGCAAACTTTCTGGGAATTACGTTTACCTCTCCACGAGTTTTTCAAACTTCTAATTAACCCATGAAACTTCGCACACGTTCATTTTATGTCTTTACGAGTGAAAACTATAAATTTTAAAAGTTTTCGACTAGGTTTCGTTTGGATCCAAAATAACGTTCGAAAACTATATTCTGTGAAATCTCTACACAACCTACCCTTTTATTTAACGTGTCACTCACGTTCTCACCACAGTTCTCAAAATGATATAACTATATTGGGATTATCGGAAACTATACTACACAGTATAATTCACTATTCACAAAATAACAGATATCTCAAATAACATTTAATTCATGTAAATGTCATTTAACCATGCCAATGCAACATGAAATACCATGTTCCTGTGTCCTCTCTGACACCTCGCCGTTGACCCACAGTCAACCTCATCTCAATCCAATTATCAAATAACATTGATGTACTCACAACTTTCCAAATATGTATGATAAAACTATGAAATTTTGGAACGGGTGTGACAACTTCTTCTTCCATTTCTCTACAATGTAAATACAATCATCAATTTATACAGATTTATATAGAGATTGCATTAACAAATCAACATTATGATAGCAAAATAGCTAAAAAAATCACAGAAAATGGACATTTAACCTATTATAGTCAAGGGTAATGAATTAATCCTATGAATTAATCCTAAGAATGTAACACAATTTGAAAAAATGGAAAAAACTGCAGTTCCTAATAGTTAGAAGAAATTGCAATTTGGCCTACATATTATCGATTCCCAAATGCATTCACTTACTTTTCTACTTTCTCGTAATTTTAATTTTTTTTATCAGTAAGAATTTAACCTAATAGCAGCAATTTACAAAAAGAAATATATAAGCTTGAAGTTCATTTATGTTTAATTTGTTTAACTAAAAGGCATGAATGTAGGAAGGCAATAGATTGGTTTTGATTTGTTTAACTAAAAGGAATGACGAAATCAATTTTAATGGTACTATATGATCAATTTAGATCTTATAAGCTATAGGACATTTTTCTTAAGTGGGTTAGAGACTTAGGGTGCGTTTGATAAAACTGAAAATTAAGTGCTGAAAATTAAGTGCTGAATTTTAAGTACTGAAAATTTTAAGTGATTGAATTTGTAATACTGAAAATAGTGCTTCAACTATTGAAATAGAATGCATTCAGTGATTATTTTCAGTAGAAAATTTTCACTTAAAGTTTTCAGTGATTTTTTGGCTGCTTTTTCAATTAAGTGATATGTTATCAAACGCACTGAAAATAATAAGTGATGAATCTTTTCATTTTCATCACTTAATTGGGTTATCAAACATACCCTTAGACCAATAATAGGTCTTAGTAGAAAGTGTGTGTTTGTGTCCCCAGTTTGACCTTTTAACTTAAAATCAGAATCAAGACTAATGGGTAATTTTTCAATTCAATATATATAAGCATAAAAATTGTAACAAACATACCCATGAGCAGTTATTGGTACTATATATTGTTTAAATAGATAAGAGACACACATGGTTAAGATTGAGAGAGACAGATAGAAGGTGAAGAAAGGGGAGAGAGAAGACTTACCAAGAAGCTTAGGTCGGCGACGACCTTCGCGATCTGGCGTCGGATTCCGGCAAGTCTTCAACAGGAGCTGGGCTTCGCACAAGAAGGAAGAGGGGAGGGGAGGGGGTTTCCTCCAACGTTTGCTTCCTGATTTGGGGGTATTACAAATAGAGGGAAAATGGACTAATTTAGGGATTTGAGGGACTGATTTGGGTGTGAGTCTCACAGAAATTTTTAAAATTTTGCCTAGAAGGGCCTGAGGGTGGTTTGGTGTGTGTGTTTCATTTTTGTTAAAATGACACTTATGAAACTACATGGATTAGAATGACATTTTTTAAACTACATGGACCAAATTAACATAAAAAAACAAACTAAGATGGTATAAAATATAGTCAAGCTTATAATATGTAGTAAAATAAGTGGACTGTCCATACCAATTAAAGTAAAAGCAAAAATATACGGAGTAAATTTTTTAACATAAATTTAAGTATCCTAATTAGAAAATGAAAGTTTACTATATTGTTTAGGCCTCAGTCTCAAACCCTCAAGCTCAAACCCTCTTTTCATTTATAGCATATTTCTCACTCAGTAGCAAAACCTGGAAAGTGGAAACCCAAAAAAAATCTCTCTCTCTCTCTCTTCTTCTTCTTCCTGACTTTCCATTTGACTTTCAAGAACAGTTTGATGTCATGAAATTGGATCGAATGTTTTGGAAAATTGGATCTGCGAAACCCAAAAGCTGATAGCGAAAGCTGCGATTCTGCGAAACCTAGAAGCTGCGATTCTGCGAAACCTAGAAGCTGCGATTCTTTTCTCGGTAAAACTCTCTCTCTCTCTCTCTCTCTCTCTCTCTCTCTCCAGTTAGGTCAGTCTCTTCTCTGTTCTCAAGTTCCTTCTCTTCTATGAATCAAATTTTAGAACAAAGTCTCATTCAAATTCTCTCCATCTCCGGCTTCAAAGATGTTTGGGAATCAATATTCTTTTTTTTCCCCCTTCTAATTGTTTACCTTATCCCCTCTTTGTCAAACAATTCTTTATTTTGTTCATCCAAATGGGACCAACTGTTCAAAGGGATTCCCTGTTTGTTTATTCTTTATTTCCTTCCCTGTTTGTTTATTATTATTTTGTTGTAATGCCCTTTTATTACTTGGTTTTGGGTTCACTTGTTACTGTGAATATGATATAACCATGTGAATGAGATCTTTTCAATACCTAATTTATGTGTTTCATGCTATCACACCAACAAAGTTCATGAATGGTAGTCCAAATCAGCCCCACCCCTACCAAATTATGAGCAAAGTGGAATTACATAAGTAACTTTAGTTGTTTTAGTTCATAGCATTAGAGCATCTCCAAGGGTTAGCGCTATTTTAGAGATGCCAAACAATAGACGCGCCCTCACTCGTTCAATGGATATGTATATAGATGTTCTGTAATTGTGAGTTGGGTTTTTTATTCTCAATTCTCCATGCTCAATGCTAATCGGGTTTTTTATTCTCAATGCTAATTAATCCATTGTGAGTTGGGTTTTTTATTCTCAATTCTCAATGCTCAATGCTAATTGGGTTTTTTATTCTCAAGGGTCAATGCTAATTAATCCATTGTGAGTTGGGTTTTTTATTTTCAATTATCAATGCTCAATGCGAATTGGGTTTTTTTATTCTCAATGCTCGATGCTCAGTGCTGATTGGGCTTTCTATTCGCAGTGCTCAATGCTAATTAATCCATTTATAGCTTTAGTATGTATGTAAATGTTTGATGCACAAGCAAATTTAGTTGCCTTTACTAGAATCCTTATTTAGTTGGTGCGTAACAAACATAGTACCAAAATTGATATTTCAGTTATAAAATGGCGTCTAATAGTCACTCTGCTACTGGTGCTACGTCTGAAGAAGGGGGAACTCAGTTTAAAAGTGGTCACGCTCCCTGCCCCCACTCCCGCTTCCAACCCCGCTTCCGCTCCCACCCCGCTTAAGAAGAAATCTTTGAAACCTTGTAAAGTTTGGCGCTTTCCAGCCCCCGCCCCCGTCCCGTCTCCCGCTTCGTGCAACTTAGGGTCGGCGGTGTGGGAGCATTTCACGAAAATTGAAAGAGAGGATGGGGGAGATCCGAATACTGCAAAATGTAATTATTGCGGTACTATGTTTTCTTGTAGAAATGCAAATGACACTAGTAGCTTATGGAAGCATCTTAAGAGATGCGATGAGTATCCTTGCAACAAGGAGAAAAGACAAAAACTGTCATCATCTCAGAATGAGGGACAAGAAGTGGATGGTGGATCAACAGTTTGGAAGTTTGATCAAGAGGTGTGTAGAAAGGCGCTAGTTAGATTGGTAATAGTAAATGAATTACCTTTTAGATTTGTCGAGATTGAAGGATTTAAGTATTTTTGTACTTCTATGCAACCTAAATTCAAGATGCTATCAAGGATGACTATAGCAAGAGATATCGTAAACCTACACTTGATTGAAAAGAAAAAATTAAAGGAAGCACTTGTGAATTTTTGGCCAACAGTCAAGTTAGGTAGTGAGATCAAGTATAGAAAATAAATTTTGAGCCATGGCCCAAATATGTCAAATAGTTTGTTTGTTTGGAATGTGTATTTTCTCAAAAACTCCAACTTGCTTTTGCTTTTAAAATGAAAATGGAGATCCATATTCTAATGGTGGGAATTAATTTATACGACTCTTAACCCTCATTAATTTTCATGACCTATATGTAAGTTATTATACATAGAAGAATGCACATCCACTAATGTATATAATTAAATAAACAAATAAATAATATAAAAAAGTATAAAATATATATTATAATAAAAAAACTAGGTTGTGACCCAGACCCGACCCAACCCGAACCAAAGTTACTAGGTCGGGTCGGTCCGGGTTCAAATCTCATCGGGTTGGGTCTGAGTCTCAAACATGGGAACCGTTCATAGTCGGGTCGGTTCCGGTTCTACAAAGACCTGACCTGACCCATGTGCACCCCTAGTCAGGACAGCCCACGAGGAACTCTACTTCATTTCTAGGTTCGATTCATGACAGGAAGCATAATATGGTATTTTTTGTATTTTCAGATATATGTATATGTATTTTCAGATTTTGTTTTTTCTTTCTAATTGCAAATGTTTGTTACTTTTGTCAATTATGTTAAATTTGTGAATTTTATTTTCTTTGGTATCAAATTATTTGAAAATTGCCGAACTCCCCGCACCCGAATCTGTGCTTCATAGATTCCCATTGTAAATTCGTAAGGCATGGTTTAATTTTTAAATTAATATGTGTTGTCGTGTACTCTGCATTTCATTTTAATGAATCAATAGTTCACACTTTACATTTGACAGGAAATAGAATCACGTTCAACGTGGCTTTGTTGAACCCAAAAAAAAAAAAAAAAAAAGATTTAAAAGCAATCCTAGTCACAGTTTCACTTTCAGGCAGTCAAGTGAAATTCGGGTGATCTTTGACCCGAAGCTGGAATACCGAGCCCGAACTATTTATTTGGAAACCAAACCGAAAATCCGAATAATATTTTGGTCGCTTATGGTAGTGAAATCTCCAAACTGATCTGAATTAGCCCGAACCCTTTTTTTTTTCCCACTCGAACCAACCGAATGTCCACCCCTAGCGGTTGAATTGGGTGTCAATTTTTAAATGATAGTTTGCTTGTGTAAATCGAGAGAAAAAAAGATTTAACGTGCTTACAAGTGAAGTGATAATGAAACGGTTGTAGGATATGAAACCCCGCCACAAATATTTGTGTAATATAACAAGCGTAATTAAAAATTTAATAAAATTATCTTTTGTGAATGGTCATATTGACACTAGGCAGGCTCCTCCGAAGCATTTGCTGCTGGTATCTTTTGTGAAACCCTAGGCGAAATGAACTCAGTTACAAGGAGAGTATGCGTGGCGCTGAACTCGGTGAGTTGGGAGCTTCATCAATGGAGGGGGATTAGAGTAAAGGTACGGAACAACAACCTGGAGCAGGCGCTAGTGTTCATGCAGAGGAAGATGCAATCGAGCGGAATCGAGCGTATGATAAAGCGCGAGCAGACTCATCACATCAAGAATTCTGAGAAGCGAGTGCTAGCTCGTAAGAACCTTGAGCGCAAGCTCAGATCCCAAGACCTCGCTCGCAAGCTCAAGGCCATCCTCATCAACAAAGTCAGGTAACCTATCTCCTCCTCTCCACACCCATAGCTCGATCGCACACAATTTTTCTTCGAACCCTTACATAAGTATTTAGAACTTTGATGAATATATCTGTATGACGGTCCATAGTTGATTCAGTGCACGTGATACTATTATGCTAGTATATAGTTGATGGGGAAACATGAAAGAACAATTCCTAATGTTTTTCGTTTTTTTATAAAGGAAAATTGCAGTGTTTTTGACATTTTTTTCTGCTGATCCACCATCTCAGTTTTTGACAAGGAGTTGATACCAAATAATTTCTCTTCTAATACTAATTTACCACAATGCTATTCAATTATACTTGGAATTGAGTGTTTTTGCCTCTAGACATTTAATTATGCCCAAAAGTTTGAGTAATGATAGAGGTACAACCCATTCTTAAAACTCATTTACAATCATCTCTGTCTCTCTCATGGGTGGCACTGTGGGGTTCGGTTAAATTTCAATGTACCCCACGTGCCACTTAGAAGAGAGATAGATTTGGTTGTAAATGAGTTGTGAGAATGGGTTGTACCCCTAGCATTACTCCAAAAGTTTTGCTTCGTGGTAGCCACCCCACTTAGAAGTGTTAGTATTGAAAACTGATGTTCTTGTTCGGGTCTCAAATGTATTTAGAAGTGACATTGTTATTATTATTAGCTAAGAGCTGACACAAAATAGAAGCGGAAATATTTTTTTCCCCCTCTGAATACTTGCATGTGATGTGGTCGTTCAACTAAAATTTTATTATTTGTTTTTGGATCCACTTTCCTTTCCTTTTCTTTTCCCCAATTTAGTTTGTTTGGTAGATTAGAGTCAAACTGAAGTATCCTAAATGTGTGAGTATAGTAGAGGAAGTTTTCTAAGCAAGTCAATAGTTAAAACGATGAACCTGTGGTTTGCGTTTGGAAGGAGATATGCATGATGGGCCGCATGGTGGATACTATCCAAAAGTACATATGAAGTGCAAAGTTTTCTAAAAGGAAGAACTCAATCATCGTACACACTATCTCGGAATATTGTAGCTGAGAAGTTACGTAACAACTAAGTTGATCTTTTGGGCAATGCTATATGTATCCTGGATCATGAATATGCATTTTGGCCATATTCGAATATCTTCCCTTCACATATCCAGGGCATTAGCCCACGGTGAGACTATGCGCAAACAATCTGCGTGAAACATGATAATCCTTGGGATGAATCTCAAGTTGAGTTTGAGTATTGGGATAGCTTTTTGCAGTTTTATGCAAAGTGTTGTCCTTGACGTGTATAGATGATAGAGCCATTGACACATTTTGGAAGCGTGCAATCAATACTCATTTCAAAAAATCAGGCTATACCATTCTTGTTGTTTTGTTATGCGTGTTTTTTTTTCTATGCTTTTTAATGTTTCATGTAGCAACTCACAAGGATTTCCCACAAGTTTCTTCCGTTATGTTGTGGAAGTTTCCTGTTTTCATGTTACTTAGAAGTTTGTAGACTTGCTATTTATTTTGCTAGGCTACTCAATAGACCTTCCTCTGTGTTGAACTTAAAATCATTTCCCGCCTCCTCATGCATTCTGCACATTTTGAACCATGTTTTGACTTCCATTTCCTTCTTCACTTCCCATTTCTCGATCTATGTATAATCTGTCGTTTATTTATTTTGGATTCATATAGCAGTATCTAATGCTCTGTTTGGTATGAGCGACGGAATATTTGACGGAAGGGAATGTTCATGAAAAAGTCTCTCTCAGGATAGGAAGGGACCTTTTGCTCCTTTTGTTTTGTGTAGTAAGAAGGATACGAGAATGGAGCCATTGCAGTGAACTCTAGTAATCCACACATGACTCTACATTTGCCTCTGAACCAACCTTCAGCAGATTTAAATGTGTATTCCGAGTTTAGCTATGACATGACTGGAATAGGTTATTTTAATCCTCTCTCTATCGAATATAGAGGCATTCCAGAAGTCATGCCATGTTTTCCATTAGGTGTCAAACTTGGACTATAATACTTGAGCTTGGTGATTTAAGTTTGGAAACCAGAATGCCACACGAAATCAACTCTTATGACTTATAGTGAGCAGGTGGCAAAGACACTAGCTTCTTTCATACATAAAAGTTTCTTCGTGAATGTCTCCCTTCTGTAAATCCGAGACATAGAGTTCTGTTCATTTTAATATTAATATAATTCATTTTAGTCAGCTACACAAACAACTCCTTCCATGCAGTGTGGTGCATGTTAGGATGGTTCTGTGAATATGGACGAGTTACAGTCATTCTCAGTTTCTTTATGGGTGACATAGGTTTCTGCTATGCAGGGGCGGACCCAAGTGAAGACCAAGGGGGACCATGGCCACCCCAATTTTTTTGAAAATTTGTGGGATATATATATATATATATATGTAATTTTAACATTTGAAAATTAATTTAGAAATTGACCCTCCCAAATTTTTAACATTTACAATATAAACCATCCATAAAAAATCAATTTAAAAATCGAAGCCCCAAGGTTACACAGTTTGTTTGGCAGGACTAATCTAAGTACACAAGAAACCGGACTAACAGTCATTTTTAATATAATAGTTCGTTGTTTGGTAGGCCAAATAGTGCAAGCTTAATTGTCACTATCAACTTTATCATTCCCATGTGGAGGACTATTTACTCCATGGGTGTGGCATTAACTGTCCCCATAATAGTGAAGGGGAAGAGTAATACCCCATTACCCAGCTTGTGAGACATAAATGACCTAAATTTAATCGACCAAACTATTCTTTCGACTCTCTGTCTCACACCAAAAATATGTATAAATAGACCACAAAATTTTGCCTCGGGGACGCTGTCCCCGAACCCCAGCATAAACTTGTTTACTAGCATACCCAATTCCATTTAACTTGGCCCCCCAAACATAAAATCCTAGGTTTGCCATGCCCCCCTTAGGAGCATTTAATTGATTTTATTGTTCTTATTTAATTTTTGCTGCTGCTGCTGCTGCTGCTGTTTTGTTTGTTTGTTTTTTTTTTTTTTTTTTTTTTTGTTTTTTTGGCATTTTTGGTTGGTGAGCTACGTGGTTGTATAATTGCATTTTGAAATATATATACGTTTATGAACAACGTAAGGTTTTAAAGATGGAATCCTAGTTCTAATCGTGTTTACATGCTTGATTGCTTCGCATGCAGGGGTCTATGAAAATGATCTTAAAGGAGTGATTTGCTTGATCTGCTGCGTGCAAGAGGGACTCTGTGTTGCTGCTGATCCTCCAAGTAGTTTAGTTTACTTGAGAGTTGTTTTGCCTCTTTGATTTTTCCCCCCTCTCTGTAATCATTAGGACCAAATATAATTCAGTTAGCCTTTTTAAATTTGAAGATATGAAGAATTTGTGCCATTATGGCATTAGCATGTTAACGCTATAAACTTGTGATGTGGTTCATAAACTGGTTTCTCCTTATCTCAGTGTGCAATTACCCTATGATTTGTTTCTAAGGTCAATAGTTTTGAGAGTCTAGATGGATCAAGCTTTTGCGGACCAACAATCACTTATTTGGCATTAGTGAGAGATTTGATTCCGTTGGGCAAAAACTTTTGCACAACTGTTTTAAAAATCTTGTATTGCTACAGCAATACCAAACGGGCCTCAATCATCAAATAAGATTAAAGAATGTGAGTGTGTATTACTTTACCAGTGCATTACTTTTTGGTTTTTCCCTCGCTAAACTATAGTAGTGCATTACCCGAGGAAACCTGGACCCCTATTCTTCTAGGATCACCAATGCCATCTTTGATGTGGCAATTGGAATTGGAACACACTTGACCATGCTTGCAGTGAGGGATGATAAAGCAAAGCCGATTCATGCTAGGGTTTGGAGGGATAGTGTTCTAGAACCCATTTGGGCAGAGGCAAAAGTTGATTTGTGTGCTATTTTGGGAGCTCGGCCTTCAAAAAATCATCATTGAAGACGACTCTCTATTTGTTTGGTGCTCTGCTTCTGAGTGGGCAATTGACACTTTGGGATGTAGTCACCACCTTCTAATCTGTGAGATTAAATGTTCAATTTTTCTATACTCACCAGTCACCACCTTCTAATCTGTGAGATGATGTAGTAGAGAAAAATCGTTAGCCAATTGTTAATTAATTCTAATTTTGGTTAACTGGTGGATATTGTAAAAATTGTTAGCCAAGATAAATATTGAAAAAATCTTAACTGATGTAAATTTTAAGCCGTTTGGAGTGTACAACACAATCAATTAGATTTTATCTTGATCTTGAGATTGATTTTTCCCCCCCTCCCCTGTTATGTAAACCAACAAATACAGTAACTTTTAATTTAACATTTCGTCTTAGCAAATTTTTTTTTTTTTTTTTTTTTTCAAATTTTTTTTATTTACATTTCAAAGATTTCAGTGCTGAAAGGAGAGGCATAGAGTGGCCAATTGGCTGGTCAAAATTTATGAGGTTATAAATACCCAATTATAATAGAGTAATGCTATGCTTCTCAAATTTTTATTCTAAAAGTGTTTATATTTATTTGACAATCATGCTAGATCTAATAAAAATTATTTAACATCATTTAAAAAACACTTTTAAAATAAAAATTTATTAATCTCTTACAATAACGGTGGGCTATGTGAAAAAACAGAGAGTGCAATAAATAGAGGTTTATCATTTATGTCCATAATCCGGAGGAGCAATGCTAGGCACATTTGGAAATCCACACTGAATTTGACACCCAGCTTTAAATACATTTACACTGTGCTGTATAAGTGATGTACAAAAAAATATAAAAAAATTCACACAACACAAGGTACATGTATTTAAAACACAGTATGTCAAATTCAATGTGGATTTCAAATTGTTCCTAGCATTATCGAATCCAGAGACCCACCAGGGTTAAAACTTCCTTTCATTGGGCGAATCTGCGCGCGCGCGCGCACACACACTGTCTCTCTTTCTCTGTACTGTAGGTTGTTGCTTGCATGGTCTATGGAGACGACAAGGCTTCGTGTGGTGTTCGAAGATCGCCACATTCTGAGCAAGTCACAGAAATCGAATGGGCTGAAGAGAAGCTGGATTCTACTCAAACCCATTCATGACAACATCTCTGATCTCTCCTCCTATCTCCTCCACATTTTTGACCTCCATCGCTCTTGCCCTAATGGCCTCCTCCTCTCTGTAAGTCTCTCTCTCTCTCTCTCTCTCTCTCTCTCTCTCTCTCTCTCTCTATGTAGCCCTAAAACACACTAGAAAATTGTCATACGCCCTATGCGGGAATCGATGAATAGATTGCATCTGAGAGGACCTAGAAACTGAGGCAGTAGTCAGCAGTGCTACTTTTCTGAGATTTTAGTATAAAAATGGTCAACAATCTTGAAATAACTTGCCAGAATGAGTGTAAGTTACCACTAAACTAAAAAAAATCCGTTCTTTAGATGTACTGAAATCCTGGCATTGCTCATGGCCTTATGCTAATAAGTGAAATTTGAGTTTGATTACTGTAATGTGTTAATTTCTAGATACTGGACTAAGCACAGTCCTTTTATTGCAGATGGATGGATTTGTTTTACCACCTTTTGAGTCAACTAGCATTTTGATGGATAAAGATATTGTCCGGTTAGTTAACCATTTTGTTTGTTTGTTTGTTTGTTTTTTTTTTTTTTTGGAAAAGATATCTATGTATTTATACGTTTTCCCCTTAAACTTTACATAATCCTAGTGTGAAAAAGAAACGACACAAGTTGTCTGATATTATCAATTGAGGAAGGAGAAATTGTGGATAAGCAACCTGTGATTACCAATGTGCCACTTCTAGCTAATGAGGAGTTTGAAAAGAAGACTGGTGGCTACCAAAGTGAAGCTGAAGATGATGAAGACCACCAGTCAGAGGATACATTGCTTCTGAAAAATTCATCAGGTGGAAATGCAACTTCAAAGAAGAGAAAAGCAACCAAAAAGCTTCAGAGTTCAGAGTATGTATAGCAATCCATATTTTGGAACCCAATCTCCTGATCTCAAGCAATGGATTGTTCACTATTTTCTGTTGTATGTAACCTCAATCATCTATGGATTCACTTACACTTGCATTAATCCTTGGACTGCTGCTTCCAAACAAACATGGATGTAATATCACTTGACAGAATCTTCATTTATCTTTGATGCTTCTGCCAAGCAAACAACACCTCATAATACAAAGTGAATAACTCTATTTATTAGATCAAAGTGGTTTCGAATTGGTGGGTATTAGACCCATAAAAAAGGAGAAGAAAAAGAACACACAAAAAGAGACCACAAATCAAATAGTAAGAATAAATCTTGTTTATTGAAATATGAGTGTGTCAGATATTCTATTTGAGTTCGTATAGATCATGCCTGCAATTGACTTTATGATTCAAAAGCTTGAAATGCACTCTGCGAGTTGGAATCCGTAATCTGTCTTTCATTATTTCTATTTCCTTTTAAAAGCTCTAAAGATGCTTATAGTAGTTTCTTAATGATTATTTTATGGCTTTATGAGCAATGGCGGCAATGCACATGCATTTTGACTAGATACCAAATTTTTGTATGTTTCTACTTTTAAGCTCTTAGATCTCATTTCAGTTATGTTTGCTGTCAGCCCTTCATGGTTTTTCTACAAATATCTTTTGGGCCTCCAAGTTAGTTATTTGTCCTTTAAATAACAGGAGGAAGAAAAGACGTCCAATGGCTTCTGAAGCTATTGAAAATGATGTTCCTTCAAGGGACATTGAGAGCCCTCAATGTGAGCCTAGGAAGAATCGTCACAAGAAGGAGAAAGTATCCACTGCACAAAAATAGTTCACATATAGCAACTAGCCTTGAAAGTGCCGAAAGAAATGATAACATCGGTGACACTATGCCTTGTGTGAAGAGGTAGGTTTTAACTCCTATTGCACCTCTGTCTGTAGTAGTGCCTTGTTTTCTCATGTTTTCAAATATATATGGGTTTGTATGTTGTTTTTATTTTAATTTTAGCAAGCTATATTTCAATGTGCTACCCTAGATTTAATTGCAATCTTCTTGTCCCCTTCCTTTGCGTCCCATAGTGCCTCTAAATTCAAAATACTTCTACGTTGCTCTTGTTGCTAGATGTTCTCAGCTTCAAGAAAATGGTACATGCAGTTTGGATGTACCCCACAAGCCTGATGGAACTAGAAAGGTTTGTGCTAATATTAATGACAAGTTAATGCTTTATTTAGTTAGTCTTCCACATATGAAATAGACCAATCTTTCATTTTGCATATTAAGTCTAAAGTTATAGATTTCCTAAATGGTTAAAGATGTGTTAGAATGTGCTCTTTTAAATGCAGTTAATCGAAGGTAGGTAAATTTATAATGACTTCTAATTTCTAAATACATTAAAAAGCTAATCACTTAGCTGATACGAGTTCGGGGGTTTGATATTAAATTATATGTTTATCTTGTACACATATGCAAGTGATCTTTACTATTTAGTGCATTCTCTTGTCAGTTGGACATTGAGAATGCTTATGGTCATGTTCAATGAGACTTTATATATGCTGGGATGATAGGTTTTAGTGGAGATGCTGGATCGAGATATGCATATAGATGGTGCAATTTTTTGACTTTGATTAATGGTTTAGCTCAAGGTTTATTTCCAGCTCAAGAGGTCTAAGGCACGGAGACCACTTAATAGACTAGGTTGTTTCCTCTGAGCAGCCTATATTTAGCCCTTGCACAACCCTAATACCACATATTAACTTTGCAAAGTAGACCCACGAGTATGGTAATAATTTATAGCTCATATTTCATATTTTAAACCCTTAGAGAAACACCCAGAAATAGTAGATGCAGCAAGTTCTTATAAAAAGACCTAATAACAATTGAAAACATTCTTATTGTTTGCATATTGTAAACTTTGCTTCAACCAAAGGCCTTTTTAAAGCAGGGTGGCATAGGTATGGTAAACTTTGCTTCAACCAAAGGCTTTTTAAAGCAGGGTGCATAGTTATGATGGATGTCTGTGTCTTATGTAGTGCATTTGAGGTGAGTGTACTATGATAAATAAAACCCAAAGTTGTGCCAAAGGTGACATACTTCTACTCTCAGTAGTCAGTTTGAACCCCTCAGATATTGTTTAATGGATTTTGCCTCTTTGACTTCTTCTTTCTGCGTTTAATTTCAATTGGACCTCACCTGATAAATTGTTTTGCTGGTTCTTTTTGGCTATGTAATCAACTTAGAGCTTTCAAGTATTGCTTACGTGATCTTTCTATCAGACCCCTAGCAGAAATGCTCGGCGGAAGAAAGCCAAGAGGCAATGGTTGCGGGAACTTGTTAAAACTAAAAGTAAAGAGGTACTTTGGCATTTAGGACTTGTTTTATATTTCCCTCTATTCAAACAAAGGGTTAATTTTTAATACTGAAAATGGTATAAAAACTTAAAACTCATTTTCCAACCCTCCTAAGTCCCAACATATTGTTTGCCACTGACAACTCGTCGTCTTAATTTTTACAGTTAAATGAGATATAGCCAGATGCAGATGAGGGGTGTAAAATGTCTGTTGCAGAAAAAGGTCTGATGACATTGTTCCCAAACCAAGACAGTGATGGGGAAGATGAGGTTGTCCCCGTCGTAATCAGACCTGGACATATTCGCTTTGAACCTCTTGGAGAAGGTACAATTCTCTCCTTTGTTCTCTCAATTCTTAAACACTTTCAAATATGCTTTGATAGTTTAATTTACTAAGTTGTTGCTGATCGAAGAGAAAATTGAGTATATGGAAAGATTGTTGGCCGTATCTTTTGATGGGCTCAACCTCAGTAGTCTTTTGTTGTCCTAAAATTGGGCTGCTTTAACTTACCTTGGATTTTAAGTCATTTGGTTTCATGATGTTATCTGCATATTTTCACTCTTATTAGGCCCTACAATTATATAGACCAAGAGACCCATGATCCACATATCTTCACTTTGACCTTTTGGTTTTTACTTTATTTTATTTATTGGGTTTATTTACTTTTTTGGTTGGGGGGAAGAAGGTGTCCATCTGATTTTGAACTAATGTTACATGTCCACTATCTAGAACAGTTGAATTACTTAGAAATTACTACAGCGTTTCTAATGTATCATCATTGTTCTTGTGAGTGCAGACGATTCTGTCCGGCAAAATCATGCACCAGCGGTAGGTTTCATGTTTTACTTTCTTTCTCGGAATGTTTTGCTTGGATTGTGTCTTTCTTGTCACTATACTTTTTGATATGATATTCATTGTTTTCCAGAGTGCAAGTTCTTTTTAAGAGCTGTCTTGATATCTAGCTTACTAATTGCCAAATCCTCTGAGTAACTAAATGCTTATGCAAGTATGTTAACAACTCTTCTTGACATTATTTCCCCAAATAGCTGTATGAGTAATTGCACTTCGTTCATTGTTGTGAGAGTTGTTGAAGAATTGAATGGAAAAAAATGATAGGTAGAGAGAACAATTGGCCAATTCATACTTCTAGAAAAGAAGGAGGACCACGAGAAGTCCTATGTGAAGGCTCTCAAGCCTGATATATTGGCTCGAGGTTGACCTTTTGATACATATCTAATTCAACTGTACACGGAAAGTTCTCTTGGAATTTGATTCAGTGACTATGTAATTGGCCAGTTTCACGAGGAAAACAATGCCAGTATTCTGTCTATTTCAAGAATTCCCCAGCCTAGGGCCCTTTACTAGGTTCATATGGCCTATGGTCTCTTTAGTTTTTTGATTGATCAATTTTTTCCTCTAAGATTGTCCCTCCTTTCTTCCGTCTAGAATGCATCACAGGTTTGAAGGCTTTGGCTTCCTGCCCGCTTCCTGCTGTGCTGATTTGGCATAATGTGACTTGCATATATCATTTTCGAATTAATTTTTATTGCTAATGGTGCAAAATTTTGAACCGTAAGAATTAACTCGTTAGTAGAAGGCTAGAAGCATACTTGGTTCTTGAACTATTGTTTGTTCTTGAGGTTTAGTAATGTTACAAATCATTCTTCACATGTGCAACTCTAGAATTGGTGCATTTGAAAAGATAACTGATCCTATTCTCTCTCTTTCATCACATAGCATTCATGGAAGCATAACATCCAACAACATTGCACAGCTAGCTATTCTTTAACTGGAGTTCTGGAAAACCTGTTCATAATAGGAGGTCATCACCCTAACTTTTATTTGGAGTATCAACAGAGCTAGATATAATCATTTGATACAAATAAAAGGGTAAATTTGTCATTGCAATAAACACAGTATTAACCATCATGTTTTTTTTTTTTGACGGAATGTGAATTCTGCGTCTGTTTTGGGTGTGTAGATTATACACATTAATTGGCACATGTACAACTTCAACCTCATCAATATTTACAGAGAGCCAATTATGCCAAGCCACATATAGCTATAATATTATTGATTCAGGAGAGAGCAAAAAATAATTGGTTTCAGTCATCTTCTTTCTTTCTTTCTTTTTTTCCCTTGCATTTTTCTGTCAATGCAATACGCAACAGTATCAAATTGATTTGAGTTTTCATCCAACAAACGCTTCTTCTTGAGTCATGCGCAGGAAACTTTTCAATGGAATGGAATCACTAGCAAGAAAAAGGGTCAAAAATGGGGTAAAGAGAAATCTTCATTCTGCTGAAGGAACGTCTATAAAGATGACAACAAAGAATGTTCTGACATGCCGGCTGTTGAGAAGGAGACAGCAGTAAATGATCCTGTGGACTTTGAAAAACTGGCACCGCTTACTACTTTACCTAAGGTGTGTTCCCTTATGCTTTAATGTTTTTGCTCAAATGCTTCCTTGGATTTCTTCTCTTAGTTGAGGTTACGTATGTAGTTTGGCTTCATTTTGTTAAACCTTTAGGCAGCTTACTTCCATCCAAGACATCATGTATATGATGTTGTTTGGGAGTTTGGTTTGTTTGTCTGGAATACATATACCATGCCAGTTGAAACCCTAAATTTTATTCTTTTATAAGACTTGGGCTCTGTTTTTGGTTCTTGGATAGTGAAGGGAAATAAACAAAACACTGAAGGAAGCACTTTTTTGGGTTAATAAGGAAAGCAGTGAAGAAAATGGGGTGAAAAATATATTACCTTTTGAATTTTGTGTGACACGTCCCTTCCTTTATTCTTTAGTTCCATTATATTTCAAAGTTTTTTCTAGTTTCTAATTTTTTAATTTGCAGGAAGGTGATGTAATTGCATATCGTCTGCTGGAGTTGTCGTCATCCTGGACCCCTGAACTCTCTTCCTTTCGAGTACAACTCTATCAGCATATGCAATGATTAACTCATAATTAAGCATGTTATGTTGTTTAACAAATTGTTAATTTTCTAGGTTGGGAAAACATCATTGTATGATCCTGAATCGAATAGGTTTATACTGATTCCAGTCCCGGAATATCCGATTGTTTTTGAGAAGGTAGATGATGGGGATGCATTTTCCGATCACCCAGATAATTCCATTTACAAGGAAGATGGCTCCTTAGTGGTATTCAAGCTGTGTGCCTCGTGAACCCTTCGTCTTTTCTCTTTTTTTCAAGTCTCTTTTTCTGTAATCTTTTGAGATTGAGAAGCGGGTGTTGTCGTGTTGATACCATTGAGGTTGGTCCATGTGATAATTTTTAGGGACAATTAGTGAAAAGTCAATATGATAAGATTTTTTTAGAGTCAAGGACAATTAAGTTTTATGATCAAGGAAATGTCCTCCACACAAAAATATTAAGTGAAATTTCACTTCTCATACATGAATATTAAGTGAAATTTCACTAAACCTTTACATGAATATTAAGTGAAATTTCACTTAACTCGACCTTTGAGGGACTTTTTAACAAATTAAGAATCAAATTGGACTTTAAACTCTTGACAGTTACTTCTAGGGACTTTCACCTAAATTTCTACCATTTTTTACCTCACAAGCAGGGGCCAAGCTTCTTCAATCCTCATTTATGCTGCATTTGGAACGGAAATAACTTACTTTTAGAAGATTGTATCGATATTGCTATGCTATAGAGAGAGGAAAAAGACAAAAAAAGGTAGAGATGGAGATAGAAACACGATAGATTGAGAGTTGTTTGTTATAGAAGTTTTAGGAACATGGATTCCGTCCACTCCCCACTCATGTCCTCATATGCAACCACCATCTCCAACTTAGAAGCTGAGGCAAGTAAGACTTGCTAATCTGGAAAAGTAAACATTGCATCAAAATGCTTCTAAGACGAAGTTGATAACAAAGAAGCTCATGCAATTACAATTAGTGAGAATGCGTCTTGAAGTTGTCATTCCAAACACACCCTTAGTTTTTATGCTGTCATTCCAGACTCACCTTTAATTTTTATGCTCACACTTTGCCCATTATGTAGATAAATTTTTCGTCACTTGTTGATATTCGTGTTGTGGAGCATGGAAAGTCAAATCCTGCCAAAGCGGCCCCTACCAGTGTAAATGAAACTCCCAAGGGCAAAAACGCTGTGACTGGCGTGTTGGCTTTGCTTGCATAAATCCCTGAAATTATGTTAAGGGTGACAAGTCTTCAAAGCATATTTGATGTAAATTGGACTGTGACTATGTTGTTTGTCTGTAGAAAAAGAAGTGCACATGTGGGATGAAATCAGCCAGGCTCTAAGTGCTAAGAAGTCGGAGCTGTCTCAGGAGAACGGTTTGATTAAAGCGAATTCTGTCCGGAGCTCTTTGTCATATAGGGCCTTGAGAGGCAGCGCACTGGGTCCTACAATGGCTATTCTAAGAGCCCGGAACAATATATAAAAACCTTCGATCACCAATATGAGCTTTTTATGAATGTATGTCTCGGTTAATTTTCTTCTTCTGTAAGATCTATAAGCCTTTTCAACGGAAGCAAGTGAGTACTCTTTAAGCTGTGTATGTGGTATATGTGATATTTAGTCTTAAAAGCTTTTGTGAGGGGGGACCTTTTCAGCTCTAATCTTAGATGAAAGGTTATGAAGTTCAAAAACTCCAGCTCTCTATAAACTTGTTTCTATTGGTCATGGCTTATCGTCTATTTAATTAACAATGTTTCTTGAGTAAACCAGCCTGCTAAATAACATTGTAAATATGTATTTAAATTTAAAAGACATTTCCCTCGTTGATAGGGTCACATCATTTGTTTTGTTTGTTGTTTCTAGGGGTGTGTTTCGGCCGGAACGGATCGTAATACCCTCTTTCGGAAAAAAAAATCCGAAAATTTCAGAAATTAAATGGGTGTTCTAATTTTCGTTCTGATTTTTTCAGAATTTCATTTTCCTTTTTGATTTCGGATTTGCGGAATTTTCGAAAATTTTTGGAATTTTTTTCAGAATTAGAATTGGAAATTTTTATAATTTTTGGAATTTTCGAAATACAAATACTATTAAAAAGGTAAGTCATATTTTTATAGAGAGTCTCTTACTTTCTCCTTTCTAATCTTATTTGATATGGGACAAACACGTTCACATTCTTCCAAAATTTTGAAAAATATTTAGATTTTTTCAAAAAATATATTTTCGGAATTTTTGGAATTCTCAAAACAATGCCGATTCTGTTCTGATTTTTTTCGGAATTTTTGGAATTTGGAATTTAAATTTTGGTGCTAAAATCGAAATTTTTCGGGTCGGAATCGGAATTCTCATTTCAAATGACACCCCTAATTGTTTCAAATCGGTTAAAACAGGTTTGCGATTCGTTAGTTTCATTCCTCGTAACTTAAAAATGGGAATATTGTTCATTGAGCCTTAATGTGTGGTTACAGATACAGTAAAAAGGTTTGTTGCAAGTTTGACATTCATGAGCCTTTTGGTTATCTACTTTTTCTTTCATAAGCTTATGTTCATAGTCATAGTAACTGAATATTCTGACCTTTTTTTTTATTGAAATGTTGCCCCACAAGCAATTTTCTGAAAGTGGTGACCGATTGAGATCACAAGAAAACTCATGCTACTAATTTGCCTTTGACCAGTCGTCGTTTCCGGCTCAAGAATTGTCTTAACAAGTATATCTGTTTTGGTCGGTTTAGTTGAATGTTATTGAGGAAACTCTGACTTAGGCTTAGTTTGGCCTTCACGTGAGCTTATGAAATTTATTAGTAAGGCTTAGTTTGACTCTCGTGTGGCTTTTTAAAAGTGACTTACGGAATTTATTATTGAGTTGTTTGATAATTTTGTACAAGTGACACATTATTCTTTAAAAAAATATCATAAAATCAAAAAACAACTTTGAGCTTTTAAAGTTACATTCTAGAGCTTTTAAAAGCTCCCCAAAAAAAGTTCTAAGTTTAATTTTGGTAAAACTCATAAACTAGTTATCAAATAAATTAAAACAAAATTATATTTTAAAAGTGGAAAAGCACCAAAATAGAGCCAGATTAAGCCTAACCAACCACTATTTTATACTACCTAGTAGAGAATTTTTTACCCGAAGCTTCAATTTGGGGTGAATATATCCCTGACCCGTCACTGTTTCAACTTATTTTCCAAACCCGTCACTTTCTGAGAAATCGCTACTTCAACTAGCGACTTCAGGCTAAAGTAATGCAACTTGAAATCGCTATTTGAATTAACGACTTTAAGGTCCAAAGACGTCGCTACTTTAACTAGCGATTTCATTAAAGTAGAAGCAGACAGACCCATCTACACACTCTGAGTCTGAGCCACATAAACCGCATGATCATGGTCCTACTGTGTATGCATCTGATGATACGACCGACTTTTATAGGCCTTTCACTTCAGGGGGCACTGAGTTTCGTATATCTCCGATCCATGCCTTCTCCATCCCACAGTACAAATATACAGATGCACCGTCGTTATCGTCGATCCCGCCACCACATCTACTTCACAGTTCGAGGCGATGGTGTAGAGTTTGACGCAGTTAGAGGCAGAGGAGATGCATGTGGAGGCAAGAGAGATGACTGAACATGATACCCCCATAGCAGAGACACAGGATGAGGGTTTGACACATGCCGAGTCTCAGCGACGACCTCCGGTATGTCACGTTTATGCTAGGGGTAGAGGTCGTCATGGCCGGAGAGGGGTATCGCAGGTCATCCAGCTGCATGAGGAGGTTTCACTAGTGGAGGATCCACCAGAAGAAGAGGGTAGGCCTAAGAGAACCAAGAAGGTTCCGTGGTGTGGGACACATTATAAACAAAGACAGTCCATAGGATCCACAAGAGCATTTTGTTTTTTGATGTATTATAAACAAATATTGCACATTTGTATATACATAATTTCTTTTATTGTGTACATCTATATATATATATATATCTCTATCTCTATCCCACTCTCTCTATCTCTCTCTATTCCACTCTCTCTATCTCTCTCCCACTCTCTCTATCTTTCTATCTCTCTCCCACTCCCACTCTCTCTATCCCACACTCTCTATCTCTCTCGTACCTATCTCTCAATCTCCCTCTCCCACTATCTCTTTCCCCCCCCCCCCCCACACACACACACACACTCTCTCTCTCCCTCTCTCTCTCTCTCTCGCTTTTTTCAAATACATATCTTAGTGGATTCATTATGTTGATAATGTTGGATTATTATGCTTGGTGGTTGAAGAAAATAAAATATGTTGGTATAAGTGTATTGCAGGGAGCTGCTGCTAAAATGGACATATTGCTAGGAATTTTAGTTGCTGATGAAATCGCTAGTTCAAGTAGCGACTTTTAAAGAAGTCGTTACTTGAAGTAGCGACTTCTGGTTAAACTGAAGTCGTTAATTCAAATAGCGATTTCAGGTTGCATTACTTTAGCCTGAAGTCGCTAGTTGAAGTAGCGATTTCTCATAAAGTGATGGGTTTGGGATATAAGTTGAAACAGTGACGGGTCAGGGACATATTTACCCCAAATTGAAGCTTCTATGTCTTAGTTTGGCCCTCATTTTGGTGCTTCTCATTTTTTAAAGCACAATTTCATGGTAATTCATTTGGTAATTAGTTTATGAGGTTTGCAAAAATTGAACTTAGGGCTTTTTTGGGGGGAGTTTTTAAAACCTCTAGAATGGAGCTTTTAAAAGATCAAGGTTGGTTTTTGGTTTCATGATGTCTTTTTGAAGAGTAGTGTGTCAGTTGTATAAAATTATCAAGCAACTTAGTAATAAATTTCATAAACTCCTTTTAAAAAGCCACGTGGGGGCCAAACTAAGCCTAAGTTGTTTGATAATTTTATACAAGTGACATACTAATCTTCAAAAAGACATCATGAAACCAAAAACCAACCTCGAGCTTTTAAAAGCTCAATTCTAGAGCTTTTAAAAGCTCCCCCCAAAAAAGCCCTAAGTTCAATTTTTTCAAACCTCATAAACTAGTTACCAAATGAATTAACATGAAATTGTGTTTTAAAAAAGGCGAAGCACCAAAATGGGGGCCAAACTAAGCCTGAATCTTAAACATCAACAAAAGCACCACACGCATCCGGATACTACGAACATACAAGAAGTTTCCTCACTTTACACCATGAGGCTACTGGTGCCAAGGACCTTAAAGCTGATAAATATATATACACGTATACATACTTCGTGTTAAACAATGTAAATAGAAATCGTGGTGGTCAATTTTGTGCAACCTTAAAGTGTGCTGAACCTTTGACATTGAGAGCTTGGCAACACGTGCAAGAAACAACTAGATTCTATGAAATTTATGACAACAGATCAAATTGTTTTAACTTTATGTATTTCTTCTTCTTTTGTTTCTGGTTGAAGTAGATAAGAAACAAATATAAACTGGACAACCTGGTTTATATTATCCTAGAGAGATCCTGATTTAGATATGGTCCTAAGCCTTATCAAGTAGATTCAAGAGTCTGAAGACATAAATTAAGGTCAGCAATGGTCTATGCCAAATAGACTCCTTGCTAAGATTCTCATCCCTTGCCGCACATTTGATGAGGTTAATTTCCCCTTGAGCTTCCAATTCTAGCACCACTTGGTTAGATATTTATGTAGGTTAAGTCACGATGAAGACAGTCTTGGAGCCATCAAATCTGTTGAGTTAGAACACTCAGTCAAATATTAATCGCAGGTAAAAGAAACCCAATAATCCACTCTTACCTATTCCCTTCCCACCTTCAACACACACACACACACACACACACACACACACACACACACACACACACAGAGAGAGAGAGAGAGAGAGAGAGAGAGAGAGAGAGAGAGAGAGAGAGAGAGAGAGAGAGAGATCTAGTTCCTGCTTTCTCTGATAGTTCTAGATGAGCTCCGTTGATGCCCACCTAGAGACAAGATTCCTATTCACAAGATCTTCCTTACTGGGGTTTTATCACCCCAAAAGCTTTGATCACCTTTTTTATTTTCCAAATTTACTCACTGCAACTCTCACACGCCAAGGGTTGCTATAGATGTTTAGAAGCACAGGGTTCCGTCAATCTCCAACTTATGTCCTCATGCACAAAGCGACGTCTCCAGCTATAAATAGAAGCTAGACTTGCTTTTGTGAGAAAGTAGTAGTTGTCTAAGAATACATTTCTAAAATAAGTTAATGATGAAGAAGATGACAATGTAATTACAATTGATGAGAATGCATTCCCAAATTTCCTTTCCAAAAATAGCCTTTAAGCTTTATAAGCAGAGGCTTTAACCCTTATTGACCCTTTTTAGTTCCAGATCGTATATCATATAAGGGTTTTGAGGATGAGGGCTCCAGATCTTAGAGAGGAAATGGAAAGTGGGTAAATTATTGAATCAGTCAGCAGTGGAAGGTATCCAGATTAAGCACATGCAATCTTTTCTCGTCTTTCCCATTGATTGAAACAAATACAACTTGCAAAGCACCCAGACTCCATGGACCAATGCATTCATCCTTTATACTCTAATCCATAGATGAGCCTTTTTTTTCCAGTTTTCTTTGACCTTACATTTTTCGGTATTACAAAAGATAATTTCAATGTAGAAACACGACTTTAATTTCATGATCCAGTAAAATTTGTGCTAGTAATTGTATACATAAATTTAATTAGATTCACACCAGTAATTCAAACCCCATACTATAATTTTTTTCGGCATATGTATCCAAGTATATTATTCATCTAATCATTTCAATCTTGAGTTACCTACAATCGATAAAAACAGGACTATATGTTTCGGCAAACATTAGATTATATTTCACATAAACAGATGGAATGTGCCTCTAAGATATTTCAGAATTTCATTGAAATACTTTAATAATGTTAAGGTTGACAGCAAATTAGACATTTAAACATCATTAAAACTCACGCAGCAACATCTAAATCTTCCTGAACGCTACTGGGAATCCCCTATTGTAGCATTTCAGCATGTTTTTGGATTTCATATTATGACTCTCAACGTACCAACAGAACCTGTGGTACCCATAATCGTAGAGCTAAACTAGCAATGACCTAGGTTCTAAAATTAGAAAATTTAGTCCATACATTAGTATCTATCCAAAATTCAACAACAAAACGGTAACAAAATAGCCCATGCAAGAAAATTGTGGAGACATATCTTAGGATGGAATTATATGAATGCATGACAAAATCTTGGTCACATGGAAACAAACTGCTAGGGAAATTAATCCCTTCCAATACAATTAAAACCATAAAAGAGGTCAATATTCAAACGATATATTCTTCAAGGCTTGGAAGCATCATAATGAAAGCACCAAAGAAGGTACAATCATTCACGCAAAGTATATGAGTAAGGCAATGAAAAAAGTTAAAACTCTCATCTCCCGAAAGCCTCCAATAAAGAAGTGTATCAACAAAGAAACACGCCCAAACAAAGAAGGATCTGAATATCGTATGCTTAAGATCCCACTAGGGATTCCACCAATTTAAGATACCTCTCATCCCTCTTGCCCCCAATATACCACCATGAGCAAAAATTAGAATCACCTACTACACTATGTTGCCTCACTTTCCACTCTACAATCTCTCAACAATCAACCAATTGTTGAACATCAAAATTTGTCCAAGAGCTGTCATCCACACGAACTAAACTACTTTTGAGGCGTTTGTATGCCTAATAGCCCTAAAAGGGAAGCCCTTAATATTGCCTCTCTTAAGCATCTTATGAAAAACTAACTACAGCAGCATCTTAATCACGTTCAACTTGACCATATGCAGTCCAGTGTCTCACCCACATCCCATTTCTACAACGGCCTATGATAGAGGATGTTCCACACCATCCCATTTGTTGATACTAGCCAATCCACTCTAATATCAGAACGATCTACTGAAATCTTTAAAAGAGTCAAAAAAATGGAAACTGTGTGTCCTCTCAGCACCAAAAATCAAGCTAGGTGACTATTACCCACTCCAAAGAACAAGCCTGATATGCACTGAGAATTGATTCCAGCCATCACTTTCAAGCAAAATAAAACATTTAAATTGACATGATTTTCTCTTGCTCAGTACATTGCATTGTCAGATGTTCATATCTCTCATGAAAAGTAAAGCTATTGTATTGCAGGAGTGGAGGACATACATGAATGGGTGTCATGTTGTCCAAACATGTAACTTGTCAACAATTTAAGGTTTTGAAGTTTTGAACGAATACTACCACACTTATGTACAAAGAAGCATTTTCGAAAAGTTTATGGCCAACAGTGTGAAAATCCCACCTACAATATATACCCTTTTAAAGAAGTTATTTTTAGTGGTCCTTGCAATTTGAAAATGCTCTTCTATTTTACTCCAAATGGACTATTTAAGTTTTCTATTAAAAAAACCCTCAAAACATACTTGGACAACTTTTTCAAAAAACAAATACTTCTACCTATCAACTCAGTATTGTTATTGGAGAACTTAAAATAGATGCAAAGATATAGACAGAATGAGCATAAATCTTATAGAAACTAAAATGGAATTATGGAACTAGTTGTAGACTGTAATCCAACTTTTGAGAAGAAAAAAAAAACACCACTAGACACCGGAAATGGTGCTCCTGAGTCCTGATTTCACCACCAAGGATACCCCAATAAATTATCAACAACTGGACTGCATTGTCCCCAAAGACACTAACTTATATTTTGTCTACAACTAAATCTCATAGGTTTGTGGAGATAGAAAAACTAGCATTTTGTGAGTCACTTCCTTTTACTCAAGTTCCTATAATATTTTGGTAATTTTCAAATTTTTATTGTTATTAAGCAAGAAGAAAAATACTACGACAGCAGCTCTAATTCTTGCTTATCTTTCTTTTTCATCCTCATTCACTAAAAAAAAAAAAAAACTGGCAAGCCCAAAGGAGCCAATAAGAAATTAAAACAAAAGGAAGAAAGCAACACAATTAAGAACATACAAACACTTTAAAAAGTCAATTATTATTTGCAACTTTTTACTGTTATTTAGAATACAAGGTGATGCTACATTTGAGCTCAAAGTGTCAATGAAACAAAAAAGCACTAGAGATACACAAGAGCCAACAATGAAGAAAATCAAAACTTAAAAAACGGGTGGGTGGGGTGAAGTATACCACATATATAATACTAGTAATCACTTGGCCTTGACACTGACTTCGTCTTTTCCGGCAATGATGACCGCAGTGGCCATGTCTAGGAACAACCTATGTTCAACCATACCTTCGAATGCTGAAATCTCCTTCCCGACGGCATTGGAATCCTTAATCGGAGTTTTGAAGTGCAAATCGACAATATAGTTCAATTATCAGTCACATGAGGCTTCCCATCACCATTCAATCTCAATTTGGCATCACACCCTTCTTCTTTGAAGAGTTGTTGCAATCTAATCAGATTGTATTTCCAGCAAAACTGACTACTTCTACAGGCATTGCAAGTCCACTCCCACCGAGGTCATTCACCAGCTTCGAATCGTCGACCACAACCATGAATTTATCAGAGGCGGCTTCCACCATCTTTTCTCGGAGGAGGGCCCCACCGCGACCTTTTACTAAATTGAGATCTGGGTCTACCTCGTCGGCTCCGTCGATTGCCAGATCGAGCTTAGGGTGGTCGTCGAGGATAGAGAGAGGGATTCCGAGGGAGGCGACCTGTTCTTGGGTGCGCTTGGAGGTGGGTACGCCGACTATGTCTTTGAGTTGGCCGATTTTGAGGAGGTGGCCGAGTTTGTCGATGATGAAGGCGGCGGTGGAGCTGGTGCCGAGGCCGAGGACCATGCCGCTACGGACGTACCCAACGGCCTTGTCGGTGGCCAGCCTTTTAAGGTCGTCCTGGGTTAGGGCAGGGGCTGGGATGGGGAAGACAAGGCCTTTATGGATGTTGATGATGTATGCAGGTTAAGGCGGGTAGAAATGTTGTGGTGGTGGTGGTAATGGGAGGAGAGAGAACGAGAAGGAGGAGAGATAAAGTGGCAGCCATGGCGATTGAAGGTGGGCAGAGATGGGAAGAGAGTAGAGACAGAATGGGAGGTTGGTGCGCTCTCTCTCTCTCTCTCTCTCTCTCTCTCTCTCTCTCTTATCTACTAGGTAGTAGTATAAAATAGAAATATACAATTTGGTTCCTAAATATGGCCATTAATAGCAATTGATCCTGACTTGATTTGGTGTATAGAAATTAATCCTTAATTTGCAATAGAAATCAATAATTAGTCCCCTATTCCTAAATGGTTAGTATAAATCCAGACCATTATACCCTTGACATACATATATATATATATATATGAGTAATGATTCGTGCACATAAAATGTGCACATAAAGTGTGCACATAAAGATCTAGGTCATTTATTTTGGTGGGTCCTATGTGTGCAGGGATGGACCCCACCAAAATGAATGACTCAGATCTTTATATGCACACTTTATGTGCATATTTTATGTGCACGTAGCATTATCCTATATATATACAGATTTATATATATATATATATATACAGTTATGGGAAACATGTTTTTAGGAATTAATGGATAAGGGAATTAATATCCCAAAAATCAAGGGATTTCGATTATTAACAATGTAATGTGAGAATTTCTCACTTTTTTTTTCCTTTGTATATTCCGAAAACTTCCAAAATTGTGTTATATGCAGTTTTAGGAAACGTACTTTTAGGAGATCATGTATAAGGGAATTAATATCCCTAAAATTAGGGATTTTCGATTTAACATAATGATGTGAGAATTTCTCACTTTTTTGTGCAAATTTCTCACTAACTTCATTTACATAACATATGATCTATTGATTCCAGTCTATGCAAGTGAGAAATTTCTCACTAATTTAATCTACATATGATGTGGAAAAGCATAATCGTAGTAAATCAAATTTTCTATAACAAAATATAAGAAGCATAAATCAAACTGCAAGAAACTTCTCACTAGTTTTTATTGATTTTCAATATGCTTTTGAGCAATTTCTCACTGAATTAATATCCCTAAAATCAAGGGATTTTGGATTTAACAAAGTAATGTGATTCTCTCTCTCTCTCTCTCTCTCTCTCTCTCTCTGTTTGTACTGCTTTGTATATTCAAAAAACTTCCAAAATTGTGTTATATGCAGTTTTGGGAAACGTATTTTTACGAGATCATGGATAATGGAATTAATATCCCTATAATCAAGGGATTTTCGGTTTAACAAAGTGATGTGGGAATTTCTCATTTTTTTGTGAGAATTTTCTCACTAATTTCATTTACATACCACATTATCTATTGATTACAGTCTATACAAGTGAAAAAATTCTCACTAATTTAATCTACATACAATGAGGAAGTAATTTCTTACAGCCTATATAAGTGAGAAATTTCTCACTAATTTCACTACATAACAAATGAGCAATTTATTACAACCTATAAAAGTGAGAAATTTCTCACTAACTTCATGTACATAACAAGTGAGGAATTTCTTACAGTGTATACAATAAGGAGATCATCATCAATACTATATGTATGTATACAAACAGTCCGGATCTTAAGGGGACCTTAAAAACCGGACCTAAAGAAATTTCAAAAGTGAGAAATTTCAAAAAATGATAAATTCACACATTTTTGTGAGAATTTTTCACTTTTTACACAGTTCGGACTGTGTATACAAATTCATGGAGGTGAGTAAATCTATGACACAACCATCGATGAATGCATCAAATCCATGAGCCATTTCGGAGTGATCGTCTTCTGAATCGTCTCGCGATTGGTTGATTTTGTTGATGATGGGTTGCAAATTTGAAACCTTGCTTTTCACTCGCATTTCCGAGAACAAAGATGAAATCGAATTTTCGCGCCTAAAACGATTCAATTCCTGTGAGATATTTTGATTTTTTTTTCTCACGAACTAGTGAGTAATTTGTCCACAGAGTGGTCACCGACGCAGAGAGGTGGCCGTAGATGGTGGTGCATGGTTGATTTAGGTGAAGGGAGGTAGAGAGGGGAGGAGGAAGGTGGTGGGTGGTCGCCGATGGCGGTGGAGGAGATGCGACCCTCTCTCTCTCTTCTTTCTCCTTATCTGTCTTCATCTTTCTCTCTCTAGTAGATTTTTTTTCTCTCTCTCTCTATATATATATATATATCTATTACTATATAAGAAGAGAATATGGCAATGAATAGTGACACCACTGTAGAAGTCTACAGTGTATTGACTTCTTTACCCTTTTATTTTCTCTTTTGTTCCTTTTAACTTTTCTAAACTATCATCTTCTCCCTCTTTACGTGTATAAGCCCAAGAAGTGGGACCATCCCATGTGAACTTATGACTGAGATGTGGGCCCGTCCCATGTGAACATTGGTAGAGTTATCATGTCATAGAAATTGTTAAGGCTGTGTATCAATTCTCATTTTCATCCAGAGAGATAGTGATAAAAGAAAAAGTGGAGAAAAATGAAGACTACCATCATCACTCCAGTGAATCTCCATAGCCGCTGAATCTCTGCACCTACCTCAACGTCACAGGTGAGTATTTCTTTGAAGCATCTCTTGCTCATCTTATGCTTCTTATCTCAGGTTGTGGAACCCAACCATTCACGCACTGTTTTGATTTTTTTTGTTTTTTTAAAGGGTTTTTTCCCCTTCTTATTTGATTGTTCATTGTTGTTAAAAAAAAATTAGGGTTTTTTGAAATTAGGGTTTATTCCTTCTAATTTGATCATTCAATCTTGTTATAATTTTTGGGAATGATGGTGTGTTCAAAATGATTTTACTTCTCACTTTTTCTTTTTAATGTTAATGTAATGAGTTATTGTAGGAGAGCATGCAATCAGAAGCTTTTCCAATCTTTTGGACTCCTTTTTATTCTTCATCTACTTCTTCTTACATTCATACGTTTTAGGGTCCTTTGTGCTTTTAAAAGATAGAGATTATGCAGACAATCCTAGGAATAATTTAACATGACCTCCTTAGGTCCAAATATCAATTGGATCAAACATGCCAACTGGTTTTTGGTAGTAGATGCACTGCCATATATACAGACGAAAATTGGTTGTACCCAAACAACACTAGAAATGCCTCTTTAGTTGCTTCATTGGTTGCATGTTTGATTTGGAAATTGTATTTGGCATGATGAGGTGGAAAACATTATTTAGACAACATAAGGTGTGTGTACATATGGTATGTGCTCAACTGGAGTGATTAGTTGGTTGGTTGGTTGCATGCTTGTTTTCTCAAGGCTTTGTTTGGTTTGCTGTTTGTAGGAAAAACTGGGAAACAAAAAACAATAAGGAAAATGCAAAATCAATCCCCTTTGGTTTTTTTGTCCTTGTTTTTTCCTCCAAGTTTAAAGAAAATTCAAAATTAGGAAGTCTTATAAATAAAAAGTAAGATTAAAGGAAGTAGAGAAACTCACAAAATTCAAATGGTTAACTTATTTCACAACTTATTCTCTTTGTCTTCCTATTTTTCTCTTCATTTTCCCTTTATAAAGATTGTGGATTGTGACAGTGAGATAACATCTACATTTAAAGGCTAACATTCTTGGATATTTATCTTACATTTTGAGCCTTGGTATTGTATTAAACTTCTGTTGAAGTGTTAGTTAATTAAAGTAGTTTTCAAAAAATTGTGGATTTGTGGCAACATAATAGCCTCTATAGTATACTATAACACTAGAGGGGGTGGAAGTTTTGAGCCCCCTCTTTTTTCCTTGATTTTTTTTTTTTTGGGTTATAGCTTTTGAACGCCTTTTCTATACGTTTTTAGCATTTCTTCTTTTTCAATGTTTACCCCCCTTTTTTAAATAGATATAAAAACATTGCCAAAACTAATAAAATTGTTTATGCTTTCATTATTGAATATACTACATGAGGATATAGTATTTTTACAATTCTTGTCGTTTACAATTCTTGTATTTTGAAGCTTTTGGTGGTCAATCTATATGTCTAATTCGAATTCCTGTGTAACTAGGCAATTTTTTGGGAGGGCCTTTATTGTTGCTCTCATCTAATTACTAAGGTAGTGTCTTATGATATGTGTACACTATTTATTCTGTTGGAAGCTAATCCCAGTGCATATTCAACTAAGGTAAATTTAATTATCAATTACGTTTAATTTTAATTTAAATTTCAAAGTGCAATGCTTATACTTTTGGGAGATTTTGTTTGTCAATTGTCGGGAGATACTTCAAATCATGCTCATGGTTAGACTTTTTGGCACCATTTTTGCTGCATTCGTTATATTTGTTCGAACTTTGTGTACAAGTATCTATACAAGTGCTCAACAATTCTTTATTTGCTGTTTCACTTTTGGTATGTTATTATTGTTTTCTTCCTTTAATGATAAATCTCGTTCTTGTTAATATTCAACTTTTCCTTTGGCTTTCTGTTAGATTGTTGCTCGAGGATCTATAAACCCAAGTACTTTCAAGATATATTCTCCATGGGCATTAAATTTATCGTTATTTAACAGATCAAATTTGCTCTGATGGGCATTTAATTTATCAAGACTTTGTGTGCTTGCTGAGTGTTTTGGTTAAAAGTATTTAAGGTTGTGTTATGTATACACTGGAAAATTGATTGTACCTAAACAACACTAGAAATACCTCTTTAGTTGCTTCATTGGTTGCATGTTTGATTTTGAAATTATTAACAACCTTGAACTTCTAAGAAAATCAATCATTTAGACTATTCTTTCCGTCTTTTGTCTTGTGTTATTTTTACCTGTATTATATAGAGAATTGATAGTTGTATTTGCCATGATGAGGTGGAAAACATTATTTAGACAATATAAGGTGTGTGTGTGTGTGTGTCAGTGTGCATATACCTATTACTGTGACAGGTGAGTATTTTTTGAACCGTCTCTCGCTCTTTTTATACTTCTTCTCTCTGGTTGTGGAACCCAAGTAAGCATCAAGATGTAAGGTTTTTTGTTTTTTATAATGGTTTTTTTTTGGCTTTTTATTTGATCGTTCGTTATTGTAAAAAAAATTATGGTATTTTCAAACTAAGATTTCTTTGTTTTTTTTTTTAGGGTTTTGATGTGGTTAGGGATGACAATTTTCCCGATTATATATTGTGCGCTCCGCCACGCCGTGCCCCTAATAGGACGAGTTTGGGAAACTTTTAAATGGGGTAGGGGCGAGTATGGGGGAGAAATATTATACCCACTGCGGGTTAGGGATGGGGTCGGTATCACAAGAGCAAACCCGACATACCCCGGCTATACACTCATTTTATGTTCTTTTATCCCACATCGATAGTGTGCGTGCTAGCCATGAGTAGGATTTCCCTATAGAATGAAGCCAAAATGACCGAGAATTTCAAATTCTGAGCGAACCACACGCTAATAGGAAAGAAGTCTTTATGGCAAGTGGATGAAAAGTTATGCCTGGTTAGTTTAATCTTAACTACTGACAGTACACGTTTGGGGACTTCTTTGAATCCTAAAGATAATACATGGTCCACTAAAGACAATGATTTCAGAGGATTTCAAAATGTAGTACATGTCTAAGTGAAAAGAATTTGATAGCATTTCAGTTCTCACAAGTCAATATCTGACATTTCGGGCGAGGTTGGGGTGGGGAACGGGTTAGCTAGATGCAGGCGGGGTCGGGTATGGGAGAAGAACAACTTCTAGCGGGGCGGGGTTGGGGAGAAGATTTGGTTAGGCGGGGCGGGGTCAGGATATAGTTCCCCCGTTCCATACCCACCCCGTTGCCATCCCTAGATGTGGTTCAAATTCATCACAAGTTCTTTTCTGGTCCTTTCTTTGTTGTCTAAACTATGATCAGATTTTGCTGTTTTTTTCCCCCTTTTTTTTTTTTTTTTTTTTTTTTCAATTTAGGGGTTTGATTTGGTAATCATTATCTCCTATATTTTTGCGTAGACAATGTGAAATCAATACTACAAACCATAAAAAGAGGGAAGAAAAGGTTAGGGTTTTGATTGGACAATCATGACTTTTCTGTGCTTGCTCAGTGTTTAATTGGTTAAAAATATTTAAGGTTGTGGTATGATTTTTGGAAAACTGGCATGTTCAAAATGTAATGGTTGTGATAAGATTTTTGGGAATGATTGTGTGTTTAAATGAAATTTACTCGTTTTATTTACTGGTCAGTGTTTTGATTTTTCGTTTGCTCCTTTATTTTGCAGTCTCTGTTGTCTAATTGTTTAGTTCTTTCTTTCTTGTTATATTTATGACAGCCTTTCATTTTACGCTCGCGGTTTCGTCGTTCTTTTACATGTGCTTTTGGTGAGTTTCTAATTATGGAAGTGCCTGAAAATGTTGAGATGATCTTACCTCAATTGGATGCCTTCGTCTCGTTTGAGAATCTTGAACCTTACAAGGATAGCCTTACTAGGACTGGTAACTCTTTCTAATTTATATTCAATGTATTTTAAAATTGTTTGAGGATTAAGATTAAAGAATAATTATTAACTCTTTCTGCAGTTGATATTATTGGAAGAGTACTCCATCTCAACCCTGTTAAAGAATATAGGCGAGCAAGGATACAAGAATTGTTTATCATAAACACTGAGTAATTCATCTTGTTTTCATTCTTTTTTGTTCATTTTTTATTCCTTATGCATACTATTTTCCTTCCTTTCACTATCTTTCCTTCAACACCAACCACCTACTGCCTACAAATACAAAGCTGATTACGATTGAAAATTATGAAATTCACATTAACTTTGCCTACTTCAGTTACCATGCTTTGTAGCTTATCTTTGAATTTTATCCATTGTTTTTAAATCATCAGTAATGATTGGTGCACATAAAGATCTGGGCCATTAATTTATGTGCGTCCCATGTATGCAGGCACAGACTCCACCGAAATGAATGGCCTAGATCTTTATGTGCACACTTTATGTGCACGTAGCATTACCCTTAGATCATATGCATAACTACGTATATTTACTTAATTATGTATGTTTATGTATCTTCTTCATAACTAAAGGAAGAAAAGTTTATTATCTTTACTATTATAGTTAGCATTTTAAATTAGTTATTAGAGATGACTAATTATAGTTATTAGAGATGACCAGCATTTCCAATTATAGTTTGGTATTTTCCTCTTTCTTTTCTTCTTCTTCTTTTTTTTTTTTTTTGGGTTCATTTTGTGAGCATGTGTTTAGTATAAACTACGTCACATTCTTTTATGTTTGAAACTACCTATCTAACATTTCTATGTGGCAACTACTTTGCCATTCTTATTTGCTGAACTATTATTCCTTGTGTCCTTATGTCATTAAGTAAATGGAAGTTTTTGTTACTTAAATTTACCTTAACAATTTGTTATTGAAAATTTACCTTAACAATTTATTATTGAAAATTTACTCATTTTACCGTTTATATCCCAATGAACTGACTATAAAGTTTTGAGGTCATTGTTTGGGTCCATTACACCGTTTTGATCACTAAGTATATGTTGTATTACAGAATGAAGCCTATACGTTTTTCAATATAGAACAAGTTTGTGGATCGTGAGGGTATGATCCTGTTAAATGCTGTGACAAGAAAACCAGTGATTGTTGCCAGGCGTTTAAAAGTGGTTTCTTATGATGGTAAGTAATTAAGTGTCTTGTTTAGTCTATATTACCAAAATCATATAAAAAGCTTTTGTTTCCACAAATTTCTTAGGCACTTCATTGGAGACAATGGGCGAAAGTTCAATTGTGATTGATCCAGATACTCTTGAAGCGCACCAACTAAACACATGGTAATTCAAATATTCCCATGTTACGTGATAGAACTTCTTTGTTTCATAAAATTTTCCGCTTACCTTATCCTTTAACAATTTATCTCAACTCTTTAGAGGCACTTTTAATTGTGTAGGCTATCTAGCAATCTTGCCAAAGTTAATGAATTTATGGCATCAGAAAGCTTTCACGCCTTCACTCATACCTTAAGAAACTATGCACCTCATGAAATCGCTTCGATAGTATCTCTAGCCGATCTTTCCAACAATGTAATGTTCTCATTTATTTTTTATTAGTCTCAATCAATAAATCATGGACTTCTTGAATTTATCTGGAGGATAGTATTTGTGCTTGTACAAATAAACATATTAACATAGTGTGTTATGTATGTTATATTACAAAAGCTACTCTTTGAAGTGTACACTCGAGGTGACTGATCTGACACAAAAATTCTACTACATGATCTGCGAGGCTTGTCATGGAAGAACCTTTACTCCTTTCATGCGTACTTTTAATTGTAACATCTGCAAACGTGTTGGTGTACATGTTGTGCCAAGGTATAAGTTTTAAAATTTTAATTTAAAAGTACTAGAGCAACAGTAAGGTAATTAATTTTCTTCACTTTTGCATAACAAACAGATGTTGCCTCCATCTTAAGGCGACTGATGCAAGTGGAACCATACATGGGACAATGTTCGGGGTAGATGCCGAAAAAGTGCTTTCATGCAAAGCAATAACTATAATGCACAGTTTAGACAATGTGAGTTATACCAACAAATTCTCTTACTTTGGAAATGCCTAATACTCTTAAAGATTTGAGACATCAGTTAACACTTCGAATGACTACGTTATATTACCTATAAGAACTTCAAAATGTTGTTTTATTTTCAGTTGTTGATTTGTGCTTTACATTCGTCATTATGTATTCTATGAGAGACTCATAAGGAGGGTTTACATCATGTTTTACATTTTTATATATTCTTGTCGCATTTTACCTCTTTGTAGGATCCAAAAGTAGATATTTCTTCACTCATCAAAAGTAAAAGTGATGGAGAGGTGAAAATTGTAGTAAAGCCACATGAAAAGTATTACAATGGGAAAATGGAAAGAGTGTTTAATCTCTCCTTCCTTGATAATTATTCCCCTCGTACTGCTACAGTAGGCTCTCCATCAACGCATCCATTCGTCAAGAAAGCATTGTTTCAGGATGACAACATTTTGGTGGGTGCCGACAAGTTAAACAAAGAAGAGAACATGGCTGCCGCTTCATCGATGGTGGAACAAACACAAGGGCAGCGTGATGCAATTGAAATATCAAACACTCAAAATGCTTCGTCTGTCTCAACTTCACCATCTGAATCAAACATATCCATGGCAGCTGTTTCTAAACCTAATGCTTAAAAACTGGTGAAGATGATTCCACTTTTTGGTAGTATGTCTTAGACTCTTAGGAAGTGTTATTATCTTTTGATTCATACACAGAGTCTAATGATAGAATGCTTAACATGTTTTTTGTGTTAAGCAAATGTATGTGAAATAGTAATATTGTCTATTTTTGGGTTAAGCAGTTCCTACTACTGTATATAGATGTAAACTTGTAAAGTTTGTGATGGATTTAGCTATCATCTATGTCATGTACAGTATTAGATAATCGTAATGTCTTCTTGTTTGTATGAAGAATTTGGTGTACTTTTGGAAATGATGGGAAGGGGATTGTCTATATAGAATGTGCCTATTTCTTTTCACTTAAGAAATTATTTAAAATTTTTTGTTAAGTCTCTCATATACGATTCAAATTATAAGTTTATAACTAAAAAAAAGGGGCAAGAGAAACAAAACTAGGGCTTCAGAAGTCCACGAGAAACCCCAAGAAGAAGAAAACGAGCTATCCAAATTCTTTCTTTTTGTTCTTGCGATAAATTTCTTTATTAATTTAATTCTGCTCTTAAATAGGTTCTTAGAATTTCTTATGCTACTAATTTTGGTTGAGTTTTTAACTGTGATTTGTGCGTAGTGTTTGTGTTGATGGAATTGCAATTTCAGGAACAACAATGGAAAATGAAGAAGACAAAATTAGTCAGTTGAGCCCTGATTATGAATCTGAACTACAAATTTTGCTTTCAAAATTTAAGGTAGATTTCTGTGTGTGTGTGTGTGTGTGTGTGTGAGAGAGAGAGAGAGAGAGAGAGAGAGAGAGAGAAAGAGAGAGAGAGAGAGGCGACAAAGAGAGAAATAGGCGAGAGGGAGAAGAAATCAATAGAGCAAAGAAACACATGAAATTTCTTCATCTTCTACAAGTAAGGACCTTTCCACATCAAGTTGCTCTGATTATCCTATAGGAGTAGAATCTTGCTAACTTGTCTGAAATACAAGTCATGTATATGATGAAACAAACGTAGTAGTTTGGTATATACAATGTCAAAATTTTACCCATTCAGGTTATCCAAGGTGAGCCCCTTTATTGGGGGAAAAAAAAAGAAAAAGAAAAAAAGAAAAAAATAAATAAAAGAGAGTAAATAATGCAATCCTTGAAGTTGCTGGCATTGGGGGTTGATGATGGATTGATGTTTTGTTAGATTCAATCTTCATTAGGTTTCTTGTATCTATAAATTGTTAGTTTGCTACAATAGAGGCTATTCAAATTTACATTATTACAATAGAGGCTATTCAATTTTATGTGTTTATCCACACATATATTCAATTGATTAAGTTACATAGGTATGTTTATATATTTTGTGTATAGCTAATCTATCTATTTATGTTTCATTTATCAATTTTCACGTAGTATTCAACACGTGCAACGCACGTGTTGCACCTAGTATATATATATATATATATAGACAGTCCGGCTCTTAAGTTATCTTAAAAAACGGACTGTGCAAAAAGTGGGAATTTCTCACAAAAAAGTGGGAAGCGTGTTAAAAGTGATAAATTAACTGATTTGAATTTAAAACCCAGATTTTATGTGGATATATATATATATATATATACGGGGGCAGTTTTGTCCTTAAAATACTATAGGGACCTATTTCTAGATTCATTTGAAAAATGGGCATATTTCTAGTTAGATGCATATATTAGGACTATATATTAAATTACCCTAGTATAAAATAGTGGTTGGTTAGGCTTAATTTGGCTCTATTTTGGTGCTTTTCCGCTTTTAAAATATAATTTTATTTTAATTCATTTGATAACTAGTTTACGAGTTTTATAAAAATTAAACTTAGAACTTTTTTTTGGGAGCTTTTAAAAGCTCTAGAATGTACCTTTTAAAAGATCAAAGTTGTTTTTTTTTTTTTTTATTTTATGATATTTTTTTGAAGTGTAATGTGTCACTTGTACAAAATTATCAAACAACTCAATAATAAATTCCGTAAGCCATTTTTAAAAAGCCACGTGAGAATCAAACCGAGCCTTAATAATAAGCTCACGTGTAGGCCAAAATAAGCCTAAGTCAGAGTTTCCTCAATAACATTCAATTCTTGAGCCGAAAACGACGACTAGTCAAAGGCAAATTAGTAGCATGAGTTTTCTTGTGATCTCAAATCTCAATCGGTCACCACTTTTAGAAGATTGCTTGTGGGGCAACTTTTCAATAAAAAAAGTTCAGAATATCCAGTTACAGTGCCTATGAACATAAGCTATGAAAGAAAAAGTAGATAACCAAAAGGCTCATGAATGTCAAGCTTGCAACAAACCTTTTTATTCCATCTGTAACCATCCATTAAGGCTAAATGAACAATATTCCCATTTTTATGTTATGAAGAATGAAACTAACGATCGCAAACCTGTTTTAACCAATTTGAAACAACTAGGGGTGTCATTTGAAATGGGAATTCCAATTCTGATTCGAAAAATTCCGATTTTGGCACCAAATTTAAATTCTGAATTCAGAAAATTCCGAAAAAAAAAATCATAACGGAATCGGCATTGTTTTGAGAATTCCAAAAATTCCAACAAATATTTTCCGAAAAAATCCGAATATTTTCCGAAAATTTGGAAGAATGTGGACGTGTTTGTCCCACATCGAATAAGAAGAGAAAGGAGAAAGTAAGAGACTCTCTATAAAAGCATGACTTACCTTTTTAATAGTATTTGTATTCCGAAAATTCCAAAAATTATGAAATTTTCTAATTCCAATTCCGAAAAAAATTTCAAAAATTTCCGAAGAATTCCGATTCCGAAGATTTCCGAAAATTCCGCAATTCCGAAATCGGAAAGGAAAATGAAATTCCGAAAAAAAGGGAACGAAAATTGGAACATCTATTTAATTTCCGAAATTTTCAAAATTTTTTCTGAAAGAGTGTATTTCGATCCGTTCCGGCCGAAACACACCCCTAGAAACAACCAACAAAACAAATGACGTGACTCTGTCAACGAGGGAAATGTCTTTTAAAAGCTACGAATTTAAATACATATTTACAATGTTATTTAGCAGGCTAGTTTACTCAACAAACATTGTTAATTAAATAGAGGATAAGCCATGACCAATAGAAACAAGTTTATAGAGAGCTGGAGTTTTGAGCTTCATAACCTTTCATCTAAGATTAGAGCTGAAAAGGTCCCCCCTCACAAAAGTTTTAAGACTAAAAATATCACATATACCACATACACTGCTTAAAGTGTACTCACTTGCCTCCGTTGAAAAAGGCTCATAGATCTTACAGAAGAAGAAAATTAACAATTTGTGATATTTACATACATTCATATAAAGCTCATATTGGAGATCGACGATTTTATATATCGTTCCGGGCTCTTAGAATAGCCATGGTTGGACCCAGTGCGCTGCCTCTCAAGGCTCTATATGACCAAGAGCTCCGGACAGAATTCTCTTTAATCAAACCGTTCTCCTGAGACAGCTCCGACTTCTTAGCACTTAGAGCCTGGCTGATTTCATCCCACATGTTCACTTCTTTTTCTACAGACAAACAACATAGTCACAGTCCAATTTACATCAAATATGCTTTGAAGACTTGTCACCCTTAAACATAATTTCAGGGATTTATGCAAGCAAAGCCAAAATACCTGGGGCGGGGGTATGGGTTCGTTTATCACTACTTTGAGGCAACACGCCAGTCACAGCGTTTTTGCCCTTGGGAGTTTCATTTACACTGGTAGGGCCCACTTTGGCAGGATTTGACTTTCCATGCTCCACAACACGAATATCAACAAGTGACGAAAAATTTATCTACATAATGGGCAAAGTGTGAGCATGAAAATTAAAGGTGTGTCTGGAATGACAGCATAAAAACTAAGGGTGTGTTTGGAATGACAACTTCAAGACGCATTCTCACTAATTGTAATTGCATGAGCTTCTTTGTTATCAACTTCGTCTTAGAAGCATTTTGATGCAATGTTTACTTTTCCAGACTATGAGGACATGAGTGGGGAGTGGACGAAATCCATGTTCCTAAAACTTCTATAACAAACAACTCTCAATCTATCGTGTTTCTATCTCCATCTCTACCTTTTTTTTTGTCTTTTTCCTCTCTCTATAGCATAGCAATATCGATACAATCTTCGAAAAGAACATTATTTCCGTTCCAAATGCAGCATAAATGAGGATTGAAGAAGCTTGGCCCCTGCTTGTGAGGTAAAAAATGGTAGAAATTTAGGTGAAAGTCCCTAGAAGTAACTGTCAAGAGTTTAAAGTCCAATTTGATTCTTAATTTGTTAAAAAGTCCCTCAAAGGTCGAGTTAAGTGAAATTTCACTTAATATTCATGTACAGGTTTAGTGAAACTTCACTTAATATTCATGCATGCCAAGTGAAATTTCACTGAATATTTTTGTGTGGAGGACATTTCCTTAATCATGAATCTTAATCGTCCTTAACTCTAAAATAATCTTATCATATTGTCCTTTTTCACTAATTGTCCCTAAAAAATATCACATGGACCAACCTCATTGGTATCAACACGACAACACCCGCTTCTCAATCTCAAAAGATTACAGAAAAGAGACTTGAAAAAAAAGAGAAAAGACGAAGGGTTCACGAGGCACACAGCTTGAATACCTCTAAGGAGCCATCTTCCTTGTAAATGGAATTATCTGGGTGATCGGAAGATGCATCCCCATCATCTACCTTCTCAAAAACAATCGGATATTCCGGGACTGGTATCAGTATAACCCTATTCAATTCAGGATCATACAATGATGTTTTCCCAAACTAGAAAACTAACAATTTGTTAAACAACATAACATGCTTAATTATGAGTTAATCATTGCATATGCTGATAGAGTTGTACTCGAAAGGAAGAGAGTTCAGGGGTCCAGGATGACGACAACTCCAGCAGACGATATGCAATTACATCACCTTCCTGCAAATTAAAAAAATTAGAAACTAGAAAAAACTTGGAAATATAATGGAACTAAAGAATAAAGGAAGGGAAGTGTCACACAAAATTCATAAGGTAATATATTTTTCACCCCATTTTCTTCACTGTTTTCCTTATTAACCCAAAAAAGTGCTTCCTTCAGTGTTTTGTTTATTTCCCTTCACTATCCAAGAACCAAAAACAGAGCCCAAGTCTTATAAAAGAATAAAATTTAGGGTTTCAACTGGCATGGTATATGTATTCCAGACAAAAAAACCAAACTTCCAAACAACATAATATGCATGATGTCTTGGATGGAAGTAAGCTGCCAAAAGGTTTAACAAAATGAAGCCAAACTACATACGTAACCTCAACTAAGAGAAGAAATCCAAGGAAGCATTTGAGCAAAAACATTAAAGCATAAGGGAACACACCTTACGTAAAGTAGTAAGCCGTTCCAGTTTTTCAAAGTCCACAGGATCATTTACTGCTGTCTCCTTCTCAACGGCCGGCATGTCAGAACATTCTTTGTTGTCATCTTTATAGTCGTTCCTTCTGCAGAATGTAGATTTCTCTTTACCCCATTTTTGACCCTTTTTCTTGCTAGTGATTCCATTCCATTGAAAAGTTTCCTGCGCATGACTCAAGAAGAAGCGTTTGTTGGATGAAAACTCAATCAATTTGATAGTGTTGCGTATTGCATTGACAGAAAAATGCAAGGGAACAAAAGAAGAAGAAGAAAGAAGATGACTGAAACCAATTATTTTTTGCTTTCTCCTGAATCAATAATATTATAGCTACATGTGGCTTGGCATAATTGGCCCTCTGTAAATATTGATGAGGTTGAAGTTGTACATGTGCCAATTAATGGGCATAATCTACACACCCAAAACAGACAGAATTCACATCCGTCAAAAAAAAAACATGATGGTTAATACTGTGTTTATTGCAATGACGAATTTACCCTATTATTTGTATCAAATGATTATATCTAGCTCTGTTGATACTGCAAATAAAAGTTAGGGTGATGACCTCCTATTATGAACAGGTTTTCCAGAACTCCAGTTAAAGAATAGCTAGCTGTGCAATGTTGTTGGATGTTATGCTTCCATGAATGCTATGTGATGAAAGAGAGAGAGAGAACAGGATCAGTTATCTCTTCAAATGCACCAATTCTAGAGTTGCACATGTGAAGAATCATTTGTAATATTACTAAACCTCAAGGACAAACAATAGTTCAAGAACCAAGTATGCTTCTAGCCTTCTACTAACGAGTTAATTCTTACGGTTCAAAATTTTGCACATTAGCAATAAAAATTAATTCGAAAATGTTGAAAATTGGTATACATTGTTGGGCCCATTCTCTAACAGCTTAAGCTTTTGGAGTAGTTGGTAACTTTACATGGTATCAGAGCCTTGTTTGTGGGAAGTCCTGGGTTCGACTCTCCATCCCCGTTTTGTTGAGCATATTTGCACTTTGTTATTTGTCTCCACTATGATGGAGTTTGGTTTGTTTGCTCTCTGCGTGCAAGTCGGGGTTGCACGTGAGGGAGGGTGTTGAAGCTTGATATACATTGTTGGACCCATTCTCTAACAGCTTAAGCTTTTGGAGTAGTTGGTAACTTAACATGGTATCAGAGTAGGTTATTGTTGGGCCAATTTGTCCAAGTGTGCTCCACGTCACCCTATCTCAGTAATCCACGTGTTTGGCTCTCAGTCATGCTACACGTGCGGGGACATGTTGAGATTGTCTGTCCCACATCGGGGACTTATAACCTAGCTATTCAATATATAAGTTCAAGGGGCCACTCCACCCATTGCCAATTGGTTTTGGGTCGGATGCTCCAATTTAACAGAAAATGATATATGCAAGTCACATTATGCCAAATCAACACTGCAGGAAGCGCGCAGGAAGCCAAAGCCTTCAAACCTGTGATGCATTCTAGACGGAAGAAAGGAGGGGCAATCTTAGAGGAAAAAATTGATCAATCAAAAAACTAAAGAGACCATAGGCCATATCAACCTCGTATAAATATAGCTAGGCTGGGGAATTCTTGAAATAGGCAGAATACTGGCATTGTTTTCCTCGTGAAACTGGCCAATTACATAGTCACTGAATCAAATTCCAATCAATCTAATGAAGAGAACTTTCCGTGTACAGTTGAATTAGATATGTATCAAAAGGTCAACCTCGAGCCAATATATCAGGCTTGAAAGCTTTCACATAGGACTTCTCGTGGTCCTCCCTCTTTTCTAGAAGTATGAATTGGCCATTTGTTCTCTCTACCTATCATTCTTTTCCATTCAATTCTTCAACAACTCTCACAACAATGAACGAAGTGGAATTACTCATACAACTATTTGGGGAAATAAATTAAATAATGTCAAGAAGAGTTGTTAACATACTTGCATAAGCATTTAGTTACACAGAGGATTTGGTAAATAGTAAGCTAGATATCAAGACAGCTCTTAAAAAGAACTTGCACTCTGGAAAACAATGAATATCATATCAAAAAGTACAGTGACAAGAAAGACACAATCTAAGCGAAACATTCCGAGAAAGAAAGTAAAACATGAAACCTACCGCTGGTTCATGAATTTGCTGGACAGCATCATCTGCACTCACCAGAACAATGATGATACATTAGAAACGCTGTAGTAATTTCTCAGTAATTCAACAGTTCTAGATAGTGGACATGTAACATTAGTTCAAAATCAGATGGACACCTTCTTCCCCCCAACCAAAAAAGTAAATAAACCCAATAAATATAAAATAAAGTAAAAACCAAAAGGTCAAAGTGAAGATATGTGGATCATGGGTCTCTTGGTCTATATAATTGTAGGGCCTAATAAGACTGAAAATATGCAGATAACATCATGAAACCAAATGACTTAAAATCCAAGGTAAGTTAAAGAAGCCCAATTTTAGGACAACAAAAGACTACTGAGGTTGAGCCCATCAAAAGATACGGCCAACAATCTTTCCATATACTCAATTTTCTCTTTGATCAGCATGACAGCAACAACTTAGTAAATCAAATTATCAAAGCATATTTGAAAGTGTTTAAGAATTGAGAGAACAAAGGAGAGAATTGTACCTTCTCCAAGAGGTTCAAAGCGAATATGTCCAGGTCTGATTACGACGGGGACAACCTCATCTTCCCCATCACTGTCTTGGTTTGGGAACAATGTCATCAGACCTTTTTCTGCAACAGACATTTTACACCCCTCTTCTGCATCTGGCTGTATCTCATTTAACTGTAAAAATTAAGACAACGAGTTGTCAGTGGAAAACGATATGTTGGGACTTGGGAGGGTTGGACAATGAGTTTTAAGTTTTTATACCACTTTCAGTATTAAAAATTAACCCTTTGTTTGAATAGAGGGAAATATAGAACAAGTCCTAAATGCCAAAATACCTCTCTACTTTTAGTTTTAACAAGTTACCGCAACCATTGCCTCTTGGCTTTCTTCCGCCGAGCACTTCTGCTAGGGCTCTGATAGAAAGATCACGAAAGCAATACTTGAAAGCTCTAAGTTGATTACATAGCCAAAAAGAACCAGCAAAACAATTTATCAGGTGAGGTCCAATTGAAATTAAACGCAGAAAGAAGAAATCGAAGACACAAAATCCATTAAACAATATCTGAGGGGTTCAAACTAACTACTGAGAGTAGAAGTATGTCACCTTTGGCACCACTTTGGGATTTATTTATCATATTACACTCACCTCAAATGCACTACATAAGACACAGAGATCCATAAGTATGCACCCTGCTTTAAAAGGCCTTTGGTTGAAGCAAAGTTTACCATACCTATGCACCCTGCTTTAAAAGGCCTTTGGTTGAAGCAAAGTTTACCATTTGCAAACAATAAGAATGTCTTCAAATTGTTATTAGGTCTTTTTTTAAGAACTTGCTGCATCTACTATTTCTGGGTGTTTCTCAAAGGGTTTAAAATATGAAATATGAGCTATAAATTATTACTATACTCGTGGGTCTACTTTGCAAAGTTAATATGTGGTATTAGGGTTGTGTAAGGCCTAAATATTGGCTGCTCAGAGGAAACAATCTAGTCTATTAAGTGGTCTCCATGCCTTAGACCTCTTGAGCTGGAAATAAACCTTGAGCCAAACCATTAATCAAAGTCGAAAAATTGCACCATCTATATATGCATATCTCGATCCAGCATCTCCACTAAAACCTATCGTCCCAGCATATATAAAGTCTCATTGAACATGACCATAAGCATTCTCAATGTCCAACTGACAAGAGAATGCACTAAATAGTAAAGATCACCTGCATATGTGTACAAGATAAACATAGAATTTAATATCAAACCCCCGAACTCGTATCAGCTAAGTGATTAGCTTTTTAATGTATTTAGAAATTAGAAGTCATTATAAATTTACCTACCTTCGATTAACTGCATTTAAAAGAGCACATTCTATCACATCTTTAACCATTTAGGAAATCTATAAGTTTAGACTTAATATGCAAAATGAAAGATTGGTCTATTTCATATGCGGAAGACTAACTAAATAAAGCATTAACTTGTCATTAATATTAGCACAAACCTTTCTAGTTCCACCAGGCTTGTGGGGTACATCCAAACTGCATGTACCATTTTCTTGAAGCTGAGAACATCTAGCAACAAGAGCAGCGTAAAAGTATTTTGAAGTTAGAGGCACTGTGGGAGGCAAAGGAAGGGGACAAGAAGATTGCAATTAAATCTAGGGTAGCACATTGAAATATAGCTTGCAAAAATTAAAATAAAAACAACATACAAACCCATATATATTTGAAAACATGAGAAAATAAGGCACTACTACAGACAGAGGTGCAATAGGAGTTAAAACCTACCTCTTCACACTAGGCATAGTGTCACCGATGTTATCATTTCTTTCTGCACTTTCAAGGCTAGTTGCTGTATGTGAACTATTTTTTGCAGTGGATACTTTCTCCTTCTTGTGACGATTCTTCCTAGGCTCACATTGAGGGCTCTCAATGTCCCTTGCAGGAACATCATTTTCAATAGCTTCAGAAGCCATTGGACGTCTTTTCTTCCTCCTATTATTTGAAGGACAAATAAGTAACTTGGAGGCCCAAAAGATATTTGTAGAAAAACCCCTGAACGGCTGACAGCAAACATAACTGAAATGAGATCTAAGAGCTAAAATTAGAAACATACAAAAATTTGGTATCTAGTCAAAATGCATGTGCATTGCCGCCATTGCTCATAAAGCCATAAAATAATCATTAAGAAACTATTTTAAGCATCTTTAGAGCTTTTAAAAGGAAATAGAAATAATGAAAGACAGATTACGGATTCCAACTCGCAGAGTGCATTTCGAGCTTTTGAATCATAAAGTCAACTGCAGGCAGGATCTGTTGGAAGATATGGAAGAGTCCATTTCATAAGCTATATCACAAATATCCCGACTATAACTCTCTCAAAGTGTTTGGTTGTAGGTGCTTTCCTTACCTAAGGGATAGAAACAAACACAAGTTCCAGCCCAAATCATACCCGTGTATTCATTGGGTACAGCAGCCTTCACAAAGGATACAGGTGCTATCATCCCTCTTCTAGAAAGGTGTTTGTTTCTAGACATGTGATTTTTGATGAGAACTCATTTCCTTATGTTAGTGCTAATGATGATGCATTTTTCCAGTCAAGAAGAATTGTTTATGACCACTTATTATGAATTTCTCATCAAAAATGATGAAGTAGAAGAAGAAACAGATAGGATTAACAGAGAAGGGAAAGCTCAATTCTTGAAGGATCCAGATACTCAAGCCCAAGAGTTAGCATTACAGCAAGATCAATCCATTGAGCACATGATTCAGATCCCACAATCAACACAAGAAGAAGCATCTCAAGGTGAACATGAAGCTCACTTTCATCCAGTAGGTATTCAATTAGTGGTGGAACTCCTAGCTGTCACACACCCAAGAGAAAACATTACACCTTTTGAATAAGTGAACTCCCTTTCTGAAGACCCTACAGAAGACTCAGATGATCACAATTTGATGATTCAGGAAGACCAAAGTGATGCAGAATCTGCAGATTCAGCACCAGAACAAAGAGAACCAACAGCTTCAACTCATCCTATGATCACTAGGGCTAAAGCAAGGCAGCAATAAACAAATCTAATGGCAGTATCTGAACATTCAACATCAAAGACAGCAGAAGAAGCACTGGTAGTCCCTCACTGGAAACAAGCAATGGAGGAAGAGTTAAAAGCTCTACACCAAAATAACACAAGGTCTTTGGTACCAAGAAAGTCTGAGATGAATATTGTGGAGTCTAAGTGGGTGTTCAAAACAAAACTCAAGGCAGATGGAACAGTTGAAAGACATAAAGCCAGACTGGTTGCAAAGGGATACAACCAAATTGAAGGTGTGGATTTTTGATGAAACCTACAGTCCAATCTCTCTCTCTCTCTCTCTCTCTCTCACTCTGTCTATCTCTCTATCTCTCTCTATCCCACTCTCTCTATGTCTCTCGTACCTATCTCTCCCACTCTTTCTCTCGCTCTCGCTTTTTTCAAATACACATCTTAGTGGATTGTTTATGTTGATAATATTAGATTATTATGCTTGGTGGTTGAAGAAAATAAAAATATGTTGGTATAAGTGTATTGCACGGAGCTGCTGCTAAAATGGATAGATTATTGGGAATTTTAGCTGCTGATGTTTAGAAGTCGTTACTTGAAGTAGCGACTTCTAGTTAAACTGAAGTCGTTAATTCAAATAGTGATTTCAGGTTGCAGTACTTTAGCCTGAAGTCGCTAATTGAAGACTTGAAGTAATAATTCCCCAATGATGAGTTTAAAAAATAAGTTAAAATAGTGAAGTGTCTGGACATATTTGCCCCAAATTTGAAGCATCGGGTAAACAATTCACCTAGGAGTAGTAGATAAAAGAGGGAGAGGGAGAGACAGCACCAACCTCCCATTCTCTCTCTACTCACTTCCCATCTCCACCCACCTTCAATCTCCATGGCTCACACCTTATCTCTCCTCTCTCCTCCTTCTCGTTCTCTCTCCTCCCATCACCATCACCACCACAACATTTCCACCCGCCTTAACCTGCGTACATCATCAATATCCATAAAGTCCTTGTCTTCCCCATCCCCAGCCCCTGCCCTAACCCAGGACGACCTCAAGAGGCTGGCCGCCGACAAGGCCGTTGGGTACGTCCGTAGCGGCATGGTCCTCGGCCTCGGCACCGGCTCCACCGCAGCCTTCGTCGTCGACAAGCTCGGCCACCTCCTCAAAACCGGCCAACTCAAAGACATAGTCGGCGTACCCACCTCCAAGCGCACCCAAGAACAGGCCGCCTCCCTCGGAATCCCTCTCTCTATCCTCGACGACCACCCTAAGCTCGATCTGGCAATCGACGGAGCCGACGAGGTAGACCCAGATCTCAATTTAGTAAAAGGCCGCGGTGGGGCCCTCCTCCGAGAAAAGATGGTCGAAGCCGCCTCTGATAAATTCGTGGTTGTGGTCGACGATTCGAAGCTGGTGAATGGCCTCGGTGGGAGTGGACTTGCAATGCCTGTGGAAGTAGTTCAGTTTTGCTGGAAATACAATCTGATTAGATTGCAACAACTCTTTAAAGAAGAAGGGTGTGATGCCAAATTGAGATTGGACGGTGATGGGAAGCCTTATGTGACTGATAATTTGAACTATATTGTCGATTTGTACTTCAAAACTCCGATTAAGGACTCCAATGCGGCCGGGAAGGAGATTTCGGCATTCGAAGGTGTGGTTGAACATGGGCTGTTCCTAGACATGGCCACTGCGGTCATCATTGCCGGAAAAGATGGAGTCAGTGTCAAGGTCAAGTGATTACTAGTATTATTTATATATATGGTATACTTTCACCCCCCCATCCACCCATTTTTTAAGTTTTGATTTTCTTCATTGTTGGCTTTGTGTATCTCTATCATTTAGACTTTTGAGTTCAAATGCAGCATCACCTTGTATTCTAAATAGCATAAAAAAGTTTTGCAAATAATAATTGACTTTTTAAAGTGTTTCTGTGTTATTAATTGTGTTTCTTTCTTCCTTGTGTTTTAATTTCTTATTAGCTCCTTTGGGCTTGCCAGTCTTTTTTTTTTTTTTTTAGTGAATGAGAAGGAAAAAGAAAGATAAGCAAGAATTAGAGTTGGTGTCCTAGTATTTTTCTTCTTGCTTAATAACAATAGAAATTTGAAAATTACCAAAATATTATAGGAACTTGAGTAAAAGGAAGTGACTCACAAAATGCAAGTTTTTTTATCTCCACAAACATATGAGATTTAGTTGTACACAAAATAGAAGTTAGTGTCTTTGGGGACAATATCCTTGGTGGTGAAATCAGGAGCACCATTTCCGGTGTCCAATGGTGTTTTTTTTTTTTTTTTTTCTTCTCAGAAGTTGGATTACAGACTACAACTAGTTCCATAATTCCATTTTAGTTTCTATAAGATTTATGCTCATTCTGTCTATATCTTTGCATCTATTTTAAGTTCTCCAATAACAATACTGAGTTGATAGGTAGAAGAATTTGTTTTTTCGAAAAGTTGTCCAAGCATATTTTGAGGGTTTTCTGGATAGAAAACTTAAATAGTCCATTTGGAGTAAAATAGAAAAGCATTTTCAAATTGCAAGGACCACTAAAAATAACTTCTTTAAACGGGTATATATTGTAGGTGGGATTTTCACATTGTTGGCCATAAACTTTTCGAAAATGCTTCTTCGTACATAAGTGTGATAATATTCGTTCAAAACTTCAAAACCTTAAATTGTTGACAAGTTACATGTTTGGACAACGTGACACCCATTCATGTATGTCCTCCACTCCTGCAATACAATAGCTTTACTTTTTCATGAGAGAGATTGTACATCTGACAATGCAATGTATTGAGCAAGAGAAAATCATGTCAATTTAAATGTTTATTTTGCTTGAAAGTGATGGCTGGAATCAATTCTTAGTACATATCAGGCTTGTTCTTTGGAGTGGGTAAGAGTCACCTAACATGATGTTTGGTGCTGAGAGTACACATAGTCTCCATTTTTTCGACTCTTCTAAAGATTTCAGTAGATCGTTCTGATATTAGAGTGGATTGGCTAGTATCAACAAATGGGATGGTATGGAACATCCTCTATCATAGGCCGTTGTAGAAATGGGGATGTGGGTGAGACATTGGACTGCATATGGTCAAGTTGAACGTGATTAAGATGCTGCTGTAGTTAGTTTTTCATAAGATGCTTAAGAGAGGCAATATTAAGGGCTTCCCTTTAAGGGCTATTAGGCATGCAAACGCCTCAAAAGTAGTTTAGTTCGTGTGGATGACAGCTCTTGGACAAATTTTGATGTTCAACAATTGGTTGATTGTGGAGAGATTGTAGAGTGGAAAGTGAGGCAACATAGTGTAGTAGGTGATTCTGATTTTTGTCCATGGTGGTATATTGGGGGCAAGAGGGATGAGAGGTATCTTAAATTGGTGGAATCCCTAGTGGGATCTTAAGCATACGATATTCAGATCCTTCTTTGTTTGGATCGTGGTTCTTTGTTGATACATTTCTTTATTGGAGGCTTTCTGGAGATGAGAGTTTTAACTTTTTTCATTGCCTTACTCATATACTTTGCATGAATGATTGTAGCTTCTTTGGTGCTTTCATTATGATGCTTCCAAGCCTTGAAGAATATATCGTTTGAATATTGATGTTTTTTATGGTTTTAATTGTATTGGAAGGGATTAATTTCTCTAGCAGTTTGTTTCCATGTGACCAAGATTCTGTCATGCATTCATATAATTCCATCCTAAGATATGTCTTCACAGTTTTCTTGCATGGGCTATTTTGTTAGCGTTTTGTTGTTGAATTTTGGATAGATACTAATGTATAGACTAAATTTTCTAATTGTAGAACCTAGGTAAATGCTAGTTTAGTTCTATGTTTATGGGTACCACAAGTTCTATTGGTACGTTGAGAGTCATAATATGAAATCCAAAAACAGGCTGAAATGCTACAATAGGGGATTCCCAGTAGCGTTCAGGATGATTTAGATATTGCTGCGTGAGTTTTAATGATGTTTAATTGTCTAATTTGCTGTCAACCTTAACATTACTAAAGTATTTCAATGAAATTCCGAACTATCTTAGAGGTACATTCCATCTGTTTATGTGAAATATAATCTAATGTTTGCCGAAACATGTAGTCTATGTTTTTATCGGTTGTAGGTCACTCAAGATTGAAATGATTAGATGAATAAGATACTTGGATACATATGCCGAAAAAAACTATAGTATGGGGTTTGAATTACTGGTGTTAATCTAATTAAATTTATGCATAAAATTACTAGCACAAATTTTACTGGATCATGAAATTAAAGTCGTGTTTCTTCATTGAAATTATCTTTTGTAATACTGAAAAATGTAAGGTTAAAGAAAACTGGAAAAAAAAAAAAGGGGCTCGTCTATGGATCAGAGTAAAAAGGATGAATGCATTGGTCCATGGAGTCTGGGTGCTTTGGAAGTTTTATTTGTTTCAATCAGTGGGAAAGACGAGAAAAGCATTGCATGTGCTTAATCTGGATACCTTCCACTGCTGACTGATTCAATAATTTACCCACTTACCATGTCCTCTCTAAGATCCGGAGCCCTCATCCTCAAAACCCTAAAATGATATACGATCTGGAACTAAAAACGGTCTCTAAGGTTAAAGCCTCTGCTTATAAAGCTTAAAGGTTCTTTTTGGAAAGGAAACTTGGGAAGGCATTCTCATCAATTGTATTTACATTGTCATCTTCTTCATCATTAACTTATTTTTGTAATGTATTCTTAGACAACTACTACTTTCTCACAAAAGCAAGTCTAGCTTCTATTTATAGTTGGAGACGTCGTTTTGTGCATGAGGACATAAGTTGGAGATTGACGGAACCCTGTGCGTCTAAACATCTATAGCAACCCTTAGCGTGTGAGCGTTGCAGTGAGTAAATTTGGAAAATGAGAAAGGTGATCAAAGCTTTTAGGGTGATAAAATCCTAGTAAAGAAGATCTTGTGAATAGGAATCTTGTCTCTAGGTGGGCATCAATGGAGCTCATCTAGAACTGTCAGAGAAAGTAGGAGCTAGATGCGTATGTGTGTGTGTGTGTGTGTGTGTGTGTGTGTGTGGAAGGTGGGAAGGGAACATGTAAGAGTGGATTATTGGGTTTTTTTTTACCTGGGATTGATATTTGACTGAGTGTTCTAACTCAGTAGATCTGATGGCTCCAATGAGTCTATTTGGCGTGGACCATTGCTGACCTTAATTTATATCTTCAGACTCTTGAATCTACTTGGTAGGCTTAGGACGATATCTAAATTAGGATCACTCTAGGATAATATAACCCAGGTTGTCCAGTTTATATTTGTTTCTTATCTACTTCAACCAGAAACAAAAGAAGAAGAATTACATAAAGTTTAAACAATTTGATCTATTGTCATAAATTTCATAGAATCCAGTTGTTTCTTGCACGTGTTGCCAAGTTCTCAATGTCGAAGGTTCAGCACACTTTAAGCTTGCACAAATTTGACCACCACGATTTGTATTTACATTGTTTAACACGAAGTATGTATATATGTATATGTTGGCCCAAATGTGGAAACCTTAAGAGGGGGGGGGGGGGGGGGGGGTGGTGAATAAGGTTTTAGCGGAAATTAACCTTTTAAAAACTTAATTGCAAATTAAACACAAACACAAACAATTAACTAAAGAGATAAGGGAAGAGATACTTGCAAACCGATTTTCAAGTGGTTCGGCAATCGCACCCCGCGACCTACGTCCACCCCTCAAGAACACCTCTTGAGGATTCCTTTAATCCCGGAGCACTTACGGGTGTGCACCAAACCGTTACAAGATCCTTCAATCTCTCCCAAAGAAGAACACCTCTTCTTTGCACACAAGGGTTACTAACCCTCAACCTTTACAAATTGATTTGAATACAAATTGAACTCTCTCTCTCTAGAGTGGATAATACAATTTGAAGCTCACACAATAACTCCTTAGTGAGTGGATAATACAAATAAAAGCTCACTACAATTTGCTCTCTCAAGAATTACAATTGAAATCTAGAGCAAATTGATTTTTCACTCAAACTAGGGCTCAAATAATAATGTTTAAAGATCAAAAAGATAAGTGATCAATACTATGTTTTCCAATCAAAATCTCAATCCCAAATAGCTTGGGAAAACATGTATTTATAGGCCTTGGAAGTTTATAGCCGTTGGTGGCATGTTTGGTAATTAAAAGCCCCTTTAAAAACTAGCCGTTATGCCTTTTCAGGTCGCTTCAGTCGACTGGATCATGAAGCAGTCGACTGGTCCTTGAAGCAGTCGACTGAGATGTGTTTACAGAGGGTTCTGTTTACATTCTGCTCAGTTCAGTCGACTGCATCGGGCCTTCAGTCGACTGCCCCCCCTGTTTGACAGCCAGACACATCTTCACTAAAATGGCCATAACTTCCTCTACAAAACTTGGATTTTCAATCCGTTTGATGTTTTGGAAACTAGATTCAAATACCTTTCCAACCATATAAAACTCAATATCTAATTATTCTCCAATTGGTTGGGGCATTGCTTTAAAGATGACCCATTTAAAATTTGTTTCCAAAACTTTAACTTTTAGCATTTGTTTGAGCCCCTATGAGTGTGAGATCAAGATGCATTACAATGATGGTCCTAGGTTTCAACCAAGGATGAAATATCTTCAAGTCTTCAAGCTTGATCCTTGTTGAGCTCCTTGTAATCTTGATCTACATCAATTAAATCTCATGCACATAAAGATGTTAAAACATTGATACAATATTAATACATGAGATTATATGTGAACATAAAAATGACTATGATAATAACAAGGAATGAATCAATATGAATCATGTAATTATCATAGCATATTTGACATCATCAAAACATAATTAAATATGCCTTAATATACCTTAAAGCTAACAGTATATATATTTATCAGTTTTAAGGTACTTGGCACCAGTAGCCTCATGGTGTAAAGTAAGGAAACTTCTTGTATGTTCGTAGTATCCGGATGCGTATGGTGCTTTTGTTGATGTTTAAGATTCAGGCTTAGTTTGGCCCCCATTTTGGTGCTTCTCAATTTTTAAAGCACAATTTCATGTTAATTCATTTGGTAATTAGTTTATGAGGTTTGCAAAAATTGAACTTGGGGCTTTTTTTTTTGGGGGGGGGGGGGGGGGGGGGTTGGGGGAGCTTTTATTCTAGAGCTTTTAAAAGCTCAAGGTTGCTTTTTGGTTTCATGATGTCTTTTTGAAGAGTAGTGTGTCAGTTGTATAAAATTATCAAGCAACTTAGTAATAAATTTCATAAACTCCTTATAAAAAGCTACGTGGGGGCCAAATTAAGCCTAAGTTGTTTGATAATTTTATATAAGTGACACGCTAATCTTCAAAAAGACATTATAAAACCAAAAAACAACCTTGAGATTTTAAAAGATCCATTTTAGAGCTTTTAAAAGCTCCCCCAAAAAGCCCTAAGTTCAATTTTTGCAAACCTCAGAAACTAGTTACCAAATGAATTAACATGAAATTGTGCTTTAAAAAAATAGAAGCACCAAAATGGGGGTCACACTAAGCCTGAATCTTAAACATCAACAAAAGCACCACACGCATCCGAATACTACGAACATACAAGAAGTTTCCTCACTTTACACCATGAGGCTACTGGTGCCAAGGACCTTAAAGCTGATAAATATATATACATAATACACACTTCGTGTTAAACAATGTAAATCCAAATCGTGGTGGTCAATTTTGTGCAAGCTTAAAGTGTGCTGAACCTTCGACATTGAGAACTTGGCAACACGTGCAAGAAACAACTGGATTCTATGAAATGTATGACAACATATCAAATTGTTTTAACTTTATGTATTTCTTCTTCTTTTGTTTCTGGCTGAAGTAGATAAAAAACAAATATAAACTAGGAAACCTGGGTTATATTATCCTAGAGAGATCCTAATTTAGATATGGTCCTAAGCCTTATCAAGTAGATTCAAGAGTTGAAGACATAAATTAAGGTCAACAATGGTCCACGCCAAATAGACTCCTTACTAAGATTTTCATCCCTTGCAACACATTTGATGAGGTTAATTTCCCCTTGAGCTTCCAATTCTAGCACCACTTGGTTAGATATTTATGTAGGTTAAGACACGATGAAGACAGTCTTGGAGCCATCAGATCTGCTGAGTTAGAATACTCAGTCAAATATCAATCCCAGGTAAAAGAAACCCAATAATCCACTCTTACATATTACCTTCCCACCTTCCACACACACATCTAGCTCTTGCGTTCTCTGACAGTTCTAGATGAGCTCTGTTGATGCCCACCTAGAGACAAGATTCCTATTCATAAGATCTTCCTTACTGGGATTTTATCACCCCAAAAGCTTTGATCACCTTTCTCATTTTCCAAATTTACTCACTGCAACGCTCACACGCCAAGGGTTTCTATAGATGTTTAGATGCACAGGGTTCCGTCAATCTCCAACTTATGTCCTCATGCACAAAACGACGTCTCCAACTACAAATAGAAGCTAGACTTGCTTTTGAGAGAAAGTAGTAGTTGTCTAAGAATACATTTCAAAAATAAGTTAATGATGAAGAAGATGACAATGTAAATACAATTGATGAGAATGCCTTCCAAAGTTTCCTTTCCAAAAACAGCCTTTAAGCTTTATAAGCAGAGGCTTTAACCCTTAGAGACCATTTTTAGTTCCAGATCGTATATCATTTGAGGGTTTTGAGTATGAGGGCTTCAGATCTTAGAGAGGACATGGTAAGTGGGTAAATTATTGAATCAGTCAGCAGTGGAAGGTATCCAGATTAAGCACATGCAATGCTTTTCTCGTCTTTCCCACTGATTGAAACAAATAAAACTTGCAAAGCACCCAGATTCCATGGACCAATGCATTCATCCTTTTTACTCTGATCCATAGAGGAGCCCCTTTTTTTTTTCCAGTTTTCTTTGACCTTACATTTTTCAGTATTACAAAAGATAATTTCAATGTAGAAACACGACTTTAATTTCATGATCCAGTAAAATTTGTGCCAGTAATTTTATGCATAAATTTAATGAGATTAACACCAGTAATTCAAACCCCATACTATAGTTTTTTTCGGCATATGTATCCAAGTATATTATTCATTTAATCATTTTAATCTTGAGTGACCTACAACCGATAAAAACATTGACTACGTGTTTTGGCAAAACATTAGATTATATTTCACATAAACAGATGGAATGTGCCTCTAAGATTGTTCAGAATTTCATTGAAATACTTTAGTAATGTTAAGGTTGACAGCAAATTAGACAATTAAACATCATTAAAACTCACACAGCAATATCTAAATCTTCCTGAACGGTACTGGGAATCCCCTATTGTAGCATTTCAGCATGTTTTTGGATTTCATATTATGAAATAGAACCTGTGGTACCCATAAATGTAGAACTAAACTAGCATTTACCTAGGTTCTACAATTAGAAAATTTAGTCTATACATTAGTATCTATCCAAAGTTCAACAACAAAACACTAACAAAATAGCCATGCAAGAAAACTGTGAAGACATATCTTAGGATGGAATTATATGAATGCATGACAGAATCTTGGTCACATGGAAACAAACTGCTAGAGAAATTAATCCCTTCCAATACAATTAAAACCATAAAAGACATCAATATTCAAACTATATATTCTTCAAGGCTTGGAAGCATCATAATGAAAGCACCAAAGAAGGTACAATCATTCATGCAAAGTATATGAGTAAGGCAATGAAAAAAGTTAAAACTCTCATCTCCAGAAAGCCTCCAATAAAGAAATGTATCAACAAAGAACCACGATCCAAACAAAGAAGGATCTGAATATCGTATGCTTAAGATCCCACTAGGGATTCCACCAATTTAAGATACCTCTCATCCCTCTTGCCCCCAATATACCACCATGGAAAAAAATCAGAATCACCTACTACACTATGTTGCCTCACTTTCCACTCTACAATCTCTCCACAGTCAACCAATTATTGAACATCAAAATTTGTCCAAGAGCTGTCATCCACACGAACTAAACTACTTCTGAGGTGTTCGCATGCCTAATAGCCCTTAAAGGGAAGTCCATAATATTGCCTCTCTTAAGCATCTTATGAAAAACTAACTACATTAGCATCTTAATCACGTTCAACTTGACCATATTGTGATATCTTATCTTATAAATAATTAAAAAAAAACATATTAATATAAATATGTATATAAAAATAAATGTACATAGCTGAAAAAAAAAAAAATAATAATAATATAATAGTACTATATAAGTTCATATTTGAGATAAATAATATAATCATGGAAATTGAATAGTAGCATGTATGTATATCATAAACTGGTGTTGTATGAGTCTCACGTGGGAAGAAATTGAAGGCAGCTGATTTACACCACAAGGAAGCAAGTGAGTTGGAGGGTAAGAAAAGATAAGGTTAAAATTACTTCTAGAAGTTAAATCCTCTATCTCCACGTATTCTAGCAGGAGGTGGAGATTCTTTGGGGATAAAACTGTTAAAAGCAATCATAAGAGAGAGGAATAGGCTGCCAATAGATTTATATAAATAGGCATACACTATTCCACTATACCATATATAGAAAAAAAAAAAAACAAAACAAAAAAGGGGGACAGAAGAAGAAGACGAGAAGGGGAAGAAGTATAAAAAAAAAAATTAAAAGAAGAAAGCTTTGCTGCTGAATCAGGTAAGGATTTTAAAACCCCAAATTAGTATTATTAGTATATTTTTGTTTTTATATAGCTTGTGGTAATTTTTTAAAAATTTGGGTCAGAAAATTTGTTTAGAATAGTGAGTTTTAAGTATTAGAAACATGTTCTTGGGATTCTTGGGATCGTTTTGGACGAAACGGCATCAAAATTGGATTAAAAACGAGCAAGAAATGATCAAATTACAGTAACAGCATTTTTTCGGCGACCGTCGCCGGAATAAATCTATGTTATGTATTTGGTATTCAACCATTAGTATTTATTTTGGTAACATAATGACCGAAAGTTGAGTTGGCTGAATGGTTAGCTTAGACGGTACACAGACAAGAATCCTAGGTTCGAAACTCGCGGTACGTTTTGTTAATTTCTTTCTTTTAACACCAACAGTTTTCATAAATTATTTTGGGCATTTTAGAACAAAGAAATTAGTTGACAGAGTGGGTTGAGCTTTACTTCAATCCCTCCAGGTTATGGGTTCAACTCCTGCCACTAGCCAAAGATAAATTTTACTTTATTTTTTTTCCTTCTTTCCTTTCTGATGTTTGACAAAAAAAAAAATTAATGATATCTATACTATAGATCTTGAACCCTGATCAACACCTTTGAAAATTTTCCAGCAAACCATTCAATCTCTTAAACCTTTCTTGTTCACATTTAAGGAGATATACATGATCACTTTATCAGATTTGTAGAGCTCAACCTAAATTTGACCAGTTTCATTTTATTTCAATATACCTTCTCATATCCAAAATTTACATTTAAAGACTGGGACTTAAAATAGAAACTCAAGTTAAATTAAAAAGGGGTTCAACTAATACCACATAATTGTCTTTCAAAATTTTACTTTGATTAAAATTATTCTGTGATCTGAATTTTACATCTTAAGGTATTCGGCTTATTTCAATGTTTTTCTTTTGGGAATAGTACTTTATTAATTCTTGGATTCAGTTAAGGCTGAGGCCTTTTTGAAAATATAAGACTGGAATGGTCTGTTTGGAGGAGGCGAGGACTGAGATAGTTCCACAGTTAGTGCACTAATATACTACCTATTTCGAGCTGGGCTGGTAGGTGGTATACACCTTTGGAGCTGAGCTGGGCTGGGGTGCTGTAGCCTTGATATAATAAATATTATGTGCTTGGTTGATATAATCTTTAAAATTTGTTTTATTTTGACAGGATTGTAAGTCTCAGGTATAATTAATATATATGCAACTGGTAAATACTTTAATTAATTCTGCAATTTATTTAACTTGTATTGATATATGTATTAATCCTGACACAATGATTTATTTTTATAAATAAAATTATATCCTTACTGGGCCCACAGCTCATTATTTTTATAAATAAAAATTACAGGGACAAGGACAGAAGGTGAGAACTAAGGAAAGTGGCTGCTTAAGGATCAAGATCGTTCCTTTTGTTTACTTCCTTTCTGTTTGGAATAAGAAGCAATGTAATAAGAGATTTCTCTTTAAGAAGTTGTAGTATGAAATATAAGTAATTTATTATCAGAAAGTGGTGATTTAAAATATTAATACTGTCATAGCTTCATTAATTTCACTATATACACCATAACCATATTGGTATCTGTAATTAAATTTGGGGCGTGACACATATGCAGTCCAATGTCTCACCCACATCCCATTTCTACAACGGTCTATGATAGAGGATGTTCCACACCATCCCATTTGTTGATACTAGCTAATCCACTCTAATATCAAAACGATCTACTAAAATCTTTAAAAGAGTCAAAAAAATGGAGACTATGTGTCCTCTCAGCACCAAAAATCAAGCTAGGTGATTCTTACCCACTCCAAAGAAACCGAGAATTGATTCCAGCTGCCACTTTCAAGCAAAATAAAACATTTAAATTGACATGGTTTTCTCTTGCTCAGTACATTGCATTGTCAGATGTTCAATATCTCTCATGAAAAAGTAAAGCTATTGTATTGCAGGAGTGGAGGACATACATGAATGGGTGTCACGTTGTCCAAACATGTAACTTGTCAACAATTTAAGGTTTTGAAGTTTTAAACGAATGCTACCACACTTATGTACAAAGAAGCATTTTCGAAAAGTTTATGGCCAACAATGTAAAAATCCCACCTACAATACATACCCTTTTAAAAAAAGTTATTTTTAGTGGTCCTTGCAATTTGAAAATGCTCTTATATTTTACTCCAAATGGACTATTTAAGTTTTCTATTCAAAAAACCCTCAAAACATACTTGGACAACTTTTTCAAATACTTCTACCTATCAACTCAGTATTGTTATTGGAGAACTTAAAATAGATGCAAAGATATAGACCAAATGAGCATAAATCTTATAGAAACTAAAATGGAATTATGGAACAAGTTGTAGTCTGTAATCCAACTTCTGAGAAGAAAAAAAAACACCATTGGACACCGAAAATGGTGCTCCTGAGTTCTGATTTCACCACCAAGGATACCCCAATAAATTATCAACAACTGGACTGTATTGTCCCCAAAGACACTAACTTCTATTTTGTGTACAACTAAATCTTATAGGTTTGTGGGGATAGAAAAGCTTGCATTTTGTGAGTCACTTCCTTTTACTCAAGTTCCTATATTATTTTGGTAATTTTCAAATTTCTATTGTTATTAAGCAAGAAGAAAAATACTAGGACACCAGCTTTAATTCTTGTTTATCTTTCTTTTTCCTCCTCATTCACAAAAAAAAAAAAAACTGGCAAGCCCAAAGGAGCCAATAAGAAATTATAACACAAGGAAGAAAGCAACACAATTAAGAACATAGAAACACTTTTAAAAGTCAATTATTATTGACCGAGGGGTACTAATCCTTCAGATTGTCTCAATCCAAGTAACTCTTACTCCATTACTTACTGACAAACGGATCCAGGTAGCTCAGATCAAGCTAGGTTAGACGGTTCGGTCAAGCTTCTTGGTAAGTCTTCTCTCTCTCCCCTTACTTCACCTTCTATCTGTCTCTCTCTCTCTTCCCTTCACTCCCATCGCCCCCATTAATTATCACGGTGACGAAATTTGAAGTGGAGTTGCATATTCTCTTCTATAGGTTCATACCTAATACAGTAATACATATACAAATTGTCCCAATAGTAGTGTTATTCAATAACTGGTTTCTGTGCGTTTCTTGAAAGGGAAAATCTAGTTTGCAAAGCAATTCAAACTAATAACTCCAGTGACAATTTTGTAAGCTCACTGAAATTGATTCTCATTTTGCTTCAGCCAACTCACTGACCAACTATTCCGACAGATATGTAGCTTTTACATGAATATCAAAATTTTCCAAGAATGGGCCAAATTTGCAGGTGTATTATATTTAAGGGTTAATTACAGAAACACCCCCTATGCTTAGGCCTTTTATCAGTTACTTCTTTATTTTTTAAATTTTATCACTAATACCCCTGTAGTTTGGACCAAAGTGAAATAGTCACTTTTCCGTTAAAGTTAGGTTTGAGAATTACATATTTTTTTTTCAGACAAATTAGCTTACAAGTTGCTGAGTTGACTGAGTTTGGTTGAAATTTTCATAATTTTCACACTATTTATTTCTAGTTCATGTATGGATATCAGTTTCTTCGGCAAAAAGAAAGGGGGAAATAGGCACTTTATTGTTTGAAGTTGAAAAATGCTTCCACTATATTACCCATCCCAACAGATAACTTGTTTGCTACAAAAAAATTTAGTCCATCCATGTATTCCAATGATGCACTATTTTCAAGTTATTCATTTGTTAGTTCTTTCAAGAATTTTCCCATCCAAAGAGAAAGAAGAAGAGAGTACCTACAATGGAAGTCTAATATGTATGCTTGATTGGCATTGTACATAGAACACAACTATATGGGAAACATAAAAACTTCATGGTAGGACTAAACAATGGCCACTTTATTTGTTTGATTTGCAATTTGTAATGTGGATTTGGTGTTCGAAATTGTGGGTTTCATTGTTCATTTGTTCTTGGATTTGATGTTCGAAATCGTGGGTTTCACATTTGGATATATAATTTGGACATGGTAAAGACACTGTATTAATGTCTTTTCTTTTCTTGTCTTCCATTTTGAATTTTTTCCGTACTCGATCGATTCCATGATTTAATTTAATGATATGGAGAGCATAACATTAAAATCTAGGCATAGCTTGATAAGCATCATATAGCTAGGTGCTTTCAATTCTAGCTTTTGAGGGCCAGAAAGCCCAAAAAAAAAATTGCAGAATATGGCCTGCTTGGGAGTGCATAAATTAAAGGAGGATTAGATTCGGTTCAATGACAAATTAAGATCCTATCTTTGACTTCACATATGGAAATGGGAATAAGAAGAAATGATCAATTACCACATTTAGATATATACTTTGGACATGGTAAAGACACTGTATTAATGTCTTTTCCTAGATCCTAAGAGTAATTTGAATAGATTGCATTACTAAATATATGTTTTTTATAAGGTTTTTATATTAACAACTTGTTTTATTCTTGTTTTATTCATAGGATCACAAACAACCATGCAATTTCTTTCTATGGTGCGAAGACAACAGCAAAGACGACGTTGAGGCCGATGCAACTTCATCGAAGTGTGATGTCAACGAAATGAAATAATTTCGACTTGAAGTGAAGACTACGATACAACATGTAGAAAATCAAATATGTGTTGAAATAAAAAAAAAAGGGCAATAAGCTCTTTTTTATAATGCTAGTCATATGTGCTTTGATGTTTTTATTATGAAAACAAATGTAGTTTCTTTCTGTTTGAGAACTTCTCTTTATTTTAGTTTTTTTGTAGACAAATAAGGAATCAATGAACACTTGTGTAAGGATTTGTGGCTAAATGTTTTCTGTAATAGTCATGTTATGAATTTGGGATTTTTGTTGCAATCATGTTACCAAGCCGTACCAAACATCTAATACATTTCAAATAAATAAAAACAATCCTTTTTTTTTTTGAGCAACAAGTCATATTGTATTAGTAAAGCCACATAGGCCAAAATGAAAGTTACACCTCAATATGGAGATACACAAATCAACAAAACAAAACATGCCAAACATACCCCTACCACAAATAGTAAGAAAACACAAGACTGAGACCCTAGCAAAATACCTCTCAAGTAAGCACTATCCCAACTTCATACCATAAAATAAAGTTATACTAAACGCTTTCAAACCATCAAACAAAGTCATACTAAACGCTTTCAAACCATCAAATACAGTCATAGTCTAATTCATGAACTCATCACATAAAGTCATATTAATCAAGGTTTCCTCTCATTCCCAAATTTGGATGAAATGCAAGACTTGGGGACATTCCTACATTGACTCTTGAAATGCAAGACTTGGGTCTATTCCCACATTCGGCTCTTGAAATGCAAGACTTGGGTCTATTCCCACATTTGGCGAAAGAAATGTAAGACTTCCTTGTATGCTCATTCAGCTCTCTTATGTACAATGCTCGTTCATGTTCTCATCATATCCCTAAAAATAAATGCAAAATGCAAAGTAAAAAATAAATGACCTTATTTTAACGAAAAGCATTAATATTAATATATTAATATTGTCAAACCTTTGCACTTGTCGATACTTTTGTTTGTTTTTGTTTGGCTTTTGATTGTTTATTAACTGCTTTCTCAACATTGCCCACTTTTTTATTACTTGGCGGTCGCCCCTTACTATGAGTAACAAATTGATCATGTATTTTTGTGCTCTCTTTTGTTAGTACAATACCATCTCTATCTGAAGTTGATTTACTCGAATGATTAGTAAAAATGGGTATATTGCTTCCACAAATTGCAGCCTTCTTGTCACACCCCAACCCGCCTCGGGTAATTTGGGACACGTGTAACAAGCCCACACGATCAAAACACCCTTAATTCATTAAGAAACACATGATTTAGACCTACTAAAACAGCTCCGTTGACACAAAACAGACCCAAGGGCAAAATGGTCATTAATAAAGTATAGCAAATTTTATATGGAAAGATATCTCTTTGAGTCCCGGTTCCAACTCAAAAAACGGTGCGCGAATCCAAGTTTTTTAGAGAGAGTTATGCTTGTTTCCGTAAAAGCCGTCGAGGCTGAACCCAGACTAGCGGATCGATCCGCCCCAGATCCGGATCGATCCGGATTTAGCAGATTGAGTTTTTCTGCAGTTCCTGTTGCCCCGGATCGATCCGCACATGACCCGGATCGATCCGGTTCCTGCAGATGGGTTTTTCTGCTGCTAAAACCCTGCTAAAACAGTTCAAACATTCCTCAAGTTCCAAAATTGGTTCCAACATTATAAAAACTTTTGGGAACACTTTCCAAACACTCACAAACATATCCACAACATGCTTAAATCTTTCCAAATCATTCAAACCATCTTCCATGTGCATTCAAATGAGGAACTAACCAAAGGAAAGCTCAAACTTACAAAGCTAATAAGGGAAAGGAAATGTTCTTGTCAAGTAAATTTCATGGAACTTATAGAAACCACTTTAAACATGAAACCAAGTTCTTTCAACATTCAAATTCATTAACCCTTTCACTTTAACCTCAACTTGCATCATATTACTCCCAATACACATGACTAGTAACTAGCAACCATGACACATGGTTTGCTATACAACTAAACATAAACCCCCAACTTGATATATTACAACTTCCTCAAAACAAGAGTAAAATACTGTCAAAACTTGATTAATCCATACCAAATTCTCATAGCCACATCCAAAACCATTTAGGAAATATACCCAAGTGTCCCAAAACTTTACCCAAACATCATAAGAGTTTTCCCAACCATTACCAAACATTTGGAAAGTAGTTAAACCATTCATAATCCATGGAATTCCAACTAGGAACCTTAATTTACATTCAAGTTCATATTCTTGAAACATATACATAAACATTGATCCATAAGGAGAAACCAAGTTGCTTTTCAAACAAAAGTTACCCAACTTGCTCAAGTCTCTCCCAACCATACCCAACTAAACATGTTACAAAGACTCTAAAACACAAGGTGTTATATATAGTCACCAGAGATACATGTTAAACGTAACTAGCTAGACATATGAACATATTCACAAGGACAACTCCCACGCCCAACCCGTCGCGCAGTTCATTTCCTCTCCTCGTCTCGCTTGGTACCTGCGATGGTTATTCAATAACCACAACAGAAACATATTTTCGTTTAAGCTTTCGCTTAGTGAGGGAACTAACCATGCTATTGGAATACAAAGTATGTAAGTGCAACAATCATTATAAACAACTACAAATTGATCTCCGAAAAGTCAAGTCATTCCAGCCACCACCACCGGGTCCTTCTCACCCCGGATCTTTATCACTTTTGGCGCATATAGCGCAACACACACTCTCTTGTGACCCCGAAGGCGTCACCGGCATTTTATTGTGGTCGTCACCATGTCCTACTCATTGAGGACTTCCTATCCCTTACATATGGGACCTATAAATGGTGACCACTACTTGACTTCCCTTTGATCCATATAAGCACATAGGCAATTTCAACACATAAGCATAGCAATTTCATAATTTTTGACATGCTTTTCTCTAAATTCAACAACATATATGTACATGAGCATAAGTTTAGCAACTATGAGCAACAATTATCACACTAACATACTAAACATCCAATTGAGAGATTAGGACACTCACCTCCTCGATTTACTAGCGATTAAGCCTAGATTTTCCCAATCTCTTGCTAATTTCCAACCCAAATTTCACCGGTGTAATTCCTACATAAGTTTGGTATCAAGAACATCGTCTATTAAAAATGGTTACCGTAAAAACGTTGCCGAAAACGAAAATAAATTACATGCATGTGATCCTCTTACCTCCACGAGTCCAAAAGTGGTCTCGGATCGAAAATCCGACGCCGGACGACAAAGAAATGGCAAGAAATCGTCGTCGAGATTACCGTCGTCTTCGTCAAGAGCTCTCGGTCCTTTCCTCTCTCAATTCCCAGCTATAGTTAGTGTGTAGAGACACATATGCCTCATGCATATGTGTTGTCTCCACTTTTTCTTATTCCTATTTACACCCCCAAACTTTCTTTAAGCTTTATTATGAAACCCCCTTGCTAATTATATTAACTACCCATCTTTTCTAAAAGGATTTAGTCTAAGTCCTGCGTGGGTCTCAAACGTGGTCCCACATAATTTATGAGGTTGCTATTAAACCTACCAATTCTGAATTTTATTCAAATACGCCCTCACACGGCTACCAAAACTGGTCCCCTTACCTATCATAAGACATAATTATAACTTTAAGCATTTAAATAAATATGCACATAAACATATATGACATCAAAATGCAATTATTCGAATTAGACCCTCGTTGGGCCCCACGTTTATACCAGTCCCGCCTTTCATAGGACTTTCATCTGTGTCCGCATTTGAACACCTTTTCACATGTGGGTTCATAACCCCACCTTAATTCATCTCATGCATTAATTATCTTTAATTAACACACATTAACACTAAATTAATCTTCTTTTCCGGGTACGGGTGTTACACTTCTCTTTGTATCCCTCTTTCATTTACTGTATTTGTGCAATCACCTCATCACACCAAGCTTCAGATTCCGCTGCCACTTCACCCAACTCATAGAAAATACTACACATTTTATCATAACGTCATGCCTTTGGTCTGTCCGCCCAGTTGTCATAACTGATCCGAATCTTGGTGTGTCTCCTTTTGATATTCTTATTCCATCTTTGTAGAATGTACTTGGTGGGTACTTCATCATAAATTTTCATATCATTGTACACCATAAGTTGATGCCTACACATTATTCCTCTAAACTCAAACAATCGGCAATTACAATTCACTTCCTGTGTATTACCATAAAAAATTAGCTTGAAAGTTGCAGCCTGATGACCATCTCCAAAACGAACCCATTCACGTACTTCATATTCTCTAAATCCAACATCTTCTTTAATTAAAAGCAAATGACAACAAAGCTTCCCAAATAACTTGTTTTGAAACTCTTTAAATTTCGCCCGCGTGTAAACACTTTGAAATTGTTTTTCCATCCATAAATGTGTAGCACATGGATAGCATGAGTTGTATGAATTGAATTGTTTTTCATTTTCTACTTTTTTTGCCAAGGCATTCTCATATTGTTCCACAAATTGTTTCAAAGTGGTCTTGGAGTTGATGTAGCCATCAAAGAAAGCGTGCATGCTTTCACTTCGCTGAGTGGTTGACATTCCTGCCCAGAAAATATCCCTCACAAAAGCTGGTACCCATCGATGCCTCTCGTCATACAAACCAAGTAACCATTCATTTCTTTCTAGTTGATATTTTTCAATGAAAATTGCACCAAGCATCTTCAAATTCTTGAATGGTTAATGAATCATAAACAACATTTTGCAACATAAATTTGATCGATTCATATTCTTTGTATCCTTTCAATTTTTCAGGCGCCTTTTTCATGATATGCCATAAGCACCATCGGTGACGTGCATTAGGAAAAACAACCTTTATTGCTTTCTTCATGGCTCTGTCTTGATCTGTTATTATTGCATTGGGCGGACAATCAGACATACATGTAAGCCAAGACTGAAATAACCACGTAAAGGTCTCAGTATCTTCACTTGAGATCAACCCACACCCTAGCAATACTGACTGCCTATGATGGTTCACCCCAAGGAAAGGCGCAAATGGCATGTGATATTTATTAACCAAATATGTAGTATCAAACGTAACCACATCACCAAATTCTTTGTATACTGCCCTACTCCTTGCATTAGCCCAAAAAACATTCTTTAGGCGACCATTTTCATCCAAATCCATCATGTAGAAGAAGTCAGAATTATTAGATTGCATTCTCAAAAAGTAGTTGTGCATTGCATTAGCATCACCTTCCCCAAGTTGCAAACGCCTAACTTTATTGATGTAGTTTCTTACATCTTTCTCAGTAAATGACAAATTCTCATGCCCCCCCCCCCCCCCCCTCAATAACTAACGAATTAAAATTCTTGTTTATTATAATTCCAGCTTTATCACTCAACATTAGTCTCTTTTTCACATTTGGTTGCAACAACCGATTACATTTAAAATATCGAGATTTGCCTGGGTTCATTTCATGGTTATGGGAAAGTTTAACTGATGTCACAGACCACTTACCATTGGGACAATGAAATGCCCTAAGCTTTGCTTTGCAATTAATTTTTGCGGTTGGCCGCACATGTAATGGGTTGGTTGATCTACTCCTTAACGTACCACCACGAGTACACTGCAATGCCACATATCTCACGACCCCTTCCTTCTATGTAGAGCTTCTTTTAGCCACATCAAAACCTTTGTCTCTAGCATATTCGGCATAAAACACCATCAGCTCATCCAAAGAATCAATCTCCATCCCCTTTTTTGGCTCATCAATTTGCTTTTCTTCATCGGTTATTTGCTCCTTGTCATGATCAATTTCGATAATATCCACATGAATGCTTACCGAACCACTTGAAACTTCTTCTTCCATTTCTCTGCAATGTATAATACAATCATTAACTTACACGGATTTATATAGAGATTGCATTAACAAATCAACATTATGATAGCAAAATAGCTAGAAAAATCACAGAAAATGGACATTTATCCTATTACAGTCAAGGGTAATGAATTAATCCTAAGAATTAATCCTAAGAATGTAACACAATTTGAAAAAACGGAAAAAAAACTGCAGTTCCTAATAGTTAGAAGAAATTGCAATTTGGCCTACATATTACCGATTCCCAAATGCATTCACTTACTTTTCTACTTTCTTGAAATTTTAATTTTTTTTATCAGTAAGAATTTAACCTAATAGCAGCAATTTACAAAAAGAAATACATAAGCTTAACGTTCATTTATGTTTAATTTGTTTAACTAAAAGGCATGAATGTAGGAAGGCAATAGATTGGTTTTGATTTGTTTAACTAAAAGGAATGACGAAATCAATTTTAGTGGTACTATATGATCAATTTAAATCTTATAAGCTATATGACATTTTTCTTAAGTGGGTTAGACCAATAATAGGTCTTAGCAGAAAGTGTGTGTTTGTGTCCCCAGTTTGGTAATTTTTCAATTCAATCATTTCCATATATATAAGCATAAAGTTTGTAGGATATGAAACCCCGCCACAAATATTTGTAAAATATAACAAGCGTAATTAAAAATTTAATAAAATTATCTTTTGTGAATGGTCATATTAACGAGAAGTTATTTAGTGAGCCCGTCACGTCACGTCAGCGTGATGACGAGGTGTGACCTCCTCAATAAAAACGAGCCATGTGGCCACTAACACTAGGAGGTTATGACATGTGGTGGGTAGTTTTTTTTTTAAATTTTAATAACCAAATGGCATGATCCCCTAGAAGTAGGGGGTATATATGTGGTTAAGATTGAGAGGTCACACCATGTCATCACGTTGACATGGCATGACGGGCTCACTGAATAATTTCTCCATATTAACACTAGGCAGGATCCTCCGAAGCATTTGCTGCTGGTATCTTTTGTGAAACCCTAGGAGAAATGAACTCAGTTACAAGGAGAGTATGTGTGGCGCTGAACTCAGTGAGTTGGGAGCTTCATCAATGGAGGGGGATTAGAGTAAAGGTACGGAACAACAACCTGGAGCAGGCGCTAGTGTTCATGCAAAGGAAGAGCGGAATCGAGCGGAATCGAGCGTATGATAAAGCGCGAGCAGACTCATCACATCAAGAATTCTGAGAAGTGTTGGATTAATATGTGTTTTTGGCCATGTTTGAGGTCAAATGAATGTGGGAACCATTTAGAGTTTGAATGGGGTCCTTGTGGATTTGTGTTCTCCTCCATGAGGAGATGAACTTTGGATATTTACATGTCCAAAATTATTATTGAGTGAATGAGAAATTAATCCATTAAATACATTTATATAATGTACATACATGAATGCATGGGAAATGCATGGGAAATGTATATACATGAATGTATTTATTCTCATTCATGGATAATGCACATTCATAGATGAATCATGTATATGCATGGATGAATCTATAGATTCATAATGAACATACATGGATGAATCCACAAATACATAATGTACTCATGTATATACATGGATGAATCTATAGATTCATAATGTACATACATGGATGAATCCACAAATTCATAATGTACATCCAATGAATCCTCTCTCCCCTTAGTCCTATATAATCTGAGCTTTCTCCTCAGAAATTTTCAGAGTCAGGAAAACAAGAGCTATTTCCTCCCTTCCAATATTCCTTCCTGAAAGAGACATAGAACATAGTTGGTTCGCCGGAGCAGTCGAACACCGTGCTTGTCTACTGCTGGTTATTGCCGCTGTATCCTGGGAGATAGACGCCGGAGATATCCTCAAGCACTTCTGGTGAGGCGGCGAATCTGTTTTAAGGAAACTGTGAAACTTCACAGGCCTCGGTTTGATCTTAATTCAGTTTTTTCAGTTTTGATTTCTGTTTACATATTGTAATTCTGATTTCTATCCAATTGTAATTTTTCCTGTTTTCAATAGTTGTAATCCAGAATCTGTTTCTGTTTATATCAATAAATTTTCCAACAATCTTAAAACAGATTCGATAATTTTCAAAACAAAAACATAAATCATATTTTGGAAACACAGTTTTCGTTTTACAAAAAACTGCTACTGTGATTCTCGTTTTCTGCCCAAACGGTGCAGAATCTGAGAAATTTGCATTAGATGAAAAGTGTGCAGAATCGAGTTTTGCTTGGGACCGCGCGGGCAGAATCTTAAATTTCATTCATTGTCCTAACAAAAATCGGAAAACAAAAATCTGCTACTGTTAAAATTAAGAGAGAAAAGGAAAAAAATATATATATATTAGATTTAATTTCTTTTCTCTTGTGATAATTTTCAGAAATGGCAAATGAGAATGTGAACACTGCAACCGACGGTGCTACTGGCTCCAACACCGTTGTGATTGGCTCCATACCGGTGAAGGTTCCCTCAATCCAAACGGTTCCTGTGAACCACGGGGAGAAACCCGAGAAATTCAATGGCATGGATTTCAAGAGGTGGCAGCAAAAGATGCTGTTCTACCTTACCACCTTGAACCTTGCGAGGTTCTTGAAGGAAGAGGCTCCTGTGCCTAATGAAAACGAACAAGACCGAGAGGTTGTGCTGGCTATTGATGCTTGGAAGCACTCGGACTTTCTGTGTCGAAACTATGTATTGAATGGCTTACACGATACACTCTATAATGTGTATAGTGTTAAAACCACTGCTAAGGAACTGTGGGAGTCCTTAGACAGAAAGTACAAAACCGAGGATGCCGGTTCAAAGAAATTTGTAGTGGGGAGATTCCTCGACTATAAAATGGTGGACTCGAAAACTGTGATCAGTCAAGTTCAAGAGCTGCAAGTGATCTTGCATGAAATCCATGCTGAAGGGATGACCTTAAGCGAAACTTTCCAAGTTGCTGCTATAATTGAAAAGCTACCCCCTGCTTGGAAGGACTTCAAGAACTATTTGAAGCACAAGCGAAAGGAGATGAAGATTGAAGATCTCATCGTAAGGCTTCGAATTGAAGAAGACAACAAAGGGGCTGACAGGAAATTGGGGAATTTTGGGGCCAAGGCTAATATGGTTGAGCATGGTCAAAAATCACGTGGGAAGAAGAAAATTCCTTCTGGAAAAGGGTACAAGATGGGGCCAAAAGGTGGTATCGCCAAGAAGCCGAAGTTTCAATTTCAAGGCAAGTGCTACAACTGTGGCAAGACTGGACACCGGGCTTCTGAATGTCGCCTGCCAAAGAAAATCCAGAATAATCAAGCTAATATGACTGAGTTAGATTCTATCTCAAGGGATGTCTCTGACATTAATCTGTCGGCTGTGGTCTCTGAAGTGAACTTGGTGGATTCAAATCCAAGGGAATGGTGGATAGACACTGGTGCTACTCGCCACATATGCTCCGACAAGGCTATGTTCACTTCCTTCGAACCAATGACTAATGGTGAGAAGATGTATATGGGAAATTCTGCCTCCTCAGATGTTGAAGGGCAAGGGAAAATAATTCTGAAGATGACTTCAGGAAAGGAGCTAACTCTCAACAATGTCCTTTATGTACCGGAAATTCGCAAGAATTTGGTATCCGGTTCTCTCCTAAGCAAGCATGGCTTCCGTATGGTCTTTGAGTCAGACAAGGTGGTGTTGACCAAAGCAGGAATGTATGTGGGGAAGGGGTATATGTGTAATGGGATGTTTAAATTGAATGTAGCGACTGTATTCCCAAAAATTAATAAAATGAGTACCTCTTCTGTTTACTTGCTTGAGTCTTCCAATTTGTGGCATGGTAGACTAGGACATGTTAATTTTAATTCTTTGCGAAGATTAATTAAATTAGACCACATACCAAACTTCCATATTGACACAAGTGAGAAATGCGAAACTTGTGTTGAAGCAAAATTAACAAAGACTTCATTTCAATCAGTTGAAAGAAGCACTGAACCATTGGGTTTAATTCATACTGATGTATGTGATTTAAAAATGGTTCAATCTAGAGGTGGCAATAAGTATTTTATTACTTTTGTTGATGACTGCACTAAATACTGTTATGTGTATTTGCTAAAAAGTAAGGATGAAGCTTTGGATAAGTTCATTCTATACAAGACAGAGGTTGAGAATCAACTTGGGAAAAAGATTAAGGTGTTAAGAAGTGATAGAGGTGGTGAATATGTAGCACCATATGGTGACTATTGTGCACAAAATGGAATTATTCACCAAACCACTGCACCTTATTCGCCTCCATCAAATGGAGTTGCTGAAAGGAAAAATCGTACCTTAAAAGAAATGATGAATGCTATGTTAATAAGTTCTGGATTGCCACAGAACTTATGGGGGGAGGCAATTCTCTCTGCAAATTACATTTTAAATAAGGTGCCTCGAAAGAAAGTTGATCAAACCCCGTATGAACAGTGGAATGGTCGAAAACCATCATATAAATTCTTACGAATGTGGGGGTGGGGTGTCTTGCAAAAGTTCTTGTACCTACTCCTAAGAAAGAGAGGATAGGTCCAAAAACTGTTGACTGTTTATTTATTGGCTATGCACATAATAGTAGTGCGTATCGGTTTCTTGTACACAAATCTGAAAACCCAGATATACACAAGAACACGATCATGGAGTCTAGAAATGCGTCGTTCTTTGAGAATATATTTCCTTGTAAAGAGGAATATACTTCTAAAAAATGCACATTTGAGACTGTTGGGGAAACTAGTAAAACCCAAGAAGATGATGTTAATGTTGAGCCTAGACGTGGGAAACGCACTAGGATCTCAAAATCTTTTGGTCCAGACTTTCTAACTTATGTTATAGAAAGTGAGCCTCAAAGCTATAATGAAGCTATTAGATCACCAGATGGTCCATTGTGGAAAGAAGCAATCAAGAGTGAAATTGATTCTATCCTACAAAACCATACTTGGGAACTGGTAGATCTTCCTCCTGGTTGTAAGCCGTTGGGCTACAAGTGAATTTTAAAAGAAAATGAAGACGGATGGTACTATTGATAAGTATAAGGCAAGGCTTGTCATTAAAGGGTATAGACAAAAGGAGGGTCTAGACTACTTTGATACGTATTCTCCTGTTACGAGAATAACTTCCATTCGTATGATTATTGCGATCGCAGCTTTGCGAGGTCTCGAAATACATCAAATGGATGTTAAGACATCCTTCCTTAATGGAGATTTGAATGAAGAAATCTACATGGAACAACCTGAAGGATTTTCTGCTCCAGGGCAAGAAAATAAAGTGTGTAAACTTGTTAAATCATTGTATGGCTTGAAACAAGCTCCAAAACAATGGCATGAAAAATTTGACAAAGCTATACTCTCTAGTGGGTTTAAAATCAATGAGTGTGATACATGTGTTTATGTCAAAGACACGAATGAAGGCTATGTCATCTTATGTCTTTATGTTGATGACATGCTCATAGTGGGTAGTAATGTTAAAATCATTAAATCCACTAAGAAAATGTTGAATTCTAAATTTTACATGAAAGATATGGGACTTGCTGATGTTATATTGGGCATCAAGATCTCTAGAAATACCAATGGACTTGTTTTATCACAGTCACATTATATAGACAAGATTCTAGAGAAATTCAGCAAGTCTGATACAAGTGTAGCCAGGACGCCTGTGGACTTAAGTCTACACCTATCCAAGAATACTGGTGAGAGTGTTTCTCAACTAGAATATTCTCGAGTGATAGGAAGCTTGATGTACTTGATGAGTTGTACAAGGCCTGACATTGCTTATTCAGTTAGTAGACTGAGTAGATACACTAGTAATCCTAGTGCTGAACACTGGAAAGGGATAGTAAGGGTACTGCGGTACTTACGATATACACGTGATCAGGGATTGCACTACATGAGATATCCAGCTGTATTGGAAGGATATAGTGATGCAAACTGGATATCCGATATGAAAGATTCAAAATCTACAAGTGGATATGTTTTCACACTTGGTGGTGCAGCTGTATCATGGAAATCTTCAAAACAAACTTGTATTGCTAGATCGACAATGGAATCTGAATTCATTGCGCTAGACAAGGCAACTGAAGAGGCTGAATGGCTTCGCCATTTTGTAGAAGATATTCCTAGATGGTCAAAACCTGTGCCAGCTATTTGCATACACTGCGATAGCCAATCTGCTATTGGAAGGGCACAAAGTAATATGTATAATGGTAAGTCTAGACATATTCGTCGTAGACACAATACCATTAAGCAACTACTCTCAAGTGGGATTGTCACGATTGACTATGTAAAGTCAAAGGACAATATTGCGGATCCGCTAACCAAAGGGTTAAATCGAGAGTTAGTTGATAAATCATCTAGAGGAATGGGACTAAAGCCTATGACGATTACAAGGGACTAGAATGGAAACCCAACCTAGTTGACTGGAGATCCCAAGATCTAGGTTCAAAGGGACAACCTAATTTCATGTACCTTAAGAGAATCACTGAGGAGAAATGCTCTCCAGCCCATTTCTAATGATAAAACAGTGATACCTGCATGGTGTGAGGGTAAGCTTAGCTTTTAATGACTATGTGCGTTGGTAACCAAGCGGAGTATAGCAGGATACTCTGAATAGTCACCTATGTGAATGTGAAGTGGGGCCGCTTCTAAAAGAATTTGAGAATGGCAAAATTCTTTGATAAACATTTACTGAACCAGGCGAGTGTTCAAGGCCAAAATGAACACAAGTGTAAGAACTAAACTATGTTTGGAAAGCTCCTGTGTGAGGTCTGTTGGTTGTTTACACTAATGGCAATCAGTTCAAGACTATACGTTCACTGGTCAGCCAGTAAATCTGATAGATTGTCACAAGGGAAGGTTCAAAGCCAAAAGCCACCTATCCTTTGCAGGAGTGATCCGTTGTGCTCTCTCTCTTGTCGAGTCTACGCTGTCTCACACCGTTTCGATTAATTTCATTCATGTGGGGGATTGTTGGATTAATATGTGTTTTTGGCCATGTTTGAGGTCAAATGAATGTGGGAACCATTTAGAGTTTGAATGGGGTCCTTGTGGATTTGTGTTCTCCTCCATGAGGAGATGAACTTTGGATATTTACATGTCCAAAATTATTATTGAGTGAATGAGAAATTAATCCATTAAATACATTTATATAATGTACATACATGAATGCATGGGAAATGCATGGGAAATGTATATACATGAATGTATTTATTCTCATTCATGGATAATGCACATTCATAGATGAATCATGTATATGCATGGATGAATCTATAGATTCATAATGAACATACATGGATGAATCCACAAATACATAATGTACTCATGTATATACATGGATGAATCTATAGATTCATAATGTACATACATGGATGAATCCACAAATTCATAATGTACATCCAATGAATCCTCTCTCCCCTTAGTCCTATATAATCTGAGCTTTCTCCTCAGAAATTTTCAGAGTCAAGAAAACAAGAGCTATTTCCTCCCTTCCAATATTCCTTCCTGAAAGAGACATAGAACATAGTTGGTTCGCCGGAGCAGTCGAACACCGTGCTTGTCTACTGCTGGTTATTGCCGCTGTATCCTGGGAGACAGACGCCGGAGATATCCTCAAGCACTTCTGGTGAGGCGGCGAATCTGTTTTAAGGAAACTGTGAAACTTCACAGGCCTCGGTTTGATCTTAATTCAGTTTTTTTAGTTTTGATTTCTGTTTACATATTGTAATTCTGATTTCTATCCAATTGTAATTTTTCCTGTTTTCAATAGTTGTAATCCAGAATCTGTTTCTGTAACCCACCCCAAAATTTTGAAGTCCAATGTTATATGTATTATTTTGCTCAGCCCATTATCAAATTATACACATTTTAGCCCACCCCTCATCCATACAGCCCAAATAGTTTTGCTAATGGCAGCCCAGCCCAGACTAGTCCAAAGATACAATTGTCAATTTGTCACTTATTATACAAATACAAATTAAAAGTGGGGGCTAAAAAGATTTGAACTTTGAACCTCTTAAGAAGAGAATGAGATTCAATTAATCAAAAACCACTGAACTAACTAAATAATCATTATCCAAACTTACAAACATTATTTACTTGTTATGTTTTTCTATCAACGAATTATAATAGTAACCACCACTCTTATCACTAAATGATTCTTATGTAAATAAACTTATACTTGATCCTTCACAAGCTCACTTGACCAAAAAAATCTAGAAAATGTGCATAAATAAACCCAATTTTTTTTTTCCGGGGGTAGTCCGTGGGCCCACTACCCCGAACCTCCATGGACCCACCACTATATATATTTTCAGCCCAACCCTACCTAACATCCTGGATACGCCCTTGAGTGGCACTGTGGGGTTCGGTTAAATTTCAATGTACCCCACATGCCACATGCCACTTAGAAGAGAGATAGATTTGGTTGTAAATGAGTTGTGAGAATGGGTTGTACCCCTAGCATTACTCCAAAAGTTTTGCTTCGTGGTAGCCACCCCACTTAGAAGTGTTAGTATTGAAAACTGATGTTCTTGTTCGGGTCTCAAATGTATTTAGAAGTGACATTGTTATTATTATTAGCTAAGAGCTGACACAAAATAAAAGCGGAAATATTTTTTTCCCCCTCTGAACACATTTCTTTTCCCCAATTTAGTTTGTTTGGTAGATTAGAGTCAAACTGAAGTATCCTAAATGTGTGAGTATAGTAGAGGAAGTTTCCTAAGCAAGCCAATAGTTAAAACGATGAACCTATGGTTTGCGTTTGGATGGAGATATGCATGGGCCGCATGGTGGATACTATCCAAAAGTACATATGAAGTGCAAATTTTTCTAAAAGGAAGAACTCAATCATCGTACACACTATCTCGGAATATTGTAGCTAAGTTGATCTTTTGGGCATGAATATGCATTTTGGCCATATTCGAATATCTTCCCTTCACATATCCAGGGCATTCGCCCACTGTGAGACTCTTTGCAAACAATCTGCGTGAAACATGATAATCCTTGGGATGAATCTCAAGTTGAGTTTGAGTATTGGGATAGCTTTTTGCAGTTTTATGCAAAGTGTTGTTCTTGAAGTGTATAGATGATAGAGCCATTGACACATTTTGGAAGCGTGCGATCAATACTCATTTCAAAAAATCAGGCTATACCATTCTTGTTGTTTTGTTATGCGTGTTTTTTCTTCTATGCTTTTTAATGTTTCATGTAGCAACTCATAAGCACAAGTTTCTTCCGTTATGTTGTGGAAGTTTCCTGTTTTCATGTTACTTAGAAGTTTGTAGACTTGCTATTTATTTTGCTAGGCTACTCAATAGACCTCAATTCCTCTGTGTTGAACTTAAAATCATTTCCCGCCTCCTCATGCATTCTGCACATTTTGGACCATGTTTTGACTTCCATTTCCTTCTTCACTTCCCATTTCTCGATCTATATATATATATATATATATAATCTGCCGTTTATTTATTTTGGATTCATATAGCAGTATCTAATGCTCTGTTTGGTATGAGCGACGGAATATTTGACGGAAGGGAATGTTCATGAAAAAGTCTCTCTCAGGATAGGAAGGGACCTTTTGCTCCTTTTGTTTTGTGTAGTAAGAAGGATACGAGAATGGAGCCATTGCAGTGAACTCTAGTAATCCACACATGACTCTACATTTGCCTCTGAACCAACCTTCAGCAGATTTAAATGTGTATTCCGAGTTTAGCTATGACATGACTAGAATAGGTTATTTTAATCCTCTCTCTATCGAATACAGAGGCATTCCAGAAGTCATGCCATGTTTTCCATTAGGAGTCAAACTTGGACTATAATACTTGAGCTTGGTGATTTAAGTTTGGAAACCAGAATGCCACACGAAATCAACTCTTATGACTTATAACGAGCAGGTGGCAAAGACACTAGCTTCTTTCATACATAAAAGTTCCAGCTTGCTCTAATTTCGTGAATGTCTCCCTTCTGTAAATCTGAGACATAGAGTTCTGTTCATTTTAATATTAATATAATTCATTTTAGTCGGCTACACAAACAACTCCCTCCATGCAGTGTGGTGTGTGTTAGGATGGTTCTGTGAATATGGACGAGTTACAGTCATTCTCAGTTTCTTTATGGGTGACATAGGTTTCTGCTATGCAGGGGCAGACCCAAGTGAAGACCAAGGGGGACCATGGCCACCCCAATTTTTTTGAAAATTTGTGGGATATATATGTAATTTTAACATTTGAAAATTAATTTAGAAATTGACCCTCCCAAATTTTTAACATTTACAATATAAACCATCCATAAAAAGTCAATTTAAAAATCGAAGCCCCAAGGTTACACATTTTGTTTGGCAGGACTAATCTAAGTACACAAGAAACCGGACTAACAGTCATTTTTAATATAATAGTTCGTTGTTTGGTAGGCTAAATAGTGCAAGCTTAATTGTCACTATCAACTTTATAATTCCCATGTGAAGGACTATTTACTCCATGAGTGTGGTATCAACTGCCCCCATAATAGTGAAGGGGAAGAGTAATACCCAATTACCTAGCTTGTGAGATATAAATGACCTAAATTTAATCGACCAAACTATTCTTTCGACTCTCTGTCTCGCACCAAAAATATGTATAAATAGACCAAAAAATTTTGCCTCGGGGACGCTGTCCCCGAACCCCAGCATAAACTTGTTTACTAGCATACCCAATTCCATTTAACTTGGCCCCCCAAACATAAAATCCTAGGTCTGCCATGCTCCCCTTAGGAGCATTTAATTGATTTTATTGTTCTTATTTATTCTCTATTTTTGCTGCCGCTGCTGTTTTTTTTGGCATTTTTGGTTGGTGAGCTCTACGTGGTTGTATAATTGCATTTTGAAATATATATACATTTATGAACAACGTAAGGTTTTAAAGATGGAATCCTAGTTCTAATCGTGTTTACATGCTTGATAGCTTCGCATGCTGGGGTCTATGAAAATGATCTTAAAGGAGTGATTTGCTTGATCTGCTGCGTCCAATCGTGTTTAAAGATGGACTCTGTGTTGCTGCTTATCCTCCAAGTAGTTTAGTTTACTTGAGAGTTGTTTTGCCTCTCTGATTTTTTTCCCCCTCTCTGTAATCATTAGGACCAAATATAATTTGAAGATATGAAGAATTTGTGCCATTATGGCATTAGCATGTTAACGCTATAAACTTGTGATGTGGTTCATAAACTGGTTTCTCCTTATCTCAGTGTGCAATTACCCTATGATTTGTTTCTAAGGTCAATAGTTTTGAGAGTCTAGATGGATCAAGCTTTTGCGGATCAACAATCACTTATTTGGCATTAGTGAGAGATTTGATTCTGTTGAGCAAAAACTTTTGCACAACTGTTTTAAAAATCTCGTATTGCTACAGCAATACCAAACGGGACTAAATCATCAAATAAGATTAAAGAATGTGAGTGTGTATTACTTTACCAGTGCATTACTTTTTGGTTTTTCCCTCGCTAAACTATAGTAGTGCATTACCCGAGGAAACCTGGACCCCTATTCTTCTAGGATCACCAATGCCATCTTTGATGTGGCAATTGGAATTGAAACACACTCGACCATGCTTGCAGTGAGGGATGATCAAGCGAAGCCGATTCATGCTAGGATTTGGAGGGATAGTGTTCTAGAACCCATTTGTGCAGAGGCAAAAGTTGCTTTGTATGTTATTTTGGGAGCTCGGCCTTCAAAAAATCATCATTGAAGACGACTCTCTATTTGTTTGGTGCTCTGCTTCTGAGTGGCCAATTGACACTTTGGGTTCAAATGTGTGGAGATTTTTTGGCTAAATCTTTGCCTTTCGGAATTTTGTAAAATTTCACAAATTTGGTAATTTTGTAGCTCATAATCTTGCGCATTGGATAGCTAATTATAATATTTTGGGCCCCATCTCTGTTGATGTTATTCTGTCTTTTGTTTTTTAATTAAGTCATCAAGTGAAATCTGTGGCTTGGTTTGTTCTTTACTGAATTGGCTTCATGCAGAAATAAGATGTATCAAAATTCAAGAGATTACATGTTCAATTTTTCTATACTCACCAGTCACCACCTTCCAATCTGTGAGATGTAGTAGAGAAAAATCGTTAGCCAATTGTTAATTAATTGTAATTTTGGTTAATTGATGGATATTGAAAAAATCGTTAGCCAAGATAAATATTGAAAAAATCTTAACTGATATAAATTTTAAGCCGTTTGGGGTGTACAACACAATCAATTTGGCTATAACAAGTCATTTTCTAATTCAATGAAAAGAGAACAGTTAGATTTTATCTTGATCTTGATTTTTCCCCCTCCCCTGTTATGTAAACCAACAAATACAGTAACTTTTAATTTAACATTTCGTCTTAGCAAAATATATATATATATATATATATTTTTTTTTACATTTCGAAGATTTCAGTGTAGAAAGGAGAGGCATAGAGTAGTCAATTGGCAGGTCAAAATTTATGAGGTTATAAATACTTAATTATAATTGAGTAATGTTATACTTTTCAAATTTCTATTCTTAAAGTATTTATGTTTATGTGACAGTGATGTCATGTCTAATACAACGGAACAGTTGAATTCTAAAAAAAAATTTATTTAACATCATTTAAAAAACACTTTAAAAAAAAAATTTGGAAGCTTTATCATTACAGAGTGAGCAATAAATAGAGGTTTATGTTCATATAAGGCACCAGGGTTAAAACGTCCCTTTCATTGGGCGAATCTGCGCGCACACACACAGTCACACACACCCTCTCTCTCTCTCTCTCTCTCTCTCTCTGTACTGTAGGTTGTTACTTGCATGGTCTATGGAGACGACAAGGCTTCGTGTGGTGTTCGAAGATCGCCACATTCTGAGCAAGTCACAGAAATCGAATGGGCTGAAGAGAAGCTGGATTCTACTCAAACCCAATCATGACAACATCTCTGATCTCTCCTCCTATCTCCTCCACATTTTTGACCTCCATCGCTCTTGCCCTAATGGCCTCCTCCTCTCTGTAAGTCTCTCTCTCTCTCTCTCTCTCTCTCTCTCTCTCTCTATGTAGCCCTAAAACACACTAGAAAATTGTCATACGCCCTATGCGGGAATCGATGAATAGATTGCATCTGAGAGGACCTAGAAACTGAGGCAGTAGTCAGCATTGCTACTTTTCTGAGATTTTAGTATAAAAATGGTCAACAATCTTGAAATAACTTGCCAGAAGGAGTGTAAGTTACCACTAAACTAAGAAAAATCCGTTCTTTAGATGTACTGAAATCCTGGCATTGCTCATGGCCTTATGCTAATAAGTGAAATTTGAGTTTGATTATTGTAATGTCTTAATTTCTATATACTGGACTAAGCACAGTCCTTTTATTGCAGATGGATGGATTTGTTTTACCACCTTTTGAGTCAACTAGCATTTTGATGGATAAAGATATTGTCCGGTTAGTTACCCATTTTGTTTGTTTGTTTTTTTTGGAAAAGATATCTATGTATTTATACCTTTTCCCCTTAAAACTTTACATAATCCTAGTGTGAAAAAGAAAGGACACAAGTTGTCTGATATTATCAAGTCAAATGCCGCTGGGGAATCAATTGAGGAAGGAGAAATTGTGGATAAGCAACCTGTGATTACTAATGTGCCACTTCTAGCTAATGAGGAGTTTGAAAAGGAGACTGGTGGCTACCAAAGTGAAGCAGAAGATGATGAAGACCACCAATCAGAGGATACATTGCTTCTGAAAAATTCATCAGGTGGAAATGCAACTTCAAAGAAAAGAAAAGCAACCAAAAAGCTTCAGAGTTCAGAGTATGTATAGCAATCCGTATTTTGGAACCCAATCACCTGATCTCAAGCAATGTATTGTTCACTATTTTCTGTTGTATGTAACCTCAATCATCTATGGATTCACTTACACTTGCATTAATCCTTTGACTGCTGCTTCCAAACAAACATGGATGTAATATCACTTGACAGAATCTTCGTTTATCTTTGATGCTTCTGCCAAGCAAACAACACCTCATAATACAAGATGAATTTGTTAGATCAAAGTGGTTTCGAATTGGTGGGTATTAGACCCAAAAAAGAAGAAGAAGAAAAAGAACACACAAAAAGAAACCACAAATGAAATGGTAAGAATAAATCTTGTTTATTGAAATACGAGTGTGTCAGATATTCTATTTGAGTTCGTATAGATCATGCCTGCAATTGACTTTATGATTCAAAAGCTCAAAATGCACTCTGCGAGTTGGAATACGTAATCTGTCTTTCATTATTTCTATTTCCTTTTAAAAGCTCTAAAGATGCTTATAGTAGTTTCTTAATGATTATTTTATGGCTTTATGAGCAATGGCGGCAATGCACATGCATTTTGACTAGATACCAAATTTTTGTATGTTTCTACTTTTTAGCTCTTAGATCTCATTTCAGTTATGTTTGCTGTCAGACCTTCAGGGTTTTTCTACAAATATCTTTTGGGCCTCCAACTTACTTATTTGTCCTTTAAATAACAGGAGGAAGAAAAGACGTCCAATGGCTTCTGAAGCTATTGAAAATGATGTTCCTGCAAGGGACATTGAGAGCCCTCAATGTGAGCCTAGGAAGAATCGTCACAAGAAGGAGAAAGTATCCACTGCAAAAAATAGTTCACATATAGCAACTAGCCTTGAAAGTGCTGAAAAAAATGATAACATCGGTGACACTATGCCTAGTGTGAAGAGGTAGGTTTAACTCCTATTGCACCTCTGTGTGTAGTAGTGCCTTATTTTCTCATGTTTTCAAATATATATGGGTTTGTATGTTGTTTTTATTTTAATTTTTGCAAGCTATATTTCAATGTGCTACCCTAGATTTAATTGCAATCTTCTTGTCCCCTTCCTTTGCCTCCCACAGTGCCTCTAAATTCAAAATACTTTTACGCTGCTCTTGTTGCTAGATGCTCTCAGCTTCAAGAAAATGGTACATGCAGCTTGGATGTACCCCACAAGCCTGATGGAACTAGAAAGGTTTGTGCTAATATTAATGACAAGTTAATGCTTTATTTAGTTAGTCTTCTGCATATGAAATAGACCTCTTTCATTTTGCATATTAAGTCTAAACTTATAGATTTCCTAAATGGTTAAAGATGTGATAGAATGTGCTCTTTTAAATGCAGTTAATCGAAGGTAGGTAAATTTATAATAACTTCTAATTTCTAAATACATTAAAAAGCTAATCTCTTAGCTGATACGAGTAAGGGGGTTTGATATTAAATTCTATGTTTATCTTGTACACATATGCAAGTGATCTTTACTATTTAGTGCATTCTCTTGTCAGTTGGACATTGAGAATGCTTATGGTCATGTTCAATGAGACTTTATATATGCTGGGACGATAGGTTTTAGTGGAGATGCTGGATCGAGATATGCATATAGATGGTGCAATTTTTCGACTTTGATTAATGGTTTAGCTCAAGGTTTATTTTCAGCTCAAGAGGTCTAAGGCACGGAGACCACTTAATAGACTAGGTTGTTTCCTCTGAGCAGCCTATATTTAGGCCTTACACAACCCTAATACCACATATTAGCTTTGCAAAGTAGACCCACGAGTATAGTAATAATTTATAACTCATATTTCATATTTAAACCCTTAGAGAAACACCCAGAAATAGTAGATGCAGCAAGTTCTTATAAAAAGACCTAATAACAATTTGAAAACATTCTTATTGTTTGCATATGGTAAACTTTGCTTCAACCAAAGACCTTTTAAAGCAGGGTGCATAGGTATGGTAAACTTTGCATCAACCAAAGGCCTTTTAAAGCAGGGTGCATAGTTATGGATCTCTGTGTCTTATGTAGTGCATTTGAGGTGAGTGTAATATGATAAATAAAACCCAAAGTGGTGCCAAAGGTGACATACTTCAACTCTCAGTAGTCAGTTTGAACCCCTCAGATATTGTTTAATGGATTTTGCCTCTTCGATTTCTTCTTTCTGCTTTTAATTTCAATTGGACCTCACCTGATAAATTGTTTTGCTGGTTCTTTTTGGCTATGTAATCAACTTAGAGCTTTCAAGTATAGCTTACGTGATCTTTCTATCAGAGCCCTAGCAGAAGTGCTCGGCGGAAGAAAGCCAAGAGGCAATGGTTGCGGGAACTTGTTAAAACTAAAAGTAAAGAGGTACTTTGGCATTTAGGACTTGTTCTATATTTCCCTCTATTCAAACAAAGGGTTAATTTTTAATACTGAAAATGGCATAAAAACTTAAAACTCGTTTTCCAACCCTCCCAAGTCCCAACATATCGTTTTCCACTGACAACCCGTTGTCTTAATTTTTACAGTTAAATGAAATACAGCCAGATGCAGATGAGGGGTGTAAAATGTCTATTGCAGAAAAAGGTCTGATGACATTGTTCCCAAACCAAGACAGTGATGGGGAAGATGAGGTTGTCCCCGTCGTAATCAGACCTGGACATATTCGCTTTGAACCTCTTGGAGAAGGTACAATTCTCTCCTTTGTTCTCTCAATTCTTAAACACTTTCAAATATGCTTTGATAGTTTGATTTACTAAGTTGTTGCTGATCAAAGAGAAAATTGAGTATATGGAAAGATTGTTGGCCGTATCTTTTGATGGGCTCAACCTCAGTAGTCTTTTGTTGTCCTAAAATAGGGCTGCTTTAACTTACCTTGGATTTTAAGTCATTTGGTTTCATGATGTTATCTGCATATTTTCACTCTTATTAGGCCTTACTATTATATAGACCAAGAGACCCATGATCCACATATCTTCACTTTGACCTTTTGGTTTTTACTTTATTTTATTTATTGGGTTTATTTACTTTTTTGGTTGGGGGGAAGAAGGTGTCCATCTGATTTTGAACTAATGTTACATGTTCACTATCTGGAACTGTTGAATTACTTATATCTTTTTTCTTATTGTTTATAGCATAGATACTACAGTATTCTAATGTATCATCATTGTTCTGGTGAGTGCAGACGATGCTGTCCAGCAAAATCATGCACCAGCGGTAGGTTTCATGTTTTACTTTCTTTCTCGGAATGTTTTGCATAGATTGTCTTTCTTGTCAATATACTTTTTAATATGATATTCATTGTTTTCCAGAGTGCAAGTTCTTTTTAAGAGCTGTCTTGATATCTAGCTTACTATTTTGCCAAATCCTCTGAGTAACTAAATTCTTATGCAAGTATGTTAACAACTCTTCTTGACATTATTTCCCCAAATAGCTGTATGAGTAATTGCACTTCGTTCATTGTTGTGAGAGTTGTTGAAGAATTGAATGGAAAAGAATGATGGGTAGAGAGAACAATTGGCCAATTCATACTTCTAGAAAAGAGGGAGGACCACGAGAAGTCCTATGTGCAGGCTCTCAAGCCTGATATATTGGCTCGAGGTTGACCTTTTGATACATATCCAATTCAACTGTACACGGAAAGTTCCCTTCATTAGATTGATTGGAATTTGATTCAGTGACTATGTAATTGGCCAGTTTCATGAGGAAAACAATGCCAGTATTCTGCCTATTTCAAGAATTCCCCAGCCTAGCTATATTTATATGAGGTTGATATGGCCCATGGTCTCTTTAGTTTTTTGATTGAAAATTTTTTTCCTCTAAGATTGTCCCTCCTTTCTCCGTCTAGAATGCATCACAGGTTTGAAGGCTTTGGCTTCCTGCCCGCTTCCTGCTGTGTGCTAATTTGGCATAATGTGACTTGCATATATCATTTTCGAATTAATTTTTATTGCTAATGGTGCAAAATTTTGAACCGTAAGAATTAACTCGATAGTAGAAGGCTAGAAGCATACTTGGTTCTTGAACTGTTGTTTGTCCTTGAGGTTTAGTAATGTTACAAATGATTCTTCACATGTGCAACTCTAGAATTGGTGCATTTGAAAAGATAACTGATCCTATTCTCTCTCTCTTTCATCACATAGCATTCATGGAAGCATAACATCCAACAACATTGCACAGCTAGCTATTCTTTAACTGAAGTTCTGGAAAACCTGTTCATAATAGGAGGTCATCAACCTAACTTTTATTTGCAGTCTCAACAGAGCTAGATATAATCATTTGATACAAATAAAAGGGTAAATTCGTCATTGCAATAAACACAGTAATAACCATCATGCTTTTTTTTTTTTTGACGGATGTGAATTCTGCGTCTGTTTTGGGTGTGTAGATTATGCCCATTAATTGGCACATGTGCAACTTCTACCTCATCGATATTTACAGAGGGCCAATTATGCCAAGCCACATATAGCTATAATATTATTGATTCAGGAGAAAGCAAAAAATAATTGGTTTCAGTCATCTTCTTTCTTTCTTTTTTTTTTCCCCCCCTTGCATTTTTCTGTCAATGCAATACGCAACACTATCAAATTGATTGAGTTTTCATCCAACAAACGCTTCTTCTTGAGTCATGCGCAGGAAACTTTTCAATGGAATGGAATCACTAGCAAGAAAAAGGGTCAAAAATGGGGCAAAGAGAAATCTTCATTCTGCAGAAGGAACGACTATAAAGATGACAACAAAGAATGTTCTGACATGCCGTCCGTTGAGAAGGAGATTGCAGTAAATGATCCTGTGGACTTTGAAAAACTGGCACCGCTTACTACTTTACCTAAGGTGTGTTCCCTTATGCTTTAATGTTTTTGCTCAAATGCTTCCTTGAATTTCTTCTCTTAGTTGAGGTTACGTTTGTAGTTTGGCTTCATTTTGTTAAACCTTTTGGCAGCTTACTTCCATCCAAGACACATGCATATGATGTTTGGAAGTTTGGTTTGTTTGTCTGGAATACATATACCATGCCAGTTGAAACCCTAAATTTTATTCTTTTATAAGACCTGGGCTCTGTTTTTGGTTCTTGGATAGTGAAGGGAAATAAACAAAACACTGAAGGAAGCACTTTTTTGGGTTAATAAGGAAAACAGTGAAGAAAATGGGGTGAAAAATATATTACCTTTTGAATTTTGTGTGACACTTCCTTTCCTTTATTCTTTAGTTCCATTATATTTCAAAGTTTTTTCTAGTTTCTAATTTTTTAATTTGCAGGAAGGTGATGTAATTGCATATCGTCTGCTGGAGTTGTCGTCATCCTGGACCCCTGAACTCTCTTCCTTTAGAGTACAACTCTATCAGCATATGCAATGATTAACTCATAATTAAGCATGTTATGTTGTTTAACAAATTGTTAATTTTCTAGGTTGGGAAAACATCATTGTATGATCCTGAATCGAATAGGGTTATACTGATACCAGTCCCGGAATATCCGATTGTTTTTGAGAAGGTAGATGATGGGGATGCATCTTCTGATCACCCAGATAATTCCATTTACAAGGAAGATGGCTCCTTAGAGGTATTCAAGCTGTGTGCCTCGTGAACCCTTCGTCTTTTCTCTTTTTTTCAAGTCTCTTTTTTGTAATCTTTTGAGATTGAGAAGCGTCGTTGTCGTGTTGATACCAATGAGGTTGGTCCATGTGATAATTTTTAGGGACAATTAGTGAAAAGGACAATATGATAAGATTTTTTTAGAGTTAAGGACAATTAAGATTCATGATTAAGGAAATGTCTTCTATACAAAAATATTAAGTGAAATTTCACTTGGCATACATGAATATTAAGTGAAATTTCACTAAACCTGTACATGAATATTAAGTGAAATTTCACTTAGCTCGACCTTTGAGGGACTTTTTAACAAATTAAGAATCAAATTGGACTTTAAACTCTTGACAGTTACATTTAGGAACTTTCGCCTAAATTTCTACCATTTTTACCTCACAAGCAGGGGCCAAGCTTCTTCAATCCTCATTTATGCTGCATTTGGAACGGAAATAATTTACTTTTAGAAGATTGTATCGATATTGCTATGCTATAGAGGAAAAAGACAAAAAAGGTAGAGATGGAGATAGAAGCACGATAGATTGAGAGTTGTTTGTTATAGAAGTTTTAGGAACATGGATTCCGTCCACTCCCCATTCATGTCCTCATATGCAACCACCATCTCCAACTTAGAAGCTGAGGCAAGTAAGACTTGCTAATCTGGAAAAGTAAACATTGCATCAAAATGCTTCTAAGACGAAGTTGATTACAAAGAAGCTCATGCAATTACAATTAGTGAGAATGCGTCTTGAAGTTGTCATTCCAAACACACCCTTAGTTTTTATGCTGTCATTCCAGACACACCTTTAATTTTTATGCTCACACCTTGCCCATTATGTAGATAAATTTTTCGTCACTTGTTGATATTCGTGTTGTGGAGCATGGAAAGTCAAATCCTGCCAAAGCGGCCCCTACCAGTGTAAATGAAACTCCCAAGGGCAAAAACACTGTGACTGGCGTGTTGCCTCAAAGTAGTGATAAGCAAACCCATACCCCCGCCCCAGGTATTTTGGCTTTGCTTGCATAAATCCTTGAAATTATGTTAAGGGTGACAAGTCTTCAAAGCATATTTGATGTAAATTGGACTGTGACTATGTTGTTTGTAGAAAAAGAAGTGAACATGTGGGATGAAATCAGCCAGGCTCTAAGTGCTAAGAAGTCGGAGCTGTCTCAGGAGAACGGTTTGATTAAAGAGAATTCTGTCCGGAGCTCTTGGTCATATAGAGCCTTGAGAGGCAGCGCACTGGGTCCAACCATGGCTATTCTAAGAGCCCGGAACGATATATAAAAACCGTCGATCACCAATATGAGCTTTATATGAATGTATGTCTCGGATTATTTTCTTCTTTTGTAAGATCTATGAGCCTTTTTCAACGGAAGCAAGTGAGTGCTCTTTAAGCAGTGTATGTGGTATATGTGATATTTAGTCTTAAAGCTTTTTTGTGAGGGGGGGACCTTTTCAGCTCTAATCTTAGATGTTAAGAAGTTCAAAACTCCAGCTGTCTATAAACTTGTTTCTATTGGTCATGGCTTATCGTCTATTTAATTAACAATGTTTCTTGAGTAAACCAGCCTGCTAAATAACATTGTAAATATGTATTTAAATTCGGAGTAATGATCCACTCACACTCTCATCCAAACCCTAAATCACATTCAGCACATTCTGACCATTGATTGCCCTTAATTCTGGTGGGTTTCACATGAGTTTCACATAAGATCTATTAGAATCAAGGGGCAGGATATATTGAATGTGGTTGGAGGTGTGGTTGAGGGAGCGAGTATATCATTATTGTTAGATTCGTAGCTTTTAAAGGACATTTCCCTTGTGATAGGGTCACGTCATTTGTTTTGTTGGTTGTTTCAAATTGGTTTAAACAGGTTTGTGATCGCTGGTTTTGGTTTCATTCTTGGTAACTTAAAAATGGGAATATTGTTCATTTAGCCTTTAATGTATGGTTACAGATGGAATAAAAAGGTTTGTTGCAAGTTTGACATTCATGAGCCTTTTGGTTATCTACTTTTTCTTTCATAGCTTCTGTTCATAGGCATTGTAACTGGATATTCTGACCTTTTAATTGAAAAGTTGCCCCACAAGCAATCTTCTGAAAGCGGTGACCGATTGAGATCACAAGAAAACTCATGCTACTACTTTGCCTTTGTCCAGTCGTCGTTTCCGGCTCAAGAATTGTCTTAACAAGTGTATCTGTTTTAGATGTTATTGAGGAAACTCTTACTTAGGCTTAGTTTGGCCCCCATTTTGGTACTTCTCCTTTTTAAAGCACAATTTTATGTTAATTCATTTGGTAACTAGTTTATGAGCTTTGCAAAAATTGAATTTAGAACTTTTTTGGAGAAGCTTTTAAAAGCTCTAGAATAGAACTTTTAAAAGCTCAACGTTGCATTTTGGTTTCATGATGTCTATTTCAAGATTTTTTTTTTTTTTTTTTTGTGTATCACTTGTATAAAATTATCAAGCAACTTAGTAATAAATTTTATAAGCTCCTTTTAAAAAGCCACGTGGGAGGCAAACTAAGCCTTAGTCTACTAGACACTCTGATTTTGGTGGGAAAACAATAAATAAATAAAACAAATAAATAGCATTCATGCTGATCATTGGTATGCTAAGCAGCAAGCACTGATACTGCAGAAATGGATGGCTTCCTTTGCAAGAAAAAAAAAATGATGGCTACATTTTTTAGTCAATTTTATTAACTTTTGACATCATAAAAAGTGGAACACAATTTTGTTTGCCAAGTGCCCATTTTTCTGTCATAAGTTCTAAACCTGATCAGATATGAACCCTATCCTTTATAACCAAATTACTTCTACAGTCTACCTATTGAAAATATCAAACTTCCGTGAATTGGGAATATCAGTTAACTAATTTCAATATCAGTCATTCCCAATTCATAGAAGTTTGATCTTAGAATTAGTTAACTGATATCCCCAATTCACGAAAGTCCGATCTCAAACCCTATATGGGAAAAAAAATAAAATAAAAAAGAAGGTACCCCTCCATCCCATTTTATGTGTCCCTCTGGGAAAATCCAACTATTTATGGAGAGAAAAAGAATCTACACTTACTTTCCACAATTGCTCATAATCATTGCACTTTCTTTTTTTGTTTTGATTGCAAGGAAGAATAGTTTGGGAAACTAAAGTAAAATTTGTATACTAATTTAGTTAAGTGGACAATATTTTGAGACATCCCAAAAAAGAAATTGGGACATAAAATGGAACAAGAGGGAGTAATCATTAGTATATCAAGAGTAAACAAATTAGAGATGCCATTATTTTTCCTCCAGGGAATGAATTTCATGCTTTTAATTTATCTAAAGAAAGCAGCACCTTTAGGTGCTGATGTAACCAAAGGCTTGATAAACAATACAAAGGCAAAAAAAAAAATGATCACAGTTCACTTATTCTGATTGCGATTATTTACTGCAATCTCAAGTCTAGTGGAGTATAAGCAGGCTCACTTTTTGTACATGCTGTGCCATGACGATGAATCAAGCCCTCTCCATAATACATCACACGAGCAGAAAAGAAGCGCTTTTGTACTGCCTGGGATGCCAACTCACATAAGAAAAGCTGCAACAGATCCTCATGGACGGACTGTCAAACCCGCAACGTTGGAGACATCCAAAACCTACATTGAGGAAGTTGCCACATGTTTTTTCCCCAAGTTGTTGACCCTTGGATTAAGCCTCTTGAAATGAGAAGCAGTTGAGATGCTTAAGCAGCTGCTCTGGCTCCTCACCTTCTCTTACTATCTGCACATCAGGAAGAAAATAACACCAAAACTTTATACTCATCCGTCAAACAGTGAACCATAGACAAATTGCTAAAAATACATTGAAAACCAGTAACACCGTCGTCTTAATAATCAAAAGCTGAATAAAATGTCAAAACAAAACCTTATTCCCAACCACCCTAAGAGACTAACAGAAAATATATGTTAAAACACTTCTCTCCAGTAATGCAAAAGGTGTAGCTTAATTCCTTTTAGACTGGTGGGGTCCCTGGGGATTCCTTGAGCTATTCCCATATTTTTACCAACTTGAACTCAGTTTCCAATAACGGAAAATGTAGAAATAGGAACTATTAGAAATTAAATGGCAGATCCAATTGAGGAAATAATGAGAAATTTAACTCCATAGAAGTTATCCAGCAAGACATCTGTTCTATAGTACTACCATTATCTCTGTAGTCTATCATCAAGTCATGTTCACAAACTATAAATCTCCGCATTCAAGATTGGAAAGCCTTATTAACATGACAAAACTATGAAGCCATTGCTACAAAATAGGAACATAAAGAAAGAAACCAACTAGAGTATGAAGGTGCTATAAATTATGGTTACCTGAACCGAGGAATTCAACGGCAAACCCATTTGATTTAGAAAGTTGCGGCCAACGGTTTCCGAATCAACATGACTGCCATTGCTGTTGATCAATTGCATATTCTCTTTCTCATATAAAACATCACGACCCAGCCAGATGTATAGAACATTACAATCATTAGCGCCGAAGCTCACATCAGGCATCAACATAATATACACAGATCTAGAATCAAGGTTGCCAAAGCAGTGCATCTTCACTTTTTCCAGCGTAGGCCACTGATATAGAATTGGGTTAGTTACTTTTGCAACTTTATTGGTCATATCACTAGAAGGAAGATGAAACATGTCCCAATCTTTTGTATCTTCAAACCCGCTTCTGCACTCACTGCCGGCACTGAAGAGTTCAGCATCTAACATCGACTCTTCTCTGCTCAAATCAGAAAAGCCGTCTTGCTCATCAACATCCCTCATTAGATCATCCTCTAAGTCGGGTAGAGAAAATGACCACGACCTTACCAGGTTCTGAGGACCTTGATGAGACGCCTCATCAGCTGAAGGTAACACCATTCGAGGCGGGGGATAGCTTCCTCTGCACTCGGCAATGGATGGAGAAATCGCTTTACATGGCATACAAGTATTTCCCGAAGGAGAAGATGACACAAATGACAAGTCAGACCAGTTAGAAGATGAGGGTGAGAAAGTAAATGAACTGGAGTAATCTGAGGTTGATGGTGACATTAAAGGTGATTTGGAGCTGAACTTTGGGCTGCTGAAACACGAAAAAGAATCCGGAGAGCCACAAGGAGGTGTTGATGGCAATGAAGGCTCTGAAAGTGGAACCGAGCATTCCACTTCTCTATAAGTATTACTTATCCTATCTGGATTGTCAGTTGAAAAAGAAGAGAAGGGATTTGGAGAATTACACTGAGGGCTTGAGGACAAGAAATGATTGGTGGGAGAGACAGGGTAATCAACTTCATCTTCAACCTCTCTGTGTGTATCTATAGTCATATCTGGTCCATGACTTGATTGAGCATCTGCACATCTCAATTTGGCTGATGTGATAAAATCTTTCATAAGACCGCAAGCAAATTTCCGTCTCAGTCTGCCCCAACCATTTTCTCTAGCGGGAAGACAAGTCTCCGATATAGTTCCTGGTAATGGAAAAGGTGGAACAACCCCACCAGAAAGTGCCTTATGAAAGATGTCAAAATCCAAATCATATTCATCAACCTTTCTTGAACTAATGTTCAGATCATTTCTAGCAGATAGCATTTCTTCCTCTTTGATCTCTGCTGAGACTCGCCCATTTGCAAGAACATTCCAAAATTCAGTTGTCTCTTCCCCTTCTTTGATGGTCAATATAGAACCCTGTGCTTTTTCATAACGGATGACCTGACATGCAGCTGCCCTTGCGGTATCTGACATCACTTCCACACACTCTTTCCCAATCCATATATATATAGCTGAAGGAACATGAACAATGAATGCTCCACGAGAATCGAGGGCTTGTGGAATCGGATGGATTAACATTTTCGGCACAAGATGAAGGGGGTCATATGGGGAATGAGGTGCCATACGATACATCCTTAGTACGGAATTTGGGCTTGTGGGGGCAGAATGTACCCGTTTTTGACATTGCAGTAGTTGACAAGCAAAACCCATGTTCGGGTTGGTAACCCCTCTCGCCGCCTTCACGTTATGGAAGGCATGTTCGAAGCTCTGCCCCTCCCTCCACATGAGGTACGCAATAACCAAAGAGGTCGATCGGGACACCCCTTGACAACAATGGACAAGGACTCTCCCACCTTGCTCCCGAACATCCTCAAAGTAATCAAAAACATCATATAGAATACTCGTTATATCCTCTGAAGGGCTGTCCCGTAACCAAAGTGTCTTGTACACAAGATCACTCTTAAAGTACTCGGGGCAAACAAATCCAACGCAGTTCAGCACATGGGTTATGCCGTTCTGGCGGAGAATTTCGCGATTCTTCGCAACGGCATCGCTCCCTAAATATATATGATCAGCAATTCTTGAGCATTCCTTATCGAAGAAAGCAAGCTTGTCTTTCTTGAATTGGAATTCTCTCGGAGGTTGGTCAGAGACCAAATTTGAATTCTCAAGGGGCATAATTGATGACCCAATTCTGGCGCCGGGGGTTGGAGGAAGAGGCCAAACACCGAGATCATCAGACCCGGCTGTTGGCCATTCCTCAACCCGCGGCCGGGAAATTGATAAAGGTTGAAGTGGTGGCAAACAAGACCTAGCCTTAATGTTTGTCTGAGGTCTAGGGTTTGGTTTTGTTGGTGAGCGGTCAGTCCATGAAACTGACCGGAGATAATTTTTCCGATTTATACCAGATGGTAAGTCCTTATCTTCTTCCCTTAACATTGCTCAAAATTTAAAATTCAACAACTAGAATCAAACTCATTCGAGAGTTTTTCCAGGAAAGATCATGGAAATCAATTTCTGGGTATGAGATAAGTAGGTGCCTTTGAAATTTCTACCATGAGGGTGTGCCCCTTTTTTCTCACCTAAAAACCTTGACCCAATTCCGTAAACCCTGTTGTTGTTGTTGTTGTTGTTTTTTTTTTTTTTTTTTTCTACGCAGAAGATTCGTCTCCCTCTCTCTCTCTCCCTCTCTCTCTCTCTGAAAATGTTTAGAGAGAGAACGAACAAGAGGAGAAGAAATCAAACACAAATACGACCGAGTAAAAATTTATATACAGAGCTATTATCGTGGGACATAGATTCAACATAAACAGCCAAAAAGATTTATTTATTTATTTATTAAAAAAAGAGTAATAAAGTGCAGAGAGAGAGAGAGAGAGAGAGAGAGAGAGAGAGAGAGAAAGAGAGAGAGAGATTGATTTAATGTAGTTGAGTTTGTTGAAGAGACTCACTCGAAGTACTAGTAGATTGGTCGCTTTGAATTTGCTGCAGACATTTGAAACCCTAAAATTGGATAAAAATAAGGAAGAAGAAGAATCCCACAATTTCAAAGTTGATGTAGAGAGAGAGAGAGAGGGAGAGAGAGGGGGGAGTGTTTTTTTATTTTTATTTTTTAAGAGAGAGAAAGCTGAGTTAGGAAGGAACCAGACCAACACCTTGGGGGGGTTGGGTAGCTTTGGACCGAAATAGAACTCAGTCAAAGTGCCACGTCATCTGGGATGCCCCATTAAAGGCTTAAAGCATTACATGTCCAGTCTTGTGATGTCATTAATTAAAATGGTTGTGAAAAGATTTGTTTTTTCACGTTAGTATTTTTAATAATAATGCTAGGCTAACAAGGACTCTTCAGAAGTGCCAATCTCACAGCCGCACTTAGGTACGTGTCAACTTCTTAGTAGTTGATAATTTCACGTACGTCATGACCAATTTGTTGTAATAAGGGTGAAATAATATACACACACTCCTCTAACCACACTAAGGCTTAGTTTGGCTCCCATTGTGGTGCTTCACTTTTTTTTAAGTACAATTTCATATTAATTCATATAGTAACAAGTTTATGAGTCTTGTAAAAATTGAATTTAGAGTTTTTTTGGAAGGGAGCTTTTAAAAAACTCTAGAATAGAGTTTTTAAAAGCTCAAGATTTCTTTTTGGTTTCATAATTTCTTTTTCAAGAGGAGTGTGCCACTTGTATAAAATTATCAAACAATTTAGTAACAAATTTCATAAACTTCTTTTAAAAAGACACATGGGGCCAAACTAAGCCTAAGCCCTTCTAAGCAAATTTTGGAGAGTTTCTAAGCAAGTTTGTTAAAGCGCGTGTATCACTATTGATAAGGGTGAGCGCACGCGTTACATTACATGAGCTCAATTCTAGGGGTGGCAATCGGGTCGTGTCGGGTCATTATCGTGTCGGGTCATTGTTGTGTCATTGTTAACGTGTTATAATCGTGTCGGATTATAATCGTGCCGGGTCATACACGGGTCACCCGTTTAACCCGTCTAACCCGTGTAAGGTGTCATCGGTTCGGTTCGGATCGAATTGGATTTTATTTTTTTTTAATTTTCACTTTTTCATGTTTTGAAAATCAAACGAAGTGGTCGGTTCGGTTGGTTTTACCAATTTGAGCGGTCGGATCGGTTTTTTAGTTGTAGGTAATTTTTTAAAAAAACTGACCGGTTAACTCGGTTCGGTTATTCGAAAAAAGCTTACAGTCCTACTAAGAACACAAATAAGTCTTTCATAAAATGTATCAATTATTAAAACGTACGTCTTAATTCTCCAACTATTATAAACTTAACACCCAAGCATTTCCAAACAAAATGAATAAGAAGAAATATTGTTTTTACTAACTGTATAAAGAAATTTCTCCACTTGCCATCCATTAAGAATCAAGATTAACAATTGTATTTGTCTAATTGACTAATTTGTCTCCCTCCCAATCCAGCAATCCTGGCGGACTTCCTCCATTTTATTTTATTTCATTTTATTATTTTATTATTATTATTTTTATACAATGCTTGATGCATGAATGCTTTCAGGCTCCAGCTTCCCCCCTCCCAGCTTATTAGTAATTAATAATTATTATTTTTTATTTTATTAGTTATTAATTATTATATATAAATTTACTTGTTTGGTAAGTTGGTAACTATTTTTTTTTTTGGTGAGCAAACAAAAAAAAAAAAAAAACAAACAATTTTAGTTTTTATAGATATAAATTTTAAATAAATATGTTTTATAAAATATAAATATATATTTTTAATTCTTATTTATATTATTTGTATTTTAGACTTCCATATTATTAAAAATTATTTTTAGAACTAAAAAAAAAAAAATGCCCTAACTGCACTTAAATACTTAATCGGGTCAAACGGGTTAGACGGATTGACCCGCTTCAACCCGTTTATTAATCGTGTCACACGGGTCGACTCGTTTATGACCCGTGCCCTTATACGGATCACCCAAACCCGTTTATTTTCGTGTCGGGTCGTGTCGGGTTGCCGTGTCATGTCGAAAATTGCCACCCCTACTCAATTCTCATGCTATTGGCCTAAAAAAACAACCTTTCAAATACAAATTTTTACTATAAAATTTTCATTTTTTATTTTATTTTATTGTAAATGTACTTTATTCTTGATCGATACATATGTGCAAGCACTGTGTGAACAATGATGATAGGGATATATACCAAACGATATACCAAATAGTATATTGTGCTTTAAATGCATGTATCCTGTGCTGTTTGAATTTTTCACACTTTTTTGTGCATCACTTACACAACACATGGTATATGCATTTAAAGTTGGCGTGTCATTTGATGTGTATCCCTATCATTTTTGTTGTTTGAAATGTGAACTTATTAGACATTATATGAGGACAAGTAGGTGTTGACAAGGGAAGGATGTAGGAAATTGGAGTTGGGGGGCTTGTAGGGCGATGGGGTAATGAGTTTTTGGGGGTTTAGGGGACTGCGCCCCTAATAAGATTTTTTTGGGTCTATTTACACACTTTTTTTTTGGACAGATGAATGAATTAAAAAGCTTAATATTGATTGAATACCAAATGTATAATAAAATGACACATTGTTACTACAAATTGAGATCAAAAAGTTGAATGTTTCATACTTGAGAGAGGGGCTAACTTAAGTGTAAAATAGAGAATTTTTTAATTTAGAAGGAGAGTTTAAGTGTAAAAATACTTTTTTTTAAAGAGATATATATATATATATATATATATATATGATATTTTTCAAAATCGGACACCATGTATGTCCGGCCCTGGATGTTGAATCATATGAATATATGATTATGAAATAAATATATTGAAATGTTTTTCATACTTAATTCAGTTAACTTCATACCTTGACACCGCTATCTTAATATCAGTTAGCACATTTTCAGGGTTCAAGTATGATATTGCTAGCTTCATCGCTTAGTTTTAGTATCACTAACAGAGAAGTCTAATAGTGAATAAAATAGGGGTAATGTTAGGAGTTCCATATCTATATCTCAAATTTGAGTCTTAAATAATGGTGCGGGGGGACTAATCAAAACAACTTTATTGATAATTCAAAGTTCACTTTTATTGAAGTTAACCAAAATTTATAAAGCATATATTTGTTGAGCGTGTAACTGCACAGTCGCATAATTTTTTCTATGATTTGAGTATTTTATAGATTTCACTTGATCATACACTAACAAACAAATTACAGTGATCGTCACACCATGTGACGGCCACATAAAATAATTTCTCTTCCTTATAGTTAGCCATATAGTTTACCCTAAGCAATTTGTTGGATGTTATTGGTACACTATCTTTGTTTGTCAAAATGAAGCTGCCGATCAAAGGTCCGCTAGCGGCTAGTCTATGATCTGAATAGCCTAGAAGGTGCCATGCATGACTCTCCTATATTTTATTTGAGTAATTCTTTGGTGACAACTTTCATACAACTTTCTAAAAAGATGTGTCTGTCTCTCTCCTGTGATATCATTGGACTCCACAGCGACACAGGAGAGAGATAGACACATCTTTTAGGAGGTTGTATGAAAGTTGTCACCAAAGAATTACCCATTTTATTTTAGAAAAATGCTAGACTCACACAGTGAATCACACATTTTTTCACACGTAGCTTTAAATGCATGTTCCGTGTGTTGTATAAGTGGGGCAAAAAAAGTGTAAAAAAATTCAAATAGCACAAGGTACAAGCATATAAAGCTATATGTGAAAAAAATGTATGATTCACTGTGTGGGTCTCGCATATTTTTTTTTAATTTTTTATTTTTAATATTTGATAAAAAGAACACCAGCTAATCAAGCAGTGAGCATTGACAATGAATAGACAAGTGGTGGACAGTGGCATAATTGGACAATGAGGTTGCTATTTAGAGTACAAACTTCCAACCAAATAGTAATATATAGTAGACCATGGTGTTCAAATTTGACTCCTAGAATGAAATTTCCTCGCAGGGTCTTAATCATAAACCACTGAGAATTGTAACAGGAATGCCCACTTGCGCTACCAGATACTGTCACAGCAGTGTACAACTCTAGCTAAAGGTTGTACACCTATTTACAACAGTCCTTGTTGTGGCTGCAGCCTCTGCTACACTGTCAATAGCTACAGCCAAGTAGCCACCTTGCAGATAGACTTATGAATGAAGATGCAGCATGTGTAGTGCGTCGGTCATATACTAGTATATGTTTAGCAGACATTATACAGACATAAATAAGTGGATTTTCACTTTTTTGGGCACTTGGAGAAGTGAAAGAGATATATGAATGGAAGCATCAACTATAGTTATTTGCCAATTGTAGGGATGCAACTGGAGTGGACTAACTCGAGATCCGTCTGAGCCAAACTCGTAATTTACTTGTGTTTGGACAATTTTTGTATGTGTGTGTGTCTTAGGTGAGAATTGGGCTAGAAACATCAATCTTGAATTGAATTTGATTTGAGTTTGTGCAAAGTTAATAACTCGAATTACCTATCCATTTATATGTTAATATATTATAGTTATATTGTATTTTATTTATGTATTCTTTTTGGCAATAGGCTCCGTTTGTACCAAAAAACCGTCAAAGGATTTTGGTGCCCGATAAGGAAAGGGATTGGGTGACCCACGACCCGTGTAGGATCCAGCGCAGGTCATCGGGCTCGAGAAATAGGGAGAATGCATAATGGCCAAGGCCAACAGACCCAGTCACAGAGAATGATAATGTAGAGTCCGATGGATGAGGAGGTTGAAGAGACAGTACGATTGGGCATCTTATCTTGAAAATATATGAAGGACCAGGATTCCAGCCCGATTGGTCGGAGGCATATGTGTTGCCGTCATTGAGCTCAGTATTACGCTTGAACAGGAGGTCTGGCAGAATGGGCTAGGAGGAGCTCGAGTGGGCACGGACGTATCACTGTCATCGGGCTCAAGATTAAATCTAGAGAGCGACGGGGCAAGCCCGATGACAAAAGAGACAGCAGAAGGGTGTAGCTTGTTTCCTTGTCCATTAAGGCTACGATTGGGGAAGAATTAGAGTCTGAGGAGGAAACAATAATTAGATCTACCTAGATATGGAAGACTAATCCCTAGGATTTCGGGATTGATTCGAATTTGGATGAAAAAAGGAAAGAGTTGGGATATGGAAGGAGTCTAGGAGTCCTTATCTTGTTTGAGGCGTAATTCAAGGAATTTTTACCATAGTTAAATTCCTCAATGACCGTTATAAATAGGGAAGCATGCCAACATAGAAGATCACTTCGCGTCACCTCAAAAATTGCATTCAAAAGCATTCCACAACATTGAACTTTGCGTTCTTAAGCTCTTAGCACCCATAGCAATAGGTATGTTCCTCTTGTTATTTTCTTACTGTTTTCAATCTTTCTTGAACAATCAGAGCCTATTCTGATCCTGTTCGTTAATTCTTTTGTGGTTATTTTTCCGAACATTTAATAAAATTTCTACATATTTTATTACTTGTTTGTGATTGTTTACCTAGTAAACTCATCATCACTAGACTTGTGCGCTTCAATACTGTCTAGGGTGTAACACCTCGTATTTCTCTGATATAAATATTTATTTAAAAAAAATTGTTAACGAGGCAACCTAAATTTTATGTGTTATTAATTGGCTGTATGCATTTATATTTTTATGGTCACTTATTTATTTGTGTGTATTTATTTTAATTATTATTAATTATTGTGCGGAATTTTGTAGAGCTAAGTGGTGGAATTAAATTGTAAAAATTTAAGTTGAACAAGTTATTGAAGAGTTGATGTGTTTATTTTTTAGTAGTGTTGTGGACACACGGGATTCCACCTCTTGCTTGTTTTTGTTTGAAATTTGATTTTGAAAAGAGAGAGAAAAAGGTCCGTTGAAAACAGATACAGAGTCGCCACTTGGTCTTTAAGGAACCAAGAAACCTAATTTTGACTCACCCAAACGGATAAAGGGCACCGACCCTTCATAACCAAAGAATTTAGCTCGGGGTTTTGGTACGAGAGAGGAATGAGCCTTTGTCGCGACTAAAACACCCTCAACTCGCCCCGTCTTTCGACAGGCCTCATTTAGGATTCAAATAATCATCTTATACTATGTATGGTTCGACAATTAATACTATGATAGTATATTACATCACATAAGGAAATTTGAAATGAAAGATCTAAAGATAAGATATCATTCATAAGATCTAAACCAAATATCACACAATGTAAAGTGAAAGATTACACAAACAAACCTAGAAAAAATTGTCTAATCACATATCAGGTAATCAAGTTTTTCTAGTCTAAGGGGACATGAATTGTTCTCGAAACAAGTAAATCAAATAAAACAAGGATGCTTAGCAAGCTAGAATGATGCATGTTAATTTTTGAGAAAAGAAGATCTCTCAATCCCTGGGACGGATGAGAAAGGATGATTAGATCGAGGGGGAGCATGGACGTGTGATCAAATTCATTCCTTATAATCTTCCTAGATTAGGAGTCACAAAAGCCCCAAATCTTTGCATGGATGCAAGGTATGTATCTAGAATGTGCTAAGGTTGTAGTGTGCTTTGTGTTCATGGATTCCTAGAATGACTTAGAAGTCTAAAATGTGTATGAATGAATGAATTAAATCATCATGGGATATGTACAAATGTATTATGAACTACTTCCTAAGACATGAGATAATTTGGAGTGCATGTAAGCATCAAATCAAAGGGTGGAAGTAAAAGTATGCTTGCTGTGAATAGTGGACATAACAGTAACATGATCTTTTAAAAATTGAAAAGAGGGGTTAGGGATGTTTTCAATGCATGATTTTTTATGGAGATCTTCCTTATTGTGTCTAGAACACAATCCAAAAAGCCAATATTTAATAACTATCACAGATTGAGAGAAATCACATAAACAATAGAGGTCACTCAGAAACAGAGTCCGTACTGTTGACTGAAATGTCAAAAAATCTTAGAAAATGAAAACAAATTATCTAGAGGCCTATTTTATACAGAACGTTCCCTAAGACATTGAAGTTTAAGGGAAAAATAAGTTAGGACCACCTCTTTTGGAAAAGTTTTCTGAAAAATAAGTTGGAAGTCAACCAAGCTGCTGTGACAGCAGAGACAGAATGTCTAGAAGGAATGTTTGGGTCCAAATAGACCATTTTCAAGTATTTCCAAGTCAAACCAAAAATCATGGGTGTTCTCTAATGAGTTATGAAGACTTTTCAAGTGGCCTTGCATTCATACATTGAGTATTGAGTTCTAGAGAAATCTTTGAACTCAGATCACTCACTGTTTTGACTCACTGTTTTGAAGATTTTGGGAAAACAAGGTTTATCTCTTGAAATCAAAGTGAGGGTTTTAAGAAGGGGGTTTTGAAATAGAAGTTTTGAAAGCACATTTTCAATACTCAATGAAGGTTATAACCACTTAAAATGCCAACATCAAACTCATCACCAAGAACCTCCAAGATTGTTGGAGAGATTTATTTTCATTTGAATATAACTTCAAGGATACCTTGGAGGTATTGAAGTTATAATCATCATCTATCAAACATGTTTTTGAGGTCAAGAGCTACTATCCATAAGGATTCACTCACCTCAAACTTCATGTCATCATCTAGATGATGATGAACTAGTAAGTAAATAAAGAAAATAAAAAAGAAATGAGGTAAGAAGAGATGAACATTCCATAAACAAGCAAGTAAATAATAATCAATAGATGATGATCAATGTGATATTGGACTTGTAGTTTGATGTTTCACTCATATGTGATGGCATTGGACATGGAAGTAGCTTCCTCTCTCTTAAATGCTCACTAAAATGGTGATTGAGTGTATTGAATGAGAAGTAAATAGGAGTAATGAAGTAAAAACAAAGTTTAGGACTCACTTTTGTTTTGAAATCAAAGAAGAAAGCTTCTTTTCTCTCTATCCTAACCTTATCTCTACAACTTTCTCTCCCAAAACTTTTCAAAGCTTACATTTGAAACCCCCTAAATGAGAAGTCAAGGGGGTTTATATAGGCCAATTTGGGGGTGGTTTTGGGGTTTTAGAAGTGTTCCTATTGGCTCCAAACATCTGAAAACATATAACTACGTCGTTTTGGTTTTTAATTAATCAAAATGGAACCCCAAAAATAATTGTAAAAACATACTATTCTGGAGGAGAGTGTCGTGGCGGTAGTGGGCCAGTACCGCGGTGGCACTGCTTCTCAATCGTCTGGATAATCCTGTTTAGGCCCCCAGAGGTTCCGGTATTCGCGAAAAGACCCTATTTCGTCCGAAATTCACAGAAAATGCATACAAACTCCAAATTGAGGTTATGGTATATCATTGGAAAGGTAATGGAGTCTATTTTACTTAAAAAAATAATTCGGGGATAGGTCACTTTGAAAAGTTTTACGGTATTTGCGATAAAAGCCGATTTGATCGCCTTTTTCGCCTTCGGAAATTCACAATAGACTCGTTTTAAATCCAAAAATTATGTGCGATATACCGTCGGAAAGCTATTGACCTCTAGTATCCATGAAAAATATTTGAAAATTTTTATGGTGCTCCGGTTCTAAAGTCAAATTTTGGTCAAATTGGTCAAACTTGGGATTCCCGAGAAGTTCTGGAAACCTCTGGGAGCTCCCAAGAGCTGACGTTTTCGCTCGATTTTCTTTTAAAACTCATTTTAATACTTTCCATATGATCTAGAATGATCCCGGAAAATTTGGACGTTTTCGGTCAAATTTGGTCAAACCTGGTCAAACCTTGGTCAAACTGATCAACGGGGACTTTCTGGGAACTTTCGGGTCTTCCGGGGGTCCTGGCAGCTGAAGATTTCATTTGATTTTACTTAAAAACTCATTTTATCACTTTCCTTACGACGCAGCATGTTTCCAGAACTTTTGGTCCAAATCTGGGAGTTTTCGGGCTTTCAGGGGCATTTTGGTCATTCTGAGCATTTTGAGGAATAGAACCAACTTTCGGGAGTCTTTTTGAGTTTTTTTCGATCATTGTGAACCACCAAGCTATGGGTCTCCTAAATCTGATAGCCATCAAAATGGGGTGTCTACAGTTTGCCCCTATTTGGCATGAATTTGCGAGGCAACGCATGTCGCAAGCGAGTGCCAAAGCTTTGAAGAGACAGGTCTTTTGAAGGCTATAGATTTAGGATAAAAAGCGTTGCAAAAGATGCAATGATGCTGAGGCTAGTGCTAGTCGCGCTCTGTGTGAGCTGCCTACGTATCCCAAAGGGAATCAGACCAGGACGTAGTTCGGGGCACAAAGGAATAAATCACACATGCACATACACAACAATCAGGAGGATGCTATGCTATAAGAGTGATATGCAATGCATGGATATGATATGAATTGTGTCCTGAGTCCTATCATGTTTAGTGTTCTGATGGGGTGTGTACCACCCCGAGTGGACTGATGTTGTGCTAGTGTTTGCGACTGTGATGTGGTGGATGACTCGGATAAGGACATCAAGGTTTAGAAGACTCTGGGTCTAGGGGCAAACTTCTGGAATTTGGGAAGTGTGCTTTGCAAACAAGTGAGATAGATCAGATACACGTTTTTTTTAGAAGACGACAGCTAAGGGAAGGTGACCGAGGGATCTTGTGATGAAGCTATGAAAATGGACAGATGAGAAAGCTCATGATAATCAGGAGATACGGAGCCGTGGAAGGACGGTGCTTTGTTTTCAAAATCTGGATGCGGGCGATGTTCAGATTGTTTCTGATGGTCGTTTTTTGGGAGTCGGTTCCTCTATTGTTACTTTCTGTTGGGGGTAGTGGGAACTAGTATTTTTCGTATCTGTCCTCGGGGGATGACATAGGGTTCTCGGAGAATCTCTTTTTTTCTTGATCGGGAACCAGGACCCATCTCTGAATCTCTCACGGTTGATTGATTCTTTCAGCGCTCAATCCAAGAGGGCCCGTCGGGGTCTCCGGGAGCTGGTATCTTTCTGTTTCTGTCCTCAGGGGATGATGTAGGGTTCTCGGAGAATCTCTTTTTCTTGATCGGGAACCAGGACCCATCTCTGAATCTCTCTAGGTTGATTGATTCTTTCGGCGTTCAATCCAAGAGGGTCGGTCGGGGCCTCCGGGAGCTAGTATCTTTCTGTTTCTATCCTCAGGGGATGATGTAGGGTTCTCGGAGAATCTCTTTTTCTTGATCGGGAACCAGGACCTATCTTTGAATCTGTCACGGTTGATCAATTCTTTCGGCGCTCAATCCAAGAGGGCACCGTCGGGGCCTCCGGGAGCTGGTATCTTTCCGTTTCTGTCCTCAGGGGATGATGTAGGGTTCTCAGAGAATCTCTTTTTCTTGATCGGGAACTAGGACCCATCTCTGAATCTCTCACGGTTGATCAATTCTTTCAGCGCAAAATCCAAGAGGGCCGGTCGGGGCCTCCGGGAGCTGGTATCTTTCTGTTTCTGTCCTCAGGGAATGATGTAAGGTTCTCGGAGAATCTCTTTTTCTTGATCGGGAACTAGGACCCATCTCTGAATCTCTCACGGTTGATCAATTCTTTCGGCGCTCAATCCAAGAGGGCCGGTCGGGGCCTCCCGGAGCTGGTATCTTTCTATTTCTGTCCTCAGGGGATGATGTAGGGTACTCGGAGAATCTCTTTTTCTTGATCGGGAACCAGGACCCATCTCTGAATCTCTCACGGTTGATCAATTCTTTCGGCGCTCAATCCAAATGGCCGGTCAGGGCCTCCGGGAGCTGGTATCTTTCTATTTCTGTCCTCAGGGAATGATGTAGGGTTCTCGGAGAATCTCTTTTTTTGCTTCTTTGGTGTACCGGCCAAAAACCAGGATTTGTTACTGAAACTCTTGTGTTTGATCAAAATTCGTGACCGTCGTCCTGAAAAAACCGATTCGGATCTTCGAGAGTCGATTTTTCTCAATTTCTGCCTACTGGAGGTAGCCCTGACGACTTTTGGACTGTTGGGGGTAAAACCTCATAAATCTTGACCGAAATGCGCCACCGGGGCTGATCAGGGCCAGAAATGGGCTGAAAAAGGCCAAAACGGGTCAAAACGGGGCAAAACGGAGCGAAGTAGGGCTCGCGGGGAGCAGTGCCGCGGCGGCACTGGGTGGTCGGACTCCATTTGTGTATATCTCAATTTTTTGAGCTTTTCAAGCTCATTCTTGGCCATTTTGGGGTGTTTTTGGAGCCAAAATCCGTCAAAACGCAGCTTGTGCGCGCTCAGGTGATTAATCTTACCCCGTGGCTGGAATTTTGATTGGTGTTTTGGTTTGCTCTAATTTTCAAGAAGAAAGTTTAGTTTTCACTTCCATTTTCTTTGTAGATCCATGGCTTCAAGCTCGAGGAGACCGTCTAAGAAGGCCAAAGAATGAATGAAAGCCGAGAGCCAAACCCGGACTTGATTTTACGGGACTCCCAACATCATCTTTCGGCCGCGGCTCTAGCGAGCTTGGTATGTGAAACTTTTGACAGTTTAGGACTATTTCCATGTATTGTGCTAGTTTTGTGAGCCGTAGTGTGTACCTAGAGATCGTTAGAAGTTCGACTTGTGCTCAAATGTTGATTTTGTGAAATTGGACCTCGGGTCGTGAATAGTGATTTTGTGCATCGCTTTTGTTGTTTTTGGTATGTACATGTGCCGGAAGTGACATTAAAGGGCCACGGTAGCCTTGCTCACGCATTTCTGTGGTACACTCAACTCTCGCCTACCGTCAAGAGAATGGTAGACGATGCCGGATTTGGCGGCTTTGTCCGCCGGGTTTCAAAGAGTAGCAATGATCTGGCACATTTTTACGCTCTGGCTGAGAGATGGTGGGACACCACCAATACTTTTCACCTGCCATTTGGTGAGATGACCATGACGCCCTTTGACTTCTCTGTGATTACCGGCTTAAAGGTTGGCGGAAAACGCCTGATTCTGGACTACTTCTATGAGATCGACCCTGAGGCTGTCGAGATGTTGATCGGGGCTGTTCCCCCTAATCTGAAGAGGCACTGGTTTCCTTGTGGCTGACTTTACCGGGCCTACGGCAGAGGGAATCACAACTTGAATAACTCTCAGCTTTTGAGGGTATATCTTCTGTATGTCCTTGGTTGCTCGATCTTTGCGACACGGAATGATCGGGTGAGCTTGAGACTTCTTTCTTGCCTGGCGACCATTGGTGAGATCCCTTCTTATGACTGGGGCGGTGCTGCCTTGGCCCACCTTTACAAGTATATGGGTAAAGTTTCCCGGGGCGATGTCAAATCGACAGGGGGATTTTGGCGAGCTTGGGAGGTATATACTGCATCTTCTTTTATCTTCTGGCTTTTTGATTTCTGTACTCTTTCTGATTTTCTCTTTTGTCTATGCAGATTTGGAGCTTTGAGTACCTGAAGATGTTAGCTCCTTCCCTTGCCGATGAATCAGGTGAAGACGAGGACGGCAAGGCTCATGTGCCCTTGTTCCCACGAGGCTTGAGATGGCGGAGGGATGTTGTCGGGGTAAAGAGTGGGGCTCACCAGATCATTCTGCTCAGAAACTTCTTATCTGGGCTGACGGCTGCTAGTGTTGATTGGACACCTTGGGAGCAGGTTGCCTATGCTGCCCCAAAGGAGATACAGGCGGTCAAACCTCTTTCCTCTTACCGACTTCTGATGGAAAGTACCGAGAGCAGGCAATGGTTCCTCGGCGAGCGAGTGTCCCGGCAGGTGATTGGCGGTTCAAGGTATCGCGTCCCTCATGATCCTCCTGTGATGGATGCTAGTGACCTTTCTGGTGATGCTTTGCTGGCGACCTTAGCTGGTACCAATGTTTGGGATCACTTTCTCTTTGAGACCGGCTATGAGACTTACCGTGGCCGCTTTCTAATGCCCAACTTCCCACTCCTGGAGGTGAGTTTCTTTTACGTTTTTGTCTCTATCCGTTGCCTATGTTTTTTGACTCATCTTTTTCTTAACTTATTTTGTGCCTACAGCTTCGCGAGATGTACAGGAGACAGGTTCCCCCAGTTTTCGATCCTATCCCTCCTTGAGATTGGACCGTTAACGTTTTGGGTGCAGACGGCTCCCCCTAGGTTATGGAGGTGCCACGGGTCAAATGTGGGTATCCTACCCAGCCAGCAGGCGTCCTCAACGTCCCCTGGAGTTATGCTGAGGAGGGCTACACCTTGGCGGCTAGCTTACAGTCTTTGGTTCTCATGTGAGACCATCAGGTATGTCTTTAATTTTGCGCTCCTTAAGGTTATGAGGTTCTAATCCTAATTTCGCCCTTGACAGATGGATGGTATGCGGCAGTTTGCCACCAATCAGATGGCGTCCTTGGTAGGTTTCTGACTCGACTTTGTTTTTGTACTTTTCATTATTTTCCTACTGATTGCCTTCATTTTATTTGTGTGTGCAGTACCGTGGGGGTGGCGCTGGCACATCGAGGACCGGACCGAGGTGCAGAGGTGGTAGGAGGAGGCCATCGCCAACATACACTCCAGGCGGTCCGACAGAGGATGAAGAAGAGGAGGACTGAGGCCTCCTAAGCAGGGATTTTGTTTTATCTCCATTTCATGTTTTTGATTGGGTTGTATTAGTGAATAATGTGACTATTCAGACAATGTTTAAGATAATGTGTAAGACGATGCGTATGATGATGTATCACCCTTGACAGAGTATCATGACGTTTTGCCTTTCGAGCCAGATAGTTTTTAGTTTGGAGGCGCAGTTGTGTGCTTGCTTTTATTTGGTGATTGTGTGACGATATGCATATCTCTGCACTTGTGATTTTGTGATTGTTGATGTCACTGCGATGAGCAGTCTTGTGATAGTGAGTGTGTTTGCCTTGCAGGTGGGATAGTCCGTGAAACGGGGAGGTGCTGCCAAAATTTTGAATTTTGCTAGAGCTGCGGCAGAAAATATGGCTTTGTATGATCCCGCTCAACTCACAGCTTGGTTGAACATGACAGATGGTGTGGAATGGATCAACCTTTTTGGCTACGGCTTGACCGAGCTGCTCTCTCTTTGCCATATGGCTTTGAACGCTGAGTTCATGCATGCTGCTATTATCCACTGGGACTCGGTGAACCATGTCTTCAATTTTAATGGCCTGGAGATATGCCCCCTGTTTGAGGAGTTCTGTGCTATCCTTGGCTACGATTCTGATTCTGACCTAATTCTCCCTTCTGCTGATACCCCCAGTCCTACGCGAGGCTTAGCTGAATATCTGAATTGTTCCATTACTATTTCCCGCCGGCTGATTCATGGTGAGGTCCTTGATATTGCTTCCATCACTGCCTGTTATGCTAGTCCTGGGAGTCCTAGCGTATTTGATGCCACTCGCGGGGCCGCTCTGATATGGTGTATGACTTCACTTTCTGTTCTCGAGTGCCTCTATTGACTTGGTGCACGTGTGCCTTGGGCTAAAACTTGGCAGGAATCCCATGGCCATGATTCTGGCTGAAACCCTGAATGGTTTGGATCGCGCTTCCAATCAAGGAACGCTTCTACTTTCTGGGGCGCCTTTGGTGTTACAGGTTTGGCTCTACGAGCGCCTCCAGTTATGGACAGGTAATGTGCCGCCAGTTTATTTTCTCAGAGCTGTGCTTCACCCTCATTATACTTCTGCCGATTGGATGGGCGTGATGGGTGCTTTATCTGAGGCTGACATTTGCTGGATTGTGAGGCGTTGGGGCCTCCTTGCTGTGACCACTAGTCTCGAGGATTTCCAGAGGGTGTGGCTAAAGGGTTTGACAGAAACCTCCTTCTATCATCCTCGCCGATTGGCCAGACAGTACGGGCAAGTTCAAGAGGTTCCCAGGGGGTTTACTGAGAGGGTCTTTGCTTCCAGAGTCAGAGCCACCACTATTACTGCTTTCATCAGGGGCTGGGCTGGTCGAGCAAGAGCTTATTTCTAGAGACCTTTGAAGAAATAAAAAAAAATAAAATAAAACTAGGCTCGACTGATTCTGCTTCTTTCCTCTAAGTGTCTTTGATATTTGTGATTGCTTTCTCAAAGAACTCTTTATGTTTTCATTTATCCCTGCTTATGTAATATTCGAAGTTTGTTTATCGGTGAACCTTGGTTACTTGGAGAACCTTATTTTATGCATTTGGCTTTCTGAAAACATTTTTAGTATTGATTTTGATCAGATGTTTGCTTTTGGTACTTGCTTGGGCATGCTAGGATGATTAGAGGCAAACGAGGCGGGTAGCCAAAGTTTGCCTCTAGTTTGGGTTATGGATGGTTATGAGGCAAACGAGGTGGATGACCGACGTTTGCCCCTAGTTTAGGAGGCTTTTAGGCAAACGAGGCGGGTGACCGAAGTTTGCCCTTAGTGTGGAGGGTGATTTCTGGGTTATGGTAAGGACCGCGACTTTATTTTTCTCACACGCTCATAATTTTGCCTAGGCACCAGTTAGGTGACCTAGCGAGCTCTTTTCTCTCTTTTGTTATTGCTCACTTTGGATTTAACTCTAACTTTTGCCTAGGCGTCCTTTCGGATTTTCAACCTAGCGAGCCATCCTTCTTTTCTTTTTTAAAAGTCTGCCTACGTACCCCAGAACGGGGATCAGGTCCAACGTAGTTCGGGCCAAAGAAATTGGGCTATTTTTGTGGGTGGAGCGACCGAACCGATGTGGCAAAAAAGTGAAACCGAACGAGCTTACCCCTTAACTCTCCCGCCCAGGAAGTCCTCATCTGGATCCCGGGGGACGGTTCGCAGAGCCCGAGGGTGGACACTTGGAAGAACCTGTTCTTCCACCCTTTGTTGTTTCTCGGGCAGTTGACTAAGATCTTCCTCACCTGGCGAGCCCCGAGAGAAAAGAACCCGGTCTCTCCATGTACGGGGAACGGATGGTGTGTCCATAGGAACTCCTGGACGGAGAGTTCGTACCCAAAAACTTGGGGCCATAAGGAGATGGACCCCATGAGGAACCTCTAACCGTTCGGGGCCAACTGGCCCGAGGCAATCCCCATGTATATCAGGACGTCCAGAGTGACTGGATGGAGGGGGAAACGAAACCCAGCCATGAGGATGTCCTCGTATAGGGTGGTGAAACCCCGCTGGTAGATTTAGGCCCCCACCGACACTCACCGCCAAGGAGCAGTAGTTAGGGAGGCCGTACCTATCCCTAATGCGCCCGAGAGATCTTCAGTACGCAAGGAGGACAGGATGAATTCGCTAGAGAAGGCCACCTCGGGGTCGGGTTCCCTTTGTGTTTCGTCGCTTGTACCCCGGGAAACGGAAGCAACAGCGGCTTCCTGGTCCGACTCATCGTCGGAAAGATGGATCGGGATTCTGCCTTCGCTTTGGTGATCAAAGGGGGAAGCGGATGGCAGACTCAGACTTGTGTCTGGCTCCTCTGACCCGGACCGCTCATCCTCCGACCGGGAGGATAAGTTAAAACCAGAGTGACACATTCTTGGGGTTTCGGTAACTAGGCCTGGAAGAAGATGACGACCAAGGTATGGGTCAGGGACCCTGAGCCTTGATACAAAGGTGGCAAGGTCACCAACCTAAAATGCAAAGAATAGATGGTCCTTAACACAAAGTGACACTATCTCAAGACTATCCCAGAAACTCCCGCTCGGTTCAACTGCCCTAAGGTGCCTCCTAACTTGAAGAAAGAACAGAACCTAAGGAAGAAAAAATCCCACTTCCGTTCTAACCTAAGTGGGTTCACTCTCTCCAGCCTCGCTCAGAAAAGAAGAGAAGGAAAAGAGTGAAGAATTGAAGCTGGAAAGGTAAGACTTACAAAGTTTAGTGCAGAAAAGGGCTCGGGAATCTTGCTCGCTCTCAAACCGTTCGGGAATATGTCTTTGCAGCAAAGAGTTGAAGAAATGAACAAGTGTTCCTTTATATAGGAACCACAGACGGTTCAGATCAAAACAGATCCAACGGCTCATACGCTTTCTAGCCCAAAGTGGCTGACAGTTGTCACCTCGGGCACGCAAAGCGTCGCCTCAAAAGGTGCGCGCATTAAATGCACGATGAGACGGTTTGGTTACCATGAAAACGGTTCGGTTACATCCACGCTGGCATCGTTTGATCCTGACTAGGCCAGTCACAAGCTGACATGTGGCACAGGTAGGACTCGGGCCCACAGGGCCACCGCTCGGTCCATACCCCGGCTGACCACCACGACCTGTCCCACCCTGGGTAGAGTTCCGACCTCTTACCGGACGGTTCCTCAGAAGTAGTCTTAATTTTCAAACTTCATCTGATGGGACATCACATCAACTTCGAAAATGGGGGGCAGCTGATACGCCCAGAAATATTCTGCTGCAGTCAAACCTCCACGTCAATAGCAAAGGACCCGGATTATCCGAAAAGGGAGCTGGTGGCCCACCGATCCCGAGGTCTTTAGAGTGCAATTGCTCGGTATGTTCGCATAGCCCGAGTATGCGGCGCAGCAGCTCTGCATGAGGTGCAGTTTGACAGCCAAGCTGCTCAGCAGTTTCCTAAATTAGTCAGAAGACTAATGGAATGTGTAAATAGTTTCCTAAGCCATTTAGGAAACCTCCCATGATTTATGCTCATCAACTTGTAATTAGATGGGGCTTCCTTATCTACTCAGTTACCTTTTGCGGGTGGTCTCTTGCACTTATAAAGGGGCCACTCACCCCCATTAAAGGGGATTGCATTCTTAACTTGGAGAATAGCATATACACTCATCTCATAAGCATACACCCGGCCGGTATTACTGGTAGTGCCGCCCATTGTTGGCTCACCAGGCCCGCCGATGATCTGTTAGTGAAGCGCACTGATGCACCCGTGGACGTAGGTCACCTCATTAACGGGGCCGAACCACATACAATTGATTGTGTCACCATATCTCTCTTCTTAATTTCTCTTACAAAATTTTGGCATAATCAAATATAGAAAGAGAAAGGGAGAGGTACTAAAAAGTGTTTAGCCCACTTCAATAATTACAATAAATACTAAATTTCTTAATTAAAATACTTTCACAATGATACTAAAATGCCATTTCAAAAAATTTATATAAAAAAAACTTCTCCTAACCACCCATCCCACTTTCTTTTTACTACTTACACTCACATAGTGAATGCGACACTCCTCTAATATATATGAAAGGAAGAAAGAAAGAAAAGAAAGAAGAAGAAGTGGATCGATAGTACAAATAGCAACTCATTTAAAATACAGTTTAATTTCTATAATTAACAGTCAATGACCGTAAAGCGCATTTGGAGAGTTTGGTCTCCAATGGTTCTAAACAAAGAATTGTCACAACCTCTCTGGTTGGGGGAAGCGACCTTCTGATGGTGCCTTCTGCAAGACTGCAACTCTATAAATAGAGCCCAATGTTGGCCGAATAGAAAAACGTTGATCTATCCTCTATTCTTCCTTGTGTTCATTCTCTATCCTTTTTCATTATTTTCTTTTGTTCATACGCGTTGAATTCTAGTTCTAAGAGCAGTAAGGAGTGTAACCTTAGATAATTTTCATAGTTAGGTATTATATCCATCAAATAATGTTGGAGAATAATATAAAAATAGTCTTCAAATTAAGAATCCACCGTAATAGAAACATCGTCAATTCTACCATTGCATAAAACCAATAAGAAGGTGACTAGGATGATGCATGAAACGCCCTCTTGAGACGATATGCGCCCTCTATGGGTAATATCCAGTGCAGTAAGAAATAGCATGCTATCTCCGGGATACAACAACCCGATCACCTTTGCCATATGCCTATCAAGTTTGCACAATATGATATGACAAGAAGTTTGCCCCTAGTGCCTTCTTTACCCGAATAAGTATGCTTATAAGAAAAATACATATAATGTATGATGTGCTTATATGCCGGCTGATTAAAACAGAATATTCTTATACATAAGGAAAAAAAAAGAGTGAAGCTCTAGTATATCATTCACAGATATATGCATGTATATATATATATAGATGATGGTTTCTTTAATGAGTTTAACATGAAAACACCCATAACTTCTTGTGACTGTTAGACATACAAACGATCATCTAAACAACATTTTATCCGTTGGATAAAAGCATGCCCCCATAAAGCTTCTTTATTTCTTTTAACTCCAATGTACATTGAAGGTCAAAACAAAACCCCCAATGACTATATGCATGCCATAACAGCAAGAATGCTTTAACATCCACATAACTAGTACAATATATTTTAAATAACTAAAAGTAATTCTGTTTTTATTAAAATAATCCAACAATTTCTGACTTATTTTAATAAAATAAAATATATACATATCGGGTAAAGATAAAAAAAATTATGCATAATGAGAGTGCCAATGGCTTGAACCCCCACTTAGTGCTCAACAAATCTTGCTCAAGAGTCAGCAGTGACAATGTCTTGAACTATGACTGCTTTGTGGAAACAA